>JAQFVV010006367.1:389300-1727408 GCA_028023455.1 Epiperipatus broadwayi
TATTTAAGCTTTATTTAACTGTTTTCTTTTATAATAATTTATTATACTGTTACCTACCAGGTATTTTTAGCTTTAAATTGTATTATAAAATTTACTTATCCCATTATTATTTATATCTCTTACAAATATAACCTAAAATTTAAAATTTTTAATAATTGACCTTTCTACCCTACCTATGACCTACAGACAAGGGCACAATATATATTGCATGATCATCTATCTATATATATTTAACCTTTTTTCCTTTGCTATTCTTCATTACTAACATGTATAAATATTTTGTATTCCATTGTGGTTAAGTTTAAAAGTTAATTTTTCATTAAAATATCTTTCCAATTTCCTTTAATGTTTGTAAATTCAATACGAGTAAGTTTCCTTTGTTTGCCAACTTGATCTCCTCGATAACGCCTCTTTTCCACCATTAGCTTATTATGTATATCTGATTTATCTATATACGTTTTAAATAATTTAAACTGTTTTAGCGCAAAGCAATTAGAAAATGCTTTGCGAAAAATTTTTTTTATTGTGCTTTATCGAGGAGATTCGAGTTGACAATTTTATTAAAATTGGGAAGAAAAGACTTAGACCACAAAAATATTATATCGTTTAATCTGTTTTTATTGTCTAATTAGTTGTTCATTAATTCAGGGGAATAGCTGAGGTCATAATTATAACATTACTAACATTTTAAAGTCATTAATTAAATATATTATTTAACTAAAAAGCTTCAGTTTTCTAATTTTATTTTAATGCTTTATTTTACTTTTCCAATGATCCAGGCACGCAAAACACATATTTCATAGTACTTTTACACACATTTAACTATTTAGCTCTGTAGGTGTTCCCATCCATGTCTCTCCCCTGATGCTAAGTTTGGGCCAGATAAGAAAATAATTTATGTGTGCTCAGATAATGTTGTTGGCTCGTAGTTAGCCTCGAGAATAGGCGAATAGGGCAGAGGTCATAGTATTCTTGATTTAATATCTCGCATATGGGTGGCCTCGAGGTACTTTCGCCTAGTATTCAATCTGTGTTAAACCAACATACATCATCTGACTGTCACATTATATATAATATTTGATAACTATATAAAATGTATATTTAAAACTAAATTGTTTTTGTATGTTATTTGACATCATATGCTACTTTATTCAGATTTTTTTACTTACTAGTAAAGTTATAAAATGATTTGTGTTTAAAATTTTAAATAATTTATTTATTTTAAAATGGATTAAGTCCTGTACATGAGGGGTCAGAATGACTTATCGTTAACATAGGTAGGATGAGAAGATTGGCAATAATGTGGGCTTTGAGCTTCCATCATCAGATTTTCGATGAAATGGATGGCTGAAGAGTTGTGGGGTGGAGTCATTTGAAGCTTGTTCATTACAGTATGAAGATTGGCTATCTTAATATAAAGTTGAGCATTGATTGTATATATGTGTGGAGATGATAATCTGGACCAACTGACGAGTGCTGGTTTAGCACAAAATACGGATATTGGTGATTATGTAGCTTTTCGGCATGTGTGTAATCAAGTATATCAGCAGTATGAGATAGAATGGATAGTTGAGGTCGTGTGAAAGTCTGAGTTCAAACCCCCTATTTATTATATATAGGAGTGCAGGTATGAAAAAGCCTGTACTGTAGAAAAATTCATATTATTTTAAAATTATATATTTCTACATGCATATATATTATTTATAACAGTATATATGTATTGCAAAAACACTTTTTATTTTTCATAGACATAGACAAACAGGTGAATTTATTGAAACAATATATATGTTGGAAAAAGTGCACATTTTTAGTGCAATTGCGTAATAAAATAAAAAACAAATAAATAAGCAGAAAATTAATTAATAAATTTGATATGATTTACATATTATACCTTTTGCATTTCATCATCATCAATTTTCGCCACAAAAAGAATCAAGAAAAAAAATACGCATGCATAATTTTTAAAAATATAAATATTAAAAGAATCTCATTAACATATTCATATTCTTGTATAAATTCAATTTGATACAACTTGTGCCAGACATTTCTTTATAAACCTGTTTTTAATACATAATAAAAATTCAAAAATAAAATCAGATGTATGTCTAAAAATAATTATATTTATTATTATTAAAAACTGTCTGTGCTTTATATATATGAGTTTAAAATTTCACTGTACCATTTTATTTTTTGTTAATTATGTTTACCAATGTATATACATAACTTTTAAATTTGTATCAAGTTCATATATATAATATAGAGGATATGAACACAGACTTTTAAGCTCCCTTCAGCTATCCACTCTATCTCATACAACCAATACACATGACCAAACGCTTGTGAAAAAGATAAATGATCTCCAATAGACGTATTTCATGCTAAACCACCATTCATAAGTTGATCCAGATCATCATCTCCCATATATATATATATATATAACCAGTGCTCAGTTTCTATTAAGATAGCAAATCTTCCCACTTTAATGGACAAACTTCAATCTACTTCATCCTCCAACTCTTCAGCCATCCATATCATTGAAAATCTGATGGAATGCCCAAATTCCTTGTTAATGGCAACATGTTGGCTTTAGGTCATTCTGACCACTCATAAATATAGGAGCTTGCCCATCCCTCTTCTGTGTATTTAAATGGTCAATGTCCTATACATGAGGGGTCATAATGATTTAAAGTCAATATGGAAATGACAATAATATTGGCATTAACAAGGACGTTGGGTGTTCCAGCATCAGATTATCAATGGTATGGATAGCTAAAAAGTTGGACGGTGGAGTATATTGAAGCCTGTCTATTAAAGTGTGAAGATTTGCTATCTTAATAGAAACTGAGCACTGATTATATATATATATATATGTGTGTGTGTGAGATGATGATCTGGCCCAACTGATAAGTGCTGATTCAGCATGAAATATATATATTGGAGATTATTTATCTTTTTCACATGTGTGCAGTCATGTGCATTGGTTGTATGAGATAAAGTGAATGGCTGAAAGAAGTTCAAAATCTGTGTTGAAATCCCCTATATTACATCTAGACTCCAGGTATATTAAATATATTTGTATTTAAAATATTATATATATTTTGTAACGATATATAAATATGCTGTTACATTAATTTAAAATAAAAACTTTAAGTTCGCAAATAAAAATAAATTTATTAAAAACTAAAAGCTAAAAAAATTAAAGAGTTGTTCAATATATATATTCACACAGATGCAAAACTTTACAAGTATTTTTTTTTTTTTTTGATAAAAAAAAAAAGAGTGTTTGAATGTATTTTTTTTATAAAAAAAAAAGTACAAGACATAAAAATAAAATATTTTTGTAAAAAGATTTATATATTTTTTGTAAATGGAAATGATTGTTTTATAAATTAATTGAAAAGCAAACTAGCCCTTGGGGCTCTTATATAATTAAAAAGTCAGAGGAAAGATATAGATAAGAGAATAAAAAGAATTAGCTTGACCAATGGAAGCACCAAGCCTCAGCTCGGACCCTAATGAAAATGATGAATTAGTGACATTTTGTTCATTGGCACTTCTACTGTAAGCCATTGAACTGAACAATTTTAAAATTTAAAAGTAATTAAAAACTTTCATCAAGATTTGACAAGTTTAATAAACAAGCTAAATCTAATTTTTGTAAAATGAACTATAATCTGACTTTTCCAAATCAATTATTGTTTAATTTTTTTTCATTTAAGTTTGCCAAAAATCATTTCCATTTTTTTTTATTAATATTTATTGTAGAAATTATTAAATGCATTAAATTTAAGTTGAGCATAGACGCTTGCATAGATTCATTCACGTTTAATTACGTTTTTGTTTTCATATATGATTAAAATATATAGACATTCGGTAAATAATGATATCTTACATTGAATATCTAAAATGTATTTATTCGGATGTCTTTTTAGTTATTGGTGTCAATGTGGCATCTTATGATGAATGCCACTGGGTTTCTAGTGAATTCCCTCTCCCAATTACGTCAATGACTTTATATTTTGATCATTTATGTTTATGTTGAAATGTTCTTGAGCGTGTAATCTGTGTAGTCGATCTATACTCAACATTAAACAACAAACTTATAAAATCCATCTGTGCGAATTTATATAAATGTTAAATTTAAGTTGAGCACGAATGGCTATATAGATTTGTAAAGTTATATTAATTAATTAGGGGAGGGTAATCTTAGGTTATTTGTTTCATAGTTAAATTAGGTCAATGGATTGGATATATTGGTGTAATTAGTAGATGTAGTATGAGGTTCGCTACATGCAGGGTCTCCATTATATGCCGCACACCTCCTTTTGCCTATGGAAGGGAATAGTAAGATGAAAAAACGCAGTCCCTTCTTATGGAGTTTTTTTTATTGTTCTTCTTGCCATACAGATGTAACATTCCTGTATTGGACAAGAGTCAATGTCTACTCTAACTATACTGTTCAGATGTATATTCCTGACAGTATAGTATTTTTTGTTCTGTTGTATTTTTATGCTACATTGAATACATCAATGTATCAGATGGATTGATGCCAGTTTGACTGCGAGCTTTTGGCCTGAGGTTAAATAAGGGATAGAATATTTTCTTTTCAAATGCAAATCTATGTAGTTTATTCATACTTGACAATCTTAAAATAAATATAAATTTCATCTGTGTGGATGATTTAAAATCTTAAAATAATAATTTAAATTAAAAGTTAATATTAAAAGCTAAATAATAAATGTTATTCCTCAAATTTAAAATGATTATATATGTGCATAAATAAATATTGCTTGTGTGTTAATTACTGGCAGTGGCTTTTATTTTTTATATTTAAGATACCAATTAAAGATATATATATATTATCTCTGTGTCTCCACTGAGCTATTGACAATGGGCTAATGGTCGGAATTAAAATATAAAAAAAAAAAATTTTTTTTTTAAACTTACATATCTGCCTACTATATAAATTTTCTAGGTTCAAATGCCTAGTGGTGCCCTGTAGTGTAGTTACAATAAGACTCCCCTTCTTCTGATCATTATAATATATATAGAGAGTATATTCAAGAAGCTCTGAATCCAGATTTTTAAGCTCTCTGCAGTCATCCACCCTATTCAATATAATCATTACACATGACTGTAGGGCACTTGAAAGTCTGAGTTCAAATCCCCTTTAATTACAACTAGGTTAATTATATACACTATACTTGTATTTCAATATTACATATTCAGCCTGTATTCTGTCCATTCCATTTCTGTATATTCAAAGGGACATATTAAATTCCTATATATGGGGAATTGATTGACTTGAGGTCAACATGGGTATAACTATAATATTGGCATCATCAAGGGCTTTGAGCATTCCATCATCAGATTTTCATGATATGGATGGCTGAAGAATTGGAGAGAATGAAGCCTATCCATTAAAGTGTGTAGATTTGCTATCATAATATAAACTGAGGAATGATGATTATATATGTGTGGGAGATGATGATCTGGACCAATTGATGAATGCTGATTCAACATGAAATACATATATTGGAGATCATTTATCTTTTTTACATGTATGTGGTCATGTATATTAGTTATATGGACAGAGTGGATGACTGTAGGCAGCTTGAAAGTCTGGGTTCAAATCCCCTTTATATATATATATATATATATATATATATATATATATATATATATATATATATATATTGTAACTTTAGCTTTGTCAATAAAGTTAAATCTCCAGCTATCTAATTATTTAGGATTTAAAAAAATTCAAGAAGTTAATTTCTATATCAATCCAATTTGTTAGTGCTTGATAATTAGATGTTAATGCCTTCTATAAATTATTTTGTAAAAACTTTCATAAGTTTTAATTATTTTAAAAGTTGATTTTTAATATTTTATTGTAATGTTTTGAAGTTATATATAATTGTAGATAACATTCAATTGCCTAGTTTATGGATATTCTTACCTTAAATATTAATGAGCTAATGTTAGACAAAATATTAAGAGCCAAAACTATTTTAATAAAGGGTACTAATTTGTAAAAATTAATAATAGGATTAAACTTTAAGACTAAGTTTAAATCTTTAATGCTCAGTATTAGTACTTAAATTACATGCTTTTAAGAGGTATTTTTATTTAAATCTTTGCTAATAAAAGTATATTTTATTAATTCTAATGATAATAGAGATTAATTCAGTTAAATAAGTTTTAAGATGGTTAATTAAAAAAGATAAAGTTAATTTATTATTAATATTAAAAGTTTCAATTTTAAATAAAAAAATGCAGTAATGAATATATGTGTGTTCTTGCATTATGAATTTTATCTTTCATTTCCTTGTTTATAATATGTATAAAATTGTAGAAAGAGTAATGTAAATTAATGTTTTGTTTAAAAATAATGTAATTTATTATATAATATTTTGTTTTATTTTCATTGTAATAATTTTTAGTTGTATTTATAATTATCTTAAAATGTAACATTTTAATTAAAAAATCTAGTAAGTTATGTAAATGTGTTTATTTTTAGCTAAGTCTCCCAGAATATCAGTTAATTTTTAAACTTTAATAAATTAAGATCAAGGAAAAGATAAATCTAAATGTCAATTCCATCCAACAAAATCAGTTACATGATCAACAATATAAATAAAGGAAGACTGGGTTAAATATACTTACTTACTTGCTAATTCTTACTTTAAAATTTTCTATTCAACTTGGGTCATTTTTACTGGGGAAATTTACTTGATTAATAATTAATTTCTATTCAGTTTAATTGCTTATAACAAATTTTTATTTCTGTTTAAAATTAAACATGTACTGCTAATTAATTTTCTCCTGTCACTAAAGTTCTAAGCTGAAATTACTAGAAGTTTAAAATCTACATAGCCAAGTAACATAATGGAAATTTTATTTAAATATGTAACAATAATTGTAGCATTATTTCTATATAAATTGTACACTTTGAGAAAATTCTTCATGACTTGTCATTATTATATAAGAACTTTTATTCATTTTCATTTTCTCATTAATAGTAGACAATATTATTGATTTAATATATTAGAATATTAAGATTGCTAAAGATTTTATGTTATGGTTGATATTTTAAAGTTCGTAATAGTATGATTTTTTTTTTTTTTTTGCTAGTAACCATATAAGATGTTAAGAATAAGAAATTTGTTAAAAAGACTTTCAAACATTTTAAATATTCTTCAGCAACATATATTTAGAAGTATCTTTATTTTAATATTGTCATATCTCTAAAATCATGTTTTTTTTTTCAGAATAGACTATTTAAATTCCAGATACCAGAAACTGTTTAGTAATAATGGAATTTAATAAATTGCTTGCTTGAATTTTGAAATGACATTTATTTATTTATTGTTATATTTTAATGAATAGATTATTTAAGTTCTGGATAACAGAAACTGTTTAGTGATAATAGAATTTAATAAATTGCTTGCTTGAATTTTGAAATGACCGTTATTTATTTATTATCTTAACAGCAGGATGAAAAACATTCACTTACAAAATTTTATTTGATATCTATTTCAGACTAGAGATAGAAAAATATTTCTTAATTCCATGAAATTAAAACTTTTCACTTACTCTTTTGTCTGAAAATTATTATCTGAGTACTTTTAAAAATAATATTCTAAAATATTAATATTTATTCAAAGTTATTACTAGTATTCTTAAACTATTGCTTGTCCAGAATAGTTGGAACAAGTCACATCATATTGTTGTTAATTTCTATTTTCCAAGGAATTAATAACAAATAATACATTGTACAAAAGATTCCCAGCACTTCATTTAAATATTCTTTATGAAAATTGAATGGTCATTAATGTATTGTATGCTTATGTTATTAAGAAATCTATTGCTTATAGGAAATATTTCAAATGCTGTACATATAATTTAAATTTGCTCTGTTTTCAACAAAAAGGAAAAAATGTTGGTGTTTGCAAAATGGTTTTTGCCTGTTGAATGGCAGAATTTGCAGGATGTAGGACTTTTAATTATATATTTTGGTAAGGTGGGTACAATTTTAAATTTTAATATTACACTATTTTAATTTATTATACATTGTCTTTTCTTTTATTTATCCTATACATTTTGTCTGATATAATTTTATAAATTATTTGTAAGCTGTAATATCCAGAAGTTCACAGAATACACATTTTTTATAACACTATATAGTTAAAGTGTTATTTGTCACATATCATGAATAATTTATTTATTTATTTGAATGTATATATTTATGCTGAAGAAGTGAAGATGGTGTATATTCTTGTTGCTTACTTCAAGACATGTTTTTTAAGGTCACATTTGGCAACTATTTTTTGTCAGTTTTACACATCAGTTAATTACTATATTTATTCAGGACATTATCATGTTAGGTTCTCTATTGTTTTATTGTACATGCTTATCTTGCCATTATATTTTCAAGAGATGGTTCTTTTCCTCTCTCTTGTAGGTATTTATTTTGTTATTATTTTTGCAAAGAGATTGTAGCTGTTGTCTTGCTTTTAATATTATAATATATTCTGTAAAATATATCTTTTATCTCATATTTTTGCATAAATGCTTTATTTAAGGCAGCTATTATTGTTCCTAATATATTTTTATGGTTCATTATCATTTTCCTTATGTTCAGAGACAAAGACCTAGTCTAATTTTTACCCTCAAAATGTAGGTACTCTCTTTTGAATTCATGCCATCAATTTTGTTCCTTACTTTATTTATCTTTACTTTGTGGATAAATTGTATCATGTATAGTCCATAAATTTAAAAATAATTTATATACCCATAGATTAATATTGCCTACACATGTTTAAATGCATATACACTATTGAAGACATATTATATACTGTTTAGTACTAACCATGAAGTGTGGGTATTCATGTGAAGATTTGGGATCAAATGCCATGGATACAGTTGTGTTACTATATATACATATCTACAGACAAAATTTTAATTTCATTTGTTTAACCAAATGATAGATTGTATATTAAAAGAAATTACTATTAACTAATGATTTTCAATAATTTAATATTTATATTCCATTATTAAAATTGTTGAAAATCTCTCAGTCTTCTGAGAAAAACATTATCAAATTATATATATGAAAAATAGTTATTGAACAAAAAATTAAATAAAATGAGATTATATAATTCAACAAAAAAAAAAAAAAAAAAGTAAAAAAAAGAAATTAAATTAACTTATATATGAAGAAGAGAAAAAAAATCTTTATTTTACATAAATATACATTACTACAAAAGGAAAAAATAAATGTATTGACAATTATTAAAATAATTCAGTAATTTTTAGTTTATGACTTAAATGATTGGTTAGTTCAGCATTAACAAATTTAAAAATGAAATTTGAAAAAAGTAGAAGATCCCAAATAACTGTGGATGAGCATAGATATGATTCATGGATTTGATACATAATTGATGATTTTTCTGATAATAATTTAATATTCTGATGATTTATTCTATTCTAGTCATGTGTCATAAGTTTAAAAAAGGCAAAACTCTCCATACATATTGCCACTCAGTGCAATCCAGAATAATCAATGGATGCTAGAAGGCTTGTGCATAAAATCCCCATCTAGTGCCTACTCATACAATATCCCCAGATTAATTTCTGGCTGAGTAGGCACTAGATGGGGATTTTGTGCAAGTCTTCTGGCATCCATTGATTCTTTGGCTTGCACTGAGTGGCAATATGTATGGAGAGTTTTGCCTGTTTTAATAACAATTATAAGCAAGCATAGGAAATGATGATCATGTGATGTTTTTGGCTTAAAACCAATCCTGCCTAATAGGATAGTGATGGCTATGGTTATTAAAGAACTAAAGACATCAAAATGTATAGGTACTGAACTGAGTTCAGACCTATATGACTATATAAGCTAATGAGCTTGGATTGAAAATATTATAGTGTTTTCAATTTAAGACTCATGGTTTTGTAGTTAAGTAGAAATAAAAGGTGGCTGCTGAAGGGTTGCATTAGATCCTAAGATCTCTCAGATCCAAGGCTCCTCACTGATGAAAGCCACAAGTCAGAAAAGGAGATACTAAGATCTAAGTGCAGTACTTTCAGATCCAAGACTCCTCACTGATGAAGACCACAAGCCAGAGACTAGTCTGGAAATATTGGATGAGTAGGCACTAGATGGGTATTTTATGCACAAGCAATACATATGGACATTTTTGCCTGTTTTAATAAGTTATTAGCAAGCATAGAAAATGATTATCATGTGATGTTTATTGTATCATAAGTTTGCATATTTAATGGCCATTCAATGATAGTATCACATTTAAATATGCAGAATGGGTTTTTTGAATTATTTCTCATGTAGATGTTAAAAGTAAGCTGAGAAAGTTATCTAATTGAGAATCTTAAAGATTATAATCTATGCTTATGTCAAGGAAATGCATATTTCAGGTGAAAAATTTTTTTAAATGCCATATGACTCAAATTTACATATTGCTGTTTCAGAAGCATATTGAACTGTTTCTAAGTTTATATGACTATACAAGCATGTTCTCTTATGAAACATTTGTATATTTTTTAGTCTGATCTGATAGCTTGATAGTATAATAAGTAAATGAAGGATGTTAGAAGAAAAGTGCATTAGATCTTAAGAGTCCAAGTGTACTGTTCCAACAACCAGAGCTCCTCACTGATGAAAGCCATAAACTTGAAACTGGTCTGGGGGTATTGGATAGGTAGGAATTCATTAAGCACTACCATCTGGCATATATTATTTACTAAAACTTTTAGTAGATGTCATATTTTTTAATAATAATAACAAATGATGTATTTAGATTTTTTTTATTTAACATGACTAGCTTCTTTTATTAACCCAGAGACTATTATCTTTCTTACAAATTTAATACATATATAAAAAATTATAACAGAATATATGTGTGAAAAAATAAAATTATATACAAAAAATGTAAATTTTTATTATCTTTGTAAAAGGTAAGAAAAACAGCCTTTAAATAGCCCATTGTAGAACAAAATGCCTTTCCAAGAGTGTAGAAACAGCAAAAAAGATAATATTTGCTCTCAATTAATGAAGTCAAAGATTTGAGTGGAAATCTATGAATAATTAGATACTTTTTTGCAGATTAATAGTAAATGGTTAACTGAATTATTTACAGTCTGACCATCTGAAAAAAATCCAAGATTGTTAATTTTTTTTAACTTTACTCAGCCTGGGTTTGAACCCAGATCATAAATATGGCAGATAGATATACATCATTGCACCAGAAATCTCTTAAGACTTGTAAATATATTACTTAATTATTATTTTTATTCATTTCAGGGTGAATTTATTTAGTAAATATATATAATAAAGAATAGAAATGAAGAAATATCCATTTAAATAGAAATAACCTCTAATCTTTGACTCCTTTTCTTCAACAAAAAATTCAAATAAAAGAGCTATTATAGGTTGAATGAAAAAATTGATTTGGCCTCAGGGATTGTCAATTAATAGTAATTGCTAATTTCTTGGTGAGATCAAATGTTAAAGGTTATTTCTATTTAAATGGATATTATTTTTTCAACCGATAATAACTCCTTTATTTGAGTTTTTTGTTGAAGTAAAAGGAATCAAAGATTAATTCTATTTAGATGGATATTATTTCCTTATTTCTATTCTTTATTATAATATGAATCCATAGAAATATTTAATTTAACATATATTTATATATATGCATTGCATTACTAATATTAAGGATTCTAAAAAAACTGACCAGCTCTAAGGAATAACCCATTTGTAAAAAGATATTTTAGTTTATATATAAAGATGGACAACTGCTTGTTTGGAATATATCAATATATAAAAAAAGTTCATAATCAAAGTTCTAAAGTGGATTAATAACAAAATTGTAGTTATTGCCAATGTAAAATCAAGATGATGATGAGTGAGTAGCACATGGGACTATCACTAAGCAATATTGTTAGCAACAGTGTTCTTTCAAAATGTGAAAAAATCTGACCAAAATATTTGTTCCTGCAGTTAATAACATCTATATGAAATATGTAAATGATGTATATGTTTAGAACTCAATAAAGCATCACCTCTGGAGTAGACTATTGGAAACAGAAATAAGAATCAGGAAATAAACTTTCTGTATATGTGTATATATATATCCAAAGAATCAAGAGCAAGCTGGACTTTAAAATGAATGTGAAATCAATACAAGTAAGAGAAGTTATTCCATCCCCCAAGTCTAAAGTTCCATTTGAACATAAATTTGCAAGACTGAAAGGTTTCTTTTATAGAGACAAAAAGTTATGCAAGTATGAAACTCAAAAAAAAATCGAGTCTTATATTAAAGACTTAATAAATACTGGATATAACTATAAACACTAATTAAAAACAGTTGGAAAATTCTATGATAATGCTAACAAAGTTGCTGACAATAACTCATTTAAACCATGGATAAGCCTGCCTTACATCCCTCATATTACAAAAAAACCTTTGAAACATCTGTACATACACATCCAGAGTTAGTTTTAGCTTGCTCCTTTCCCCTCACTCAACAATCTTGTAAACAACACAAAATATAGAATACCTTTTGAACATGCTCATCAGGTCATACATAAAATTTCATGCCCTGCCCCATCCTGTAGTTCTGTGTATTACAGTGAATCTCACACTAACAGATCAATGAGAGTCGCCCAGCACATGCATACATACAATTTAGCTAAATTAAATCAGCAATACAAATCAATATTTTTGACCATGATCTAGCTATGGGACAAACCTTTTCTCCCTCCCATGTAAGAGCAATATGTGCTGAGAGGGATGATAGGAAAATAAAATATAAAGAGGCTTGGGTTATTGCAAGGAATCCCCATTCCATCAATAGATACCCCATTATCAAAAAAATGAAACATCTAATTTACATATTGTGTCTGATTTACATATTGGTCTTTGCTACTATATATCCATACTTTTAAAGATGCAGTTCTATTCAACAGTATGATTCTGGCAGCAATCTTCTGAAAGCTGGCTCAGTGCATTTAAGACTTTCTTATTAGTTTTATTATATCTTTTCATATTAACTTGAACAGTAAAAGTTTGGTAAAAATCAATAGAAATATATCATTTTATGTTTGAGTTGTCAATATTTTCATTTAAACTTTTTGTATTATTGAATAAACAAAACTATATTTGCTTTTTAACATATACACCATAGTATATAATTAGAAGTCAGTTTTGTAAGACAATCACATATATCACATTGTATCAAAAAAAAAAAAACATGGTACATTCTTGTTGAATGATTCAATGTATGTAAACTGTTCAAAATTTCCTTTCTTTTTTTTTTTTTTTTTACTTAATAACACAGAAAACATTATTTTAGAAAGATCAAATCTTTAAAAGTTCTCATTTTATTCGTATCCCTATCTTATGAATAAGAGCATTTCATGATGTAAGACCATTTTAAATACAGTTATAAACACTGTTTTCATTTCAGATTAATAGAGATTGAAATTGAATAGCCATATCTGGTATATGTCCTTTAAAAATGGAAGTTGTTTGACTTGGAAATAATTGTGTGCTTTTTCTGCTATTAAAAAAAAAAGCTTTCTTAGATAAATCAAGATGTTGCATGACATAAGCCAAGTTACTATAAAAGAAAAATTAAGAGAGGTGTCAGATGGCTAATGTAACAGCCTGGTTTTTATTTCTAATAGAATTCTAATTCTTTGACTGCTTCAAAAAATTGTATGATAATATAAAGGAGGTGCCTTATTTATATTTTGATCCATTGCGGGGGGGGGGGAGAAGAAATAGATGCTTGAAACTCACAATGGAACAAATTTATGATGGAACAAATTTATTATTACAGTTCAACAAATTTATAATTACAGTTCAACAAATTTATGATTACAGTTCAACATATGTGAAAAAAACTAACTGAATTAAAATACAGACTAATTAAAAACATAGGAACTTTCAAATAAGTATTGTGAAATTTAAATCCTTAACTCCATTAATAAGCATTTGCAATTTCTTACAATGATGGACTAAATATTTAGATTTCTGAACCAAAACTCAACATTTCCTATGCTCAAATGTACAATAATCACTAAACATCACATGATCACTATCTCATACTAGCACAATAATTGTTATTAAACAATTCAAAACAAAACAACACTCTCCATATAGTAGTGCCATCTTGTGCTAACAAGAGCAATCAATGGATGCCAGAAGGCTTGTGCATAAAATCCCTATCTAGTGCCTACTCATCCAATATCCCCAGACTAGTTTCTGGCTTGTGGCCTTCATCAGTGAGGAGCCTTGGATCTGACATTCTCATAGTTTTGTAGTTAAATAGAGTTAAAAGGTGGGTGTTGGAGGGTTGCATTAGATCCTAAGATCTAGGTGCAGTGCTCTCAGATCCAAGGCTCCTCACTGATGAAGGCCACAAGCCAGAAACTAGTCTGGGGATATTGGATGAGTAGGCACTAGATAGGGATTTTATGCACAAGCCTTCTGGCATCCATTGATTGCTCTTGTTAGCACAAGATGGCACTACTATATGGAGAGTGTTGTTTTGTTTTGAATTGTTTAATGTACAATAATCACCACACTTTTGATATTATAAATATTAAAAAATAATTGAATGGTTCATTTCAAGATTAATAAGATCATTAAAAATAACTGAATTGTTCAGCAGTTTATAAAGTGAAGTGCTGGAAGTAAAAAAGAACAGCGAGTCATGGATCTTGAGATTCAGTCTGCTAATGTATCACTGCATCAAACATGCAGAACACCATTAAATAATCAAGCAAAATCAATCATTCTAATAATATGCGCTTCATATTATCCCAGATAACCATCTTTAACCATTCATTATCTATCAATGTCTTTTTTTCTTCACACCTTCCAAGGTTGTTTATAACATATTCCTACACAGTTTCTTACTTATGTCTAATCACCTCAAAAATTAAATCTATTATTTTCAGTGATTCTTGCCAATGTATTTTTTTTATTCTCCTATAAAACACAGTGACAAAGTTCAATTTTTTTCTTTTCTTTTTTTCTTAACCATTGGAGCTCTTTACCTGAATTAATATACACTTTGGGTATTACAAGTAGAAGCCTTTACCTTAAATTAACTTCAGTGATTCACTTGAATAATCTCTTTACTGCTATTAAAAACCTTTTTACTTATACTTACACGAAGAACTAAAAAAGTTAGTAATATCAAAAATTTATACAGACAGTTTGGACTTTTCTGAATTTGTCTTTATGTACTATAATTATGTTGAAACCACTGAATCCCACAAATCACAATACTATGTGAAAGGAAGACCTTTGGAATGAATATCTAAAATTTGTTTTTTCTATACTTCGAATGAGTTATGGTTAGTGTCTTAAAACTCTATCAGACATATGATACAAAACTTATTACGAACATCAGCATCCTTAATTTTTAGTCAGAATCTTGGAAAGTGTGAAATTAAAAGTGAAATAATCTGCAAGATATAGAGAAATAATTACATTTCTCTACAAAATTAAAGCCTGCTATTACATTTATGAAAGTATTGGCTAAAAAAAAAAATCCCATGAAATAAGCGATTAGCATCATTATTAAATATGTTACACTAAATCTACTATTTAATAACTGAAATACAGGCTTATTATATATCTGTAACAATACTGTAATATATAGGGTATATGAGCACAGACTTTCACATAATCCACCACTCTCCACTCTATCTCATAACCCTGATACACTTGAACACACATATGTTGAAAAGATAAATAATCACCAATATACGTATTTTATGCTAAACCAGTAATGATCAGTTGGTCCAGATTATCATCTCTACACATATATGCAATAAGTGCTCAGATTTATATTAAGATAGCCAATCTTCATACTTTAATGGATAGGCTTCAATCCACTTCACACTCCAACTGTTCAAAAGAGTTGGAGTGGATTGGAGCCTGTCCATTAAAGTATGAAGATTGGCTATGGCTGAAGAGTTGGAGTGTGGAGTGGATTGAAGTCTGGCCATTAAAGTATGAATATTGACTATCTTAATATATATATAGTATTATGAGATAGAGTGGAGAGTGGTGGGTCATGTGAAAGTCTGTGCTCATATACTCTATATATTGAATATACTATTGTAAAAGCTCGCTTTCATGGAGTCAATGGGGTCTATCTTTTGAATCATAGAAACTTGACGAAGAAACAGCTCATTGGTTGACAATAGCTTGGACTACATTCAGCAAAAAATTAAAGTACCCACTAATTAAAGTAACATAATTTATATATTTTATTATTATCGCATTTAAATTTCACAATACTTGATTTTTAAAAAGAAATATAAAGCACTCGTAGTCCTTTAAATTTCTGAAAACTGATCCTTTAATTATACCAAATGTCAATACATTATTTTTAACAATTAGTTTTAAATTATATAGACAAAATTGAATTTTAATATACTAAGTTCCCGTCTCCCCCTCTCGTTTGATTAATTGGAACAAGTAAATCAAATTACCTGAGACGTCCTTCTGTCTTTGTGATTGTTTCAGTTCTCTGATTTTTGATTATTTTGTTCTAATTACAGGCAACCACATATTATTGCTTAGATGGATTTTATAATATGGATAATTAACCAATCAAAATCAAAACAGTTAATATTCTCAAACATGTAAAACGATAGCAAATGAAAAGATAAAAGAAAATAACTACACACACATACATACTTATAAAACTTAATGAAACATTTTAAATAGATTTGTTTCATTAATTGTATGTATTTTTTAAATTAATGCACTAAGTTTGTTTAAAAGGTTTTTTTTAGAGTCGATCATTTCTTTGATAACATTATCTTCAGGGGTACGAAGAGCAATCAATGATCCACTAGATTTTAAATCCATCTGATATGAAAACAATTTGTAATTGTATTTTCTAAAACAAATGCATTTAAAATATGAGCAGTAATGAATTGAATAAACTATGAAAATAGTGTTGTTTCTGACATTTCTATAACTACGCGGATATTACAGAACAAAGCTTTTTATTATTATTATTAGAAGAAGAAATGTAAGAAATTGCCTTAAATTAATGATTTTGGTTTTTGCAAACAGCAATTATTGAAAGTAGCATTTTCTTACAACTAATTTGAAGAAATGCCTCATAAGATTAAAATAACAACCCTCAAATTTTAAGTGTACAATTCAAATAATATATATATTTTAAGATGTGCATTCATTGACCCAATAAGTTGATTCCTGAATCAAGGTTCAATCTGACCCTCAAATTTTAAGCGTACAATTCAAATAATATATATATATATTAAGATGTGCATTCATTGACCCAAGAAGTTGATTCTTGAATCAAGGTTCAATCTGACTCTTTGCCCTTCAAATGACTTATGATCTGTTGAGAAACTATTTGATTATGAGGATGAAAAATAAACATCAAAAAGCTCTTTATAAACACTCCAAGATTATCCATTATAGCAGTTTCCAGCCATGTTCAAAGATCTTGTGATTAATACATATTACTGGGGATGCCTTCAATCTGGGCTTTGAATCTGACTCAAATGAAAGGTGGAGTTAAAAGCAGAGATATGATTTATCTTACATGTAATGCCAGCTATAGTTGAACCAGCAGACCACACAATATTGAGTGATAAATGGATTATTAGCTACAGGGTAAAGGTTCAAAATTTATCTGTAGTGGTCACATGAGTTGATGCATTGACATTGAAAAAATGTATGTGTTTTTTTTTCTATTGGTGAAGAAAGTATCATGCTGTGGCATGTGTGATGAACATGAGATTTATCTCCAGCCACAAATCTATCAAAAAATTCAAAACATCCTGTTTGTTATGTTTAATAATAGATCAGTTCAAATAACTTTTTACAACATATTAAAAAACTCATGAAAATCTATGGAGTAATCTAAATATTGAGGTGCTGGAATCAATTATGCTAAGAGAAGTAGATGGCAATGGCAACCACATCTTGGAATAAAGAAGGAAGCATGCATGCACATTTTTCCTAACATGATCAATACATTATTCAAGTTCCTAATTGGTAGTGATGGTAGTGACTGCATAAAGAGAAAGTAATGCCTGTAGAATGTTTTGTCAAGTTTGGCAAATTTATTACTATATGCAGTCTTTATCTTTTGTAATTGTAAATAAAATACAAAACACATAATCAATGTCTATCCCAATCTATGAATTCTGTAAAAAGAAGCTATTACTAAGACTACTGAAAAACTGAAGGATTTAATGAAGTTAAGAATGAAATAAATTAAAGGTGCACAGATCAATTCTCAGCTGAGAAAAAAACTTAATTGAAGTCTTTTGAATGAAATATTCATAACCCAGATGAGAATTTTAAATATTGCATGATCTATCAAACTATTTACGATATGAACATACCCTAATTTTCTTTATAATGATAGTAAATAGCTGTTTTTTAAATATATATATATATTAATACATTTAGTGCCAATAATTCAGTTGTCATAAGAGTTAATAAAACTTTTGTTTGAGCTCAATAAGTTTTTGTTTTGAATTCAGAATTTCTAAAACAATTAAAAATGTTGTTAGTAGGGTCATAATTAGTAATAAAAAAATAATTTATGATCTTCTTAAAAATAAAGATAAATCATGGATTCAATACCAGTTAGGTCAATGATTAATGTTGCATCTTATTACAACCAATATTTTTTCCCAGTCAGACAATGCGACTAATATAATAACATTATTCTTTTGTTAATAATAACCAGATACCAATTGGGTGTTTAGCTACTTTGTTATGATTTGACTTCTTATGAAAAATTCTATTTGTAACTGACAACCAAGTATACTTAAATCAAACCAAAACCCCAAGTTATGGGGTTAATTTTTTTAAAAAAAACTGCTAATTTTCTGGGTAAGCTAGTATATTGTAGTTGTCTTCATTTGTTATTACTTTATACAATGAATGTAAACTTCAACTTAAACCATCACACATAAAACATTATAAGCATTAACTTTAGTTGGAAGTGAGAAATCAAAGTTTTTTTTTCCATATGTCATAGCATCTGCTGGGAGGTGAACCCACAACTGTCTGCAACCAACTACTTGCTTGCAAGGCAGCTGTGCTGACCTTGTGGCTGTGCTGATCTTGCGGCTGTGTTGACCTTGCAGCTGTGCTGACCTCTCGGCTAACAAAGCTTGATGAGAATTCAAAGTTGATCTGCAAATACTTTATGATTACCAGTTGTGCACTCGTTCATTCAGATGCAGAGGAAAATATGTGTTATTCAAAAACTGAAGTAAAGAGAGAATACAAACTCTACTGAGCTGCTCAAATGACCCTATATAGTTTAATGCATTGGTAAGCTCTGGGATTCAAGATCCATAGACTTCAGTTCTGTTCCATTACCTCCATTGCTTAAACTTCTTATAGAAGTCCTGACTACTAAATTATTTGATTATTATTATTGATTGACCAAGTGAAGTTGTTGTTCTTACTTCCCTCAGATAGAAATCAATCCAGAAAACATTTGCTCTCAAGCTGGCTATTCTACCAATGAGATAAACTGCAAAGGGTAATATAAATTCCAAAATAAAACACACTCCAGATTTTTGAAAAATCGGACTAAAAACAGTTGTGAAATATAAGAATAATTGTAATTTCAATTTTGATTATCTTTTGTATAGTCATAATAATTTGCGGTGAGTGTAGTTCAGTGTTACCGCATTATCTTTCTTCACATTGCTTTTTGTGATGAATAAAAAATATAAATTTAAGAGAATGTGTTCAACCACGTTAATTGTATGGTTCTGAAATAGAACAAATAAAATAATATTTAAATAGTGAATTCTTTCGTAATTAATATTTCTGATTTTTTTTTATTTCAAAGATTTGCTGTGTAGTAAGATTTTAATTTATTTCATGTTTAAAATTTCCATAATTTTGAATATTTACTAAAAAAAATCATCAAATGGCTTTATTTGTAGAGAGTTCATGAGAAATTTGAAAGCTGGAAATATCAGTACTGAATTCAATCCAAGGACCTCACATTTCAGGGTTCGACACTCTAACACTGCACTAAATTATTAAACATCATATGATCACCATTTCTTATGTTTGCTTATAACTGTTATTCAAACAGGAAAAACTTTCCATACAGTATTCCCATTCAGTTCGAGCCAGAATAATCAATGTATGCCAGAAGACTTGTGCATAAAATCTCCATCTAGTGCCTACTCATCCAATATCCCCAGTGAGGAGCCTTGGATATCTGAGAGCATTATACCTAAATCTTAGGATCTAATGCAGTCCTCCAGCAGCCACTTTTTATCTCTACTAAACTACAAAACTATGAGTCTTAAATTGAAAACACAATATTTTCAATCCAAGCTCTTGAGCTTATATAGTCATATAGATTTGAACTCAGTTCAGCTTCAGAAACAAAGACACCAAAACGAACAGGTACTAAACTGATTTCAGACCTATATGACTATATAAGCTAATGAGCTTGGATTGGAATTTTTTTTTTTCAATTTTATTTTCATAGTTTTGTAGTTGAGATAAAAGGTGGCTGCTGGAGGGTTGGCTCATTATTGACAAAGGCCACAAGCCAGAAACTAGTCTGGGGATATTGGATGAATAGGCACTAGATGGGGATTTTATGCACAAGCCTTCTGGCATCCATTGATTACTCTGGCTTGCACTGAGTGGCAATACTGTATGGAGAATTTTGCCTGTTTGAACTGCACTAAATTACACAGAGTAAAATAATTGTTGGCCTTTGCATATTTCAGTGCCATGGAAGAATGTCAGATTCTGAAGCATGAAATAATTGGAACAATTCCATTGCTGGATTTTCCAATCCTCAAACTTTTTATGAATTTTTGAGGAATAAAGCTATTATTAAATTTGCCCTACATTGTTTAATGCAGTGACAAAATATAAGATTCTGAAGTCTAAAATCCTTGGATTGATCCCAGTTTTGACAACCATTAAACTTTGTATATTTAAATAATGAGTTAATACAAATATTAATATTATCTGAGTTCTTTATTATTTTTTACATGGCTTTTTTACAACTCACTATTGACAGTTTCAATTGCCCCAGCAATCTTCTTCAGAACTCAAACCTCTTTACAACCCACTATTGACAGTTTCGATTGCCCCAGCAATCTTCTTCAGAACTCAAACTCTTTCTATTACAAATAATAATAGAAGGAGTTTGAGTTCTGAAGAAGATTGCTGGGGCAATTAAAACTGTCAATAATAGGTTATAAAAAAGCACTGTAAAAAAATAATAAAGAACATAGTTGATATTAATATTATATGGGTTTAGCAATACAATAAAAAAGATAAAGTAAGCAAAGATGTATTGTACTAAACCTTATACAGTATATACAATTTTTTTTAAAAATATCATAAAGCTATATAAAAATTTATGAACATTTAAATTATTCATCTGTATATTAAGTTATTTGCTTGAAGGTGGATAACTAAATAATAGATTAACTTAAGAAGGAAATAATACGATTATTCTTTATTCATAAACAAATACTTTATTTATATTAAAAAAAAAACAATTTAATTTATTACTAATCAATTCTTCATCACTAAAATCAACTTTGCAGTTAATTGACTGACAACTAATAGACAGAATGACAAAATTCCAAAAGATTATTTCACTGGTAAGTCATTTGATCAACATGTTATGTAACTAAAAGTCAACTTTTTATCAAATGAATCTTTAATCAAATTAATTTTTGGTCAAACAACTTGTCAGCCATATGACTTACCTTGTGCAATTTAGCTGCTGGTTATCTGAACATCAATATTTTGCAATTAACAATTAAGTCTTTATAGAGCCTTTCCGAGTACTTTTCAAATTTATTTTTTTATTTAAATTAAAGTGTCTATTTAGTATTTGAACATCTACTACTCAAATAAAAAAATAATTATCATAAAATGGTTAACAGCGTTATGTTTATTAAATATAAATAACCATGTTATCTACCATTTGAATAAAGCTACAATTTATCAATTGATTGCTCTTGTTAGCACAAGATGGCTACTATATGGAGAGTTTTGCTTTATTTTGAATTGTTTAATAGTAATTATCTCTTAATAATTAAGTAAATAACATTGTAATTAAATATTTTTAAGGTACAAGCATAGATGCAAACCTTTTTTTGTAAAATAAATAATTTATAAGGTGATAAACAATCGTTGACGCCATTTGTATGTCTGGGCTCATTCTGTTGATTCATTAAAACTTTTTTTAAAAAATAATTCAAAAGTTTGCAATAGTTTTCCCCTAATTTTAACACAAATATGCTGATGAAAATCAAATATTTTTAATTTAAAAATTCTGTTGGGGTTTTTTTTTTTTTTTGGGGGGGGGGGGTCAAATCTTGTAATGTTTTTAACATACTTCTATGGAATGGATTTTCTTTATATTTTGTACATGTATTAGGTATCGATGAGAATACGTTTCATATTTGTTCAGTCAGTTCCTAACAGTGTTTGGCAGGCTGAACTGACTTTGGGTTGATGTTTTCAGTGATGCACAATAAACAGCAATATATATATATACAATACTTAAAAAATACACTTTCATTGAATTTCATGATTAATTTAATAAAAACTGTTTATAGTTGACTAAAATAGAAAGAAAAAAGGAGGGTGAAATCTTTACAAAATTTTGCCTTCATAGAGAAAAAAGCCTTGTAAGTGATTTTTAACTTGAGAAGTTCACTTCTAATGCTAGAAATATAGTGACTGTTTACATTCTCAGTTTTTAAATTTGATATGAATACTTACAAAGTCCATTGCAAAATAACTGGAGATTAGAAAATAATAAATCTAAAAAAATATTTTATAAAAAATGTGTTATTTGGGTTTGATGAGTACTGCTGTAAAAACAAAAATAAAAATTTTTTTTTCTCTCAACTACAATTTTGATTGTTAAATTTAATTTGGAATAAAAGCGTAGAGAGTTGAATTAATTAATTTATGGATGCCCCACACTTTCTTTTCAAATTAAGCATAACAAAATTGTGGTTAAAAAAACAATCTTTTTTTGTTTTCTAATACATTACTCATCAAATTATATAAGTGTTATATATATAATATTTTTTATATTACAGTGCATATCATTGACTCAAAATTAAGTAGAAAATATTCAAATCATCCTTCCAAATATCATGATATTTCAACACTGCCCTCCATGAATAAATATAAAATCTGAACTTCAACAGCCACCTCAAAAAGATATCCCTTTGAGTCAGCTGTTTGAAGTTCAAACTTTTTTATTTATTCTCAGAGGTATTTATTTATATTATTATAAATGAAAACATCTGTAGTACTCCAAAGTGGATTACTTAATAAAATATAGATCAGTGAATAATCAAAAAATAAGGAGCACATTAAGTGATTTAATAGAAAAAAGCATTAGATATCATGTTGTAGAATATTGTATTGTGATATGGTAGAAGAATTAATTAAGCATCATATAATAAAAGAATATATCTGAATGATTGAGATTAATATCAAGTATCTTGTGAGAAAGCACATGGTGTCGATTGATAAAGAAATGCATTAAATATCAGAGAATGCATCAAATGACATGACAAAAAATTTTCCAGTGTCATATAATAGAAAAGTATACCAAGGATCTTATCATGGAGAAGTACATTGTATCACATGATGAAAGAATGCATCATGTCACATGACAATTATTGCTCTAAGCCAAGAAAACACATAAAAAGCAAATTTGCACTCCATATTAAAAATTCTAAAGCTTTAATATGTGAACATGCATAGTTTACCCATATGCATGCATTATATAAATATAGTATTAGTTTATGATGAAGGTTTAAAGCTGAAATGTTAGAATAAATTGTGCAATGATAAATTATGATCAAAGGAAATAATTCACTCTATTTGGAAAGAGAATATATATATATACAGTGTTGACAACTAACTGATTATTATATGTGAACCACATCACCATAAACATTGCTTAAATGCACCAAAAGAATATCAAAAATCTATTGTCAAGGCAAATGCAACCGATTACTGATATTTTATTGCTTTATTTAAGCATTGGATGCAATTCGAACAATGTAATTTTTTAGGTTAACCCATGATTATTTTGTATTACTTCCCAATATTTTGACAAAATAAAATCTGCCATTTTTAAAGTACCCCCAAAATATGTTGTTTATGTCATATAACTACAAAAACATTAAATATACTATATTACATAGAACATAAGATATATTTAAAAGGCAGAAGGATTTTAAGCTTGGAAAACTGGGGAAAAAGTTTTAAAAGGAGTTTATTGAAAAATAAGATACATTTTTATTTACTTAAATAATAACTAATATAAATAAAATAAGCTCATCTAATTTATTGTGAATCTTCTTCAGACATACTTTCTATATCTTCACTTTCACAACTTGAATTCCCATCTTCACTATTCCATCAGGGTACATAATCTTCAGGCCATTTAAATCATTATCAATGCAACATTTTAAGAAATTATTGTTTTTGATAATTTCTTCAGATATATATTTCCATGATTGCAAAACTCACTCAAAATTAAAATTGCCACATAATTCTACACAGCAGATATTAATGATTGTAATACTATGAGAAATACAACTTCGGCAAAAATAAGATGTTAAAAAATTCACAAATGACCTGCTGGGATGAAAGTCAATGGCACAAATAAATATATTTAATTAATAGTATCTGTTAATGATTGTATTTTTACACATATATTGTTTGCATTACAAAGTCTTTTTTTTTTTTTTCACATAAATACCATAATGTTTTTTTTTTTCCAAAGGAAAAAAAAATTAAATACAGTATTAACATTTAATGTTACCACTAAATCTTTTTTCTTCTGATTAAAAACCTTTTCTAAAATGCTAATTAATAATGTCAGATTATAAAAGTAAATAAAAGTTTTTTAAAAATAAATTTTCCTTTATAATTGGCTAAAATAATCTATAGTGGTCAACATAAAATGTATTTTTATCATCCATTTACAAATTGCAACTACATCACATATTTTTTTCTCAATTTACTTTCATGTAAATGTACATTTTTCTATTAAAATTGGAATCATTCTTCTAAAATAATTTATATTTTCATAAATATTTTCTGAAAAAAATTATAAGTGTGTAAAAAAAATTCTAAAACCTAAGTTTTCACTTTGAAAATCAAAAGGAAGCTATCGAAATTGTCAAAATTGTTGACAGGCCCTCTCATGTATAGAACAAGAAACACCAACCAGTACCTTGGAAGACAAGTTCTTATCTCATTGTTATATTAATTTATTAATTGTAAAAATTTTAAGAATTATCCAATATGGCTTTCTCAATAAAATAATGGTAAAATTTGCAAAATAATGTTAAAGTCGAAAGTTGTAGCCATCTAGGAAATCAATCCAAAAATATTGACATTTATTTTTTCTTTTGATTAAAAAAGATTTAACATGCTATTCTATACAGGTCAATGACTATAATATGATGTGCATGTATAGCTTAAGATCTGGAGATCATAAGATGTTAAACTTTATTAACTATTAAGGTGCACCCCTCTTTTACGAATCCAAAATGTAGAAACAAGTATGTCTTATATTCAATGTAATATAGTAATATTGCAAGTGATTTATATATATATGTAAGTTAAGAATTACTGCTAACATATTCAAGACAATATTAAAAATTAATATATAATCTATATGTTGAAAGATTATTATATCACACTGTTTGATTTTATGTAGTCATTAAAAAATTAATCTCTAGTGTTTTATTTATTTATTTTTTCAATTTTTATCATTGGTTTTTTCTGGAGTTAGAATGGCAAACTTACACAGGCATCTTATAATAATAAACAATAGTTAGCATTTTTAAAATGCTATGAATTAACAATTTTGAATAGACTTTTTGTTAAGATTTTCCCAATATTTTAATTGATTCTATTAAATTTCACTTTCTTATAATTTACAACTACAATAAATAATATCCTTTTTTAAAATAATACAGATTTTAAACTTCTCTCTCGATAATTTAATATACAAATTAAAAAAGCGTATGCAACACTTGAAAGAGAAGCTATACCGATTCCAAAAATTGTTATGCGCTAAGCAATTTTGAGGCCATTTGCCTCATATTCATAGCGGTAATAAAGAAAAGTTGTTGTTTGAAAGACATATTCAATATTGATATAGTCAGATATCTACATTCAATTTTATATTTAGTTGCTGTATTGAAGTACTGAGTAGAATTAATAAAACCAGCCTGGAATAACTAATTCATAAATTTAAGATTCAGCCTATTTTATAGACTTGATAGGCACATTTTTTAATAAAATAGAACAGAAAATAAAATCTATAAATGAACCATTTTCATTCCTTACATTAAATACTTTTTATTTTTTACAAATTCATCTAAAAATAGATTTTGCATTTTTCATTTACAGCATTACAATTTTTTTTAACTTTTTATAAAAAAAAGCCTAAAAATAAACCTTGTGGTAGATACCAATATAATCAGACTTCTATATTCAAATATTTTATGGTTTAGGTTGATGTTTTTGCCAACAAAACTTCTTTTGAGCCTCTCTTCAGGAAGTTTACTCAGTTTATCACTAATTATATAAAAAAAAAAAACAGAAACTAATTTTCATTTTAATATTCTTTTAAATTGATTTGTTCAAGCCCAAAACATTCTTTTTATTTGGATTGTTTTATTACTTTCACTGTAATTTGTATTGAATAAAAAAACACCCAATTTATTTTAAGAAAAATAAAAAATTGTCATGGACAATTATTTTGGCCTTTAGCATAGTTTTTTTTTTACCTTTTTTCCCCCCTCACTTTTTCAAAACCAAATAAATTAAAAATTTTTAAAGACAACTAATGATAAAAATTCAAAACAAATATGTATATTATAAGTAATAAGAGGTTAGAAATTATACATTTAATTTATAAATTAAGTTCCAAGTCACTATTAGATACTATTATGAGAAATCCATTTTTCAAAACAAAAAGAAATTTTAATTTATCGATCAGTTATGCCAGTATGGTTTCTTTATGTCCATGCAGTAGCTAAAATGCAAAATCGAATACAGATACTTGACTATATCAGTACAATGTATTCTTTGTTTATATTATAAAGTACGACAATCTTTAATTATTACATTGCAGAGCAAAGGTTTTGCAATAGGCCTCAAAGAGAACTCTGAAAAAGAATCAATACTTTATCTCATGGATGTTGCTAAGAATAGTTAGATATCCATTAACTTACAATTTTGGATGTTTATAGGATGGCTATATATAAAAAAAGTTTAAATATATATATACATAAAATTACTGCTATCTTTATAATATTAAGAAAAGAGATGAAATTTTATTTTATAATATACAGTTTTTTAAAAAAGAACTTTTAACAATAGCTGGTCTCTTGAAAATTTTGAAAACGTGACAATTCGTTGAATTTTTTTTTTTTGAAAAAGAATAATATTTAGAATTTCAGATAAATATCATTGAATTAAAAATATAATAAAGTTAATTTAAATTTTGTTTAAAAATGGAACGGGACATAGTTGCTAAATCAAAGCATTTATCATTTACAAATATAGAAATATCAATGATAATTTTTTTTAAAAAAAATCTTATTAGTAATACAGTTAAATATATTTATGGGTTTTTTAAAAATCTTATATAAATAAAGGTCAAACATATGTTAAACAGTTCTTTGTGGGACAAAGGCATCTCCCTCTAAATAAAACCCATCTACTGACATATTCTGAATGGTTAATGGGGTTGGTATGGAATATCTATCTTTAAAAAATATCCTAATCCTACTGAAAAAAAATTGTTTATTCAGTTTGGATTCAAATCCAGATCATAGACACAGAAGATTAATGTATTTCTATTGCACCACGAGGTTCATCGTTTTCTATGCATCAAATGAGGTAAGAGCTTTCTAACACATTACTTTTGTATCAAGGTAACTCAAAATGCCCTCTTCTGATTCTAATTATTATTCCATCATCACTTTTGGATATTGATATTCCACCATTCTAATATGTGATCATATTATTTTCTGATTTATTACATTCCTCATCTCATCTATACATCTTACAGCCAATATTTTTGTTTACATTTTTTTTAACATGCATTGGTTATTACTGTCTACAAAGATGTTTTCATTATTAAAAAATCAAATTAGTTTAATCTTAATATTGGTGTGTTTTTAATATACAAAAGTAGGTTGAAGTAAAGAGGTTTCCCTCTTTTCTTCCGAGCGTAAGCTTGTGGCTAAGACCTGTAGAGATCCCTATCTTCGAATTTTTCAGACGCTTATTCCTAAGGTTACAGCCTTAGTAAATATTACTTAATATAATAATGTGCGTTTAATAAAATTTATAATTACAACTTTAAATTATCGTAATAGATTTCTTACTATAAGATCTTTCCATTGACTCGTAAATCATAAGATTCCACGAGTATTAATGTATAATAAGAATTGTGGACTTAATTAGTGAAGTATTGAATAGCTTCACACTCTTAGATCTAACCACTTCAGCTTCACCTATTCATATATAAAAGTAGGTTGAAGTAAAGAGGTTTCCCTCTTTTCTTCCGAGCGTAAGCTTGTGGCTAAGACCTGTAGAGGTCCCTACCTTCGAATTTTTCAGACGCTTATTCCTAAGGTTACAGCCTTAGTAAATATTACTTAATATAATAATGTGCATTTAATAAAATTTATAATTAAAAGGAAATTAAATGATTAAATGTTATATTTTTTAATAATCTATTTGATTTATTTTTTTATAAAAAATTGGAATAATTCAAATTTCATGTATAAAAAACTAAGTTTTGCTGAAAAATAATGTTTTAAAAAGAGAAAAGAAAACTCTAAAGTCACTCTAGTTAACTATGTAAATATTAAAATAGTTACTGAACTGGTTTCAGATGCTATATAGCTAAACAGAGAAACTGACTTAGGTTCAAAACCTCTATGTGCTGAAATCCCTAAAAAACGTTGAATAGGATATAAGAAAATATGATTATTGGATAAATACAAATGAAATTGGGTTTCTCTACCTTTATAAAAACCAATTACTGAGAAACTTGTAAAAGGAGGGATCTACATAGACCATCTTATATGTAGAAAGCTGAAACAATCATAAAAGTTCCTCTGTCTAATATTGATGGAAGTGAACAGAATCATGTAAAATGACATATTTACTTGCTTTTTTAATGTAAAATTTGATTCACAAAATTATGAAATGAAATTAAATTTAATGTATATTTTACATTTAAAAAAGTGAATAAAATATTACTGTTAGTGAACAATATTTTTTAAACATTCACTTTCTTAATATTTACTTATAAAAACACATCCAAAAACAACTTTTATAAAAGACTTGCATCTTTTGGTGTGTATATATATATATAAAATAACTATCTTATTAAAAATGGACATCACAAAACCCACTTTTCAAAAATTATTTAATATATTTTTACATACACAAAGCATAGCTTCAATTTGAGGCCTGGAATCCAGTATATTTCAATTATATGCAATTATTAGAATTTTGTTCTTATAGTTATCATTATCTTAAGAACTTATACTGCAGGCAAAAATGATTTTTCTTTTGTCTGCTTAATGATCTGGATGTTGATGTTTTGAGACTTTGCATGCTATTTAAACACAACTCTAGTAGAATTCATCATTCTGAAATATTACATATATATTTTATCATTACAGATCTTTAATAATATTCAAAATAAACTATGAGACACAATTATATAAAATTAATATGATAATAGATGATTGTCAACAATAACTTAATATGAGTTTTTCATATGTTTATTCCTTTGCTTCCAGAAGCAGCTCTTTTCATTCTACTCCCAGTTGAGTACTTTTTACTCATTTATATTATTCAGGCTATAATTCTAAAATGTAAAAAAAGAACCTTAAAGTTTTGAACCCAAGCCAATTAGATCTAACACCATACTGGTTTCTATATATTTTAGAGATTTCAATTTTATGTATTAGTTCCAAATTTGAATTCTAGTCTTCACTGACAAAGTTAAAAGACATAAACTAGTCTGAAGGTAGATATAGTTACTACATTATATCAGGATGTCTCTAGACTGCCCAAGCTTAAAGTAGATGGTTATAAAGTAGCATGAAGAAAACTGATTTTTAGAAAACTATTGTTCAACAATCCATTTAAAACCAATCAAGTTATTCAAAATTTAAAAACATTAGACACTACTGATTATTTGTTTATAAAGCATTAGAAAGCAGCAATATTTAGGAAAATGTTTAAATTACATTTGAAGCTAATTGTGTGAAATTCATTTTTTAAAAATAGTCACTGCCCTGTGCCATTTACCCCAGTTTTAAAATAACGAACTTAAGAGTTAAAGATTCCCGAATCAAAACTTAATACTGTGACTTTTACTTCTTAAATAACACATGATTTCTAAAAAAAACCCAGCCATTTGGTTATTACAGAGTAGCCAATTTGTTCAAATAACAAGAACCACTATGGATCCCCTATTATCTCTGAGCATATGACTAATGTCCAGAAATTTCTAACTTCATCTAAAACAAAACATTTTTAAACTCTTAACAGCATATAAAAAATATCAAATATAATCTTAATTTTATTTGGTCTGTTTTTTTTTTTTTTGCTTGTGAGACTAGAGGAAATTGGCTTTAGTGACTCAGATATATATAAAAAATCAAATAGTTATTAATTGCAGGTCATATGATGATCGAGTACCAAGGTGAGATGGTGAGCTTAAAAACGTTTTGCTTTTAAATCTATCACTCTACAACTGCATTAAATTATACAGGATATTTATAGATAGATAATCACGTGTATTATCTACTCACATAAGCACATGTATACACTATAAAGACATACACCCCAAGCTTTCGGTTACAATATATATAATCATCAAAATTGCAATTCAAATATTTACCAGATTATTGCAGCAAACCTTGTCAACAAATTTTGTAAAATAATCTTTCACTTTTTACAGGTCATGTGACGCATAATAATTCACGACAGGTAGGGTTTATGATATTTTATTATTAAAATTTGAAAAGAATAAAAATGGAAAGATAAAAACGAACAAGTGTTATTTTTCTTCTTCTGTCTGTCTGTCCATTAATATTATGGTACACAAGAGATGAAAAACAATAGAAAATTTTAATCATAAAATTGACTCAAATATTCCAGTTGAAAGGACACTTTTTTTTTCACTTTAGCTAAAAATGAAATAATGCTTTTTATATATATAACAGTAATTTTTTATTTAGTAATTCAGATCATAAATACGAGCTTAACACATAAAAATGAAACTAAAAAAGAAAATAAATTAAAAAAAATTGTAAATGATTAAAACTTAAAAAAAAAAAAAGTAATTCCAATGGACCGTAAATAAAACGATAAAGTATACAATATATTATATTAATGATCAATATTATTCCCTTTGTAGTTTGGTGCAGTAATGGTGTCAGTATAAGGTTCTCGAATTAATTCCAATTCTAATACTTCCGGTTCTCGAATTAATTCCAATTCTAATACTTCCGGTTCTCGAACTACTTGTGAAATCCCGAGCAATAAAGCTATTGATTATTTATTTTTATTATCGATTATTTATTTTTATTATCAATATATATATATTAATGGCCAGTGCATGAAAATAAGTTTTAATCAATACAACTCAAGTCATTACCATTTAACTGTTATTAAAATCTTTAATTCTTTAAAATAAGTTGACATTTTAAAGCAATATAATGTTCCACATTTGTAAAAAGAAAGAAGATATTTTGTGGACCTATGGAAAGAGAATTAAGGAAGAGATTACTTAAATGTTATGTGTGGAGTGTATTAATGTATGGTTGTGAGACATCGACATTGAGTAATAGAATTAAGAAACGATTGGAAGATTTTGAGATGTGGACATGGAGAAAAATGGAAAAAATCAGTTGGATGATTAAAATAACAAATGAAGAAGTTTTGAAAAGAGTTAATGGGGAAAGAAGATTGATAGAAAATATCAGAGAGAGAAAGAGAAACTGGATTGGACATATATTAAGAAGAGATTATAGTTTAATGAAAGATGTTTGGAGGGAATGGTGAGTGGAAATAAAAAGAAAGGACGGAAGAGATTGACATTATTTGATGATATAAGAGATGGAAAGGCTTATGTGGAATTGAGAAAATGGGCAAGGAAGAGAATGGAATAAAAGAATGGATGAACTGATGTAGTGACTACTCTCTGGACCTGTTTATTGGACAGACTACTATTGATTGATTGATAATATTCCATGCTTGGGAAGCATGTGCGAGGTCACGTGGCGTTATACGGCCTATAAGAACAGATATAAAGTAACATTTAACAAGTACAAAAGTTTGTAAAATCATCCTCAGTTTTGAGCATTAACTATTTCGAACTACATATGGTAATTGCATGCATTAAATTGCAATGCAAAATTTATGTGTGTGTAATTGTCATGGGGTTATTGAATTACTGCACAATTTTAAGTTTTATTTCAGATTATAACTCAATAAAATTGTAAGGGGGGGGGTTAATTTATAATAAAGACCACCATAATAGTTAAACAGCATTAAGCTGTTGCACATGCGCTTTGCAGATTTTAACTATAAATGACTGAATACTAACACTTCAAACACATGATAAAGTCTTAATGCTGTTTAACTATTACAGTTTATAAAACATCACGCTATATAAAATAAAGACCACCATAAAAGATTCAACAGAATAAATAAAAGTTTAAAGATACATGAATTAGATTTTAGTAAGATTGATAATTCTTAGATTTGAAAATTGGAAAATTATTAATTATTCATAAAATTACAAATATTTATTATCAGATACCATTATAGTATTTTGGAGTTTGTGGCAGCTAAAAGTAATATAAATTGAGAATTAGAAGGGGAAACAAATCAAAAAATTATCGACATAGGATGAATCATATAACACACTAAATGAAAAATAAGATATAGGTTTTAGATAAGAGGCATATGTGTTAGACTCCAATTTAGTATAACAGACAAAAAAGGTTAGAAACTTGAAATATTTAATCTTAATTTTTTTCTTTATTGCATTGCCTTAATTAATTAATTAATCCGTTTTTTATAAAAATCTTTATTTTTTGTACAATGCTTACATAACCCCCATCAACATCAACAGTTTTGATTGCTCCTGCAATCTTCTTCAGAACTTTCTAAAAACTTCTTTATCTTCCAACTTGAAATATAATGGATATTTAACAAATGCCAATTATATTGCTGATGCCCAACATTCCACATGAGGTGTTAAATGATATTAATAATAATACATAGAAACTAATACTTCCTAATGATGTAAGAGACTCATTTATGATAGTTATTTTATTCCAGTTTTGTTACCTACTGTAAGCTTAAGTAATCAATAGGTATTAGATGGCAGTGCTTATTAAATCCCTATTCAATGCTATTCTTCCTAGAGCTAGATGCAAAACTTTTAATTGGTAAAAGTCCATAAACCAGAAACTAACTTACCATCTAGAATTTATTGATTACTCGAACATATAATAGATGGCAGCAGTGCAGTAGCATAAATAGAATTTACACTGGATTGTACAAGCTGGAGTGATGTGATATTATTGTTTTTTAACATTTATGGTAATAATTTGAATTATTAAGCAGCTGCAATAAATTGACTTGAAAATAGGAAGAAATGGCAAACTATTATGGATGATGATTAAGTAATATGATATTCTTATACCTAGTTATCTTTTTTTTTTTTGGGGGGGGGGGAACTTTCACATATAGATTCAGAAAATCAATTAACAATTATTATTATTTTTTTTGGAAAAACCAGAAAGTAACAATTGAGATAAATATTATGGATGAATAAAAAATTGAATTATGGAATGTTATTTTGAAAATTAAAACAAAATAATATAACAGTAATATATTATTTACAGTGCTCAATATATATTTCCAAAGGAAAAGCAAAAGCACTCTTCAATCATAGATTTACAAAGAATTTATCAGCATTCAGTGCAGATTGCTAAGAACAAAATATATATTAAAAATTAATGTATAAAAATATTAAAACTGTTACACAATAGTATCTAAAATACATAGACACATATATGCATACAATGCCGTCATCTGCATTAGAATACAAGACATGCCTATGAGTTGAGGAGGTTGTTCAAAATACAAATGCTGTTCAGTTGATTACTGGCTAATATCTGAGGGGTGCTGAAATGGTAAAATAGAGGAAAAATAGGTGGCAATAATGGAAGAGCAATAGTAGGCTGACCAAAAATGCAATGTTCCCTCTTCATAAAAAGATTTAAGTGAGAAAAACCATACTGGCAATTATATTTTCTTTCTAGCAGAAGTGTTAGAATTATCTTGCTAGGTAAAGATTCTTCGCCTTTCTAAAGGAAGCACATTTTGTTACATTTTCTTCAATTGTTCTCTTCATTGAAAATTTTCACTGAATGGATTATTAGCAGCTTTGATCATCTATCATCTTAAATAATTTATGGCAATCATGCCACATGCTACCCATAATTGTTTTATTTATTAATATATTAATATCTCAATTTTAATAATTCAGTTATTAACAAGAAGTACTTTCCTGAATTCTTTATAGTTCCATCTATGGTCATTTGATCATAAGTGTTATATCTTAACAACATTATTATTGATAACTTTATTCCATAGTGCTATTTATTATTATTATTGTCAAATTAAATTTTTTTTTTTGTATTTGGTTGTGACTTAGAGATCTTACCTCGAATGTTATCAGAAACTTAGCACCTGATTGTATACAACATGTTTTTTGAAATGCAGAACTTTTCATTTGTTTTGAATAAGATTGTGTTTTTTTTAGATAATTAAAAAATGAATTACTCAATTACTAACTAACTAACTATTGATCATAAATATTATAAAAATTGAAATGACAACTTCATAAATCTTTATTAGACCATTAAATGTTCTATCACTAGCAAGCCATTTAAAATATCTTTTCCTGATCTTCCTACATTTGTAAAGGACAAGAGATACCTAAATAGGGCTGCCAAATATTTAATCATTGGTAAAGTGAAAATCCTATCTCAAATCCACTTTCAGAGTTATTTATATTAATTGTAAATGTTCCTGATTAACTAAAGGATCAAATCATTGTTTTCTGATATCAGTGACATAGCTTATTATAACTTACGTATATTAGCATGCAAACAAGAAACATAACTTAGAAGTAAAGAATAAAGATATGCTGTACAAAACCACAATCACATTGGCATGGTAAAAGAATATCAGATGATATAATGATTGTAGAAAGTAAGGCAAAAAACAAAGAGAATAGGAGAAAAAGCACAGAGAAAAGAGAGAAAAGAATTTTATCCAAAATAACAGCTAGTCTTTGATAATACAACATTAAATCACACATACTGTTAAGGCAAGTATTTACTAGAATAGAACCAAATGCTTCAGTACCAGTTTGATTTTTGTTATTAGCTAAGAGAATAAGCATGTGGTCCAAAGATTTCTCATTATTTGTGATACAAATTAACAAGTCCCAAACAAGATGACTAAATCCAAAGGTTTCTGATTTAGGATATTATTATTCATATATAACATTAGAAAAATTGAAGAATATGTTATTAAAAATGAATAGAAAAGGTCCTTGCAAAAACAAAATAGGTTAGTAATTATAAAATAAAAAACAAGAAGTGAACAATATGGTTCCACAATTGGGTCACCATTTGTAACAGTATACCACATTAGGGCTAAATTATGAGGAAATAGGAAATCATCATCATCCACAAATAAATAAAATATAAAATTAAATATAAAAGAAATGAGCATGAGAGATCAGCAAAAAACTAACTATTATATTTCCCAGCATTACACAAAGTAATAATCATTCATTATCATGAATGATCAACAATAAAAATAAATCAACAGTCAATCTTGTAACTGGATTTGAAAGTGGTATAATATAGACCAGGTTAATTATTTATTCATCGCCAAACATAGGGCAGGGATACAAACAATAATTATTTGAATGCATACACTTACACACTATTCCATCAAAATATAACAATAAGTCAAATAATGCTGAGATACTAAAAACATTCTGACCATCATCAATACTCTGGCTACTTAGTACCACTAGTGTACTGGCCAATTATAATTAAATTTCAAAAGAAATAATAAATGAAATGTAGTGCATAAACTTAAGGATATCCCTTTGCATCAACAAGGATCTGAATGTCAATAACACTAACTGTTGTGCACAAATCTAGCTTAGCAGGCAAGAACTCCATATACTATCCCTATGAGAAATAAATAAAACAGCTTATTATAAATCACTTTGGGATCATTTAAAAAGAATTTAGAACATTAAGCTGACAGGAAATAAAGTCACACACACTGCCAATTCATATAACAGAAGTTGAAGGGACTAAAAACTAAAAATATTTCAAAACAATTATTTAATAACTGATTATCAATAAACAAAAGAAAATGGCATCATAAAATGAAATTTTAAATATTTATTTCATCAAAAAATATATTTCCATAAAAATTATAAGCATTCAGTTGATTTCTTTTCATAAATTAATTTTTAATTCATTAAATTATTTCTTTAAAATAACTAAGAATTGGAAAAACAACATTTTCAAAATGAAAGATAACAATCTTTGATTTAGCTTAATCTTTTGTTAAGTTTTAAGAGGGAAAATGAATGAAAAGAGTAAAAAAAGTTTCAAAAAAAAATTTTAGTTTACAAAAAAATTAATTTTCTAAAAACTTTTTCATAATTTTGAAGAGAAAATTAACTGAATTTTAAAAAAAATGTTTTATAAAATTTAAAAATATTTATTTAATGAAAATATCTAAAATTATCAATTCTTACAACATAAAAAAATCTCTTTTTGTATTATAAATGAAAATTCAGTGTGCACAAACAAAACTTTTAACCATGGTTTGATTCTTCTGTAGAATCCTTTCCAATTATAATTTCCAGGTGAATTTTCTTCTTGAAGGCTTCTATACTTGAATATGATTATTTTTTTTTGGTTTGCAGAAATTCCAGGTTAAAAATAGCAAATTTTATCTATTTCTTCCAGCATATAGAGACTCATGCTCTTGGTTGAAGACAAGATTTCAGATTACTTTAAGGGGTAACTTCTCTATATTTTTATTCCAGTGAAGGCAGGTTACATGGAGGAAGATGAAGTTTAGCTTTTATCTGACTTTAATACATGGTTTTTATAGTAAAAATCATTATTATAAGTAAACTCATAGTATGCTAAAAGCTTGATTAAAACTTCTGATATTATATGCAAAAGCTTAGTTAAGATTCCTGCTATTCTATACAATAGCTTAATGGGGACTTCTGCTTCTTTCTTCTTTATCAGATGGTTTAAGACTTGTATGTTCTCTCTTCAACAACTAAGTTAGGAATATTTTTTTACCAGTCACTTGGGCCTTCTGACTTATTCACACCCTTATTTTTTTAAAACAATCTTTCCTATGAGGCAATAATAATCTGTCTCTGACATGAAAATTTTTATAATAACCAATTGGATAAATTTTTGCAACTACAATTGTTCACTATTTCCTACCTTAAACTTTGACATTGAAAAACAAGTCAAGAACTTATATTAACATCATAAAATTCTTGGCATCCCTTTCTAATTAAATAAAGTTTCTTGCAAAAAAGAAAAACAAGATGCACTGATTTTATTTTTGTATTGAAGAGAGATGAAAAGAAAAGAAAAAAAAGCAACTTTGACTAATTAAAAATAAAATTTACCAAAAGCATTAAAATCTTTTTTTTCTTTTCTAAAAATACTATCAAACTTAAAACTTTATCACTTCTTTAAGGTTGAAATTAATATTTATTAAATAATTTATATTTAAAAAAAAAGAAAATTAGTTTCTCTTAGTACATTTTTATATTAAAACTACTAATTAATTAAAATTACTGAAGAGAGAGGGAAAAAAACAACTTGTTTACATTATTTTATAAATTTCTCTCATTTTTATAATCATTTATAACTCATTAAAATATTCACATATTAAAATCATATTATTATTTAAGAAATTTAATGTTTAAGCATTCTCATACTATCATTTTGGAACTTAAAATATTTAGTTAATTGAAGATTCATTATTATCTTAAAAAATATGCATAGGAAAATTAAACAACACTAAACTAAACCTGAGGAATATGCTTCCAACTTATCTAATTATTTTTAATGCAGCTATATAACCAACTGTTTACAACATATATATATATCATTTAAAAACATTAATCTTTAATTGTAATTAAAATTTATATCTGTATTTTTCATTTAATAAATAACTGTTAATAAACATTAATCTATTTATGCGATATGGTTATTACCAAAGCTGTGAGTGCAGAAAGTTTGTCACTCATAAAGCAAAGTATAAAAATTTGGTAATTGATAAATATTGAATAAGCAGAGGGCTGATTCAGAATGAGATGCATCTTTGAAGTAATTTATCTTTTTCAGATGTCTTTGTCCATATATCTCAAGAATGTATAGTAAAATGGAAATGTAAGTGTATATATATATATATAAAGGAAGTTGAAATTGTTATCTGTTTTATAGATCTTAGAATAAATATAAGTTAGTGTAGGTAAAAAGAACAGTAAACATGAACTTGCCAGGTCACGACAAAATTTTGTAGTTCAAATTTTTTTCACCACAATGTTTCTTATCGAATTATTTAAAAATTTGTTGTGAAATATCAAATACATGGTGGCATAAAATTATATTATAAAAAAAAATTAATAAAAAATAATTATATTATAAAAAATATCTGATAAAAATAATTTATTAAAATAATAACATTTATCCTTCCAACATTCATAATTACTGTCCATTGTAGTTTTCAGACTGATGTCCATCTTTGTGAATTTTATCGCTTGTATAAGCGAAAACTACAATGGACGATAATTATGAATGTTGTTAGGAAAATCTGTTGGTATTATTTTAATAAATTATTTTTTATCAGATATTTAATTATTTTTTTGCCGTGTATTTGATATTTCACAAATTTTTAAATAATTCAACAAGAAACACTCTGGTGAAAAAAATTTTAACTACAAAAAAAAAATTCAAATTTTATCATGACCTGGCAAGTTCATGTTTACCAAAGAATAATATAGATTATAAGGAGAGAGCTCACAATATAATTTGTATATAAATCAAAATATTTAACTTTAAAGCCTTTTTATATTGTTTCTTATCTGATTTGTCCAATATTAATAGTAGTAATTATATAGGAAATTGGTCAATCAGTTGTACAACACCTGAATCCTCCAGTGGAAGATTAAGCATTTACCAATTGAATTTAGTTATCTTGAACCATTTTGTTTTCCTATTCATACTACTCAACTGAGAATCCATTCTGGAATCTTTAGCTTCCAAATAACAAAGATAGGTTGGAACATAAGAGTAACATTATGAAATGTTATAAAGAGTTAATGAAAAGAGAATATTTATTGAAAAAAAAAAAAAATTAAATTGAACATAAACTAAGATATACAGCAATTTAAAACAAACTATATGTTTGAAAGATCTACAAAGGTTAAAAAGGCAAAAGGGGAGGAAAGTTGATTATAGAAGGCAGTGGAATATTTGGAAAATATAAGAAAGAAAAGGCGTAAAGAAAATTATCAGAGTATGTGTAGAAACTGCCTTTAAACTGATTAATGATGATGACATCCAAACATCATAAATAATTTTAAGCATATGTATAAACTATTCTGCCTGAAGATAATAGGCCAAATAACTAGGCAAAAGAATATTAAGTTCAAGTTATAACACTCGATTATAATAAATATATATTATATGCATAGATATGTTAACAATTCTATCTGAACAATGGAATATTAAAACCAGATAATAACATTTTGATTATCATCAGGGATAGTTTATTAACCTCTTAACATTTATAACTCAATTTTATACTTGCATCATAAACTTTAATGAGCCCTTTGAATTCTTAAAATAAATACCTGCCTTTGTGTTATTAAAATAAAAATCATATAAATACCTTCAATCTGGGTTAAAATCCAGTCAGTTTTTCAGGTTCTAATCAGACTTAGAGATCCCCCCCCCCCCAGTTTTGGACTCGTAGCTAACCAGATATACTGAGTGGAAAATATATATCTAGCTATTGTTAGCTATAAAGTAAAACAAGGATCGAAAAATTCTCAATTCTCATCTTCTGACAATCAGAAATTCAATTTGACGTCTGCTTCTTCACCGTTTCTATATAAGGAACAGCTAAAAAGGCTTTTATTATTCAATTGGTTATTTAAAAGCTGTTTTAACGTTACAAATAACTATATATTATTCACTTATTATAATTTTTTTCCCCCTTTAGGGCCTTTTTTAATCAATAAAGGATTAACTTTTGACACTAACTACCATTACATATATATTTATAGCATAAACTTACCTAAAGCTATTCTCTTGGAAAGTGCTGTAATCCTAATCCAACGCTGCGCTGACATTAAAGGTCCCTTACTGGTAATCCATTCCTTCAGAAAGGTATTGGGTTTTATTTCCTGCATAAATGAATGCCGCTACACATCATTAAGAATACCTGTTAAATATATATATAAAAATCAAAAACGACAAAAAAAAAAAAAAATTCTCTACGGCTATACAATAATAAGTCAACAAAGCAGAAAGTTAATATTAGCAAACATCCGACAGTATAATTATTGTATCATTTTATTAAATAAAAACTCGCACCCTTATTATTTTTTTTAAAAAAATCATCTATTTATAGGTTGTTGTTTTTTTGCTCAGTTTAAACATAAAAAAAATATAAATAAAGCATTCAAACTTAAAGCATATACTAAACTATATAAATATATAACAGCACACACATTTTCATTCGCCTAAGGCATTCGAACTTTAAAAAGTATACAATGTACTGAAAATGAAAAATTACTATTAGAGTTTAATCAGTTCATAAAGGAAAGACGTGTTAATAAGCTAAAACTAATTAAATATATACACATTCTGCTAAGAGGCAAGCTGTTTTGGAGATCTGGATATAATTTCAACCAAGAGAATGTTATAAAGAATATGCTGTGTAATATATAAATTGTATATAATATATAGAGAGGGAGTATTTAACGGAGATCATATTATTTCTTCTCTATTATGGCATAAAAGAATTACTTGCAGTTTAATCATTCCACTGGTCCGTAATTAATTTTTAATTATTCATTATTTTATTTCAGAAATAAAATTTTTATTTGCTATAATAAAAGATGTACTTCGTTGGATTAAATAAAGATTAATTACAGTTAAGCGATAATCTTCCGCCATTAATAATGCAAGTAAGACGAATAGATCTATCAAGTTTATATCTATTATAAATTATTTAATCATCCGATAACCTTTGAAAAGCTACAGAAGTAATAGTAACGGCGTGTATGTCATAATATATTCTGAACTGCTGTTAAATTCTTAGGAAAGATCATATAAACTATAAGTGCATCTACACATATAGGTATAAACAATTCTAAAGAGTGTTTATTTGACATGCGCATTGACTTTTAAAGTCAAATCATCATTGATAATAATATTTTTCATTAGTCAGTCATTAGACTAGAGATTATCCAATAATGATTCATATTTCTGTAGTGTAATTTTCACTAACATTACGCTCACGCAAAATTCGGACTCATTTCTATCCGTTTTTAACAACTTGTGGAGGGATGTAATCATAAACGTACGATCAAAGACATTCGAAAAAGATGTATGATATCCAAGATACATTTTTGCGAAGACAACACATTTGGCATTTATCAAATAATCTGTAGTAATTTGCCATCTATACATATACTGAACAATGATAAAGATATGTGGAAGAGATTGTGGTCTGGGCTAACCGATGAGAGCTGATTCAGAACAAAATGTGCATCTTGGGCATCATAGATATTTTTCACATGACTTTAATAATATGTTTTATGATTACGTCCATCCACAAGATGTTAAAAACGGATAGAAACCAGCCACTACCTTGCATGAAAAAGGTATAGTAAAATTAACACCATAGAAATACTATTCATTATAATTCATAACAATTTGGAAATGCCTAACAGTTCAATTAATGCTCTTCATGGATTAGAACAGTGGCATGACTCCGGAATTCAAGTTTCAAGAATTGGTGACACTGCTATACCACTTCTAGTATATTAACTTCTTATGAATTTCTGAAAATAAACCATTTAATTATTTTTTCATTTAACTTTTTTTAAAATCTTAACAGCAGTTTAAAATGAAGATTTTACAATTTATCCAAACCACTTTGATCACTTTTTAGCAAAACCCTTTATTTGTACATATATGCACATACCTACATTTCCACTGTATACATGTACAAATGTAGGTGTATGTATATATGTACAAATAAAGGGTTTTGCTAAAAAGTGTTTAGCAAAACCCTTTATTTATACAGCCAATGCTCTGAAGAAGACTGCAGGACAGTGGAAATGTAGGTGTATGTATGGCTCTGAAAAAGACTGTAGGACAGTGGAAATGTAGGTGTATGTATGGCTCTGAAGAAGACTACAGGACAGTGGAAATGTAGGTTTTGCTAAAAAGTTTTTGAAATGGTTTGGATAAATTATATTTATATAAGATATTACAACAAAATAAAGAAAAGGGTGATTTTGATAATATTTATGAAGATTTTATAAAATTTACAAAGAAAAAGGCATGAAAGAATTTAGGCAAGAAAGAATTGCAACAACCAAATCAGTTTTTAAACAGGCTTGAAGATTTTTCCTTTGAAAGTTAGATTTAAAAAAGCTTGTTAATGTTTTGTTTGGAAACTTAGCTTTTAATACAGACCACGTCAAAAATAAAATAAAAGATTAGATAATGAGAATCAGAGGAGAAAACAAAAGAGAAGTTACCTAAAATAAAATAATTGAATGACTTTATTACTTGAAAGTTCATAAGATGTTTGAGTGATGGAGGTGTTGGAGCTTGTGTGCTCCTCTACCATGACACAAAACCACAGGATAAGTAAAAGAGAAGTTGAAAAACAAGACTAAAACTACAAAAACTGCTAAAAAGAATAAATGGGGGGAGGAGGATTATATATTTAAGTAAATTAAAAGAAAGATAACTGATAAAGTGCAGTAGCATCTCTCTCCAAACATTAGTGTCAGCCAATGCAAACCATACTAATTAATGGATGCTAGAATATTTGTGCATCAAAATCTCCATACAGTGCCCATTCATCCAATATCTCTAGACTAGCTTCTAACTTGTGGGATAGTGGATGAGTAGGCACTAGATAGGATTTTGATTCACAAATCTTCTACCATCCATTAATTACTATGACTTGTACCAGATGACACTACTATTTGGAGTGAATTACTAATGATTTAACAGATTGTGCATGCATAAGAAATGGTAAAAATGTGATGTTTTAGTGGTAAAATATTGAAAGAAACTGAGGATGAGGACATAAAAAGTGAAAGATAAGATGATATTTAAAAAAAAGATTGCTATCAACTTTTAAGGGTAAGAATGATCATATAAGGGCTAGGATAAACTAATGTGGAAGATGTGGGAGACTTAACATTGGAAAGATGACTAATTGTGATGAAAATAATTTATGACATATAATCCTAAGTTGCCAAAATTCAGGTATGTACAACTTTATTTCTGGGAAGCAAAGTGGCACTTGAATTAACAAATTACCCCCCCCCCCACAAATATCCAGAAAAAATGCTATACATTTTTCAAATGTTCATATTTTGTATTTTTAAGATCCAAAACCACACAATCAATCTTAAGCAACAACTTCAGAAATATGAAAAACACTTCTATTTGTACAATATATTCATAATTCTAAATATTTAATTCAGTTTTTCATTAATTAATGTAATTCTTATAGATTTGTTGTAACAAAATGTTATGAAAAAGTAAAAGTTAAAATTAAAAACTTTTATAACGCATTAAACATGCTTTCAGCAGACAATGCTGTATTAATTTAGCAGTTGGAAATTATGCCTATATATGGATGAAATTTATTATGTAAATGAAACTTAATATGCAAATGCAGCATTTAAATGTTCCACTTTTTTGACAATAGAACACATGAATTCTTTCTGTTGATTGCATCTGGATCCTTTGTGATTCCCCAAGCCTTCTTATATATTTTTTCCTATTGTCTCTCTTGGCACAAATCATCATCATATTAATGGGGCTGAAAGTATGACCCATAGCAAGCTCATGATAGAGGAAGATGAATTTATATTTATTATTCTGTTTTGCTCTGTTGTATAAGTACGTATGCTAGGTCATCCCCATAGATCATATTTTTACCTGAGATTCACGTAATATTCACAATCTCAGAATCATATAGTTCACACATTGTTCCATTATATTTGATAATAAAAAATTTCAGTATACTCAAATAAAACAGAATAGTTTATCACCTATTTATATTCCCTAAAATTTTTATCCAGGAGTATCATAAATTAAACTTAAATAATCTTTCTTTTCCGACTACACAATAACATAGTATGGACTTCTTTGGTTAAAATTGTTAATACATCAAATTTAATAGTAAATTTAGATTTAAAATAATTATTCTCTTTTCATGCAAAACATATATGAATTACAAAATTTTGAAAAACATGGTACTTTGGAATAATTATATATGCCATAAAAACAAATACAGTTACCTTTTGCAACAATGTAATTTTTGAATTACTAATTCATGCTTTAACATGAGAAGCCACACTCCCGAAAGTTATAATGGATTTGTTATATATTAATGTATGTAATTTAAAATGACACAAATGGAAGATATGTTAATATTTATAAATATTCTGTTTTTTAATGATAATAATAATAAAAGAACTTTTATTTAAGGACTCTGTAGTGCTTAATTTTCTTGTTTAAAGGGTTGCTATTGGATTACGTCTAATTATTTTTGACTGAAACTCAGACATCAACATTGAATAATCTATATGATAAATTGTCATTATCTAAGCAAAATGGAATAATATTTTGATTTGAAATATTTTTATTTATTTATTATACTTCTTCATGGTGGGTAGTGTCATATTTTTGTGCACAATAAAAATAATATGGCAGAAAGATAAGAAATCTAACACTTAAAATATGTGTTGACATTGTAGAATAAAGTATTCAATAAAATTTACCAATATATTATCATCATCATCAGTTATTATCAGTCTATTGCTTGGTAAAGATCTCTCTGAGTTTAATCTAGTTATCTAATCTACAGCTTCAATCTTTCATATTAGACCATCAATTACTATCCATAAATAAATAATCAAACAAAATTGAAACAAACAACTATTAATAAGTATATTTAAATATTTATCAAACTGATTTTCATCTCCATTGAGAACTCAAGATATTAATATCTTGAGAAGATATTAATATCTTGAGAAGGTCTCAATGGAGATGAAAGCCGGTTTGATAAATATTTAAATATACTTATTAATAGTTGTTTGTTTCAATCTTGTTTGATGATTATTTGTTTATGTGTTAGTGACAACATTATGGATAAATAAGTTATATTGGGTATTTGACCATCATAGTGAATTATACTATCCATCTTTTACAATCTGTTATAATCTTTTGGGTTAGGTCCATGATAACTAATGATCAAGTTTTATCACTTGATCATAATACCCTGTTGCCTAGATCTTTTATCTACATTTGTGTAGTCAATTTAACACACATATAAATAAAACATAAAAGACTTCAATTTTTCCACTGATGGGCTGAAGATCAAAGGCTTCTCCCATAATTCTCCACAAAAATATTCATTATCAGGTTATATGAAAGAAAAATTATAACCTGTTTAAAACCTAAAAAAAAATCAAATTTATTTAGCCTGCATTCAAATCTATGTCAAGCACTTGGAAGGTGGTCCACCATTTTGTATCCTCTCATATTTGATAACAAAGAATATATTATTTTGAAGACAAATAATAATGATTCCTTTAATTTAATAAATAGAGAAAATCCATTATACAGGAAAGATTAAAATTGTGATTGTTTTTATAGCACTGCTTTAGACTCAGCCAGTCATATTTGTAGCACAAATGTAGGTATGTGCAAGAATGAACAAGTAGGTTAATTAATATGCAGTCTGTAAATTTACATATACCACTTGTGTGATAATGCAATGAATGAGTCTTTTTTATTTATCATGTGGAAGTTGTTTGCAATAAATCATAACTCTTTGCATTTGTCTTTTGATCATTATGCTCGGTGCAAACAACTTTAATGTAAATCAGATCGAAATTATGATCTGACTCGATCTCATGCTCTAAATATACTGATTTTATGTTAGAGTCTGTTTTAGCCCGTTTGTATATATGCTTGTGCTGCGCTAATCTAGTGGCATTGGTGTCATGGGTAAGACCATAGTAAATTGTGTTGTAGGTGAATTTGTTGCAATTAATTTTGTAGATTATTTGGAGTGTCTGGTCTAGTGATAACTCATCTTTGGTGTTATTAAGTAATTGATTGAGATTGGAAGTGGTCCTAAAACTAATGTTGATTTCTTCTGAGCATATTGTTTTTAACTTTTGTGATACCCTTGCTATAAAAGGGAATTTAATCCATGCATTAGTATTATTGTGGTTCAAAGGCATATTTTATGTTATTTCCCCCAAAAAATAATGTATAAAACATAGCAGTCAGCAAATTTGTATCAATTGTTTAGTTGTATCAATTGTATATCAACTGTAAATGAATCATAGCAAAATTATTACATGTTCAGTCTCAAAACCTGTATATTTATTTATTTGTGATTATAAAAAAAAAGTTAAAAAAATTGCAAATGAATAAAAATCATATACTTGCTTGTAAATTATAGTTGGTAGCCATTTTATTGTCTTGCACATTCAATTTTGCATATTTTATAACATTATTATATCACAGTGGTCATTTGCAATAGTGAAATTGCTATTACAAAAACAAAGCTTTAATTTTCTAACTACTATTGCTGTTATTACGATGTGATAAGAAAATGGCTGCTAAACCATCTCTTATATTAGCATTTCATTGTTATTAAATAAGAGATGGTGATCATGTGATGTTTAGTGGTTTAACACCAATCCTGCTAATAGGATAGTGATGGCTATGGTTGTTAAAGAGCCAAAGACACCAAAATGTATGGATGCTGAACTGAGATCAGACCTATGACTATATAAGCTATTGAGCTTAAATTGAAAATATTGTGTTTTTTTAATTTCATTCTCATAGTTTTGTAGTTAAGTAGAGATAAAAGGTGGCTGCTGGAGGGTTGCATTATATCCTAAGATCTAGGTGCAGTGCTCTCAGATACAAAGCTCCTCAACTGATGAAGGCCACAAGCCAAAAACTAGTCTGGGGATATTGGGTGATTAGGCACTAGATAGGGATTTTATGCCATTGATTACTCTGGTTGGTACAGGGTGGCACTACTGTATGGAGAGCTTTGCCTTGTTTAAAATGGCTGCTACTAACTCTATACAGAAAAATAACTTGAAATTAATGAATTTATCATATTTTAGACATTACATCATTTGCATTTCATCAGTAGTAATAACTGCATCTCAAAATAAAGAAAATAAATTTGTAAGTTTTTGTTGTTGTTGTTAAAAATCAAGTGAACTCATTTATATATTAGAAACCAACTATTGCACACATCTATAAATGTGCTGTCTTCTTATCAACATTTGCTCTTGACTTTTTTGCAATTTACATTATTTTATTTTTCTAAATATTTTTGTTGATGTTTTAACTGGTATTAATTTTAAATTAAATTATGTCAAAGATGTAAATATATTTGTTCAAAATATCTATCATATATATATATGTTTAATGTAAATAAATAATATAATTATTAATTAATAATTAAATAAATAACTTGTTATATATGTTTAACATAAGTATATGGGATTTGAACTCAGATTTTCAAGCACTCTTCAACTATTCACACTTTCTCATACAACCGATACACATGACCCCACATATGTAGAAAAGATAAATAATCACCAATATATGTATTTCAAGCTAAACCAGCACTCATCAGTTGATCCAGATTATCATCTCCCACATATATATATATATATGTTCATGTGTATCGGTTGTATGAGACAGTGTGAATAGTTGACGGGTGCTTGAAAATCTGAGTTCAAATCCCCTATACTTACAATTAAGCACCAGGTTTGTGAAAAGTGCCTGTTTTTTAAATATTTACATGTTTAACATGTATATTAAACAATTTGCTATTATCCACAAATTACAGTATTTGTGTGAAGGCTTGAAACCAAATAAATGTATGGAGACTCTATTATACTTCAATTTTTATTCTACTGGATTTATTAACCAATATTACTTGTTGTATTTATATATTGGACTATTTCTATCACCTAGTATTGAGTATAGAATGTCTTTAGAAAAAATTTAACTTTATTTAAATTTTCAAAGTACATTCAACTATCAGTAATAGCTCAAAAATTAGTTGAATGTATTTTGAAAATTTAAATAAAGTTAAACATTTTCTAAAGACATTCAATAGTCAATACTAGATGATGGAAGTAGTCCAATATATAAATACAACTAAAAGACCACCATCACAAACCTTCAGGAAAATATTACTTATTGTTTAAATATTGTGCAAATATTCTTTGATTAAAGTAATCTCTTTATTTGTATTACTTATTATAAAATTTATTGTTATACATAATTTTAAATTTTTTACATGTTAATTATCATACATTTTAGCAGAAAGATTAGAGACTCAGATTCAAAAATTAGGATTCATGAATTAAAACTCAACATTTCCATTCCTTAAATGCCACTTGACCTCCTGAATAATTGTCCATTATTAGTTAATTCCGTTAATTCAAAATATAAATATTTTTATATACATTTTTTATCAATTTTTTTTAACATAAAAAAAATAATGAAAATAATTTCAAACAAAAATATAACATGAAAAATTATGATAATATTTTGTTATTAATGTTAATAAAACTTTCACGTTTTATTTTAGTTGATTAGAGCTTCTTCAGACCAGATAATATTCTCAGATTATGATTGGCAGTTTATGAGTTTGTGTTCATATATAATATACTATTTTTAAAACAAAATAATAAATAAAAATATTATTCGAGTGAATAAATCTTTCTTTTTTCCTGCTTAAAGTCATTTTTCATTCTAAATAAGTAATTTTAATTTAGAAAATGACTGTTTCTTCAAATTTCTGACAAATGTTATTTTGTCTTCGAAGATCTTGTTGATACCGGTTTGGCAAATATGATCAATCTGAAAAAAAAAAAATTAAAATCTTATGATTTTCAATTGACTTCTATAATTGTAAAGTGAAATCAAACTTTAAAATGAAAGAAACTAATCATATCGTTTTTTCACATTAATAGTGGCATTTATATTTACTCTAGTCTAGCAAATCTCTTGTAACCTCAGGTAGAGGTTTCTAGATGAGAGTACAATTTAATGCCCAATTGATTTCCGGTTTTTACTTTTATCAATGATGACTTGGACTTCAAATCCAGAATCAGTGCAATAACATATCTGACTGCTACCTTTGACTACTAGCCTGAAGTTATATATATATAAAACTTTAAGAATATTTAATTAGCTTGAATGTCAAGAAAAGTTAAAAGTGGCTAGCAAATTCATAACTGTTTATCAAACGTTGTTAGCCGAGAGGTCACTGCAGCAGCTTTGCAAGCAAGCAGTTGCTTGCAGACAGTTGTTGTGGGTCCGCTTCCCGGCCGATGCTATAACATATGGAAAAAAATACATAACTGTTTTGATTCCAGCTTTGGATCCCAAGTCCTCATTACTAAAGGCGAAACCCAAAAACCAGTCCAGATATGAGAATTTCACTATCTGATAACCATTGATTACTTAAGTTTACAATAGATGGCAGTATTGTAGATAAAGGAGAACTTTAACTTTTTCCTTGTGGTAAACTGAATGAATAGAGTATTGTTACATTAGTATCACATTAAAAAAATGTGATCTGATAGACAAAATCCTTATTGGCATCAAAGTACTATACATTATAAAGTGGTCCAAAATTTTTGTATAAACATTAAATGCTTATATTTCATTTATATATATATCTGAAGTTGTTACATGTCTTTTTCTAAACATATATAAACTAATTCCACATTAGTAGTAGATAATAGTGAAAACAAGTTGCAAGATTTTCTGAATAATTTCTTTTTTTCCTTTTTGATAAGCTAAATTGTTTTGTTGTGTATGCTAATTGGTTAGAATTTAAAATCTTGGAATATTTGAACTTTTAAAAATGGTAATAGAATAAATACAGTACAAATTAGGGCCTTCTTCTAAAAAAAAAAATAATTTTAAACTGCTATTAGAAATCTGCCTATCTGCCATCTAATGTAAATTAGTTAAATAAGTTATTACATTAAAATAGGTCTAATGTTGAAAAAGGGAGACAATAAAATTATTTTGGAAACAATTTGGAATATATTGATACACATTTTGCAAAATCCCTGCCATTATAAGACACACATATAGTTGAGCATTCTTAGAGTGTGAATATCCTATCTCCAAAAGAAGGTATATACCACATACCAATGATTGAAGAAAAAACTAATTAGTAAAACATAAAATGTATACAATTACTTTCTTTTATATACATATATCACTGTGCCTGTCAAAATATTATTTATATTTATTATTCATTGGCTTGGTTTATTGTCTTGTTTTTATTTATTACATTTACTGTCAAGGAATACTTGTAGCCTATTAAAACTTACATTGTTTTCATTTCTCCATAAATAAAATATACTTTTATTTGCTACACAAAATATGGAAGATTTATTCACCCTGTATTGGTTTGAATGCTAAATATATTATTGTCGTGTTTTTATTTATTATAGTTCCTGCTGTGAAATACTTTTAGTTTGTGAAAATGTATATTATTTTCATTTCCCATAAATGAAACATGTTTTTATTTATTGCATAAAATATGAAAATAGATCTATTCATTTTGCATTAGTTTAGTTGCTAACTCTGGCTGTCATCAGTGCAGTGCTAGGATATTCAGGCATTAGATTTAAAAATAGCAGGCCAAGCCCCAGCATTTATCTAATAGTTAACTATTAAGTAGAAATGAACATTTCAGATTTTCTACTTAATAGTTAATTATTAGATAAATGCTGGCTTGGCCTGGTATTTTTAAATCCAATGCCTGAATATCTTAGCACCTCACTGATGACAGCCAGAGCTAGAAACTGGTCTAATGATAGGGATATTTGGAAAAGCTTGTTAAGATTTATTAGTATGCTCATTATATAACATTTGTAATACAAACTTATTAAATTAAGTCACATGATGTATGACTTGATTTCTTTCCAATATATATATATTCTCTACAAAATCTTATCATTCAATTCATTTACTTTTATCATTTCACATTTTCAATTGAAAATTTCCAAATTTTATAATATCTGTCTTCTACTACAGTTCTATGTGTCATTGCCTGTAAACAACTATTTTCATATTCATTTTTCACCACAAATGATGATTAATATTAAATGTTCATTTGTATTTGTAATATGATGGTAAAACATTTTTCACTAGAGCTATGTCTCTGGTGGACCTCACTGAAAGTACATTCAACCATGTCTAAGTAACAAAAAAGAATTGTATCACAAATATGAAAAAAAAAACCCACTTCACAATCAAATGATGGATTAAGAATATTACCAATTTTGTCCCAAAACCTTATTGTATTGATCAGTGGACTTGCTTTGCATAGAGAGCATACATGGAGGTAAAGTAGCTTTAAATAGCAAATGGTTTCTTCAATGAAAGGACAATGTCTGAATTGTGAGAAATTTGAGTTTTTCCATTTTTGTATTATTTTCTAATCATTTGTAATCAAATATTGGATGGTGATTAGAATTATCTAATCATGATCAGATTCTGGAAAAAAGTTACTGGGGGTGGGATTTAGTATTGACAAGCAATTATGTCACTATTACAATATACGACTCTTGTAAAGATTGTTGATATATCATCATGTTTAAATGTTTTCTAATGCTTGACTTGATGGTTCAAGTGGGGTGACATGAAAAAAGGTCTCCATTAAATTTTGGATAAAGAGGTAGAGATGTTGTGTGGCATGGTTTAGTCTGTAGTAGAGTTCAAGGTCCATGAATCACAGTTCAGCACTGTGACTTCTGATGCCTGAATTTCATATGAACTTCTGAAGTTATTGGATTATTTTATTTTAAATATGGACATTTATTAATTATTGATTTTTGCAACTCTAGCAGTTTCTATATTGGTTGAAGGCTTTTTTTTTTTTGTAATGTTGTGAGCTATTTCTAATCAACCTAAAAAAAAATGAACTTGTCCTTTGAATTCAGCGAACAGTAAACAATGGGTGATAAGCTATTTTTCTGGATAGACCAGCTCTTTATTTTTTATAAAGGGAAATGGGCCGTCTCTTTGCTGCAAATACGATTGTTTAGAAGTTTAAGGAAAGGTGTGCAGTTTAGAAAGAAATACTTACATTCTTGTTATTTTCCAGACTTAATGTGTACTGTGGACAAACAAAAACACTTAGAACATTAATTCAGAGTTGGCCTCACTACACATAGCATATTGATACAGTATAATAAGTGAAATAAAAAGATATTTAAGTTTATCTATTTATTTTTTTTAATAAAATACTTAAGAAAACTTTAAATTCTTAAATTTAAACACTAAAACATATTTGTATTTTGATTTATGTAAATTTACTTTTAATTAATACTATAAATCAGAGTAATATTTTAAAATGCTAAATTTATTCTTCTTTTCAACGTTTGTAAAATAATGAGAATTTTTTTATTAATTATTTTTTTATTAATCTTATTAAGTGGAATTAAAAACAAATTAAACATATTTAAAATCACGTTATCTTTCAAAAATGATCTTGCAGTAGGAAAGATTCACAAATTATTTTTTAATTAATTCAAAAGCATTCTTCGTTACAACAAAAACACGATAATTTTTTTAACAAATTTGCATATATAATCAACATTTGTGAGTTATTTGTTTCCATTCAAACAATTTATTACATTTTCTTTCTCTTTTATGCAAAAAGAATTAAAACATAAAACGAAGTGAAATATGGGAAGAAAAATATAAAATATTTTAGCTTTATATATATTTAATAATAATAAAAAAATATTATTATATATACAATAAAAATAAATATTTATAAAGAATGGTATTTTTAACACTTTTGTTAAAAGTTAGTCAAATTTCATTTTGATCAATTTAATGGAACTGTTGTATTCATGGTGTGAGATAGTCACGTGACCTATCAAGCAACTGATTACACAATTATCTAATATAAGCGATTCTCTAATTACATGAATAATATATTCCATGATTTTTTGGCCAAATTTTACATTAAACTGGATTTTGTTTTTGAGAGCAGCTTTGCCATTAGTTAAGGCACAAAATGTAAAAATATTTTTAAACAAAAAATAAGCACACATTGTTCCACAGACGATGCTTACTAAGGATGAAATATCCCTAAAATAAAAACTGTGTCGGCTGGAACATTACATTTTTGACTATGTAGGAATTTATATATGTCAGGAAATGTCTACGACAGTCTGGAATTGTGGAAGTTGAATTTTGTACGTACAAGATTGCATATAATTTTATTATTAAGATTAATAAAAATTTACAGATCATGTGCTATATTTGACAAAAATGCAAAGACATTAGCGTAAAACTTTATAAACAATCAAATACAAAAAAAATTACATTCAAAAGGTAAAAGTTTGTTATGATCTATGTTGAGCTGGAATTAGATGCTAGTAAATAGAATTCAGTTATGGTTTCACAGTTGGATTTATTTACCAGGTTATAACCAAATTATTCTAGTGACTGGGGTTTTTAATCCATTAATAAAAGCATTTATTATCATTGAGAGTTCCTTGTGCAGTTATTATTACTATCTGATTGGCTGTCATTTAAGCATTTTTAAGGCGCATCTGTCAAAGGTTTCAGCCTTTCACATTATTATATCATCTGCTTGCCCTTAATAAATTTAATATATTTACATTTGTTATGATCATTTCATTAGATTTGAAAATTACTGTGTAGTAAATAGAAAGATTTCATGTTGTTTATTTATATATTATATTTAATGACTTGAATATGAAGGTGTTTAAACCTTCATGCTCTTAGTCCAAAATGCTTGAGTCTGGCTTATTTATATATAAATTTAAGTAGAGAGGAAGATGGGTTCCATATTTTTCTTGTAAAATCTCTTACTTGTGTTTTGAATTGAGAATTCCTTGTACAGTTATTATTACTATCTGATTGGCTGTCATTTAAGCATTTTTAATGTGCAATCTGTCAAAGGTTTCAGCCTTTCACGTTATTATTATTATCATGCTTATTATGAAATGGATTATAATGATATTGAATTTAAATTATTTGAATTATCAATATATGGTAATCAAAAATTTGATTTTTTTTAGATAGTCCTACATACAATAATAGATAAATGATATTCATTAAAATATCTGATGAGAAATTTGGATGGGTGCTAAATTTTGCAATTTAAATAATTTTAGTCAAAGACAGCTTGCACATACAATAGACTCCAATATTATATGACTCATGCTTTTTGAAAAATCTATCTCACTATATATATACATGATTTGTTCTAATAAACTTTTTAGTATCAACAATAATAATATTTCATCCAGATGCAACACATACACTAGAAAACAACTACAGAGGCCAGTGAAAATTTAAAATGACCGAACTACCTCTATAAACATTTTAAAACTTGTCAATCAAAATAGAAAAAAACTTATTGAATTAATGTGTCCACCACCTCTCCTTCTAAATCACATGAAAAGCAATTTGTAAGTTGTCTTTTATTATCAATCACTCTAGAATACTGGACTATTTATAATATTCAGATAATGATGGGCAAGAATCTAATTGAAACATCTATAATAATTATAATTGATCACATGCACACAAAAACTGTATTTACATCTTTTGCCAAGAAAACGCTCACTTTAACGATCTTTGTGCTGCATGGTAAAATCTCTCCAATGACTTCAAATAAAAAATGGTGAAGAAGAAGCCAGTATTCACATGACTTGTCAATTATCATCTAATAAGGCCCTGAGTAATTTTTATTCTCATTTTATTCTTTAGGTAAGTTCATCTTAACACACACACCATATATACAAATATATACTAATCCATCTTCATAACTACTTTAGCATATTATATATACTTCTTAGTTTAAAACATAAAAAAATATCCAAAAGATCATACTGTTTTCATTGTCTATGAGTTATGCCATTCAAACACTTTTACAATTTTAATCTGATGCTTAAGTTCAATTATAATTAAACCAAAGCATAACATTTTAATTGTACAAAATATTTATGAAGTTTGTCAATTGAGAGCCATAGCTATTATTTTGAATACTTTTGAGGCATTCACTTGAGTTGACCACAACTCAGTTTAAGGAGAAAAAACACAGGTGAGATATTTAAAAATAAGCTGTTGATAAAAACATTCCATATCAACTAGTGATTTTGGAGTTAAATTGTGAAATGTAGAAATTTACGGAAGTCATGGATGTTCAGGGGGGAAGCCTCTCCACAAAGTTATTTTGAAAATACAGACTTTAAAAAGTATATAAATAGTGTGGAATTCTAAAAAAAATTGTAAATATGTATAATAAATTATGAAAAATATTATATTGAAGAACTGACACTATATAACATTCAGTGTGAAAATAAATGTAATGTAAAATGACTTCTCTCTAAATAAAGTCAAATTTTTTTAATTTTAGTGCATACTTTACATTCAGAAAACTCGATAGCCAAGTTAAATATTCTCTCTCACAAAAACCATTACACACACACACATAAAATTGTAAACCCACCAATTTCTTTCTACTTATTACCTCTTCCCAATATATAATCGCCAAATCATTCTCCCAAATTGACAAATGCAATTTTCTATTATTATCCCATTTTAATAAAAGCTGTTTGATTAATTCCATTACCTTCACATTTTTATTTGTCAGAAAGATCTAAACAAAAACAAAATTATCAGCTTCTTTGACCTAGTTTGGATTTATGTTTCTCTCATTCTTCATCCAATTTGTCTTGACTTCTTTTTAACATCTTACAATCAAAAATAAATATTTAATATTCCCCTTCCAAATATAAACTTGGCCGTCTAAATTCTTATCCTATTTTTGACTCCTTTCCTTGGTATTCAAAATTCCTGTTAAATAAAGCGACAATAGCAGAAGTTTAAAAAAAAAGCAAATGAAAAAAGAAAATTGACTGAGGAAATTAGAGATGGAAAGAGAAAGTAGATTGGATATATATTGACAACGAATATCTTACTGAAATATGTTTTGGAGAGAATTGTGAATGGAACCAAGAAGGGTAGAAAAGAATGATCTTGCTGGATGATATAAAAGCTGGTAAGACATATGTGGACTTCAAGAGTGGAGCAATAAAGAGAATGGAGTAGAGAAATGAATGAATTTGTGGTGTGACTGTTCTCTGGGCCTGTCCATATGATAGAATACTATTAATTGATTATTTCTAAATTATTTTTTTTAAATATTTATTTCCCACAATTCTATTCCTTGTTCCCCTAATAAGCTTTTTTCACCTCTAAGTAAAAAAATAAATAAGAAGTTTATAAGAAGATTAAGCATCAGAAGCACCAGAACTGAAACCAATTCAAAGACCTCAGAGTGTGACCACTATCACTTCACCAAACCATGCTATACCTCTCATATTTGCTCTATTTATTGATCCTATTTTTATATGTACTAAACTTTACACATTGCAAAATCTGTTCATTCTTTTTTCCACATATTTTAAGTAAACATTCTTTTAGATATAATTAAAAATCCTATTTCATTACACACATTTAAAAAACATGGCTAAAGACATTTGAAAAAGAAAAATGATTCCAAGATTCAACATTTTTATTCAACTATTTTTTTTTATATATTAGAATTTTTAACAATTTTCAATTCACTTGTAATTTTTCTCATTAATCTCCCCAATTTACCTTTGAAAAATAACCAATTAATATCAACAGTTCATCACTCAATGCATATCTGTCTAATTCTTTTTAAATTTTATCTAAAAATTTCTGAGATTGAACAATTTAAAGAGCATCATTTCCAAATATTAGAGCAGTTTCACTACTTTTTTCAAATTATTCAACATATTATATATATATATATAATGCTAATATTTGATATATATATATTATAGTTTTTTTTCTCATCAAGTTGAGGGCAAATGTATTTTTGTCAAAATATTGGTATTTTTATTTTATAAAATGTGTTGCTCTTAAAAACAGGTTTTATAAAACATCATATATCCATGAAAACATATATTTCAATATATATATATATATAATATTATAATTCGATGTCTGTATTTCTTCAAAGCAATATACATAATTATATAATTAAATATTTATAAATACAGTAATCAGATAAATATAGAGTATAACTTTAAAATTTTTATCCACTTAGGAGTGCTTTCAACTATCCTTGTAGTCTTTGTCAACTAACACTTTGAAAAAATATTGCAAATTGAAAAAAAGAACAACAAAAGGAAAATAAAGGAAGCCATGCTAATATACAAATACAAACATGACTTAATTAACAGGTATGCAGCAAACATTAAGATCACAGAATTGTGGAAGCATTAGCCTTTCAAAGTATTAGTTGACAAAGGTTATGAGGATAGTCGAAAGCGCTGCTAAGTGGATAAAATTTTTAAAATTATACTTTACATATATCTGATTACTGTATTATAAATATTTAATTATATACATATAAATGAAATATTATCTGGGTACAACTATGTATAATTTATTGGAAATATCGACCAGGTTACACTTATCAACTGGGTAACAAATATTATAAAATAATTGTAGTAACACGGTAAACATTAATATGTAACAATAATGAACATTTTATTAATAGAAAATAGAAATAATAATTATAAAAAATTATTTAGATTAATGAGTTGTTTTTTTTTTTTTTAGAAAAATCCAAATAGAAGATAATTTGCATGTATCATCACATTTGTTGATACAATCTGGCCTTTTAAGACCCCAATGACTTCTCTGATCTGAAATTGTTGGAGAGTATCATATCTGGATAGTATTCTCCTATTATAAAATTCAATACTATGACCTGTATCTATAGCATAAAGGGATAATGCTGATGATGATGAGTGTTTTTTAACTGCATTAATGTGTTCATATCTTCCAGAATTGTTGTGGCGATTATGCTACATGGAATTTTATAAACTTCGTGGGCTTCAAAAGAAATTAAGTCTTTAGGCTTGGTTATAATGCTATTAATTTTTTGATAAGTGGTATATGTTGTCTTTATATTATATGTTTTAGAATTGTCTGTAGTTCCTTTTATATAAGGAATACAAACTCTAATAGTTGTTTCTTCAAGCAAAAATTAAAAAACAAAAAGAAGAAACAACTATTAAGAGTTTGTATACCTAATATAAAAGGAACTACAGACAATACTGGATATATTCTATGACATTATAATATAAAGACAGCATACACCACTTATCAAAAAAATTAATTACATTATAACCAAATCCAAAGACTCTATTTCTCTTGAAGCATAAGAAGTTTATGAAATTCCATGTAACCTTTGTAAGGTTTCCTATATAGGTATGAGTATTCATTATATCACTGCTAGAAGAGACAAACATTAATGCAGTTAAAATACTCATCATCAGCAGCACTATCTCTCCATGCTATAGATATGGGTCATACTATTGATTTTTTTAATAGGAGAATACTATCCCCCCTCCAACAATGTCATATGAGAGAAGTCATTGAGATCTTTAAAAGGCTAGATTGTATCAATAAATGTGATGATACATACAAATTACCCTCAATTTGGAAAAATTTTAAAAAAACCTCATTAATCTAAATAATTTCTCATAATTATTATTTCTATTTTCTATTAATAGAATGTTCATTTATTGTTATACATCAGTGTTTATAGCACTTTTACAATTATTTTATATTTGTTACACAGTTGATGACCAGTGTGACCTGGTCAAAATGTTAGTTTATATATATATATATAAATTATGCACATATATACCTGGATAATATTTCATTTATATCCGTAGTCTGGGAAATCTTTGATTTAATATATATATATTAAAAGCACTCTAATTAAATGTTGAACAATGAATCAAAAATAGAATAAATCCACCTATTCTTGGGAGTTATGATGTTTATGAGCATACCTTTGTCAACAATGTTAATAATTCAGAGTGAAATTAATTTATCACTTCATGGAATATGGTAACAATGTTGACAAAGGGATGCACATAAACATCAGAATTCCCAAGAATAAGTAGATTTATTCTATTTTTGATCATTTATTCAACATTTAGAATTCTTTTAATTGTCCATATACCTGGCTGATAAATTAATTTCATTCTGAATTACCAACAATGTTGACAAATGTATGCTTATAAAAATCAGCTCCAAGAAGAAATGGATTCGTTCTATTCTTGATCCTTTGTTCAATATTTAGATTACTTTTAATTCATAGTCTGGAGGGAAATTGATTTACTCTCTTTGTTTACATGTACATTGAGTTATGTGTAATTAAATCACCCCATATAAATATGTTTTGAGGGCAAAACGCAAAATACACACACACACACTAACTAGATACTGTTTTCATCTGGCGGATAATATCTTTTTCCTACAATAATTTTCTGTAGAGGATTGCTGGAATAAACTTTTCCCGTATTTGGGTATTTAAGATTATTTTTTTATCTTTTATTGCAAGCCTTTCCCCGCATGGTTTAGGGTAAATGGGCAAATGGATAAGGTTAAGATCCATAAATTGCAACTCTGCTTCAGCAGTCCTGGCGCATGAACTTCTTGTGAATTCCGGCGCAATAAGTCATTTGATTATTCATTTACAAGTGAAATATTGCAAATGTTTTATTTTTTCTGTTAGCATTAACATTTACATACACGTGCATACATATATATATATTATACAAATTAGGAAAAAACTAAACTCCATAACAGTAGCTAACACCCGAAACAAAAGTCTATATATAAAAAGTTTGCGATTTAGCGTAAAAAAAGCGTTTATCTTTATGATCATTCAGACTCACATCGGGTGGAGAAACTGAAATAGAAGAATTGGATTTGCTACATAGAAGTATCGTGTACGTTGGAATTATGTGATGTAATTAATGTATATGTGTTGTGTAAACTGCTGGAAAATGGATCAGAGACCGCCATAAGTCTTCTGACAAAGACTATTATGATTAAACAATAAAAAAGCAAATAATACATTAATGGAATGTTTTATTGCTCGAAAGTTTATAAAAAGCTAGATTACCAGAGGTATTAGAGATGAAGCCACGGTCCGTGAGCCTTAAGCTCCATAGCTCCCCATTCTACCACTACGCTAAAACATGTAGGTTTCCATTGCTATTTATTAATGTTTAATAAAAACTAAAAGTAGTTTATGTATTAAGTTTTTAACATAACAGACAGATTATATATATATATAAACTGAGCTGTTGAATTGTTTTAGCATTAATTTATTTTCCAATACGTGAAATCTAGTCTCTGAGGAGTACATATTCCATCTGTGGGTTAAATCAACTTGATGTCTTTCTAATCAAGAACAATACACTTCTTTTGCTTCAACTCTGAATAAACTTGTCATCCGTCAGCACATTTATTTTATGTCAATAAAAGTTATCTGAATTTTCTTTTGGACCTTCACAAGTGGAAAAGAGAAATGCAATGAGAAAGAGTTTAAGCGTATTGTTTGAATTCTAAATAAAAGTAAACTTTCCACTAGATAAAAAAAAAAATCATTTGTAAAAGTCAATTTTAGCATTTAAAAATACTGCATATATATTATTCTTTAAAAGAAAGTTTATTTGTGCAACTGCAGTGTATATATTAATGATGTAGGAGTTGAAGTGAAACTTGAAAATGTTTTCAGATAGTTTAAGGTTTCTAAGCATAATTTTTTTCGCATAATCAATTTATAGCTAACTATCTGATTATGAATCAGCAAATGGATATCTAACTATTCTTAGCTAGAGAATAAAACCAAAAACAAAACACCGATGTGCAAAACTAGAATACTGATACTTGTCTATTCAATCCCAATTAACCTGGTCCATGACCCAGAAGCCTACAAAAATCCTAAACTTGGTTGGAATTAAAAATTTCCAAGATTATTTGACCTGGATTCAAATCCTAGACAAATGTGCTGCTACTATACTATATAGCTTTTGATTATCGGAGTAAATAATGTTTTTTTTTTTAATTGTCTCTTTTTGTAAAGATGTGAAGAAGTCTTTGCCTTATACTATAAAATTAAGGGTTCTTTTTATATTACATTAACTTCATCTAGTGTTAAATGTAAATAATTATAGGTTGTTATATTGGAGAGTTATGAATTTAAGTATAAAAAAAATCCAACTTGAAAGTAGCAGTATCTCTTTCAGAAGTAATAATTCAATCATCAGATATTTTGAAATACTATTGGGTACAAGTGATTATATTTCTTAAGAGACAACATTGTCAGTGAGGAGCCTTGCATCTGAGAGCACTGCACTCAGATCCAAGGCTCCTCACCGATGATGGCCAAAAGCCAGAAACTAGTCTGGGGGATATTGGATGAGTAGGCATTAGATGGGGATTTTATGCACAAGCCTTCTGGCATCCATTGATTACTCTGACTTGCACTGAGTGGCAATACGTATAGAGAGTTTTGCCTGTTTTATAATATGATTCTACTTTTTTTTTTCTGCCAATGTAATATTTTTTTATATAAGATATTCAACAGTGTTTTACTTTAAAGAAAATATTTCATTAACTTATTACAAATAAATAATGTAATTTTTATGTAGTGAACTCAATAAGAGACACATTTAGATATGTGTGCAAGATAAAAATGATTTATATATTTGCATATGAATGCAATATTACTTTTGTGCTTCACATTTTTTTGGCATTTTCATAATTTATTATTCGATTAAAAAGTTTTTGTACATTTTTAAAAGTAGTAGTTATATTTTTATTTTATTTTCAATCTGGATGCATAGCATACATTATATTTATACATGTAATTATGCATAATACAATAGTTTTTCAGTGCTTCTGATTGTTCTAGACTAGTGGTAGTCAACCTGGTCCCTCCTGCCCACTAGTGGGTGTTCCAGCCTTCATGGTGGGCGATAGGGGTTTTGTCCAACACTGAAACCCTTTCTTTTTTTAAATTTAATTGACTTTTTAAAAAAAATTTCATAGAGATTTATATGCTTCAGCTTGCTGTAACTCTGCTTTATAAATTTTATAAACTAAAGTTACTTCCCTACTTTAGAAATCACCATTACTGTGGAACTGGTGGGCGGTTAGAAATTTTTACTACTGAGATACAAAAGTGAGCGGTAGGTATAAAAAGGTTGACTATCCCTGTTCTAGACCAAGGGTGGGGAACTTTTTTTCTGTTAAAAGTCATTTGGATATTTATAATATACCATACAAAATTATCAAATTAAAATTTAGTCTACTATATTTGATCAAAAATTTAATTCATTTACCTCTAATCATTAACGCTGTGCAACTTTTTCAACTGGCAGGCCAATTTCAATTTTTCCCCTTTAAATGAGAGGCATAATTCTTTTTGTATTGAAAATAAAATAACATCATTTAATTAAATTTTTTTTTATTCACCTTGAACCTATCTTCATGACATATATTTTTTAACTTTTACATTTTGGACAGATTAATTCTATAGCAGCTAGGATGCAATCTTCTATAAATTATGCTTCAGAAAATGGTTTTGATTTTTATGCCTTTTTTAAAAAAAAAAATTCTCACAGAATTTTCAGACTTGTTTATCCTTTTTATAAAACATCAGCTACTTGATAAAGTTCCTTTTCAACTTTTCTATTTTAACATTTCTTCCCCAATAATTTTGAAGAATGTTTGATAAATAGGGTCTTTTAATAATATGTTCTTTATTACCTGCAATGCATTAAAACAGGCAAAACTCACTATATATATTGCCACACACAGCGAGCTAGAGTAATCAATGGATGTCAGAAGACTTGTGCATAAAATCCCCATCTAGTGCCTACTCATCCAATATCAGACTAGTAGTATACTGGCTTGTGGCTTTCATCAGTGAGGAGCCTTGGATCTGGGAGCACTGCACCTAGATCTTAGGATCCAAGGCTTCTCACTAACGAATACCATAAGCCAGAAACTAAACTGGGGATATTGGATGAGTAGGCACTAGATGGGGATTTTATGCCCAGGCCTTCTGGCATCCATTGATTACTCTAGCTTGCTGTGTGTGGCAATATATATAGTGAGTTTTGTCTGTTTTAACAACAGTTATACACAAGCATAAGAGGTGGTGGTCATGTGAGATTTATTGGCTGAAATGCTTTCTAAACATATCAGAATTATCGATTTATTATTTATTTCTACGGAAAAAATATGCACTGGTCCATTTCTTTTGAAGTGTGTGATTTTCTATCTCAATTTTTCTTATCTTATTCCTGTAGTCATCATAATCAAAAAAAAAAAAACTAAATGCAAAATAATAATAATAATAAAATGAAGTAAAATTCTAATTTTGTTTTTGCTAGTTACACATTTGTCTATGAAAATCACCATAAAAATAAACAAAATGCTCTCAGGATTGTAGATTAAATTTGTAATCAGATAATCCACACAATATAAGTAATTTGTTGGAATATTGAACCTCTGATAGAATTAAGTAGAATTATTATAAAGGTTGGAGAGGTAAAAAGATGTAATTGAGAAAATAAATATTTATTTTACTTAACTCTTAATTCAATATTTGCACTATGTTTACATGCAATATGTGCCTATTTAAATGGAAGTTTTATAGGTCCATTTTATATATATATTTGTGAAAATATCTGACAGTTGGATTGAGATTTTTCAAGAGCTGTAATTGGCCTAGGACCAGAGGTTCCTCAACCCCTGTTCTAGATCACAAATTATTTCCTAAATGATAATAAATATTTAAAGAGTAACAAGGACAGACCTATCAGCCTTTCAAGTGAAGATGACATTGGAGTATATAAAAAAAAATTTTATTTCACAACAAACAAAATTGACTTCTATTAGCCAACATTTTTATGACATACCAGGGAAATAAGAGAAAATGCACCTTGGTATGGAAATACAACTATTTCATTATAATTATTTCAAGGAAATCACATTTTGAGCAATCACACTGTAAACTCATGATGATGGTTGGTTCTAGCAATGATCTAAATGAGGAGCAATAATTGTGCAGGAGAAATTATATTTTTGTTAGTATATTTATTATCAAAATAGCTTGTCATCTTCCATCTAGTAAAATAATATTACATGAACATAATATAATGATAATGAATTTTTTGTTTTTCTATCTCTTACAATAATATTATATAGATTTATTCAAATATAATATATAAACTAAGAATATATATATATATATATATATATATATATATTCTTAGTTTGAATCAGAATTGACAATGTTTAGATTGAGAAAAGTCTTAGACATATCAATTAATAATATCAATCAATTTAAAATATCTTTAAGATGAATTGTGTGATTAATTTAATATTCATTTTTTCTAGCCTATGTATTTCTCTGAAACTATCTCTATAAGAATATGAAATAACAAGAGAAGATGAATTGATCTTTTCTCATAAAATTATCATCTTATGCTGTGGGTAGAGAGTTTTTTTAATTACTTTTGTATCAGTTGCATGTCTTAACCTCAATGTATTGAGCACCGGAAATATTTTATATATATTTATATCTTGACAAAGGTATATTTTAGTATGTGGTTTAATTGATATTTTCTGACGAAAGTAGAATAATTTTTGAGTAATATGTCATAACTTGAAGCTGGTTGATAAAGCTTCTACTTACTATCTTCAGTATAAAGAGTTAAATGATCAACAATCTTCAAATGGATGCTGTAAAGGATTATTGGCTTGAATAAAATCACTAACTAATTAGTGAGAAAAGAGTATTTAAATAAATATTTTGTACCTTTGAGGTGATTGTCTTGAATGGTGAGATGATATTATTTCAGATATAGTCAAGTATCTAATAAAAATGCAGCTTTGAAGCATATAAGTTATATGTTAGAAATGATTATTCTGAAAGGGATTTCATGGTTAAATAAATAAACACTATGTAGATATGTGGAATTTTGTCACTTTTTGTCAATAACTTTATTAACAGCTTCTAATTATTATTTTTTCACTTGATCTGAGTTTATCTTTATGTAAGTGTTGTTAATCTTGCAACGTTTTTGTAAATGCTCTTTGTCAGTTTCGGTTACATATTTACTACATCTGATTACAGTGTAAGCTTGTGGTTAAGACCTGTAGAGGTCCCTACCATCGCATTTTCAAGCACACATTCTTGAGGTTTATTGCCTTAAATTACATCTGATTATGTTTTTCCATACACCTCCCTCCATGCATTTTCTTTTTACATTCAATTTTAATTCTAAAAGAAAAATATTCCTATTTAGTTTTTTAGAAAAAGAAATTCTTTTTTAATAAATTAGATTTTGCGTTTGCTCAACAAATTTTAAAATTTGTCTAATTAGCATTCGAACATGTGATTCAAATGAGTGAAGGACTCAGAAAAATTGTATTTGAAAAGTTAGACAATTTGTATGCTTATTATATTTCATCTGATTTTTTTTTTAGTTTTTATATGTCATTTGATGTTAAAAACTATAAGTATTTTGGTATTTAATTGAAAAAGTAAAAAAAAATTTAATGGTAAGTTACATTTCTCATCTTCTCATAATTGAAAGTGGCAGCAAATATAATTTAGTTATTGTGTGTCTATATAAGTCACATTTTTGTTTAATTTTTGTATATAGGAATGAGTGCCATTATTTTCTTAATAAATGATAATTTGCTTCATATGTGTACATCATTATAAATGTAAACATACGTAACGAGTTATTTATTTATATAGTGCTATTTTTAATCTGTAACATTATAACATGTTACATTATTATGAAATAAAAAATGACCCATTGCAGTATATGGATGTGAGGCATAGAAGATTGAAGAGACTGAAAAGAAACAACAATTGATGCTATTAAACTAAAATATTATAAACGAATGCTTGGCATACCTTGGGCAGTTAAGAAAACTAAGGAATTAGTTTTGAAGAAAGTACTGCAAAAAGACAACTGCTGGATTGGGTAAAATGATGAAAATTACATTATTTTGGCATTGTGGCAAGAATATCATGTTTGGAATGGCAAATAAATCAAGAAGGAAAAGGATGATTAAGATTATCATGAATGAGTAACATTAGAGAATGTATGGCATTGGCAATATTGGAAAATATAAAAAGACAGAGAGGAAATAATACTGGAGGCATTTCACCCACCTCATTTCCCATTGCCAAATTAACAGAGTAGGCAAATGATGATCAGGAAATGCGTAAGAACATAATTATGATTTTAATGTAGATTTTCATGTAATGTGCTTACATACATCCTATTACGTTAATGTTTTTTTCAAATGGTTTTTACTGATTTTTGAGATCTGGAATCAATCTTCCATTTTTAATATTGGACTTGATCTTTGTTTTGCATGGTTTATTATTACATGGATTTTTTTAAGGAATATATTTGCTACATAAAATCAGAGTTCAACATATATAACATTCTTTTCAATTCAGGATATCATTTTTATGTTTTGTGTCAAATCTCTTTCTAGAAGATTGTTACCATATTCCAAGATAAACTTAAAAATGAATAATTAGTTTGGTTCTTTCTTCCTCCACATTGTAATAGAAAGACCATTGCAAAGTATTCTACCTATGATTATCCTTTTACAATAATGAGACTTCCAAAGTCATTTACAAATAACTTGTTTATTAATGGCAATATTGCTGTTCAATGCTATGACTTTATTTGTGTCCAATATGTGTAAACATAAGTAATCAATGAATAGTAGTAAACAGATTCTTAGATAAGTTTCAGGCTATTAGTTGGTTGTCCTCAGTAGAAAGATTTGTCTATATTAGATTCATATAGTTGACATCTTTTTATGACTGGCACAGTTTAGTTCAATGTAATATGGTGAAATCTAATGCTAAAAGTCTATCAATCACAAATTCTACCTATACCACTTACAGTGCTCAAACTCCTGAGCAATAAAACATTTGATCATCATCATCATCATTACCATTATTACTATGTTAAAAACTTGATTTATCAAACATCCTAAAGTTTTGAAATCAAACTACAAAGTTATAAAGGCTTGACTTTAAGTTAATAATGATATATTTTAGTGACCGAAAATACCATGATATTTTAATAAAGTTTGGATCAACCAAAACATACTTTTTTATATTTAATTTGCATTTGTCTGTGGTAATTTGGCCACATATCAGTCAATTTATGACTTTTTTCAATAATCAAAAACAAGTCTATTCCTACACTTTGGTATTTATTAATTATTTACACTTACACGGATGGGATATGAATATAAAATAGATTCCTAATTTAAGATGAAGATTAAATGGAAGCTAAGGAAATATATTTGCGCTAAAATGCATGAACACACAAAGCTGAAGATAAAGAAATATTAATACAGATTGATATAAACTAAATATGTGGCTAAGTGCTTTCGATGGCCAGGGTCCATATTCATAGCCATCTTGTGAATAAATAAACTGATTAAGAGCAATGCAAATTTATGCAAATGAGATAGTTATGTATTCCATTTCCTGGAGATCTTATAGTAAGAGTCTTTTCTGTTTATCGAGTTGTTATCCCTAGCGATAAAGTAAGCCTCTTTTATCTTTCTCTGAGATCATGCCACTCTCTGCAAATAATCACTGGGTCTTTAAATTGGCAATCATGACCAGATGAGCTGCGGTGCCATGCAAAAACCAAGCTACAAGAAGTGTCTGTTAGTGCTTTATATAGGAGTATGTGTGTTGGGATGGCCTAGTTCACACAGCACTACATCTCAGCTGGCCATGATTATCAACCTAAAGACCCAGTGGTTATTTGCAGACAGCGGCATTATCTCAAGAGAAAGATAAAAGAGGCTTACTTTATTGCTAGAGATAACAACTTGATTAACAGAAAAGGCTATTTTTATAAGATCTCCAGGAAATGGAATACGTAACTATCTCATTTGCATAAATTTGCATCGCTCCTAATCAATTTATTTATTCACAAGATGGCTATGAATATGAAGACCCTGGCCCTTGAAAGCACTTAGACACATACTTAGATACAGATATTTAGTTTGTATCAATCTGTATCAATATTTCTTTGTCTTCAGCTTTGGGTGTTCGTACATTTTAGTGCATTTTATATTTTGAAATAATTAGCCACAAAGTCTAAACTTTTTGTTCATTTCAGCTATCCATTAACAAAAGTTTCCTATATCAGTGTTATTTTACAAATTATATACTCTCACTAATTGAATGTGGATTTTTTTTGTCAATATCTACTCTGTATCGTAAGTTAAGCAACCCTCTATTTATCTGTGTACAGTATCTGCACCTTTTGCACAGCTCTGAAAAAATTTCAAGCTTTATAAAATTATTATATATCATGAAATATTTTTGTTAACTAAATAGTAGTTATGTCTAATGTTGTGAAAAATATGGAAACTTCTTACTTTAAATGAGAAAAAAATATGCTATATGTTTCTATCATCCATGCAATAAATATATATTTATTTTTGAATATGTATCATTATTTTTACCAATTATCAATTCACTGTGATGACGATCTCTCTCTCTTTCCAAGTTCTATCCAACTTCTCTGATTAATAGCTTTTCTTTTCTACATCACTTCAGAAAAACTTCTTTACCTCATCCTTTATTTTCACATCTCTTAAATTTTTTTGAAACCGAATTAGACTTCAATTTCCCAGCTATTTTTACTTCATCTAGAAATGTGTGCAGCCAGATTCATTTCAATGTTTTAATTCTTTCAAAGTTATTATTAATTAATATATAGTCATTTAATCATATATTTTACTTTCAATTCGTCTTTGTATTGTTCATTGTGTGGTCTAAACTCTTTATACGGATTCTGTTAGCATCCAAGTTTCAGATCCATATGTAAGAATTAGTAAGACACATCCATAAAAACTTCCTTTTCAAGCACATAAGCATATTTTATTTAATGATATTCTAGCACAAGCAATTGAAGTTCAATTTAATGATTAATTTCACTCATTATGTTTCTATTTATGATAGTAACCTAATATATTTATAATTGCTATTTTTTTTTACTCATTACTATTAATCTTTTATGATCTTTTACAAAAAGCCATTGGACATTATTTTAGATTATAGAATTTATCTTTTAATACTACTTTTCTCCTTATATTTGATGGTTCTTATGACTTCCTGAAGCTCTGAAGCATTCTTTAATATCACTTGCAAAGTCTAAATGATTTAATTAATACCCATGAATTTTTGTTCTCTTAGCTTCCTATTTTAATCAAAAAAATACCATGTATATATAATTTCATTAGTGCCGCCATTAGAGCAGGCAATTGGGTCATTGATTTGTGCCTAATGTCTGAAATTTTGCCCTTAAGGGTCTGTCCTTAAAAAAGATGTCTTTTTTTTTTTTTTTGGAAAAATTAATTAAAATGAATAATATAATTTCAATAAAATAAAAATTAATTACATTTACTTTAATCAAATAATTATTAAATCATTTTTTTTCAATTAATTTTTCAAATAATATTTATTTAATAATATTATTTAAATAAAAATATAGTTATTTGATTAACTCACTTCCTATCAAGTTCTTTAAATCGTAATCGCATAATATTTTCAGTTTATTATTGTATCAAATGTTTATAAAAAAATGAAGAGATTAGCATCTAGTGAAAATCTTACCTATTTTCATGATCTAGAGCTTAGATTATAAATGTTATACTTATGCCATATAAATAAGTAGCACCATTTTTATAATTAAAAAAAAAAAACACATTCGCTTTCTCAATAACATGAAGCAGTCATACATCATACAAACAGTATAATTTAAAAATCAAATAGTTTTATGGTTCAGAAGTTCATAAGAAGTGTGAGTGCTGGAATCAGAATTGATCCGATGACTTTGCATTCTGATGACAGTCATTCTACTACCGCACTAAACCACACAACGCACCCAAACATTTATAAGAGCATTTAAAACTGATAAAAAGATTAAACTAAACTGTGAAAAAAATTAATTTATTTGTAATGTTTGAACTAAAAAAGAGTTATGTTCCTGTATTTAAACTTTACTTTATTTGAAAAAATATTCTATAACATTTTAATTTTTTTTTTTTTTAAAGTGTCATAGCATCGGCCGGGACGCGAACCCGCAACCCGGACAACTGCCTGCAAGTGCAAGGCTGTCGCGCTGACCTCTCGACCACCAATGCAAGACAACATTTTAAATTTTTTAAGTGAAATTCGGAAATATAACAACATACCATATATCACCTTGCCTTCAAATAATGGACCAGTCCAGATTTCATCTTATCTAGATCGGATGGAGCATTCATTCCCATGAACTTATGCATACACAGATAAATAACAAATAGCCAATGACAAAAATGGGTCAATAGGCAATGATGCTTAGCGAATTAAATGTTTCCATCAAGGATGGGGATCTGGCAATAAGTAGTCTTTTTGAATGTAGGATCAAAGAACTACTTTCACAGAGCTGAAAGATAGAATTTGTGTTCTCTAGACAATATCTACTAAAGGTAAATGACTGACACAGTGAGACAAGTCCACATTCAAGATGGAAGCTGGTAGAACAAAACCCTGGCATGAGACAAACTGTCATATACAGCTGGAAGTATCACTGAACCTAATCATAAGGCAAGCTGCCAAGATATTGCTGGAAGTGGTGGGAACCTTAAAGGGCAATTGCAGTCTCTTCTTTCATAGACTACCCTAGAACTAAGAGCTATGCTTTGCCAAAGGGTAGCAGGTGGAGTATAGCCATTGTAAATGCAGTGTAAATATGAAAGGGTATATTTTTTTTCATGTTTTGTTACTAAATGTAGCATAAAACATATTTACACTGTATGTATAATCATAACATAACAATATAACTATTGTCAAGCATTGGTGGTCGAGAGGTCAGCGACAGCTACTTTACAAGCAGTTGTCCCAGGTTAGCGGGTTCACTTCCCAGCTGAAGCTATGACACATGAGAAAAAAAAACCAATATAACTATTTATGATAAATACTAATTGAAATCAGAAAAGAAATACTAAAATTTGATATCAGTACTTAGAAAAAAAAAAAGAACTTGAAAATTTTTAGAAAGGAAATTTGCTCAAATTTTTAAAAACTGGTAAAGTGAACAGATTATTTCTAGTAGCAGCTTAGAAGTATATATAATATTCTCTACTCCAAACTCTAAATAATTCAGAATTCCTACATCAAATTCACTTTTGAATGACTTGATAAATAATGAAAATAATTCAGTTAATAATATAACTGAAACAAGTAAATTGACATTAAATTTACGAGATAATGATCATGGAAAATAACCATTATATTTTTCCAATCAAATGAGAAAGTTCCTTGTGAATAAAAAAACTCTTCCAATGACAGATTATGATTTTACCAGCAGATGAACAAAATAGAAAATTTAATATTTTGATTTATAGTGAAATGCATTTAAATGGAGTCTCTTTTTTCATAGTGAAATGCATTTAAATAGAGAAAAATATGAAAGGTATGCAAAACATAAAAATAATGTCTTTTGTTACTACTGCTATTTGTTTTCCAATAAATATACAAAGCTGGCCTTGATCATTGATGATATTTCCGATTGGAAACACTTGGCTATTGGTTGTCTGAACATGAACTAAAACGCACATTTACAGTTTGCAAAAAAGATTATATGTGCACCATACTATTGACAAAATTCAACAAAGATAAACCAATTCAAATATAGAACATTAGTGCAAGATCTTTAAAAGAATATTATACATACAATATGTGGTCAAATACAATAATATCCCTCATGGTAATTTGATATAAGAATGGCAGAATATGGAAAATGAATCATGAAATACAAATTTATTATTTGTGTTACAAATTCAAAATGAGATGATTAACTTGTTGACATCAGAGTAAAAAATAAAATTATAAGAAAAAAATAAAAAGTATAAATATTATTTTATTCAACTAAATTATGGTCGAGATAAAAGTCACTGAAGATTGTTGAATTAGATGAAGGACAACCAATGAAACATACATTAATAAATATTTAATTGATTTTACATCTATCATAAAAAGTATGGATTCAATTAGTGATGTGTTAAGGAAACAATTTGAAATTTTTAATATAGATATAAATGATTGCTAATGTGAACCATATGATGATGGGCTTAATATGATCGGTAAAAGAAAAGGCATACAAGCAAAAATTTTGACTAAAAGTCAATTGCATTTTGTGTATCACGTGCAGCACATAATTTGAAATTAATATTAGAAAACATGTCTTTGGATTTTCCAATATCAACTATATTTTGTAGATATAATTTAAAGGCTATATAACTTATCATAAAATACTAAATCATCCATGCACTTTACAACTGTTACACAATGCTTTATTTACCACCCTCTTTTACAGTTTACAGTTTCAATTGCCCAAGCAATCTTCTTCAGAACTTTTATAAAGCATTGTGTAACAGTAGTAAAGTGCATGGATGATTTAGTATTATATGATATACATTTGACAATGTAATAAGAAAGATTACTTATTATACTTCTATATAACTTATTTAGAGAATCTGTTAAGAGGTGAAATGTTTTAGTGAAACATTTAACAAGTTTGACTTTTAAGCCCTTACTGGATATGCTATGGAAATGTGAAGTGACAGAAGACTTGCTTAATCTGATTTTGTTGACTATAAGAAAAATGTCACATTCTCTACAATTTTCACTTGATATTAATTTTGATTTTAAGAAACTATTTTCTCAAATATTTTAAAAATAATCTGTGAATCCCTTTAATTGTAAGATTGCTGAACTTATATTGGTGTTAATTTTTTCACACTTTTCTTATTCATTTTAGTAAATTAAGTTCATATTCTACTAAAGAATTTGCTTAAAAATCAACAGGATTATGTGTACCACACACAGCACATAGTATGAATTTATTATTAGCAAACTTGTCTTCAGATTTTCCAATATCAATGATTTCTTTGGTATAATTCAAAGGCTATATAACTTATTTTGATAATCTGTTCAGGAATGATATATTTTAAATTAATCACTTAACAGATGAAGCATTTAAACAAACTGATAAGTATAATGCCATTTTTGGTTTTCTTTACAATATTTCTATATTAAAATATATACAACAAATGAAGATGATTTTAAGAAAGTGTCAATTTTTAAAATATGATATGATTAATGTAACTTATTACAGTGTTTAAATATGCTGTTTAAACTGCACAATTCCTCTTCAGATGTAGCTATTAGTTTATTAATTATTCCTATTACTGATAGATCAGGTGAATTCAGGTATATATACATAGCAATTTTCTAGAAATTCTCAGAAAGTAATTATTAGGAATGTCAGAAGACAAATTCTGATAATAGTTGTTGGTCATTAAAGGAAATATATACTCCATCACACAGACATTTAATCAGAAAAACTTAAATGGAAAAAAAGAATAATGATGTACTAAGAAATCAAAATGATGAGAATGATATAATATTAAAATATTATTGCTAATGATAAAGAGGATTTCATTGTGAGCAAATGTTGGAAAAATGAGATATGCAAAAAATGTATGTAAAAGACATTTGAGAGTAAAAGATAGACAGTATAAAAACAAAAATGTGAAAATATAGAAATTAACAGATCATATCAAATAATGATTTCCACATGTATATAAAGTAAAAACAATAATGGAAGTTTGATTTCAGTTCTCCAATTTCATTTAAATTTGAAATATAACAGGATTCAGGTATAAGAAGGAATAAAAAATCAAAAATACAATTAGATTTTATTAAATGAAAGAGTAAAATCAACTTACAGGGACAAACTAAGTTAAAACCATCAAAATAGTAAGAGTGACCAAAATACTATAAAATTAAATAAAAGATAAGCAAGATTTCAGTTATATATCATTTAAACTAATTTAAATCTGATTTAGGAAGAGAATTATTTAAATCCCTAAAATTAAAATTTGGCATTGAAAAAGTATTGCTCTAAATGGAAGAATCAATTCTAAGTTTCCAAACTTTCTTAATTCTATAAAAGTGTTATAACAACTCAACTATCAACATATCAAGATGATTCTGTTCCAAAATCAATTATTTGCAGATCGAGAAAACTTTCTTCAATACAAAGGCAGAAAGAAATGTACTCTAACTCCAATCAAAAAATGCCAATGGACAAGACCTTTAATAGTTATAACAAATGAAAAACCATGTGATTTGTGGAGATTATCAGATTATAGTCAATAACAGTTTTAAAAAATTCTTACTCCCTACAAAATATCAGAAAGATGCTTATATTTTATAAAATTAGATTTAACTCTTGCTTTTCATTAGATTCCAATAGATATTCTTTTGGAATAACTACAGCTCCAAACATATTTCAAACAAAAATAGATTATTCTTGCAGGGAATAGAAAGTGTTATTCTAAATTTTGATGATAACCTCTTTACACTTTCATCAGAAAAAAAATTTAAATAACTGCTTAATAAAAGCATATGAAAAGTTAGATAAGATTTGGAATAAAATTAAATGCCAGAAAATGCAGTTTGGAAGACCAATAAGGTTGAATTCTTGGATAACATTAACTTAGAAAGGGGAAAGTCATCCTTACTTGAAAAAGTAAAAGTTATAAAAGATACATACATAATCAAAAGTATAAAAAGGCTATATCTATTCATAAGACTTGTAAACTTATTTTGCAAGTTTTTTTAGATGATAAAACTTATGTAGCAACTCCTTTTTTTGTATGTCAAAGCATTGACCAGGAAACAAACCTGGGCCAGCTGCTTGGAAGGCAGCTATGCTAAACGCTAGGCCACCAACACTTGAAGGAACTCCTTTGCATGATCTTTAAATAAAAAGAAAAAAGGGAATTTGGTATAAAACTTTTCAACACATACAAAAATGCTTTTTATCTCAAATAAATTATTTACCTTTATAACAAAGATCTTAAAAATAATAGTCATAAATGGTATTTTAATTTCTGGAGTTGGACTGTTAATACTCATACAACAAATAAGGAAAAAAAACCCATAGCATTTATATCTATATTTTTTACTAAAGCTGAAAGAAATTATAGCACATATGATATAGACACATTGGTGATTTTTTTAGAGTTAAAAATATTAATATCTATATGGTAAAGCAGGTGTAATAGTTTCAGATAATAAGTCATTGTTAGGTATGTTGTCTAAATTAGAATCTATGTCCAATCATGAAAGTTTATATATATATATATATATATGTGTGTGTGTATGTAAAAATAAATATGCATAACTGAATATTGGTTACTTCCATTTTATTTATATATATGTTGAATGAAATATTTTCCATGAATTATTATTCTAATAAAGAATATAAATAAGATTTTATTCATGTACATAGAGATAACCTTTGCTTTTGATATTGTTTGGAAACTATCAATTACTACTAATTGACAATGTCCTGGGGCTAAATAAGTTTTCTCTAATACCTATAATAGCTCTTTTGTTGGGGCTTATTGTTTATCTCTATCCACCCATCCATCCACTTATCTATCTACCTATCTATATAAGCCATATATTTAACCCTGTGGGTCAGATATATGTTTTAAAGCATTAAAAATATTTATTTTCTTTATCTGTACTATTATAATAAAAATCTTAAATTATATGTTTCAATAGTATAGGTTAAATTAATTCAGTTAGCCTATTTAATTATTAATTATTTAAAAAGTTATCTTAGATTGTTTAAATATTTGTGTGAAAGAATAAAATTAATATTTTAAAAATAAAGAAGAGTTAATTTAGAGCTTGCTATATTTCAAATAGGTGTAGTTCATAAAATTATTTTTATGCTATCTGGAGTGGTTAGCTAATTTTGTTATGATTTTCAGTTAATTTTTAAAATAAATAGTTTTAAAGTAGTAGTTATGATTTATTAAATTTCGATTTATGTGAGAGTATTTAAAATCAGAGATTAAAGATAGTAAGTATAACTGATTGAGATTAGAGATAATTTTAAATTAGTTTTAAATATTAGTCAGTAACTAATTTAATTTCACAGCATTGTTCAAATTTGCATCAGAAAATATAAGATTTTTGTATTTTATAGACAATAGAAGTGAAATAGTTATATTTAAATAATTTTAGATTTTGTCAAGTTATTAATAATATATTACTTAAGGATTTGATTACTTTGTTATGTAATTTCGTTTCTACTTTCTTAAAAATATTAAGGTTCCAAAATAAACTAAGAGAAGTGTCAAATGTTCCATGTCTAGCTTAAATAATAACTGCTATATTTTTGTTAAGAATTTAAAATATTGTCATTAATATTTTGTTCCAAGTGCATTTTATTCTGAATTTGAACCGTAAGATCAAGATATTTTAAAACATAAGATATTTAAAATTAACAAGAATGTATATTTGAGATAAAGATATTTTAAGATAAGATATTTTGAATTATAAATGAATCTATAATTTAACTAAGATAAATTTAACCTGGGATAAAATTTAATTTATTATAAGACTCTTATATTTTAATAATTATATTTAGCCATGGCATTGTCTACAAGAGGACTTGTACTCTGATGTTTTAAAAATCTATGTTATATAGTGCCTGTTTGTGTAACCTTTGATTACAAGCCATCATCTCTTTGTTTGTTTCATGTTTCGCGATCAATTGCTAGGTTACAATATATATATATATAATATTTAAATACATATATATATGTATACATTTTTAATTCGTTTGTGTTTAATGGAAAACAATACACGGTACAGCCCCAAAAGTTATAATTTATCTATATCATATAACCGTGAAAACATTAAATATAATACTATTAATCTTCATGGGGAGCAAATGTTTTTTCATTTAAGAATTTTCGAAAAATCTTGCGTAAAGAAAGAAAAGTTGTTGTGCGACCTTACATTTTTAATTCGTTTTTCTAGTATAGATGAAGATATGAAAATTAAAATTTCTCCAAGAGAAGGTTCTTCATTATATCCTAAATTTTATGGTTTGCCTAAAATTCATAAACCTGAGATACCATTGCAACCTATTGTGTGTGCTATAGGCTCTCCCACACAGGCTTTGGCTCGATATTTAGCCCAATGCTTACAGCCATTGACAGATAAGATTCCATCAAGAATTAAAAATTCAAGCCATTTTATTTCAATAATTAAAAACTTAAAACTAACTGGAACTGATTTATTGGTTAGTTTTGATGTTTCTTCTATGTTTACTAATATTCCTGTTGAAGAAGCATTAAATATAATAGCTCAGTACAATGATTTACCTGATTTTATTATTCCATTAGCAAAGCATTGCCTTGAAAATACATTTTTTGTTTATAATTCTCAAATGTTTAAACAAATTAAAGGACTTTCTATGGGATCCCCACTGTCACCTGTCATTGCTGATCTTTTCATGGACAATTTTGAAAGTCAAGTATTATGTGCAGCTACTAAAAAACCTTCTATTTGGCTTAGATATGTGGATGATACATTTGTCATATGGCCTCATGGAATTGATTCTTTAAATTCTTTTCTTGCTTTTATAAATAATTGGCATCCAAATATTAAATTTACTATGGAAGTGGAAAATAACAGATCACTTTCTTTTCTAGATGTTTTTATTGCAAGAAAATGTGATGAAACATTGTCAATATCAGTTTACAGAAAATCCACTCATACAAACAGATATCTTGATTTTAATTTTCATCATCATCCTGCACAAATTTTTTCTGTAGCTAAAAATCTTTTCACTAGAGTTTATAATTTATCTGATAAAGAATATCTTTCTCAAGAAATAGAACTCACAAAAAGTATTCTGCTTTCTAATAATTATAATAAAAACATCATATGTAGGGCTTTATATAACATTAATACTAAAAAGAAAAAAGAGGATATAATTGATAATTCTTCTTTTAATAGAATAATTTTGCCTTACATTAGGGGGGTTACTGATAAAATCAGTAGAAGACTATCTTGTTTTAATATAAAGACTACTTTTTCTACTGGCAAAAAAATTGGTGATTTTTTTGTATAAACCTAAAGACAGAATATTTTTGGAACACCAAGGAGTTTATGAAATTCCGTGTTTTCAGTGCTCAAGAGGCTATGTGGGTCAGTCTAATAGATGAATTAATGTCAGAATTAAAGAACATAGAAATGCTTTTTATCAAAAAAATAGCACATCAGTTTTTACTTCCCATTATTTAGAAACTGGTCACAAACCTAATTTTGACAATATAAAAATACTTGCTAATTTGGAAAGATATGATTTAAGAACCATGAGAGAGTCAATTGAAATATTAAAGAGACCTACTGGTTTAAATAGGGCTGATGAAGCACAACGTATTCCAGCTATGTGGAAACCTCTCATTTTATCTAATTTTAACTTAAAATTAATAGGTAAAAATACTGAGGGAAATAAACATTTTGATAAGCCTCATATTGTGAATGCTGAACTTGAATCTCATTTCTCATCTCGCAAACAGTCACGTTATTTTTAAGATCTAACGGTTTTTCTTTCAAAAGTTAACCTTGATAATGGCGGTTGCTAGTCCATCAAAATATTGGTGTTTAATGGAAAACAATACATGATACAGCCCAAAAAGTTATATATATATTGTCTATACTAAACTTAATGTAATTATAAAGAACTTGAACTCAAGACTTTCAAACTCCCCACAGTTATCACATGATCACATCTCCAATACTAGCACATAATTGTTTACAAACAAAGCAAAGGCATTAGATAGGGATTTTATGCAAAAACCTTCTGGCATCCATTGATTACTCTGTTTAGCACAGGTGGCACTACCATATGGAGTTTTGCTTTGCTTTGTTTCCCCACAGTTATCCAATCTATCTTATACAACTGATACATATATATATGAAAAAGATAAATGATCTCCAATGTATATATTTCATGCTGAACCAGCATCGTCAGTTGGTACAGATCACCATCCCTCACACATATATACACTCACTGCTCAATTTATATTGAGATAGCAAATATAAAACTTTACTGGACAAGCTTCAATATTCTCCATTATCCAACTCTTCACCATCCATTATCATTGAAAATTTCAAGGATGAAATGCTCAAAGCCATTGTTGATGCCAATATTATTTATTGTCATACCCATGTTGACCTTAAGTCAATCTGACCCCTAGTACATAGGACCTTAATAGTCCATTTAATTATATAGAAGAGGATGGGCAGAATACAGGCTGAATATGTAATATTTAAATACATGTATATTGTTTATACTAAATTAAATTCTGATTTTAAGTCCCTTATAATTACATTAAGTTTAGTATAGATGATATACATGTATTTAAATATTACATATTCAGCCTGTATTCCTCTTTTATATAATTAAATGAACATATTTAGGCTCTATGTGTGATGGGTTAGACTTAAGGTCAACATGAGTATCACAATAATAATGGCATCAACAAGGGTTTTTAGCATTTTCATCCTCAAATTTTCAGTGATACGGATGGTGAAGAGTTGAAGCTTGTCCATTAAAATTTTAAGATTTGCTATCTTATTATAAACTGAGTAGTGATTGTATATATGTGTGGGAGATGGTGATCTGGACCAACTGATAGTGCTGGTTCAGCATGAAATATATACATTGGAGATCATTGATATTTTTCATATGTATGTGGTCATGTGTATCAGTTGTATAAGATGGATTGGATAGTTGTGGAGAGCTTGAAAATCTGAGTTCAAGTTCCTTATATATATAAACAATACATGTATATCATCTAGAATGCTAGATAATAGTATTAGACTGGATAAGGGGAGATGATTTCTAATTATTACTTAAATAGATAAGTCAAAAAATAATCATCTTCTTGTCCACTCATTTTTCCTACACCATTTTGGAACATTCAGGAACAACTCTCAACAGCTGATGAGATGCATATTAATATAATGAAGAATTTTTATTCCATTTTAGAGTGGAAAATGAGTAAATTTACACACAAAAAAAAATCTTAGAACAGTCAGAACTAAAGCATTTACTTATTGTTGAAACTAATGGCTAGCTTCAACCAGGAGACTGAAAAATGTATTAAGAAATGTTAGACATATCATTGAAAAAATCGGTTACTATACAAAAGTTTTATATTTATCCAAAACTTATCAGGCCATGGCAGATGATGTATATGAACTGAATCAGCCATTTCAAAAAAATTATATATTTCATTACTAATAACAAATCACTTGATTTTCTAGATTATACATAAAACAAGATTAGCTCTCTACTCGAGGGTCATCTATAATAAGCATGATTAATCAATGTTATTCAGATGGAGATGCATTTAAATCTCTATCTCCAGTTTAAGTTCTGGTTTTTTTATATACCAATGAGAAATTGGGATTCAAACCTGGAACTAAGGCAGTTATTCTTTTAGAAATCATCTTTATTATTCAAGCTAAAAATCTAAAATCCATATGAGAATGGTTCTACACAAGGTTCCAAATGAAATTTAATGTTTATATTATACAGATCTTTATTATTACTTATAAAGCTTTAGGGCAAATATATTACAATTAATTTGAATGCCTTCATTTTAAATGAATGTGAAATATTTATTTTAATGTTATGTTAATAATGAATAGATAAATGGATAATGATTCAAGTTGAGATTATCCATACATCTGCATTAATTTTACCTGAATTCTTTTTAATCTCTTACAAGCAAATGTGCACTGAGCTATGAATAGTATCCACATGCAGGAAATTCCAGAGGTTGTACATAGCACAACTTAAAAACTAAAGGTTTCTCGACTGATTACCATTTGAATAAAATTTAAACTGATCGATCAGTTGAATGAAACTGTTGTGCTACTTGTAGTCCGCGCGTCACGTGACCTCTTACGCAAATGACCTTAAATTACTACAAAGCAAATATATGAACAGTATAGATATACACACTAACGCACCCTTATATAATAAAACTTTCTAATTAAATTCTTAGATTTTTTATAAATGGTTAAAAATAAAGAATAGAAAAAGTTATGAATACAAAGATAAATCTCTCAATTAAGTACAAGAAAAACCTAAAAATAAATTCAATAAAAATGATCAATTGAAAAAAAAAATTTCAAAGGAAAACATTTCCCAAAATTAATGGTGCATAAATGTGGAAATCAAGTGTTAAAAAATGATTTTTTTTTTTTTTATAAACTAAAACTTTTTGATTGACCTACATTTTAAACGTTACCAAAATAACTAAGGAATAAAAAGATTAATACAACTTATATTGAAATCCACTGACACAGACTTTAAATTATTAATTTTTCTAGATAGAGTAAAAAAAAAATCTTTAACTTTCAAAAATAATTTTTAAAGAAATTTTTTTTAATCATAATTGTATAATGGAAATGTACGTGAGAGGCGTGTGTGTGTTTATATAAATCTCTACCCTTTTTTGACTATGCTAATGTCACATGACTTTCTCAGTTTAATGATATACTATCAAAAACAATTCTCTTCGCCATACACTAGGGTCAACTACTGTAAGTTTGGGTAGTCAATAAACATCAAATAATACCCGGGACTAGGTTTTGGCTTTTTCCTTTATCAAGAAGTAAATAATTAAATAAATGTACTGCTCAGGAATTCGTAAGAAGATCAAGCAACAGAAGTGGGAGTATTGGGATATGATCCATGGGTCTTGAACTACAGTCTGCCACTAACAGCTTGCCAAACCATATATGCCAAAATAAACAATTGATTTGTTGCTTAGGAGTTTATAAGCTTGACCCTTTTCACTTCTGCATTGAGCAACTGCTTTAGCCTAAAGATTATTCATCAAAAGAAAAAAGTCCATTATTTATAATGATCATTAGCTTGTGGTCTAAACTTTATTATGTCCAAAAATCTATCAGGCTAACTTCCACTTATAACGTTCACTGTATCTAGTTTATCATACTCTCTAACTCAGTTACTTATTAAAGATTAACTGAAAACCTTCATTTATAATACTTATGTACACCAACACTTTTACAACATATACATAATATATAATTTTCATGCATTAACTAAAAATAAAAGTTTCAAGTTTTAGTAATTTAAAATCAAAAAAATTAGATTCATATTAAAAGATGTGATCACATGACTAAGGTAGTCAGTCATATGATGCCTAACAGCTGTGATTCATTCTACAATGTTTATGACCCAATCAAGAAAAAATCAATGAACATTAGATAATACTGCCAACCAGATCTGAAGCTTAGTTGCTGGCCATTGATCTTCAGTAGAGAAGTGGGATTATGTATAATCATCCAGCAATCAATTTTTCAGTTACATTACTCAAATTAACGATTTGAAGATTTCAATGCTCCAAATATTAATTCAAGCCAAGCTACTTGTTTAGCTATTTAAATAGCATACAAGATCAGCAATTATACAATTTAGTGACCTCAATTTTAGCTACAAGCCCTTTTAATACTGTCAAAAAAAATTGCAAATATTAAAATAGAGCATCATATGACTTTCCTTGCTTAGGCTGCTGGATAAGAAATCCAGTGCTCTTTACTGATATATATATATTCCAATAGCAGAAATTGATCTGGGATATAGTTTGCATTACTGACTGGTGACTACTATCATCATTATTAGATACACATGAGGAAATATGATTATAAACTTCAAAACAAAAAAAGATAGATAAAAAAGAAAGTGAATAAAAAATTAAAGATGATTCTCACATTGCCCTTACAAACCAACTTTTCAAATACAAAAAATCCACATCTATTATGTAACTGATCCTTTAGTTTGTTATTGACTTGCTCAGTAGCAATTTTTTTTTTGTCAAATAATTTTGATGACTAATCATAATTCTCCAGTGTATTTTACCTTGTGATATAGTCTCTCAGTAAAAACAATGTACTTCATCTCTTCAAACTATCTTTAAAATAATTTTTATAATAATTGTCTGGGTCTTTCTCTCCCTTACAGTACTATTTTATCTCACTGCTCAAACCCAAGCCAAATATGCTCTTATAAAATATTTATTTTATAATAATAGTAAGTCCATGTCTTACTTCCATACAATAAATTTGGTGGAATATTAGATAATAATGCTTTATAAATCCCTATCTAATCCTGGTCCATTCACATTGGATTTAATGAATCTTTCCTCCAGCAATCATCATTTACTCTTCACAGATGAAAACCATAAGCTAGGAATTCATCTGAAGATAGGACAGCACTAGATAAGGATTTATTAAAAACTACCATCAGGTATCTATTGACTACTTAAGTTTACACAAAGTTATTAAACTGAAATAGATAAAAATAGATTTTCTTTATAGAGTACTTTAAAATATTAAGATTCTACAGATTGTCCATTTAATAGGTAAAAATAAAACAACAGTGATAACACTAAAAGTCAGAATGTTGCAAATAGGTTACATTAAGAATTCTATTATTAGCAAATCTAGATTATGTTTTGATACCTTCTTTATAAAGTCACCAATGAACTATTCACTAATCATCATTATCAACAGTATTCTGTCCTATGGATAGGTCCAGAGAGCAATCACATATCAGATTCATTTCTCCAAGTCTGTTCACTTCATTGCACACATCTTCAATTCCATATATCTCTTCCCATCCAACCACATCCTTCCTCAAAAACAATTTACTTTTAACTATCTTCTTAATATTTTCCCAATCATGTTTCTTTTTCTATCTCTAATTTCCTCAATCAATCTTTTTATCATTTCTCTTTTCAAAATTCTTGCTTCATCATTTTATATTCATGCAATTAATTTTTTCCATTCTTTTCCATGATCACATCTCAAAGGCTTCCAATGTGTTTGTACATGTTTCACAACTAAACAATAGTAAACTTGCCATATAGTATCTAATTGATCTTTTTGTTAATTCTCTTTTCAAAAGTCCATATAATATTTTCTTCCTCTTAATAAATGCCACTTTTGCCAATTCTTCTTTTAACTTCATGTTTGCTTACCATTTACTTGATACATCATATTATCATGATTTCAACATGTAGCCTTTTTTCCTCAACATCCCTAAAAACTTGGTCTTCTCAATATTAATCTCCATTCTATATTTCATATATTTCCCCCCTTCAATTCATTCAACATATTCTAAAGAATCTTATACATTTTATTATTCTACCTCCAATATTAACTCCAACCCATTCCAAATATTTAGTTAACAAGTCTTCCAGATAAATACTAAAAAGCACAGGTTACATGGAGCATACTTTACCAAACTCCTCTTTCTATATTCACTTCATCAGACTTATTATGCCACAGTTTTTTTATCCAGTATACATTTCAAAACACTCCTTTATTTTTTAAGATGATCATAAGTTTATTCCAGAATACTCAATCAAATGCTTTTTCTAAATCAATAAAAATATACCAATTCCTTTATTTTTTCAATATATCTCTCTGCAATTGCTCTAACAATACTAATAGCATCTTTTGGTACTTTTTCTTCTCTGAAATCCCAAACTGTTCTTCTCCAATATAATATTCTATCCTCTCATAAATCCTCAATAATATTTTTTGAAGCATGAGATGGCATGTTCTATAAGAGATAACAAAATTGGAAATAATATATTCTCTTTTGGATACCAATTTTCATTTCAAAGAATTTTTACCTGTAATAATAAGGATCTCTCTCATACCATCATATATAAGGACAAGATCATCATATAGATATAGCATCTAAAAAATTTTACTCATTGCCACAAATCTATATTGACCTGCAATATATAAGTCACATCATTTGTGATAACAACTGTTTATACTTCTTCTATACAGAATGCATTAAATGTAATAACTGCATTTATATGCAATTATAGAGAAGCTTGTTATTACTATAAATTAAATATGACTAAGCATTTTTGAGAACTTAAGATGTTCTCATATTCATAGCAAGATGAAATAGAATAATAATGGAGAGATCAGTGTAATTGTATATATTTGAAGAAATTTAAATTTATTTAAATTCAAATTAGTGTGTCCATTTTTTGAAGAGATGGAAGGATGAGTTTTCTATGGTTGATAGCATTCACATTATTGGCTATATAGCAGGCTTCTCTGATTTTTTTTTTTTTTAATCATTTCTTTCAATGTATTTAATGGTTGCAGAGATGTGGATAAATTGATGACCTGTCACCTATTGGTGTTCAAAGAATATAGAGCTGTGTTCTGGCTTGTCTGAGGCTCTTTTGTACAAGTATTAGTGCTGGAAAAGCAAGTAGACAAGGATGCTCATGATCCTCCATAACAGATTAATTGACATCCAGTTTGGGGGCATTTAATTTTATAAATGGTATCAGGGGTAAGTTCAGGTCCAAGCCTATATCATTGGAGTTGTTCAGTAGTCTATTACTCAAAGGAGTGTGTGGAAAGCAAGGCAATAAGTTGAAGATTGCCTTATTAAAAGTTCTTGTTAATGTAAGTATGTACAGCAGAAGTAGTCCTGGTCTATCATCAATGGGGGGGGGGTTACAATTTTTTCTGTAAAATTGTGTTATTTTCCTTTTTAAAAAAACTAGGTTTAAATCCCATGGAACCTTTAATATATAATTTGTGTGATGATTCATATTTACATAGAGCATGGATTCAGATAGAAAAACAGATTTAGGTACAATTAACACTAGAAACACTCATGCCATTGCCTCAAATATTTAGATTTGATTATACAAAGAAACACAGCTCATCTGGATTATTCTATGTACATCAACCTGCTTGAAATTTGTGGTTTTATGCACCCAGCCTCAACTGTACCTAGATCTCACAAACTGGCCAGGCTATCCCCTCTATCTCAAAACCATGCTCTATGTAAGCATGAGGCATCCTGCAAGGCAAATGTAGATGTATACATTAAAGATTTAACAACTGTAGGATTTAAAAATAATTTTTTAAAAAAGAAAAATTATGTAATTTAACATAAAATTAAATTCTAACACCCCTCCCCAATAATGATAGCTCATGGATTCTTCTGCCACACATACTTATATTCTTTTCAACTTATCACCTTGCCTTCCACACCCCCTTCTTTGAGTAATAGTCTACTGAACAACTGCAAAGATAGGCTTGAACATGAATTTACACCTAGCACTGTTTAAAAACCTAAATTTATGCCTAGTACTGTTTACAAAATTAAATGCCCCCAAGCTGGATGTCAATCAATCTATTGCAGGGAATCCCAATCATCCTTGTCTACACACTTTTCCCAGCACCAATACTTGTACAAAATAGCCTCAGACAAATAAGAACATAACTATATTCCTTGAACACTAAACGGCAAAATCAGGTAGGTTTTCTGTATAGCCAATAACACGAATGTTATCAACTGTAGAGATTCATCCCTCTCTCTCTTCAAAAAATGGACACTCTAATTTCAATAAATTTAAATCTCTTCAAATATATACAATTATACTCATCTCTCCATTATTATTCTATTTCATCTTGCTATGAATATGAGAATGCCATACATTCTTGAAAGTGCTAAACTATATTAAACTTATAGTAAAAACAAGTTTCTCTATAGTTGCGTATAAGCACACTTATTAAATTTATTAAATTACATTATTGTTTAGTAAACTTTTCCAGAATTTACCTGGCAACAAAAACTGTATTTCCAAATATTGAGTATCAGGTAACTATTCATTAATGACCAGATGTAAGCTATTTACAAAGATATCTATCATTTCATTGGAACCATGATGGATTAATAAAATCATCAATAAACATCTAAACAATTTAATCCTTACATAGATTTGTTATTGCTATTTCTCTCTTTACAAAATCAGAAACAATTTTAGAGAAGTATTAAAATAAGTAACACTTTAATTTATGCTAATTTAAAAATTAATTCATCATATTCATCAATCATGTGTTGTCCCCCGTCCCCCCAGCATTTTTTTAAAAAAAAATGTATATTGTAATAAAAATATATGCATGGTGTTATAGTCTATATATTGGAGTAACAAATTATGTGGTGAAGCAAGGGTAATCAAAGCTTACTATTTGAAAAGGTATTCACATATGGAAAAGCAGATTTGTATAAGAGTTTTTGAGCTTCCAGACAATTTACAGTCATGCAGTAAAATTGTGTTATGGAGTGATAATGATGAGTCTCATGTTCTAATGAAAATATGTGAAATTACCAATTGTTAAATAACTCTATCACTATCATCAAATTTCATATCAGGCTATTAGATTTATGTGACAAGAAATATAACTAATTGGAAATAACTTGTTTGCATTTCCAATTACTGCAGAACTAATATTTGGTAAATGTAATAGGAAATGATCTAGGCACTAACTTAAAATATTACAAATACCAGTTGTTAAGTGTAGAAAACATTAAGATTATGGTTACCATTTGCTTTCTTAAAAATTTGATTCAAAAGATGGAATTATTTATAAAATCAATATATAGATAATAATAAATATCTATAATGCAGACATGATAAATCTTTAAAAATTGTATTCTTCTATGCATTCTTCATAATACTTAATTCAGTTATTTTATCTTATAGTTTCAACTGTTTACTAGTCCTCTCCAAAGCTATTAAACATTGATTACATACAATTAAGTTACAAATATGAATAAATAAATTATACAGTAATTTTGTCAAGGGATAAAATTATTACTTGAATAACATTGCCGTAACCTGATACAATCCAAAAGTTAATAATAATGTGACTAGCTTAACCTTTTAATTTCTAAAATAAAACTAAATTAATCATCTTTGTAAGAATATTTAAATATACTGTTTATTTTGTCATGCATTAAAAATATTAAGACAATAATAATCATAAAAAAGAGAACATACATTACTCGGGGTTTTAAATAAAATAATTCTGTAAATACTTTTACAAAATAATGAAAACTTTAAGCCAATGCTAATGTCATCCACAATATTAAAAATTCTGACATATTCTTGCCATTAATTAATTAGTTTTCTATTTATTTCAAAATGAAGATTGAAGTTATTCATAATTTTTTCTTAAAATTCAGACAATTTTTAACAGTTCTGCACAGTTAACTCTTTGTAGCAAATATGTGTACTATTAAATTTCACAGTAAAGATAAATGATTCATTGATAATAGAAAACAGATACAAATACAAATAGTAGACCTGATAAAAAAGAACTATTAGTAAGTATTTCCAAGATTCACATACAGCAGATATTAATTGCAGTTCTTTGAGCTTTATAACTGAGGACTGTTTCATCTTGCTACAATTTTAATTTCCACTGTTTTCCCAAGCCTCTGCTAAATTCAAATGTCAACTGCTTTAAAATTGACTTCAAACCTATTTATGAAGTTAGAATTGCTTATGTGAAAATAGCCATATGTTTTCTGCTTATAAATATTACGATATATTACATTAGATTTCATAAGCACATAGATAACTAATTAAAAAAAATTTCAACACAGAAATAAAATTTATGATATATTTTTAGGCATAAAACAGCACAAGGCTATAAAAATAAGCACATAATCAAAAGAAAACAAGTTAATATAATAACTGTTTGTTTATGGTTAATCTTAGATTTATGTTGGAAATGAGACTTGAACATTTAACACAGGAGCAATACATAGATCATTCAACAAAGTATGTATAGATGTATATCATGAGTAACATAAATGAATCAAAAATGATAAAAGGATAAGAGAATAAACAGGTGTTACTGGTATCTTATAGTTAGAAGAAATGATAGTAGATGGGAAGTTGAAATCATCAACCAGATTTGAAGAGATTGTAAAAGACTCAGAAAAAGACCACATGTGAGAGGAATATATGAAATAAGTGTACTGGGATGACATGGAAAAGAGAGACTAGAGATTGGAGAAACTAAACTAAACTTGGATAGAGTTTTATTATGCAGTGGATCGATAGTGGATGAAAATGTTGATGACATGTTAGAATCAGCAATGGTGAAATAAATCGATATGATACATAGTCAAGAAAATTTCAAATTGTCAGAACACTTCTATTTATCAATTCTCTACTCTGCTCATTGTGTTTACTTTTGGGGAAAAAAAGTTTGATTGCATCTAGACTATCATCATTATCAACATCAACAATTATCAATCCACTACAGGATGAAGGTCTCTCCAAGTTCATTCCATCTTACCCGATCTTTAACTTCTCATTTCCACATCACCCCTGCACACTTTCTTATTTCATCCATCCATCAATCTCACATGTGGTCTCTTTCTGGATCTTTTACAATCTATTGGAATCCAGTTTAAGATTTCAATTGTCCATCTATTATCATCTCTTCTAGCCATATGTCCAACCCAACTCCACTTCAGTCTTTTAATTTTTTCAATGAGATCAGTAACACCGGTTTGTTCTCTTACCTATACATTGTGTTTCGATCCCTTCTTGTTACTCCCAACATGCATCTCTCCATACTTCTTTGAGTGGTCTGAAGTCTCTGTATTGCTCTTGTATTTAAGTGTCCAAGTCTCAGATCCATAAATAAGAACTGGTAAAACTATAGTGCTCAATTAATTGTTAATAAATAAACATCACTGCAGTGTAATATCACGTCAACACAAGGGTTATAGCTGTGTGTAGTTGGTAGAATATCAGACTCTGGAAGGTAAGATGTTCAGGTCGATTTCAGTTTTGACACTTCAAGCGCACAAATTTATTATGAACTCTTGAACAATGAAGTTATTGGATTAAGACTTTATATAATTATAAACCATAAAAAATATCCATCTCATATTTATTAAAGCAATATGAAGAAATGTTGGTAGATAACTTCACCTTCTGATTATTTCGTGCTTATTACATATATATCTTTGCCATAATCTCGTACACATATATATATATATATTCATTTTCCTCCATAAAGAATTAAAAAGAAATTCTGCTGACCAACAAGTTAGTTATTTTGCAACTGACCCAATTGCTCACCCGCAATACATATCTATTATTAAAAACTTCTTTACAGAACCAGATATCTATCTCATAAATTCACTTTATTAATTTATAGCAAAATATATTTATATTTTAAAAGACGTACGATAAAACTGTCATGGAGAATTTCAGTTTAATTTCAACGTTTTTTTTTTTCATTTTACTATTTAAAACAGATTACATCAAATTACAGAAATTTAAATATTACATATGATATTAAATACGGTTTGTAAATTAATAATGAAATATATTATTCTTTTTAACAGGTAGGAGGGAGGGAAAACCATTAGTTGAATGTTTAATTTTCGGTATTAATTAGAAAAAAACATTTTTACAAAATGCACTTTTTAATCACTATCATTAATTAATGAAAACTGCATTTTCTTTAGGAAGTATCATCTGAACAGGTAAGCTAGTGATCAGGTGTTTCCTTCTTACCTGATAATTAAGTACTTGATATTCCAAGCACTGCAACTTTTGCTGACCAAGTTTTTTTTTTTTCGTTATTGAAATGCAAGCTGATATTAAACGCTCTATCAATCATAATAATAATTCTAACCGAACAGAATTGTAGCTTAATGAAATAAAAATGCTGGAAACATTTACAAAGTTACACGGCAATATAATAAAAATTAGCAGTTTATTGCTAACACTGTTAATATTTAATACTATAGCAAAATCTCTATATATATTAAATAAATAATAATAGAATATGAGGAAAATGTACTAACACCTACGTTAAACAATATAAGAGTATGTTGTATATAATTTTATTTCCACTTCGTTATTTATTTGTAATATAAAATAATTTTGCATACGTATATTAGATGCCTGACCAAGTATGTTAATGATCCTGCTTTCATTAGTTTTTGGTCATTGAGTGCACTTTAAGTGCTGAACACCATAATCATAGCTGTATTATTTCATTCTGTGTGCTCCCTTTACAGTGTCTGTTTATTAGTCTTATTATATTCCACCAGTTTATATTTATTCAGAATTATAATAAACACAGGCACGTGGAAATACGTTTATAATGTATATTTATTAATATAACATGAAATAAAAATATACTTTGTATTTACACTATATATACCAATTATATATTTGCCTGATACTGTTGGTGAGGTATAGCTTCTAGTTGTGCAACTATAGAAAGAACTCAAGTGCCTTATAATTTTGTCTACCAATTCCAGATGTACTTTGACATTCTGCCTCATGGGTAGGTGTGGTCACACTTCTGCTATACTCTGACATCTTGCCTCATGTTTTCATTAGATTCTAGCAGCTTCTAATCCTGAATGTGGATTTGCCTTACGGTGTTACCCATTTAGCTTGACAGTTGATATCTCTGGGAATACATGATGTATTTTGTCTTTCAGCTTTATGTCAGTAGTTCTCTGATGGAGAAATTGTATTCTGTCTTTCAGCTTTGTGACAGTAGTTCCCTGACCTTACCTCCAAATGGGTTATCTATTTATAACCAGATCCCCTTCAATAATGGAAATATTTGGATTCAGTGAGCATCATTGCCTATTGGTCCATTTTTATCATTAGATATACACTATCTATCTGTAAATACATTGGTTCATAGCAATGAATTCCCAATCCAATCTAGATGACGGAATCTGGGCTGGAACATTATTTGAAGGCAAGGTGAGATATGATAACCAGATTGATAATTGGATACTAGTAGTTTTTTTTTTTTTTTAGTTTATAATGCTGATGTTACTTGCAATGTACCAAGTCTCCTTTATTTTTTCTTTCTGTCCTTGCATTCTTAGCACACTAGTTTGACATTTTAATGATCAAAACTGTGTCCATGTTCTTTTTCATGATTTAGGAACATAGACATATAATATTGTGCTTTCTTATGCATGTTTATGTAGGTACTTTAACTGCATGATGAAAAATATAAATACAATGATGTGCACATTTGGTACATTAATTTATGTTTCATCAATAATTTATCGTTATTTTTAAAAAAAATGGTTTAATGTAATAGTAGACACTGGAACTCAAGATTCAAAGAACATAGCCTAACATTTGTCATTTCCAAGGTTCAAACTTCTAAGCAATAAACTCCATTATTTATTTATTTATTTATCCGAACATTTAAATGTCTAATATTGAAGAAGACTGCATTGTGATTATTTCATGCTTTAATATCAAGTAAATTTGAATTGAGTATTTATTTGGAAGTCTTTGTACATTGCATTGAAATAATATCAGATGACTCTGCAGATAACAGAGTAACACTATTGAAGACAGTGAAACTATTGCCCTGAAAGAGGTGTTTAACTAAAATTATTTTAAAGTGTTATCAAAGTTGGTAAGAATTTCTTATCAGAAAATTTACTAGACATTCCACATAAACTTTGTTAATGAGTAATTAATTTATGAATGTTTCATTATGTAAAAATTGATGCTATCCCTTTGCCATAACTACAACCTGAAGTTTGAATTTAAAATGAGATAATCCAAGCTTAGGATTTATCGTTTAGTTGGCTGATCCAATATTTATTGGTAAATAGATATTTACATACTCTTAACTAAAGAATAAAACAGTAATGAAAAACCTTAAATTCCACTCTCAGGAAATGATTAACCTGGTAAATAAAGCCTTCTCTTTTGCCGCATTTTGTGTGGAAGAATGGATTGGAGAGATTTTTGCACTAAGGTGGGATATTTAAAGGTTGTTCTACCTCATATATATAATACATATAAAATGTCTGTTAATTAAAAACAATTATAATAACAATAAAAATAATAAATATAATGACAATTAACTATTTTATTCAGTCTTCCAATCCATATAAGTACTTTCAGTTAATTCCTTATCCCTTCTCAACTGCTGTATATCTATATATCATACCTTTAGTGAACAGCATTACATGTTCGTAAATTTTATAAAAGTAAAATTTTAATATATAAAGAATTTATAAGTAGTTAAAGAGTATTAAACAAAAATATTGCGGAATTATTTATCAAGAAATGATTAAAGTAAAAATCTCATTGAAAGAAATAATTAAGAGTTTAAGAAATAAAAATATAATTTAGAAGAGTTTAAGAAAGAGAAGTTTGATTTAGAAAATTTAAAGAGTTCTTTAAAAAAAAACAAGATCACCAAAAGACAAAGCACTGCATCACCTTATTAGTATAAAGTTTTAATAGCTATTAAGCAATAAAGGGGAAATAAATTTAACTAAGTAAAAAGTTAAAATTAGAGATCTCTCTTTTCATGAATTAAAAAAAAAGAATGTGAAAACTGAAAATTGAGTTATAATGTAAAGGAAAGCATACAAATTTAAATCCACTTAAAGATTGCTCGGATGATAAATTGATGAAAGGGGATAATAAGTATAAATTGCAATAAATAAAGCACAATGGAAAGTAATTTGAAACAATATCTTATCCAAGGACAGATTAATCTATGCAGGTATGCAGAGTAAAAAAAACAATGAAAAGTAATTCAAAATGATATCTTATCTATAGGCTAGATTAATCTACGCAGGTATGCAGATTAAAAACAATGGGAAAATAATTAATAAAATTTTACAATTAAATTAGATGGGAGTGATAAGTAGAGAGACAATGGAAGGGAATCATATAAAAAGACTAAAAATCCATTCATTATCATTCCAAATCTAATTTCTCTTCTGATCCATGATTCAATTGCCAATATTAAACCATGCTAGTATCAACACTGAGAAAGAGTTCCAGAGATGAAAGATGATCATAGCCACGAGTGTCCTTAGAATGCAATTAGACATCTTCATAGCTACCGAAGAGCTGTCTAATATTATGCAGTGCTAGAAAGCCACTGAAGTATGTGGCTAATCTCCAGTCCCAGTCCTCCTGAAACCGTGCCCATTGAATAACCTGAACAGTCAACAAATATCTATCTCAGTAAATATAGGAAGTCCATCCGAAGTCAAATCGCGAATATAGTGAAAGAAAAAAAAATCTAACCAGTTGGTAATCAAATATAGTCAAGAAACAATAAGCCATATCTTTAGAAGCATAGGTAATTATGAACTTTTATTCCCATGCATGAATTGATTACAACTTTGTTGATAGCCGTAGCAATCTTTGAGTGCTTTCCATATTTATCATATAAATGAATCTTAGTGTGTGTGTGTGTATACATAATCTTTCCATTATATATTTTAATTAATACATATAAAACTTTCCTTGAGTATTAAATTTACATGTTATGGTATGTGTGCATAAGTATATCTATAGTATTTTAATTGTATTACCCTTTATTGTCATGTATTTTAATAAAAGCGTGTTTAATGATTTCTATTTTTTTTTTTTTATAGCATTCCCTAATGTTATTTAATTAAGAGTATTTTAAATAAAGTATTTGTTTGCTAATTATAGTATGGTCATTTCTCTTAATAAGTATATCACCTCCAAATCATTTTAGCCAAGTACAATCATTAAGCAATCTATTATAATTTACTGTCTTCTAAATAAAGAAAAGAACTAGCTAGGGATTAACTGTCATCTAAGTATGCTAATTACAATTTGTGATTAGCTGGCACCTGAGGTTTTATCTCAAAATAAATAAAAATGCTATGGATAGCAGGGCTTTGAATTTAGCAGCCGAGAAGTTCTATAGCCTGGAAATGTGGCCACAGGTTACACTTTGTATAGTCTCGGTCTAGTTATAGGTGCTGTTGGTCGTATCATCCTTCTGTATTTGACTTCTCCGCTAGGAGGACCAGTGTGCTGTGATAACAAAGTGTAGCTGGAGTAGATCGAGATTTAATAATAATTTCTTTTTAAATGTATATAATCGGAGTGATCCTCTCCCACCTGGTTCAATATATATATAAAGAGCAAATATTTACTCTATTACATATTGGTAATTACAAACTACATAGGTCATGTGACTTATCACTTGGTTTTATATATATAATTACCAACTATCTCTTGCATTTTAAACATTTCATAGCAAATTTAGGAGGGAAAATATTAATAGCTTCTAAGATGCATCAATAAACCAAGACTCTTAAAATGCTACATATCAGGTCTTAAATTTATTGATGTTTTTAGCTTATTTCCAACATATATCATCTTTATTAGGTCACACTTGACTTTAGATGTAGACTTTTAAATATAATGAAAGTACAAACATATAAAATTCTTTATGTAAAAGTGCGTGATAATTGCCATTCTTTTATTAACTTTTCATTTCTTTATTTCATGATGATGATTTTATTTGTACTCAAGAGCTTACTCTTATGTTGGGTAAGATATATCAATCAAGACAAAGCAATGAAGTGTTGTGTTTGAAGTGATATTTGAGAAATGACTAATTAAAAATGTCTGCAATCCTATATGTTTAAAAGAGAAACACACATCTATACAAGGGTTGGGTTTGAAGAGTTATTTGGGGATGACCTAACTAAAAATGTCTGCAGCCATATATGTTTTAGAAAGAAACATACACACACATATATATATATTATTATATGTATATTTAACATATGACAAATCTAAAATAGAATGAATGGAATATTGTAATTTCTTATCTTGGACAAAATAATTGATGATCCTTAGATATTCATTAAAATACTGTTGTTATGATTAAATACTTAAAAAAGTAAATATGGTGGATATACATTAAAAATCTTTTACGTTCTACACATATTTCAAACATAGAATGTCTCAGTCAGTTAAAGCAATACCTTAAAATTTAATTGTCAAGAATCTAAGAGTCCAAGATCAATTTCCACACTAATACTGTCTTTGATCAGGCCAACAACAACTGAAGATGAGAGGAGAATAATACTAATGGAAACGTTGTGCATATACTAACCTGTGTGCATATAATTGGAAAATTTAAATAAACTTTAATTTTTCTAAAGACATACTATACTTCAACATTAGATGATGGGAATAGTCCAATATATAAATAAAATTATAAATAATGACATCTGAACAAAAGGCAAGTAACCAAAATACACTTTAAACTAAATTAATAATAATATTTAAATATATGTATATTTTCAATGCTAAAGAATATAATTATAAGGGACTTGAACTCAGACTTTCAAGCCTCTTACAGTTATTCAATCCATCTTATACAATCAATACACATGACCACATAAATGTGAATAAGATAAATGATCTCCAATATAATATTTTATGCTGAACCAGAACTCATCAGTTAGTCTATATCACCATCTCCCACACATATATAAGTCAGTACTCAGTTTATCTTAAGATAGAAAATCTTCAAACTTCAATAAACAAGCTTCAATTTTCTCCACTTTCCAATATGTGAAGAAGATGGTAATCTAGACCAACTAATGAATGCTGGTTCAGCACAAAATACGTCTATTAGAGATGATTTATCTTTTTCACATGTATGTGGTCATGTGTATCGATTGTATAAGATGGATTGAATAGCTGTAGGAAGCTTAAAAGTCTGAGTTCTAAACCAATAATCCTCGTTTCAAGTCAATAGAAAAAGTTGGTGTTCGGGAGGGCTTCACCTAAACTTTAATGGACAAGCTTCAATCTTCTCCACTTCCCAACTCTTTAGCCATCCATATCATTGAAAATCTGAGGATAAAATGCTCAAAGCCTTTGATGATGCCAATATTACTGTCATACCATGTTGATCTTAAGTCAATCTGACTTCTCACATATAGGAAATTAATATGTCCATTTAATTATAGAGAAAAAGGATAAGCAAAATACAGGCTGAATATGTAGTATTTAAATATATGTATATTGTTTATATTAGACAAAGTAATTATAAAGGACTTGAACTCAGACTTTCAAACTTCCCACAGCTATCCAATCCATTTTGTACAACTGATACCCATGATCATATACAAGTGAAAAAGAAATAATCTCTAATATACATATTTTGTGCTGAACCAGCAGTCGTCGGTTGGTCCACATCACTATCTCCGATACACATATACAATAATTGCTCAGTTTATATTAAGATAGGACATTTTTAAACATTAATGGACAAGCTTCAATCTTCTCCATTTTCCAACTCTTCAGTCATCCATATCATTGAAATCTGAGAATAAAATGCTCAAAGCCATTGATGATACCAATATTATTGTCATACCAGATTGATCTTAAGTCAACCTGAGCTCTCACACATAAGGCCATAATATGTCCATTTAATTATAGAGAAAAGGGATGGGCAGAATACAGGCTGAATAGGTGCTATTTAAATATATGTATATTGTCTATACTAGACAAAGTAATTATAAGAGACTTGAACTCAGATTTTCAAACTCATAGTCTGGGTGAGAATGATTTACATCTTTTGTTTACATATAATTGAGATATATTAAATAATCTCAATACTACCACATATTTGTTTAAATTCATATAAATAAATATACAATAAAAAGACAAATGACCTCCAAAATGCATTTCATGCTGAACCAGCACTCAACAGTTGGTCTAGGTTACCAACTTTCATATATATCTGTATTATGTAAAAATATTTATCTATATTAAATAATAACTTAGGCAATAGAGACAGCTTGAATGAATACTTTTTTTCACAAGTAGCCATTTTTTCACCAATGCAAGCCTCTTGCAAGTACGAGACTTTAGATTCAGGTATACCAAATTGCCACATTTCCTAATTTTAATGCGTTAACAGGGATGGGGGGTGCCATTGAGTACAGTGTCACAATTTGGAGGACATTATAGTAATTCATTTAGGAGTGAAAATAATTACTTCTGAGCGCATATTGGTTTACTTTCTGTCATTAAAATTATTCACACCCTATCATATGTTAATGATATGTTAAGTGTAAGCACTTGTATAGAGGGTAAGCAACACATATCAGAGCTAACTGATATGGTAGGCTAAGTGTGAATTGTGAGAGCAATTGATTGCAAAACATGCTGCAGGCAGCCATTAGCCAAAAGACTCAATTGCTAGCACTCAAATACTGCTAGCAATTGAGAAGTTGTGCCTGATAAAAGGTATTTTCAACTACTTTTGGCTAGCAAAAATGCCATCATGTGGGACGGATTGTCATATGTATTAGTACTAATAAATACAGTAATGATTGTTACTAGATATTATCTCTAGCACAGATATAAACTTTAAAACTCAATTAAATTAACATCCAAATATATGGAGTTATTCATATTTTTCTTTCCCATGCGTAATGTCTTTATAAATATATTAAATAACCTCAACACTACCACATATCAGCATGAAATGCATTTTGGAGGCATATATCTTTTATTGTATCTTTATTTATATATATTTTAAAAAATTGTTGGTAGTACTGAGGTTATTCAATATATTTATAAAGATATTAGATATGGAAAAGAGAAATGTGAATGACTCCATGTATTTGAGTTATTAATTAAAAAAAAAAAACACATATTAATCTTTGAGTTTAAAGACTATATCTGTGCTAGAAAAAATCTCTAGTTTAGTAAATGATTAGTAATAATCATTACTGTATTTATCTGAAGTGGATGGTGTCAAAGATGTGGGTAGAGTTAGTTTGATACTTGTAATTCAAAATGTAATTATTTAATATAGATAAATATTTTTCATATAATATATATATATATATATGTGTGAGATGGTGACCTGCATCAACTGATGAGTGCTCCTTCAGAATGAAATTCATCTTCGGGGGGGGGGGGTCATTTATCTTTTATTGTATATTTATTTATATGAATTTAAAAAAAAAATGTGATAATAGTGAGGTTATTTAATATATTTATAAAGATATTACATGTGAGAAAGAGAAATGCGAATAACTCACGTTTGTGTGCTTAATTTAAAAAAATCAGATGTATTAATTTCAATTGTGTTTTAAAGTTTACATCTGTGCTAGATACAATCTACAGTTTAATAAATAATTAGTTATAATCATTACTGTATTTATCTAAACTGGATGGTGACAATGATGTAGGTTAAGTTAGTTTGACACTTGTAATTCAAAATATAATAATATACACTGATATATATTTAATTTAAAGTTTATATATTAAATCTTGTTCAGTTATTACAATCAAGAAGTTAAAAATAAGATGCTGTCTCCAGTCTTGTATAATTAATTATGAGTTTAATAATTCTTAAATGCCATGTTCCATCTGATTGATAAATTAATATCACTCAGAATTACCAACAACATTAACAAAAGTATGCTTATAAACATCAGAGCTACCGAGAATAGGTGGATTCACTTGGATCATTCTATTCTTGATCCTTTGTTTAACATTTAGAGTGCTAATAAGTCATAACATGGGGAATGGTGATTTACTCCCTTTGTTTATGTATACATTGAGCTATGTTTAATTTAAAGTTTCATGATATAATCTTATATTTTAAGGTTTTAACTTCAGTTTTTATGAATGTTGTTTAAAGATAAAAGATAATGTAATTTCAATAAAGTTATTTTCTTTTATAATTAATTTGCTTAATTAAATGAGTCATTAATGAGAGAATGATTGAAAAAAAATGTTATTGCATGTGATCAACAGAGAATTTTTTCAATGCAGAAAACATAAACTGTTGCAGAGTATGCACTAGAGAAATGCAGGAAGGCAGGGAAAGTATATAATAGATGAAAAACAATGTTATTTGATTGTTGTTTAATAGTTAGTTCATCTATAATTTCTTTTCATTGCACTTGCAAATGAAGGTGGAATTCAGTCATTAACAGCCAGTGTTTGAAAATATCAGAAATAAAATTTTCTCAAGAACTAGCATGAGTTCTTAGCCTTAAATTTACTGGAAAAGTAAGGAAAACTAGTATTGAAGAATTACAGACTACAACCATGAGAAAGAGCTATTCATCATAAATGAATTATAACAAAGTTTGTTAATTGTCAAATTAATTAAATTATCATCACCATTTGAAAATATACTCACTAAAAAGACTTATAATCATGAAGATATTTTATAATTTACATAGTGCTTGTCCTACAAGAAATATATGTCCCCAGTTGATAGCCTTATTACCAACTAAAGAGCTTTCACTAATTGTCAAATTAATTAAGTCACCAACTTGCCTACTGCTTATCTTACAAAGAAAAAGTATCCCTGAGTTGATAATTTCTTTATTAATTAAAGAGCTGTGGGAAAAATGAAAATTAGACATCATATTAAAATAAAAATAATGTCATAAAGCAAAGAAGTAAAATGCATCTAAACCATTGAAATCAAAAGATGGCTATAGAAACACCAAGATTTGAAAGAGATTAACCTGCTAATAAGATACTTCTTTTTGATCATTGTCAAGACAAGTTTTGTTAAAATTAAATTGTGCACAAATAAAACAATAGTAAGGAAAACTAAAAAAAAAAGATGAAGATATAAAAAAATAACATTGGTATGTATTCACTGAAAATTTATAGTACCTTAAGTTTCATTATTTCCCAGTTAATTCAAATATTTCAAGAGTTAGCATTTAATTGATAATAGATTAATTAATATGTAAATTTTGCAAAATTATTATTTTTTATTCCTTCTGAATATTTTATAAAATTTTCATTTTTCATTTAAATATATATATTTTTTATTTTAAGATATTAAATAATGTAAATTTTCTTTCATAACATATGTATGTAATTAATAAATGGTTTTATGCAGTATGTGTGTATATCCTTGAAGAGACTAAGAGGGGTGCAGAGGTAAAAATATTAAACATGGCCAGATCTATAAGCAAATAGACATGCCATGTTACAATAATATACATATTTATAGTTATACCCATCCTTCAAGAGTAATTCACTATATTTGGTAAGTAATGGAACATGGTTTATATATTTTTCTATTTTTTGTGTGATTATTGTAATTTGTGAATTCATTATTATTTTAAAATTAAAGATTTGTAGTTGTATTCCTTCATTATTCAATTCACAACTTATGCATGTGATTGTGAATTATCTACTGCATAAAAGAGAGTTCCAAATACTCCCAAGTTGTGATAGACTATAACTTATTAAAAATTATTAAATGCATAGCCTAGCATCTGTTAATTATTCTAGTTTGCATTAGGTGCATTAGATGGAGATTAAATGCACAATCTTTTAGCATCTACTGATTACTATAGCTTACACTAGGTGGCATGATTTTGTGGGGAAATGTTACTTATTTAAACAGAATGTGTATGCATAAAAAAGTCATGATGTTTTAATGAATAACTTATGATAGACACTATTGCTTAAACAATAATAGAGATAGACAAACCAATCATTCAAATTCAAAAGATGGTGGGAAAAGATATAAAAACATTCCTATTCTCAAAACAAAGAATGCTGCTTTTATCTAGCTAATATTATCTTCTATGATCAGTCCAGCTGAATAAATATAAATTATTGCTAGGGAACTTCATTGAGATTATACTTTGAGAAATTAAACTATGTAAGTTAATGATGATGACTTTTTGGCAATGATCTAAGTGCTGATCAATATTGTGTGGGAGGAATAAACTGTCAGTCATAAGTATTTTCAGTATTTTGATTCTTTATTTTAACAGTGGTTTATTAGATATAACAATTTCCTAACAGAGAGTATAATCATTAGCTCATTTAGGATTATATATATTGTAACTGTATGTGTTACATAGGTTACATGGCACACAATAACAGTATACATACACAAATATATATAAAGTTGAAAGGAAAAGTAGAAATAAATACAGACAAAAATTTTGTAGATATTTTTCTACACTTCCTGGAATAAAATAATCCTAGTAAAAGGTTAAATAATTTAGGATTTAAAATAAAATTTTATTATAAATTAAACATTAAAAAAAGTCTAATAAATATTTTTATGTATTCTGATTTTGAAATTAAAAACAAGCATGTTTTATATTAAAATCAAACTGATAATTGTAAACATTTCTATTATCTATTTTGAAATATTTTAATTAATGCTTTGGTGGATTTTTTAAGCAAAATAGTACTATCTATTCTGGAGATCTTTGTTTTAAGATATACTGATAATGATATACTATCAAAGTTGCTTTTGAAAAGATTAATGATTTTGAAAAGATAAGAAAAACCCTGTTTTTAATTAAATGTATTTTTGACCATAGTCTACTATAAAAATAGTTGATAAAAAGATTAGGGTAGTTTTGGCTAGTAATTGTTTTGAGAAGTAGTTGGCTAGCAGAATACTCCAGATCATGACACACAACTATATGGTGAAGATCTAAAGAAAGGCAACAATGTCAAGTGCACTCACTGCTCTATGGTTCACTGTGGAGTTTTGAATCACATGAAGCAGACACACTTTCTGTGTTCACTAGCCTGCTTAAAGGTGTTCTAGAAAACAGCTTGCCTGAAATATGCCAATCTAGCCAGAAGGGAACCAATAATGCCAACCATATGGTGAATTATACTTTTCCCTGATGATGACTATAAATCAGTCTCACTAAACTAACTCACCAAAAGAAATCTCTTGCTTGCTAAAGAATTTATCTGTATGCAGTGAACCACTTATCAATGCATTGTCATATTTATATAAATGGAGTTGTAATCCTTAAAATGACATTTAACCTACAACTTAAAATAAAACAAATAAATAATTTGCTTGAGTCAAATGTCTAAAAGAAAGGATCAATTCATAGATGATTATATATATATATTATAACGATCCAAACGAAGTGGGAGATCGCACCGCACTGCACTACCAAAGGGTGCCATCTAGGCATTTGAGCCTAGAAAAATTTATAAAGTAGGCAGATACGCGCTGTTAGGATTCCACTTTATTTACATATTTAGATCGTTAGCCCATTGTCACTAGCTCAGCGGAGACGCAGAGATAAAAATCTATAAATCTTATATCTTAAATATAAAGAATAAAATAATAAAAGCCACTGCCAGAAATTAACACAGAAAAATATTTATTTACGCACATATAAAATCATTCTAAATTCGAGGAATAAGTTTAACATTTAGATTTTTATCTTAATTTTTAATTTTACATTTAAAATAGCTTGCTATAATGTTTAATATTTTATTTTTAGAGGGTCGAGTATGAATGGACTACATAGGTCTGCATTTGAAAAGAAAGTATTCTTCCCTGATTTAACCTTAGGCAACAAATTTCGCAATCAACTGGCGCCAATCCATCTGATACATTCATGTATTCAATGTAGCATGATACGACAACACAAAATACTATATTGTCAGGAATGTACATCTGAACAATAAGTAGAAATAGAGAAGAGATTGATTCTCCACCAACAGGAATGTGACATCTGTTGGCAAGTAGATCAATAAACAAAAAACTCCATAGGAATGGACTGCGGTCTTCTGCCGACTTACAAACCCATCCATAGGCAAACAGAGGGTGTGTGGTGTATATCTATAATCCTGCCCGTAGCGGACCTCATACTACATCTACTAATTACACAAATATATCCAATCCATTGAACCAATTCAACTACGAAATGAATAACCTAAGATTACCCTCCCTTAATATAACTTTACAAACTATATAGCCATTCATGCCCGACTTAATTTTAACATTTAAATACGTTCGCACAGATTTGTTTAAAAATGTTGGGTATAGATCGATTACATAGATTCCACGGTCAAAAACATTTCAAAATAAACATAAACGATCAAAATACAAAATTATTGATACCGACAATCGCAGAGGGAAACTTATAAGTAACCCAATAGTATTCACCATAAGATACTTGCGTTGTCACCAATAACTTAAAAGACATCCGAATAAATACATTTTAGATACTCACCGTAAGGTATCATTATTTATCGAATGTCTATATATTTTGATCAAATATGAAAACCAAAATCTAATTAACCGCAAATGAATCCATGCAAGCGTCTATAGACAACTTAAATGTAATGCATTTAATAATTTCTACAATAAAATATTACTACATATAAAAATATTAAAAGGGAAATGATTCTTTTAACAATCGGGAAAGATATAAAATTAACCATTATTAATTTGATTTAAAACTTACAAAAAGTCAGATAAGAGTCCATTTTAAATAAGTCGGCTTGTTTATTAATTTGTTCAACTTGACGAAAGTTCTTGATTGATTTTAAGAATTGTTCCTTTCCTATAGCTTACGGTAGCAGAACTCCCGGTTCCTGGTGTCAATGTCCACGGAGTCTTTAATTGAAAGATCGATCTAATGTTCAGGAGGTGGCATTTGCTGGTTCATGGTATCAGTCATTTCATTTCAGAGATAAGTGGGAGAGAACGATAAAGTGTGTCTTTATCGCTCGTCTCCCCAACCAAGTTGAAAAAAGCTTCTTGAACTCAATATTTTTTTCTTTTTATATCATCCACAAGGATTCACTGAACAAAACGTCACTGCTCTGTTTTTTCGCCATGGTCCGAGCCAAGGCTTAGTGCTTCCATTGGTCAAGCTAAAATTTCTTTCTTCTCTTATCTAACTTTCCATCTGACTTTTTAATTAAACAGCTTTTAGATAATTAATAAACAACCATTTCCTTTTATAGATTACAGGAATTAATTAATACCTGTTTTTATTTTAACTTACGTTATTTTTTTATTAAAATATTTTTATATTTCAATCTTGTATTTTTTTATTTAAAAAAAATACATTCAAATACTTTTTTTTTTTTTTTGTTTATGAAAAAAAAATATTTTTAAAGTTTAACATCTGTGCGAATATATATATTTAACAATGTTTTAATTTTAGCGTTTAGTTTTTTACTTTTATTTGCGAACTTTTAAGTTTTTATTTTAAATTAATGTAACGACATATTTATATATCGTTACAATATATATATAGTTTTTAAAGAAATTGTTCCCTTAAAATAATATTTAAAAATATAACTGAAAGTGCAAGTAATAATTTTGCTTGGATAAAAAATAAAAAAGTAAAGGATTAATTGATGATTCTATATTCTAAAGAATCATTTAAAATCTAAATTTAAAGATGTTATAACTAATTAATCAATCAACAATAATCCTATCAAGACTGAGAATATTTTTTTTAAAAAAAAGAAACAGAAAGAAGTAGACTTATGTTTAGTAACAAATCCAAATTATTATTTTTTCTATATACACATGTAAATGTAAATTTTGTAAATTTTCCAAATGGAATTAATTAGTAAAGTATATTTTGAATAAGTTTTATTATTGTAGCAAATTAAAATATGTAAATGTCGGTGTACACAAGCACATACATATATGTAAAATTTTAATAAAATTTTGTTTTATATAATGATTAAAATATATCCATCAAATATACTGCACATCTGTGTGTATATATCACCGAGTATCATATAGACACATATAGGTAAATTTTAATCACTTAACAACTTAAAATTTTATTCATTTATTTTATTACTATTTTATAACAATTCAAATGAGAAATCATGTCATGTGTCTGTGTGCATATATCAATGCATGTCAGATAGACATGTATAGGTAAATTTTAACCATTTATAGTATTTTTAGGTAATTTAAATTTTTTATAATTAAATTATGTTATGACTATTCAAATATGTCACCAAATTATATATGTCTGTGAGTGAATATATATATGCATTTTATGTAAATCCATTAAGAAGTACTGTAAATCAATGTAATAACTTGAATTTTGTATTAATCATGTAATCACAATGTGAGTTTTTTAATTGTATATTACTCAAAATCAGAAGGCTTATATGTGTAACCAAATTCTAAAGACCTTAATATCATTTTTTTAATCGTTATTAATAAATTTATACATCATTGTTAAAATTATTCCAGTGACTTAATTCTAAATAGTTTTTGGATATTATTTTTCATCAGTTGCAATACAGTTATTGAGCTTATGTTTTCTGAGCTAAATTCATGCATAATGGTCTAATATATAAAAGGGATTGTATTTTAGTGCAGGGGTATTCCAGTATGACATTATCCTGTTTTGTTTCAGAGATTATATTCTTCAAAGTCCATGTACTACATTTTATTTTAGTTTAGTCTCTATTAGAATTTAAGTTTATAGATCACCAGTTCATTGATGGTACTAAGTGGCCAGAACATTGATGATGATCAGCATGTTTTAATAACCCAGCAGTTTTTATGATTATATATTCCTTATAGATTACAACTTAAGTTTGTGCTTCCAAATTAATGGTTAAATAATTGCCCTAAGCTGACAAAGACTAAATAGTTGGTCTGGTCTACAGTAGACCCATTTCAAATCCAGTCACAAGATTGACTGTTGATTTACTTTTATTGTTAATCATTCACTGATGATGAATAAGTAGTGCTTATACTTACTTTTACTTATTGAAAATGCTGGTTGGTGTATGGTTAATTACACTAATTACTTTCTCTAAGGAGTTAATGGGACCAATCTCTCAGAGAGATTGTATGATCTCACTCTCTGTGATATATAACATTATTTGTATATTGTGTGATATTAAACATTCCTTTAAGATCTCTTACTTCAATTATTACTTTACATTTTTATAGTAATTTATAGTTAATCATTTTATAATCATTATTTTATAATTTCATATTCAATCATTAAATATTAAACATTATTTGAAATTTTTTTTGACTTGGGGATAATAATAATTTGCCAACATCCCACTCCTTCACCCCATCTTTTCCATCCCATTATAATATATTGTTTCCCATGAAAAACAATATGTAAGATTTTTCATGGAAAACAATATTTGCCACTACTTAGACAAAAATTACTACTTGTAAAAAAGTATTGTAAAGATTTTGAGATATATATATATAAGATAGTAGATTGGATAATACAATTTATCCAAACCACTTCAAAGACTTTTTAGCAAAACTTTTTATTTGTACATATACATACACCTACGTTTCGACTCACCTGTAGTCTTCTTCAGAGCAAGTTTATTTTGAAGAAGACTGCAGGTCAGTCGAAACATAGGTGTATGTATATGTACTAATAAAGAGTTTTGCTAAAAAGTGTTTGAAGTGGTTTGGATAAATTGTATTTATAGGATATTATGGCAAAAATAAAGAAAAGTGTGATTTTGGTAGATTGGATAATCTGATATAAATTGACAATTGCTTTGATTAAAAAAAAATTTAATGAAATTTTTTCAAATTTATGGCCACTTATTTTTTTCTGGTAAAGTATGCCACATGCAAATAGGAGCCTGGTATTAAGAATGTCTGCATTGTGAATCAGTATCCATAATATGGAGGAAGAAGCACTCACTTCTCTTTACACTGATTGTGATTATTCATATCCACATAAAAAGCTCTACCAATTCTATATGGGATTTCATAAACTCTCTAGGTCTTTAGAGAGATTGAATCAGATCTGAATCATGTTAGTAATTTTTGAATAATAGTGTATATTACACATCCAATACTTTCTGTAGTTTTTTATGTAAGGAATAATCATCACCATCAGAGATGTCCTTTCCTGCTATGAACACTGATCACAAGATAGAATTTTCTAACGTTAAGATTCTATGCAGATGACCATAATAACAAACACAATGATACAACTAAGTTATTCCCAATTAAAATGTTCCTAAAATGCATTAATCAAAATGTCTACTAATTTTATATCCCTATATATTAATTTTTTATAAATCTCCTCATATACACCTTAATGCAATTTTTTATATAATTCCTCCTTTACTTTTCTAACAGTTTTGACTGCCCTGTAGTCTTCATCAGAGCTTTTTATAACTTTCTTCTTCCTTTTTACATTTATAACTCTGTATAATTCCTCTTTCATTTTTCTAACAGTTTCAACTGTCCTGCAGTCTTCATCAGAGCTTTTTATAAGAAAAAAGATATAAAAGGCTCTGATGAAGACTGCAGGACAGTCAAAACTGTTAGAAAAATAAAGGAGAAATTATATAAAAAATTACATTAAAGTGTATATGAGGAGATTTATAAAAAAGTAATATATATGAAAATAAGAAAAAAAATGCAAAAAAAGTAAAGGAGAAGATATAATTTTAAATCCCATTATTCACACTACTACCTTCCGCATTTTTTTTAAAAAACTTTTTTTACTTTTACTAGATGAATTTTTAACCTATAATATTTTAAAGGTAACATTTCTTACCCAGATGATAAGTCACATTTAATCAAAATTGCATTGTAATGATACTGTTAATTACATATGGATGCATATAAACATATATATGGAACAACATTTTAAATACATTACTTACTAAGACAATTCACAAGTTAGATTCTCAAAGAATCATTTAAATGAAATTGTAAATAATGCCTACCTTTTGTTATACCAATGCCAATCTCTTTTCCAGGTAAGGCATTATTTATAGGCTCATTTAAATGAATCTTTGAGAATCTAACTTGTGAATTATTTTAATAACAAATTCAGACTTATTTGTTCCATGAATAATTTTATATTTTTAATTGTATTCATATAATGGACTATTTCCATCATTTGATATTAGGTATTGAATGTCTTTAGAAAACTTTAACTTTATTTAAATCATCCAATTGCATTCAACTATTAATAATAGCACACATGCTAATATCTGCACAATGTTTCAAGAAGTATTATTCTCCTCTGTCCTTCAGATATTGCTGGCCTGACCAGTGATATTGCTTGCACAGGAATCGATCCTGGATCTTTAGATTCATGAATATTGAATTTTAAGGTAATTCTCTGAGCCACCTGCCAAAGGCATTAACCAGTAGAATGTTTCTTAGTTGATAAGCTGGAAAATTATTTACATACTCATTAAAATCATTAGAATATTTACATATAAACTGAGATTTGTTCTTTTCAAAAATAATTCAACAGCTGTTTAGAAAATATAGACATGTTAACCATTAAATGTATAGAAGGCAGCTTATCTTTTGACTAAGTCTATAGCTATTTAAATGGCAAAGTTTTTTGCATGTACTATTTTCTCTTCTAATTTATTTTAGAGTCCTAGAGATGCTTTCACTAATGTGATTTTCCAATAAATAGAATAAAAAGTCTTTGATAGATATCTTGCTGACACCTGTACTTTTGTTTCATTTTGTCTTGTGATATTTTCATTTTTAGTCAATTGCACAGAAATATAATTTAGAAATTCAGCTGACATTCCTTTTTTGACAAATCTCAAACATCACATTCTTTTTCTGTGGACTATAGATATAAAAAATGAAACCATGGCATCATGCCGTTCATCAGTAATAAGTATATTGTCATGCTATTTGACATTTATAGTTTTGAAAGTGCAAGTACTTTTTGATTTGTTTTGTTTTGAATATATAATCCATATTTTAAAAATGTATATGAGGATGCTAAAAATACAGATCTAAAGCATTATAACATATAATATAATATATAAAAGTAAATACATATTTTAAATAGCTCATTGCAAGGAGAGAAGTCCATTTATTGACTAATTGTAATGTTACCTTGGCAATAGATTGCTGCCATTCCATTACATTGCTTAAAAATGAGAGCTATACTGATGTAATTTATATATATATAATAACACAAAATTCTATAATTTTCAATATACAAACACAAATAAATAAATAACAGCTAAAGCTAGCTTTTGGTGTTATTGCCATCATCAGTAGCATTTACAATTAAAATTTAAAAATCAAAATCTCATTAAAGTCACATAATAGTAATGTGCCAATATGAATGGCTAATTTTCCATTATATTTGCAAAAAATATCTTTTTAAGTTTTTTTTTCTCAAATCATTTTCCACATGCAAAAAAAAAAGTCAAGTAAAAACTTCCATTATAAATAACTAAATGTTATGTGAACACAAGTTAAAATTTTTCATAGACCAATGTTTTATATAATAGTTCATATATAAATATTATCAGTCATTTGAAAATGAATATGGCCATTCTCATTTCGTAAAAAAAAAAAATAAAGATGAGATGATTATACAAACCCATCTGTAAATTATTAATATTTTCACAAATATCACATATTTTCTCATTAGTATGTTTATTTGACATCCTTTTGTGATCTCTTTTAATTTCTGTAAGTAAAATTTTCTTTTCAATGACTTAACATCTTGTTTAATAATGGCTTTTCAATGTATTCTGTTATCAATCATATTTCTCACTGAAAGCAAATGCCATTTATACATGAATTGTGCCTGCCTTTCTCATAAAAAATAACATAATCTTTACTATAAAATAGACTTTACAAAGAATATTAATATTTCACAAGCCTAATTCAACAAAGGTGGTCCTCACAATAAAAGGTTTAATATTATTGCATTCAAGCAAGGGAAAGAACATACTAATTAGTTTAATAATTTGCAATCATATTTTTAGAATTGTATGAAGAATTCTTAAATAATTTTTAGAATAACTTTATGATGTGATGATAAGAAGTCCATGTTTCACTTCCATATAATAAGTTAAAAAGAATAATAGTTCTATATACAATTAATTAAGATGATACAGTTATAATACTATATGAGATAATATACTTTAGTTTGCTACATACAGTAATAAAACATTGAAAACTGGTGTTTCACCTTAACATCTCAAAGTGTATTTCTAATTAAAAAGCTAATAAGATAATTTAAATTTGATTCACATTTTCAAGATAAAACCTGTCCAAGCTAAAAGTTATTGAATAATTTTTTGCTGATTAATAAAACCATTGAGACTTTTTTATATTAATTATTATCCAGATTTGTTTAGGTTATATCCAAACATTCCAAAGATAATCCCTTGAACTGAAAAGAATAGCAATCATCAACACAGTGTAAATCAATGAGTCAAAATAGATAAAGGATTCATTTTGGCTATCAATTATTCAAGTTATAGTGTTTCAAAGACCACAAAGTCAAAAATGTATCAAAGTTGGATTTAATGCACTCCCTAATAATATGAATTTTAATTTCAAATGCTTTAAATTTTTTATGGATGTGTTAAATAATCTCCACACTATAATACATTCTTTTGAAAACATAAAGATACACTTAAAGAAAAATTAACCGCAAGATGCATTTCATACTAAACCAGCACTCATCAGTTGGCAATACCACTATCTCACATATATACCTTTATCCTATGTACATTATTTATTAATAGCAAATTGTTATATTTTAATTTGCAAGTGTCAAAATTACTACACCCACAACTTTGACACAATTCACTCTAGATAAATATAGTAATGATTATCACAAATCATTTATTAAACTAGAGATTGTCTTGCTTTAAATTTTCCTTGTCAGTAATAATATTCCTCTCATACCATAATAGACATATGGATTCTCGTTGATAAACAACAGCTAATTTTAAATATGACACATATCTCTGGTATGTAACCGAATATCTTACCCAGTTAAATACAATATATCAACATGTTTTTGCCAGCTATACTTTTTTCACGTTTGACTGGCAACAAAATCGGTCTATGGTACTAATAAATGTTTCTTCCTTGAAAATAATGTAAAGAAAAAAAATTAAATTTCATTCAATATTAAAAGTGATTTGAATGTTTACTTTGTATCATTTTTACATTTAGCAAGAAAATCATTTTCAGTATTCATTATGTAATTAAAAATCATTATCAGTAAATTTTTTGATTTATTGTTTGCTGATATTTTTAAGTAGAAATAATTTGATTTTATATACATAAATATATATTATAAAATTGGACTATTATTTCTTGTGTGGAAATTTTCCAAGCCTTTTAGCTTACCTGAAGAAAGATATGGGGGAAAGTGATCTGGTATATATTAGAGTGGGTAACAAAAAATGAATGCATTGATAAATATTTGAAGGCTTATTTATTCACTGTAGGGCAAAAATCAAGAAGGCAAACCACAGACTAGATAGTAAGATTTCATAAATTTTTCTATCCTTATTTTGATAATTAAGATTAGTTAGTTAACCATTGACTAGTTAGCACTGATTGAGTAATAGGGTTAGCTATGAACCCAGATTAAACATGCAGAAGTTATGAATCCAGATTATACATGCAGAAGGTAGCAATGCTATCTTGGTACTTACACATCATTTTTTATATATCGTAATATGTATAATAGCTAACAGGTTCGTAACATTGTCTTTTTACATTCAGAGTAAGATTCTCATAGTTTGACGTTCAGCGTGTTTGATTTTTTTAAAGATCATATTCCCCAAAATGTGGTGACACATGTACAAACAAGAAGATATATTTGTAGTGATTTTGCAGGCCATTAGAAATTTCAGGCTGCCGACAGGAATCCCTGCAAAAATTATATTTACTGCAGTTTGAATTATTAAATTTATTTAAAATTTATTGCTGTTTTCTTAAGTTAACAAGAATTTGTAATCAATTAATTGATATTTTTAAATATTAACAAGTAAAACATATTCGTTGAGGTTAAGGATAACAATGCCCCTGAAAATATATAATTTTAAAAAAAACAAAAAACATGGCTGACAACTTCGAGTTCCGGGTATATCCATAAGTACTGAAACTACTACACATCAAGGTAAAACAATCTTTAAATAGTTCATTGCGGAGCAAAGACTTATTCAGCAGCTTCTTATAGAAAAACAGTACTAGAAAAGCCACTCACTACCAGGTTTGCTAATTCCTGGCTGGTGAGCGTCCGAATAGTTGTTTTAATCCTAGTTTTAACAACTAGCTAATAATAGCAAAAAAAATCAATTATTGACCATTATTGTTTGCTTAGCCAATAAATAGTATCTGAAAAAAAAAAAAATCAATTTTTATTTAAATTCGAATCCTAGTTTATTGATTGAAAGAAAATATGCTAATCATTAAATCATAAAACATTATGGTATTTATTGTTCTAAAATTTTAATATATTTTTTAAAATAAAGATTTAGTTAATAGCAATGGACATTGTAGATCAGAGAAGAGATGAACATATATATTTAGAAAAATGAAGAAAAGTAAATGTCAAAATGAGACACGTGATTTTTCGATGGTGACTTTTAAAAAATAATAAAAATACTAATTGGCTTTTTGACACTAAGATAACTAATTCAACTAAGTAACTTAAACAATTTCTTAAGTAAGTATAATTACAATAACATTTTAATTATGAATTTATACTAAGCATAATTTGACCTTTTTTTCATATGATCCTATGGTCTGCTTTTAAAATTTCTATTTTTATTTCTTTTCTTACATTTATTAAAAATAAAGGAAAAAAGACAGCTAATGACAACTGAGGGGAGGCGGGGTATGAATACGGCTCCAAGAGAATTTGTAATAACTACTTAAAAAAAAAAAAATCTCTTCTCCAAGAAAAGATCCTGAAAAGTAGTGAAGCATTAATTTTAATTAAAATTAATTTTTGTTTAAAGCATCTCTGGTAATCCTCTGAGTATGATTAAATTAAATGAGAAGACAGTTTCCAATGTGACCTACCAGTCATGTGACACAGCTTACGCAAGTTATTTGATTAATAATATATATAGATCACTTTCATGTTAATTTTTATTTGTAAAGTATATCATGGTAATGGTGTAAGTGATCCATTAAAGCTGATAATATAGTTTTAAATACTGAGATGCAAGAAAAAATTATAAAGAACTAGCAATTAATGATTAGCTTCAACTGATGATGATCATGTCTTTACACTCTAATTCCCTCCTTTTGCTTTTAAGCTGAAACTTAATAAGCATGCAAATAATAAAAAATATTATATCTAGTATGCTATTATTTATAATACTATTACAACACACTGATAATCTACCACTATTAATCCAATGAATGACTTTGTGTAACTTTTAATTGATGATGATGATCATAGGTTTTCACTATTGCATTTTCCACTCCATTTGTCTTTAGGCAGAAAAAAATAAATATGTGTGACATTGCAAAAATTATATTTTGGCTGATATTTATAACACCAATAGAACATTAGTAGTTCAGTACCCTTGGATCTGATCAATGATTTGGGAGATTAAAAAAGTAATATAGTAATTATTAAATAAATAACTCTTACTTTTTTTATTACAGAGGTTTTAAAAAGTCATAAGCTAATAAAAACTTAAATAATAATAGTAATTATTAATTATAATAAGTATTGGATATACATTTACAATACATGTTTTATATTATATTCAACTTTTCTTTTTATAACTACGCAGTCAAATATTTTAATAATAATAAAAAAGGAATTAAAGTGTTTGTTTTTTTTTGTTTAATTTATTGTGATAATGTTTGTGTCAATTTTTAAATAATGTTTAGAGATTTAAACCTCTATTATTTCTCTATAGTATGATTTTTATTAATTTTTTAATAACATTCATTATAATATCCAATGTAGCCAACAGAAATGTATTTATAAAAGTTAGTGATTAAAGTTTGTTTCTTAGTATATTTTTCCTTTGTTATTTTATGGGGAAAAATTAAAATCTTTGAATTACTCAAGAAATTTTATAGTTTTTTATAGCTTAAAATGTTATAAAGTAAGAATAATAATGATTAATGTGACAAACATTATTAATGTTGATTCAACATCAAAAATATATGTGTAGTAATTTATTCAATAATAAGTGTAATTTTTAAATTGCACTTTATGCAAAAAAGTGAAACTTATTATTATTAGAAAAGAATTATATGGCTGAGCACTTTCAGAGAACTTAAGTCTCCATATTCGTAGCCTACTTTAAGTGAAGTTTAGCGGTAATTTATATAAAATTTATGCAAAGTTTTCTTTCATAAAGACCATTTTCTGAGATTGTAAAGCACGATTCTTTTCAGTTTATTGCATAGTTGTCATTTGCAATAAAGCATGCCTCCTTAATCTTTCATTTCATATCATTACGTTCAGTGCACAGTGCCCTTGCCATAGTGGGTTCGAACACATGGCCTGTTGTTTTTTGGTGCTCAAAGAAAATGGTCTTTATGAAAGAAAACTTTAAATTTTGCACAAATTACCGCTAAACTTCGCTTAAAGTAAGCTATGAATATGAGACTTAAGTTCCCTGAAAGCGCTCAGCAGTATAATGCTTTTCTAATAATAATAATCTTCACTTTTTTGCATAAAGTGCAATTTAAAACTTACCACTCAAAGGTGAAGTAAAAAACAAGGATTTTATTTTACTAAGTATAATGTACATTAACTAAAGAAATCTTATCTGATGATAAAATAATAATGTCTACAGTCATAAAAATTAATGTATCTTCTTATAATTTTGTTTGGATTAAATGGAACTGCTACGTTATTAATTTTCAAAATATACACTACAGAATTTTGTAGGCAGCTTAGACTTTCAAAGCATTCAGTAATTGATTAATAATGTGTAAAACAAGGAAAAATAAAACAAAATCCTAATCAAGTGCCACTTGACTAGCTCAGTGAATAAGGTCTTCTTAATTCTGTGTGGATAGGTAATGAGAACACAGACATTTTCTTTGCAGTCAATTATTTAAGGTATTGGTTTAGTTATTTTATTTATACAGTTTTTACAGCTCATCAAAAAACGTGAGTTTAAATTAATTCTCATAGTGTTTCAATGCTCCTTCTAAATACACCAATTTATTTGGACATAAATGCTAATCAGAGTATTATTGCTGTAGTGAAACTTACCTTCATTCAGTGATAACATGTAATAATACATTCAACACTCCCATGTTTCCATAACTGAGTTCTAACTCATCTTTTCACTAATTTCCACCTTATGTCCATTGATGTAAGGCTGTGAAAAAAGGTAGATATCACTTTTAATTTTTATGTATCACACATGGTTGAAAATCAATATAAGAACAAATATGGTCTGACCTGAATTTTTTTTTTTAATAATTCAACTTTTTCATTCACGAGGATGCTACAGAAATTGTAGTCTTTGTGAATATTTTTGGTATACTCTGATATCTTACCTAAACGTATATGAATATTAGAAGTTAATAAACAAGGCAAAGCAGTTCATACAGTAGTGACACCCTGTGCCAACCAATCAATGGATGCCTTCTGGCATCCATTGATTACTCTGGTTGGCACAGGGTGGCACTACTGTATGGACTGTTTTGCCTTGTTATTAACAATTATGTGCTAGTATAAGAGATAGTGATCATGTGAATATTAGAAGTTTTTGAATTTGAGAAGTTTGGAATAATAGTAAGTATTCAGTCTGTATTACTGCTAGAAAAGTTTATAAATTGTGTCATTTAAACATTCTCTCTTTTTTAAAAATTATTTATTTTGTTTATTAAAACAATAAAAATTACTATTCACAAGTTTTTCCTTTTTGGTGACTTGATAGTATATATATATAAAAACAAAAAAATAAACGTGCCATGGTAAATGTGTCAAATCAGTGGTTCTTGTATGATTTGGTGAAGGGGTATAATGGCAATCTTTAAAGCTTGAAATTCACAGGATCACTTCTGGCTTGGTCACTTCTGACCCTCAAACATCATATGAACTCCCAAGCAATAAATCCATTTTATGATTTTCTTGAAATGGATTTTTGATGCTAATAAATCCAGAGACAATTGATTCCCCTGACTCAGCATAGTTACACAAAGTGTTATTTACACATTTACGATTAATGTAAACAATTATAAGTACTATAAGAACTATAAATTGTATAGGATACAGAGCTCTATATCAAATAAGAATTAAATTCATATTTAGCTTTTAAAAAAGCCAAAATGTTCTCTGTTTGTTGGTTAGCTAAATACTTATATCACTTATGGTTGTTTTACTAATGAATTACCTGAATTTATGATTTTTATTTTTTATTTTTTTCATGTGCCATAGCATTGGCCGGGAAGCGAACCTGCTAATCCGGGACAGCTGACAGCTGCTTGTAAGGCAGCTGTGCTGACCTCTCGACCACCAACGCTTGACTTATGATTTTTATTTATGTACATATATTTATTTGAAGAGCCTTTTTCATAGTGTTTAGCATATTCACAGCCTAAAACCATGAACTGGAGTTATCTGGGCTGGATAAAATCTTGAAACAATTTTTTTCAAGTAGTCAGCCCATAGGTAATTTAACTAGGTAGTAATCGATTGATCAGTAAATGGGTAACTAGCTATTCCTAGCTAAAAAAATAAAATGCAGATGAAAAATTACTAAAATCATTGTCACCCAACAGTCGAAAAGGTTCTTAGATAATAATGCCTTTTCCCCCATTCCTCTTGTGGAAGCTGTAGGAGAAGCCCTGCCCTTTGACCGACTATTTAAAGATTATTTTACTTCCGCTTCACTTATCATATATCTTGAGAAAGCACTTTTTAAAATTTTTGCTTTTAATTTTTAACAGTCAGAATTTTTATTTATTCAATATATTATTTTTTCCAATACATTACATTAATACTAATTAAAAGTATGTTAATTATAAAACTTAAAAGAGTTTTAAAAAATAGATTAATTAAAATTGATCGAAAGATAACCCCTTATTTTCTTAATTAAAGTTTATTAAATTGAATATAAATTCAAAATTTGAAACAGTAATGGAGATTTTTTTCTCTTTTCCTTTGGAAACCAAAATAATTTAGTCAAATAAAATAAATTAATTAATTATATAAATTAAATTAAAAACAAATAAGTATGAGTCAGCGTTCAATTACTAAATGCAAATTCAGTTAGCTATCAATTGCAAATTATTTATGTTATATATATAACATACAAACATACACACAAATATTATCAGCATTTATGCAAAGGAGCCCTCTATCTTTACTCTAGAATAAGTGTGTAATAAGACAGTGAATAATATATGGCTGAAATCCGATATCATGATCAGTTGATTAACCCCTTTCACATCAGTCATTTCGCCCATCTGATGCATGACTACTCTATTCAATGCATATACAATTGACCTGCATAAACGGCCAATTCAGAACTCAGGATGAACAGATCATAACTCAACTCTGCTATTTACTATTTGACTAGAAAATCATGTGATTATTTTTAATCCATATATATATAAGTATATGGAGAGCAGATAACACTTAAAACAATATCAAGTAGTTGGATTTGAACTTGGGATTTTTCAGTCTATATTCTTTCTCCACTCCATTTGGTCATGCATATCAGTTGCTTAAGATGGAATAGAGGATGAATATAGACTGAAAAATTCTAATTTCAAACCCCTCTACTTCTACGTATATAAAAAGCATTCAGTGTAAGCAAATTAAATAATATCAATAACAATCTCCTATGGTTCAATATGTTTATACAGACACCAAAGATTGAAACTTGTCTTTAACTTGACTGAAGACAATGATATTATTAAGTCGAATAAGTTCAAATAATCCTGTCGTTAAACAGGCTGATATAACCTGTTTTGAAAACAGACTAACAAATAGTCAGTTATAACTTTCACACACACATACATATATATATAAACATTAAAAGTCTAAAGCTAAACTAGCCAATAAAATAATCAAAATTACCCCAAATTCACAATTCAACTAGACTAATAAAAAATATAAATTAAAACACAATCAATGGTTTCATTGTTACAAGCAGACTTCTCAAGTATAAAGAACTACAAAATAATAACATATTTAAATTAAACATTATCCACAATTCCACATATATCTCACACTCCCTTAATATTCAAAAAACTTTTAAATAAATTAATTGCTTCAGAATCACAATTTTTTAATAATAAAGATTTTTAAATTCTTTTTATTTCATTTCTCTCAAAAAGACAACATTAGGCATCATCAAAATTAATAATGTGGCCTGTATCTTTTCATGTAATAATGCTCAAGGCTAAATGGGATTGTAAATAATCATTAAAAACCAGTCAAAATAACAATCAAGTCAAATGTTGTTAGCCAAGAGGTCATTGCAGCCACCTTGTAAGCAAGTAGTTGGTTGCAGACGGTTTGTGGGTTCGCATCCCGGATGATGCTATGACATATGGGGAAAAAAAACAATCAACAATCTCAAACTATTGTCAAGGCAACTTGTTAACAATACAGGTGGAATCTCTTACATAACACATTTTATTTAAATGTATTACATAACACACCTTTTATATTATGAAAAAGATACAGGCCATACTATTAATTTTGATGAGGTTATGGTTGTGTTCTTTTGAGTGAAATGAAATAAAAAACAAAATTAAAAAAATCTTGATTATTAAAAATTTATGATTTTGAAGCAATTAACTTATTTAAAAGTTCTTTTAATAATAAGAATGTATGGGATGTAAATGAAATTGGGGGTAATGTTCAGTTTTAAAATGTTATTTTGTACTTCTTTACACTTGAGAAGTCTGCTTATAGCAGTGAAACCATTGGCTAAGTTTTAGAGTTTATATTTTTTGACTAGTCTGGTAGTAATTTTGATTATATATATAACCTTGCCAGGGGTTACACAGTCGGGTCAGTTCCATTATGAGTATGGAATTTACCCCACAGAGAATGAGCATTCATATATAGACAAACTACCACACAAATGCAAATATTAAAATATCAAGTTCTTATATTTTAAATCTTATTTCAGATTCTTTTTTAATCTCATATTCTTATATTTCAAACTTATATATTAGGTCTATACTCTGTTTATATCTCAGGGTTCATTCATGTACTTAATACAAGAAAAATGATTGTTAATTATACGTTTTGAGACCCTTAAATGCAATAACTATTTAAGTTATGCATTAAATATTCTGTCTTTTTCTTATGATTCTATCATAGGATATCTTGTATCTTAAGCAAACGAAAATGCAAATCTCTTACACTTTAGCATATAAAACACTTTGTAATTAATATTTTTAAATTTCTTCTTATTTAAATATTTAATTTATACTACCTATAAACATATTTAATTCTATTATCTTCAAATATGAACTTATACTGAAACAGTATTCTTTGTCCATTATCCTGTTTCACCTACTATGTTCCATAGTAGTATCTTTTTCCCAGTTCAAACCCTCCCAGTTCACGTATATAAGCTTACAATAATTTGTTTTAATCGTAGGAGCGTATATTTACGTGTATATGCGTGTATTTGTATTTGCGCACACATCTAATAGCATATTAATGTTTGTATACGGGTATTACTATGGCTATTAGATATGCGCACATATACAAACACACGTACATACACGTAAATATACGCTATTACATATAAAATACGTTATTAGAAGCTTATATACGTGAACTGGGACGGGTTTGAATTAGGGAAAAGGATACTACTATGGAACATAGTAGATGAAATGAGATGATGGCTAAATAATACCGTTTCAATACTAAGTACCAAAAATAAAAGGAAGTAGAAGATAAAAAGAATAATTTTATGCTCCCAAACTACATTATAAAGTACGTTTGAAATAAGGCCAAATTAACATAGTATGTACCTTTTTACAATGCCGGAGAAATAAGTAATAAAATAAATTAATAAATTTGATGTAACCATTGAAATGAACTCTTTTATAAAATAATGAATAATAAATTTTATTGAATTAGATTTTCAGGATAAATGAATGTAATAATGGCAACGAAAACAGAAACGTATTTAATAAATAGCAAAAACATTTATTTATAAGATAATATAGTATTCAATACAATAACTTTGCAATAAAACTATCCCTTCTGAAGCATTCCTTCAAAAATTATAATAAAAGTATTTATATTAATCAGAAGTTCTCACATTTTATCTGATATTATCTTTCTTACTATTATGTATGCAGAACAAAACAACACACACACACACATATATATATATATATGCGTATACACAGGCCACTACTATAATATTAAATACCCTACTCAGCCAACGATGTTTGAAAATCAGTGTGGAGACATATTTTTTATGAAAATTGTTAAGACAACAAAAATATTATGCAAAAAGTCGAGTGGTCAGCACAGCTGCCTTACAAGCAGTTGTCCCGGGCTGGCGGGTTCGCTTCCCGGCCAATGCTACGACATATGAAAAAAAAAATTACATTAATACCATACGATTAATACCTAAGGCAGGCGAGAAAATAAATATGCTTAATACTAACAATACACTTAAATTTAAATTGCAGTAGAGCTGATAAAATAATTTCAAAGATGCCTTAAAATGGTGTAACATATTTAAAATATATACTAATACTAAATTATAGGCAAAATGGATGATGAAAAATATATAGAAAGATATGGCAACTTTGTGCAGACATTGTCAAAAACCAGTGAGACACACTCTCTCTCATGGAGGGGCTTAACATATACAAAAGCAATAAAAATATCCACATAAAAATGCCTAAATTGATACCTGTTTCCAAGCAGTGTACCAATTAATAATCATACAAGGCAGTGAGTTGATGATAATAATAAATAAATAATCAACTCACAAATTCATAAGCATAATAACACATCTACTCAGTCTAACAATATGTGTAAACCAACACATCATGATTGCATAAAGATATTAAACATTAAAATTTTATATGCTATCTAAATTCCAATATTGACTACCAAAACATTTACATTCATAACTATATGTCGAATATAAAAAGCTGTTTTTATATTGGGTATGATAATGCATTTTATTATATTGAAATAATAATAATGTGTTATAATAATGACGAGAACTCTCAACAACAACAATAATAATAATACAACAACAACTCCTAAAATAAACTAGATATTTTCTTACTAAATTCATTTTACATATGTGAATCATTATAAATATGCTTTATAGTATAAATAATAATAGATAAGAATAAGTGATAAATTATAAATACATAATAATAAGAATAATTTCAAATTTGCAAAATAATATAAATGTATGACTATATTTGTTTACCCATTTAAATTAAAGATTGAAAGTTCCTTCATTTTAAAATAACGTCAGTCATTTTAATTGAGGAGTCCTTTTCTTATTTTCTTTAATGAAATATACTGCAACACAATCTTTCATTATGGTACATAAGATAAATATGCACACAATAGTTCCAGAACAGGAATTCATTACCAGTAGTATCCACAATTGAAATATATATTTAGAGAAAAATGAGCTGAGGGCAGGTATACAAAGGTTGACAATAAATACATAATAAACAGTTTCATTATAAACTTTAAACAATTTATTAATATTGAAGGAGGAACTAAATCTGAATTATTTCTTCTTTAGCAGAATCATGAACATATACTTTTAATAAGCAAGTAAATGATTTATAGATGAGTAAATTAACATAAATTTAAATATAAATATCCCCCTCATCACTATTAACCGCACACAGCTATAAGTATGAAGCCATAGAGTTTTGAAAGCGCTAAGCTTTAAATAAATTATTAATAAACACAACTTCTTTAACGAGCGTTAAAAGCGCATAATTATTGATATTAGATGAGTAAATTATAATCATGATGAAATATTATTTTAATTGCATTGGCAATAAAATATATATATTGTTGTTTTTTTTTTCTAAAATATTAAAAAAATTGATCCACATGATAATTTCATTCATTAGAATTATATAAAGCAGTTTAAAACTATCATATTTTACATTGTTTTTAAGACTGGAAATAAATTTTAAACAATTCATTACTGCAATTCTTTTGGCTCCATAAAAATATAACAGTTTTCAAACTTATTTCTAATAAGCTAATAGTTACTGTCTTACATTAATTAAGTTATCTACACAAATTATTTATTCGAAGGTCAGAGCTTGATCAAAATATAACAGGTAACATCTTTGGTAATTAGAATTAGTATAAGTAATGAATTTAAAATGTATACAATAAAGTATTAAAAGTAATGGTTAATAACTAAAAAGTTTGAATTAACTAAAAGTCTATAATAGGATAAAATAAACATACACATATCTCAATGTCTTATCAGTTTCCAATAACTTTTTCCAGTCAAAATGCTTTATAATATTTTATTTGTCAGTAATTTATTACTTCATGAATAAATGACACATGCACAGTAGAATAGCATTGCAAAGATAACTTTAACTTCTTTTTCAAAAATTTAAACTGATAAAATAATAAGCAATTTAAAATGAGATGACTAAACACTTAAAAAACTGATTAAGTGAAAATAATAAAGATATTTTTTAAAGATAATAAGTGCTTTTATTTTTCCTTTTATACACACATATGTTCAAATTTTCTACTGCAAAGTTTGCCTCATGGCACAATTCAACTAATCCAATTAAAGTATTCAGATGGGATCTATAGACATTTGCATATTTGTAACTTTTCTAATTATCTAGATTATTTATTTAGATTTTTGGCTTTAAACTTACTAATTAAGATTGTCTAAACATGTGATGTATAGACTGTTAATTAATATATAATGAATTTTATTAATAAAAACTATTTATTTATTTATCTTTAATACAAATTATTTAATCACTTTAAATCAAACATATTTTATTTAAAATAAATACTCTTTTTTATCTTAAGAGTTCTTCAAGATTGTCATTATTTAAAGTACCCTTTGTATAAAGTATATTATCTTTAACCTCATGATCAATTGATGTGAATTATTTCATTTTTTGACCAATTCACCCCCTGGTGAATTTTTTCATAAGTATTATATATTAAAATGCATGTAAAATGGTATATTTTATTATATATAATTTTTGCAGAAAAATTTACACTAGGTGGAAAATTCAAAATTTATGCTCTTACAATAGACATAAGCTCTGCTCTGACATGTTCAGCCATTGTCTGTTGCCAAGGCTTTAAAACATTCAGTGTTTTATAACATTCTTTAAAGTAAATAGTTCCAATGACCAAAAACTTGCTTATTTGCAAATTTATTACAGTTTTAGATATATTTTTTAAAATAATTTACACTATATTTATTAGATATGAAGAAATATAAATTATTAATAACTTATTTTGACTTGAAATACTTTATTTTCGAAAATATAACATTATATTAGCAGCAAATCTAAGCATGGTCTGAAGCAATTTAAAGCTTAGTTTCTACGTCAGCATTTTATTTGTATTTATGAGTATGAAAATATCACAATTTTTCCAATAAATATTCAAAAATTTTAAACTTTTAAAGCATAATTTATTAGATATAAGAGAAATAAATAATTATTCATTTGGATGTTTAAAAATAATAAGAATTAAAAAATATTTTGTTGATTTTATAAACTGAAAACAATCTTTCTAGAAACAATGATGTCTAAACTCTTTGTTTTGTTTATGATCTCATTTTTTAAATATTTACAGAAACAAAATATGAACATTTACAATTTATTTCAGTAGTGAACAAAAATATCAAATGAAGTCAAATTTATTATTTTCAGATAAGTAATAGTCATCTGATCATATATTTTATGTTGATTTGTGAAATATAGAAAAACATCAGAAAATGTTGAAATGTGAGTGCATGTCGGAAAAGTTAATAATCCCTTTTAAATTTTCCAATCTTTCAATATGCATGAACAACATCTACACCCATGTGTATACATCAGGAAATGGCCAATAGTTTAAAGTAGTAAAATTCAACTTTAAAAAAAAACATTACTTGAATTACTAATATTTGATAAAATATTATTTTAAATGTATCTTATTTTGAAAACTAGCAAAATAGAAACTTTAACATATCTAAATCATACTTTACAAACATCATCAAAAACTTTATTTACTACAATTAATTTGAAACACAGCACACTCTAATCTAATTCTTTATTCAGATTTAAACTATTATATTTGGATTTTAAAGTAAATTGACAAGTTAATAGACATTACTTTAGCAAATTATTATTCAAGCATGTTTAACAGACTATTTTATTAATAAATTAGAACACTTAGTTAAAGCTTTAACAACAATGAAGTTTACTTATTTCAAAATTATGTTTAGTTAAGTAAAAAAAATTTGTTTAAAGTATTACAAATTATATTTAGCTCCTATGGGAAAAATATATGGTTACAATGTATATATAGCAAATGGGTTTAAATATATGTTAAAATATGCCCAGATATATGTTTTGATAATATATTTAAATTATTAAATTTAATTTGTTTTTCAATTATAAACTAAGTTATTATTTTCTCAACTACCATTAAAGATTTTTTTAAAAAATCATAAATTAAATGAATCCAATTATTCTTAAATTATAAGCAAAACTTTTTAGGATAAAAATATTACTGATTTTTTAATGAGTTTGCTCCAAATGTATTTTCCATGAAGAACTTGACAATTTTTGAATTTCTCTTAAATTGCTTGATCTTGTAAATATTATTATGCATAGATTTATATGATGTATTTCTTTTATCTTATTACACTAAAGCTTTCAATGAATATTTTTTCTGTACATTAAAAAATTTCCATATTTATTTTTTTTTGATTCTGTAATTGATTCCTGGACTTGCTTTATTTTATATATCCACTGTACCCGAATTCTAGTAAAATATAATATTATTTTAATATTTTCATGATTCTTCTCTAATTCGTTCATAAATAACCAGCAGTTCTAAAGAATGGAAATGCATCATACACTCAGATTTATATAAATATATGTTTATAATATTCAAGTTTATATATATTAAATACAGTAATATTCATATATATTTAATTTATTTTATTAGAAGTATTTTCAACTGTATTATTTGTAGTCTTTGTCAACTATATAACATTGAATAATTAAAACGAGACATCATTTCATAACTCCCATAATTCAATTTGTTTGTCCCACAATTCTGTTATTTTAATGTTTGATGATTGATGTTCATTAACATTTGAAGATTTCTTGAAATTAATATACTCTCTTTTATTTTATGTTTATTGTGGCAATGTTCAATTTGTATAATTTTTATGTTGTCATAATCAAATTTAGATCCGTATATGCAAGTTTTAGTATGATCAAATATAACAGATGGTAATGGTTTATTTTTATCTTTTCATGATTGTTTATCTTTTTGAACTCTTTATATAAAAGCATATGTTCTTTTATTCTTTTTTCTAATGTACATTTAGATTTGCCGATATATTGTAAACCACATTTACATATTAATTTATATAATACAATTTTGATTAAAACTTAAATTTTTATTTTTAGAGTTATAAATTAATTTATTTGTATTATTTGTCGAGAAAAAAGCAATTTGTATATTAGAAAAAAAGTAAAAGAACATATGCTTTAATATGAAAGAGTTCAAAAAGATAAACAATCAGGAAAAGATGGAAATAAATCTTCATCATCTGTTATATTTGATCATAATAAAATTTGTAAATATGGATTTAAATTTGATTATAAAAGCATAAAAATTATACAAATTGAACATTGCCACAACAAACATAAAATAAAAGAGGCTATATTAATTTCAAGAAATCATCAAATATTAATGAATCATCAATAATCAAACATTAAAATAATAGAATTGTGGGAGAATGGAATTGAATTATGGGAAAATGGAATTGAATTATGGGAGTTATGAAATGATGTCTCATTTTAATTATTCAATGTTATATAGTTGACAAAAACTACAAGGAATGCAGTCAAAAGTATTTCTAATAAAATAAATTAAATTTATATGAATATATTATTTAATATATATAAATTTAAATATTATGTATATTTTGGAAAGAATACAGACAATAAACTTAATTTATAAATATATTTTGCAACCAGTTGATTACATAGCTACACTAGAAAAAAAATTTAGATAGTTGGCAGTATGTACCTCAGGTTTGAAAATAAAAAATTATTTTATTAATGGGGGGAAATATTTAAATTTTCTTGGATCTATTTTTTAAAAGGTCATTATTTAATTCAATGTGATAGTATGAAAATTTTCAAACATGAAATATATTTAAAAGCATTTTTAAAAAATAAAAAATAAAAGAGGTAAGAACAAAATAAGATTTTAATAACTTTGTAAATTTTATTTTTAATTAATCAGAGTTGTTTTTTATGTGTCTTTAATGATAATATATTTAATTAATGGGGGAAATAAAATTTACTTTTCCAATACATATTTTATTATGGGTCTTTATTTAACTCAATAACTATAAAATTCCCATATGATAGTATGAAAATTTTCAAACATTAAATATATTTAAGAGTATTTTTAAAAAATAAAAATAAAAAAAATAAAAAATAGGGGAGAGCAAAAATAGAATTTTAATAACTCTATAAATTTTTTATTTTTAATTAATCAGAGTTGTTTTCCTTCTTTATCTCTATTTAATGAAAAAGAAAAATCAAGTCAGTGCAATTAACAGATTATCTTGTTGTTTTTTTAGGAAGATTTGGTTTTTAATTATAAAGGAGTGTCAAGAATTTTATGTTGTTAAATTCTTGTTTTTAACTTGTTTTCAATATCTATGATTAAGAAGGGAATTGGTTGAACAATTGTATTTATAAAATTTTATCTAATTAATTGTCATGAAAATTATCATATAAGAGACAGATTTTAATTCACTCATGGACAAGATTGTTCAAGAAAACAATATATGTGGGGGTGTAAATTAGTGATTATACCCACATGTCTGGAGAAAAGTACTGCTAACTTAACTGTTGAGGAGAGCAGTCAAATCTTACTTCTGCTGCTGAAAAAGATAAAAGTATTCCTAACTTAGCTGTTGAAGAGAAAGCAGTGAAGTTTTAACCCAGCTTCTGAAAAGAAAGAAGCATTTACCAAGCTGAGGCATAATACAGGAGGAATCTTAACCAAGCTATTGAATATAATAATAGCAGAAGTCTTTAATCCATATTTTAGCATACTATGAGTTTAGCACTAAAATGGTTTGTACAATAAAAAACCATGTGCTAAGTTCAGCTAAAAGCTAGGCATCACATTCCTTCATGTAACCTACCTTCACTGGAAGAAAATATAGGGAAGGTAAACCCACTTTAAGCAGTTTGCATCCTTGCCTTCAACCAAGAGCATGAAAAGTCTCTGCCTACATTTGTCTCACCTGAAAATTTATGAAGAAAACCAAATGAACAAAAATGCTATTTTCATTTACCTGGAGTTGCTACAGACCCAGAAAAGAAACAAATTTAACCAGGCCTATGTTTAGAAGCCTTCAAGAAAAAACTCCATTAGGAAAAACTGAAACCGCAATTGGAAAGATCTCCACAACAAAAAAGCCATGGCTATAAGTATTATTTTTATGTGTGTAGACTATATTTTTATTATTTTTATCTGTTTTTGTTTTATTAAATAGTTTTTTTCCCTCTCAATTTGCCCTCTGGGTAAAATCAAAGATTGCTATCATTGATTTTTTGAAAATGTTTAACAAACTCTTAATTATTTTTAAAGAAAGAACCCAATGAATTTAAAGTCAATCCATGAATAAAAATTAATTGTTGGTTAATATATATACATTTTTTGAAATGAGTGTTTGAAATGTCATACTATCATGCCATCTTCATTTTTGTTCTTATTAATTAGATAATAAATAATTGTTTTTTAAAAAATATTCTTTCTAGTCTTAATTACTTTATTCTATCAATTCCTGTTCCATGAAGTGCAGTATGTGTATGACTTTATATCATGTCAGCTTATATTCTAGGATTTAGTTTTTTTATGATCCTAATAAAACTGGTTATTTATAAGTAGGGGAAATCCATGAATTGCTTAAGATTATTTATAATAAGCTAATTTATTTATTTATTTCCCTCTTTCTCACAGTAATAAATTATAGAGTTCTTGCTTTCCAAGCTAGATTTGTGCATAACAGCTGTATGGGATAGGGGGTTTATATTTAATGTATGGGCATCCAGATGATGATGATGATGATTCCTGGGTTGGTGCAAAAAGGATATTCTTCAAAGTCCATGCACTACATTTTATTTAGTTTGGTCTCTATTAGAAATTGTTTATAGTTGGCCAGTACATTAATGGTATTAAGTGGCCAGAGCATTGATGATGAGAATGTTTTAATATCCCAGCATTATTTTTTTCATTGTATTCATATGGATTAGCACTTAAGTTTGTGCATTCAACCTATGGTTTAAATAATTGCCCAAGGCTCAATACAGGAGACCCATTTCAAATCCAGTCACAAGATTGACTATTGATGTATTTTATTATTAATCACCCATAATGATGAGTATTACTTATACTTAATGATAATGCTTGTGAATTTTAGTTAATTAAACTTATGGTTGATCTAAGGAGCATGTGCTGATCTCTCAGAGTGATCTATTATGATCACCCCTTTTGAGATTTTTTTTTAACTTGGAGGATAAAAATACAATTTCTCAGACCTCTCAGGGTTTAAACCCCAATTTTCTGTAGAGTTACAAATGGCTAACTAATTAAGGGCAGTTGATGTTCATGTACTGGTGACCATCACCCCAGGTATGACCCTGTATTTCCTTGTATCATTACAATATATATATATATATATATATTGTAACAGGAACTGGGTTCAAACCCTGTTACAAAAAGGGAATGAAAATGTAGTTTGTAGATAATTTATTTATTTATTTAGATATTATTAGTATTATATAAGTTGCACATACCAAGCGCATGGGTATTTGCTGGAACGAGGGGTGTGGGCATATATTAGGAGTGGCATACATATATGTAGATAAATATTATTGTTGAGAACAAGAAAGTAGAAATTTAGAAGACTTTAAAGCAGGTAAAAGAAAAATTTCTTTTGTAAGTATAAACTTTCTGAATGAATTGGCCAAACGGATCGCATTGTTCAATAAAAAGGAAAGAAAAATAAAGAAAGCAAAATCCAACTGCTTGAATGGATATATTTTTTTTTGTGTGTGTTTGTTTTAATTAAATGGATTTTTCAGAAATAATTTTGATTAAAAATCAAAAAGAAAGAAATATGAACATGGAATGCCATTAGTTATTGAACTATTTTCGATCTCTTTTGTTTGGTTAAAGTTGACAAAAGGATTTGTAATTAAAAGTTCAGGAATTTAAAAGCAAAAAGAGAGATAAGTAAAAGTCAAGATCGCTAAGTGGTTTTCCTTTTGTTTGACATTTTTATAAAAAAATCTATTTTTGAAACAAAGATATACCAGCGATCAGGAGGGAGGCAACTGGGATTGATTAATTAATTAGAAAAAAAATGGACAGTTGAGCTCTGCTAGTCTGACGTGTAAGGAGTGCAGATATTCTAAATTTTTATTGAAGAAAATTTATTAGGAAAAGCTGTTACATTAACTGAAAAGTAGAAAGTTGGAGAAGTAAATAGTGCGAACTGAACTACACATATGAGTGACCTCATGGATCGCATGGGGTAGAATCACCATCGTGCTTGGTCGGTGTTCGGACTCCAGCCATTTTAATATGCCACGTAAATATATTCCACAGTCAACATCTCCAACTGCCCTACATAACTAAAGCTATTTGAATCCAGTGTAGATCGTATGCCATTCCGGAATTAAGCCGAAAGAATAAGGAACAGAAGATTGAATACGCCACTTTAGAGGGACTAAAGGAATGAAATGTTAAGTGGAAGCGCTGGACACCATATTTGCCTAGGTGGGATCCCCAGAATCGTTTTGCAAGTGCACTCAGAAACACATACACCAGTTATTCAAATTATACTATACCGGTAAATATACACTTATTATGCCATTTTAAATTTTTAAAGTTAATCCAACCTAATTGCGAGAATATTTTGTAATATACCTGTATTATTGAATTTTTTTTTTATTGTCTTCTCCTTAATAATAATTCATTAAAAATATTTATTATATGTATATGTGTGCCATTTATTGATTGTGTCTTTTGAATAAGTAATAGTAGATCTGTAATTAAATTATTGATTTAGTGCGATACACGTTATAGAATTTATAAGTTCCAAAATCTTATACACGTGCGTGCTGGTGTGAATTGAACGATAATTTATAGCGAGACAGATTAGATAGTAAGGTATATGAGGATTGTAAAAGGTTTAGTTTAAACTTTAATGGGAATAAAAGAGAATAGAAAGATATAGAAAGAATTGATTTGAAATTTTGTTCCCCTTCGTTTCTTCTCCGGCGCAAGGCGCTACCACCCCTGAACATTAAGACGGGCAACTAATTAAAAGGCTGAATCAAATAAATATTTAATAGGCCCTACGATTCTTGTATATAACAAGATTGGCGCTTGGCAACGAACAAAAAATATATATATATATTGTCCATAAACGTAGAGGTCTAATTAAAAGTTATGTTAAAGCTGGGAGGGTTCAATTTCATTACCTGATATGTATGTGTTCTGCTGTCGGTTGCTTCACTTACCCCTTTGAATGACCCAAAGTTTGGGAAAACTGCTTATAAGGGGTGAATGACTCGATTTGTTTTCGGGAAAACTTTGTATGGGAAGGACCGTTAGTAATACATGCATCACTGTAACAATTCACCCTCGGAAAGAATAACTGTAGAAAAGTGGGTTTGATAAGGATAAAGGTTTGAATTCAGCTGAGTTAAAATATTTTAAATATAAACATACACTGATGACGGTGTAAATGGTTTCAATATATATATGTTACAATGTATAAGCATCTTAATCATGGTTGTCAATAAGTTTGAAGTTCATCATTAATGATTTAAGATATCCATTTTCTGCTAATATGAATGCTATTGGCTCTTTGATTATTCATTTTGCACAGTAAACCAAGCTTCTTTGATTCTTTGTTTTCTGCCATTTCTTTCTTTGCACATTATCTTAATAATGCCAGGATCAAAGCCACACACATTTCCTAAGAGGCTATTTCTTACTTGATACAGCTTTCTCCTGCACAGAATATGAATTAAGACCTTTCTGCTCATGGGCTCAATTTAAAATTTATAATCTTGTATAAATGATCAGAAGAATTAAAAAGATGAAGAGGTAACACTTACCTGTGCATGCATTTATACACTTCACCTAAAAGTCATTATCCTACTTAATATAGTTTTTTTCTTTTTTGCCTAAGATGTGAATGATGTTGTCTTAGCCATGTGTCCAGTAAATAACAGTTGGGCAAAAGTTTAAACATCTAGTTATTGATTTTATAATTAAAAATGACTATGAACAATTATACAACGCTTGTTAAGAACTAGTGGCAAGCATCAGGAAGCTACCCTGGTAATGAGCCCAATATCTTCTATTAAAAACATGTTTCTCATATTAAAATCATTTAATATGACTCTCGAATGCAAAAAACTGAAATGATCGTGTCAAAGTTGCCTAAGTCAAAGTGTAATAAAATAATTCAATTTAAAAATTAATTTGTTTTTTGCGCACCAGTTATCCAACTCATATGCACGATTTCAAGAACGTTAACATTAATGGCACAGTTAATTAAAAAGCACAGCCTTACAGTAAATATATTTGTACACTCATTTTATAAAATACAAAGAATATACAAAAAATGATTAACAGTGAAAGAATTGAAAGATTCTTTTAAAGAATTTATTATAAATTATTAGTGACATTTTTCACACCTCATTAATTTTTTTTTTCATGTTACTAAAGAAATTTTCAAATAAATCTATTTTAAGATTTATTAAATATAAATGCTATTAGTTGCCGATCGTAGGTAATTGCATACATACTCATCAGCTGATTGATTAATGTTTAAAACATATATCTATTTTGCTCTGTTAGAAAGGCAGATTTTTCCTGAGTGACCATCTTTCTTAATCACTAAATTGCTTCAAACCAGACTGACTGCCTCAAGACCTAGTTGAGATGGTTCATAAATGAACAACAGATTTTTACATTACTACTGTCTACCGATAAGTTAATAAAATCCATCATATTGCACATTGTAATATATTTTAGAACCTTAAGTTTAAGATATGTGTGTGAGAACCTTATTGATTATTAATATTTTTATAAGAATATAAATTATATAAATAGTTTGTAAAATATAAATTGTAAGATGGCGATTCATAATGCTGTATTGAGTAAGATTTTAAAAATCAAAAATATCATCATCATCATTTTTAAATATTGTTGATCCACTGCAGGATGAAGGTCTATCCAAGTTCAATCCATGTTTTTCGATCTCTAGCCTCTCACCCATCTCGCCAGCACTTTTTCTTCATTTCATCCATCCATCTCACATGTGGTCTCTTTCTAGGTATTCTATAATTTCTAAAAGTTCAACTGTACATTTATTATCATCTCTTCTAGCTATATGCCCAGCCCAACTCCACTTTGGTCTCTTAATTCTTTCAATGATGTCAATAACACATGTTTGTTCTGTCACCCATATATTTCATTTTTGATCTTTTTTTATTACTCCTAAAATGCATCTCTCTATACTTCATCTGGAGTCTCTGTATTGCTTTTCATGCATAGTTTAATTCAGTATAATAGATTCATGAGCTAATGATGCCTGTATCTAAGCACAATTTTGTCATTTCTGGATATAAAATAGGTTAGTGCTTCCAAATATTTATGAAGTTGGTCAATTGGTGGTGAAAATCATGATGAAGAAATTAAAAGTGTACATCAGTAAAGATGAGAGATTATTTTATGACTTATTAAAAGAATTTAATAATCATTTATAATATTACTATTGGTTATGTAAATTATAAGGGATTTGAACACTTCCCTTATAATTTACATCTAAAACTCCCAAGTATTCAATCAAATATTAGTTATCTAAATTTACTCTTAATGATCATATAATCCGTATTTTCTCAGATTGACTCATACCACTGGTGTTTTAAGCTGTTCAAAGGCACATTTATTGTGATGAGTTCCATTCAACTCAATATGGATTAATGTGTTTTTTAAATCACCACTGACCTTTCCAAACCTTATATAGTTTTCTAAGAATTAGATTATCTACAAGGTGATCAAAAATAAAATAAATTTTATTTGGTTATTTTCAAATCTATCTGATCAAGTATTCACTTATTCAACTGCAGAAAAGAGTTTGCTGTTAACTGAAGGAAAACTCTTTAAAATCTTAAAGAATTTAAGCAGGGCAATTTCTTAATGTGCAATCTCTATGTTATTGCAGCTTCTATTATTATATGATTAGTCATGTAGTAAAAAAATGGTGATCATGTGATGTTTATTGGCTTAGTCATATAGTAAGCAAAAATTAATGGGCTTCTCACCAACATGCACTGCATCAGTATGCATGTTGAATTTATTGATTTTTATCTCTGGGTCTGAGATCAAGAAAGACTATGACCTTTTTTCTCAGTTGCTTAATAATTCTCCATTGAAATATCAGTTGAGTTTTCCTGAAGGCAAAAAGAATGCCTGTGCAAATGAATTTAATATTTACAGTCATGGCAGCCAAAACTAAATTTTGATCCTTATTTTTAGGAGTAACAGCTTCTGAAAGACCGAAAAAGAGACCACCCATGATGGTGGCTAAAATTTTTTTAAAATGCTGATGTGATGTAGAGAAAAAATACAGGAGATTCAAGAACCTGGATTAAACGTGGATAGCTCTTTATCTTGCCGTGAATTTATAATGGTTGAAAATGGTGCAGAGCCACTTATTCTTTAAATCACGAAAGTACTAAAAGTCTATTCCAGTATCATGATTCAAAAGCATTAGTACTTTTCCTGTCTTTCTAAGACAATATAAAACTTAACTTTGTTAAGAATTTTGTTTCAGATGAGTTTAATTCTACTTTAGTCTTTTTAGCATTTATCTTTAGTCCTACTTTCTTACTTTCATCTAATAATTCTTTCAACTTTTCCTGAAGCTTAGAAACATTATTTTCAAAAAAGCCACATTATATGAAAAATCTGTATGATTTAAATAATCTCTATTTACTTTTACTCCACTAGTTTTCCATTTTAATCCATAAAATAATTTTTGTAATACTGCTGTAAAAGGTTTTAAACATATGATATCAGGCTTATTGTATACCATTCTCAATTTTGATCTTCTTAGTATCATTATGTAATAATCTAATCATTTCTATTGCATTTAATAAAGATTCTGATAAAACTATAACAGCCCTCAGTGATTATTAGATAGAAGCACATTTAATTACCCCAACCCTAAACTAGAGTTTAGATTTTGGCTTTATCAATAAGGCTTGGAATTTAAATTAAAAAGTACTGAATTTGAAACTTCATTGATAAATGCTTAAGCTAGAAATTAGCCTGGAGATATGGATTTAAGTGCACTATAGATGGCACTATAGTCTAAACTTGCTCTCATTTTTATTAAATAATGCTTTCAAGCTTTTCTGTTTGCTGCTTTACTCTTTAAATACTTTTAACTATTTCTTTTAAGATTATCAATCAACTCCCCCCCCCCATACAATTCCTTCTATTTCTCTTCACAATCTATTCCAATCAATATATCTTTTACAATTCTCTTGCCTCAAAGAATATGCTCAATAAAGTAATCATTCTCTTCATAATTTCTTCAATGAATATTTGTTTCCCTTTACCATTTCTTTTAACCATTTCCACACTTCTATTTTTAACCTCCTGGCATAACTTTGCAATGCTTTTCCAAATATTACATCTTCAATACCCTCACTTTTCCTTCCTCTCTTTCCATAGTTCTATTTCGTATAAAACTAAGTGCCAAACAAAACATTTAAGAAATCTATTTTTAAATACAATTTCAATTAATTACAAAATGATGTATGATTTATATTAAAAACCACTTAGATACTGTGATTTACATTTTATTCTTATTACTACTTCTCCCACTATCCCTTGTTTAATTTCCCAAATGTTTAAACATTTATCTGTTTTATAACTTTTTGTCTAAGGCTAACTCTTAATTTTATCTTCTTACTACCTACACCTTAGATTGCTTTAGTTATATTTGTATTTGTTTCATCCCAAACACTATAGAATGATGTATCATTAATGTATATAAGTTAAAACACAATTCTATTCCATGTTATATAGAATAACATTGGATAATAACCTAACTTACTTTTCTCATCTATCAGCCATTAAGCTAATTCACATGTGCTTTTGCAAGCATCATCCATTCAGCATAATAAAAATAATTTAAAGTGATCACTTAACATCTTCATGCTCTCATTTTTAAATGCTTAAGATTTTCCCATACATAAATGTTTGGGTCAAAAATATAGATGGATTTATTCTATCTTTTCACAAAGACTTTGTCTTGTGTTTGGAAGTGAGAGTATTCATTTATAGTTAAAAATCCACAAAGCGCATGTGCTTTACTTTAATGGCTGATTATTACTATTACAGTTTATAAAACATAGCATTATATAAAATAAATATCTCATTTTTTCATCTATCTAAAATTGGATCTAAAATAATTTCTAAAAATAACATTCATGAAAAATGGACAACACACTAGTATTTTTTACTGGTAAATTTTGTGCCCTTATTTTTAAAAAAAATGCTAGCGTTACATTTCTAGGTTGGCAATTAAATATCATAATGAGAACTATTACTTTCTTACTCTAGCTTATTCTTCTGCAGATAAATTAGACTTGCCAATAACTCATCAGATAATTTCCACATCTACAAATCATCTCAAATTTAGATCCACTTTCTGGATGATCACCCAAAAATCTCTTCAAACAATCAAAAAATGGCATTTTTTGAGATTGCAAACAACAATTCTTTTTTCCAGATCTAACAGTAAAACTATATGGATTGATTTTCCTAGACATTATGAAAGTCTCATCAACAGATTCAGGACAACCTGTGCTCAATGCACTTGACAGCTTCATAAATAGAATTTAAAAGCCATTGCTCTATGTAGGTGTAGACAGACATAAAACGTGAACCACATCAGTAATGATTAAAACAATAGCAAACTCTTCATAAAGTAATGCTATCCAGTGCAAGCCTTAGTTATTAATGGATCCTAAGATCTAGGTTCAGTGCTCTCAGATCCAAGGCTCTTCACTGATAAAATCCACAAGCTAAAAACTAATCATGGGGATATTGGATAAGTAAAGACAAGATAACGATTTTTATAAACAAACGTTCTAGTGTCCATTGATTACTAAGGCTTGCTCTAAGTGGCATTATTCTATGGAGAGTTAGCTACTGTTGACAGCATGGGAAATGTGTGATGTTTTAGTGGTATTATATCATCAATGATTATTAAATCTATAGGTACAGAGATTAATTTAAGGGACTTATAGTCATTAGTGTTTCTATCTCCGGTTGTAATCCCACAGGTTTTTAATAAGATTTAGTTAATAGCCAAGCTGGTTTTTTCTTATTAAAAAATAAATTAAATAAAGTCAGTACTTTTAATAAACGGAATCTTTCTATCTTCAATGCTATTTCTGTTCTTATCGAAACAATTATTATTTACATCTAAATAAATATGAAACAAAACAATTATTGAATTTCTCAGTTTTATATCCTTTCTTATATTTACTTATTCTTGTATAAGTTTATTATTATAAATGAAATTGTATTTAATATTTTATAGTCATTTTTTGTTATATACATTTATGTTTTTATTTTAAAAATTATTTAACATTTATGAAAATTTAATAATTTCATTTTGCCTTCGTGAATAATTTCTGATATTAAAAACTCTGCAGAAAACATTCTGAATAATTTTTAATATTTTATCGGAATCATTAAAATTAAATATATATAAAAACAAACTCTCAAAACATATAAAACTCATAAAATTGTTTTCATGTGAAAGTATATGTGTATTTCGAAAGTAATAAACATTGAAAATCGTTTTAGTAATCAATTCACTAATTTATTTTTATCAATAATTACAAACTGTGATGAATTTATCCTAAAGCAAGAAGTGTTAAATAATTAAGAATTAATATTTCATATATAAAATGGTAACTGAAGGCTGTTAAAAGTTTTAGAGGACTAAATTATTTACTTCTGCAAATTAATTAATATTCATAATAAGATAAATACCATAGATCGATTATATATTACATATTATTCGTTTTACATATATGTTTTTTCAAATTTTTTCGTAAATGGGAGATAATTCTTTATGAATTTTATAACCAAAAGGGAAGCATAGATGGAAGACTCTATGTATAATGGACTATATTTTGTTCCAAGCCCTCCTATATAACATATAATAGAGTATGCTTTGTTTGGTAAGCCTTAATTATAATACAGTAAATATTGTTTACTGTAAATGTACAGCACAGTACTTTTCAACATGCACATATATGTATAATAAATGCTTTCTGTGTATAATATACATATATAAATTAAGATTATAATATAAATAAAATTTTTAAAAAATATTATTAATAATGAAGTGAGAAAACTCATATACTTATATATTTACCATAGTGTGTGTGTATTCAATCATTTACAATTCTGTTTCTTCATAATTAAATACCTGTTTCAGACATTTTCTCTTTATTTCATATGTCAAATGCATTGACAGGGATGCAAACCAGGGCCAGCTGATTGGAAGACAGCTATGCTAACCACTAGACCACCAATGTTTGACAACATTTTCTTTTTTCAAATTTAAAAAAAAAAAATTAATAAAAATGTAGCAGCAGCTTCATTATTGGCAGATGCAGTTTCACTGGTTATTTTAATATCTTTAAGACTGTAATGGTTTCAGCATTTATACAACCATCCTTTATTTACAATGAATAGCTTGAAACTGCATGATTCAGATTCTTGGCTAATTTTTTTGTAAAGATTTGAGACTTTCTTATGCAAAGCATGACCAGCAAACATGGCATTGTTATAATTCATATCATTTAACTATAGATTTAAGATTTTCCATTTTAATCAAAAAATTATCTCTCACTTTAGTACAATTTTAGTTGCTTCAGGAGCACAAATGACAGTGGCATGAATGGGCTTCTTTTTACAATTTATCTTATCTACAATTTATTCTATTGGCACATACAACCAATTTCTTACTTTTCCTATTAATAAATTATTTTTTTCTCATTTAATGAAAGTACAACTATTTTTTTGCATTTATCATTTATTGTATTGGACTATAATACATTTTCCTAGAAGATATGATATGTATTATGTATAGTATGAAACCTTTTGGAGAAAAAAAAGTGCAAAGAAAAACTTGCATACATATGCTTTTTATATGTTCTGAACTGCATTTAAATCATGAAAAATATGATTTAATAAATTCACATATCATACCATTTACAACTTTCATAAACACCTTAACAGTACTATTTTTTATATCAGAACTTTATTCTAACAGTTTCGACTGTCCTGCAATCATCATCAGAGCTACAATATCCAAATATATAATTATACAATTAATACATTTTATACATATATTCATATATATAATTAAATACACAAACAAAATATACATTTTAATCTGACCATTATGAATATGTGTATAAAATGTATTGATTGCATAATTAAATATTTGGATATTGTAGCTCTGATGATGACGGCAGGACAGTCGAAACTGTTAGAATAAAGTTTTGATATAAAAAATAGTATTGTTAAAGTGTTTAAGAAAGTTGTACACAAAAGTAGAAAACAATACATAAGAAAAGAAAGAAGAAGAAAATTATATTACTTTAATAAATTCATGTTTGATACTTGAAAACATTAAAACATAAATCATTGCCACTATACCAAGATTTGTAAATTTTAATAAGTTTATATATTTCAATGTATTTATTATTTATTTATTTATATTTTTTTGTTTATTTACCTGTTTTTTTTTCTGGTTAGCAGTTAATTAAAGTCATGCAGTTTGATATAGCATAATCTTCAGATTCACTGCATAATTCTAATAATAATAATAATAATATATATATATATTGTACCAGGTTCGCTAATAATAATAATAATAATATATATATATATTGTACCAGGTTCGCTCTGCAGAAGATCTTACTTACACCACAAATGTTTTGGCTGGTTACAAACTTCTTCATAATACATTTATAATCTTATTTAATTATAAATATTACCTGAACAAACCGGCACATTCGAGCAAAGTGGGAAATATTATTGATAGCTTTAACTATCAACAATACCCATGATAAGTCATGGCCCACCTCGGCTGCTAGGTTCAAACCCCTACTATCCAAACACTTTATTTGTTTTGGTATAAACCCCAGGCACCAGCTAGTCTAAGACTAACGTATTCGGACAGTAGGCTCATAATCCAGTGCTCAAAACAATCCCTAAAACTAGCTCAGTCTAATTTTAATTCAATAACAAAATATTATTTAATTAATGGTGAAAGAATTGATAAAAGATTGGTAAAAGAATTGGTAAAAAGAATTGGTAAAAAGAATTGACTGACAAAATAAGGCTTAAATTTAAAGACAATTTATTAACATTAATTATACTAAATATAAATACTTTTATAGATTTTTAACTAACATAATATTAGTATTTTTAATCATGCACACACTGACATATATAATAAAGCATTAAATAATATTTGATATTTAGAACACACAAATTAATAGTTCATTTTTATGTGCTATAGAGTTCATATAATTTGGCTCTTAGAGGATTCATGAATGTGATGGCTACTTAGAAAGAAATATAAGAAAAAATGTTTACCTAGGATTTTTGAAATAATTTGCTGTTAGCTGCTTCTAATGAGGTATCTCTAACCGGTTAGATTCAAAGTTTCTTGAGGAGATTTCATTCTTATTCATTGGTATTATTCTTGGAGACAATTAGACATTTGAGAGGCTTCAAGCTGTTACGAAGACATCACTTTGATCGGATAGATTGGCTGTTCATCGGACTTCAGGCTGGAAAAAGACGTATGTTTTTCCGAGGTTTTAACACTGCATTCTTGTTAGATTTGCACGATCTAAATTATACTCTTAACTCTCTGAACTGAATTCAGACTGTTATCTGAACTGATCTGTCCGATAAAAAATTTGGCTATTTATATATGAGACGTGTTTTTATTTTCATGTCTGCCGTCATGTCTGCCGTCAATTAGTAGCTAATCCTTTTTAATCTTGTTGTTGGGTATTTTAATTTAGCAGCCATCACAAATGTGTTGTTTTTTTTGTTTTTAATTAGTAGCCATGCAAACGTGTTTTTTTTTAATTCTTTAACCTTCATTTATTTATAATATTTAATACGCATATATATTATTTACATTTGCACACACATATATAATTTTATTCTAAAATCAAAACTAGTTTTAAGATTACCTTTTTTTCTTTAATTTAAATAAAGAGATTTATATTTTTAGACTTTTGAATGTATTTCAACTAATAATAATAATATGACAAACTCTTTAAACTTAAAACTTCTAGTTTGACACTTCTGAAACGAACTCCCCCTCACCCCTTTTAATTAATTAATTGTAACTTTTATTTCAAACTCTTTAACTTTTACGTTTTCGAAACAAACTGCAATAAAACTCCTAAACTTTTAAATATGTATTATTTTAACGAATAATTTTTGTTTTAATAATTTTTTCTAAACAAAATTATGAGCCAATTTATTGAATTGGTACATTACTCCACCCTCCCTTTGAGAGTAAAATGCATCATTTTTGACCATTTGGTCTCTGACAACTTTAATTCTTAATTGTAAATATTTATTAATTTTCTAAGTTTGCTCTTTTAATCTTTTACTTTACATACTAAGGACAATCTGTTTTGACTATTCTTTCCTTCTATCTATGCCAAATACATTGCTCGCAATGATCTAAATCCTGGATAATTTTGGGACAAACTAATTTTGTGGCACAGGGATCTTTTGGAAATGAAGTGGATGCAGATTTGCTGACTTATACCGGCTTACACGTATGAAAATTTGAAGCTTCATTTACCGGGTTTCTACCGGACTTGGAAAAAAGAAAAAGTTGCTGAAAATGTCAGGAATTATCAACTATCCATTTTCAACTTATGCTTTGGAAAATGAGGAATGGTCCCTGATAAGTCTGTTACTGGTGCTAAATTTTATCCAGTCGGCAGCTTTAATTTATCCTTAACTAAACTTATTTCACACTACCCTCTTTCCTTAATTTCAAAACCTTATACATTCTTACTACAACTTAGATTGACTTTATATTTTTATTTATGAACATTACACTATCATTTTTAAATCATATGACCAATATCTTAAACATTTATTTATATTAATCTAATATTATAATATTATTTCAAACCATTACAAACATTCTAAATATTTATTTAATCTTACAATACTATTCTAAACTATCCCAGACATCAGTTTACATATTTATTTATATTACCATTTGTTTACCTTATATATTAATGTGTGTGTATTCAGAAACTATTTTATTTTATTACGATCCTTTATTATATTGATATTTTTCTTACGAATATTTTATTTATTTATTTAACTTGAATACTTGATTTATTTAATCATACAAACATTATTTTTAAATCATTAACTTAACCTATTTATTTAACTTGATTTTATTGATTGATTTATTTGAACTGTTTATTTATGAGCAGTTTTCTTTCTTAATTAAAATGTACGTGGAGAAAAAAAAATCTTTTATTTTGCAAGCCTCCGTTATTATTATTACTTTCAAACATTTTATTTATCATTATTCATTTATTTTTAAATTTATTATCTTAGTTTTAAACAGAAGTTTCAGATTTAAACTTCTCAGATTTATTTACATTAGAAAAATTATTTTACTCATAGTCCATTTCCGATCCTTTTTGTTTCCGTTTACTTCAATATTCCATCCACTAACTAACTTCTAAACTATGTCAGGTGGTTCCTTCTTTCTACATACTAACTCTATAATATAAACTAACTTTCCTCTCTTATCTATCCCACTTTTATAATTTATTACTTTATCTCTTTCTCTTTCCGTTCTATTTTCAATTTTGTAAATCAGAAAACCTTGATATTTAGACAAACTCCGAATTACTTCAATCTGGAAATATTTTTTCCTACGCTTTCTTTTTTTAATATATATTTTTAAATCTATGAACATGAATGTTTACTTTAAACCTTTTATTTTTAATTCTTTGTAAAAACTCTTTTATGCTATCTTCTACCTTGAACTTATATTTCTCTTCTATTTCTTGATCTACATTTGTTTCTACTTTATCTGTTGCAACACTATCTGATTTTAATTCAATTTCTATTTCCAAACTACTATATTTACCACTATCTGACTCTATTATCTCTTTCATGACCTCAACTTCCTTATTTTTTTTGACAAAATCTATTTCCATGATCTCTTGATTTTTCTCTACTTTTCCTGTAATTTCACATCTTATTTCCCTTACTTCTGCTCTGAGTTCATTAATTTCACCCTTCAATTCTGCTTTGAGTTCTAGCTGACCTTGTTTCATTTTTCATATTTCTTACCTCAATTCCTCTTTAAACTATTGCATCATATTCATTATCATTTTCATCATCATATGCATCTCAGATATATCTTTCTCTTTTTCCATTTTTAAAACAATATTATATTTCACTAAATTTAATATATGACTTATTTATTTGTTTATTCAGAACATACGGCTAACTCCACACCCCAAGTCCTTTCTCTCTACCTGTTCTAATGCCTTAACTCTGCCCAGAATATCTAACTGTCTCTGATTTAATAGAACGATCTATTTTAACCAACATAAATAGTATAAATCTCTTTTCATTTAAAAAAAAAAGTTTTCGGTCAATTCTTTTTTTTTTTTTTAAATTTAAAATCACTTTAACATATGTAATTTAGCTTTTGTATAAAATTTTTATTTTTAAACAAGAAACAAAATATTTAATTACTATTGTTTCTTAGTTCCAGCCCCAAGTTGGGAATAGCCATTTATGTACCGGGTTCGCTCCGCAGAAGATTTTACTTACACCGCAAATGTTTTGGCTGATTACAAACTTCTTCATAATACATTTATAATCTTATTTAATTATAAATATTACCTGAATGAACCAGCATGTTCGAGCAAAGTGGGAAATATTATTGATAGCTTTAACTATCAACAATACCCACAATCAGATTGTGGCCCACCTCAGCTGCTAGATTCAAACCCCTACTATCCAAACACTTTATTTGTTTTGGAGTAAACCCCGGGTGCCAGCTAGTCTAAAACTAATGTATTTGGACAGTAGGCTCATAACCCAGTGCTCGAAATAATCCCTAAAACTAGCTCAGTCTAATTTTAATTCAATAACAAAATATTATTTAATTAGTGGTGAAAGAATTGATAAAAGATTGGTAAAAGAATTGGTAAAAAGAATTGACTGACAAAATAAGGCTTAAATTTAAAGACAATTTATTAACATTAATTATACTAAATATAAATACTTTTATAGATTTTTAACTAACATAATATTGGTATTTTTAATCATGCACACACTGACATATATAATAAAGCATTAAATAATATTTGATATTTAGAACACACAAATTAATAGTTCATTTTTATGTGCTATAGAGTTCATATAATTTGGCTCTTAGAGGATTCACGAATGCGATGGCTACTTTAGAATGAATATAAAAAAAATGTTTACCTAGGATTTTTGAAATGGGTATACTGCTTGCTGTTAGCTGCTTCTAATGAAGTATACCTAACCAGTTAGATTTGAGGTTTCTTGAGGAGATTTAATGCTTATCCATTGGTATTATTCTTGGAGACAGTTAAACATTTGAGCAGCTTCAGGTTGTTACACAGACATCACTTTGATCAGATAGGTTTGGCTGTTTTCATCGGACTTCAGGCTGGAGAAAGATGTATGTTTTCCGAGGTTTTAACACTGCATTCTTGTTTGATTTGCATGATCTAAATTATACTCTTAACTCTCTGAACTGAATTCAACTGATATCTCTCATTTTCCGATGAAAAAATTTACTATTTATATATGAGACGTGTTTTTGTTTTCATGTCCACTGGCAATATGTGTTGTCGAAATTCCTTTAGTAGCTAATCCTTTTTAATCTTGTTGTTGGGTATTTTAATTTAGCAGCCATCACAAATGTGTTGTTTTTTTGTTTTTAATTAGTAGCCATGCAAACGTGTTTTTTTTAATTCTTTAACCTTCATTTATTTATAATATTTAATACGCATATATATTATTTACATTTGCATGCACATATATAATTTTATTCTAAAATCAAAACTAGTTTTAAGATTACCTTTTTTTCTTTAATTTAAATAAAGAGATTTATATTTTTAGACTTATGAATGTTTCAACTAATAATAATAATATGACAAACTCTTTAAACTTAAAACTTCTAGTTTGACATTTCTGAAACGAACTCCCCCTCACCCCTTTTAATTAATTAATTGTAACTTTTATTTCAAACTCTTTAACTTTTATGTTTTTTGAAACAAACTGCAATAAAACTCCTAAACTTTTAAAAACGTATTCTTTTAACGAATAATTTTTGTTTTAATATTTTTTTTCTAAACAAAATGGTTATGTGCCAATTTATTGAATTGGTACAATATATATATATTATTAAAATGAATTTATTTAGCTCACTGGGGCTCTACAATGACTTTTGCATAAATTTCATATATGTTTGAACTATCACAATATTTACATCTATTAATGGTTGACCCACATAATATTCAGGAATTGTTCAATATGAGGCACAGAACTAAAAAATATTTTTTTCTTCAATGACAATTTTGGTTATTATATTTAATTTGAAATAAACACATTATATACATATAATACAAATAAAATGCCCATTAATTAAAAAAATTATTGTAATAATAATAAAAATAATATATATAACAGTAATTAACTATTATATATTTCAATCTGCAAAAGTACTTTCAGGTAATTCCTTAATAATAATAAAGAATCTTTATTATTAAAAATTTATGATTCTGAAACAATTAACTTATTTAAAAATTCTGTTAATATTAAGGGTGTATGGGAAGTAGGATTGTGGGTAATGTTTAGTTTAAATATGTTGTTATTTTGTAGTTCTTTACACTTGAGAAGTCTACTTGTAGCAGTGAAACCATTGCTAGTGTTTTAGAGTTTATTTTCTTGGATAGTCTCCATGGCCTTTATATTTAAATCACTCTTATCTTTTCCCAAACCCAGCATAAAAATCAAGAACTTACTTTTCTGTATAATCACTTTGTTTATATTTATTTTTCCACAACTTCATTATTTGTACTCTTTCTGCTTGCAAGCATTTACATTCAATTAACAGATGCTTAATATTTTCTATGCTTTCCTTACCTAACATGCAGACTAACTCACTCATATTTTTCCATTTATATGTATATTCCCTTGTAGCTAAAGATCCTGTTTGAACATTAAACAATAAAATACTTTCCTTGCTATTATATTTATATGATACTAACACCTTCAGATTTTTTTTGAACTAATAATTTTAGTTCCAATTTTTGCCATTAAATAATTATGAAGTGGCAAATATATATTATAGATAACCACAAAATAGTGAGAAATGGCTGAAAGTGATAACAGCACTATCAGCCTGCTTCAGAATGCACAAAAATATAATGTTATTATCCCATTAAATAAAATTATTTAAAAGTTAATGAACTTCCAATACAAGTCCTGAAAGTCAAAATTTTAAGAGTTTTTAAATATGCATTGTAATTCTTCTAATGTGAGTCTCAAGATTAATGAATATTTTCATTGGTTTCCTAGAGAAGACTAAGTTTCTTGGCTCATGGAAGTCATACTACTGATCTATAAATATATTTTGTAATAAATAAATGCATTCAACACATAGTTAATTTATTATTTACCAGAATAATGTTGATTTCATGCATATATTAAAATAGGTTACTGCTATTGTCTAGAGATAAAAATCCCTAGTCATCTAATTTTAGGCAGATGAATGTTAATGGACCATTGGTAAAAACAAAAATACCTCATGAATAAACATGTTGTTCATTTACTTACATTAATTACATAATTACTCATAACTTATTATAAACAGAGATGATAACAGATGGACAATTGAAATTTTAAACTGGATTCCAAGAGATTGTAAAAGACCCAGAAAGAGACCACATGTGAGATGGATGGATGAAATAAGAAAGTGTGCAGGGGTGATGTGGAGAAGAGAAGCTAAAGATAAAAAAAGATGGATTGAACTTGGAGAGACCTTCATCCTGCAGTGGATTGATAATGGTTGATGATGATGATGATGATTATAAACAAAACCTTAATTTTTGAAAAATTCATTTTTTTTTAATTCCTAGTATATAGAATTTTAAAATTTTATCTTTGATGAAGAAGCAAAAAGATATATTGATAAATACATCTTAGAGAGTTTAATCGTATTACTTTTTATAATTGCAGTTTAAGTGCCAAGTTTTGAAACATACTAATGGTGGGGTGTGTGTTTTTTTCATCCAATTATATTTAATATAAAAAATATTCTCCAGCAATTCATTATACTTTAGATCAAAGCATATGTCAAATAATAAAAATCATTTAAAAAATAGTATGGTAATAATGTTACCAACACAAATAGTTTTATCTCAACCTTTCATCACAAAAATATATTTAATGAAAAAAATCAAATCTATATGCTTCATATAATTTTTATTAAAATCACAGCTCCCCATAATAAAAATAAATCTTAGAAATATTAAAAATCAATTTTCCAATTAAAATAACAATTTTCTAATTAAACAAAACTATAAAAATAAAAAGTAATAAAGTCATTGATAAAAAGAATATTCAATCTCATGATATATGCATTTTCAGCAAGTTAATTTTCTTCTAAAAATAAAATATATTTAAGAAAGCTTACATGTAAATATCATTTACTTATTAAGAAATAAATTGCAATTTTTTAAAAAATGTAAACAAGTAAAAAATACACTTACTTTTCTGTCAACATTGATGTGAACAAAAGTCTACACCTATTGCTGCTGCCATCTAAGGACAATAGTTACAATTAAAAATTTAATCTATTACAGATGTTCAACTAAGACTTAAAATCACTAAAAAGTTAAATTTCCATTGAAAAACCTTTCAATAAGCAAATTGAACAGATTCATCTAGTCATTGAACCAAAAATTGTGATTGTAGCAACAACGAAAGCTCTATATGAAAATCACTTAATGCATGGCTAAAATTTTTATGTGAAAACCATTTTACAAAAGTTGGAATTCTAATAATTTTAATATATATGTCAAGTTCTTTGCATGCAAATGAAGTAGCTAAACAGTAAATAAATAATTGTATGATTAATTGCTCAGAACCAGATAACAGAATGGGCACAAAGCTTCATTAATTGACTGAAATTTTAAAATTTAACTAGCTGATAATTGATCCAAAAACCTTTAACCCTCATCTCCCATATTGTCACTGTACTAAATAATATATTAGGCCAATAAGATATATATGACTATCTATGATGATTTGCTTTTGCATATCCTCTCAACATTTGACACAACTGATCCTATGCCATTAGATTTAGAATTTTATTAAAAGTTTAATCGATCATTTGTCACTAAGATAAATAACTTTAACTTATGAAACATTTAACTTTACCTTTTTCACTCTCTTTTTCTGACAGTTTAAAATGAAAAATTATATTTTCATTCTTAATTAGCAATTCCAATGGCAATTTCTAAAAGCAATTAAGTACCATAAAGCAAAAATTAAAAAAAAAAAAGAAAATGATGCAAGATAACTAACAAACAAACAAATGAACTAATTTTATATAAAAGATGAATGGTAAAGGATTATTGGTACCTTATGCACAATAAAGCTGACTTTAAATATACTTGACTTATTTGTTTTATGCAGCTGTAATATCTATCCTGGTTGTTGGCTGCAAATCCTTATTGAAATATTTAAATTATACTATAACACTTATTTCTGTTGCTCATTTTTGTACAAAATTTCTTTAACATATTTATCAAATATAGAACACACAGATGATTAATCTCTCAGTTGTCACTTTTAAAACTATGTACTTTTAAAAATATTGCAATGTGTATATAAACATTAACAATATTTTATTAAGAGTTTCATAAATTACTTTAAACAATATTAAAAATTATCCATTATATTTTAAATAACTATTTTATTTTTTATTAGGCATATATTTGAAAATTTGTTTGTTTGTTATGTAATAACTCCACAAATATTGCTCCAATTTTCTTATTATACACTTTTTCCCCAGTAAAATAATAGATTGATAATTTTTAAATTTTCTAGAAGATATTATTTTAGATGATGAAAAATTCCTGAGAAATTACTACTAGTACAAACTTTCAGATTCTATACCTGTGGCTTTTCTCATATTAGTTGTAAATTTCCAATTTTTTTCAAATAATCAAATACCATAAACTAAGAATCCGTAGCCTATATAATTCCCCCCCCCCCCAAGAAAATCATGTAAGATTCATCAAGATTTGTGTAATACTTGATGAACTATTAAGTAACGGACAAACATATTAAAAAACATCACTTACTGATCATGCTATTTGTAAGTAGTAACTTAACAGAAAAATCTCTGGGAGCATATTTAATTATTTTTACAAATAATTTTAGTATATAAAAAAGAAAATTTTTACAAATTTTTCTAACATCAGAAAATAATTTAGGTTATCTATTTAAAATATTTTTTTCAATTTGAACACATGGAAGGTAATACAGCCATTAAACCCTTTCTTTTGTAATCATATAAATAGAAATAAGAAAGAAGTTATTACTCAACAAATTAATCAAAGTTTTAAGTGGTGAAGATTTAATAAGTTTTCCTTTGTTTATTGATCAATTACTAAATGTTTGTTTGTTTGCTATTGCTTAATAGTAAGATTAAAATAATCTCATTATTAGTGAATGAAGTATCATATCTCAGCCTTATTAATTATTTTTACATTCAGTGCAGTGGCATTTATTTGGCTATTCCAAATTAACTGGAACCTTTATACCCAAAATAGTCAACAATAGTTATTAATGTATACTGGATGGATAGCTGGATTAGCTATGTGATGATCACCATAAAAACATTTAAATCTGTTTGCAACTTTAAAAAATGTTGGCCCAGGCTCATATCCCAGATTGTTCATAGATGTGCTAACCCAACACACTTAGATTTACTTGAAAATATTCACTTAATTGAAAAAAATGTTTATACTTCCTCTTAAACTTAATGCTAGATCATGGATTTATACAAAGTTGCATAAGTCTGAAACCCAAATCTGCTCATTTCCCACTGATAGTAATAACACCTTTGTTTTCAAAGTCTTTGATACAGTTTAAGAAATAATTATCAAGTAATATCATATGCTTTAATAAGTCCAAATGTTTTGAGTTTCATTGCAGAATAATGTAATCTTTTATGATATTAAAATGCATTTGTATAAAAGTAGTTAGGGGAGGAGACACAAAAAAATACAGTAACAGTATAAACCTGATATTGAACATTTGTCTGCACACCCATGCTCTGAAATTTGAATCCAGGCAAAAAAAATTTTTTTTTTTTCAGGTGCAAAACAGACATAATTTTAAAACACTAAACATCATATGATCACCATCATACTAGCATATAATTGTTGTAGTGCTCTCAGATCCAAGGCTCCTCACTGATGATGGCCACAAGCCAGAAACTAGTCTGGGGATATTGGATGAGTAGGCACTAGATAGGAATTTTATGCACAAGCCTTCTGGCATCTATTGATTACTCTGGTTAGCACAGGGTGGCACTACTGTATGGAGAGTTTTTCTTTTGTTTAGACAATTTTGTTATTGATAGGTCCATTAGTTACTCTTAGCTAGAAAATAAAACTAGGATGTAAAGCTATTAAACCCTTATTACCCAGCATTCATATGACCAGGTGATTAATGCTTTTTATTTTAGAATACTTCATTGGAGGGTTGAGGAAGAGGCTTATGCAGTGCAGTGGATTGTTTGACTGCAATTTTACATTTATAGAGACTTCTAGAGATAAGATTTTGTAGATAAATAACCCAGCTTTGTAATCACATTATTTCCTATAAGAACAATATTAGATGATCTGATAATATAAAACAATTCTTAATATGTTTTTAGTTTATTTCTATATATTGAGATACTAAGAAAAAAATTAATAGTATGGTTAGTTATTAAACAGTCATGTGATATTTAAGCACAGGCTTTCATTATACAGAATGATGACATAAACTCTTTAGGTTTAGTCTGACTGACTAGTTACTATGGTAGTTGCTTTACTTACAAATGAGGTTCATGCCAACTTAAGTATTGGATGAATAATAACTGTATGGATAATTAATTACTTGTAAAAACATGACATTCCAAGTGCACTGTAGTGAGCACAGCGTTCAACTGATTAAACTAGGATTTTCCTTAACACTTCACTTGCTAAAAATTCACCATTCTGTCATTAACCCACACTTAATACTAAAATATATTGTGATAAGAAAAGCATGCAATGGTGAACTAACATTTATCGATTAGGTGTTACTGCTGTTAATTCATAGTATGCAGTGGTTTAGTTTCCTCCAAGTACAGAATTTAACAATTATAACAATAAAAATTCTAAAAGTTTGTATTGACATATGTTGGATAGTTTCAAGTTTAAATGTGAATAATTGTAAGCAGCTGGAAGAAAATATAGATGTCAGCACATGTATTATAGAAGTCTATATAAGGGAGTATATATCTTGTCAGGTCTTTTTTGTGGATGATATCTTTTTTGTGCAGAAAGAAGAGAAGATATGGAAGTTATGCTGAGGACATGTGCAAAGGGTGGGTAAAGAGATGGAGATTAAATTTAGTGAAGAAAAATCAAATATAATGATGGTTAATACTGGGGAAAGAGAAGATGTTGAAATTTTTATTGGGGGATATAAAGTTAAGTATGGTGAATAGATATAGTTATTTGGGAATTATCTTAAGTAATCAGAAAAATTGTTTGGATGAATGGGAGAAAAAATTGATAAATGAAACAAAGAAAAAAAAAGATTGATAAAGAATTTAACAGTGTTTTCATATAATAAATATGATATAGCTAGAATTATATAGAAGAGAGTTGCAGTAGCAGGATTAACATATGGTAATGGTGTGATATGTGTTAGTAAAGGGGTATTAGATAACTTAGAAAAAATACAAAGGGAAGTAGGAAGACATGCATTGGATGAAGATGTATGGACAGCAGGGAGAAATAGGATGGTCAAGTTTTTATATGAGAGATGCAAAAAGTAAAATGAAAATGTTTGATAGATTGCAGTTCATGGATAATAAAAGAATAGCCAAAATAGTATTTAATTGGGTTATGAGTAAAGGGCAAGCAACAAGATGGATGAAAAAGGTAATGTGATATGCAAAAGATTTGGATAAAGAATTTATATCAGTATACTTGTACAAAAGGTGGGATGATTGTGTTAGGAGGATTGTTGAGTGTTATAGTGGTAAGGAATGGGATATAAGAATAGATGCATTAATAAAGAATAGGGAGTTGGAGAGATGGAGAACTAGTATGGAGAGTAAAAAAGAGTTTAAATATATATAGAAGTAAACGGAACATTGGGTGGGAGTTACTTTATGATAATAGCAAGGAAAGTAGTTTATTGTTTAAGGCTCAAACGGGATCTTTAGCAACAAGAGAACATACATGTAAATGGAAAAATATGGGTGATTTAGTCTGTAAATTGTGTAAAGAAGGCGTAGAAAATATTAGGCATCTGTTGGTTGAATGTAAATGCTTGAAAGCAGAAAGGGTACAAATAATGAAGTTATGGAAGAATAAATATGAACAAAGTGATTATACAAAAAGTGGGTTATTGGTTTTTATGCTGGGTTAGGGAAAAGATAAGGGGGGATTTAGATATAAAGGCCATAGAGTTGACAAAGTTTATGTTGTGGAAATGGGATGGAGCAGATTATGGAAAAGCTTAGGGTGGGGAATGGAAATGGAAGGTAAAGTGGCTAACAGGTTTCTTTGGGCATAGTTGCTGAGAGATTCCTGACTCCGTTTAAGAAGGAATCACAGTACATCACATATAATAAGTTGAAAATACAATATTTATAATGAATTTTTTTTCTTCTACAGAATAGGCTTTTTCATACCTGCACTTATATATGTAAGGGGTTTGAACTCAGACTTTCACACGACCCTCAACCATCCATGCTATCTCATATCATTGATACACTTGATCAAACACATGTCGAAAGCGGTATGAGAATATTTGTAATGATAAATGTTCTTATGCAATTGCTTTTTCTTCTCAATAGAAGTATTTTGCAAGTCATTCGGATTGCTAATATAAATAAAAACATTATTTTTACTCTTTACAAATTTATCCTATTTTTCAAATTCGTAAAATTAACCCAGATTTTCAAACGATTTGACCATTTCCTTTTCGTTTGTTTGCTTGGCTGCAGTTTTACTCCTATGAGTTAATGCTAGAATCATTCAAACACATTTACTCACGCCTACCCATAATTCTCTTAGCTTTTCAATAACGCAGACTGATCCAGCTTTAATGAAATCAAGTTAAAGTGAAAGAAGAAGGCATAGATTTGTGTCCAATCTCAAGCTGTCGGAGAATATCACAAGAGTTTATCCTCTATATGCTTAAAACTTATAAAGAAGGCTTAGCGTGAAAACTATAAAAAAAATTGAAATAAAATGGGGGAAAATTGTGTGGATCTTACTTGGCAATAAAATAAAATAAAAAAGATAACATTATTAATTAAATTGTTAATTAGAATATTCATTTTCCTTCCTGTAATGAGTATGCAAACGAAATTACAATTTATTTTATTTTTAAGGGAATAAAAAAGTATTTTAGTCACGTCAGACCGTTTTATAAAAATAAAGCGAATTGATTAATGTTGAGCGAGAACGAATTAATTTTAAAAAAGAATTAATACCTTCGGCACAAACGTGCTTTTACGTCTTTTATATATATCGCATTTCTCTAAAGCAGACGGTTTTGTAATAATTTTTTGTCAATTCGTTGGTGGCCTAGTGGTTAGCATAGTTGCTTTCCAAGCAGTTGGCCCGGGTTCGCATCCCGGTCAATGCATTTGATATAAAAAAAGAAATTACGCATGTTAACAAATGTCTATTATAAATGACCTTAATATCAAGCTACACCAACGGGGCTAAAGGTTAAATTTTACCCAAAAGCATATGATAAATTATATACCAGGTGATTGTAAGTTTATATGATATACAAATACACAAATGGCAAGTTGTACATATTTCAAGCATCCGGGTAGCAGGGTGAATATCATTTGAACATGTAAGTGACAGGGTATCACATATGAAAGCCTAAGTGACACCCATAGCATTAAGGAAGAGGCTGAATATATATAAGTATCCAAATGATAAGTTGGACATGTAGGCAGATGTACACGTTTGAGTTTCCAAGTATCAGGATAAATACGAATGACTGTTTAATTGACAATTAAACATAGATAAGCTTGCAATAAACAAGATGGGTGTGAAAGCTCTGCACAATTGAATACTGTGATTTTTTTAACTTTTTTTATATTTTATGTTAAATTAAATGAAAATCCAACTAAGAGGCAATTGCTTTCTATATGTGTCCTACTTAGAATTTTTATCACCAGGCTTCAATTGCATTTTTAATAATGGATCATGTTTTCCCCACATTATATAATTGCTAGCACTTTGACCACATCTTGATCTTTTTGGACCCATGTACTTGAGATCCATTTTCATATCTGTACTTTAATTTAAATAATGCCGCATTGACTGCCGGTGAAATGCATAGTAGTGTCCGATTGATCTGTTGCGACTGTTCAATTATATCATAAATGTCGTTAACTGCTTTTACTTCTTCTTTACGAAATGCAATAAATGTAATAAGAGTGCTTATACACAACTAAATGGAAATATTTATTTATATTGATAATAATACACCAAAACAAAGCAATAAAAGAGGTTTACCTGACTGAATTATGATCCAGAGTAAAAGTCACTAGACAGCAAGGTATAACTAAGTGATAACACTTGACCATCATCAGCAGTAGTTTGCTTTTTTATTACACTGATTATCATTATCATCATCAACCATTATCAATCCACTGCAGGATGAAGGTCTCTCCAAGTTCAATCCATCTTCTCCGATCTCTAGCCTCCCCTCTCCACATCACCCCTGCACACTTTCTTATTTCTTCCATCCATCTCACATGCGATCTCTTTCTGGGTCTTTTAAAATTTCTTGGAATCCAGTTTGATTTCAGTTGTCCATCTATGATCATCTTTTCTAGAAATATGTCCAGACCAACTCCACTTCAGTCTTTTAATTTTTTCAATGATGTTAGTAACATCTGTTTGTTCTCTTACCCATATATTGTATTTTTGATCTCTTCTTGTTATTCCTAACATGCATCTCTCCATATTTCTTTGAGTGGATTGAAGTCTCTGTATTGTTCTCTATTAAGTGTCCAAGTCTCAGATCCATAAACAAGAACTGGTATAAAGACATTTATCAAAAAAAAACTCTTCCTTTTTGAACATATAGGCATATTTTCCTTTAATATTGTTATTTCTACTCAAAGCACGCCAACCAAGTTAATTCTATGATTTGAAGCCATCTAATGCATTCTAATAAATTCATTTTATAATCAAAATGTACAGCTACTTGTGCTTGTATTCCAGTCTGTACTATCTATACAAAGAATCATCAATATCTATAGCAATACATACAGTAATTAGTATACATAATGGTCATTTAGACTTATTTAATTAAATAAAAGATATACAGTTATTAAAGAACCTGCATAAAACTTAGTACACCATCAAAGTGATGTACTCTGGAGTTCAAGGTCCAATGATCAAGGCTTCTTCTCTTATACTACAGTGCCTGAACTTCTTATAAACTCTTGAGCTAATAAACTATTTGATTAACTATTTCAATAGCCTGTCGCAGATAAAGCATATTTCCTACAGCTCCCTCTACTAGATGAACAAGAAGAAAAGGATTTATTCACCAGGCTTGCCAGATCTTTACTGATGATGATTTTTGATTTTTTTAACTTTGTCTCTAAGATTAAAAATAGTCATAAGGATAGCTAGTTAAGATTAATGTGGTTTGGATTGTTATTAAAACAACTAAGCCTATTTACAAACAGAAAAAAGTTTTATTCAGACCAGATTCAAATTATGGGTTATGGACTTAGCAAGGGGATCCAGTAAGGATTAATTACATCACCAGACCATTATGTTTTAAATAAACAAATTTAAATAAACAACTTAATTCAATATAAGGTTTTTATTTTTATTCTTATATACATTTTGACTATTCAAACAGTCATCATTAGTCCTCTAAAATCTGAAATGTTAATTCTGATGCTAGTTTGCCATTGCCTGCCATCCTTTAATATTTTTTTAAAACTAGATTAGGTCAGAGTAATTTCAAAAATTTACCAAACCCAACTATTTAGAACTTAATTACATGATGATTAATTATGAAATTACAATGCAGATTAAATTTTTAATACAAAACAAGCTATGGTATTTAACTATACTTTTTTATCAAAAAAAATAGATTTTTAAATGTAAAGGGAAATGAAATTAGAGGAGTGAGAAATTTGAATTTTGAGAGAGAATAGTGAAATGTATTTAACCATATGATCAATTATATCTTTGACATATATATGTGTGTGTGTGTGTTTTATGAAGAAAATGGGTTTCTTAAATGAAGTCAGAAGTTTTTGTGTAAGGGTGATATGCCTAAAGACTCATGTTAAATATTCCAATATTATGTAGAAACTGTTCATGCAAATGAAAACAAATATCTAGTCTTATTTCCTATTGATGTTTCCTTTCTACAACTACCAAATCATTCTTACCTGATATATTTCCTTTTCTTCTCTTATCCAATTTTTTGTTAATCCTAATCCATTATCTTCAAAGTCTTCATTTTCATCATATAAACTATAAAAAGTCTTTATATCATTCACTTTCTCCATTTTATGTTTCTCTTTCTTAATATTAATTTTCTTGACCCTCTTACAATATGTTATTCTTCAAAAAATAAATGTTCAAAAAATTTTCCTTCCATCTGCAAAAATTCTTGTCCTATTTTTGTCTCCTATTTTGGTATCTGAAGGTCTTATTTTCATACCAAATAATAATAAGCTCCTTTTAATATTATTTTACATTGTTCCATTATTTATAGATTTTTTTATTCTTGTATAACTCTAAATTATTTTTAAAATTACTATTCATTTTCCATAAGTCTCTTTGCCACTAACCACCCCTTTTTTACAGTCCTCTGGACCCTGTGTGGTTTAGGAAGTGTTTAAGTATCAGATTCTGGGGCATAAATGTTCTCAGATCAATTTCTGATGCTCAAACTTCTTAAGAATTTCCAAGACATTGATTACATCTGGGTCTTATTTTATGTGGTAGATAGGTTCCTCAGAAAACACGCACAAAAGAAATCACACAAAAATAAATGTAACTTACCTTGAAAAATGGGGAACATGTTCCAGTAATTTTCAGAAGTTACATAAAAGCAAAGCAACAAGGAAAAATTACTTTAAAATTCGCATTAAAAAAATAAGGAAATAAAGTATGACTAATAAAAAATTTCAAATATTTGAAAAAAATTAATACAAGACAAACTTTTTTTATTTTTTTTATTAACTATAGTATTTAATTTTACATTTTTTCATACATATTTTAATCATTACCACTGTTTGACAATATGCGTTCGTTTGTGAACTAGTAAGAAATCAGATTCGTGACGTGATGTACAACTAGCGCCACTTTCAGTCTTGAGCTATGTTAATGGTTTTCTGTTTCTATATTTAAAAAAATGAGATCACAATCAAAACAAAAAAAATTATACATTATCATTAGAAATATTATTTTCAGTTTATAAAATCAATAAAATCTTCGTTATTATTTATTTTAAAAATCTAAAAAAATATTTATTTCTGTTAATATCTAACAAAATATGTTTTAAAAGTTTAAAATTTTTGCATATTTATTGTGATATTTTTATATGTACATATAAATCTATTATTATTATTTACTCATTAGTATAAGTAGGTTATTTACATAGAAGCTAAGATTCTAAATACATCTTCAGGCCATATTCACATTAGCTGCTAATATAACGTTATATTTTTGAAAAAAAAAAGTGTTTCAAGTCAAAATAAGTTATTAATAATTTAAATTTCTTGATATCTAATAAATATAGTGAAATATGAAAGATATTAAGAAGAAACATGAATCGCATAACTTCAAAATCGCATTAAAATAATCCGCATAAAACGAGACCCAGGTGTATTTATTTTTATTTATTATATATATGGAATATTTTCTCTATTTATTTATCCCATTTCTTATACAAATACAGAGCATCAAAATACCCTCTAATAAATTTATTATACTACAAGATTATAAATTAGGACAGTTAATTCTCAATTTATTATTCTTCAAGGAATCAAAGAAAATAAATGAGAGATATATGAAAACTATAAAATATAAACAGGTTAAAATTTGTAAAAAACTAATAATTGAATAATTATATATTGAAATACTGTCCAGGTAGAGAATAACTTACTGTTAGTTTTAAATACTATTCACATGTTATAATCCAAAAAATATACATTTTTTTTGTAAAATGTGTATGAATATATATAATTTTATTATCACGTTAATTCTATATTTTACCTGAAGGTTTGTAATGATGGTATTTTAGATATAATAATATGTTGGCCTATTTCCGTAATCTATCATTAAATGTTGAATGTCTAAAAAAATTTAGACTTTATTTAAATTTTTCCAATTGTATTTGGAAAAGTTTAAATAAAGTTTTAAAATTTTCTAGACATTCAACATTTAATGATAGATGATGGAAATAGTCCAACATATAATCACAAGTAATTCTATATGCTTGCAAAATCAGAATTAAAATTAATTATAATGAATAGAAGATTGCTTTTTTTTATTAAAAAACCAAAATCTTATCTAATTAATTCATTATTTTAAAAAGGCAATTTGTTTTAAATAAAAAATGAAATTAGCATTTATTTATTTTTGGACAAATTTTATATTTCATCTGATCTCTGAAAATGTAATATTTTTAATAGGCAAACAAAAGTTGTAAACAAAACAAAACCTCTTTCTGAAGTATAAGTAGCAGAATGAAAAAGAATTGAAGATAGTGTTAATCAATTCTAATTTCTTTAAAACTAAAAGTTATAATAAAAATTTAAAAAAAGAAGATATAATTGGTATTTTATAAAAATAATAAAAATATTGTTTAAAAATAAAAAACTGGCCATACAACAACATATTACATTAGAACCATTCCTTAACCATGATAAATGAGAATAAATAATCATTTGCCAAATAATAGATCTATAATAAAAACATGTCTTACTCTACTACTGATTTCAGGATTAAAAAACATGCAAAAAAGGATACAAGCATATAAGGTAAATAAAACTTCATGCATACATAAAACTGACAGCTCGTGAACTGTAAACTCTCCCAACATTTTGTTTTTTTAATATAACTAATATTAAAACAAAGCTCAACTTAGTCATACAAGAGCTAATTAAGCAAAATTAAATATATAAATACATATTAGCTATCAATATGTCTGCTAATATATTTAATATCTTTATATTAAATTTGAATCACATAGTAATAACCCAGGCTTATCAATTATCAGGAATCTTTAATCTCTTATCAAGGCAAAACTCTTGTATAATATGCTGTTAAAGATTGTAGACACTCACAATCTAGGGTATAGCTTATATTTATTTATATAATTAATATCAGTATACTAAATTTTATAACTTTAACTCCAGTTTTATATATATACTAGAATATTATGTGGAGATATGTAGAATGGATAAAATTAGCAATGTAGAAGTGTGAAAAAGAATTAGTGTAAAGAATTAAAAATGAAAAAAAAAAAAGGGAAAAAATTAAAGAAATTATAATATTTAAAAATTGTAAAAAAAAAAAAATGGGAGGAGGGAAATAAATTATCAATAGGTTTGAAAATGAAAATAATTATAAGCAAGAAGAATTGCTTTATATCTGATTAAAAGCTTCATGCTTAGAACTTTGAAGTCTTAGTTATTACAAAATGAACACATAAGATAAATTTATTAAATTATAGACCAAGCTGTACTATTCATAATCACATAAAAGTAATGATTAGAAATGATATATACAACCCAATAAATGTCGCCATATTTTGCATGAAATGCAAGAATAAACACTGAAAATTTTGAACACACATAATTCTGCTAATCAGATAACAAAACCTTCTTTTGGACCACCCTTCATGATAAGGACTCATAAACTTTCCACTTATATGTCTGCCCTGTCTTCCACAAATGTTAAGAATAAGCCAGGCTAAGCAAAAGATAGAGAAATATGGAGACAATGATCCAGAACAAGGTGAAGGACCTTATTTTCGCGGATGTCAGACGACAATAACATATTACTGATTTAAAAATCATAAATAATGCTGTTAATCTCCAAAGGTTTTGAATTTAAACATGTGATTCTGTTATTTTTACTTAAGCTAAAATGGTTTTTTTTTCTCTTCACGTCCGCCTTGAAAGTGTCACAAGTCAACATAGTGCAGAATTAATGCTAAGTGATTTCTGAAAAATAATACTGATCCTTTTAATATGATTTTATCAAAATGTACTCCTTTTGAGATGCAAAAATCATTATGTTTTTACCCTCAGTGGATGTCTTCCTCCTATGAATGAAACAAGATTAATTTAAGAACATCACATTTTAATGTTATCATCAGGTGAGTAGCAAAGGGATATTTCTAATGATTCAGAAAGAAAGAAGACGTCAAAAAGAATAAACATACTAAACCGTTTAACCCTCATTTCACAATATTTTAGCTGAACTTTAAACTTAATCTTATAAAAGTATTATAATAATAAAAATGTTAACAGAGAATGTTGACTATTTTAACAAACAAGGTTTTAATAGTTTTAAAAAGTAAAAATATTTAAATATCGAATGCAATTAAAGTACCCACAATGCAAAATGTATAGAATATGAATTAAGTAACCTTTATGTTAATATAATATATGAATAAATAATAATAAATGCGACTGAAATAATATGTTTAATAATCTTCTAAGTCAACTTTCGACATGGAGTGTCTGTATCAAAGAATAACAGAGATAACTGACAGAGAGTGAGAATGTTTCCGATTATAAAATGTTAAATTAGGAATACTCAGCCTACTAATGAACTCCATAGACAGTGAATAGTAAAATGACCTTAGACATAAGGATTAACGAAAAAAAAAAACTGATAAAAAATATTGCCTAAGAGTATCTTCTACTGCTTTTTAAAGTGAAGTGTTAAGTCATCAAAGGATAGATATTGTTTCTATCAAAGTCTATTTTGTCTTTCATTTTGTTGTTTTATTTTATTTATATTTATTATGGTCGGCCATCACTATTACACAAACCTTTCATATTATAACTTTGACATTAAAATTGTGTGTTTGTATGAGCACATTACATTTTTTTTATTATATCCATTGCAATGTTCAGTTCAATCCTTTTTTTCTTTTATTCTAAGAAAGCCTTCAATATCGAAAAGACAGTTGTGGGATGCACAACAATTAGACCATAGTTATGATTAAAACAGTCAAAAGTCTCCATACAGTATTGCCATTCAGTGCAAGCCAGAGTAATCAATGGATGCCAGAAGGCTTGTGCATAAAACCCCCATCTAGTACCTACTCATCCAATATTTCCAGACTAGTTTCTGGCTTGTGGCCTTTATCAGTGAGGAGTCTTGAATCTGAGACACTGTGTCTAGATTTTAGGATCTAATGCAACCCTCCATCAGCCACCCATTGATTAATCTGGCTTCCACTGAGTGGCAATACTATATAGAGAGTTTTTCCTGTTTTAATAACAGTTATATGCAAGCATAAGAAATGGTGATCATGTGATGTTTATTGGCATAGTTATAATCTTGTGAGAAGAAGTATGATCAATATCAAGATGCTCCAGGATTTATGACAGAAGCAAGTAAATGTGTTGGGAAAATCTATTTACAGATCGTCCTGGCTATGAGAAACATGAAAGAACCTAGAAAAGTGCCTACAATGTATTGTTTTGCAAAATCTGCCTAGATCACTATGCTTAAAAGATTCTTTGCTAAGATGAGAAAATGTAGTTACAGTATTAAAACAGGCAGTGATAAAGAATTTTTTTCTAAATGTAGATGTATGGATTGTGAAAACTTTCCTTGATATGAACACTTTAAGATCTAACCATAAGATAGTACTTGTAGTTAAGAAGAGTCAGAAGTTTACTGTTGATAGAGACATTCTTAATAAACTAAACTTCTAAAAAAAAATTAGTAAAACAGATAATCATTAACAAATTAGTTGTTTGGCTTAATTTAATAAGCTTGTAATTATAAAACTAAAAAAGAGCATGCAATAGCTCTAACAAGCTTTATCGATAAATGCCACAAGAAAAAGCAGTTAAAAATCTCTATCTAAAAATTATCCCTATTCTCAGACCAGTCCCTAAAATATTCAAGTGCTTCACTGAGGATCGCCAATAGCATGAAACCAGTCTTGAGGATAGGGATAATTTCTAGCTAGAGATTTTTAAATGCTTTCTCTTGCAACATTTATTGATAAAGCTTATTAGATCTATTGTATGCTCTTTATTTAGTTTTTTTAATTGTTTGTTTGCTTTTGAAAAATTATATTGCAAAATGAAAAAAAGCTATATGTTTTTTGATCTATTATGAGAATCAATTTGGAACTTTCTATTCTGGAATTCGTAAATGAATCATTAAAAAAACTCAAATGCTATTAAGAATTTAAACCTGTCACCATTCTATTAGATTCAGAAAGTTCAGAAAAGGAAAATTTTTATTCACTTGTTGGACAATGTCATTACATCAATATATTTTTGTTTAAAGACTTTAATCTATGTATTGACAGAAATAGTACACTTTTTTCCAAAAGTATACAAAATTGCTCTATAAATTCAAATGACTTGATGTTATTCTTATGAAGACTGCAGGACAGTCAAAACTGTTAGAAAATTAAAAGAATTATATAAAAAAAATTGCATTAGAGTGTATATGTGGAGATTTATAAAAAGTGATATATATGACTTGATGTTATTGGATTTTTGAATAACGCACATATTGATTATCATAAACACTTGATTTAGGCAGAAAAATATTTATGAAGAAGCTTCAATACATCCATCTTTAAAACAATAGATATTTTTTAGATTTTGTCTAATCAAAAGTAGTTCCTGACTTGACTGTAAGATTAGTACATTTTAAGATGATAATCTTAATTTTAAAAATAGGTCTTACTCCAAAAATATTGGTAGAAAAATTGATACTTATTTTTTAGAAGCTTCTGCTATTTATACTAAATTTTAACCACTATATAACATTAAAAATGCCAATTTGCATTTTAACCTAATTGTTTTACTGAGACACAAACTCTCTTAAGAAATATGATGTAAATAAATATAAGTAAGTCAGAATTCTGATTATATCTTTAACAGTAATTGTATTATTAATGTAACATTTATGCTCTGCTTGGTAGAATAATTAATTAAACAAATATATCACTACATACTTAACATAAAGATTTAATAATACAAATTCAATGTTTAATACTAAAACCTAAAACTGATCAATGCCAATAAAAACTATAAAGATACAATAATTAACTCGTTGTAGTTTCTTTTGATTTTTTTTTTTTTTTGACAGACTGAATATAACCCTTCCAAATTGTTTGTTTTTGTACTGTATATGTTAAATAAACCTCTAAGAACTTACTTTATTGAAGTTTTCACAATGTGTTTATTCAAATTAATTATCTAACAATTTCAACAGCCTAGCAGCTTTTTTCAGAGCTATGTATAAATAAGGAAAAAACAACAACAACTCTGAAAAAAACTGCTGGACAATCAAAAACATCAGATAAATAAATTTGAATGAAAGTACCATAAAACATGCATTTATATTATGTTTCATGTAATATATAATTCTGAAATATATTATAATTCTATGAAATCAATGGAAGATACATTTTTACATAATAATGATGATATTTTGAACACATGGAGGAAGTATTTTAATCTTCTCTCTTTTAAGGACAAATTCACCCTATTTTCTCATTTAAATTTGGACAAGGATAACCAAGTTAATGGCATTAAAACAAGTTGTTCTAGACATAAAAATGAAAAAGCTTCATATGGCAATGAGATACCTGAAGAAGTTTTAAAATGTGATGTTAGATTCAAAATTATTTTAAGCTCATTCCTATTGTTACAATTTATAAAAAAATAAATTATAAGAAAAATACTTTAAAAATTTTTATTGCATAAGAATGAGATTTGTTAAAATCTTCATTTGGAGTATATTGACATATAGATTGAAACCTGACCCTTGGAAACACAGGAAATGATAGAAAGTTTTGTAATTAGAATCTTCATTTGGAGTATATTGACATACAGATGTGAAACCTGGTCTTTGGAAAAACAGAAAAGGATAAGAAGTTTTGCCAATAGAATCTTCATTTGGAGTACATTAACATATAAATATGAAACCTGGTCTATGGAAAAGCAGGAAAGGGTAAGATTAAAAGTTTTGTAATTAGAATCTTCATTTGGAGTATTTTGACATATAGATGTGAAACCTGCTCCTTCGAAAAACAGGAGAGAATAAGATTAGAAGTTTTGTAAAAAGAGTTTGATGAAAAGGGAGACAAGTACTCAAATATTGAGGGAACTTGGAGTGAAAAGGATCATGATAAAAATGAGAAAGGTTAAATTCTTGGAATATCTTTTTTTAAGACAATTTTATTTTTTACAAAATATTCTGGAAGGCAAAATTTTGGGGAGGAATACCAAGAGTTGGGCTATGAATATCCTATCTTTTAAAATGTGTCAGTGAAATCAGATGTTTTTCTTATGCAAGTGTGAAAATTGTTGAAGACAGAATGCTGTGGTTGCAATGACAAGATCTTGCTTTTAGTAATTGATTATTGTTTTCATCATAAATAGATAGAGTTACTGTCATTTCAAAGAATCAGGAAACACAAAAATATTCTGTTTGGGCAAATGAGAAAAGAAGTATGTAAGATAAAGCAATATTTATATATTGTTTTTATTGATTTTGTAATAATATTGACTCAATTTATTGAAAAGTCTGTGGGCAACATATGATATCATTTGTGTGCTTCACAAACATTATTTTAATTTATGTAGCTTCCTTATAACAGTATAAGAGAATATGTTTTTATTGATGCTGGAAAATTTAATCATTTGGAACAACTTAGAGACAATTTCCGAAGATGAAATGGTAAAAAATATTACAACTTGAACCAATTAATAGGCAAGATGATACATTTATTTTATACATTTATTACTTAACATATGGACCTAAAATAGATGCTACAAAAATTATTAAATCTTTAAATTAAGTTAAAGGCTCAAAAAGAAGACAAGTATAAGAAATATATTACATTAAATGTAATTTAAATAATTGTATGAATATTTACAATACTTCAATAAAATAATCAAAAATTTTTACTAGTAAAGTGTCAATCTATAATTCTTAAGAGAAGGTAATCAAACCTCTACACATGTGCTGTATTATAATATTCAATTAGCGATGTTAAATATGAGTAAATTTTTAATCCAAGTCATAAGACTTTGAAAAGATAAAAACAGCTGTCTTATCTTTATATCTAAATGCAGTTTTATAGGCAAATCTTAAGCCTTTGAAAAAAAAGTGTGAATATATTAAATAACTCACTTACTTACATTTTTTTTTTATATCCTATTAATACTTGCGAAATAATAAAATTTACTATATATAATATTAGAAGATGTTAAACTCCACAAATATTAATAGAATATAAAAAAGAAATGTAAGTAAAGTGAATATTTTAATATAATTGTGCTCTTTTTCCAAGATGGTTAAGATTTGCCTATATAACTGTATTTAGGTATGAAGATAAAATGGACATTCCTATCTTTTCAAAGTGTTTATCTTATGATACTTGTATCAAGAGTTCATTTGTATTTAACATCCCAATTGGATATTATAATATGGCACATGTGTGGAGATTTGATTACCTTCTCTTTAAAAAACTTCAATAAACTTAGTTTAAACAAGGCAAAAATGTCCATATAGTAGTGCCACCCTGTGCCAACCAGAGTAATCAATGGATGCTAGAAGGCTTGTGCATAAAATCCCTAGCTAGTGCCTATTCATCCAATATCCCCAGACTAGTGTCTGGCTTGTGGCCTTTATCAATGAGGAGTCTTAGATATGAGAGCACAAGGCTCCTCACTGACGAAGGCCACAGCCAGAAACTAGTCTGGGGATATTGGATGAGTAGGCACTAGATAGGGATTTTATGCACAAGCCTTCTTGCATCCATTGATTACTCTGGTTGGCACAGGGTGGCACTACTGTATGGAGAGTTTTGCCTTGTTTAATAACAATTATGTTCCAGTATAAGAGATGGTGATCATTTGATGAAACTTAGTTTAACAAATGGCCAATTAAAAATGAATGGAATATTATATAAGATAATATATATAAAGTTGTATAATCTATTATTTATTCTGTATATTGTTATGTTATATAGTCAATTCTATGAAGTTATATTTGATCTATCAATATTAAGGTTTTTGATGTTTTGTTATTTTACTTCCAGTATGGAACACTAGATAGTGTTATTATTTGTAATAATTGGTTAACATTAATATAGATGATTAACATTTAAAAAGAGTATAAATCATATGCCAAGAAGGCTTTTTATATATGATTGGTATATATTTATATTAACTATTGTATATAAATAATCTTTGTTATTTGTTACAATTTATATGAAACAATAGCATAATGGATTTCATTTATTTCCAGTTTAAATAATAATAACATTTACAAAAATATGAATTATAGTATAGACATTAAGAATTTTCTCTTTTTTGGTTTGTTTAAAACTCACGAAAAAAAATGAGAGGCTACTTTCAAATTATGGCAATTGTTTTTTTAACCATACAGAATAAAGCCATTAAAATATCACATCTTCATCTTGCACAATATTTTTATGTAACACTAATTTATTTATGTAGCAGAACTGGAGAAGAGAAATAGAATTGCTACATATGCAATAGTATAAATTAAACAACAAATAATATGTACAAGTCAAGCATTGGTGTCCTAGCAGTTAGCGTAGCTGCCTTTCAAGCAGCTGGCCCGGGTTTGCTTCCCAGTCAATGCTTTGACATATAAAAATAATAATAATAATATGTAAAAAATTTAGAAAACTACAAAACATTCTAACAACATCTGTATTAAATTTAATTAAACATCTTATATTACCACTCATCCATCTTAAGCTGATAAAAACGGAACTAATTCTCATTTCTCATGAAGCTTTTATTAGGATTGCAAGTATGGGAAATGACAAGTGTAAGATGTAGGTCTGACTTAAATTAAGTTTAAGTAACATTCACAGAATTTCAAGTATTATTTGATGCCATTTAATTGTAATCTCACATATTTACAATTTAACGGGAATTTATAAATAAATTAAAATAAATGCCTTAATATTCTACTTTGTAAATATTATCTTTAAACTAATTTAAATCAGTTCCTAAAAACTTTCCCATAAATTTGATGTTAAATCCTACAAATGACATCATTCATATTTGCCATCCTAATAAAAGGTCAGGAAGCAGTTGAAAATGTTACCATTATTAAGGCAGTTAATTAATTGGAGAAGCATGATGAGATGTTCAATTAGACTTAATTTAAATGGCATTTGAGTATTTATTGGCTTCTAAAATTGATATATACTTGTGTGTGTCACTATATCAGTTTTTAGACATTGTTTCAATAGATCTGTAATAATTGAGAGTAAAAAAAATATATTGTATTACAGCTTATACTGATTAATGATAATGTGTGTAAATTTAGATTTGATTTTATATAACAAATGGTGAATGGAGTAATTAACTATTTATTTACTAGATAATTATATGTCTATATGTTATTGCAGCATAGGTAGAAAAAGGAAAAATTAACCCTATATTTGGTAAAAACTTTTCTCATAGTTAGTTTATAATAACTGATTTAGTCTATATTTATTAGATAATATTTCTTTTAGCTTCATCCTACACATATTAGCTATTAGACATGATCACATTCACTTTGGGGACTATAAGTAAGCTGCAGAACCATCAGATTAATATTCATAAGATTTTATAAACTTTAATCTGCAAAAGAAATATTATTCTTATATCTTCTTTACTTTTTTTTTGCATTCCTTCATATATTCATATATATTACTTTTTATAAATCTCCACATATACACTCTAATGCAAATTTTTTTTATATAATTCCTTTAATTTTCTACTGCAGGTCAGTTGAAACTGTTGGAAAATTAAAGGAATTATATTTAAAAAATTTGTATTAGAATGTATATGTGGAGATTTATAAAAAGTAATATATATCTATATGAAGAAATGCAAAAAAAAAGTAAAGGAGAAGATATAAGAATAAGAATAATACTTCTAAGAAGAAGAAGAAAAGACACAAAGAATTAAAAGTTAAAGGAGAGTTATAAATTTTAAAAGAAGGAGGAAGGTTATGCAAAAGCTCTGATGAAGACTGCAGGACATCGAAACTATTATAAAATTAAAGAAATTATATTTAAAAAATTTGCATTAGAGTGTATATGTGGAGATTTATAAAAAATAATACTTTACCCTGCAACTGAATTTTTTTTGTCAAATTTATTTTAGCCCCCCCCCCTACATATTGTAATGGGCACAGATGACGTTACATTGTGTTTTATTATTAAACATGAAAAAAATAAAAGTTCGCAAATAAAAATTTCTTTTTTAAGAATTAAAAATTGAAAATTAAAAAATCATCTTAAACTCGTATATATATAAAATCACACAGATAAAAAAAAAATTATTAAAATAAAACTTTATTAAAAATAGAAAAACTAAATCTTTCAACAAAAAAATTTAGAGATAAAAATATCTTTAAGTTTGGAAAACACATTAATTAATCAGAAATGGAAATGATTATTTTAATTAGTCAAAGTGAACTAGCCTTAGGGCATTTAAATGTATAAGCAAGGGTCAGATAGGAAAACAATAGAAACTAATAGCAAATGAGAGAAATCCATAGGGAAATCGGACTTCAATGAAAGGATCATCATCAACGATGACGTAATGTCCATTGTATCCTAAAGGTAATATAAAAGGAAAAGTTTGGAAATTATTAGATAGTTAGTGACTATATGTGTTAGTGCAGATTTGAAGGAGAAGGGATTGAAAAGAGGCACTCTTCAATCCCTTCAGTTTTGTTAAAAAAAAAGAAATGATATCATTTTCTACATTGAAAACCAGCCAAAGCAAAAGACCTCTGGATGAATAAATAAATCGGCCAACAGAATACCAATCTCTTTAGGATGGCATGGGAATTCATGTTCAAATGGCAAGCAACAGATAAAAGGAACGTTTTGAAATCGTAAGAACTTTTTGAACTCTCAGCTTTAAATATATATAATTAATGAACATTTCTAAACAATAAGAACTTTACTTCTAAACTTGTTCCGTATTTAAAAAAAAATAGAAATAGATTCCTATCTGACCAAACTAAATTATTTATTAATTAGGTATAATTTTATTTGATGTATTTCTTTTGTAAAATCATTTCCATTTTTTTTTGTTCTTTTAAGTTTTTATTATGATTTCTGTTTTTCGATAAATTAAACTATATAAATATTAAACTTAAGTCGGGCGTGAATGGCTATATAGATTTGTAAAGTTATATTAGGAGAGGGTAATCTTAGGTATTCATTTTGTAGTTGAATTAGGTCAATGGATTGGATATATTGGTGTAATTAGTAGATGTAGTATGAGATTCACTACGGGCAGAATCGCTATTATACACCGCACACTCATTTTGCCTATGAGAGGAATTATAGGATGGAGACCGCAGTTCCTTCCTATGGAGTTTTTTTTATTGCTCTCATCATCAGATAGATGTAATATTCCTATCTGATGAGAAGCAGTTTCTTCTCTTAACCCAATTGTGCTGCCGTATTCGTATTACATTGAACACATCGATATATCAGATGGATTGAAGTTTGGTTTGACTGCGAACCTTTGGCCTAAGGTTAAACAAGGATTGAATATTTTCTTTTCAAATGCAAATCTATGTAGTCTATTCATACTCGACACTCTAAATAAAGATGCATTAAATTTAAGTTGGGTATAGACGCTTGCATGGGTTCGTTACCAGTTGATTATGTTTTTGGTTTTCATATTTGATCAAAATATATAAACATTCGGTAAATACTGATACCTTACGGTGAGTATCTAAGATGTATTTATGTCGGATGTCTTTTAAGTTATTGGTGTCAATGCGGTGTCTTATGATGAACACCATTGGGTTTCTTGTATTCCCTATGCAATTGACGGTATCAATGACTTTGTATTTTGATCGTTTATGTTTATTTTGAAATGCTTTTTGACCGTGTAATCTATGTAACCGATCTATACTCAACATTAAAAACACATTATATAAACCCATCTGTGCGAACTTATAAAAAATTAAAATGTAAACTTATAATATTATAAAAATTAAAATGTAAATTTAAATTCTAAAATCAAGTTAAAATCCAAAGTAAAAGTTATTCTAAAATAATGCTAAATTTTATATATGTGCGTAAATAAATGTTTGTGTGTTAATTACTGGCAGTGGCTTATTTTATTCTTTTTTTGAAATATTCTTAGATAAGAATTTATTGTAAATATAAATCTCTGCTGTTCCATTGAGCTAATGACAATGGGCTAACGTCCGGATATCAAATTATATAAAAAAAAATTTTTTTTTGACTTACATATCTACCTACTTTATAAATTTTCTAGGTTCAAATGCCTAGATGGTGCCCTGTAGTGCAGACTACGTTAAGTAGCTTTCTCTGGATCATTACAATATAGTGACCCAGACTGGTGTGTATAACTAACAGCTCTATTCAGTTCTGAACATATAGAATATTTTATGCAGATTTATTTCTTACTGAGAAAACCAACCTCTGGTTACTATACACGTTAGGCTTGGATAAAATACTATATTTTGGAGTACCTTATGCAAACAAAATAAAGACAGATCTGGAAATTCATGAACTTAATTGCAGTTATATGTGTGTAAGAATATACAACACAAATTTTAAAATTTAATTTTTAAAGTAAGTCAGATATAAATTTGGAAAAAATTCCAATAACTATAAAAATTAAAATATCAATTTGTTGTTTTATTTTTAATATATTTATATATAAAAAACTGAAAATAAACAACCAATAATAATTCTGCTTTAATAAGAAAGAGATTATGCCAGCTATAATCTATTTATTAAATTTCTCTCTGTTTCTATGATAACAGAAAAGAGAGGTGGAAAAAGATAAAAGATCGCAAAGCGGAAGCACAATGAAGTAATAAATAGTTTATTACTCATTTATAATATGACAATAGACTTCTGAATAATTCAAACACAGTTTTTAGATAAAAAAGAAAGGAATAATGATTTTAACTAATATAGATATTTGTGTTATATTTGTTTATGCAGCATACAATATATCTTGCACAATAGCTGTACAACAAAAAAATATTTGCAATAAACTCAGTTTGCCAGTGTATATAAACAGTCACAAATACACACACATTACTCAAACATGAAATGCTTAAATTGTCTAAACTATTTGATGACATCATCTTCATTAATTGATTGATCACACTATCTTAATACTTTGATTGATAATGTATTAGAGAATTTAACATATATATAATAATTAAACAAATAAAATGAAGAAAAAAAACAAATTTTCGATCTCTTTATTGATCTTACTCAGAATGTAATTTCTCATGGGAATTCTGAAGAAATACAAGTTTTATTTAATTTTTTTTTTCATTTATTATTTTAGCTTTACTGTATAGATTATTGCAATGATAGGGTAGGGAACTAAAAAAGCTAAATGCCCCTGAATCAAAGTTCAATTGTCACTTTAGTTTTTCACATGTTGCATGATCTCCTGTAAAGAAGTCATTCAATTGTATTCATATATTATATTATAGCTATAAAAATTTATACTGAATGATCATTGATCACTAAATGCTTTCATGTGCAGTATTATCCAAATATTCAGTCCCTCAGTTACCACTTCTAAGCAAACAACTTAACATGTTATTCATATATAGATATATAAAATATCTCACAATTTCACAGGATTATAGAAAAAATAAACAAGGTATCAAAAGCTTTTATTTGTAAAATTTACTCAGTATGTCCACCATTCCTCAAAGCATATGTTATGCATAAGTATAGAGCCATGTGTTTTGATGTAAAGAGTGAAAAAATATGTGACCCTTTATTGCATTCTGACAAACTCCCCCAAAGACAGAAACAGAGATGATAAAAGTTTGAAATCACACGTCTAATAGAAAAGCACATTCATATTAGATATGTATTGAAAATATTGAGGTGAGCACCGTATGACCAATAATTGCACTGTTCAGAAAAATACAAAAAGCTACTCACTGATAAAAGCCATAAGGTAAATAAGGATTTATACTGCACTAATATCTAACAGCTATTAATTACTAAATCTTACACAAGATGACAAAAGAGAATGGAGAATGAAAAAATTTGCTAACGAAGAATTGTTGGTACTGATCCTTAACAATGGATAATGTATATTTAGACATTTGTATTCATAAGTATATATATATTCTGACCTTTATCTCGTGCACCCTCACTTCCAGATAATATATGATATGAAATAAAACGGGTTCTAGCTCAGTTAATAATTAATAAATAAAATATTCAGCATTAAAATTAAAATGTTTCACTAGCTCAAATTTAAAATACGAATAAGGTTCAGTTTATAAAAATAAATTAAATAAATATTTAATATTTTCATGAGACTTGAAGTGAAAATACAGGTGACAAGATAGATTACATTGAGCCAATATCCTACAGGATACTACCTCAATGGCATAAGAACACTATCCCCCACCCCCTATTATTATTTCAAATAACAAACTCATAGTATTCTTACGTCTTTAATAACTTCTACTCACTAAGATTAAACTAATAATTAAATCTTAATCTTCTATTTAATAATCTAGCTCAATAAAATAATCTCAGGTTCATAAAGTTTATTCTAAGTTAATTTAAAAATACAGTAGTAAAATATGAGAAGGGATTTTATGTCATAATCTACTACACTGAAACTAATAATAATAATAACAGTAATAATATTCTTCATTGTTTAACTAATTCTGTATATCTTTTCTTTTCGTTATATTTTTATTACCATAATAAAATAACGAAAAAATATAATATGATCTTATATCTTCATGTAATGATATAATAAATACGTGGTAGCATATGATAATCTGATAAACAAAATGTGTGTGGCAACTGATAGCATATAATTTAACATAATATTGTGATAACTGATTTATGACCCATAAAACAATGTAAGATTATAATTATTTAATTAAATGAATACCAATAAAATATTTAAAATTCTTAAAATAATTCTCTATTTATCTTTTGTGCAAAATTATATATTTGTTTCGATTATTATGCATATATTGTGTTTTCATGCAGCTATGTGGAGAAATAAATAACTCGGACACAAAATTTTTGAAATAACAAAATTTAACAAAGTTTATTACTAATAACAAATAAATCAACAATTTATTTACACTATTTACAGTGGATATCTTTAACCTTTTTTTACTTTACAGTTTGATCTACCGGGTTATAAAAAAAAATATTTTATATTTCAATCATGTCTTTATTTAGATTTAGGACAAAATTTTAAAAAAAATGTTATTATTTGGTTTCTCATTATGGTTAACTTATTACAAGTATATTTATCTACTTTATTAGCAACAGCATTTTATCCTTAATATTATTAAACTATCTTATTTTAAAAATTCATACTTAGAAAAACATTCTATAGAAAACAAAATTTTATAATGAGTATGGATTTCTCAAAATATTAAAAAAAAATTTCATCTTGCAAAGTCAAAGATGTTACACAAAATATTATTCAAAATTCAATACTAGATTTTAGTATTTATCACACAATGTTTACTAATCATAATATATTCTTCTTTAAGCCCTACTTTAGTATGATATAAGTATAATCATCAATACATGTCTGTTAATCAATAAACAAAAATATACTATGCATATTGTTTACATAATTTACTTTGTACTATTATATTTTAAAAATATGCAATACTTATTTTTCTCTTTAAAAAAAAATAATACTAAAGCATTTAAAATTATTATCACTTTAAAAAAAAATATATTTGTTTAGATACCCTATTTTAAAAAGTTTATATTTCATTTCCGAAATAAAATTCAAAATATATTCGATGATTCTTTTCTTTCCTTAGGATACTTTGGATCTTCAATTTTAAGTTATAACATTCTGCTCCTTATAAGCAAATAAACTAATCTTATCCAAAAACGATAGCATAACCTAAGTTCTAAATTATTTATCATTTCTCTTAAACATATCTTACTGAACGATGCAGTTTCATGAAATAAAGATAGCGAAAACAGACACATAGGATTAAGGAAGAAAGCTAGAGTATTACTCTTAACATATCTCAAAATCATGGCACAGTGCGAAGAGGTAGGACATTTATCTGCCTAATATCCTCTAGTACAGGGACGATGTTAAAGCTATTTCTTCAGCTTTATTAGAACATCAAATATTTAAAGTAATATAAACACTGTCCAAATAAAATATGTATCAGTCATATGGGCTTTGTTAACTATGCTGATAACCACATAAAGACTAAATATTATCAGTCATATGGGCTTTATTACATATCCTATTTTAAAAATACATTATCTTGGTTTCCTGCTAACTATAGTACTTCCAAGCCACTATCTCAACATTATTTCTCAAGCTTTTTCTACATCTTACATCGATAAAATAACTATCTGGATTTACAAAACAATAAATAAAATTCATTAATAGTTAAACAATCTTACTATCCCATAAGAAAAGTTGCTTACTTCATTGCTCTGTATGTTTAATCATATACAATCTACTTAGACAATATTTGAATATCCAATGACATGAAAATTTTAAAAGAATCACATAATTATTTGTTATGTTGGATTATATCACTAAATAAAATAAAATAAAAAATTGTCGTATGCATATTTTCAAATCAATCCTATCTCATAATGTTTTTTTAAAATGTTGTATGAAATGCGGTACATATAAGTAAAAAAAAAACTTTTATACTTCATTCTTACTATCCATAGATGATCTAAAGAAAACACAAAAAAAATATACATTATAAAATTATTAATAGTTATTATTATTACCAATAACCTTTATCTAGTCATCGTGTTCAGTAGGCTTTTCTTTATCCACTTGAGCATTGCAGATATAAAAAAAAAATCACACCCATACACTTTATATTAAAATATTTTTAGCTAAATTATTAGATTGTTATATTATAAAATTTTAATATTAATAAATTAATGTTTTTATGTTTTTCCTAATCTTATATAAAAATTTAGATTTAAACTAGGTTAACAAAATAAAAAGAATCAAAACTATAGTTACATATTTTTCTTGACGATATTTCCTGATAAGTCCAAAATGTTTATCATTTTCTCTAGAGTTTTTAAAAATGTTCTCCAAGCGCGTTAAAGTTTAAAATAAAAATAATTATTAATCCATTTAGTAAAATTTAGAAAATAATTCTTGGTTTTAGTATTTTTAGGACAATAATATTAATTAATCCCGTGAAGCTTCTTAATCTTCTCTACCAATATTCTTTGCATATCCGATGCATCAATCCATCTAATTTAACTTTAAAATATTCGATAAACTTTTAAGTACTATTTGTATTTCCATGGATCCATTTTTTTTATTCATCTATGTGTTCACTTTTTATCTCTGTTTCCTTCTTGATACATTTAAACTTTCATTTGGTATTTTTTATATATCATTTTAAAATAATAATAAAAATGTTACCTTCAGAAAGGATATAACATTTTACTCCTTTGAATATCATATTATATAAAAATAATCCATGAAATATAATTGTCTTATTACTATTTAAAAATAAATCTTGGATATGTTTATAAATAATACGTTTCCATACATTTTTAGACTCCGTATAATGTCCGAGCTGTGGTTTTTATGTACCAAAACAGTTCTTCGGTGAAATATTAATAAAACTGTATCAATAAATATTTCAAATATTTTTTCAGTATTACAATTTATATCCATTTTATTTTGTAGTATATCCATTTTTTACTGCGTAGTTTAGGTTAAACTTTTAGATAAAATACGACTGATAAAGAACTTTAAAAAATTTAACAAAGCATGTTAAACAAAATTATTAAAATATTTTTTAGTTTATACTCTCTTTTGCAAAAAATATTTTTTTAAAATTATCAATTAGTTTTTTGCAGATAAAGTTATAAGAAAGTACAAAAAAAAAAAAATTGACTAAAATAAAAAATTTTAAAATACTATCTTTTAACAGTTATAATTTACCTCTCTCCGGTTTCAATACATTATTAATCTCCCCCTATAACTTAGTTACAACGATATTTATCGTCTGTAAGAATACCTATTCCTATTGGTTAATTCTTACTTTTAACTTGAGAACAAATTTACATATTTCCAATTTCAAGTAGAATTGAATTTCAAAATTAGAAATTGTGACGTAATGAACTTAAAATATTATTTAAAATATTACTTTTAAATAAGTTATTATTTTATTAAAACTATTTAAACATTTAAAATAACTTTTAAAATAACCTTAATAACTTATTCCATTTCTTAATATTCAATTTATCTATTTTTATTTAAATAAAATATTTAATTTTTATATTATAACTGTATTCGTCTTTATGATACTATTTAAAACATTACATCATTTAAGCATTACATACGATAGTTAACTTAATGTTTAATACTATTTACTTTTATGATAGGCAATAATTCTATAATATAACTTTTAAAATATTTTAAACTTTGTTATTATTTCAAACAAGCGTGTGTGATAGTATACATTAAAAATCACGTGATTAATAACTTTGACAGACGATTTTCAATCTATTTCTCTGCCTAGACTAATAAAATTGATACACTTATTATATTATATAAAATAATTATAAAAAATTTGGAAGAATAATTTAGAAAATATAGAACTAGATATAATTTTCACCATCATAAAGTTTATTTTAAAATATACCATATTAATTTTTGCTTATTAAATATGATTATAAATTTAAACATAGCATTTATTAACTATAAGTTTTAAACTATTAAAATCGAATTTATTAAATATACTTTTAATTATTTATAGCTGTATTATTTAATATGGCCAGCTTTTACAACCATATGCAACAATATTTAAAGCTTTATATAACTATTTTTAAATGATTTTATATACTACATATTATCTTTAGCTTCAAATTGTACTTTAAAGATATAATTGACTTAATACAATTACCATATTAAAAGAACATATTCTAAATTTAAAATTTTTTAGTAATTGACTGTTATGAATTATTACTGACCTATAGAAAAGGGCACAATATATATATATATACAAGAACAAGATATATATTTACTAGTACAGTATTAGATCTACATAATTATACAAACAAGTTGGCATGCTTTTAAAACCTTGATTCAGTTTACTTTTCAGATTATTAGCTAATATAAATTTTAAGTGGCTGATAGATGGGTAAATGCTTTAATTCCAACTTTAAATCCAAAATGTAAAAGTCTTAAAAGCCAGAAACTAATTTAAGATGTGGGTATCTAAGGTGTGAATTTGACAATACTACCATCAAGCTCCCAATAGATGTCTCTGAAGTAAAGTACAAAAAAAAATTACTCCTAAAAACTTATATCTGTTATTACTCACAATATATAAGCCTAGATATCCAGTCAATAAACACATAATTAAAAACATTAGGAGTAATAATGAATATGTCCTCCTTTGGTGCCCTAAATTTCTTTATGTTCCACTAACACACAAGTAGAATTATAATATTATAATCATTTTCTAAACAAACATACATAGTATACAAATTACAAAAGCTGAATGAAGCATAATTTTTAGATTGTGATTTTCCATGGCTCCCTTAAAAAAGATTATGGCCCCATTGAGGAACTCTGATTAAGGAATGTTTAGCATCTCTTTTTTTAAACATATATCTCACATTCATTTGGTTTCCAAAATAAAAATCTAATGTTTTAAAATCTGTATTTCTACTTTGCAATTATTTTTTGCAATGACAAGAAAATTTTTCATCTAAGAATTCTCTCAATGAAGCTTTATGTAAAGAACCTCTTTATTGATAAAATTGTAGTATAGATTCTTTATTTTTGTACAAATCTCTTATCAAACACTTCTACTATAAGCATATATAAAGAGGCATCTCTGATAATATATTAGTTTTTAAAAAAGAATCTATGATGTAACCCTTCTAATTGTCAGATCATATCATTAACCACATATCTTTTTTTTTTTCATTTCCTTTGAATAGACTCCGATACTTTTAATATCAATATTATTGCACCATTTTGGTAGATCACATCTGTCACTGCCTGTCACGATATATATATATGTTTATATCACCTTTATCCAAGAAAATATTCATTTTAATATATGTATAACAGCAAATGTGGATGTAAAATTTGTATTTAAAGTAATATGACTATTCAGGCTTCAACTTGATAATTTTTTAGGTATTAAAGAATTCTTATTAATAATGAGTAATTTCAAGAGCAATTCTATTTATATTACTCCAGTTCTGCCACCTACAGTAAGCTTGAGTAGTCAATATGTGCCAATGGTAGTGTTCATTAAATCCCTACCCAGTGCTATCTATCCTATTCATATTTTCATACTCCTTTCATCACTAGAGCGATTGCATTCACGACTTTGATACCAATCTCTTCATATAAATATATTAATTATTATTACTAATTATTGATTAAATTAGAGATATATCCCTAGCTTACATATAAACTTTAAACTTCAATTAACTATTAATAGATTTGATTTTTAATTCAACATAAACACATGGAATAACTCAACTTCATCTGACTTTTCCCATATGTAATATTTTTATTAGATATACTTAAAATTTCCACTTTATCGCACATTCTTGAAACATGTGTTTAAAAATGTGTGGTGGAATGTAATTTTTAAATATATGTAATATATATATTAAAAAGATATCACTCTGCATTTGATCTATGATTATTATATTATTTCATCTAATAAGAAATTTTAGAGATTTGATTTTTTTAATAGGTGAGAGGGGATTAGAAAATCTTAAGTTAATTATCTACCTTTATCTTTCTTATTAATCTAATCTCTTCTAAATATTATACTGAAGGAAATAAGCGGAGCTAAATTTTGAAGCAGTCCTATGTAGTCTGCTTTTTGACATCAATATTCTTAGCAGTCTATCATCCAAATAATGTCAAGTGCAACAAGCAACAACATATAGTATTAAATATTTAATAAAAAAAATCTTCATTTTAACATAGCTTTGTGTTAATGAATAAAAAGAAGTATTTTGGAGATATTATGAAGGTTGATAAATGCTACTTCCTGTTGGAGTAAAGGGTTAATAAAGGCTATTTCCTGTTGGTGTAAAGGGTTAATAAATGTTACTTCCTTCCTTTTTGGTGAAAATGCTTCTCGAAAATAAAAAAATGAGTAACATGACTAATAAATTAGTATATTTAACAACTTATCTCTGTCGAGATGAATAGTATTCAATTTATTCCTCAAATTAATCATGTTTCATGATCTTATTTCTATCATTTGGTTAATAATCTTGGCATTGTTTTTTTATTTTGCATATTTTTTGGTATATTGGCTTTTTAATATTTTGTTATTTAAGATTAAAGAACAAAAATAACATACTATGATTAAATTACATATATTAAAAGACCTCTTAGTAGAGGTTAGTATAATTGCCAAACTTAATATTTGTAGTTCAAATAGCGGATCCATGTTCTTTATTGCTTACTAAATAGTCATCTATTTTTGATTAGAGAATAAATCAATGAATAAAAACAAACTCTCAACATTTATTAGCAAAGAGATTTTGTCGTAGTTATTTAATGTTCCTTTTAAATATCTTAGTTAAACCGGTGCTTTTAATAATATGTAGTCATGGGAATGAAAACTTTTCCAGAGCTGTTTATATCAATGCTTTACCCGCTATTGTCAGATTATCTTTTACATTGAATAAAGCTTTATTAACTTCTAAGTACAATTAGAAATTCACCCTGATTATTACTTGTCGTATTTGCTATTCTTAAAGTAGAAAAGCGAATGTAAATTGATCCCTTTACAAATGCAAGATAAAATCTTATAATAGAAAGTATTACATTTCAGACTGATTATCTGTGATTATATATAATCTGTTATGAATTATACACACATGTATATTTATGTGTTATACAGAATAGAACAATTCAATGATATTAATAATATTTAACCAAGCACACTTTTGGTACTGTGTCCAGACTCATGCTGATTTAACTAAACTGATCGGTTAATATTTCAGAGCACGCTCAATGGGACATTGATGTTTTTTGATTGATAACATTATTAGACTTGGCAAAAAAAAACCAGGCTTCTTTTGTCTTCCTCTTCCTATCATTAGTCTCCTTGCAGATGGAATTAATTATTTGAGGACAAAATTTATTTCCAGTATTTTTCTGATCCCTCTATCTTCAATATATGACAACTCACCAGTAAAAGGAATGATACTATACTTATAACTGCATCTTTTTTTATTTATAGAGTCTTAATTGCCTAAAAGGAATGAATTTTTGAATCACAAAAATTTATTTCTAAATATTTGAGTAGTATTTTTTACAGAGGCAAAACTCTCCATACACTACCATCACTCAATGCAGAGAAATCAATGGATGCAGGAAGGTTTGTGCATAAAATCCCTATCTAGTATCTACTCATCCAATATCTCCAGACTAGTTTCTAATCTGTGGCTTACATCAGCAAGGAGCCATGGATATGGGAGCACTGGACCTAGATCCAAGGCTCCTCACTGATGAAAGCCACAAGCTAGAAACTAGTCTGGGAATATTGGAAGAGTATGCACTAGATAGGGATTTTATGCACAAACCTTCCTGCCTCCATTGATTACTCTGGCTTGCATAGAGTGGTGCTACTGTATGGAGAGTTTTGCCTTTATGAAAATAGCTTGTGTAAGCATAAACAATGATGATCATGTAATATTTTTTTAATTGACAAATCTGAAAGTACAATTAAATAATAAGCACTGTAAATATAATATTTATTTATATTCTATTGATCGATTTATTGTTGTCAAGATTTAAATTGAAAATAATTTCAATCAATCAAGTTAAGTGTTTAGAAATAAAGTTTTTGACTGATATAAAAATTCCATCCTTATAGTCTATGTGTTTAAGACACTTCTCTACAATTAGAAAAAGTGGCAAGTATAAATAAGATAGTAATATCTTTTTATTGATATAGTTATCATATATTTTAACTAGAGATTATTGAATTATCTATACTAGCAGTGATATCAGGTGTTAATTCTAACACATTAAAAATAAATAATAGACACTGCAGCTGTGGAGCTATGAACTACCCCTCAGTATAATTCTTATGTAAGCCTAGGATTGGCGCTTGGAGTTGGAGAATGCCAATGTCCATAAATATATTCTTAGGGAAATATTAATTAGTAATTATGAGAAACTAAGGTTGAATATCTATATACACATATATCATTATGTTTCTGTTTTTTTTGGGGAGATGAATAACTTGCCTCCAGGTCTATGGCTACTATAAGTCCATTTCAGTCAATTAAATGTTTCATTCATGAATAAATCTTGGTTAATAGTAAAGATAGCATAAATCCAACCAAGTACAAATGGGAAAGGGTCAGAACTCAGTATAATGGCCTCCCAACAATGGGGCTATGAAGAGTGGAGAGTGACAGGGAGAGAGAATAATAAGAATCAAAAAATATTAATATTAAAGTGGTAGTATATAAGTGTTTGAAGAAAGAAAAAAGATTTTTTTTGTGTTGTTGTTTATTCAAGAATTAGTTTTTATGTATTAAAATGGATTGTAGGGAGAATAGTTAATATACAGAAAAAGATGACTAGTAGCATAGTAATTTGTTGTTTGGGAAGTTAAGCCTAGCACATTTGTTGTAAAGATAAAGTGTTATATATATATAATAAAAGTAACGTGAGTGTGAAACAGTCAGGGTTAGAGAGCGAAAAAGGGGGTAGATGAAAACTTGGTCACAAAAAAAAAATGAACCAGCAGAAGACAGAAAAGGAAGGAGAAATGAGCTTGATGGAGGTTATCATGAAGAAATTTAGAAGAATTAGAACAAAAAAAGTTATCAAGATATCAGGAAATACAAGATAGATTCGAAAAGAGGTTTTAGGGGTTAGAGCAGAGATTAGGGAGAGAAAAAGAGAGTAGTCAAGGGAGGAAGAGAGATAGTGATAGGGAGCAGGGACAAATGTAGGTAAAACTGAAGATAAGTTGAGTAAAAAAGAAGCAGAAGAAACAAAAGAAAGTCAGGATATATGCAAGGAAAAAAAGGTCAGGTATTAAGTGTAAAAATAATGAAGGGTGAGAAGTCATAACAAAATACTCAGGTTCAGATTAACATGAACCAATTTCTAAATGTTCAGGTGTTGACCAGACATATGGGAGAAGCTCCCATAGAATATTTGAAAAGCTTACAGAAATATTTTAGCATCAACCCAATGGCTAAGGAAAGCAACGTAGCAACTGCGTGCAGCAATCCAGAAGAAAACACTCAATCATTGGTGGGACTCACTTTTCTATCAGCCAACAACATTTCAGGAATACCAAAAGGAAATGAGAGAGACATAGGAAAGGTGGCCAAAAAAGTTATTCTCAGTTCTTTCACAGGCAAGTGGCAAAGTTGCGCATGCTGCATGTGTGTAATATGGCAGAAAGCAACATCAGAATAGTTAGATACAATTTGACACTAAAAATAATAAAGCAAATGCTTTTAGGAATAAGAAAAGCATCCATTGAAGAGGCTGCAGAATTACTAAATACTATAGATATGAGCATGCATGATGATAACATACCTACAGATCAGGGAAAAGGAGTCAGGGATGGTTGAGTGGTAAGATTTGATGAAGAGGATGGGGGGGAGAGCTAGATTGGAGCTCAACAAATTGCAATAGTGGTTCACAATACTATACTGAAATGGCAGTATGGACATGAAGAATGGGGACTGCTAGGTAGGTGAATTTATGAACAAGGGAAAAGGCCACATTCACCAAATGCCAAAAGTTGGCCAATAAGCAAATAAAATCATCATAAAAAAATGTATATAAAATATATATTCTGAAATTACTTATGACTTAGTGTGTGTGTTTAGTATTTATTGTTAGTTGTTGTATGGGTAAGGTATATAAATTTCTAATAGATAAGAAAGAAATATAAGTATTTTTTTTGTTTAGAGAGTTAGATAAGTTGCGACTGTGGAGCTTTGGGAGAAGAGTGGTTTCTCAATTTTGACAATGGATGGTGGGGTTTGACTGCTAGATAAAGTGTGTGGTGTGCTGCATACCATGTATAGTGGTTCTTGATTCTGAATTGATTTTGATGCAGGGCGAGAATCTATATAATCTTCTGTGATGTAGATGACAAAAGTCTGCTGTTAATCTAAAGCTGGTAAGACTGCAAGGAGATCATGGCATTCAGATATTGCCCAACCCATAAGAATCCAGAAGCAAGCAGGATTTTGGGTGATACATATTTAACCCTAAATCTGATAACAAGAGTCAGATATTGTCCCTGAATTTTCCACACTCATAAGACTCAGAAGCAGTAGAGTACAGTAAGAATAATTCTTACATTTATATTATTATGTTCTTTGGGATCATGTGGCCAAATTTAAACTGGAGAAGAGTTGGCAGTATATTGTACATAACATAAATCATGTGCTTGTTGGTCAAACACATTGTGTATTGTCGGGTTGGCAGATCATTTTTCTCTTTTGCTTTTGGAGCTGCATGATGTAGAGGAAGTTAGATTAACGATTTAAATAATAAGATTTTATTTGGACTTAAGTTTCAGCCATCCAAACACATAGACTGTGTTTGAAGGCTTCTAAATGGGAAGGGGATATTGTAACAGAAACCAGGTTTGAACCCTAGTACAAGTTGAAGGGATTCTAGATAGCTACACATAAATGCAGATATGGTAATCAAATATATATATTTGATGAGTCAAAATGACTGAACAAATTAGCCAAAATAGGTTTAAAGTGGGGGTGGGGGTGGTTGTGCTCATTTGTTTAATGGAGTATGTATATATATATATGCTAGTATATAATCAAATGTATAAAAATAATTTTCTGGAAAAAGCTTATAGTGTATATATTTTTTGTGTATAATTTAATTTAATTTAATAAAAATAAAATATGTAAATGATGAGAAATGAAACAAATGTTATCTGGAATACTTTTACCTATTTATTGTGACAAGTTATTTTTATGTATTGTGTCAAGTTATTTTTTAAAGTTTCTAATAAAATATTACGATAAAAAAACTTACTAAAAGATTTTCTTTGTAAAAAGAAATAAGAAGACAAAAGGTGTCAGACCTGAGACAATGGTTTCTTGGACTAATGAAATCACACAGGATAATAGTTAAAATATCAAACATTTTGAGGAGTTGTGGGAAGTATTGAAGAAAAATTGCAAAATCCATGTCCACATACATTTGTCGCATCAAATATTCTGATTCATCACCATTTCTTCAAAAGTTTTAAAAGCAAAGACATTCTTTCTGGACAACCTCTATGGCTATAGTGTTTACTAAGTAAGTTTACTTTCTTCCTGAATATAAACTATCTAATTTCTCCATGGACCCAAAGGTAATATATATGTTATTTTAAATTTATAATCATGCGAATTATCAATTTTATATTTATAATTTCATTATATTCAAATATATAAACAATATTAGAGATAAAATATTTAATCTCTGTAGTAAATAACAATTTCTGACTGTCAAAGATATACATATGCTGATATTTTTATTAAACAATTGAGCACCATTATTTCTGTTTCTTATTTTATAGTTTTTAACTTAATTAAAATGTATATATACTCTTTTGCTAAATAATTTAATACGAATTACCTTAAATTAACACGTCTCTGTCAGTCTAGATACAATCCACCCTGAGTGAGCGAGCTAGTGACTGGGCATTCATTACCCTCATTAACCCTTCAATATAATTCTTATGTATATAGGATTGTTGTTTAGAGTTGGAAAATGCCAAATGTCCATAAATATACTATTATGGAAATATTAATTAGTAATTATGAGAAACTAAAGCAGAGTATCTATATACACATATATCATTATGTTTATGTTTCTTTTTTGGAGATGAATAATTTGCCTCCACTTCTATGGCTACTGTAAATCCATCTCGGTCAATTAAAAGTTTCGTTCATGAATAAATCACGTTAGTAATAAATAAAAAAATATTATATAAAGATAGCACAAATCCAACCAAGTACAAATGCGAAAGGGTCAGAACCCATTACAATATTTATTATTTCCAGGAGTTTCTGTGTAATAAAAATATAATAGCTAAGTAGCTGATGTTTCATTACAATAACAAGTACTTTCCTCACAGCTCTGAGGTAAAAAACTTGTTATTGTACTGAAATGTCAGTTATTTAGCTATTATACTTTTATTATATGGAAGCTCCTAGAAATAATACTATGAGTTCATCATTTGTCTATGACAATATTAGAACTAATATAATTATATTGTTAAAAGGATGTTGCCTTCACAACAGTTTGAAATTGTTGATTGTTATAGATATTGGGATTGTCTAAGTGATGACTAGTTTTTATTATTATTATTATTATTATTATTATTATTATTATTATTATTATTATTATTATTATTATTATTATTATTATTATTAATAATAATAATAATAATAATAATATGATGATGATGATGATGACATACTATCTGAATTCGTCCATGCATAATTTACTGTAGTAAAAGTATATATAAATTTAAAAAAATGTTTACAGCACTTGTATAACTATTTTTATAATACTCATTACACAGTTGATGGTTGGTGTGACACAACTAAAATGTCAGTATATATTTTTGATACAATAAATTATACATGGATGAAAATGGACATCATTTATATCTGTAGCCCACAGAAATCCTCATTTTAATATACATATACAACCAACACATATAGAATATTTTTATTTATATCATTATTTTAAATCCAAGTCAATATATGTCTAAATCATCCAAATTTATACTTTGTTGATGAAAATTATGTTAATTTTCTTACAAAAGATTATTAGACAATTGATACAATAGATTAAAAAAAAATAACATTGGTAGTGACAGTTTGTAGTTAATGATGATCAAAACACATATTATGCAGATATTTATGTAAACAGTCTGTATAGATTTGTTTTTTATAGAATTACATAAAGGCTGAAGAACAAATATTAAGAATCATTTTTTTCACTTATCAATATTTTCTACTTCCTCTAAAACACAAATATAAAGCTTGTCTGACTCTTAATGTATTACCCCTTATTAATCCTGCATATTTTCTGTAAAAATTTCTGAATATATTAAAAAGCAGATAGATATTGGATAGTCATGAGTTAAAAATAGCAAAATACTCATTTATCACTTAACAGTGGATGGTTACCTGCACTAGGTTGACTAAGGGTGTTAAATATTGATTTGTCTAGATTTTTTTTTAGCTCTATTTCTGAACTTGAATCAGATATCAAGAAAGCTGAAACATTAATGTCTGCACCAAAACACATATTATGTTTTGTTTTATGGTCAGTAAATTGATATTTATATACCAACTAAGATTATATTACAATTGTAGCTAAGAATCAAGAAATATCCATTTACTGATTAGTACTGAATGGCTAGGTAATTTGTTGTTGGCCCATTATCTATACAAATCCTATTCTTGTTTAGAAAATTTTCCAAAGTTCATCTAAGTTTGAATCTTTAGCCAAGTTCTTAATTTGACTGCATCAAACATCACTGGCATTAAACACTGCAATCAGTTAGATTTACTCTATTTTAAAGTCATTTATTATAAATTTGAATAATTTAATGGATACTAAAAGAAAATATCAACAGAATCCACAGAGTAATTGTTTTTTTATTGGCCAACAAAAACTAATTTGGCATTTGGGTTGATAGACTTTTAATATTCGTTGATTAATTAAAATGGCTTTGAAGTAAAAAATATAGAATGCATTATTGCTCCAAATGCAGCCTTGAATCTCTACTCAAAAAAATAATGGGGGAATAAAATAAATATAAAGCCTACAATCCATACACATTTAAATTTTTGTAAATTTTCTTGTAGATTTTTATTTCATGTTTACTATTTGAAATAATAGCAATAATTTACTCCTATTTTATTTGGTTCTAAAGTTGACATATAAAGCTTTAGGTATAAAGTTGGAAAATTGCATTATATTTATTATTAAACAGGCAAAAACTCTCCATATAGTAGTGCCACCTTGTGCTAACCAGAGTAATCAATGGATGCCAGAAGGCTTGTGCATAAAATCCCTATCTAGTGCCTACTCATCCATTGATTACTCTGGTTAGCACAAGGTGGCACTACTATATGGAAGTTTTTGCCTGTTTACTAACAGCTATGTGCTAGCATGAGATGGTGATCATGTGATGTATATTTATTATCCAGAGTTGTAAGAATCATGGCTTAGTCTTAGATTCCCAGCCAAATATTTAAAATAAGCTAGATTATGCTTGATTATAGAAATTATACATGTTTATAATTTCTTTCTAGTCATAAAACTTTTACTATCTGATGTTTTAGTTTGGTTTATGTTTAATTATTGTGACTTTGTTTCTAGTAGATACTTTTAGCATTTCTGATTGTACTATTTAAAAATTCAAAATGCATATTTGAGATATAGTTATGATTGGTATAAGTTCTCTTATATAATCCACTGTTTTAAATTACATAATTGGCTTAGGATGAAACAGAGGTGTGAATTGCACTTATGTTGCATAGTTAATGAAACTTATAACATATTCCAGCCCATATTTCAACTCTAAATTAAAAAAGAGAAGACACTTTTATAAATAAAATATTCTTTCTAAACACAATTTAAATGTGCTAAATTTTACAAAGAGGTTCTCGACTTTCATACTATTTTAATTAATATTTACTAAGGCTTTAACCTCAAGAATATGCATGTAAAAATGCGATATTAAAGACCTCTACAGGTCTTAACCGTAAACTTACATCTAGGAAGAAAAGAGGGGAACCCTTCTTTACTTCAACCTACTTTCTATTTGAATAGGTGAAGCTGAAGCAGTTAGATCTAAGAGTGTGAAGCTATTCAAAACTTCCCTAAGTCCATGTTTCTTATTACACAATAATACTTGCGAATCTTTCAATTTACAATGAGTCAGGTGAAGCTGAAGCGGTTAGATCTAGGAGTGTGAAGCTATTCAATACTTCATTGATTAAGTCCACGTTTCTTATTACACATTAATACTTGTGAATCTTTCGATTTACAATGAGTGAATGGAAACATCTTATAGTTAGAAATCTATTATGATAATTTAAAGTTGTAATTATAAAATTTATTTAAACACATATTGATTACATAAGTAATATTTACTAAGGCTTTAACCTCAAGAATATGCGTGTAAAAATGCGATATTAGGGATCTCTACAGGTCTTAACTATAAGATCTTTCCATTGACTCATTGTAAATCGAAAGATTTCACGAGTATTAAGGTGTAATAAGAAACATGGACTTAATCAGTGAAGTATTGAATAGCTTCACACTCTTAGATCTAACTGCTTCAGCTTCACATACTTAAACAGAAATAGGTTGAAGTAAAAAAGGGTTCCCCTCTTTTCTTCCAAAGGGTAAGCTTATAGTTAAGACCTGTAGAGGTCCCTAATATCACATTTTTACACGCACATTCTTGAGGTTAAAGCCTTAGTAAATATTACTTACGTAATCAATGTGCATTTAAATAAATTTATACTATTTTAATACAATTTTCTATTTTGTAGGAGGGCAATAGAAAAAGACACAACATATTACAGAACTTTTTATCAAGAAAAGAAAAAAAGTACAATTCAACTATCTCTTGATAAAGTTATAATGAAAACACCAGATACTAATCAATAAAGTGTTATTTATATATATGATAATACATGTCATTAAAAAATAAATATTTTAAAAACACTTTTGATTTTCTTTTTATATTGCTCTACTTTCGTAAAAAAAAAAAAACTTTCATACACATTTCAGGAACCAATTAGGCACAAAAGTCGAGGACCACCTATAGTATCTTTATATTATATATATGTTTAATCATTTATATAGGAAAGATAGATATATATTATTATAAAGATAGCTTTATTCATACTGAGCAGGCATTCAATATATTAAATATCATAATCATAACTCTTACATTTCTAATGTTGTAATAAATACGTAGCTTACTCCGCTGCACATGCGCTTTACAGATGGAACGCTAATTATAATGAATACTCTCAGCGAAGTAAGCTACATTATTATTATAATTTATAAAAACATTGCGCTATATAAATTAAATATTTACATTTCTAATGTTGGTGTATTTGTGCACATTTGATTATATTTATGTTATTCGAATTTTTAATAAAGCAATAGTTTATATTAAATTTCCTTTCCATATAAAATCAGATAATAGTTTGGTTTTTTAAAAGAGGTTAAATATTTGGTAAAACTGCAGTTTACAGGTCACAATAAAATTCGAATTTTGTTTCACATTTTTCTCACCAGAGTGTTTTTTGTCGAATTACTGTGCATTGTAGTTTTCATTTATAGAAAAGATAAAATTCGCAAAGCAAACTCCTATAAAGTATTTCTAGTAGTATGAAATTGTTACATTGTCTTGGGGCAATGAATCCTATAAATGGTAGTGTAGTTGTAGTGCCAGAAAATGAAGTGTTACATGCTGCAGATATTCGCATAGAAAATTGGACATCGTGGCTGTTGATGGACGAACTTTGAACTCCGGAGTTAGCAATAAAATGGTTAGTAAGGAGGCGCCTGTTTAAGAATAGTACCTATGTCAACATTGTGGCGTGCAGTGAAGATGATGGATGAGGTGCATACAACAACTTAAGCACAATCTGTAATGGTGTATATATGCACTCTGTCATCATACACTAGAACTTTGTAGATCCTCATGACCCTGATAACCGCACACAGAATGTGGATGAGAACTAAACGCAAGCTCAAACATCAGTGTGGTACCAGCAGTACTTTATTCGAATCCTATCTGCAGGAATTTGCTTTCAGGACTCTCTATACGACTGACGCAGTCTTTGCGAATTGTATCACTATCGTAAGTGAAAACTACAATGGACAGTAATTATGAATGTTGGTAGGATATATTATTATTTTAATAAATTATTTTTTATAATATAATTATTTGTTATTATAATGTCGTGTATTTGATATTTCACAATAAATTTTTAAATAATTCGACACGAAACCCTCTCGTGAAAAAAATTTGAACTACAAAATTTTGTCGTGACCTGTAAACTGCAGTTTTACCAAATATTTATTATTGGACGGGTTGCTTTAAAAGAAGGTGTAAGAAATTTATTATTTTTTAATAATATATATTTTTTTTTGCAGATATTATATATATGTTGTATATATTTTTTGCGAATCATTCGATTTGATGGAAGTTCTTAATCACGCCATTTGCTCAATTACACATGTATATACCTTTTTATTATTTGACACTAAGCCTTTTATTTATTTATAATAACGTAACAAAATACTAGTAAACCAAAGGGTTAAATTTTTTTGATAATATTTCTAAGTGTATTTGGGCAGTTTACTATTAAAGAAAGTTCATTTTCAAACACAAATTAGAATTAATTCACTATATTACTTAATAAAAAAAATTGATTTAAATAAATATTTGTTTGCGTTTTTTTATTTCCAATTTATTTCTAATTTTAGATCTCATGATTTTTTTTTTGGATCAGTATAAGTGAAATTTTAGAGGACGCTATTATTATTCTAATACATGAAAAAATTTGGCAACGCTGAAGGAATATATTAAAAACATTAAGTAAATAAACCTAAGATTTAAATTAGATTTTGTATTTGACCAAAAATAATAATAAATGTGAGAGTTTAAAAAATCAATTTGTATTTGAAGATGGATCTAAAAGCACTTTCCGCAGAATATTTTTAGAATGTAATTATATACAATATATATATATAGTTTAATATATAGTTACCAACAACAAATACCTTGGTCAGATTATTACTACAGATAGAAACATAATGAATGAAATTAATCATAGAATTAAACTTGGTTGGAGTGCTTTTATTAGAATAAATATTAAAAGGAAATATGCGTATGCGTTTGAAAAGGTTTTTAATAAATGTGTTTTACCAGTTCTTATTTATGGATCTGAGACTTGGACACTCAACAGAAGAGCAATATAGAGATTTCAGGTCACTCAATAAAGTATAGAGATATGTGTGTTAGCATATTAAGAAGAGATAGAAAACAAAATATACAGGTAAGAGAACAAACAGATGTTACTGACATCATTGAAAGAAGTATAATAACTACTCTTTCCTATTGCATTGCCAAATGTATACATATAATACTCAATTGTCCAATCACTTCCTATTATGTTGCCAAATGTATACCATATAATACTCAATTGTCCAATCACCTTACTACTTTTACAATGCTTTATTTTCCACCCTTTTTCTAGTTTACAGTTTTGATTGCCCCAGCAATCTTCTTCAGAGCATTATATCTCCTAATCTCAACTTAAAATAAAGCATTGTAAAAGTAGTAAAGTGATTGGACAATTGAGTTTTATATGGTATCATTGAAAGAATTAAGTGACTGGGCTGGTCGTACTGCTAGAAGAGATGATAATAGATGGATAGTTAAACCCCCAAACTGGATTCCAAGAGTAAGTCCACAGGTGAGATGGATGGAAAAAATAAAAAAGTATGCTGAGATGAAGTGGAGAAGAGAGGCTAGAGATTGAAAAACATAAATTGAATTTGGAGAGACTTTCATTCTGCAGTAGATCAATAATGGTTGAAAATGATGATGATGGTAGATATAATGAAGATCTTCATTATGGACAGGGAGTACACTCAGCTGTTATGGCTATGACCTGACTTTAAATCTACACCTGGACCAAAATTTTTCAAACAGCTTAGAACTTTTCTCTCCGATAACTAGCCTACATTAGTCAGTAAATGTAGTAAATGAATATCTAGATATTCTTAACTAAAGAGTAAATTATATCTGGAAAGCTTTTGGAAAGCATGGTGAGTGCTACCTTTGCCTCTACTGTTTCTCTATGAGAAGCTGTTGTAAAGATCTTTACTTTGTAGTAGGTATTTTAAAAGTTAAAATAGGCAAAACTCTCCATATAGTAGTGCCACAAGTGCAAGTCAGGGTAATCGGTGGATGCAAGAAGGTTTGTGCATAAAATGCCTATCTAGTGCCTACTCATCCAATATCCCCAGATTAGTTTCTAGCTTGTGGCTTTCATCAGTGAGATGCCTTTGATATGAGAGCACTGCACCTAGATCTTAAGATATAATGCAACCCTCCAGAAGCCACCTTTTTTCTCTTTAATTAACTACAAAACTATGAGTCCAAAATTGAAAACACAATATTTTCAATCCAAGTTCACTAACTTATACAGGCATATTTGTCTGAACTCAGTTCAGTATCATACATTTTGGTGTCCTTGGTTCTTTAATAACAATAGCCACCACTTTTTTTATTAGGCAAGATTGGTATTAAACCACTAAACATTACATGATCACTATTTCTTATGCTCGCTCAAGCTGTTAAAACAGGCCAAACTCTCCATACAGTAGTGCCACTCAGTGCAAGCTAGAGTAATCAATGGATATAAAAAGGTTTGTGCATAAAAATCCCTATTTACTATGCCCATCCAATATCCCCAGACTAGTTTCTAGTGACACCAAAATGTATGGGTACTGAACTGAGTTCAGACCTATATGCCTATACAAGCTACTGAACTTGGATTGAAAATATTGTGTTTTAAATTTTGAACTCCTAGTTTTGTAGTTAACTAAAAAGGTGGCTTCTGGAGGTTGCATTAGGATCTAGGTGCAGTGCTCTCAGATCCAAGGCTCCTCACTGATGAAAGCCACAAGCTAGAAACTAGTCTGGGGATATTTGATGAGTAGGCACTAGATAGGGATTTTATGCACAAAAATTCTTGTATCCATTGATTACCCTGACTTGCACTGAGTTGCACTAGTGTATGAAGAGTTTGGGCTCTTTTAACAGCTTGAGCAAGCACAAGAAATGATGATCATGTGACGTTTAGTGGTTTATTTTAAAAGTTGTTTTATTTTATATACACAGTATATAAATAAATAAAGAAATGAGCAAAAATATGTAATAATGTGTAGCAGTATTGTTGTTGGATAACTGTCAATTATTATTGACAACTCTATGTTAAACTATTTGTTTTAGTAGCTAACAATAGCTTTTTTTTTTTCATATGTCAAATGTATTGACTGGGAAATGAATCCAAGCCAGATGCTTGGAAGGCAGCTATGCTAACCACTAGGCCACCAATGCTTTTTTGTATTGAGTTTACTTAAAAATGAAATAAGACTCTTCTTTTATTTCTAGCACAAATTTTTATATGGATTTCAACTCAGTCAGATAATATTATAAGTATGAGAATTTAAAATAAAAGACAAATTTTCTGTTGACATTCTGCAGAAATCTATGCATGTCAGATTAAATATTTTCATGATTTAATTACAATGTAAACAAAGGAACAAGTGAAAATATTTCCATATAATAAATACAGATATGTTTAGAAGTGTTGACGCTAAGTAACATTAATTACTATTGACAGCCTTAAGCTTATGTACTTGTTTTAGTAGCCAGCAACAACTTTTCTGTTTTGAATTTGCTAAGAAACATAAGGAAGCTTCCATTAATTCAGACATATAACTATGAGAACTTAGAGAATCATATTTTTTTCTTGATATCCTGTAAATAATAATTCATTTCACCCAATAAGGTTTATATCTTAGATATAATACTTTCATGTATTAATCATGAGTAAAAATCATTAATACATGAAAATAGCACAACCATTTAAAAGTGTATAAGTCACATGATCCTGTATCATTATGCACATACTTCTTGAACAATTTTCATTCTTCAGATGATCTAAAATTATCAATCACCTGACTCTTTATGTCCATGTTGACAGCATGATATCTTTCATAATCTATATTTTATGTGTTTGAACAGAGATAATATTTATTTACATGCACCACCATGTTTCAAAACAAATTGTTCAAAATATAAAAGATATCAGATGCAATCAATTTTTATATAGAAAGACCAATGCAAATCTGATATCAAACAGAACTGAACATGATTTAGAAATCTAGCAAAATGTAAAGAATAAAATTAATAGATGGTCTAAAGAGGGAAGATTAATTATTTTAAACAGAAATGCAAGCATATTATAGAACAGAGTGAAATAGAGGAGTTTATATTGAGATATTAACATCTTCTTTCACAACGGTATGTTCATTAATTATAAATATATTTCCATAATGTAGTTTTCTTTACACTCTTGCATAAGATAGAGCCTGGTTTCTATATGCTTTTAGCATCTTGTGGAGGTGTGATTGCTCCTATCTGCAAGGTAATGCAAGAGAGTGATATAGTGAAAATTACACTACAGAAATATTATTTATTAAGTGGATAATCTCTAGTCTAGTGAATGACTAATAAGAATTATTAATATAAATTAACTATTAAATCACTAAACATCACATGATCACCATTTCTCATGCTTGCTCATAATTGTTATTCAAACAGGCAAAACTCTCTATAGAGTAGTGCCACTCAAGCCAGAGTAAACAATGGATGCCAGAAGGCTTGTGCATAAAATCCCTATCTAGTGCTTACTCATCCAGTATTCCCAGACTAGTTTCTAGCTGATCTAGGTGCAGTGCTTTCATATCCAAGGCTCATCACTGACGAAAGCCACAAGCTAGAAACTAGACTGGGGATATTGGATGAGTAGGTACTAGATATGGATTTTATGCATAAGCCTTCTGGCATCCCTTGATTACTCTGGCTTGCACTGAGTGGCACTACTGTATGGGGAGTTTTGCCTGTTTTAATAATAAATTAGTTATTTTAAAAAAAGCATATGACGTTATTGCTTCAAAGTTCATAGGAAGTTCAAATGCCAGATCCAAGTCTGATGCTCTATCAAATTACATCAAAACATGCAGGGTAGATTAATTGTAGTTTGAAATAACAAAATCATCACATATATTGGTGATTATTTATCTTTTGGAGATAGATGTGTTCAAGTGTATCAATGTTATGAGATGGAGTGGAGAGTGATGGCTCGTGTGAAAGTCTGTGCTCATATACCCTATATATTACATATATTGATATTAATAAGCCTGTATTCAGTTATTACATAGTAGAGATGTCTGCCCATCCCTTGTATATGTATTAAATGGATTATATCCTTACATGAGGGGTCAGGTTGACTTTAGGTCAACATGGGTGTGACTAGAATCTCAGCCTCAGGGTGGCTTTTGAGCGTTTCATCATCAGATTTTCAATTGGATGAATGATTGAAAAGTTGGAGGGTAGAGTGGATTGAAGCCTGTCCATTAAAGTATGAAGATTAGCTATCTTAATATATATATATATATATATGAGCACTTATTGCATATATGTGTAGAGATAATAATCTGGACCAACTGATGATTGCTGATTTAGCATGAAATACGAATATTGGTGATTATTTTATCTTTTCGACATATATATGTGTTCATGTGTATCAGTGTTATGAGATGGAGTGGAGAGTGGTGGGAAGTGTGAAAGTCTGTGCTCATATACCCTATATATTACATATATTGATACAGGTATATAATAAGCCTGTATTTCAGTTATTATTGTAAATTAAGGATATTAAATAAGATTATTCATTGTTTATGTACTTGAAATTGATGTTTGTAATTTAAATTGCAGTAATTTAATCATCTATTTGTCATGATGGGGGGAAGCCAATGCTAATTGATTAAAAGGATTAATTTACAAAAGGGAATTAATTAGTGTTGTTTATTTCTTAACCAAAAAGAAAATAGAAAAAAAGTCAACTAATTAAGACTATTTTTAAAATCATAAATACTTCTACATCCACACTATTTTTTTCTTTTATTTTTTTTTTAAATAAATGCATTTATACCATTTTTTATGTCATTGTAAAAATACTTCATCATCATCATCATCAACCACTATCATTCCACTGCAGGATGAAGGTCTCTCCAAGTTCAATCCATCTTTTCCTATCTTTAGCTTCTCTTCTCCACATCACCCCTGCACACTTTCTTATTTCATCCATCCATCCCACATGTGGTCTCTTTCTGGGTCTTTTACAATCTCTTGGAATCCATTTTAAAATTTCAATTGTCCATCTATTATCATCTCTTCTAACAATATGTCCAGCCCAACTCCACTTCAGTCTTTTAATTTTTTCAATGAGATCAATAACACCTGTTTGTTCTCTTACCCATTCATTGCGTTTTCGATGCCTTCTTATTATTCCCAACATGCATCTCTCCATACTTCTTTGAATGGTCTGAAGTCTCTGTATTGCTCTTCTATTAAGTAAGTAATTCAAGATGGTACCTCATATTTTGATAAATGTAGTTTCGAGGACCTACAATCTATCGAAGATGTGTTAATTGTTAAATTAAAACAAAATTAATGATTGTTAAATTTTAAAAAAGAAATAAATTTCTTCAATTTCATTTTTTAAACTTATAATGTGGAAGCAGCGAAATGCTCCAACACTGTGGTACTTTGTTTCAATTGAGAGCGGTTCCTTTTGTTAGCAGTTTTTTTTTTTTTTTTGGTTAAATTGTCATTATAATAAAAATTTTGGGTCTTCTTGTTACAGAAAGTGATACAGTGGACTATTTCCAAAGGTAGGGAATCATGCTTTACTGAAAAGTGTGGTCATGGTATGATTGCAAATCACCGACATAAATAAAGTGTAAATATTGGATTTATATTTTTTTTCATTTTTCTGTTAATAAGTTAATCTAAAAAATAAAAAAAACTGTGAACATTGTAATTAATTTTTCCACAATGATTTTTCTTTTTTTAAAAAATAACAGTAATACAAAATAAAATATAATTATTAAATATGATGTTACCTAGCACGCATTTTTTTTTAAACATTGGGGGGCGGGGAGGTTGGGCTGGACATATTGCTTGAAGAAATGATAATTATCTTAAACTGGATTCCAAGAGATTGCAAAAGACCCAGAAAGAAACCACATGTGAAATGATTGGTTAAAATAAGAAAGTGTGCAGGAGTGATGCGGAAAAGAGAGGCTAAAGATCGGAGAAGATGGATTGAACTTGGAGATACCTTCATCCTGCAGTGGAATGACAACGGCTGACAATGATGATGATAAAAAAAATTATTGTTGCTAGCTTGGACATATTATTTCTTCTTAATTAATAAACATATTAGATAAACATAAATGATACATCAAAAAACAAATTATAAGATTTTATTGAATGAAATATTTCATTTTTTTTTTTTTTATGAAGAGAAAAGCCATTGCATTTTTCTTAATATTATTTTAAAAAATGGGGAAAAAATTAACTTTCTGATTAAAGCTCTGCGAATAAAAACAAAGACAGAAGGTTGAAGAAGCCTCAAGGAAAAGCCACAGACTTATCAAAAAAAATTGAGTACCTTTCATTTAATAGAAATTTATAGCTGGGGAAAAAATTACTATTTAACCAGCAGTGAAGTTCCAGAAAAAGAAAGGAGAGAAAAATAAATTATCATTAAAGATAAATTTTAATTTTACAGTTTTATAAATATTGTATTTTGTTAACATACTCTTAAATGTCATTGTTTTACAAGAGAATAATTTTACGTGATTTATCTAATATTGTATCATATACAGGCTGACATATTTAAAAATATATAACTGTACAATAAAATAAAATGGCCGCTAATATTAATAATACAATAACGAAACTTAAATATATTCCAAATAACGGTAAACAACTTATAATATAAATAAAAATTCATAGAGAAATATTTTCGATTATATTCATAATCATTATCAACTCAACTTTCAAAATGGAATCATTTATTACCAACCGGACACACATGTCGATTTAAATATCCCACAATTCATTAATCCGAACATTTGCTGACTGTGCCACTAATAAAAACTGCCTCTTTAATTTTTTTTTTTCATTTAGCCTTCTAAAAAGTATTCATGGCTGTTTTAGTAGAATGACTATCAACAGAAATAGTAATCAAATATTGCCATTGTAAAGTACATCTAATATGAGATATGTTGATAATCAGCTTATATTCAAGCCAGATAAAAACGACATAAATATAAAAAAAAAAGGTCATTACTTTTCATATATATATGTAGTATAACAAGATTTATAGGAAAAGATTTAAATACATTCCAATCCAAAATAATTTAAGCTGCTAATTAAAGATAAATTATTTAATTAAGCAGTTTTAATTTTTCTCATACTACCTGTAGCATGTCTGTTTGCACATAAGGATGCTTGGAATTAGGACAAAATCAGCATCCAGATATTCGCCCAACCTCATGACTATGTTGTTCTTTACACCTCGAAAGATTTAATATTTTTTTCATATTTATTTTCATGTCAAAATTGACTGAATAGTCCGTGGTATATCAGAACTAGAATATATATTTATTTATGTGCAGTGAATTGGAAGTAGCAGAAACTCCTATTGGACTATGCCTAACCAATAATCAAGTGTCAATAAACTATGAAAAGAAATATTAGTGATGATACCCATCTTTTTAACTACGCTTAGTTTATTGATACTATTATAAATCAAAGAATAAAATCTATTTTAGTTTAAGTACAATTTAAATGCTCTGAAATCGTAATTTAACTATTTGAAGAATCAAAGTACTGCTTTAATTTTAACAACTCCCAAATACTAAATGGAATATCAGTTTTTAATAAATGTAACAGTCTATTATCATAGCTTATAATATGAAAAAATTAAAGTGGAAATAACTGCAGCTCCCATTGGGCTTTACTTAACTGATAGTCAAATCGTCAATAAAGGTTGAAAAGAGATGGAATAATACCACTCATATCTTTAGCTTTCTACCTTTTTGTATTCTTGCTCAGAGTCTTTTGCTTTGTATAAAACTATGTATGCATCTGGAATCACTAATAAAAATATATAGATCTTTAATTCTGTTTGGAATTCTAGAGATATTAATTCAAAATTAAGAATTATATTTTCTGATTATGTTGCATTTCTAGAAGGGTCTTTCAAATTTATATATATATACATAAAGGAAAGGAATTAACTAGCTATTTGGTGGTGACTTGGCTGGTTATTATTAATGAGTTAGCCATTTCGGATATACGATTAATCAATATTTTAATTACTATTCTAAAGAAATAAATTTCATTATTTGAATTAAATGCTCCAATGAGAGGTCTAATTATAATATATTTATATTGTATTTTTTCTTCCATGTGACAAAGCATTGACTGGGAAGTGAACCTGGGCCAGCTGCTTGGAAGGCAGCTATGCTAACCACAAGGCATTAGCGCTTGACTTGTTTATATTGTGTTTTATCTACCAAATATATCTATTTACGTAACATGGCTGTCCATTATGTAGCATGGATATTTCATACATATATAATTAAATGTATCAATAAAATTAATGATCAAATGGTTTTATTGGTCAGGAATAACATAAGGTCAAGTGCCAGACAGGATATTGCAATCCAAAGTTTGATACTCTACTATGCATGGTAATTTATCAGGTATATAAAATATCTGCCCAATATGAAGGCTGACAACAATATAATCTATTTTTAGTCACAAGTTACAAGATGATACCAACAACAACATCATATGACTTTATCATATGCTTACTCATAGGTTTCCAAGAGCAATTCTCTTTGTCTTTCTCTAGAACCAGTGAGTGCTGGAAGACATGCTGTTTTAATATCCACACCCCCAACCAGTTTGTAAATTTTGTCTTCATCATTAAGGACTTCCAACTCGCAGACAGTATGAGTTCATTCATTTATTTAAGCAGCCATCTTTTACTTTTTTATACTATTCAACCCAAAAGCCTGATATTAAAAACATTCTAAGGCTTTAAACCTTAACAATTTCCCTTGCATAATTATATAGATCTGACTCGAGGCCAGTTTCTATATGTTTTAAAAGGATCTGTACATGGAATAAAAAGTAAAGTCTCTTAAAATAGAATTTATTTTTATTTCAAAACCTTACTTTTAAAAAAAAAAAAATTAAGCTATTAACTTGAATTGTATAAAAATGAAATATGGCTGCTAGATGCTTATGTCCAATAGTTGCAGATATAAATCCTAAGTTCTCACTAATGAAATTAAAAGATACTCTTATGAGAGTTGGATATTTTATAGCACTGTACTATTTGATATCCACTAATTATTTAGGCTTACAGTAGGAGGGTCTTAGAGTGAAAAGAACTGCTTCATAAGAGTACATAAAAAATAACTGAATGGTTTATCATGCAAGAAGTCATATAACATTTAAGCATTAGAAGTGATAGGATGAACTTCAATCCAATGGCATTTAAATTTAGAATCCATCTTTCTATCATTACAATAAATTACAGACTATAAAATAAATGCTATATAAAATAAATGCTTATTTACATATGATTAAGTTTCAATTGGAATGACGTTTAGTAAATTCTAGACAATTTCACCCACGTCATTCATTCAGACATCGTATATAGTAAATGCTATATAAAATAAATGCTTATTTACATATGATTAAGTTTCAATTGGAATGACGTTTAGTAAATTCTAGACAATTTCACCCACGTCATTCATTCAGACATCGTATATAGTAATTTAAAGTGACGGTTCCATCCTCACGCTTTACTTGCCAGTACTTCAGATTTGCTCATATTAAACATTTGAGCCGTAGGAATAAGGATTCCTTTTATTCCTGCATAAATACTATATCTTGTATTGGTGAGAAAATATTCATTTATTATTAACACTCGCAAATCGTATGCACAATTAGCTTAAAAGGCTGATATTTGAATGTATACAATTGTAAACATATGCTATATAAAATAAATGCTTATTTACATATGATTAAGTTTCAGTTGGAATGACATTTAGTAAATTCTAGACAATTTCACCCACGTCATTCATTCGGACATCGTATATAGTAATTTAAAGTGACGGTTCCATCCTCACACTTTACTTGCCAGTACTTCAGATTTGCTTATATATAAGCATTTGAGTCGTAGGAATAAGTATTCATTTATTATTAACACTCGCAAAGCGTATGCACAATTAGCTTAAAAGGCTGATATTTGAATGTAGACTATAAAATAATGATATTTAACATATAGGATAACCAGTATAATAATTGCTAATAATATGTGGCTATTATGACTAAGGAATTGAATTTTAAATTTTATTTAATATAAATTTTAAACTGAAATGATATAAAATATTTCTTTTATTAAAAATGACTTTGGTTTGATGATATGAATAGATTTTTTATGGAAGACTTTTGTATTATGAAAATCCTGGCACAGATTTAGATTCTTGCACAGACTTGGATCCTCTCTGAATGCTTTAGTAACAAATTTGGTCTTTTTAGTTAACAGTTTTCATATTAATATAGTCTCCATTACTGTGCTGTACTATTTTCAATAAAAATTTGTCTTATACAAAAATCACTCTAGTATTCACAAATTTCTTTCATAATCATGATTCTGATTTTTAGCCCAGTTTTTGGTGAAATAAGAGATACCTGGAGATGAAATCCAAGATCTTTTTTTAAGTAACTTACTTTCTTATTTTCTTCAGTGATGTTATTAATATGAATGCTACTCCTTAGTTACCATTTAATAATTCAATTAAACAGTGTAAACCACAAAGAGATTCACAGAAATATTTATAGAGCATTTAAATAATTTATCCTACAAACAAATAAGATGAAAACAAAAGGATCATTAAACTGCTAATGATACTAATGTTTTTATCCATTTCAAACTTGAAGATCTAAAGAAAAAAACATGTTTGTGATGTAGTACAGAAAGATACAAAAAAATAAACATTAAGAGTAATTATTCCCTTTATATCTTTAGGGTCATTTAGTCACACCGATGTAGTACCAAGTGAGTCTCCAGACTAATTTCAGGCTATTGGCCTTAATTAAAATTATCAGATTGTATATACTTGCTCAGAAGCCGTATTTATTTCTTCAACACTATCCAAGCAAATGGCTTAAAAGTCTCCAACAACAGAAGATTTGAATCCATCCAACTCACTTGCATTGTTAAACAGGTCTGATACTAGGTCAATAACTACAAATTTTAAGGATCTCAAGGATGTGCTAACTGTAGTAACCTTTGATCCTTGATGAAATGATGATATATAACAAACAAAACAACACATGATTTCCCAGTATAACATTTACATTTGCATTAAATAATCAATTCATTCAAATCATTTTATTTTAAAACTATCTTAACAAATTTGAATATATGAGTGAAATTACTATTTGGTGCTCAAGGATTATTCATGCATGTTATAAATGTCTGTAAAATAATTAACAAAGTGGATTGCTGTTTTTAGTACAGATGATAAATGTACATTTTATGTGATACTTTGATGTTTGAATCACTATGCAGAAGATTTTAGTTGTACTTGACAACAATATGTATATCGGCTGAAATAACTACAAGAAAACTTTTTAAAATGGTTTATTGGTATTGATAAACTTAGAGTTTCTTTTTAATTTATGTGATATGACTTTGAAGGCAATGCTAATAATACTAAGAGATATAATCAGGAAACTGACATGCTTTAGTAACCAATGGGGATATGGATGCAAAAGACAATCAAAGTTGTATACCAAGCATTTCTAATAGACAATGGGCTGCCAAATTAGAATGTGCCAATATTGTAAACTGAATACAAGATTTTGAACATTTAATATGGAATATCCAAACATATTACTCTAAGGTCCATATACAGTATCTCCAAAATGTGGAATATTCAAACATTCTAATGTAAGATCCATATACAGTATCTCCAAATGTTTTCCTGAAGGTTTGTGATGATGGTGTTCTAGTTGTATTTTTATATTGGACTATTTCCATCATCTAATAATATATGTATTGAATGTCTTATGAAAAATATTATCCATCAGTTGTTATTAAGAAAACTTTAAATAGACAAAAAGAACCATTAAGAAAAAAGACAATTATTGGTACTGTAGTGTATCCATACATTCCAAAAATAGCAGATACATTAAGGAAAATCTGCAATCAGTATAACATAAGAACAGCTTTCCAGAGCCATACCACACTATGAGGAATTCTAACATCTACAAAGCCTAAACATGAAATGATAAAAAAGTAAAAACTGCATCTATGAAATACCATGTGAATGTGGATCACATGACAATGGCAAAAAATCCCATAAGCCAACCCAGTGTGATTACATAATGTATGGAAAACACTCATGAAATTACTACAAACTGTTGCCTTTGGCAGAATAGCTCAGTTGGTTAGAACGTTACCTTAAAATTCCAAACTCAAGGTTTGCATCCCATGCTAGTGCTGTCACTGGTCAGGCCAGCAACACCTGAAGAAGAGGGGAGACTAATACCTCTCAAACTTTGTGCAAATACTAACCTGTTTGATGTGCTATTACTAACAGTTGAATGTATTTGGAATATTTAAATAAAGTTACATTTTTCTAAAGACATTATTATTATTATTATTATTATTATTATTATTATTATTATTATTATTATTATTATTATTATTATTATTATTATTATTATTATTATTATTATTATTATTATTATTATTATTATTATTATTATTATTATTATTATTATTATTATTATTATTATTATTATTATTATTATTATTATTATTATTATTATTATTATTATTATTATTATTATTATTATTATTATTATTATTATTATTATTATTATTATTATTATTATTATTATTATTATTATTATTATTATTATTATTATTATTATTATTATTATTATTATTATTATTATTATTATTATTATTATTATTATTATTATTATTATTATTATTATTATTATTATTATTATTATTATTATTATTATTATTATTATTATTATTATTATTATTATTATTATTATTATTATTATTATTATTATTATTATTATTATTATTATTATTATTATTATTATTATTATTATTATTATTATTATTATTATTATTATTATTTATTATTATTATTATTATTATTATTATTATTATTATTATTATTATTATTATTATTATTATTATTATTATTATTATTATTATTATTATTATTATTATTATTATTATTATTATTATTATTATTATTATTATTATTATTATTATTATTATTATTATTATTATTATTATTATTATTATTATTATTATTATTATTATTATTATTATTATTATTATTATTATTATTATTTTATTATTATTATTATTATTATTATTATTATTATTATTATTATTATTATTATTATTATTATTATTATTATTATTATTATTAGATGATGGAAATAGTCCAATATAAAAATACAAATATCTCCAGGTGTTTGCAAATCTTACAATTCTGTATAATAATAATATTACACACATGGCAACTATACCATAATGACTGAAAAAGTAAAGCAAAAAAAGCTTAGTTCCTAGCCAATCACAAAAACATCATAAATAAAAAAGAAAACAGCAAACAATTATCACAAAGATGGAATATTGAAAATCATCTGATTTATATAATATGAATAATCAAGATGAATTATAAATAAAGCAGCAACACTATGAAAAATGAGAACTACGATTATGGAGCTTGGCACCAAAAATGAACTCAGCTAAACATCAAAACTATTAAACATGAGAACTATGATTATTGTTCTTGTCACCAAAAGGGCAGTAACACTATGAAACATGAGAAGTATGATTATGGTGCTTGTCACCGAAAGTACACTCAGCTAAATATAAGAAATAAATAAAATCCACTTCCTAAAAATATCCACATAAAGAATATTCCATATCTTTATTTATTAACAGTAGCTGAGTGCACTTTCAGCTAGGCTTCTCTAGCCAAAAGCATGCTCAGCTACTGTTAATAAATAAAAATATGGAATATACCTTTTTCTTAGCCAGCAATATAAGAAAAAGAATAACAACTTTGAATATTACAAATTCCATATGTATTCATTTTTACAGGAATATTTGTTACAAAAAATATATATATTAAATATATATTTAGAATAATAATAATATCCATTCATTAAATAATTTTTACATTATTAATTTATATTAATTTCAATAATTGTAGAATTTTCAAAATTCCTGATTAATAATTGGTTTTTACTATAAAAACATTTTAAAAATTAGCCAAATTCATCTCCATTAATTAAAATTACCAAAAGTAAAGAAGAAAAAAGTGGATATTTTTAAGGGCATTATATTATTTGTTTCACTATGAACGTTTTAAAATAATGTTGTAATCCAGTGGATAATTTAATTATATAGTTGAAATATTTTTAAGTTATCCATTATATTAAGTAAATCACACATTATTTGTCAATGTTGTGTAAAACTCAAGAGCCATGATTTAACCACTTCTGACTTTATATGAGAAATACATTGATTTTATTAAATAATGAATAATATTTCTATAGTGTAATTTTTACTACACCATTCTCACACAGGGTAAGAAATGGGTTCTATCCACTTTTAACACCTTGTGGAAGAATTTAATCATAAACATATGACAAAAGACATGTGAAAATGATGGTTGATCCCAAGATGCATATTTTGTGCTGAACCAGAACTCATCAGTTGGCCCAGACCACAATCCCTTACACATATCTTTATCATTGTAGCAATTTTCTACCTATATATACTGAACAATGATATGTGTAAGAAATTGTGGTCTGGGCCAACTGATGATTGCTACTTCAACATGAAATGCACATCTTGGAGATTATTCATTCTTTTCTAATGTGTTGGGTCATAAGATTATGCTTATATCCCTACACAAGATATTAAATGTAAATAGAAACTAGTAAGACAGTAGTATAGTGAAAATTACACTAAAGAAATATTATTCATTATTTAATAATCTTTTGTCTAATGAATGACTAATAAAAATTATTTATATATTGATTTTATATTTTAAAAAAAGTCATGTACCATTGAATAATTTTTTAATACAAATTATATGCTGAAATAATATAATTTTGTAAATATAGGGTTAAATAAAAAATATTAAAATTAATTTATACCTGTTTCTTGTTATTGTTTTTTTTAATGATAGCTTTAAGAAAATTTAAAATTATATGATGACCTACACAATATTATATACTTCTATTGGTCAGCACAATTTTAGACAAATCTACTTCTTTGATATTTATTTTTTAAAAAAAAACTTTCCTTTTAAAAAATTAAAAAAGAAATTGGAGTTGAAATATTAATAAAGTTAAAAAGATTTAATTAAATTTTATCTTCAGTTTTAAAATCCCATTGAAAATTGTAGTTACATAACTGATTATTTTATCAACTTATCTTCATGTATGATTTGAAAAAAGTAGAACTATTTGAAAAATTCTAGAACAGACATAAGAGGATTACAGTAAAACTGTTGATTTGAGAATAAAATAATGGCAGAAAGCGTAGAATATCAGAACACCTGTGGATTTTATTATAACAACGTTTGTAATTTTGATAGAAAGCCAATTATATCACTACCTTTTACAAATAAGCTTCTGAACACTTTAAAACATTTATGGCAAAATAACTTGGATGGCTAAGCTCTTCTTTTTACTTAAGACTACATGTGTGTATATATATATATATATTATTTTTACATTCTTTTAAATTTGCATAGAATTATAATACTGTGATTCATCTATAATGGCTATCATTAAATCTTTAGTTTTATCTCTCGGACTCTGATAGCAATGAGAAGTATTAGAACAGATTTTATAGGCAGTCAATGTATATAATTTGATTGGTAATTTATCAATTGTTTTTAGAACATATTTACATTTTAGTTTCATTTTTCACCAAGAGATGGAGCCATTCAAAAACAAAAATCATTTGAATTGAATGAGGCAGGGAAGAGATTGAAAAGTGGAAAGGCAATAGGTTTAGGTGCATGGGCAGCAGAGATGATAATGAATTTAGGGTATAGAGCAAAAGCAAAGTTATTATCAGGTTTTAATAAAATGGCACAGAAGACAGTTTTTCCTGTTAGTTGGAGTAATGCAAGAATAAGATTATTATTTAAAGGAAAGGGTAAGGATCATAGAAAGTTAAATAATTATAGACCGATAGTGGTAACATCAGTTTTATATAAAGTTTTCTCATATATGGTAGCTGGAAGAAGATTATTATTTAAAGGAAAGGGTAAGGATCATAGAAAGTTAAATAATTATAGACCGATAGTGGTAACATCAATTTTATATAAAGTTTTCTCATATATGGTAGCTGGAAGAGTTGTAAAATGGATGGAAGAGAATAATGTAGTGGTGGCGGAAATGCAAGGAGGTTTTAGGTCAGATAGGTGTATAGTTGATAGTTTGTTTGTAGTTACACAACTTATGGAGATGAGTAGGAATTCAGGTAGATTATTATATATGAGTTTTATAGATATAGAGAAAGCATATGATAGAGTAAATAGAAATAGATTATGGGTAAGGTTAGCCAATTTGGGAATGGATGAAGCTTTAGTAAATATTATTAAGAAATTATATAAAAATAATTATTATACTTACCATTTAGGGGATATAGAATCAGTTAAAGTTAAAAATGGGGTGGGATTAAGGCAAGGATGCCCTATGTCACCTATTTTGTTTTTGTTATTTTTGAATGAAATGGAGAAAGCAATAGAAAGACTAGGAAGAGGGGTAGAGATACCATTAATAGGTAGCAAGGGAGTATATATTTTGTCGGGTCTTTTTTTTTTTTGCAGATGATATCTTTTTGTGCACAGAAAGAAGAGAAGATATGTAAATTATATTGAGGACATGTGCAAGGGTGGGTAAAGAGATGGGGATAAAATTTAGTGAAAAAAAAATCAAATATAATGATGGTTAATACTGGAAAAGAGAAGATGTAGAATTTTTATTGGGGGATATAAAGTTAAGTGTGGTGGATAGATATAGGTATTTGGGAATGAATCATCTTATGTAATCAGGAAAATTGCTTGGATGAATGGGAGAAAAAATTGGTAAATGAATCAAAGAAAAAAAAGAGTTTGGTAAAGAAACTAACAGTATTTTCATATAATAAATATGATGTAGCTAGAATGGTATGGAAGAGAGTTGCAGTAACAGGGTTAACATATGGTAATGATGCATTATGTGTTAGTAAAAGAGTTTTAGATTATTTAGAGAAAGTACAAAGGGAAGTAGGAAGACATGCATTAGATGCAGAGATGTGGATAGCAAAGGACGCAATTCAAGGAGAAATGGGATGGTCAAGTTTTTATATGAGAGATGCAAAAAGTAAAATGAAAATGTTTGGTAGGTTGCAGTTTATGGATAGTAAAAGAATAGCAAAAATAGTGTTCAATTGGGTTATGAGTAAAGGGCAGGTAACAAGATGGGTGAGAAAGGTCATGTGGTATACTTGTATAAAAGGTGGGATGATTGTGTTAGGAGGATTGTTGAGTGTTATAATGGTAAGGAATGGGATAAAAGAATAGAAGCATTAATAAAAAATAGGGAGTTGGAGAGATGGAGAACTAGTATGGAGGGTAAGAAGAGTTTAAATATATATAGAAGTAAATGGAATATTGGATGTGAGTTAATTTATGATAATAGTAAGGAAAGTGGTTTATTATTTAAGGCTCGAATGGGATCTTTAGCAACAATAAAATATACATGTAAATAAAAAACCATGGATAATTTAGTGTGCAAATTGTGTAAGGAAGGTATAGAAAATATTAGGCACCTGTTGATTGAATGTAAATGCTTGAAAGCAGGAAGGATACAGATAATGAAGCTATGGGAAAATAAACATGAACAAAGTGACTATACAGAAAGTGAGATTAGTTTTTATGTTGGGTTTGCGAAGAGATAAGGGGGATTTAGATATAAAGGCCATAGAGTTGACAAAGATTATGTTGTGGAAATGGGATGGGGCAGAATATGGGAAGACTTAAGAGTGGAAAATGGAGAATAAAATAGCTAACAGGTTTATCTGGGCATAATTGCCGAGATATTCTTGACTTCGTTTAAGAATAAGCCTAATACATCACATCACATCACATTTGCATAGTTTTAAATTTTTTTATTTTTAGCAACTTATATTTTTGTTCACACATCTTTAATTCACTTGGTTGTATTTTTTTATACAATTTGACTTAAAATACATAAATAAATATTTTTGTAATCTTTTAATTGTATTACACCACCAAACATCACATGATCATCATTTTTTATGCTTTCTCATAACTGTTATTAAAACTGACAAAACTCTCCATACAGTAGTGCCACTCAGTGCAAGCTAGAGTAATCAATGAATGCCAGAAGGCTTGTGCATAAAATCCCCATCTAATGCCTACTCATCCAATATCCCCAGACTAGTTTCTGGCTTGTGGCTTTTATTAGCAAGGAGGCTTGGATTTGACAGCACTGCATCTAGATATTAGGATGTAATGCAACTCTCCAGCAGCCACCTTTTATCTCTACTTAACTACAAAACTATGAGCATAAAATTTGAAAACAATATTTTCAATCTAAGCTCATTTGCTTATATAATCATATAGGTCTGAATCCAGTTCAGTATCCATACATTTTGGTGTCTTTGGTTCTTTAATGATCACTATCCTACTAAACAGGATTGGTATTAAGCCACCAAACATCACATGATCACCATTTCTTATGATTGCTCATAACTGTTATTAAAACAGGCAAAACTCTCCATACAGTATTGCCACTCAGTGCAAGCCAGAGTAATCAATGTATGCCAGAAGGCTTGTACATAAAATCCTTATCTAGTTCCTACTCATCCAATATCCCCAGACTAGTTTCTGGCTTGTGATTTTCATCAGTGAGGAGCCTTGGATTTGAGAGCACTGCACATAGATCTTAGGATCTAATACAACCCTCCAACAACCACCTTTTATCTCTAATTAACTACAAAACTATGAGAATGTAATTGAAAACAATATTTTCAATCTAAGCTCATTAGCTTACATAGTCATATAGGTCTGAACTCAGTTCAGTACACATACATTTTGGTATTTTTGGTTTTTTAATATTTATAGCCACCACTCTAGCCTGCACTGAATGCACTACTGTATGGAGAGTTTTGCTTGTCTTTAATTGTAATTAGCATTTATGTAAATTCATTATATATAATAAATGTAGCAATTTTTATTTTCAATTTTTAAAGTTCATAAATATACCATTCATTATATTACCAAGAGAATAAAAAATTTTCAAAATTTTATTTTATATGAAAATGCTTAATATGGATATTTATTTATCTTCTACTTTCATTTGGGAGTGGAGCATAAAACATATACTTGGATTGAGAGTTTTCTCATATTCAATAAAACAAAAACAATGTTGATTTAATCTATCAGAACAGCACATGTGTAGCAGTGAATTACCATCTACTTAGAATTACAGTTTGAAACTGCTCTAGTAAATATCTTTGTCTATTCCAAAAAAGCATAATAAATAAGTACATTTTTCTTTAACAAATATATTAAAAATTAGGTCTGAATTTCTATTTCAAACATACCCGAAAACAATTTTCTTTTGGAAAATTTTGTTTGACAAAATCTCGAAGTTAATCTGTCATTTCTGCTGCTAATTAATAATGCCAGCAATTTTTTTAATTTCCATAGAAATTTTAACACTTCTATTAAACTGTGATACCTATAATTTTCTTAAATTGGTGTAGAATCCTGATACAGCTGTTAATTTATGAGATCTGCAATTTTCTTAAATTAGTATAATTATAAATTTATTAAACGCACATTGATTACGTAGTAATATTTACTGAGGCTATAATCTCGATAATATGCGTATGTGGTTAAAACACCTGTAGAGGTCCCTACTATCGCATTTTATACGCATATTATCGAGATTATAGCCTCAGTAAATATTAAATTAGTATAGAATCTTAATATTACTGCTAATCTTTAAAACATACATTTTTTTTTTGTAAATTGGAATTGATCTTAATATTAGAGTTAATCTATGAAACCAGGAATTTTCTTAAATTGATATAAAATCTTAATACTATTGCAAATTTAGGATATCTGGAAATTTTTAAATCAGCATAGAATCCAATGTTGTCAACGATTTTTTTAAAATTAGCTTCAAAACTAAATATTTAACTTTAATACTCACAATCTTTTTAAATTCATATTGAATCTTAATACTGCTGTTAATCTCTGGTATATAATATTTTCAAAATATCCACTATCAATTTATACAAACAGATTGTGAACTGGGGGAAAATATAAATATATTTTAAAACTAATCTACTTGAAAATGAACTATTGTACTTTTTTATTTATTTTTAATTTTAAAATCTTCATAAAAGAGAAACAAAAAAATGCTTTCAGAATAACTTTAAAACGGTGGGTTGGAAGTCTGTTTGCTGATGATTGCACAATAAGTGAACTTGATAACCATTTGGCTAATTGTGGAGATATCAACAGAAAAAGCATGTATTTGTGATAGTAAAGCAATGAAAAATTGCACTAAAAGTTAATATGACTTGATGAGAAAGATATTGGAAATCTAAAAACATTTTTTACACCATTAATAAAACACTATTTATTAAAGACTATTAAAATGTTCACACAAATTATATACAAATCATTTAATTAGCTACAAGATATCCATTGTAACATACAACATCACCTAACATCTTCAACCATGGAAATCTATTATGTTCAGCAGATATCCAATGATGATGTATGGAGTGAATAATAAGTTATCATGTTTTACTTTCTAATGAAATAAATGTGAATACTCATTTCACATAAATTGAATATATACTATAATATAAATGAAAAGCATTCTGGATCTTGACTTTTGCACAATGGCTTTTTAAATATCATATCAAAAAACTGCTATACTTAGAGTGGAGAGTTAAGCCAATCTTTTTATAAATATATAATATTCATAATTTATTATATAAAGATATTATTTTAAATTAAATTCAAATGCCATTTAAATCAATGTTATATTAATAAAACGTTATACAAGAGTGAGAGAACCTATGGAGAGATTGGGTGAAAATAAATACAAATAAAATTAAAGCATTGAAATTTATGGTCATAGGGATCAAAAATAAACATTGAACAGAAATTTGTAAAGTAGATAATGTTTTTAAATGAATTTGGTTAACTTATGATAGAAATAATGATTAAAAAATAGCAGTTGGAACAATAATGGCTAAACATGCATGGTTTAGTGCAATAGTGTAGTTACAAATTCTGGAACTCAAAACTCATGCATTATGGTCCAGTTTTCTCACTTCAATATCTAAAGGTCTTCTGGATTCCCAAACTTGGGAGGAAGCTGCAATGGTTAACCATACTCTGCATGGCTTGATGAAGTGGTAGAGTGACATTCTCTAAAGTCCAAGATCTATGGATCATAGACCAATTCTATCACTTCAGACACCCACATATCTTCTGGATTCCCAAATCTAAAAGGAACTGCAAAGTCTAAACTCATAATCTGTATGACTTATTGAAGTGTTAGGATAACATTAACTGGAGCTCAAAGTTCATGGATCATAGATCAATTCTATCACTTGGATTCCTAAATCTGAGAGAGAACTGCAAAGGCTAACCATAGTCTGCATGAATTAGTGAATTGGTAGGTTGACTTTCTCTGAAGCTCAAGATTCATAGATTGCAAAACACCCAAAAGTCTTAAGAATTCCCATTCAATAAAATTACTTGATTATTTTTTGTAGTAACAAATGAATCATTTTTTTATTTGGGGTACGAATTATTTTTATATAGCTATAAATGTTATAAAAAATTTGGAAATATTTCAATTAGAAAATCCAGTTTCTAATACTTTTGTTAAGTCTTCACTTATACAGCTGTATGCAGAAATCAAATAGAGCCTCATGTTTATTATTCACAACTCACTTTTGAATTATTTAATCACAGTAAGTATGACTGGAACTGAATCTGTTAATGAATATCCAATAATATATAGAAAGATCAAATCTAATTGACAAATTGTTCCATTGAAATTAAGTACTAAAAACATTTCTAGTTAAAGATGAAGGAATTAATAATTACAATGAAAAATTAAAATAATAAGTTGAAAAAATAAAATTGATAATATAAGAATGCTAAAAAAAATGCACAAAAAAGTTATTTCTGAGGAAATTATAAAGAGAAAATGTATAAGACATATAGATAAAGGCAAGAACTGTGAAAGAGATGCTACAAGAAACTATAAAAATATGAGAGAAAATTAGAAAAAGACAGCATTAAATATGACTTTATGAAAAGTATAGAGAGACAGAAAATCTTGGAGATAGTAATCTAGCTTAAAAGACCATCTTTCTTTTAAATACTGTTTTTATATGTAAACATTAATAACTATAAGAGAGATTTACAGTTTATTTTTTTAGATAAATTTCTGCTATAAATAAATTAGGCAAAATATCAATAAAACTGGCTTTTTCAACTGAAATCATACCATTTAATTACAATATTTGTCCAATACATTTTTAACCAGATGTTTCATCAAAGCAAGGAACTTTGTATGAAGAAATTGACAAAAATGCTGGGGTCAATTTGTTTGTACAGTCATCTATTGTGATATTTCATTAATTAAGTTCAGATATATTTTATTCTGATATTTTAATTGCTAGAGAAAAAAACTAAAGTCATTAGGATAATTGAAAATTGATTGACTTACAAAGATTTTTAAATATGCCTTGAAGTGCTCATTTTGTGAGATTACTTAGAGAAAATTTTTTAAATGTCTAAAATTTGATTTGTTTGCAAATTTATTAAGATTTATGATTATTTTTGCATAATAATTGTGTTATTAAAAATTACAAGTATACATGATTATACATTTCTAATAAAGTAAATTACAATGCTCAGATAACTACATCTTTTCAAATTGATCACCAATGCTCTATTAGATTATGGTGTCAAATAATAAAAATTATAAATATCATTAATATTTTAAAGCATAATTGACAGGTTTATCAGAGATTTAAATTGTCATTCATGTTTTAAGAGTAAATTCCAGTAAAAAAAAAAAAGATTTCATTGATTTTACAAAATTAATTTGCTCCGTCCAATCATCAGTAATGAAAACGTATGATCTTACTTTTTCAATATTTGAAAAGTTCAAATATGATTTTTTAGATTTTATTTGTAATTCTAAGTTTCTATCAAATCAAGTCCAACTTATTATGTTCTGATATAGAATAATGATTTAATATTAAAATTATAAGTTGAAAGCGTACAAAATACTCTCCAGGAAGAACATTTAAATATGTCACAATGCAAGTGGGGTAAACTAAAAGCAGAACAGTTTTTCATTTATAGTTTAGCTCATACAAAGAAAGTAAATTGGATATTAATACTCTATAGATGTGTGGGAGTATCACATTTCCTAATATTCTTACATGCAAAGTAAATTCTTCTGGAGAAAATTATAGATAATAATTAAAAGATTTTTATAGGCATTTTAGATTAAATATTAATAATTTTAAGGAAAGTGATATGTGTATTTATTAAATAAATTTCAACTGTGATGTAATTAAAGAAAGTACTAACCAAAAACCGGTATTATCAATAAAATAATGCTATCTAGTAACAAAATTGGTATGATTAGTTTCCTGAACTTTATCTAAGAATATACGCAAAGAATTACCATTAAAATTATCAATATACATATATGGATAAATAGACAGGTGGTTAGATGGATAGGTGGTAGATATTATATAGATAAATAGATGGATGGATGGATAGATAGATATGGAGATATATAACAGATAAAAAGATAAATAGATGTAAAAATCATAACCTGACAGTATGAGGTAATTAATAGGAGTACTACAATTAAATGATAACACTCCATAACTACCAATAGTATTTTACCATTGTATGCCATCCTCATAGCACTATTTTTTCTAGAATATCATTTGTAAGAGCTATGCTATAACTTTTAATATGCCCTTTCGACCATTAAAATGACAATAAACATATATTCACACCATATATATGTAAATATAAACTGTTATGACTTGAACAATGCCACAATAGAAACATGGCCATTGTTGTTAGACAATATTGCTTATACATTATTTTCAAACATAAAGACAGCTTAAAGTCAACCAAGTTATCATGAGTCAGTATTTTATCTAGACATTCTTAACTTGAGGATAAAATTCCATTCTAAATTAGCAGAATGACTGTTAAAGTGCTGTACCTCATCACAAGTGAGGAAAATTTATACATCAACGAATACTCATATCATGGATTATATCTTTATTTCACCAATACATCACAAGAAAAGCCTGTAAAATGGTGATCACAAGATATTTTGATGGTTTTACACTTATTCTGCCCATGGGATAATGGTGACTGTGGCTTTTGAAAAACCAAAGACACTAAAATGTATAGATGCTGAACTGAGTTTTGATGTATATGACTATATAAGTGTATGAGCTGTATTGAAAACGTTAATGTGATTTCATCTTGGGCTCCTAGTTTAATATTTAACTAAATAGGTAAAAGGTGGCTATTGGATGGTAGCATTAAATCGTAAGATCTAGATGCAGTGCTCTTAAATCCAATGTCCCTCACTGATGAAAGCAACAAGCTATAAGCTAATTTGGGGATATTGGATAAGTAAGCACTTAGATAAGGATTTTATGCACCAACCTTGCATCCATTGATTATTAAGGCTTGCACTTGAATGGCACTATTGTATGGAAAGTTTGCTACTATTATTAACTACCTGTGTACGTATTTGGAATGGTGTTTACGTGATGTTTTGATGATAAAAATTACTCCTTTATAATAAACAATGCTATAATTTTTATTAAGGCCAGATTAAAAGCAATGCCAACTATCTCTGATGATGAGCATGTGTTGTTTTCGTTATAGCTTAATCACGCTACTTAAAGGCCCTTGCAGTTTACTGCCAAGTAAGTGTAAATTAAATCACGAGTCACTTCGATATTATGGATATCACGTGATTCTTCGACGCGATAATCATTAGATTGTTATATTCCAAAAGACTTAACAGAATTAATAAACTTTCATTCTTACAAATCATTTGAAATATGTGTTTAATATTAAATGTGAAGTGTGATCAACATAGATTTATTAATTTAAAATAGTCTATATAGATTATTCGTAGATGTTAAGTGCGCGCACATATAGCAAACATATACACTCATATATATGTTACTGCGACAAAAGTAAAAACAAAAACACGCATAGCTAGGAGTAAGTTTAATTAGTATAAAATATAATAAACATTCACCTTTGCTGACTTCACAGGCTTCGATAAAATAATAAAAAATATGTTTAAAAGAATATATTACTCTTTCGGCATTAATAATAAATATTATATATGCTACAAAGAAGAAAGAAATGATGGGTGAGGGATACATTGTTTTGAATTGGAAATTACAAAAAAGAATAAAGGAGAGAAAAAAGTAATGACAGATGGTTGAGATTTCACCAGCTGAGAAAGTAGCAATCACATGATTAATTAATCATGCGATTGTCTCTAGGACAACAAACACCGCCACAAAAAATAAATCATTTCATTTGCATAGAAACTGCAGTATTTCATAATAACACTTTTATTATTATTACGGTTGATTGCTTTTAAAATATAAGTTGATTGAATGCTCCAGGATGGACGGTACTTTCTCTGCTTTTAAAAAAATACACGGTAATTAGGTTTTAAAATAAGCAACAATCACGCACATATAGATGTAAAAAAAAGTGGAAAAAATGTAAAATTGTTTTTCCAGGGCAATTACTTTTTAATAATATAAAGAACACATTAAGCTTTATGATTTTATAAATTTGAAGTGCTAGATTAAAAGAACGGCAAGAAATAACAACCCACCAAAGTTGTGATTGCATGATACTTCTCCCTTTAGTTATACTTACTCAACTTATCTTCATGCAAACAACACACATGCTGCACATATTATCAGCATTAGAATCCCTCTTATGCCAGTTTGACCATTCCAACTCCAAGAAGATGAATTTTGCAATGACTAAAAATACCTATGTTGTAGTCGATAACAAAGACAATTGCACAATAATAGGTGTAGTATTATTTATTCTATAGATATAACAAACACCTTCATACTTCCCCATTCTTTTTAAATTCACTTAAATAAAGATATAATAAAAGACAAATGACCCCCAAGATGCATTTCATCAGTTGGCCCAGATCACTATCTCTCATATATATCTTTATTACATGAAAAATATTTATCTAAATTAAATTGTTACATTTTCATTTACCATTGTCAAACTTCCTCCACTCACAACTTTGACGCAATCCATTTCAGATAAATACAATAATGACTATTACTAACCATTATCGAAACTAAAGATGATCTCTAGCACACATATAAACTTTAAATCTCAGTTAAAGATTAATATATATGAAAATATGGAACAATAAACACATTTTTAAGATTAGGCAAACATAACTTTATAACTCTGTATTAACATATCGCCACCACATTTCAAAAGTTCTCCAATAAAATGGATATATATATGTCCAAATCTAAATAAGTACATAAATGTAAATATCATTAAAAGTTGTCACCTCAATTATTGTACCACTGCTCAAAATATCATTAAAAAGTATTCTTTTCATATATTTGAAATAGGAATGTCATTATATAAGTGACTATAGTTCATTTATAACATTAGTTTGAGGATGCTAAAGATGATATTACACATTTGGCCTTCTATTTGCTGTTTAAATACAGCCTCTGTGGTTATCTTCAACCAATACAAGATTGATATGCTCTACTATCATCTTTTCTTTTTAGGGATGCTGAACATCTGATGCAATAGATTTAGAAATGTTATATATAGAGCTCACAAAATAAGCTCTTAACAACTTTGAGAATATTGCCAACCCCAGAATGTTTTCTGCTACTGGTGTCATCAGTGAAGTGCTAGGATACTCAAGCATTAGATTAAAAATACCAGGACAAGCCCAGCACTTTATCTAATGTATAATTAAATTTAAGTAGAAAATCTGAAATTTTCTGACATCCATCTCTTCCAGTTCAGCTATCTAACTTAAATAATCATATGGAACTTAACTAAGTTTTGATACACCATATATTAATAGCTTTAGCAATATAAAATCATGAAAGTCTTAATAGCAAAAAATAAAATAAAAAATCAAGTCAGATGTCACATTACCTAATCTAATGCTTGAATATTCTAGCACCTCACTGATGACGCCAGTAGCAGAAACCAGTCTGGGGTTGGGGATATTCTCAAAGCTTGTTAAGAGCTTATTTTGCGAGCTCTACATATAACATTTGTAAATACAAGCTTATTAAATTAGGTCATGTGACATCTGGCTTGATTGTTTTTAAAAATAGATTTAGAAAAATATATAATGTGTTAATGAGAGGTAAAAAGCAATATGAAATCTACCAACAAATAAGGGTCAAGGGTTGTGTATTCTATGGTAATGGATTTATACAATATCTGGACAGTAACTAGAGGTATATTAAAACATCTCTAAAAAGAAAAAATGATGGAACATATCAATTTTTAACTTGTTAAGATTGGCAAACAGAGATTTAATAATGTATGTCGATATCTTCAGATTCCTCAAACTAATGTTGTGACCGTATGAATGGAGTTTTCTTAACTTGGATATTGAGAGTATTGTAGAAAACAAATTGCATCATGGGATGAATCTAGCTTCCATGAAAAAAATGTCCAAATAGTCTGCAGATAGGATACAATTATACATAATAATGACATTTTTGCTCAATACAAAATTTTACACATGGAAAATGAAAATCTGGCTCAAAAGTTTTTTGTTTTGATGATCAAATGAAACAATAGACAAAGTTTAGATGATTCATTCAATAATATGATTGATTTCAGTTATTTATTGCTCTTATGCTTTCAATACTGCTAATTCTACATCATAAATCAGCAGTTTCTAAACACTGGTCTCATAATTTCTGGATGAATTATTTTGATGGACATTAGAGTTTTCAGGTGTATGCTGACCTTCATGAAAATTCAATAGCAAAAGATTGTTTTAGTTCATAGATCTATTTATGGTCATGGTTTATTATTACATTATATTAACATTAAGGTTTATTATAAAATATACTTCACTATAATTTCTATCTGCCCAAAATATAATTATACATGTCCTTATTAACTATAAATAACATAATAATTAATAGTTATGTGTAATTCAGCTGTCATACTTTAAAATAAAACAAGTGAAATCTGTTTAATATAAATAAGATTAAAGCCTACTCTGATTTATGGTTAGCGATATTGGACTCTGGCTTAACTAATGAAGAAGCAGCTACTGAAATCAGTGGAAGCTATCTTGTTAAAGTTCACAATTCAAAAAATTTGTAAATGCTTTTATTCATGAATTGTATTATCCATCAAGGAATAGTTTTTTCTTCTTAAATCTAATATTGATAAATAAAAATGATAAATGGATATAGGTATCAGAACAAAAAATAACGTTTTAAAATCTTCCCCATTTCATTGAATTAGATTTTATAGTGAACCAACACTTTTCATGTAATGATTTATCTATTCCAAAAAAAAAAAAACAACCTTGCGCTCATCTACCTGATCAAAGAAACTTTCTTTACTTGAATGTCTAGTTTCACTAAAAGCAATTATATCGATCTTAAATCATGAGACAAATCTCTTTTTTGTGTGTATTTTCTTTTCTTTTTTTTTTAAAAAAAAACAATCAGCGAATTATGTACTTTTTACAACGTAATTTTTTTTTTAAGTGTCATAGCATCGGCCGGGTCGCGAACCCGCAACCCGGGCAACTGCCTGCAAGTGCAAGTCGCGCTGACCTCTCGACCACCAATGCAAGACAACACAACGTAATTTTTAAATTTCATTATCACAAACATTTAAAAAAAAATTTTTTTGTTTCTTTACTGTTTTATTCATATTTACATATACACAATTTCTTTTTAATACCTAAATTGTTCTAATAAGGCTTTGATTTGTAACAATTATTTAAATCCTTAAGTCATTCTCTTTTCCTTCACCATAACCAACTTTCACCCTGGATCACCGTTATTAACTTCTATGTGTAACTTTCCATTTCTTTATAAACAACCATATTATTGTATCCCAATCTTGAGCATAATTCTTTTCACTCCTTTCTCCAAAAATGAACCAGAAATTTATGAATTTAAGTTGGACATGTGAATTACTAGGCCAGAAACAGAGTCACACATGTTTCTACAAGTGCATATTCTATGTACTTAACTTGACCTCCTTATCTTTATTACTAATACTACATTCTATGTAGAAGTTATTATAGTTTCGGACATTATGCCTATGCTATCATTTATAATGAGTTAGCCAATACTGGGCATGGCAGTCTAATTAGATTTGGTGAAGCAGATATTCTATACTGTCTTTTGTAGATTCTTTTGCACTTATGATAGAGGATTCCAAAATAGAGCTGTTCAAGTATCTAATCATTCTCCAAATAAAATATCTGTCTCAATTCTAATTACAAGATATTCTTTATTAACTGTATTGCCAAGTAAGATGATGACTATTTAACTAATTATATTTTCATCATCAGCTTCTCTACACTGAGGATTTGGAATATATCACATACTCATACTTAGATATAAAACATTAAATCACCCTTTCAAACAAAAGTTCTAGCCTCAAATAGCGAAACTCTAAAGGGTATCCGTTTGAATTTAGCTGTTTGATGCTCAGACTTTGTGTTAATTTATAGAGGACATTGCTGAAATATTTCAAGGTTTGAATATCCTTTGTAATTTAGCTGGTTGAGATTCATATTTTGCGTTAATTCACAGAGGGTGTTGCGGAAATGTTTTAACATTTGGAAAGATGATTTGATGTTTTCTATTTGATTCATCAGCTAGCATTATGCATTATGATATTTTCATATTTGCATGGTTATAAAAAATAAAACAAAGATTAAAGTCAAATTTGGTGAAAGTATTATTGAAGGATGAAATGTGGTCACCTAGACATATAACCCCACTATTATACTTGACTAATTTAATAAGTAGATCATGATAACAGAGATATATAACAAACATATACACACTACATTTATCATCATTTTTTAAAAAAAAAACTTTATAAAAATGGCAATAAAAAAAGTTTAAATATACTTTTCTTTTTTAGAAAGCTTTTTAAGTGTATTAATTGATAAACTCATATAAGAACAAATTAATTCTGAATCCATTTTCTACTCTTATGCTGGATGAAATTGTTTAATGCTCAAACTGTCACTAGGATTCTCAAATGACACATGACTTCTGAGAAATGAAACATAAACTATTTTTATATAACCATTAAATTGCCCTGAAATAAAATTTCAGTACTTATGTGCTAGACCTGCTATGTCTTTTCACATTCATATCAATTCACCGATAACTTTTTATTGTTGTGATGCTATACTTCTGATACTTCTGATCAACTTAAGTGATAAATTTGTCAAAACAGACCTTATTATCAGAAGACTGATGCCCATGTGAAAGGCATAGTAGTTCTAATATGTAATGCTAATCACACCAGACTAAATAGAGCAAAATACATTTTTAACAATATGAAAAATATAAATTTATACACTAAAATAATAAAAACACTTATGTTACTAAATAAAAACAGGTAGTTGTGAGTTTTTAAAATGGCATTGTGCTGTCAAAGCCACCCACCCCCCTGTACAAAATATGGCATTTGGCCATCGCAAATATACCCAGCAATTCCTAAATTTTACTTAAAATTAAAAAATATTACATACATTAACTCTGGCATAAAATTACAAAATAAATATTAAAGCAAAATAAATACTACATCTATTCAATTGCTTAAATAATATATTAATTACAAAAATAATAAGTAAATTAACTACAAAATGGACAGTAGAGCAAAGAAAAAATACTATGTCTATTAATTATGGCAGAAAAGTAAAAAATGGACAGATTAAAAAAAACCTATGTCTAGCTCAGATTTAAAAAAAAAGGAGTGTCAAAGAATGTGTTTTTGCTATACAATGGCTGCATGGGATCGTTATTGAAAAATGTCTAACTACATTTATTTTGTTAAAAAAAAAACAAACAATAAAAACTAGTAAACTTTTATTAAAACAGAATCAATGAGGTGAACTGTTTTTTTTAATATCATCTAGTATGCAAACAAAAGTGCCATCTTCTTTGTGCAATTGGCAGATCATAATTCTTCAGTTTTATATGCTTTATGAGGGGGGGGGGTAGTAAACTTTTATTAAAACAGAATCAATGAGGTGGATTTATTTTTTCAAAATCATCCAGAATGCAATGAAAGTGTCATTTTCTTTGTGTCCATTTCGAAATTTCATGCATAATATTTTTTTAATTTTAAGTAAAATTAGGGAATTTTTGGCTGTGTTTGCAATGGTAGAATGGAATATCTTGTGCATGGGGGAGGGAAGGATAGTTTTGATGGCACGAAATGCCATTTTAAAAACTCACAACTACCTGTTTTTATTTAGTATTATAGTATGTTTTAATTATTTTTGTGTACAAATTTATTACTTAAGTTTGTCAGAAATTCCAGTGTTTGTGTTATTTGATGAGATTGCAGGATTTGTTTGATGAAATCACAAGGTCAGAAATTTATGGGCGAAACAACACAGATATGAAAAGGCATAGAAGATCTAATACCTAAGTACCAAAATTACTTAACAATTATATTTATTATGATAAATTGACATCTGAGCATGCTCAGTACAACAAACATTTCAAAACAAAGCAATTCTAATTAAGGTCTACCTGTATGTTGATCAATGATATAATTACTGTGGGTCAGTTCTCTTTAGGTTCACTAACAAATTGAATTCATTGCTTTGGAAAGTAAGTAACATTACCAAGAATGAACAAATATTTTAAAAAACGAATAATTAATAAATAAGAAATCACTTATGAGGTTGCAAGCAATAGAAATTTATAAATAAATGAATTGCTTATTTATAGTACCCTGTTATATAGAAATCTCAAATTGCCTAAGGCAAAGGGCATATTAGAATGCTTTTAATTCAAAGTCTGGGGGAGGATAATTTATTCTCTTTGTTTACATACCACTGAGTTGTGTTTAATTTGAAAGTTTATATATTTTTTAAAATTTTGCCTCAAATTTAATTAAGGCAATTGTGTGATCTGATGTTAGCTAGTGGTTGGAGTAGACTTTTTCCTTTCTGGAAGATCAGATTCTATTTTCAGTAGCAAAAATATCAGGATAAGCAATTGATTCAACCCAAGTTTATTATTGAGTAAAAGTTCCTGTTCACTACTCAATTGAAAAGAACATAACAAAAGAGTAAAAAGACTTATTCCATCTAAGACAGGGGTGGGCAAATAGTGGCCCGAGGGCCACATGCATCCTGCTAAGAGTTTTTATGTGGCCCTCCAAGACAATCAGAAAAATCCACCTTGGACTGAGATTTCCTTCCTGTTGCATGACCGAATATTCATCTCATATTTTCCACTAGAAAGGCTACATCAATATACATGCACAGAGTAGATATGATGTGCAGTGCTTTTCCAGTTGATCTGATTAATTTCAATTTTGTCTTTGTATTAGCAAATATATATATTTCCAACTTTTGTGAAACCATGAATGCTCCAAAAAAATGTAAAATTGGCAATGAATGTCATGTGTTTAATGAAGAATGGACAAATTTCTTTGGTAATACAGGGAATAAAGCAGCATGTTTATTGTCATGAAAAAAAGATGCGGCCCTCCGTTAACCTTTGCTTCCACAAAGTGGCCCCCGATGTGGCCCTCCACCAATCTATGCGGCCCCCAAGCCAAAACAATTGCCCACCCCTGATCTAAGAGAATCACAGAATCAAAATTATTTACATTTTAAAATGAAATATAAGGATTGGTCAGCAGAATTACATTAACAGAATGAGGCAATCAACAAATGAAAATTAGAATGCTTAGGCCACTGTGAGGCATAAGAACAAAAAAAATGTATTAGCTTCTCTTCCATATCCATGAAATTTGGTTCCAAGGCATAATAATTGAGAGTAATAAATCTATGCAAATATGCATTACTAAAACACATTTATATTAAAACCTTTTTCAACATGATATATATACTCATCTATCGTGCAATTTATTTTTTAAAAAAAAAGACTAATAAAAATAATTATCAAATAATGGATAGATAATGATTATCACTTTATTAAGAAATACTATATATATATTTTAAAAAAAGCTTCTTTTTTTTTTTACTTTGTAAAAGCTATTAACATTTTTTAACCTCCCTTTTTTTAGAACCCCCCCCCCCCAAAAAAAAAAAAAAAAAAAAAACTACAAAAATAATTTTATAATAAAATGATTATATGATTGTATTAATTTTGATAGATAAAAAAAAATGTTTCTTTGTAAACCACAAATTTCAGTTATAACTTCAAACCTAAGAAATTTTAAAATATTTCAAATGGTTAAATGCTGATCCATTATTATTCTAATGGACCCATATAAACACTCTATGATGTGATCTTGAATTAATCAAAATATTCCAGCTAATTTAATAAAAAAAAAAATTGTTTCTTCATGAATTTTAAAACCAATTTTATAAATATGTGATAATTTTCTATATGTTTTTAATGTAAACAAAGTTTTATAGTAAATTAAAAATTAAAGCTTTACTTAAAGCTATTGTTCATGGAGTTTTCAAAGTGTCTAATGATTGTCTCGTGAATTAAAACAATAAAACTTAGAAAATTTTTTCTTCATTGATTTCTAATTATTTTATTTAATATTTTTTGAATCATGGATATAGATGATTAGTGTATTAAGTTATGCATATCCACGGAAATAGACTTCTTAAATGTTAAGATATGGCTGACCTGTCAATGCGTTGGTGGTCTAGTGATTAGCATAGCTGCCTTCCAAGCAGTTGGCCCAGATTCTCATCAACACATTTGACAAATAAATAAAAAAAAAGATATGGCTGACCTGAGCTATTTTTTACATACATTGCACTAAGTAATATAAGCTAATAAAATCAACATTTCCTTTTTCATGTGATATTTTTATGGAACTTACTAGGATTGTTTGTTCTTTTTTTTTTGACATCTTTGCTTATTATCTTCAATCTTGACAATTTCTCATCTTTTATATATATATACATTCACAGACTGACAACATAGCAAATAACTTGTTAGTAAAATGCTAATCACTGTACTTTGACTTTTTTTCAGGTTTATATGGAAGGCGGGTTTCTTGTATGTTAGGTACCTTTGGTGTGATGTAGCCTTCAGTTTTTTTAAAAATAAAAATACATTCTTATCCTCATCAATAATAGAACAATATTCACTGTAGAAAAAAAAATATTAATACTTTCCAAAAAAAATTAAAGGTAATATTGGAAAATTTAATTTATTATATATGTGGCTTTTACTTTGAATAGAGTTTGTCAAAAAATTAAACTATTTTTAATTATTATTAAATTTAATTGTAAACAATTAAAATAATGAAAAAATCTCAAAACAATACATTCATTTAATAATAATAATAATAATAATAATAATAATAATAATAATAATAATAATAATAATAATAATAATAATAATAATAATAATAATAATAATAATAATAATAACAACAACAACAACAACAACTTGTTTTTGTACACTGGCTAGAATAACATGTTCTTGTCAGCCATGACATAAATTTAAATTCTTCTGAAAACAGGATATGATTATAAAAATAATATATATTATATATTTATTAAATAAAAATAACATTTTAAAAAAATAAAAATAACCTTGAAACAAAAATTTCACTTTTGAAATAATCTTTTTACTTTACAAATATACTGTGAATAAGCTTCACCATTTTGTGCAACTTGACTCTAAAGCTAACTTTGCATTACAGAGCTTTCTATTTGTTGATAATTCCTGACATCTGGGGACAAACAGGAAAACTAAAATGATTCATTACTTATCACAAAATTGTCTAATACAAAATTGCATACAAGTATGAATACAAGACTGCTCAAATGCCATTCAAATAACTTTATGGCTGACAAAATATGATAAACAATGCCATTTAAAAGAGAATAGAATTGACTACAAAATTGTTTTAAGCTTAAAATCAGTAATATTTATTAAACTTTTGGTTAAATTGATTCAATCTTGTTATTCTTAGCAATGCCATATTGAAATTTTATTCATCTATTAAAGATGTAATTTTCAAGCTAATAAAAAATTAAGTATTAAATACTCCATTAACATTCTGTAAAAACAATAAAACTAATAAAATGTAATAAATATAAACAACAAAAACAAAAAAAATTAAATATTTTAAAACCTATTAATTTAAAATGTAGTCATCAGTTGTATATTTTAATATATTAGTTTTAAAATCATAATATTTTTGATGTTTTAAAATTAATCTACATCTAGTTATGAAAAGAATGGGGTATAGAAATACCAGTCAGTTATTATTAATAAGTTGTTGTTTTTCAATAAAAATAGGAGACTTTCACTGGCAGATACCATGACATAAATACAAGAATTTTGTTTAGAGGATCTTTTATTCTGAACAAAATAAATATTATTTCTGATATAATTTGTTTCAAATATTCATTTTAATAATAACATTGATGAAGAAAAAAAGAGAAGATAAGACAATGGTAATTATATGTGGGATAGTTTTAGTTAAATATCTTTAGAAAGATTTAACTATTGTTTAAACTTTTCAAATATACTGAACTATTAAAATAATATCATGAAGGTTAGTTTATAACACAAAATTTCAAGTGGTATTATTTTCCTCTCTTTTTCAGGTGTTGCTGGCCTGGTCAACGACAATACTAACATAGAATCAAACCTGGACTTTTAGATTAGTGAATAAAGATAATGCTCTAACTGGCTTAGTTGGTCAGAGCAGTACCTTAAAATTCAATATCCATTAATATTAAGGTACAAGTCTGATTCCCATGCCAGTACTGTCTTTAAAACGATCTCATTCAAAATGCTGTGTTACATAATAGCCTGTATGCTATAATTAACAATTGAAGTATTTGAAAAGTTTAAATAAAATTAGAATTTTTCTAAACAAATTTAACAACTGATATAAGATGGAAATTGTTCAATACTGTATATAATTACTACTAAAATACTATCATCACAAACTTTCAGATGAAGACAAAATAAAATAGTATTTGAATTTGATATATATATATAGAATTACATAAGCAGGGAAAGCATATTTAAATATATTATTCATATTTATTATCTGGCCTATTTTTAAAACAAACTGTGGTTAAACTATTAAAAATATAAATAAAAAGTTTTGCATAATAACAATTGTTATAATATTAAAAAATATAAAGAATATAAAAATCGAAATTATTCATACCTAGATACGTTAAATTTATTGCAAAAGTTTATTAATTTTTTCAATATATATAATTACTTTTTAAAATATCTTTCAATAAAATTGTCATAAAACAAACAAAACAAAAGAACTACATGGCCTATTCTATTTTACTGTCGTTAAAATCTGCACAAAATTACATATAACCTAATATTTAACAGAGATTTTGCAAAGATGACTAATGAACGACATTGTTAAAATACTATGTGAAAGAAAAAGCCAAATACTAAAGACACAAAATGACAAAAAAAAAAACAAACACAAACAGTTTATGGGTATAATGATAGAACATCTATCTACCATTCTCATAATCCAGATTTCAGTTTGGATTAAATAAAACATTTTTAAATTAACATCATGTTTATGATTTTTCTTCCAGGGAGTTATCCCACAATTCAAATCATCTAATTAAGCATCCAATATTAAGCAGAAGAACAAAGCAAGTAGGTATTCTTAAATGAAGGATAAAATAAAAGACTGAAAATTTCCCAAACCACTAGCAAGTATTGCCTTTTCACTGCTCTTCTAATACCAGCCATTAGAGAAGCATTTGCCTTACATTATGCTAATTAATTATTCTTATCTTTTATATAATCATCAACAGTATTCTGTCAAATGGACATGTCCAGAAGGTAGTCACGTCCTCAATTCATCCATTTTTTTATTCCATTCTCTTCGTTGTCCAGCTCTTCAATTGCACATAACTCTTCCCATCTCTTTATATCACTCAATAATGTCAATCTCTTCATCCTTTCTTTTTACATCCACTCACCATTTCCTTCAAAACATCTTTCATTACAGTATAATTTCTTCTTAATATATGTCCAATCCAGTTTCTCTTTCTCTATCTGATTTGTTCATCAAAACTTCTTCATTTGTTGTTTTATTCATCCAACTGATTTTTTCCATTCCTCTCCAAGTACATATTTCAAAGGCTTCCAATTTGTTTCTAATTTTATTAACTCTCCACGTTTCACAACCATACATTAGTACAATTTATAAATAAAATAGTTCACATGTTTAAAACAAACAAAAAATAGTTCAGAAGCAATTACAATATATACATAATAATAATAATCAAGATTAATATTCCAATAATGATTTATTGATTAAATGAAATACTCTCAATCCAAAGCACAAAACAGAACTTTTAGAATGCTTTAGATTGGCCTCTGTAAATGAATTGAAATAAAAGAGTAAAGACACACTGATTTTCTACTCCCAAAAAGTATTGTCTTGTGCTGTGGATGGAAGAGTATTTCATTTACTTAATAAACCAATGTTGGAGTATTACTATAGATTATTAGCCAATACTAACCACTGAAAAAGTTTGTATTTATTGTTTAAAGGAGGTTGCCTTGACAACAGATTGAGACTGCTGATTGTTATTTATATGCTTTTATGTATTTATATATTATCATTATCATATTATTATAGATGTTTGGCTTTACATATAAAAAAGTTTAGGAGGTCTTAGAATGTTTGTGATCGTATGTAAAATGTGTTACAAATCAAACCCACTTAGTTTAATATCTCAATTTAATTTATAAAATAAATGAAGTAATATGTGAAAAGTGAATCATGTGTTTTATTTGTTAATGTTTGGCTTTTGGACTCATTCTCACAAAATACTGGGGTTAAATACCACTTAAATGGCAAGAATTACAAAAACCAGTCTTCACAAGATCACCATTTCATATGCTTAAACATGCTGTTAATAAGAGTAGTAAACTCTCCATACAGTAGTGCCACCAAGTGCAAGCCTTCATAATCAATGGATGCAAGAAGATTTGTACATAAATCCCTATCTAGTGCCTATTCATCCAATATCTCCAAACTAGTTTCTAGATTCTAGCTTTCATCACTGAGGAACATTGGATTTGAGAGCACTGCATCTAGATCTTAGGATCTGCATCTATTGATTACCAAGCTTGCACTTAGTGGCATTATTGTATAGAGAGTTTGGTACTTTTAAAAACCTGATTTTGCATCTTTTTATAATAAAACAAAAACTATCACACCCTATGAATGAGACATCAAACACTGGTAATACCTTGAGTTAAATCACATTAATTTCATTTACATTCTTTTTTGTGCATGAGTATTAATTCAAATGAATGCATTTGAATATTTTGTCTGTACAAAACTGATATTAAAAAAAACAATTAAGAATTAATGTTGAATTGGAAACTTAACATTTTGATTTTTAAATATAATGTTAATTAAACCATTGTGTATATATGATTGTATTATCAGTTGGTAGAGATGTCATTGCTTCATTCTGAGTTGCTAGGACAGAGAACTAGAACTCAAGACAAAAAAAAAAATGCTGACTGCAAAAAAGTTAAAAAGAAAGAAAAAAATTAATACTTGGGAATACATAATTAACTCAACCATATTAAATAATTATGTCATGCAGTTATGTTTATCTCCTGATATGGAATAAAAATCTCAAAGGAATTGTCCAAACACCAATCTCCATGCATCTCTGGAAAAATAAAATATAATGAAAGATTTGTAATAGCTAGAAGTATGTGTTATACTTAATTTTTTATTTGATTCTACACCAAGATATTGCCAAGGAGTTAACACTACCTATTGTATGGCCCAAAATAACTCAACTTTTATAAAGAATATAAAAATAAATCTGTCTACAGTAATAATGTACATTTTCTAAGGATATAAGATGACAAATATATTTCAAGGAATGTTAACTTCTTAAGTGTAGTAAGGACATTTTTTTTATTATTTCTCAAAACTTGATTTTTCTGTTTTCCTTTGACTTATGGCAGTTGTGTCTGCTGTTCGGAATTTAGTGAAAGCATCGATCTCAAGACAATTTTCTGATAGACTGCATCAAAAGCTCCTTTAGTGAAAACCTATACCACATATATTCCATGAAAAGAAAGATATGGTTACCTTCAATAAAATTTGTGAAATCAGGCATTGTGGGTCCTATAAATATACATAAGCTTAAATTTTACCACAAAATTTATGGTATTTAAATAAATAAATTGCATACTTATTCATATTTATTTATATGATTAAGCACTTTGTGTTAATATAGAAAGTATTTAAAATTTATGCTTGTCTTTATGGTTAATGTATGTGAATTTTTATTTCTTAAAGAATAGAAACTTCAGTTTTTAATACCAGTACTAATCACTAATTGACACTGTGTGTTTTCTTATATGCATATTTGTAGCTTATTTATTTATGTTATTTTATTTTATGTGAGTGTTTATGCAGCACACAGAGAAGTAATATTATCTTCTGTAGTGATAATTTTATTATTATGATTATTATATTTATTGTGTATTATTTCTTATTGTATAAGTTTATTATTAAGATAGTAAAGATACTTAATAGCCTGTTATCTGTCTGATTCCAGCAATTAATTTATCAATCCATAAATAATTTTTGCATTTAGTTCATCATCCCCATAATTTTGTACGAGCCCATTCTCTGAATTGAGCTTCTTCTGGAGTGTTAATGGCAGAGTTATTAGGATTATGGAGTTGAAGTTTGTTATCATAGGATTAGCTAAAACATTTATAGCACTGGCTGAAGAAAAGGTTTATTATATGTATTTTATTTTTTATTAAACATAGCTTAGAGTGCTTTTGACTTGGAAAATCAGATTCAAAGCACTCGTGGACTGGCTGGGCATGCTGCAGTATTTATTGATGAAGTACTAATTATTTAAATTATCTATTTAAACATTCCACTTGCTTGAGAGTTGGATAGTAATTTTCTTTTTTTGTTAATGATGTGGTTGCTGTTAGGAATAAACCACACCTCTTTCACTTTTCTTTTTGTGTCATCTCACTCTGTGCAAACAATATTGACATTCTTTGGATTGAAGCTGTAGCCCAATTTTTATTCCTGCTCCCCCAAAGAACTGATTTATATTTGGAAATATTTTTTGCATGCTTGTATATATTTGAAGAGACTCTTGTTGTAATGTGTGCTCTCAATTCCCTATAAGATACTGTCTTGCAAGCAGTGTTGCTGCATTTAATTTTACACCACATGATCACTATTTCTTATGCTAGCACATTACTGTTATTAACACAGGCAAAACTCTCCATACAGTAGTGCCACTCAGTGCCAACTAGAGTAATCAATGAATGCCAGATGGCTTGTGCATAAAATTCCTATTCAGTGCCTACTCATCCAATATCCCAGACTAGTTTCAGGATTGTGGCCTTCATCAGTGGATATATTGGATGAGTAGGCACTGGATAGGTATTGATTACCTCTGGTTGGCACTGAATGGCACTACTGTATGGAGAGTTTTGCACTTAATTTTGTACACAATCTCAGGTGTTGGTCCGTGAGAATCTATATTTGATGTTGTTTAATGATCTGTTAAGATTGTGGGGGAGGGAAGTCTGAAACATATGTTTTAGAACAGATCTTTTTTATTTTATGAGTTTTGGGATATATAGCATGCTTAACCATGGTTTTCTTTCATTCTTGAAGTTAGACTAATTGTTTTATTTTAGAAATTTTATAATTATGTTTAATAAGGCATTTCTGTAATAACCTATTCTGCATAAATCATTTATGTAAGCATTTATGTTTGCTTACTTTATCTGCTTCATATTGGCAAAGTCTAAGGATTCTTTTTAAAAAGCCTTTTTCCCCAGTGAGTTTATATGTCATACTGGTGAGAGATTGAGAGAGAATTGCACTTCTAATTTCAAGTTATGTTTAATAAAAATAAATACATATAATAAATCTTTTCTTTAGCCAACCTTATAAATGTTTCAGCCAATTTTCTTCCATAGCGTAAGCTTGTGGTTAAAACACCTGTAGAGGTCCCTGCTATCGCATTTATACGCATATTGTCGAGGTTATAGCCTCAGTAAATATTACAAATAAGAACAAAAATGATAACAATGAATTATCATAGGATTGTATCCACTGGTAGTTCTTCTTTGAGGAAAGATGGCACTCAGAAACTCTGGCCATTGTCACAAGTTTCTAAATTAAGATACTAATGGATACAGATTGTTATCAAAGAACTGGTGGTAAAAAAATGATGATGATCAAAAAATATGATCAGTGTTTAAAGTGAAATCAGAGAAGGATTAGGCACTGGTTTGATCATTGACATAATCCCAATGAAGAATTAAGCAAAGGGCTAACAAGCAGAATTTAAAAATCAATTATGATTTAGGTCAGACACTTCCATTATATTTCCCATTTTGTTAGAATATATATAAAACAGTACTTTTGAAATAAAATTTTAATAGTAGAATTGAAGCAAGAAAATCAAAAAAGGTTGTCTTGCATTGGTGGTCGAGAGGTCAGCGCGACTGCCTTGCACTTGCAGGAAGTTGCCCGGGTTGCGGGTTCGCGTCCCAGCTGATGCTATGACACTTAAAAAAAAAAATCAAAAAAAATTTTATTTCACAAGAAGATAGTCAAATTCAAATAAGGTTCAATTCGAAAACGAGATATTCAATACTGCAGAATTTTATTTTAAGTAAGTAAAGGGTTGAGATGTAATTTAAATTATAATTCCATTGAAAGTATCCTACTCAAAATAATTCAATAACGTTTCATTAATTAAAGGCAATTTAAAAGCACAATTTTAATTAAAGAATTGAAAAAGACATTTAGTTTTTAATTATTTGTTTTACTTTTTGTTGTTGTTGTTGAACTCAGTTGAGATTAGCTTTTACACATACACATATACACACCGTACAGATTATACATGTAACTAACAGAAGACTCCTCCTGCAATATATATGTAAAAAAATTATTACAAATATTAGCAGATAATTTTTCATCATCATATACTTCCAATACATTATCATTTTAATGATGATGATGATAATAATAATAATAAAAGAAAATCAAAATTACAAAAAAAAAAAAAATGAAAAGAATAAAAAGGGTAAGACCCTTCTTATGAAAACAGTTAGAAAGAAAGTATATTTCATTATTCATTATTATTTTGAAACATTAAATTTGCATTAAAATACATTATTTCATTTTACTTTAATATAAAAAGTGTATGTAGGGAGAGGAGGGGGTAAAAATCAAAGTATTTTAATGCAAATCTGATTTTTTTAAAAAATAATAATTTATAAGTCTAATTTTATATTCAGAAAACACGTTTGGATTTAAATTATATACTTTTTGCAAGTTTTTTTAAAATTTATTTGCGATTCCTATTTGGTTTTATAATGTAAAAATAATCAAATATTTTATTGCTTCAGCATTTGAGCACTAGAAGTGATAGATAGATCTGTGATCCATGGACTTTGCACTCTAGAGGCCAGTACTCTGCCACAGGATTAGGAATAAAATATTTTAGTTTTGAAGCTGAAGAGATGAATTAACTCTTTGAAATTAGTAGTAAAATGATAAGCAAATCATCTCCTTTTAAATGTTTTTATCTAAGTTACAATATCTATTTGTTTCTTTGTATATTTATCTGTAAACTATTGTAATCAATTTTATTATTTAAGTTAGAATAAAATTTTAAAATCAAAGTTTAATAGATTTAAATTCAATAGAATTGGTTCAAATTTGATACATAAGAAAGAAATACCAGACAAAGCAATATGAGACTATAACATTTCAGGTAGGTAATTAGTTTTTTAGATCTGGATCAGTAAGTGGTGAAATTTTGAATATTTTGATATCAAATTCACTATCATTTTTAGAATTTTAATGTTTTAAGTAAGACTCACAAGGGGGCAGTATAAAGATTTGTTGGTTTCAATTTAAAGTTATAATAATATTTTGATATTGAAGTTTAATAGATTTAAATTCAATATCATTTGTTGAAATTTTGTACATTTTTAAAAATCATTAACAAATTGATAGAGCACTATAATATTTTATGTAAGGGACTTAGTTTATTATGTATGAAACATTAGGAGGGAAAATTTTGAATATTATTTTGATATCACATTTAAAAATTGTTCTTAGAACTTCAATATGTTTTAAGTAATGCCTTTGAGATTTTTTTGGCTTCAATTGTAAGTTTCATTTAAAGAATTAAGTTAGCTTATCATATAATTTTATTAAACTTTTTTTTTTCAAATCTAAAAAAAAAGGTGAAACTCTTCAATAAAAGAATGTCTTCATATTTTAAATTAACTAGTGCTTTATTCATAAATATTAAATAAAATTCATTTACAATATAATATAGTTTCGGTAAGCATTTTTTCCTTCAAAAAATAAAAATTTCTAATCAAAAGCAAAAATATCAAACACTTTTCATTTAAAATAATATTTTCATGTTTTTTGTCATTTAATAATTTATTATATACATCATATTATTATGTAAACATATTAAATATAGTATATACATAAGGGTTATACATATTAACTCATCTCTGAAAAGAGCCATAGCTCGAAACTGGTCTGGGGATGGGGATAATCACAGATAAAGATTTGAATGCTTTCTCTTATAGCATTTATCATAAATAAATAAGTAAATAAAAATAATAATAAAATAAGGTTATTTAAAAATATTTGCTCTTTATTATATATATATAAGTCAACTATAAGTGTCAAATTAATTTAAAGTACAATGTAATTTTACATTTTTATTTACTGTGACAATATTAAAAAGTAACAAATAAATAGAGATAATTTTTTTATATTAATTACTTTTATTTACTGAGCACTAAAAAGCAGAAAAACAAAAAATATTTATTGAATTACAATTGCAGTTGAAAAACAATTGTTTGAAAAAACAATTGTTTTTTAATGCTTTTTAATGCACAGTAAATAAAAGCATTTAATGTACAAATTTTTTTTTTATTTCTATCTATTAACAACTATTTTTTGCAATATTTTTATTTTATTATACAGATAAAGCCTTATTAATCCAAAATCCATTTTCAGACCTTTTTTTGGTCTTTTAAAACTTTTGCATATAAAAAAAAAAACAGATCTTTTATTCTCTCATTGTGAATCTTGCTAAAAGTATAAATAAACATTAATTTTACTATCAATAGTTTTGTTTACATAAATATTTTCTATATAACAATTGTTTTATCTTTAATTTTCTTTGAAATTGTGTTTACAAATTAATTTTTAATTGCAAAGAATTAAAGAACACTTTTAAAATTTTGTTTGAATAATAGAAGTGCTGAATAATAGATATTCAATTAATAATACTTTATCTACATAATATCAATGTTTCAATTGTTTCATAATCTTCTTCAGAGAGTCTAATCTAATTTTGTATTTTAATTATTGCCAGTTTCATTACATTACACACTTGTAGAAGCATTATATATTTTAAATGGATTCCATTATGAAAAAAGTTGTGGAACAATTGAAATATTGATATTATATAATAAAATAAAACAGCAAAAATGAAATATTAAAAGGAAATAATTTACTTATTACTGAATAAAATGCAATGTTAAATGAAAATAGAGAACTGTTTAAATATCAGGAGAATTTACTAATTAAATTTTCATAATTTGAAATAATTACAAATTTTCTTTATGAAGCACCATATTCTTTCTTTCACCTTATATCTTTCTATATGTTATTAAAACAGGAAACTCTCCATACAGCAGTGCCATCCTGTGCCAACCAGAGCAATCAATGGAGCCAGAAGGCTTGTGCATAAAATCCCTATCTACTGCCTACTCATCCAATATCCCCAGATTAGTTTCTGGCTTGTGGCCTTTATCAGTGAGGAGCCTTGGAACTGAGAACACTGCATCTAGAGCTTAAGAAAATTATAAATAATTAAACAAATCCACCTTTCTTTATTACTGTAACAATGCTAATTTTATTTAACTTAGTCAATTGAAACTGCCAGACAAAGTTAAATAAAATGGTACTTTAATATTATTCCTACTATGATGTATTACTCATGATGACATTTTTATCCAATAGTATTTATTCAAAGTTTCTATCAATGATGTCATAGCAACCAAGAATCCTGACATGACTAATCCATGTCAAATAAATTGACCCTTTCTTTTCCATTTTGGAAGATATTAAATGGTTCAGTCTGCTACAATAACATCCCTCCTCCACAATATAATACATATCTTGCATCATTTGTAAGTAATATGGTTTTATATTTAAAAATACATTTATTTTATATATTTGTGTTTTGTTTTTGCTAAAACTTTGTGATTTTTTTTAAAGTATTAAAAATATAATATTAAACTTGCAGCAAATGCATTGCATAATTTATATATTTTTTAATATTATTTAAAAATGCAGCAGTAAAAGTTATAATATTTATGGGTTTTTTTATTGCTAAACTTTATATACATTTACAATTAAAAGTTATTATATTTGTAGGTTTTTTTTTTTTTAAAAAAAAAATTAAAATATAAGTTTAGATTTACAGTTCACCATTTTGTTTTTTTTAGGTTAAAAAATAACAGAAATCTAAAACTCTATTACAACTCGCCATTTAAAAAATGTTTCAGGATTCTTTTACATATTTCTCCCTTTTCTCATAATGAATATATCTTTCCATCATTGGAAAGTACTTTTTTTTTAGATTTGAAGTTTGCTATTACATTTGAAATATAATGGGGCAGAGCACCATAGTATTCTTGGGGGGGAGGGCTTTGATAACACATAGTGTCATACCAAAAAAGCACAACTCACATGTATCTGTTTTACTTAGTATCATAATATCTTTTTTCTTTTTTCATAATAAATATATGTCTCCATTATTATTTTTAGATTTGAACATTCATATTAACATGCTATGATATATTACTCCCAGTGACATATTATTCTATGTTTGTGATATGTTTAAAATAATCCCGCCACAGGATCTGCAGATAAATTTTATTGATTAAGTTTATCTGCATATTCCTTAAAGTTGTTATTTTAAACATATTGCAAACTTAGAGTAATACATCATAGCAGGAATAATACCAAACTACCAATAAAATTAATTAATGATGTTATTTTTTACTAGTGCAATTTTATCAGTAATTCTTAACCAGATAGTAGTCAGCCAACTAAACATGTGCTATTTATCACATTACTAGCCCTATGGTGTTATACAGAGCATTCAGGAAACTCTCAAATCAAAGCACAAGATAGATTTTGAAAAGATAAGAATGACCACCTTATCTTTATACTTACATTTAATTATATAGTAATGATGATAACATCTTCCTGCTTTCATTCTAAAATGCTTTAGATTGGCCAATATATTTGAATTTAGCTACAAAGATAAGATGATCATTCTTACCTTTTTAAAGTCTCTATCATGCATTTTGTTTTGAGAGTTTCTTGTATACTCTATATAATATCATAGAGCTAGTAATATGATTAAATAGTTCATGTGTAGATAGTTAATTACCATCTGACTAAGAAATATATTCACAAATAATATATATATAAAAATTTACTTTATAAGAGCTACATTTAATGTAATTAATTTTTAATAATATATAAACTATAACAATAAGAAATTAAATATAAGAGCATGGTATTTGAATAAAAAGAGATAAAATAATTTAAAGGAATGGAGATTATGTGCACATACAAAAAAAAAACTTACTGACCCTTAAATTTAACCAAAATTGAAGTCCATATTTAAGGTTAAACTAAACAATAATTTCTAACTTAATTAAAAATAATACATAATTATTTATATATTTAATGATGAAATATTTATATATTTAATAAAAACTGTGTGCTATGAATATGAAATTAAAAAAAAACCATGGCATTTACAAAGCAATTAGTGCGCTATGCTCCAATAAATACAAAACAGTTGGAAAGATGTGATTGGTTGAAATGCATCTCGAAAGCTATTGCATAAATTTTCTTATATTGTTTACAAGCATATGCTTGAATGTAAAAATGAGTTATTATATATATGTCCACACGCATGTAGGATCCTATAGTGCAATGTTAAAGCATTTTCCCATTATGACTATAACTTGAGTTTCAACATAGGCCATGTAGAGTTGAAATTGTTTTCAATAGGCTTGGGATTTTCTTTTAGACAGCTGACCAGTCTATATCCAATCCTTCTATATGCATACCTTGTATTTTTAGTAATAAGGTAACATACTTAGACTCTCATCATCTGGCTCTTGGCAAGTCTGTTAAGTACTTTATCTTTATTATTCCTTTGTGAGAACTTGTTAGATAGGCCTTTACCCTGCAGTGTCTATTTAAAAGCTATTTTCCATTACCTTTCATGTATGCATATATAAAATTTGGCACGGTATTAGGATACCTTGAATCAAAAATTGTTTTTTTAGTAAATGTTCAAAATATAAAAGAAAATTTAGTTCTTAGTCTAGAGAGATGTGGTACCATCTAACTTTTATCATGAAGTCACGATTTTAGCTCAATCATTGCTGTTTAAGCAGCATGCTTTTTCTTCATCTCATCTATGCCACTTATTATAAGTATTAGTAACACTTATCTGACATCTATTAGTTACTAAAACTTACAGAAGATGGCATAGAGTTGATAAAATCATCTAACTTCTATTACATTTAGCTTAAAAATAATATATTTTATATATTTGAACAAGATAACAGATGTTAAATAAAATAACATCCTTAGAAGTTTTTAAAACAATAGCTATTTGATCCCTTTTCATGCATTAATTGGATATATCTGGTATATATTTATGGATGAAGTAAGACATATTTGAACTTAAAGCTTACAATAATTAATTCCCTCTACATCCTATTATTTAATTTCAATCAAGATGATATAACAAGTATTTATTATTTTAGAGTATATAATTATCAATTTCTTATAAAGCTATTCTCCCTCATGCAAGATTTACATAGTTTTTCAAAAAAATATTCTTCCAAAAGAAAAAAAACATTTTGAAAAGGCTGTTCTAAAAATTAAAGTTTTTAGTCACTCATCAATAGGACACATTACTCAGCTCATCTTTTTCCAATCAAAATTACATCTTGTATAATTGCTTTTGCAACAAAAATTTTGCTTTAGGAGAAGTTATCTTTACCTTACTTTAGACCCATCTACTATAAGTTTGAGCAATCAATGAACACCAAATGATTCTGAATTATAATATCCACATCTCCAAATCAGTTTTCAACTTTTGACATCATCAGGAAAGATTAGAATTTAAACCTGACACTAATGCATTTTTGCAACCACTGGCCATCTTTTTCTTTCTTAATATTGCTCAAGTTAATAGTCTAAAATTAAAAAAAAAATCCTAAAGCTTTGAGTCCAGCTAACTTGTGTGTATAGTTAAAATGTCAGAAATCAGCCAGGAAATGGAAATTTTAGAGCACTATATTATCTACTGTCTATTGTTTATACAAGTTTCAAATAGATGGACCTAGAATAGGAGGAAAATAACTGTTCTTGGAAGAATATGAATAAGCATATGAGAAAATCCTGTGATATATTATTGTTTAATAAAATCTCTGTTGAAGTGGAATAATTTATTCTTAATATTTTGTTAACTTAGCTTTCGATTTCAATTTACTTTTTCAAAGATTTTATATGCTAAAATAATAATGAAATGACTGAAACAATACACCATTGGAGATAGAAGCAACCATTTTGAAATATGTCATTACCACAATCCTCTGCTCTTTGTAATAACATGCAGTAGTCAAGTGCCACAATAATAAAAAAAATAGTAGTACCAACTGATATCACATGACCTGAACAACAACAACAACAACAACAACAATAATAATAATAATAATAATAATAATAATAATAATTATTATTATTATTATTATTATTATTATTAGTAGTAGTAGTAGTAGTAGTAGTAGTAGTAGTAGTAGCAGTATTATTATTAGTAGTAGTAGTAGTATTAGTATTAGCAGCAGCAGTAGCAGTAGCAGTAGTAGTAGTAATAGTAATAGTAGTATGTTTGCCAAAATAATGTCAAATTTAATGGTTTGATGCAATTATTTAAGTTTTTGGATTTAAAGCAGGTCAATGATATATCCAATAATCATGATTACATTTTAAATTTAATAATAACAAATTATGAATTCATTCATATACAAAAATGTGAATATCCTCTAGTGACTGAAGATTATTATGATTTTGCACTGGAGATTGAATTGACATTGAACATCAAAATAACTAAATTTAGATCTTCAGTTAAAAAAATGCTAGAGGTGATTATTTTGGTTTGTATGGAGCAATTAAACTGGAAGAAAGTTTACAACAATAAGGATTCTTCAATAGCAGCAGAAATATTTCAAAAATTGTCATTTGATGTAGTAGATAGATTTAATCCAGTGAAGCATTTTAAATCAGCTAAATATCCTAAATGGTTTTCAAACAAACTTATAAAATGTATAAAGAGAAAGCAGTGTTTTTATAATTTGTTCAAAAAATATAGAGATAGAATGTATTTAAATAACATTAAAAATTATAGATTTTTGATAAGAAAATTGGAAAGACAAGATTTTCATTTGTATATGGAAAACATATAAAATAACATTAGTAACAATCCAAGACAATTTTGAGATGTCATGAAAAGACATCTTAAAGTTAGAAATAGAGAAACAACAGATATTAAGCCAGATGATTTTGTGATATCTGTATGAAGGTTTGTAATGATGATATATTATAAGATGTGATATGTTGGACTGTTTCCATCATTTATGAGTGAATGTTGAATGTATAAAAAATTTTAAACTTTATTTAAACTTTCCAAATACAAACAACTTGTTAGTAATATACACACAAATAGACAATACAGAATAAGAGAAGTATTGAAGATAATGATATACTCTTATTTATTTATAAAGGTTGTATTGAGCTTTTAACTCCTACTTTAGTATATATAGTTAATTTTGCACTAAAAACATCTGTTTTTCCTGATTGTTGGAAAGTTGCAAAAATAAATCCAATTTATAAATCTGGGGAAAAATCAGATTTATCTAATTTTAGACCTATTTATTTGTTGCCAATATGTGCTAAACTATTAGAAAAATCAATTTATAATAGGATTATACATCAATTAAAAATATTATTCCTTTATTTATACATGGTTTTTTATCAGAAAGATCTATAGATACAAATTTGTTGCACATATCAGATGTTATAATATAAATTATTGATTCTCAAAGTTAACTTGATGTTATTTATTTTGATTTATCTAAAGCTTTTGATAAGGTAGATCATAATATTTTACTAATGAAAGCAGATAAAATTGGGTTATCAATTAATCTTCCAAAATTTTTAAAAGTTTTTTTTTCTTAATAGAAAGAATTGTGTATTTTAATGGATAATCTTCTTTTATAGTTACTTATGAGTATGGAATATCACAAAGAACTATTTTAAGTCACATTCTTTTTGCCATTTATACTTCTCATTTGGCCTTTGTCATAGCTGGGAAAAATACATTGCTATGCAGATGATATTAAGTTCTTTTTGGAGATCCAACATATAAATGATCATAAAATATTTCAAAATTATGATAATGCTTTTTGTAATTGGTGCCATGTCAATAATATGCAAATAAACATAAAAAAATCAATTTGATGTCTTATACAAAGAAAACAACGGTTAGTAAGGGTCAATATTGTGTTAATGGAAACAGAATTGTCATAACTTTAAAGCAGCAAGATCTGGGTATTATTTTCATGAGTGATTATACATTTAATGATCATATTCAAATAGTGGTTAACAAGTCTCTTAAAATTATGAGCATGATTTTGAGATCAAATATTCAATTTAAATTAGAAATATATAGATTACTATTTGATACATTAATTGTTCCTGTTCTGCATTACGGTTCTATTGTTTTGAGCCCATACAATTAAACAAATATAAGTAAATTACAAAAAATACAAGACACATATTTTAAACATATTTATAAAAATAAAACATATACTAGGAAGATAAACAGTATATAAAATAAAAGATTAACAGACATGTCATTTTTATTTAAATTAGTGCATGGAACTGTATCCTTAGAATATGCAATTACAAGAATTTCAATTAGGATTCCAACTTATAACTCTAGATGTCATGATTTGTTTTATTTATATATGGTGAGACATTGCATTAAGTCACCATTGCAAAGATTGCAACTGGAATATAATAAAGTTTTCAGATGTTGATATTTTATCTTTAAACTATATACAATTCAAGGACAAAATAAAATCAATCTTACATTGATATTATTAATGTAAATAGTATTTTAAACATGTCTGTATGTACTACTTTGTAATTTTATAATACAGACATGTACTACTTGTACTTGTGATCTCATTTGAGCCGTTTATTTATGAATAAATTGAATTGAACTGCTGCTGCTGCTGCTACTGCTACTGCTACTGCTACTACTACTACTACTACTACTACTACTACTTCATATTCAAACTTTTCGTAATCCATGCCTCCATGCACTCATATCTAAATTTTATTATTATTGTTGTTACTACTACCATTACTTCCATCACCACATCTACCACTACTGCTACTACTATTACCACTACCACCACCACCACTACTACTAACATCTTGGTACATGTATTGGTTGTAACATCAGTGACTGTGTTGCATACTCTGTCAACTCTGAGATATGTAGCTATAGGATTGTTAATGAATGAATCTTCCAAAACAAAACAGGTTTCTGTAATATAAAGGCCATATTAAAAATATACCCCAATAAAATCAATAAAGCTACCATTAATGGCTCTTACTACACCTTTATCAGTATAGGTATGGAATTGATGAATAACTCTGAAAAAATGCAAGAGTGCATGATTATATGAATGAAATGCATTCAGTGATTATGATACTTTGGAAAAAACAATAACAAAAAAGTTTTTATACTGAGAAACTTAATAGAGAAGACTCAAAGGACTCAGAAGAGTCTTTGCATATGAAATCACAAGTGCTAGTCTCAATTTTTCTGAAATCCCATGCAATCTGATCTTTGAAGCTGTTTTAATAGTTTATATATACTATTTATATTGGTATACAAGCATATGTACTCAGTTTATGGGAAGACTATCATTTTTGTAATAGTTTTTGCTAATTGGCTGCTTTAAGAAATTTCAATCATGCATGATATTACTATAGAGCCATGAACTATGCAATATCTAGCTGCACAATTTCAATTATACACGAAACTAAATGTAAATATGTTACAGTAGCATCTTTTTTTTTTCACTCACTAAATATCATATTTCAAGCATGAAATTATGTACTGTAATCACATTTTCTTCATGATTTAAATACTATACATATTCAGTTCTGTACTGTAGTTAAAAGCACATGTACTGATTTTTTTCAGAACATTTTTTCCACTAATAAAAAATGGAACATCTAATTTAAATACTATGCCTGATTTACATATTGGGCTTCATTACTATACATGCAAATTTTTAACAGTACAGTTCTATTCAGCACTATGATTCTGGCAGCAATCTGCCAAAATCTGGCTTAGTGCATTTAAAATGTTTTTATTCGTTTTATTTTACCTTTTCATATTAACTTGAATAGTACAAGTTTGGTAGAATTTCATGTCTTTTGTAAAATACCATATTTTTTAGAATGCAGAAATGTACGACCCTATGGAAAAATTATACTCTATTAATGGCGAAACAAATAATTATTTTTTCCCCTTAAAAAATATGCCCTCTAACAAAGACATTTTTAACTTGAATATCATGTGTCTGTGTTGCAGACAAACATTTAGGGATTTTTATAGAGTAAATTATTTTATAGTTCAGTAATAATAGTACATCCATTTACAGCTGCCTAGGTTCTGAATTTGAACTAGGTCAATTTGAATTTTTTTAAGGTTCTAATCAGATTTAGGACTTTTATCTAACAATAACCTCAACTAGCCAGTAAATATTAATCAATAAATAACTATTCTGTGCTTTGTATCACTGCCCTTATTGTCGGTTCTTTAAAGTCAAATTTGGTCATCTGCTTAGTACAACTTATATGATTAAAGTATTACATATATATTTATTGCAGTCAGTGGAGAACTATTTTGAAAAATAAAACATAAAACTTTCAATTTGTTGTGAACAAATTATTTAGAAACTAATTGTTTATATTTGACTTTCTGAATGTAACGATGAATGATGGGGGAAATGAACGAAGAAATAATTACAGACGACATTTAAATGACTTATTGTTCAGGGATATGAAATATTTATTTTATCAATTTAAAAAGTAAACATGCTAATTAATTATTAAAACAGATCTTTTTTCAATGTCAACCTATGATGCTAGGTAATAAATTTTCATTTAGATCAAGTTTAATTTTTCTTTTTTCTTTCCAATACCTTACAATTATAAAGAAATTAGGATGACAGATTAAATGTAATTTTAAGAATATATTGACACATTATGTATCTATTTTTACTATCTGTTTTATATGTCTTATAATATATGATTGTCTCTCAATGTGGGTTGACTGATCAAATGCATCTCTGAGTGGTTTGCTGCAATGGTAGTGGGCTGATACTCGGACTCATGGTTCCAACTCTGTTATACATGATACTCAAACTTCTTATGAACTCCTAAGCAATAAACCACTTATTTTCAATTTAGTAAGACAAAGATAATATATTGTAGTCTGATATATTGAAAAAATAATTCAAACAAACTATGTCAAAGATCAGCGATTTTATTATAATTTTACATTATATTGTTTATCTTTCATCATAGTGACTCAACTATGGTTTCTGAAAAAGTTGAAAATAATAATATTTAAATGCAAATATAGTATATATACTTAAGCTAGATGTAATCAGAGGGGATTTGAATCCAGACTTTTAAGCTCCCTTCAGTCATCCACTCCATTGAATGATTTATTGCTAAAGAGATGATAAGTAGTTCAAGCATTGGTGAACAGAGTTGTAACCCATGGATTTTGAACTCCAAGGTTCACTATTATACAATTGTATTAAACTTTGCAGAGTTCTGTATAAAATAGTCTTATAAGATGGGTATTGAATTGACTTTTAGTGATTTTATTATATAATAATAATAGTAACTATAAGTTAGTTACTTATGGAATTAGTTTGAAAAGTCTGAGGTTTAAAATTTATATCTGTGCTAATGACAACCTCTAGTTTAGTAAATTATTAATGATAATCATTGGTAGAGTGAGTTTGGCACTTGTAGATCAAAATGCAACAATTTATATAGCAGGTTGAGAATGTTTTTTTGCAACTTTATCATATAATTGATTGAGAATACTTATGCAGGCATGAATAGCTTTAAGCAAGACAATTCTGGTATTTCAAAGGTAACTCCAAGCTGCTACTACTACTACTACTACTACTACTACTATTATTATTATTATTATTATTATTATTATTATTATTATTATTATTATTATTATTATTATTATTATTATTATTATTATTATTATTATTATTATTATTATTATTATTATTATTATTATTATTATTATTATTATTATTATTATTATTATTATTATTATTATTATTATTATTATTATTATTATTAATCTTACACAGAGACTAAACTTTCCATACAGTAGTGCCATCAATGCAAGCCAGGGTAATCAATGGATGCAAGAAGGTTTGTGCATAAATTCCTATCTAGTGCCTACTCATCCAATACCCCCAGACTAGTTTTCAAATTGTGGCTTTCATCAGTGAGGAGTCTTGGATCTGAGAGCACTGCACCTAGATTTTAGGATCCATTGCATCATGTGACCATGTGATGTTTAGTGGTTGTTCTTCATCTTCCATGTACCGTGAAAACATATTATTTTTTCCGAATGATTTTCTTTTTCTTATAGTTTTGACTATCCAACAGTCTTCTCAAGAGCTACAAAATATTTAATTATATATAACTAAATAGAAATGACATATACTATGTATGTAGTCAATATTTTCACTTCTATGTAGTCACATAGACTAAATATTTTGTAGTTCTGAAGAAGACTGCTGGACAGTTGAAACTGTAAGCAAATAAAATTATTTGGAAAAAAATAAAGTGTTATTAAATATAATTATAGCTTCAAGCTATCTGATTTTTATTATAATAATGCTGTTGACAGGCTGAATGTTTTCCAAGCTTAGGTGATCTGATAAGTTCAAAATTCAGTGCTATATTTGGTTGAACATGAATTGATAAAAAATTTCTAGAGTGTGTATATTAAAGTTAAAAACTATGCATTTTTATGAGACCAGTGGATTTTTAGTTGATGCGAAGGACTTTTTTTTTTAAAACTCAATAAACTTTTATCAACTTTTCTGGATTCTCATTGAAGAAACCAGCATTTTTTTAAGCACAGATTTACTTAATCAGAGTATTAACTGAAACACACAGGCTTATTATATACCTGTGTCTATATATGTAATATATAGGCTATATGATCACAGACTTTCACACAACCCACCACTCTTCACACTATCTCATAACACTGACACACTTGAACACATATGCCAACATATGTGTTCAAGTGTGTCAGTGTTATGAGATAGTGTGAAGAGTGGTGGGTTGTGTGTTAATCAGAGTATTGTAACTTTTCCTTGAGAAGAATTAGAATTCCTATTAAGTATCTGTCACTGAAACAATTTATATATCTTTTTCACATGTCTTTGGTCATATGTTTACGATTACATCGTTTCATAAGATGTTAAAAATGGCTAGAAATCATTCCCTACCTTGCATATGAGTGGTGTAGTGAAAATTACACTACAGAAATATTCTTCATTATTGGGTAATCTAATATAATAAATGACTCATAAAAAATATTAATTTAAGAAGCTGCTCTCGCAGCTGGGGGTAGACTGACAGGGCATTCACATTAGAGAACTAATTAACCAATGAGAATATGTAAAATGCATAAAAATAACCAAACTGTAACATATATATATATATAATCAAATGGTTTTGTTATTCAGAAGTTTATAAAAGATTTATGCACCAGAAATGTCAGGGTTGGGCTATAATATATATAGATCTTAAGTTCCAGACATTGACACTCTACTAATGCACTAAACCAATCAAAGCAGTAAATGTTATTAACTTAAGACGAAAAGTCTTGCATTGGTGGTCGAGAGGTCAGCGCGACTGCCTTGCACTAGCAGGCAGTTGCCCGGGTTTTCTCTTCCTAGTCTCTTCTAGCTAAGCAAGAAGAAATTAGCAACAATCTTTCATATTGTTACTAGCAGTGAAAAAGTCTTTAATCGAAAGATGTGATTATCACAACTAGAACTTTCTAGAGTTTAATACTCTTAACTATTTAACACCTAGTTTTAAAGCTAGGATTCCCTTTTCCCGATAAATCCTTTTAATTTAAATTGCAGCAATGGTTGCGACATGGCTGCCACATTAAAACTGAGTCCGAAAGAAGGATTATTAATCAGGACAGTTAGATAACTTTGAAACCAAAATGCTACTACATACAAGTCATTTATAAATATTAACGTTCGCTGGTATTCACTTTTTCTTTTTAAATCAGTTACGAGTTTTAATAAAAAGAATAAAATGGACCATGTAGATTGGGAAGTTTGTAAGCTTAATTTCTTTCCTATAATAAATAATTCCGTTTTTCATCCCACTTCTCAACAACAAAAATAAAATAATTAATGGTCTGGAAATAAATTGTAACTTCTGGAAACTACGAGAATTTTTTTTTTAAAAAAGAAAGTAGACCACTGTATTCATTATGAACATTTTTGTATTTAAAAACCTTTTAAAAGAAAACTCGCGTACAAAATAAAAGAGAATATTTTTTTTAACGTTTTAAAATGTAATTTAAATTGCTTTAACTTGACACAGCAAATAAATGATTTAAACGTTTTTACTTGAAAGTGCTTTTTCCCCATTAAAAAAAGCAAGACCCCTACTGCTAAATTTTAAGGACTTTAAAACTAAGTTTAGCAGTTTAATAGAAATATTATGACACTATTTTAATAACATATTACAAAAAGGTTGATTTCGACCTCAGATTCATTTCTTTTCAATTTGCTCAGAATAGAAATAACCAATTGAAGAGCAAAAAGTTCCCGGATTAATAATTGAGGGGAGAAAAAATTCATATTTGTATTCTAAGCACTGCTCCACACAATTAGTTACCACAAGTGTGAAAAAATGCAGAAGCATTAAAAATTAAATGGCATCTCCTATCAGAGAGCAATCAATGTATTGATCAAATTTATTGTATTTTACACAAATGTACAATTATATATTCCTATTATCCCTTCTGACACATCATCCCCTATCAGGAACAAATTCACTAGGAGCTTATTCACTTTCATATCCAAACGCATGTGCTTTACTCTCACTCTATTCTTTAAAAAAATTGGATATTTGGAGACCCATGCCTTGACAGTTAATACAACCCTAAGAAAACTTCCTATTCTTTCCTTATTATTTCTTATAAAGCAATTATACAGAAATTCATGTTTTTCTATTAGGAACATAAGTACTTAGGATTTTCCTAGCTGGAAAAATGGCATTTGCAAACATTGATGCAATATGTGCATTTTGTATGAGGAAAGATGAAACACACAAACATTTTATCTATGAATGTCTTTCCCTATGGACATGTCACTAGCTAACAGCACCTATTACATGAAACCAATCTTTTATGTTGACAGTCATTATTTAAAATATTCAAAGATGACTGTCTTCTAATACAGAGCTGACAATGGTTTATCTTATTCACCCTTTGTTTTTTTATGTGTATTTTATATTTAGCCTGCATCTGACCCTTAAATCTCTTTCTTATCAGTAATATGTCAAAAATTAAAACCAGAGACCAAGTTCTAGCCCCCTATTAATATTGTAATAGATGATTTGAGTCTGATCACTTTTCAACATGACTGTGATATGCAAACTGTAATTAAGTTTGTTTGCATTTTACTTAAATTATATATTTAATCTTATTCATGTTATTAATCTTTGAAAAAATATTTCAATTAAGTTCTTTCATTTTGTAGTCTTTTTTTTTTCCAATAATGATTATCATGTAACTTATCTAATTTTTCTTTTTGTTTATAGATAGATAGCTGGATGAATGGATGGATGGATAGATAGATAGATAGATAGATAGATAGATAGATAGATAGATAGATAGATAGATAGATAGATAGATAGATAGATAGATAGATAGATAGATAGATAGATAGATAGATAGATAGGCAGATAGACAGATAGATAGATAGATAGATAGATAGATTAAAAAAGAAGAAAAGTTATATTCATCACAGTTAAGTGGACAAACCATTCCTCTTCCTTTATATTCATAGACCACTTTATATCTTATAAGCCTTACTGAAATTATATTTAAAAATAAATAATTTCACTAATTTAACCAAAAATAAACTTAACTATAAAAAGATTAATCCAGCCATCTAAGTTTTCATATGTCACTCTTAGTTTTCATTTATGTTTTTACAATATTCATTAGGAAAAATAATGTTCTTTGATAAATTTTTTTGTATTGTCAAAGAATTTAAAATACATATTATTTTGATCAATTTGCAAAATATCAGAGCAAATAGTGGCCACAAAAACGTCTATAAATACTATTGGCAACTCCAAAAAGTTCTTGAGGCTTTTTGAATAATTGATAAAAAAAAATTGGTTTTAAACTTTGTTTTTGATTGGACATTATATTTAATTTGACGAGCCTGTCTAATTTATTGTTTGGTTTTTAAAAAATGTTTTAACATTTGAAAATACTATTCTGAGATGGCTGTAATCATCTTTGATAAAGATTGGTAGTATTAGGTATAATTCCCATTTATAATCTTTTTCAATTAGTTGTTCTATAGGCCAATTCTCTCCCTGATAAAATCGTCTGGAAGACAGGAAGAATTCAACAGATTCATAAAAGAACCAAATTGAGATATTAAATCTTTTAAAAAAGTTGTCTCAATTGATAATTGATTTGGAAATTTTTTGTTATGCAGTCAAACATTTTGACTATTAGGCCAACTGCTTTTAATAATACATTAGAAATAATGATGATTATTTTAATTCTGCTTAATAAGTTAAATAAAAAATATAAAAACTCTGTCAGATAATAAAAACATTAATTATAAACAACAATTAGCCAAGCGCTTTCGGTACTGTATACCAGAATCATGGCGAATACTGCAACTGAACGATTAATATTCCAGTGCATGCTCGGTGTTTAGTGTTATTCTGATTAATAAGGTTTTTAGATTTCACAATAAACCAAGCCTTTTTGAACTACTTTTTCCGATCATTTGACTCATTGCACACAGTAGTAATATTTTGAGGATAAAACTCGTGATCACAATTACTTTATTTATTTTGGGGAAATGAAGGTGAATGTTTTAACATGATTGCAACAGCAAATTTATCAGTACAAAAAATCTATAAGTGATTTGCAGGTTAATTCTGTTTTTTCAAATCATGAAAGTAATTGTGGTCATGAGTTTTATCCTCAAAATATTACTACTGTGTGCAATGAATCAAATGATCAGAAAAGGAAGTTGAAAGAGGCTTGGTTTACTAAAAAATCTAAAAACATTATTAATCAGCGTAACACTAGTGTTCCACTGAGCATGCACTGGAATATTAACTGTTCAGTTCCAGTATGTCACCATGATTTTGGTATACAGTACCGAAAGTGCTTGGCTAATTGTTGTTTATAATTAATGTTTTTGTGCTCCGTTTATCACACTTTATTTGTGTAGAATAATTTTAATAAGTTAATGAAATTATCTCAGGCATGTGATTGTGTAAAAACTAATGCTAGCATGCTTAGTACCATTTGCAAATTACAAATACAAATATTGAAATTCTTAGGCAATAACAAATCATATATATTATAGTATGTGTTTTAACATACACACACATACTTTTAAATTTGTGTAACCAATAAAATTATTCACAATACTTCTACATTGCATTCCATAATCTTGTAAACTACCAAAACCAGTGAAGAAGCATCAAATTGATTCCTTTCACTATACATTTACATATATCATCTTCATTATACATATAATTAAAATTACCCCAAATCCAAAAAAATGACTAATTTAGCTTTATGCTTGTAATGTTTCATTATACATATGTATGTATATGTGGATAGTTTATTGACTGTGAATAAAATACATATTTATTTTTGTTTCCTTTTTTAATTACTTTTTTTAATTGGGAATAATTGAAACATCAAACATAGAAATCATGGTGGTGGTGGTAGCAGTAGAGGTGATAGTGGAGGTGGTAGAATTAACAGTAGTAATAGTAGTAGTAGCTGTGGTAGTAGTAATGGTAGTGATGGCAGTAGTGTAGCAATGGTGGTAGTAGTAGTGATAGTGGTGGTAGCATTGGTAGTAGTACTAGCAGTAGCAGCAGCAGTAGCAGTAGTAGTAGTAGTAGTAGTAGTAGTAGTAGTAGTAGTAGCAGCAGCAGTAATAGTAGCAGTAACAGTAGCAGCAGGAGCAGCAGCAGTAGTAGTAGTAGTAGTAGCAGCAGCAGCAATAATAAAAATAATAATAATTATTATTATTATTTAATTTAGTACACTTAACAGATTTTAGATCCAAACAAAAATGCACAGTTAGCATTATTTGCTAAACATTTACAGAAATTTTACAGTAATCCTATTTTTTTTATCATTTGGTTCAAATATATCAACAGCCCTAAAGTAATTATTATACAGTCTTATTAGGGCTGAATTTTTTAAGGTTTCACTTTTAAACTTTGGAATGTTGTACAAATTTGTCGATCATAGATCTTTTACTTTTGTCTTAAAAGATATTGTCCTTTGGCAATGTCTCACATCTATATCTGATGTAATTTTCTTTAAGCACATTATGTCAGTGAAGATTCAACTTTTGTAAAAGGCAATTAAGTTAATATATCTTGTACATTATTTTTAAAAAAGTTTATCCAATGCTAATCTATGACTTAATTTACAGGAATTTCAGATCACAAATCCTTAATTTAAAATGGGTAAAACCAGTATATGAAACAAACATATATGTACATTTTTTAAAAAAACACATTTTACAGTTTTTAAAAATCAAACCCATTATTTTGTAACTTTTTTACAACAATATAATGGATATTATTATTAAATATTCCATTATTATTAAAAATAATATTTAAGTGTTTATAATATTATTTCCTTGATATACTTTTTGAGGATAGTGTGTAATTAAATAAGCCTGTAGATGAATTTTTTAAGAGGATGGTATGGTAGAACGTTTTTCAACATTAATTTCCATATAGTTTCTTAGACACAATCTTGAAATCTTTAAAAATTAGACTAAGATTTTTTTAATCATAATTTTAAACAATGTAATGTCATCTGTATATGATCTTGTAGATCCATAAAAACAAAATTACACATATTCGAGCCAAAAGATATAAAATCACTGCAGAATTGTCATCTGTATATGATCTTGTAGATCCATAAAAACAAAATTACACATATTCGAGCCAAAAGATACAAAACCACTGCAGAATTGTCATCTGTATATGATCTTGTAGATCCATAAAAACAAAATTACACATATTCGAGCCAAAAGATACAAAACCACTGCAGAATTGTCATCTGTATATGATCTTGTAGATCCATAAAAACAAAATTACACATATTCAAGCCAAAAGATACAAAACGACTGCAGAATTGTCATCTGTATATGATCTTGTAGATCCATAAAAACAAAATTACACATATTCGAGCCAAAAGATACAAAACCACTGCAGAAGTTACCAATTAATACCAATAATATATATTTTACAAATCAATCTGGAGTAAACCACCAGGTCAAATGCTTTGTTTAAATCAAAATAAATAATATCTAGTTGTAGCCTGTTATCAACTGCATTTGCAATCCCATCTTGAATATGTGTCAAATTAGTCTTAACAGATCTACCTAGTATGAAACTATATTGTGTTTTAGGTAAATATCCAACCACTTTATGTTATTAAGCATACATTTTCCAAAGATTGTCCCAACTATACATAATAAAGAAACAGGCCTATAATTATCAATATCATTTGATTTGGATTTTAGTATTTATATAACTTTTGCAATTTCCCAAAAATCAGGAAATTTACCCTACTAGAAATAGATATTAAAAATGTAAGAACTGGAGTTGTTTTATTGCCAATAAAATGTCATCAGTATTTATCATAGCACCCATCAAATTGTCAGTTCTGGAAGCAGCAGTTGTACGAGATTTGGATGACCTCATTTTTTTGGTGCATGATAAAAAGTAATTAACAAAATCATCAGCCACAAGATCCCAATTGTCAAGTGACATTTTATTTTTTACACCAGAATATTTTTTAATAAATGATGAAAAGTAATTAGAATTATATTGCACGTTGTCCCCTTAATTTGCCAATATATCATGTGAACTTTTTCTATGATTTTAAATAATCTTCTAAAATTTATAAAGCCGTCATAACATATCATTGATCCTGTTTGCTTAAATAATTTATAACGTCTTCATTTATAAATACAAGGAAATTTTTAAATAATCAAGATTTTTTAGATGATGCACAATGAAAGGGTATTTTGAGCTCAGACTTTCACACGATCCTTAAATTTCTACACTATCTCATACCACTGATAGACTTGACCACATATATGCCTAAAAGATAAATAATCACCAATATACATATTTCATGAGCTCAAAATACCCTATATATTACATTGTTTATACAGGTACATATATAGCCTGTATGTTAGATATTAAATAGAACTTGAATGTCTGTCCAGACCTTGTATATGTACTTAAATAAATTATGTCCTATATATGAGGGGTCAGGATGACTTATGGTTAAACTGGGTGTGACGAGAATGTCAGCATCAGTACGGGCTTTAAGCATTCCATCATATTTTCAATAGGATGGATGGCTGAAGTGTTAGAGGGTGGAATGGATTGAAGCCTGTCCATTAAAGTATGAAGATTGGCTATCTTAATATAAATCTGAGACCTTATTGTATATATGTGTAGAGATGATATTCTGGACCAACTGAAGAATGCTGGGTTAGCACGAAATCCTAATATTGGTGATTATTTATCTTTTAGATATATATGTGGTTAAGTGTATCAGCGATATGAGATAGTGTGGAGAGTTGAGGATTGTGTGGAAGTCTGAGCTCAAAATACCCTATATATTACATTGTTTGTACAGATATATATATATATATATAGCCTGTATTGTATGTTATATAGTAAGAATATTCTGTAATTTAATTTTTTTTACATATTTTAAAATAAATCACCTACATCATTTACATTTGTAGTTCAATATATTTGTTTCCAATTAGAATGCTTGATATCACAATGTAAATATAATAATCATCAAATTTATAATTTCTATTTGAAACTATCATATCCTTATTATTTTTTTAATATAAAACTTTATTAAGAATAAACTATATACAAATTATTTGATTTATGTTACAAAGGCCAAAGTTTGATGAAACTGCAATTGTAATGGTACAATAAATTCTTTAACTTCAATGACATGTAATCCAAATTTGAAGAGTATTATATTTTAGTATAAAATCATGATTACTAAACTGAAGAAGAGTTCAGATATTTATTTTCAGGAGTGAAGTCTGATGGCGAATGTTAATGGAAATAAAGATTTAAACTGAAAACATAACTGAGATAGATTGCTGATTGCCATGTTTTTGGTCATGATATTCCTGGGTAAAAATTTGAGAGAGTATAGGTACGAGTTAAATCATTCCTTTTTTATTTCTTTTGAGAACTTTGTACTTCTTGTCAAATATAATAAAATAGTATGCAAGACACATGGTTTTTAGATGTGACTATTTACAGATACATTATAGGGCTGAAAATATTTTATATTTTTTAAAGTAATTGCTTGAGTTTTGAATGTATACTTATGAAGCATGAATAGGCGTAGATATGAGAAGGGTTCAATATAAAAAAACACTCAATTTCTGGACAGTGAGAATCTATGTTTTATGTTTACATCATTAAAATTAATTAAAATAAAATCTAGAATATATTATTATTATTTAAAATATTTCTATCATTTATATTCATTGCTACAACTCAGTTATTTTATCTGTTCACATTACATAGCATATATTAAAGTCACCACAAATCAAGATATTACGTTTATAACCAAGTAAATATTTTTGCTACTGTTTTTTTCAGTTGTTAGAATTTTTTTCTAACTTTAAATAATGATATGTTGCTTGATTTGCTCATTACTGGATGTATGCCTGAAGAAAACACCAAAGTATCTACTATTTTCCAATGTTTGTATAAATAAAAATATAAAATTTCATATGAAGACATACTTTTACATTTTTTAAACCACTAAACATCACATGATGATCATCTCTTATGCTAACACAACTGTTATTAAACAGGCAAAACTCTCCAAACAGCAGTGTCACCCTGTGCCAACCAGAGTAATCAATGGAGGGTTGCATTAGATCCTAAGATCTAGGTGCAGTGCACTCAGATCCAAGGTACCTCACTGATGAAGGCCACAAGCCAGAAACTAGTCTGGGGATATTGGATAAGTAGGCACTAGATGGGGATTTTATGCACAAGGCTTCTGGCATCCATTGATTACTCTGGTTGGCACTGCTGTATAGAGAGTTTTGCCTGTTTAATAACTTTTACATTTGCTGAATCTTTTTTTATTTACAAAAAAGCAATCTGAATTACAATAACTGCCATTCAAAGGCAACTATATATGCAAACTACCATTCCAAAAGTATGTAAATGCATTCAGTATATTTTACGATGAATTTTTCCCATGCTCATAAAACTTCTTTGGATAGTTGAGACTTTCCAATTATGTTTAAGACTTTTTTCCAAAGTAGCAATTTTAATCAAACTCAGGGTGATCTTAAAGTTTCTTCCATGCAAAAGAAAAACAAATTTTAAATTAGTCTAAGTATTTACAGCTAATTCATAGATAACTTAAAAAATAAATTACATACCAGTAAAAATAACCGTTTATAATCTTTGTTTACAAAAAAATCACGATTTTCCTGGATGACTGGATCTTCATGTCAGAGAGCTTTATCCAGAGATTCATTATTGTATAGTCTGAACTCTGCCAATCTTTATTTTTGAACAATTGTTTTCTTAATTACATTTCAGTCCAAAAGGTTCTTATCCTAAGTTTCTTATTTCAGTGATATATTTTTGTTAAAAGCTAATCTAGTTCGATACAGCTCAGATCTTAATTTTGAATGGTCATTTTTTTAGGTAATTTTTTTACTGGGGGATATTCATTACTTACCATGTTATATTTTCTAATGTATGAAGAAAAAAAAAACTATTCTGGCAATTATAGAACTCCTACCTTCCACAAAATGAAAGAAGTGATCTTTTTAAATTTATTTTATATTATTGCTCACTAGAATGGCAGCTTCTTTAAGAAAAGTTATATGCCACACCAACACTCGTCAATATTAAATATCTCCATGTACTTTAATATAATGATCCTTCAGAAGGTTCTATAGAAACATCATTACCTCTACTTTAGAAACATTGTTATCCGTACTTTCTCTACCTGATCAAAGTCATATCTTAATAGAAAAAGCAGCAATACTCATGTACCTTTGGTCAATGGTCTTATGATCTCATTAAATTACTCGATCAGTTGTAGTGAAGGGTATTATAATACATATATATATATAAACAATTTTTAAACTAGTGGATAAAACAAAATTTACTGAAGCTGTAACCATCTAACAGTGAATTTTTTCTTTACTACTCTCCTGTTGAAAAATGATGGATTATTCAAACTTATTTTCACTTTTTATTTATCTAGTGGATCATCGACAGAGACTACTCAATCAACACATAATCACAGACATAATAACCTCAAAATCCAAACAAACGATTTTTTTTTCATTTTGCTCAGTTAAAATATGACAATTTTAAACATAAGCTATTGACTCTGGACAAGAAAGACTTTTTTTAATTTTATAGTTTTTGTTTATTATATCAATTTCAAATATATGCAAATGAATATAGAATTCAAAGTGGTTTTCAAAATTCAATTGCCGTTTTCGCACTCACTGAAATGCAATTAATGTTTCTTAAGTTAAAAATTCATTATTAATATTGATTATTTTTTTTAAAAAATCCATTTTTATTACTGAAAATAATAATAATAAAAAGTTTTTTTCATTTATGGAAAGATTTCTTACTTAATGAAATCGTTCTTGATTAAATTTAATATCACACTTCATTTTTTCTATTGCCCAAAGAACTTAAAACGACTATTTAATTTCACTTTCTAATGATAAATTAAGCCTTACGATAGATGAAATTTATTTTAAATGAGTTATTGATTTATTTTGGATGTGTATATATATATAAAGAGATATATCCAATTATTTTTTGCTATTAAAAATAATTGATATTTTAATTATATTTTTATAAAAAATTGTATAATTGTTAAATTTAGATTAAATATTTTGAACTAGATTTTAAACAATATCAAGATCACTTGAGATATACACTAAAAATTTAACTAGGAATGAATACACACACGCATAGGACGCGCCTTGGCCTGAGGAGCGAAAGCAGTTGCTACATTTGAAAATCAAATATAATGAACTCTTTGGTTAATAGCAAAGTCCTTAGCATAGGTATATTATATACTGGATAGTTAAAAAATTCATGCAGAGGTTTGAATACTAATTTTTTTAATATAAAAGAACTTGAATAATTTAACTTTATATAAGGAAATTACTTGACATAAGGAAAGTGGAATAATTATTATAATTAGAACAACATTTGTATAACAAAAGTTATATATCTATTTATTTTTTACGATTTATATAATTACACATTAATAAAAATAACACTCAAACTTCTTTACAATTCCTTAACAATAAATTAATAATTTATTGCTGGTTATAAATTTTAGTCAAAGGATAAGTCATTTACTTTGATTTTGCTTGTTACAAATTACTTGTTTTGTTTTTTCTAGATCAATGTAACAATATTGAAAATTTGCTATAAATATGAATTTATTATAATTTAACTTTTTTTAAAAAATAAAACTCAATTCTTAGGATCCAAAAGAATTGGTGGTCCCTGTATATTATACCCTAATAAAAAGAAAGCTAAAAACCTTCAAACAGATACGCTTTAAACATGCTTACATGACAGCCAATCAGATGGAATAATGACATCACATGGGACTCTCAATTCTCAAACACAAGCCAGAACTATCAGAAAAAGATGGGACCCATCTTAATCTATGCCTCGGGACCCATCTTAATCTATGCCTCGCATAGATTAAGATGGGTCCCATCTTTTTCTGATAGTTCTGGCTTGTGTTTGAGAATTGAGAGTCCCATGTGATGTCATTATTCCATCTGATTGGCTGTCATGTAAGCATGTTTAAAGCGTATCTGTTTGAAGGTTTTTAGCTTTCACGTTATTATAATATCTGTTTGCGCTTAAATTTGATATATTTACATTTCCTAATAAAAAGAATAAATGCCGCCAAACTACACTATAGCTATTTAGGACGATCCCTCAATACCTTATAACCGATCGAGAGTCAACACGTTGGTCAGGTCAAAATTATAACCCAAAATTAAAGAATCAAATATATCCAAATCATTGTGATATAATGTCCAACAATAACAATAAACACTATACACTATGGGATGATGATGATGATGATGATGATGATGATAATAATAATAATAATAATAATAATAATAATAATAATAATAATAATAATTTCCACTGAAAGAAATGATGTCAAAAGGAAGGTTAAAGATGCATGGTATATAGCAAGAGATATGAAGGCAATAAACAGGAAGGATACATGCTTTTCTATTTCAAAGAGATGGACAATATAAATGAGCTTGCATAGATTTGCATAAATTATTATGGTTGAAGGCTATGAATATGGAGATGAAAGCTCTGAAAGCACTTAGTCTTAAGAAATATTAATGCAATTTTTATGAATTTAATTTCACTATATACATCAAGCATATTAAATCTTAAATAATAATAATAATAATAATAATAATAATAATAATAATAATGATGATAATGATGATGATGATGATGATGACTAAATTATATGACCAAACTCAGAGGGGTTTTACCAAATGGTATATGATAAAATAAAAAGAACCATAAGGATAAGAATAGCAATAAATAAACATTATCAATATAATATATAACATTTAATAAATTTTAAAAGGAGAACTATCATACCCACTCTTACAAATTACAGAGATGCTCTTAATATTGGAAGCATACATCATAGAATGGTTAGGTTATATTAAATTCTTTTTCACAACCTCTCCCCCATTACAACACATCTAATAACCATCAGTATCTCACTGCTAAGATCAGATCTACATTTCAAATCTTTTGAAAAAGAATAATAGGTTTCTTATATTTTGTGCCAACTTGTTTATTAAAATTTATTTTGCAAAACAATTTCTTTAGTATTCATTTACATTATATTGAAATCTAAGGGTTCTTTAATTAAATATTTATAATATTAAATATTTACTCTTTTCTTTAATTTATGAATAATTAGGCAATGAATTGAATCCTAGTAGAAATATGAGGAGGCACTCTTATTCATAAAAAGTTTTTAAAAAAATATTTTAATTAAAATAAAATATATAGAAAAATGCTTAATTTGGAAGAAAAAAAAATACCAGAATTTCATTCAGACATGATGAGTAGATAAGAAATTTTATGGTCACTCAGGATATCCTACTAACAACTCCTACTAAATCTTTCTTTATAAATTTATGATAAATAATTTAAGCATTTAAACTTATGATGTATAATCAACTGTAATCTTCTGGATTAAGTAAACAATAATTTTATCACTGAAGCAGTCTTCTTTTAATAAATGCAATGGGTTAAAGTGATCATTTAAATTTAAGAAAATGAATAATCTATCTATTAGATGCTTTCTTAACATCTCCAGACCAATTTGAACAAAGAGATTATGATATTTAATTTTATGTTCACGTATTCTCAGTGACCAACATATAAGATAACTGTATAATAGATTAAATAATGTTAGGATTTCTGGATAATAGGTGTTAATAATGATATAAATACTATTAACAATAAAAACAATATTTATTTTGACAATAAAGACAATTAAATAAATAACAATTTTCGATATCTACAATATTTCAACATATATTATTTAGTTACTATGCTCTACAACTCTCTGCAGAGGAGAAATACTTTTTTAAAGTTTGTAGATAAGAATAAAATAAAATTTACAGATTAAATAATAACTGACTATTATTAGCTTCATTTGACCAATGAAAGTTTTTCTTAAAATATTAGCATTATCACAAAAAGTGTACACTTTTACACTACAATGATACCATGATACCTAAACATGAGTATATTTAAACATTAAGCATATTTACCAACCCAGTGATGAAGTAAATGCTAAAAATGATGCATATCATTTATTGAGGATCAAGAACAACAATTTTTAATTTCTAAAATAAATATTCATCGGTTTTATGTTCTACAATGTTGGCAAAGTATAGCAAAAAAAACAGACCTATATACCAAAACCATCTATAACCTACATTCAGAGTCTTCAAGAGTGCAATAGAAGAAAAGATGACATTCCTCAGAACATGCAATAATATTAATTGCCAAAAATAGTTATGGTTGTACACCACCCATGGTTTTATACAAAATATGCACGATACAATATATCTTGCAAGATAAAGATAAATAAGACAATGAACATAAATGATAACATGAACTTATTGTTTTTCTAAGCCATCTTTGTTAATATAAAGCTTTTTGCTCTAACATTATTAAAACTGAAGTTATTGTGAAAATTGAGCCTCAAGCCAGTTTTTTAAAAATTCAATATGGCAGCTGGGACATTAAACAAATTAAGACATCACCAATAATGATTAACAAAAAAATAAAATAAAGTAATTGTATAAAACACAGTAAAGTAATACGTTTAATAGATGTAATACGTAATTTCTGTATTGAAATCTAGTTGTGTGCACATGTAAATACGTTTGCTTGATTACGCATTCTCCATTAAAAAAAAATTTACTCTTTTTCACTCTTTTTTGTGATGAAAACTAATGATAATGAAATACAAAATATATAATGCACAAATCATGTTAAACTTATAAATTTTACATTTGCTGCGTAGATAACAACAATTACTATCGTGTGATTTTCTTTTTTTTTACTTTTTGCAAATGTAGTAACAAAATGCACTGTGAATTAGAAATTTTAGTTTCCCTATTTTTAAAAATCAAATTTTCTAAATTGAAAATTAAAATTTCATTTAAAATCATTCCAAAGCATAAGGTTAATGATGGAAAAAATTCTACCAAGCATGAAAAAATTATACACTATTTTAAATTTAGTCTGATTTCTGAATCTGTACAAATATTCCTTACTCGCAAGTAAATGGCTTAACGTTACCCTTTTTAATAGATCTTTAACTAAATTCTATATACAGATTCAACACTTTTGGTACAATATATTGCTTCATACAAGAGCATTCTGTGTTTGTATCTTTCACCCATATATTTAATGCTTTTTCAGTTTTTTCAATATGCATATCACATATTATGGATGTAACTTTAGCAGTTTCAACCAGTAAAAATCATTCTAGCATGAATTTAATTTTTAAAAATACTTTTATTCAAGCGAGAACTTTTGATTATTTTGGTCAAATCTTGTAACCGATTTTTAACCTACATTTACCAAACTGGATTTCTCCAAATTTTGTACATGTGTTCAGTATCAATGACAATACAATACTCAGGAATCTCCAGCATAACAATGCTGGGTGGAACACATTTCAAACTGCATTGGATTTGGTAAGTTTTGAGAGTGATGCTGATTAGATAGTGATTAACACACACACAGGACTTTTAGCCATATTACAAATATAAAAAAAATTGTCTAATACTTGTAGGAACAGGGATAAAATTGGAAAAAAGAATCTAATCTTAGTTACCAATAATATGATGATACTGATTAGATTCACTATTTTTTTTATTTCAGGAAGTAATGATTTATTCTTATTAAATAATCACCAGCTTTAGCATATGCCTTTTTTCTTCTCAAATCAATTGTTTTTACTGTATTGCATAAATAAAGCACTTTATGACTTCTTGTGAACTTGGAAAGTTTAATACAATAATTCTAGCTTTTTGAGGTTTAAGTAAAATTTTGACTTTTAAAAATTCTCTTTAGCAAAATGATTACTGCAAACGGATGTTACTGCATCTACGGGATTGAATAAATGTGTGGGACTTAGGGCATAAGGTGAAAAAATTGTGGCTACTATTACAGCAAGTAATTTACAAATTTCTAGTACTTTAAATTAATATTTTTTTAAAGTCATTATTTATTGAATCCACAGATTTTGTGAGTACAGAAACGGTGATCATCCTGTAGCTAAGAAATTTCTAAGCAAAATTAGGATTTTTCACTTATATGATTCATCGCCAACAGAAATAAATGACACTCAGACATTTTTAATTAGAAAATAAAATTCTCATGATAATTAGGTATCAGATAAATTTTGATGCATCAACCATAAAAAAAATGTGATTGTTATATATTGTAGCCATTACGATTAGTAAGATATATATCGTGCATTTAAGAATATTGAGGCTTTGTTTACATTATCTTTTTTTTAACCTTTGTAATTAAGAAAAAAAATACAATGTTCAGAAATTTGGTGGAGAAAAAAAAGGATTCTGAATTTCATTTTCACAAGAATGAGTGCTTCATCGAACATCTTCAAAATATCAATCAGCAAGATTGTTTTGCAATCTACCCAGAATTCATTCAAACGAATTCAAATTATAATAATCATATAGTATTCACACAATATCAACTACGTTTGGTTCAAAGCCTCATGCAATATTATATATAGTTCACATTTTGTTGATAAGCTTTGATTTCAATAGAATACATATTATTTTACTGATCTACAAGTATGCAAATCTTTTCATATGCGCGCATATATATATCTAAATAAAACATTACAAGCATAAAGCTAAACTAGTCAATATAAAATCAAAACTACCCCAAATCCAAAATTAAACCTGACCAGCATAAAATAATATTAAAACACAACCTAAGGTTTCACTGCTACAAGCAGACTACAAGCAATGAAACCTTAGGTTGTGTTTTAATATTATTTTTATGCTGGTCTGGTTTAATTTTGGATTTGGGTTAGTTTTGATTTGATATATATATATATATATACACACACACAAATGTTTTCAAATAAAAAAAACTATTAGGTTTGTATTCCTTGTATAAAAGGAACTACAGATAGTATTGAGCACATTCTAAACTGCTACAATATACAGATAGCATACCAAGCCTAAAAATTCAATCCTCTTGAGGTATCAAGAAGTTTATGAGATTTCATGTAGATTTCATGTGGCATTTGTGAATCTTCTTATGTGTGTATGAGCAATCATCACATCAGTACTAGAATGGATGAACATGTTAATGCAGTGGAGCAATATTCATCATCAGCAGCATTCTCAATCCATGCTATGAATTCAGGTCACAATATTGACTTTTCTAAGATCAGGATTCTATCCAGATGTGAAAACATACACCAATGTAAAATCAAAGAAGCTATTGAGTTGCTAAAAAGACCAAATTGTATCAACAAACATGATGACACATGTAAACCTCCTCATATTGGGAAATTTTTTTTTAAAAAACAAATTACTCTGAAGATTCTGATTTTTTAAATTTGTTTTATTTATTTTTCAATTGGTTCAATGTTATACACCTGGTTTTTTTTTTAGTTGTGGATCTTTAACAATTATTGTAAACATTGTTTCACTCCCTCTACAATTATCTTTATAGACAATGTATACAACACCTCTACAATTATATAGTATTCATTTCCCAGTGTATGTCTTGGTTGATTAAGTCAAAATGTTGGAATATTTAATTAAAATGTGTCATGGATGAACCTGAAAAATATGTTATATATATATAATGTCAAAAATAATTTTAAATGTTGCTACAGTAAATAGTCCTCTTTGTATATAAAGGGCATTCATTGTCCATAAATATTAAAGACAATCTTCTTTATATACAAAGAGAACCAATAAGAAAGTGATTCATTTTTTTATTACAGTATCATCATGTACTGATAAGGAAGTATGTATTATTTACTGTAGCAGCATTTAGATGATTGTATATATATTTAAATCTTTTTGTTTATATAATATGCACATGTAAATTAAGATTACAGTACAGATAAAATTAAAAAAAACTATTATAATATTAAGAATAAATTGAGAAAATACCATATATATTTACTATGTGTGTTTTATTTCATTATTCTTCACTTTTTTTACAATGCATTATACACTTATTTTTACTATCATAATTGCTTCGATTGCTTTAGCAATCTTCTTCAGATCTATAATAATCATAAGTTTAAATACATGAATATTAATGCATACACACAAAATTTCTACATATTATACATATTTTATATTATAAATTTTTTCTTTTAATCAACACACCTACATATCCTACATATATATTTTTTATTCTCCCTTATATATATGTGTGTAAATTTATAAATAAATATTTGAAAATACAGTACTTAAAAGTTTATAAAAAATATATGTATAACCGTCACTTAGAAGCGCTTTCAACTAACTTATAGCTTTGACAAAGCTACAAGTTAGTTGAAAAAACTTCTAAGTGACGGTTATACATATATTTTTTATAAACTTATAAGTACTGAATTTTCAAATATTTATTTATAAATTTACATATATTATTTTGAAGAAATACAGACATCGATTTGTAATATATATATATACCAAAATAAATATCCCTAATCACTTCAATCATTTTTACATTTATATTATTTTTAATAATTAATTATTTTTTTATCATCTATATATATATATTATCATTTTATATTGTATTTATTTATTATTTTTTATATTCACTTTTAATTCTATATATTTTGGATTCTTAACATAATCACTTTTTATTCTAACTTTAATATTATATATTTAACCTATATTTATAATATGAAATATGCATAATATGCAGAAATTATGTGTTTATGTATAAATAATCATGTATTTATACTTATGTTTATTATAGATCTGAAGAAGAGTGATGTGGCAATTGAAAATGTTAGGATAGTAAAATAAGTGTATAGTGAATTGTAAAAAAATGAATAAAGAAAAAAAAGCTATGTAATGGTCAAGTTTGTATATTCGCATAACAGAATCTAGAATCCAGGCAAAGAGACCAAAGCTGACCAGACTATGATTGTGACATCCTGAATCTGACCACACTTCAACTTGTATGCCAGTACTCCAAGACTCAAGACTCTATGAACAACCACCATTTTATTCATGGTCAACATAGGTCAGGGAGAAGCAATAAGACTCAAGGTTAAAATTGCTCTTATTAATTAAATCTAATGTCTAATTAACTAATTGAGACATTATTAATGCATAGGTTTCATATATACATATATTATTAATAATTAGAATTGGATTGAATAATAAGACTGAGAATGAATTAGATTAATTTAACTGTACATTTATAATTTTTTTTTAAAAATAATGGTCTTATGTAAATAGCCGACTAAAAAGTAGAAAAATAACCAAGTAATCCACCTCTCAGTAATTTTGCCATTTTTAAAAAATATGAGAGATATTAAGAATTTACAATTGTTATAAAACAATTGGAAATTGTAGAAATGTTGTCACTTCATAAAAACATTTGAGGCTTTTTGATTTTTATGATTTATTTGAGCCTCAAATGCTTTTACATAATTACAATAGTTCTGCATTTTCAAATTATTTTATAATAAGTGAAGATTATTAAGATCTCTGATATTTTCCAAAAATGTTAAATTAACTGAGAAGCAAATTACTTTATTTTTCTACTTTTTAGTTGGCTATTTACATAAAAGTATTATTTAAATATTTTATATATATATTATTTTTTTACTTTTTGGTTATATTTACGTATTATTTTTAAAAAATGTTAAAAGTAAAAAAAACATCTGACAAAAAACATAATTTAATAATAAGATGTAAAAATAAAAAAATATGTCCTCTAACAAACAAATTCTAAACTTAAATATCATGTGATCATCTACTATATAAAAATATTTATGCATTGGATTTTTAATTAATTTAATTAATTAAGTATGAGTTAAATCAATATTAATAATATTTTATTCTACAAATGTAATGTTTCCATCAGATATATATTTTTTATTTTAATTAATTTAATTATTTAATTTTACACTCTTTTCAATTATTAAGAACATCTGCATAGAAAAGGATGATTGTAAGAGAAAGTTAATTAATATTGCACTATGATTCAAGAAACCTAAAAAAATCAACAAGAAGGAGTCTTGCATCCCTTTGCCAAAAAAATGGTACAATTCTCATTGTAATAATTTGCATATTTTATAAACTATATAGTTAGCCTGCTACTGACATTGTTAGTTAATTAATATTGCACTATGATTCTGGTGAGAAGTCTCTGAAAGTTAACTTAGTGCTACTAAGTTAGAATATAAATATTTGGTTTAAAATTACTTTATCATAATGGCTTAACTCAGCTCAAGTTTTTAGAATATTTAATTAATTTAGTTAATTAAGTATAAGTTAAATCAATATTAACAAATTTTATTCTACAAATGTAATATTTCCATTGACTCAATTGTTAAGGTGTTTCTTGGGAATCATAAGAATATGAGTTCGAATTCTAAACTGGAACAGATTTTTTTTTTCATTGTTAAAAATTTAAAAATGTGAACATATAGACATATAGACAAAAACATCACAGATAGATCAAGTTAATATAAAAGCATTTAAACTATGCTCTAATTGTTTTAATGTTTGTCAGTCTATATTGACTTCAGAAACTATATAATTACTCTTATTTTTCATTATCTATTTTAAATTCTTGGTTAATGTCTTCAAATGTAAGTTTTGAGACACAATTCGATAACATTTTATAATTCTTTATTATGCCACTACTAAGTGCTAATTTTTATTTTATCACTTAAAAAAAAAAATTTCTTAAATTTCATAAAATTTTTAGCTTTATACCTAGAAAACATTTTATTATATAAAATATCGAAATAAATTGAGATACTGTAATACTGTAAATCTCTAGCGCTCGTTACAATACTTAACTAACAGCCAATCAGAGGGCATGGATAGATGTTGAAAATGACATCCAAACCCAAACACACAACAAAGATTTTACATACCATCTGATTGGCTGTCAGGTAAGTATTGTAATGAGCGCTAGAGATTTACGGTATCTCGATTTATTTCAATTTTCAACTATCGGCGCTTCGCAAATTAAAATATTATTTATTTTATATAAAATATTGTACTACATTATGAAAAAATAAAAAGTGAATCCTAAATTGTGCAAACATACAATCTGAATAAATATTATTAATAGTCATGATCTCATGCCATATTTTGAGATGAAAAAGATTGCTGATATACCATAAAATTGATTAAATTTAGGAATTTAATGTTTCTAATTTTTTGTTTATTTACAGTTTTTTGAATAGTATATAACTGAAGTAATGTATACTGAGAGTTTATACTATGGTTTCACTGCATATAGTTCATTATGTTATTCAAGAGATGGATTTTAAATGATAAAATCCAGTTTAAATTTGTTTACATGATCTCAAGCTACAAACTACCATAAAATACACATATGGTTTTATTTCTTGAGAGTTCGTAAGAAGTTTAAGCACCAGAACTGCAAGTGGCAGAATCGATCCTGGGACTTCCCGATACCAAATCGGACACTACCAACTCTGCCAAACCATGCAGAATACTAGTATAATATCAAATGAATTATAAAAAAAGATAAAATTTGACAGAAGTAAAAACGATCTATATAAAGAAATAATTATATAGCAGTCTAAAATTAATGCACACACATTATATCAAAGATAAAAAGAAAAATACCCAAACTGAATATATATATAAAAATTGCACCAAATAAAAAAAAATCATGCAATCATAGTATGAATCTAACATTTAAAAAATCAATAAAAATCATAGCCTAGCTTTTATAAATGCAAGATATCTCCTTCAAATATGGTGGTCACATTATATTACAGGCATGTTTTGCAGTCAATTCATTTTAACCCATGTAAACAAGCCAAATCATTAGAAATGTTTTACCCCTCTAATACAATACCAATTATCAAAATAATGAGTATCTTCAATTACAAGATGGCTGTTTGAAAAAAAAAATGAATTTTTAACTACCAGAAAAAAAATTCCATGCTTCATCCAGATTTGCATATTTGAGCAAGCAAATGCATTTTGTATTATGAGATTAAGCACAGTTCTGCTTTATTTGTAAACTTAAATCAATGTGCACCTTAATAAAATAAGGGTTTATTTAAAGTTTATGGTGTAGTTCTAAATTATCATGCAAGCAATCCACCATTACGATAAACTGCCTAGAAATTATGTGATTTTCAATTACTCTAATGATATAGATTGGAATGGGTATTTAACAGTACCAATTAGTTATTCTGAACCAAGTATTTTATATTCAATTTATTCAGCTGAGATTTGAACCTGGAAGTTACTCTACCATCTTGCTAACTGCACAAGGTACGGCAGATTAGTATCAAATGCCATCATTTTGTCAAAATATTCAATTTGTCTTTGGGCATAAAAATTAATATGCATTCAATTATAAAAAGTAAATATAAAAGGGCTTTAAAATTTATATATAAAACAGTTATTTGATGTAATCTAGAAGAATCCTCAATTTAAGATCAATCTAATTCTTAGTTTAAGATATCTAATAGAATAGTTTGAAATGCCAACATGGCAGATTCTATGTAATGGATATTTTATCTCATTTTAAAGAGTAATTCATTAACTGTTTTGAATCAAATCTGGATCCTACATGTGCCTTGTGTAATAATCATCAAGAAAATGTGATACACATTTTTCAAAGCTATCCCTACTTCTCATCCTTATGGTACACTGTCTTTCACAAGCAAATAATTAATCTTAAACAATTGCTGGAGAAAAATATAAAAAAATTTTCATCCTTATAATGTCTTAGAAATTATTCATATTCTTAGAATTATGTAGATCGCTCCTTGCTCTGTAATTTTTAATAAAAAATACAATATTTTTTAAAAAATAACAAAAAATGGTATATACATATTTATATGCTCTAAAATACTTATCTAGATTTTTATGAGCAAAATTTGGCAAAACAATATTTTTATTAGTTGAACATTACTTTAGAATGATATAAAGCATATAAATTATACATTCATCTACATAAAACAGAATTATTTTCATCTACCCTCAAACCCTAATCATAATGATTATATTTTTATAGCTATGAACCATATGCTATACAAATGTGTTTTTTTCTCCTGTATATATATTAATAAACATCACATGATCATCCTTTCCTATGCTTGCTCATAACTGTTATCAAAACAGGCAAAACTCTCTATATGTATTGCCACTCAGTGCAAGCTAGAATAATAAATAGACGCCAGAAGACTTGTGCATACAATCACCCATCTAGTGCCTACTCATCCAATATCCCCAGACTAGTTTCTGGCTTTTGCCTTCATCAGTGAGGAGCCTTGGATCTGAGAGCACTGCACCTAGATCTTAGGATCTAATGCAACCCTCCAGCAGCCACCTTTTTATCTCTAATTAACTATAAAACTATGAATCTTAAATTGAAAACACAATAATATTTTCAATCCAAGCTCATTATCTTATATAGTCATATAGGTCTGAACTCAGTTCAGTACCTATACATTTTGGTAATTTTGGTTTTTTAATAACCATAGCCATCACTATCCTATTAGGCAGGATTGGTTTTAAGCCAATAAACATCACATGATCACCATTTCCTATGCTTGCTCATAACTGTTATCAAAACATGCAAAACTATACGTATTGCCACTGAGAGATTAATTTGTAATGCTTATATATATATCTTTTTCACAAACCAAACACATTGGATTTATAATCATCAATGTTTAATAATAGTATACTATATACAGGAATACAAATAATCGAATAGTTTATTGCTAAGGAGTTCTTAAGAAATTGGAGCATAAGCAGTGACAAGCCGCAATCCATGTAGCTTGCTTGAGTCATATTACTTTATTATAACTCTCCTCCTATACATTTAAATAATAATACGTTGAATCGTCACTATATTAAACATGCAATTCATCTATATACAACTACTTTTTGCATAATTTCTATAAATGCAGTAATAATGAAATTTTATTTAAAACAATAGCATAGCATTGTGTTTTTAACGCTTCTTAACGATATTTACAATGCAGATAATTATAATTACATAAAATATTTAGACGTTTAATTACTATTATCGATTGAAGTTGAATTAGCTTCTTGACAATTTAAATACTTTTAAACTGCAGTATAATTCTTATAAACTTGCCAGTTATTTACGATTGTCTGTTTAAAAATATCGGATACAGAACTTAAAAATCTCCAATTGATTCATTGGAAAACATCTATTTCTTTTTAACACATTTTCTTTCTTTTGCTCATTTTTTTTTCTTTTTTATTTTTTTTTTTCAATTGCGACACGATTGAAAAACACTATATTGATTTTATTTCTTCTGGCACAGATTTACTGTCGTGGAAAGTAAGTTTTAGGAATATTGTGAATTTAATAGTAAACACATTAAAAAAGTAATTGTAAAAAAAAAAGTTAAAGTAATGCATAAAACTTTTCTTTAAAAAACATCTAAAGATGGGACTGAATTCAAAAGTTAAGATTACACGCAATAGTTAAAAAAAAAAAGTTTTAGTATTATATATTTATTTTACGGAAAGCTCCGGGCAGTTTACTTTAGCGGTAATAATCCTCTACAACTGAGATTTGAAAAATTCTCCGTTTGATCAATTAAATGAAACTCTGACTTACATGGTTAAGTGTAGTGGTTGATCAGCAGAAGCTGGAGTTCACGTTCATGTATTATCTCCCCAGCTTTGTCTCTTCAAGTATTTGAATTTCTTATAAATTCCAGAACAACAAACCATTTGATTACTTTATTTAATGGAACCATAATGCTTAGACTTTGATGTTTAAATATCAGATTATCTTTAAACAATACAGTATATAGCTATTAAATTAAAATACAAGTATATCTGAACTTAATGTAATTAAAAAGGATTTGAACTCAAACTTTCATAAATTATTAATATAAAATATTATGTAACAGATATAATCCTATATGTTTATTATAAAAATCATCATCATCAACCATTGTCAATCCACTGCAGGATGAACGTCTCTCCAAGTTTAATCCATCTTTCTCCGATCTTTAGCTTCTCTTCTCCACATCACCCACGCACACTTTCTTATTTCATCCATCCATCTCACATGCGGTCCCTTTCTGGATCTTTTACAATCTTTTGGAATCCGGTTTAAGATTTCAATTGTCCATCTATTATCATTTCTTCTAGCAATATGTCCAGCCCAACTCCACTTCAATCTTTTAATTTTTTCAATGAGGTCAGTAACACCTGTTTGCGTTTTTGCTCTCTTCTTGTTACTCCCAACATGCATCTCTCCATACTTCTTTGAGTGGTCTGGAGTCTCTGTATTGCTCTTCTCTTAAGTGTTCAAGTCTCAGATCCATAAGTAAGAACTGGCAAAACACATTTGTTAAAAATCTTCCTTTTCAAACACATAGGCATATTTCCTTTTAGTATCAAGTTATTTCTACCAAAAGCAAGAACAATTAATTTGCGTTTCAAAGTTGAATGAATTATTGTAAGCAATTTTGCTTTTAATTGTTAATTAAAATTTTAGAGCCTGAATTTTGGTATATATTGATGATGCAAATATATAAACTCATAAATGTAAGTATAAATCATAGTACTGTATAAGTGATTTCACGCAGATGCGTAAAATCTTAATCGCGTCAAAACAAAACAAAAAATATCTTGAATGAGGGGAAAAAATATGATAATCACATTTGATATTTATATGTTTGAAATATCGTGGACTTGTTGCAATGGTAATGCATAGTTATAGAACCAATTGTCTTTAATAGCGGTTAAGATATGTTGTCAAGCATTGGTGGTCGAGAGGTCAGCGACGGCTGCTTTACAAGCAGTTGTCCCAGGTTAGCGGGTTCGCTTCCCGGCTGATGCTATAACACATGAGAAAAAAGATATTTATAAAAACAATCATATTTTAATACTGAATTGTTTAATGAATTCATTAAAACTTAAAAAAAATAATCTTCATTTTATATTAACATATATAAGATAATATAAAATTTATATAAACATGTTTATCTATTTATAAGAGATATGTGAATATATACATATATGAGTATTAATTGTTGTTAAAGACTTATATATAATATATATTTCATAAACTTTAATTCCATAAAAAAATATTTCATTATATTTCCATAATTTTAAAATACTTATATTTAATTAATATAAAAAAATGTTATATTTAAAACATCGACTAGCCAAAAGAAAAAAGACGAATCATAAGATATTAATATTATTGTATGAAAGCTTTAAAAAAAACAATTAAGAGAAGCAAGTGAAGAAATAGAATTTTTTTAGCAAAGTTATATACCAAATGTCTAAATGATAAAGATGTACCAGATGATTGAAACAAAGCAGTATTATTATTAATATTTAAAAAAGGTGATAAAGAAGATATTAGAAATTACAGACCTATCAGCCTTTTATCAGTTTTATACAAAATTTTTACCAAGATAATTACAACTCATCTTAACATTGGATTTCCACCAACCAAGAGAACAAGCTGGATTTAAAAGTGGTTTTAGTAGATCATATCCAGGTATTGAGAGAAGTCATAGAAAGGACAAATGAATATGAGTTATCATTATGTTTTGGATTTGTAGATTATGAAAAGGCATTTAATTCTATAAACATTTCTTTAGTGATTAAAGTATTGGATCATCAAGGTATAGATCCAGGATATTGTCATATTTTAAAGAATATTTATAAAAATGCAACAGCAACAATTAGATTACATAATACTAGGAAAGTCAACATTGAGATGGGTGTAAGACAGGATGACTCCATATCTCCAAAACTTTTTACAGCAGCGCTGCAAAAAGTATTTTGTGGATTAAAATGGGAAACTAAAGAAGTGAAAGTAAATGGAGATTACTTAAGTCATTTAGATTTTGCAGACGATGTAGTTGTTTTTGCAAATAATGCTTTAGAGTTGCATGAAATGTTGCAGGAGTTATCATATGAAAGTAGAAAAATAGGACCAAAGATAAATGTTAAAAAGACTCAAGTAATGTTTAATGGATTTTCTCAAAATATGAAAATAAAGATTGATTATGATGAGTTAGAAGCAGTTAACAGTTACAAATACCTGTCAGATTATTAATACAGATGGAAACATAATAGATTAAATTAATCATAGAAATAAACTTGGTTGGAATGCATTTGGTAAAAATAACTTGATATTAAAAGAAAATATCACTATGTGTTTGAAAAGGAAGGTTTTTAATAAATGTGTTTTACCAATGCACATGGATCTGAGACTTGGGCAGTTAGTAGAAGAGCAATACAGAGATTTCAGACCACTCAAAAAAGTATGGAGAATTGCATCTGGGAGTATAAGAAGAGATCGAAAATGCAATATATGGATAAGAGAACAAGCAGATGTTGCTGACCTCATTGAAAAAATTAAAAGACAGAAGTGGAGTTGGGATGAACATATTGCTAGAAGAGATGATAACAGAAGGACAACTGAAATCTTAAACTGGATTCCAAAAGATTGTAAAAGACCCAGAAAGAGACCATATATGAGATGGATGGATGAAATAAGAAAGTGTGCAGGGTGATGTGGAGAAGAGAGTAAAGATCAGAAAAGATGGATTGAACTTGGAAAGACCTTCATCCTGCAGTGGATTGATAATGTTTGATGATGATGATGATTATAGCCTCAACTGGGCCACCTGTTCCATAATGCCAGCTAAAATTGATATAAAATATTTGAAATGTCCCTTAATACACTCCCCCTTTAAATAAACAAAAGCTTAAATTTTGCAGCCCATTCAGAAGAATCTTCTCTTGAATATATTCTGCAAGTAATGTTTGTTTATTTCCAATATAAGATCTTTGCTTACTTAATTTCACACCCCTTATTTAAATTAGCCTGAATTTTAATATACTGTATATAATTGCAGCAAATATTCAAAAGATTTTTCTTTTCAATGGGCACAAAAATTCAGACTTTTATTTATATTAAAAAGAGAATAAGGCTGAAATGGACGTTTCAAAAATATTATAAGAATAGTACAGAAAATATTTTTGTCAGCAAATATTTTATGCCCTTCTCAATGATATTGTACACTATTTTAAAGCTTTAATTTACATTACACATGATGTAGTTATATCTATTATTTTTGTATAAAATTAATTAGCTGAAAGTACTCATAGAAAAGGTAATTTTTTAAAAAAATATTTAGCTTTATTACTGCCTAGCATGATTTCAATATATTTTTATTATATCATATTCATGGCATATAGTAGTGTTATGAATATGATATAATAAAGACACATTGAAATCATGCTAGGCAGTAATAAAGCTAAATATTTAAAAAACTACCTTTTCTATATTTTCATTTTACCAGATATTATGTGGGTTCAGAAAAGAAGAAAATTAATAACAACCGAATTACAAAATTAATTAGAATGAATAACAATGAAAAAGTGATTCCAAAATGAAATTCCAAAATTAATTAGAATGAATAAGAATTAATAACAATGAAAAAATGATCCAAAATCTTACAAATATTACAAAAATAAAATGTCTCAATTAAGCTACATCTAACAATTATATGATATGTACAAGCAATGCATATAAAGATATATCATTTTCCATTCATTTTTAATTAACCAATTATTAATTAAATTAATTGATGTTTTGTATTGGAACAATTGTGTTTGTTATTGTGAATATAATTAGTTTCTTATATTTTCCTTCTATTAAGTTCTTTAATGTTTATTATCTACAGGAAGAATTTTAATAATGTAAATGACTCATAAACCATAATCATGCAATTATAATTAATAACTTCTTTCATTTTTTTTCATGTGTCAAAGCATCGGCCAGGAAGCGAACCCGCAAAACCGGGACAACTGCTTGTAAGGCAGCTGTGCTGACCCCTCGACCACCAACACTTGACATAATTTCTTTCATTTACTCTTGGTTTAATACAAGATGTCATTTCTACAATTAATTTTATTTTCTTTTCTTAATGTTTCAACTGCCCAAAAGACTCCATCAGAGCTACAAAAATATTTAAATACACATGATTACACAGAAACAATATACTATAGTTATATCCAAAGCATATATAATTCATATTTTAATTATGTAGCTCCATGGTAAAAAAAAATGTTTAAACGTGACATAAGAACAACTTACAATTTTAGCTATTATGAGTTTAAAAAGTAAAATCTATAAAAGTTTAGATTTGGTTAATATTCTGAAAATTTTTTTATGTATGAAAGCAAAAAGAGTACATTTATAATCATTAGAATTGCATATACATATTTGTTTAATTTTACTTTTATATATTGCCATCTTTTTTTTATAATAGGTTATTCAAAATAACTCAAAGAGGATGCAAAGACCCATTACACTAGGATGGCATGAACTCATGAATTAATCCTGATATCAATATGAATAAGCATCTAAAAATCATCTTTCACTTCATTGTAGTGTTCAATCTTAATTGACTGAAATTATAAAAACCCATAAACCAATCTGGAAATGTGGATATTATAGTACTATTAATCGGAGTCTATTAATTGCTCAAGCCTCCATTAGAGGGCTCTAGAGTAGAGTGAAAACAACAGTTATTGAAAGCACGTGATTACATATTATTATCTCATGGCTTGATAAATATATAATTTTCAGATATTAAATGTAAATTTTCCAAATGGCATATGCTTGTTCATGTAACTTTAAAATAAAGCTAAGCTAGTGTTTTATGAAAGCTTGCCAATAAGTGTAAAATGTGAAAAAAAAGTTTTGTTAAACTTCATAAATGTAAGGTATAAACTAATCTAATACAAGAATAGCTAAAGTGGATAGTTTTAAGGGCCTGCAAATCAATGATCAATGAAAGTGGAGATTAAGTCAATTTTGAGATTCATATTTTACTTGTATTAATTTTAATGATTGTTTGTTCTCCAATTTTTGACTGCCTTTCGTATAGAATAAGAATTCCATATAATCTTTTTTTATCTCTTGATATGACTTCATGTAGCCTCTTTTTATAATTTGATTGTTTATAAAAAAAATTCAGAACTTTTAAATAATAATAATTTGATGGTTTCTTGCTTGGGAATTGATAAAATATTTAAGTACTGGGAGCAGCAAATATGGATGTGATCTATGGACCTTAAACTCCAAAGTCTTTCCCTTTACCACTGCACCAAATCATTACAATGCATGACTATAACTGACAACACATTACTTAAATGTTTTTAAGAAATACAATTTTATAATAAAATTATTTATGTATTTAGTTACATTTTGATTTACAACTGTGAAACTTACCCCACTCACAACTTTGACACAATCCACTCTACATAAATACAATAATGATTATCACTAATAATTTAGTAAACTAGAGTTTGTCTATAGCCCAGATATAAATTTTAAACCTTAGTTAAAGATTATATATCTGATTTTTTAATTAAATGTGTGTGCTCACATGTATATCAAGTACTTCAATTTATTAACGCATATGTGTTGCATATATATAACTTATAAAAATGAGTTTATATGAAATTATATATTCAGGCATAAAAAAATACAATAAGTAAATTCAAAATAGAAAATTTAAAATATAAAATTGGAATTAAATTTAAGTAAAATGTTAACATTGGCATACATATTGTATCTGCATAATTGGATGTAGATTGAATTATTTATATATATGCAGAAATAATGACAGAAGATAGATAAAAAGTATTATAAAAATGAAAACTAATTTGTATATCAAGTACAAACATAACATCAAATGCAAAAAAAAAAAAACAATTGTGGTAACACATTTCAATGTTGAATCTGCTGGAATAATGAAAGAAGCACTGATAAATGAAGATGAGGAATAAAAAAAAAAGCAATAAAAATAAAAAAGCCAATAAACATCACATGATCACCATTTCTTATGCTTGCTTATAACTGTTATTAAAACAGGCAAAACTCACCATACAGTAGTGCCACTCAGTGCAAGCCAGAGTAATCAATGGATGCCAGAAGGCTTGCGCATAAAATCTCCATCTAGTGCCTACCCAACCAATATCCCTGCATAAATCACCATCTAGTGCCTACTCATCCAATATCCCCAGATTAGTTTCTGGCTTGTGGCCTTCATCAGTGAGCAGCCTTGCATCTAAGAGAACTGCATCTAGATTTTAGGATCTAATGCAACCCTCCAGCAGCCACCTTTTATCTCTACTTAACTACAAAACTATGCATCTTAAATTGAATACACAATAATATTTTCAATCCAAGTTCATTAACTTATATAGCCATATAGGTTTGAACTCAGTTCAGTACCTATAGATTTTCATATCTTTGGTTCTTTAATAACCATAGCCACCACTATCCTATTAAGCAAGATTGATTTTAAGCCAATTAACAACACATGATCACCATTTCTTAGGCTTGCTTATAACTGTTATTAAAACAGGCAAAATTCTCCATACATATAAGCAAGTATAAGAAATGGTGATCATGTGATGTTTATTAGCTTAAAATCAATCCTGCCTAATAGGATAGCGGTGACTATGGTTAATAAAGAACCAAAGACACCAAATAGGATAATGAGGCTGGATTGAAAATATTACTGCATTTTCAATTTAGGATTCATAGTTTTGTAGTTAAGTAGAGATAAAAGGTGGCTGCTAGAGGGTTGGTGCAGTGATCTCAGATCCAAGGCTCTTCACTGATGAAGGCCATAAGCCAGAAACTTGTCTGGGGATATTGAATGAGTAGGCACTATATGGGGATTTTATGCACAAGCCTTCTGGCTACCATTGATTATTCTGGCTTGCACTGAGTGGCAATACTGTATGGAGAGTTTTGCCTGTTTTAAAAATAAAAAAGTATTGTCGTTTAACATTACAACATACCACTAAGAGTAATGCCAATAGAGAAAGAAACTAATGATCAAACAACCACAGAGAAAACAAATCAAACTATGTTTTTTTTTCCTAGTTTCTCATTTTATATAAATCGTCATTTTTTTTTTTAATTAAAAGAAAAGCTAAATTATAAAAATATTTTTAAATGCATTTTTTAGCTTACCAAATCTCATTATTTCTTTTTTATTTTTTAATTTGTTTTTGCAGAATGCTTTAACCTTTGTTTGAGATGCATAGTTCTTTCTGTTTAAGTCAAGTTAAGATGATGAATTTATTTTTAATTTATAATAATTTGAGTATAAAAAATAAAAACTTATATTTTTTACAATTAAAAATAAAATAACAATTATCAACAAATGTTTAAAGTTTTTTTAAAAAACAATATTTTTATAATAAAAATGTTTTTATTAACAACGTTATCTTTATTTTTAAAAAAAAAAACAGCTATTGTCTGACTTGGAATTAAAATGAGTTTAATTACTGATTTATATATATAAGGAGGGGAAAAAATTCTTCTCTATCATAACATCTTATATTTAACTCTAGAAGTTCTGATAATTATATATATATCCACTAATAAAATCTTTCACAACAAAGGATATGCAAAATTGGCAACTCATTCGAGGCCATTATTTGGACTGTTTGCATGGAAGTTCCATTGTTGTAACTTGTCTCCATAGACTATATTTGTGATAGTCAATTAACTTGTAAACAAAAATTCAATAGCTTAATTTTAATTTATAAAGTCGATTCTATTATCTTCAACAACTTTGGTCTAAAGTTTATTGTACCAACTAATATGTATATGAAAATATTGTTTTAGAACGTATTCTGTAACGTTTTCTCACAAATGGTGGAGTCACTGAACTCCTATGACATATTTTATGTCCGAATACTTGAACAAAGCATGGGATGATTGTGTTAGGAGGATTGTTGAGTGTTAAAGTGGCAAATACTGGGATAGAAGAAAAGAGGTATTAATAAAAAATAGGGAGCTGGAGAGATGAAGTAATATGGAGAGTAAAAAGAGCTTAAATATATATACAAATAAATAGAATATTGGATGAAGTTCATTTATGATAATAGCAGGGAAAGTAGTTTACTATTTAAAGCTCAAACACGATCGCTAGCAACAAGAGAATATACACATAAATGGAAAAATGTGTTTGATTTAGTCTGCAGATTATGTAAGTAAAACATGGGAAATATTAAGCATTTGCTAATAGAATGTAAATACTTACAAGCAGAAAAAGGTACAAATAATGAAGTTGTGCTAGAATAAATATAGACCAAGTGATTATACAGAAAGTGGGTTATTGGTCTTTATGCTGGGATTGAAAAAAGAGGTATTTACATACAAAGGCCCTGGAGTGGACAAAGATGATGATATAGAAATATATAAAAAAAACTTAGGGTGGGGAATAGAAAGGGAAAGGAAGGTGGCTAACTGATTTTTTTTGGACATATTGATTGAGAAATTCCTGACTTTGATGAAAGACTAGTCATATCACATCACATCAACATTACTTAACTAGTAAATATGATATAAGTAATATGTAAATTAAATAAAAAAAAATTATATTTAAATACATTTAATATTTATCATTATTCTCATATTTATGATTGTTAGACTATTTAATATGAAAATAAATGCTATGAACTAGAAAAGAACAAAACCATTTAATTAACAAATAGCCCATCTTTATTACATTATAAGTATAATTAACAAATAGTATGAAAATAAAGAATAAAAAATACAAATAGAGCAACCCCTCCCCCCCAGGTATTGAATTAAAAATACTATGAGCAAGAATGGTAATATGTTTTTTTAAAGTACAAGAGCCATACTTTGCTTAAACATTTAAAAAAAAAACAAGAAAATCTTTTCATTGGTATATTATTTAGTGGGGAAAAAAAAAGAAAAGGTCCATGGTTGTATTTCTGTCTAAAACATCTGGACATAAATTCTCCTATTCACTAATTTACTGTTAATAACATATTTATATATAAAATTCTCACATATTTATTGTTCATATTATTTTAATATTAGCGCTGGCATGATGTAATCATTCCACCATAATTATTATAATTTTGCAAATTATTTTAGCACTTTAAATTTTCATAATAATTTTGCTGTAGTTGTGATTTTTAATACAATTCACAAAGTTAATAACTGTTAATAACATATTTATATATAAAATTCAAACATATTTATTGTTCATATTATTTAAATATTATATATATATATTACTCATGGGTATTTTGATATTAGCGCTGCCATGATGTAATCATTCCACCATAATTATTCTATCTTTGCAAATTATTCTAGCACTTTAGATTTTCATAATAATTTTGCTGCTGCAGAATCCTGTACCTTTCTCCAGCAGGGAAAATGTTTGCCATGGTAGAATGTTGTAGTTGTGATTTTTAATACAGTTCACAAAGTTAGAATAATTATAGCCAGATGACTACATCATAGCAGTATTAATCCCAGTTATGCACAATGTCACAAATCTCCCTAATTACTTATTTACTGCTTATTTTATTGTTCAAACAACTGTAAGATAAAGTTAAAAAAAATTCTCATATATTTATTTTTCTTTTTATTTATATGTATTTTACTCATGCCATAAATAGACGCGATACGTGTTTTTCTATTTCGAGAAAATGGACAAATTAATTTGCATTCGCATTTGCATATTTATTATTTTATAACATTACAGCAATGTTTATAACTTATTTTGGCCATGAATATGAGGGAAAACCTCGAAAGTACTAGGCCTAAATTGATTTGATTTTTTTGGTTGATACTTACAGCTTCTTCTTCAGCAGGTAAATCGCTTTTATATGCTATCGTGTAATTATAGTTTTATGTTAGGTTTATCACTTTAGTAATTCCACCATGTGTAAAAAAGTTTCAGAATACAAGTTTTCTTTTTTTTAAAGTTTATAGACATAATATTTGAACACAAGTACAGGTAAAGATAGCATTGCACAAAACAATTATCTTCATGGTAATACATTTAGAATCCCCAAGACTTCTTAGTGAACTCAACATCATGCAGACATTTTTCTTGATTCTATGCCTTTCCAAAAACCTTGCAGCTATCAATATGTTCAATTAATCTTTCTTCTAATAGAAGATGAGTTTCACTAAGTGCAGCTATATCAATTTTAAATTATGGCATTCCTCAGCTAGAAGCACAGTTCTCTGTTTAGGTCTTGAACTGAATTCATGCAAAATTCATATATCCCATGTACCTATATTTAGAAGAAATTTAAAAAGATTTATCTTTATTACAACTATTATCTTCTTTTACCATCTTTACCATTACTATTATTGAGTTTACAAGCATATACAATGCTTTAATAAGCTATATCTTGCTCAGAATGCCCTATCTAATTTGTGCAATACTAAACACACTGTGACTATTTTAGCTTAGATTTTTCTATTTTCCTTTTAGCCAGAGGATCTCTAAATAGTCTGTCAAAATATATAATCATTGGATAAAATGAAACTCTTGTCCAAAATGAGTTCCAAAATAATTCATTACTGGGTATATTTCTGCACAATCATAACAGGATTCTCAATCTCATATCTGAGAGTCTTCTAAAAAAAAAAAAAAAATCTAAACATCATACGATCATCATTCTTTATGCTTACATAAGCTGTTAATAGAGAGGCAAGCCAAAGTAATCAGTAGATGCAAGAAGATTGTGCATAAAATCCCTATCTTTCGCCTACTTATCCAATATCCCCAAACTAATTTCTAGCTTGCAGCCTTCATCAGTGAGGAGCCTTGGATCTGAGTTTGCACTGAGTGGCACTACTGTATGGTGAATTTTGCCCTTGTAAAAAAAAAAAAAACTACCCTTACTATGAAAACAATTAAGGGATGAAAATGATCTTGTAGTCATAATTAATTCAAGGAGGTAACAAAGCATGAGAGGCTTACAATAATCAAGACATTAATTTTAATGTCTCAAGACAATAAATAAAATAAATTAAAAAAGAATAAAAGAAAAAATAGTAATGGAAAAATTATTTGCAATGGAAACAATGAACAACTTTAACTTTATCTTACAAAACAGAGGAGATATTTTTGGTTAGACAGTAATTACAAATTACTAGCAGATAATTATCATATCTGAAGGTCATTCTACTATCTGAAATCTGTGGATACTCATTGGTAGCTAAGTTCAATGCGTGATATTTGGAACAGTAATTATCAACAAAACATTACATGACTTTCTCTATTTATATTTATTATATATTTTTGAGAGCGGTTATGTCTACTCTAAAATGATCTATTGTAAGATGAGTAGTCAATGATGCAACTTGCTATAGATGGTTCTAGAGTAGAATAAAAAACTCTGCTCTTGAAGAAAACTGTAATTTTCAGTATTCACTCTACTCGGTATCATAATCATAACTACTTCCATTTGATATTCTATAAATTTTCAAAAATCTGATATTCAACTCTCCAAACTTATAATAAATAATTTTGAAAAAGTGCAAAGAGTACATCACAGTTCCTTATACTATATGCTATGGCTGTAGGAAGCAAAGAAACCTCTTAGATCAAATTAATGTCATCCAATTTGTCTAATGTTAAGTATTGAAAGTTCAATCACTTATCAAACTCATATATTCCTCTATTAATATTAATATTAAACAATTCAGAAGTTGACTTAAGTCTAATATAAATAATTCACAATGAGCTTACTAGAGGGCGCTTTAGTGATTTATAAAAATAAAATAAATAAGCAATGTCATATTGTCACAGGATATGTTATTCTATTACTAAGTTGTTCTGCTTTTCACAAAAGAATTTTACATTCTGATATAACTAATTTTTACTTAATGCATATGTATATTCAAAACAATCTAACATATAATATTTATCTTGCTGAGGCACATAAATTACCAAGTCTAAGTTACAAGCAGGTGAAAAAATGAACTTATTTTTTCACTTTCCATTAAGATTTTAAATAGACAATAATTTAAAACAATGCAGACAATGATTTTTATAAATAAATTTCTGTTTTATCATTATAAGATAGAATTAATTACTAACTCTTTTAATAACTCCATAACACCATAATTCATTATATAAATAAATTTACATAAACACAACACTAACCACTTACATTAAAAAGTTGATAAAATGACTTATTTTTCATCTGCCCCTAAGATTTTAAGTAGACAGCAAGTTAAAAACAATCCATCCTATAACAGTGAATAAATATGAATCAGAACACTGAAGCATCTAATAATAAATCTACTGAGTAATAAGATAATAGTTGTTATATAATAGTCAACTTTTGAATTAGAAATTATAATAATATAAGGCTTATGAGAAAAGTTTTAAGGAGATTATTTTTTGTAATTACCACAGAAAATTCAATTTTAAATAACTGTATTTTTTCTAATGCTAGAAAAATAGAAAAATAAACAATATCAGAAAACTAAAAATAGCCTTTATCAAACATTTCATAAAAATTAATAATTATATATTGTGTATTTCCATCATCTATAATTATGGTACCATACTACTTCAAATATAGGACACCTTCGAATTTAAGATGCAGTAAATCCAAAAAATTGGAAAAATTACCCTGAATTTAAAAAACATATACGTACTTAAATAGGAAACTAATATAAATACAATAAACTCACCTAATTTATTGCAAATCTTCAACAGATACATTGTACTTTTACTTTCTACATCTGCATTTCAGAACTCAAATTCTCATTGTCACGATTCCACCAGGATATATAATTTTCAAAATTGTGGCATATGTTATAATTTCTTTGTTAATTTGCTTTGGTGTAAAAGTACATTTTTCTATTAAAATCTGAATCATTCTTCTAAAATAATTTATATTTTTACAAATGAAAGATATTGGACTTTCAAAATTTTTATAGGAGCTTTCTTGCATAGTTAACAAGAAACAACCAATCAGCACTTTGGAAGGCAGACTCTTATCTCATTGTTATATTGATTCGTTAGTTGTAAAACAATTCTAAAAATAATTTGGTAGAGTTTTCTTGATAAAATAATGGTAAAATCCACATAATAATGTTAAAAGATTCTGAAATATACATTTTCATTTTAAAAATCAAAATGAAAATATCAGATTTTCAAAATTCTGACAGGTGCTCTTGTGTAGAGAACAAGAAACAAACAATCATCACTTTGGAAGGCAGAGTCTTATCTCATTGTTATATTAATGTGTTAGTTGTAAAAAAATTCTAAAGGATATTTGGTAGAGTATCCCCAAATTGGCAAAATAATGTTAAAAGTAGTGATCTGAGAGGGTGTTAAAGCTATTTATGAAATTAATTCAAAAAGTACTGATTAAAAAAGATTTAACATCCACAGAAATAAAATGGTAAAAATTTTCATTTTGAATTTAAGATAACTCTTTATTTATGGGTCCAAAATTTGGGGGGAAAGTGTATCTTATATTTGAAATAATATGATAATTGTTTTAGAAAAAAAAACATTTGAAATACATTCAATTATTAGTAATAATTTATAAGTTAGTAGGTATATATCACGATGTTTCAAGTGACATTATTCTCTTCTCTTATTCAGGTGGTTGGTGTGACCAGTGGTAGTACAAGCATGGGAATGGAACCTGGGATCTTTAGATTCATAATTGTAAATTTTCAAGATGATGCTCCAACCAACTAGGCTATTCTGTCAAAAGAAGAAGCATCACTTTAAAAATTCAGTATTCATGAATCTAAACATTTCATATCTGATCCCCACACTAGTACTATCATTATTCAGCTCACCAACACCTTAAGAAGATAGGAAGGTAATTCCATTTGAAATATTGTGATATGCAATAATTTACGTGCTTTTACTAACAGTTAAATATGCTTAAAAAGTTTAAATAAAGACATTTAACAATTAATTCTAAATGATAGAACTGAGTCCAACTAATCAACACAAACATTCAGGCAAACATCCCAAAATAATATTGCTACACTCTGACCCCTTTACAAAAAGTCATAATAACATCTCTCATAAATAATTGCTATTCTTCTTTATATACACATCCATTTTATTCCCAAGAAGCCTCAACAAAGCTCTAATATTAATCCAATGTCTATATATGATATAATCAGTACTTTGAATGAATGAATATGTATTTTAACCGTATCAATCTGAGTGAAGCCCACATTGGTTAGATTGAAACACGGCATAAAAATAAAGAAAAAAGAAAAAATATATATATAAAGATACAAATTGCCTTTATTATATGCCATTGGAATAAACTACATAAAAAAGTAAAATAAAGTTGATTTATGTATTTGACAATGTGAAAGGCAATGAATTAATTAATTGATAAAGATTTGAACAATAATGTGTGTATACGCATGCATATACCATAAAGTAAAAAAAATGCCCGTGAGACTAAAAGAAAAATTATTAATATAAGTTTCAATCTTATTAAATGCTGTTGCAGTTTATGCAGAAAGTTAGTGATCATTTACCCTGTAATATGTGACTAGAAAGATAATAATAAATGAAACTGTAAAAGAGAGAATAACAAAATGTGTGTGATTGGACATAAAATTTCAAGGCATTTTTTGAGATCTTTTTGGTTTTATCTGTTCTGAATCGATTTATAAATAAAATCTTATCGATTCTTATAGACCTATAGTAAATTGAAAGATGAATTCATATCTAAGATTAAAAGTTATGAATTAATAATGATATTGGAAAAATTAAAAAAAAAAAGAAAAGCGAGCAAAGAATTTTCTATTTTCTTTCATTATAACATGATATAATATTGCATATAAGTTTCTTCCCCGACCCCACCATATGTTGTTGAAGAGAACAATGGAATATTTTACTTAGAGGTCCAAGATTTTAGAATGGTCTACAGTGCAGGCAAATGACAAAAACATAGATGAATGGTCTACATTATGGTTTGAGTGCTGGCAAGTGACGTAGACAAGATGTAGGAAGAAACAGAGAGATATAAAAGGGGTCATTCAAAATTCACTCAGGATGCAGTAATTCATTTTAATGTGATCAAATTTATTTTCCCAGCATATATAAACCGAACTTGTGTAAGTAAATTGCCAATTCAAAAATCAGACTCATTATAAAATCAAACCTAATTTAGGCAGAGTCAATAATGGTTGGTTTATTTAAAGAATAAGCCCTAAGCATAGCTGTACCATTTAAGCTTTTAAAACATTTATTGACCGAGGAGTGTTTGTCAATTCTATAGTGCATATGTAAAGAGTATTTCATTCTGCAATATTATATACAAATATTTGTGTTTCCATTTTATCACTAAATAGCAGTAGAAAATGTACATAAACTTGTAAAAGACTGTTAAAACACCCATACCATCCATTGATTACTAAAGTTTTCACTGGGTGGCACTACTGTCTGGAGAGTTTGCATCTATCTTTAATTTAAAATCATATATAATATATAATAGGTAAATATTTGGATAGGTTACTTGATTACTTACTAAGATATTGTGTGCAATATTATATCATTTTTACATATTGTGATGTTTGTCTATGTATTATAAAACAGACTGTAAATACTCCACTGCTATGTAAAACAAAAAATAGTGCATCAACTCTCCATACAATATAGGTGAAGGACAAGAATTATTTTCAGGTTGGCCATCCTGGATTTAAGCATAGATCACAGGCAAGGTAGGTAAATATGAGATCTTAATTGACTTTATTAATCCACTTTATATCTCTATAACCTATAAGGCAAAATAATTAGTGACCATTATGTAGCAATAACAATCCAATTCCCAGATATTGGTTTTCATCAGTTCGCACATATGCTTAGGTATAAGGTTCCACAATAGAATGATTTAGAATAAATTATTGCTGTTAATGTAAGTATTCAATGTAAGCTGGGGAAGTCATGTGAAATATTGTTTTGGTAGGTATTTTTAGTATTCACAATGATTATTCATAATCATATTTAATAATATATTACACCAAAATAACTTGATATATAACTCTTAGAATCCTAAGTATAAAGTATTTTTTAATCAAGTATGATTGGCAATCAATCAAATCTTATAGGTTAATTACTTCAAGAATGAATTTCAATACTTTAAGATTTTGTTAAGGCAATAAATGACAAGATTTGAAAGGAATGGTGGTGGTGTTTTAGTATTATTGATATTATATTGAAATACAAGGATTGTGGATATACTTAATCTTTTCTATTACATTGTCAAATCCATATTCTTTATTACTTTTACAATACTTTTTTTACAATCTAGTATGATAGTTTTGATTGCCCCAGCAATCTTCTTCAGAACTATAACAAACATAATACAAATACTTGAATATAAATACATATGAACATATAATAATTTTATATATCTTATAATCATTGTTTAATTATTATCTTGTATATATTATACATTTTACTCTTTTTTATATTCTATATTTATCAATTAATATTTGCTTATAATCATATATATATATTATTTTTATTTCATTTATTTTTTATTTTACTCTTATTAATCTTTTAAATATTTAACTCTAACATCATCATCATCATCATCATCATTATTATTATTGTAACAACAACAACAATCGAAGCTGTCATATTAGGTTGTAAAAAAAGCATTGTAAAAGTAATAAAGAACAAAGATGATATTAATATTGTATATACTTAACCTAGATGTAAGTAATGGGGATTTGAACTCTGGCTTTCAAGTTCCCTACAGTCATCCACTCTATCCAATATAATCAATACTCATGACTCCCTGCATGTGAAAAAGATAAATGATCTTCAATAAACGTATTTCATGCTAAACCAACACTCATCAGTTGGTCCGGATCATCCTCTCCCACACATATTGATAATTGTTGTTTTGTTTTGTTTTTAATTTATTTTCATATTTTTAAACAATTGTGAAGTTTTAATGCATTAAAATGTATTAAAATTCCAAAATTTTAAATGTAAAATAAAAAATAAAAAAAATATTTATAAATAAATCATAATAATGTCAACACACACACAAAGAATAATGGATGGCGCCATTTTAATAAATGAAGTTTTCCCGTACTGTCAGTATGAAAGAAATAATTAATTAATTATAAAAACAAAAGATAGTTGAGATTAATTAGGTGAACAAATATATGTGATAGATTGTATGTAATGAATTATGAGAAATTTGCATATGCTTTTTAATTTTGAATACAAACTTTATGAGAAACAAAAACGGGTCCGGGTGTGTGTGTGTGTGGGGGTGCTCAACGAGTAGGCGTGTAGGTTTACGCAATATCTCGCAATATAAATTATTTTCAATTCAATTAATTCAATTTGTTAAGCATGTAACAACATATTAGTAACAATCCATTTTTAATACAACGTTTACAAAACAAATGTTAGTTTACATTTACATACATAATCATTGAGATTCAAAATAAATATATCAATACTTGAAAATAACTTATTGTACAATATGGATATTCTAATTTTGATTTTATAACAATTATATTGTTGACTAATAGATTTATTAGTGCAGTTTCAAACTATAATTTTAAAAAGTAGGTAATCAATGCTTTACACATGTACTGTACTGTTATATTAAATCAGCATTGTTTTTGTTGAATGTTAAGAAATTCTCAATCCAAGTCTCAAGATAGGGACTTTGAAAGATAAAAATGGCGTCTTATCTTTGGACCTAAATTCAATTATTTAAGCCAATCTTAATTATCTTGGAATGAGAATTTGAAGATTTTATATTCTTCACTTTTATTTACATTTTATTTATAACACATATTAACACTTACTTTTACTACAACTTGGGAAAACCAAGACAAACAGGTCAAATACCTTGACATATGTGTTAGTAAAAATATAGATAAGCTGGACTACCAAATGATAGTCAAACGTTTGGAAGTATGGGGTCTGACAAACCCTAATTCGTATGCGCCTCACTCCCACAAACTTGCAGCCCTCTCTTCATTCATGTTTAGGAACCATAACTTGTGTAAATATGAGGCAGGTAAAAGAAAAAATCTTATCAATTATATAGCTGATTTAAGAAAAATAGGATACACTTATTCATCCATCAACAGAAAAGTCAACAAATTTTTCTATAAAATAAACCACAATGACAAGAAAGAAAACAAACCAAGAATCCTAATTCCATACATTCACTCAACAGCCAAAAGCCTCATCAATAAACTATCAAGTGACTTTGAAGTCGCTTTCCATTCACCTCCCAACACCAATAGACTGATAAATAACACCAAAGACAGGATCAAACCTGAACTCACCCCTCAAGTTGTGTACAAAATCACCTGCCCCCAAAGAAATTGTATGGTAACATATTATGGAGAGACCAAAACTAACATTGCCACCAGAGTAGCTCAACACAGATACCTTTATAACAGAACCAAAACAAAGCTTGAAGGTAATTCGGTTTTCATTGAGCATGAGAGAGCCACTGGACATGCTTTTCTACCCACCACAGTCAGTGTCATTTGCTCTGAAACAAACGACACCAAATGTAAAGTTAGGGAAGCTTACTACATCGTAAGTGACCCATCAGCAATCAACAGAAAAGAGGCCTGCTTTTCCCTTTCCCGAAAATGGTCCATGTAACATCTGCATATAAATTTGCATAAAATTTGCATTAATATTATAGTTATTAATAGAATACAAGTCGCCATGAATATGGGACTATAAACTGTCCCGAAAGCACTTGGCGGTAAATTTTAATAATTTCACAGACAATTAATAGCTTCATTATCTGTGCGCAGAGCATATATATATATATTAATTTATTTTAAGCGTTAATGAAGTAAAATCTTAACTATATTAACACTAGTGAAATTTTAATATTTACTGTGTGTCAATATTCAGAGATGTTGCAATTATATTTGACTAATAGATTTACTAGCGCAGTTTCAAACTGTAATTTTAAACAAAAGGTAATCAAATCTTTGCACTGTACTGTAATATTAAATCAACATTGTTTTTGTTGAATGTGAGGAAACTTCAAACACAAGGTAGATACTTAAGAATGGCCTATATAATTGATAGATAGACACTCTTATCTTTTCTAAGTCTCCAACCTGTGCCTTAGATTGAAAGTTTCCTCACAGTCATCAAAAACTATGTTGATTTGATATAACAATACAGTGTATATGCCAAGGATTGATTACCTTCTGTTTAAAATAACAATTATGTTTGTATCTTTTAAAATAAAATAAGACTTTTGTTGTTGTTATTGTATTAGGATTTCTATAAATTATGTTATCACTAAACTCTGGTATATCTGTTTACATAAAACCATTTCTCTTAAAATGATTATATCATATTTGAAAATAATTGGACAACATAGATATTTTAATCTTGACTTTACAACGATTATGAGTATCTTTTAACACAAAAAGAAGTCATTTCTTTTTTGTTGTTAAACCATTAAATATCTACTGTATGGAGAGTTTTGCCTGTTTTTTTTTTTTTGTTGTTGTTGTTGTTGTTGTGTTGGGATTTCTGTAAATTATTTTTAGCAATAATCTCTTGTATACCTGTTTTACCTAAAACAATTTTTCTGTCACATCTGACCCTGCCTTCAGAAGTGGACTATTCCAGATTTTAATCCCGTTGGATAGCAACTGGGTGCTAGCCAATCAGGCAAGGAATCTGGAATACTCCACTTCTGAAGACAGGGTCAGATATGATATTTTCTTAAAAGATCATATCATGCAACATTCTTCTCACAAGGTAACTCTCACTACCAGAAGTTAATTACACATCTATGCATTGTATTTTTTAAACTTATCCTAGTAATATTTTACATATCTGAATTACAAACATTAATGACTAATCACTGGACAAGTATTATGTAAAAACAAATATATGTAGGAATGTTTGTTCAAGATCTGAAATTTACCTACAATACAATTATCCTAAGACAATTAACAATAATTTTCATTTTATGTGTTGAAAGCAAACACATCCAAGTCTTTTATTATGATTATTTCACAATTGTAATAAAAATATATAAAACATATAATAAAAAATAATAAAACAGATTTTTCTCTCAGATTACTGTCAAGAATAAGAAAATAGTAATGAATAATAATTGTTTCTTACAAACAAATAAATGGATATTGTAACTGCTAATTAACATATTCTGCACGACTACTTCAAATCTTTCAGTTCATTGTTTAATGCTAAAGTAGAATGGTGAACACAGGGCTAAAGACTATAAATCCACCACTCAAAATCTAATGAATTCCTGGATAACAAATGTTTGATTATTTTTTGTTCTGCACAGTTGAGTGCCATGGTATAGTAGCAGACTCCATACTTCAAGGTCAATGGATTATATCTCAACTCGAGAACTCTGATACTTTAACATTATATAAACTTTTGAGTGACAGAGCATTCATATTCTTAATCTTCCAACATTTTAAAATATATTTCTTTCATTATTCCAATAATTGTTTGCAATACCAAATTCAATTTCTCTTTCATGTTTTAATTTCTGCAATATATATTTTTTTCATTTATCCTTTTCAATATTTAATGCAATTCTAACACTTTTTATGACTTAGCTATTGTATTTTCTATGCTGCATCTCTAAATTCTTTCATATTTTCATTCTCATTTTCTCAATTCATGCAAATTTGTGATTCGTATAAATTTATATTCTAACCATAGTCTCTGTATTAAAACTAACACCAATGGATTATAGAACAATTGCTTGTTCTATTTCATTGCAGTGTTCTTCCTACGCAAATAAATATCAAATCTTGTATTATCAGACTTTTTACAAACAGTAGGTATTAATAATATTGATATTTTTCATAGCTTGAATAAGAAAGACATTAAGTAGCATGGATAATACCATATACAATGATGATTCAAGATATATTATTCAAAAGAGGTGGAACAAAAGGCAAGTGATGAGATATTTTGTTGTCTACATAATTGTTCTGTTAAAATCAAGATGATTACAGTTTGCATTATTACCAATAATGACATCATATGACCTTTTATAAACCTAATCATAAGCTTGCAAGCATATTTCTCTTCATCCTTTAACTCCATTGCTTATTCAAGCTTACAATAGATGGCTTTCAAATAGGATGAAGATAACTAACTATTCTTGGAAATCAGTATTTGTTTGAACTAGTTTTAATACATATAGTTCATCAAGTAGATGACCTGAATTCAAAATTTTTTGATAGTTAAAGTTTCAGATCATTTACTTTGTTAGCAAAATAAATGAAGTCCTTTATGTTACTGCTCCCATAGAGTCAGTCTAAATGAAAGTCAAAGAAGCAGTAAATACCAATTGCACTGCCATCTGGTGTTTTTAGATGACAGGTTTTGAATAATTAAAAAAAAAAAGCTATGAATGGTTTCACGCAATGGTAGAGTGGCATACTCTAGAATTAAAGTCCATGAATCATATGCAGTTCTGAAACTTTTGACATTCAAAATTTCTCAGAAAAGATTGATGCTTTAGAAATATGGATAAGAAAAAAAATCAATTTGTATCCAACCATTTCTTATGCTTATGTAATTTGTTAAATACCACAGTGGCAACTCTCACCATACAGTAGTACCACCTAGTGCAAGTCATAGTTTTGTGCATCGGAATCCCTACCTAGCATGTATTTATCCACTATCTACATTCCCCACTGATAAAAGCCGCAAGCTGAAACTAGCTTGGGGATATTGGATGAATAAGTACTAAGTTTAGGGATTTTAATGCACAAACCTTCTAGTGTCTTTATTACTGTGGATTGCCCTGGGTGGCACTAATGTATGGAGGGAGTTACTACTGAAATTAATTTGTAATGGTAAAGTTATGCAGTAGAAAAAAAATTGGACTGGGTATGCTCTTATTAAAAGATTTATGAAGAATACATTAGAAATAACTACGAACAATAAAAGATAAACATTAAAAAAAAAAGGTCTAAGAAGATCGCAGCCATGTGCAAAGAGAAAGTGATCTGGAACAGATTTTTGGTGGATGGTTAACAATCCTTGTTTTATTATCAATGTAGACCAGCCTTTGACTAGTAGCACTACCTGTTGTTTAAAAATAATACAGTAATAATATGGTCAGAAAAAGTTTTATTTATCTATAATAGATCTATAAATGTTAAAATTCTTGAATTTACTAATCTACCGACGAGTTAAATTCCATAGAGCATAATTATAATGATTATAATTATAATAAACAAACCAAATTATATGTATTTGATGCAAAATACTATATATTTATCTAAACGTTTTTATTATTCGTGAATGCATAGGTTTACACTATTCTCTCATATTTAGTCTTTGAATGTACATTATTTGCCGAGCTAATATATACAGTATTGAATCCTATATTTTACAGAAGACACGCGAAGAACAGACTCAAAATGATTAAGCATATTATATATTATACACAATCATTTTGATTGTACAGTATATATAAAATTGTGTCTGTTACAATCAATAGTTGTGTAATTAAAACTAAACAATAATCTCACTTCAACTAAATTAACCGAGGAGGTTTATGGTCTACTAGTTTGCAATTCTCCGATTGCAAGCAATTTAACGAACCAATCAGAAATTAGAATTATTTTAATCTCACAATTACTTCCCTTGCATAAATGAATCTTTCCATAGGCTGCTTATGTTTTAAAATTTCTACTTTTTTTTTCTTTGTTTAGGAAAAACTTGAAGCTGAACTAAACTAAACGATTCAAAGCAATTTTGCAAATAATATATATAAATAATAAAAGGTAGATATAGTAATTCCATAGATTCTCTGGAAATACTATAGTTACTGACCGACTTTTGAAATCATTTTGCAGTCGGTTAGATAATATATGTTAATAAAACAATTAATTTAAATATCAATATAAATAAATTTATTTTTTCTTCAACAGTGAAAAACATCAGAAAAAATACAGTTTTCGTGATACAATTAATTTAGGTGATCTTGGCTTATCGAATTAACCAATTTTAATATTTAAACAAACTGACATCTAATTAAAATTATATAGGCTTCGCTTTGAAAGCAAAACTTAGGTCACATGAATAAAACCAGTATAAGTTTGTGCATACATTTATTCAATCTTTAAATAATCAAATGAAATTACAAATCATTCAATAATTTTATATTTAAAAAGTAATTGTTGGTTGTTTGAATATAAAATACTTAAATTTTAGTCAGACGGTGATATTTCATATACGTATTAGTCCGGCAATATTTGGAAAAAATGATGACCTATAACTTGATTTACTGGAAATGATACAAACGTTTACTAACACGCATTTACGTTTATTTGTGACAAATTATCTTCCACCAACTAAACTTATAAAGATTTTTTATTCTGAAAAATAATCACTTATAACTTTATTTAATGGAATTTAAACAAACAATAATTTATGTTTTTGCTAAAACAAACTTTTAACAATCTGAATTTATTACAAGTAGTAACCACCACCCCCCCTAATAAAACAAAACACATAGATTTAAACGTGCAATTCTGTTCTTTATAAAATAGTTATTTTTTTAACATTACTGCAATGGAGTGAGCTTTCTTTTCATGAAACACGTTCTATTTACAAATGGCTACTTTCTTTTGACAATCGTGAATGAAACATCGCCATTGTTTGATCATAAAATTAACACCAAAACCAATATTTTGACTATTACCTTTCTCCTCATCTGAATATTATCTAATATTCACTTATAAAATTTATTCATTTCCTTTTTAGAAGATTGTAAACGTGTTTAATTTGGTCTTATATACACATTTGTTTACGTCCGTGTCTTTCATCATTGCCGACTAATACGTAGCTACCAAATATAATAATATCTAAAAATTTGGGTGTCGAGTTTATAATTCAAATTGGTATCATTGTGTTTGATATATAAAAGCAGTAACATTGGAACAGTGAGTGGTGTAATAACTAGTGTCATCGGAATGAGACTAATTCAGTCAAAACACAATACATTATTTTAATGTCATTTATTATTGGTTAGTGGACATATTAACTGATTGTTTTGGAAGCAAATTTATTGGGTTTGGCATAATTATCGTGCTTTTGAAATATATATATATATATCACTAATATTAGTTTGCTATTGCTTTCCATTAAATCATTATTTCAAAATTATTATAACACTAAGTATTCAAACTCCATTGTAAATGATGCAAATATGTCTACATGTATATATAAAGATAAAGCATAGGCTTCACACCAAAAGGGATGTGCCACCTTCCCAAGTTATGCCGAAGATTACATCATACTGCCACCATCTTATTTATTCTGCAATCAGCATACTAATATTCTATCACACAACTCAGTTTAATTATAAATTTTATTAAACGCTCACTATTATTTCAGTAATAGTTTTAACAAGGCTGTAAACCTTAGCAATGAGCGTCTGAAAAAATCGTCACTAGGGACCTGTGTAGGTCTTTAAAACACATGCTTACGCTATGAAGGGCGTAAGCATGTGTTTTAAAGACCTACAGAGGTCCCTAGTGACGATTTTTTCAGACGCTCATTGCTAAGGTTTACAGCCTTGTTAAAACTACAACTCAGTTTACTAATAGTAGTTTGACACAAATTTACCTACAAATATTGAATGGCTAACTAAACTGGTCATTTCTTTGCTTTAAAAACAGCCTCTGCTTATGATTTAATAATAATAAATTTCACCCAGCCTGGACTTAAATCTGAAATCATGGGTATGGAAAAATTAAAACTAAAGAATTTGTGTGTGTGTGTGCAATATGTTCGTGTATGTGCTAAAATGGTTTAGTCTTCAAAAAAAATTCGCTAATTTGGATTATGCTAGTATAAGAATTATTTGACTTCATGTCTGCATATGTGCAGAGGCATGATACATTTCTGAGAACAAGTATGCCTACAAAAATGTGGAACCATACAAAAATACAAATATCTACAAGAACATATGAGTGTTTTTATAAAACACATATCTGAAAATTCATCCAGCCTCACAAAAGTATGATTTTTATTTTAGTGGAATTTAAAAAAAAATACTTAGATCACATTATTTAGTCAGATCAGTTTAAATGCGGTCTCTATCCACATCCTTTTTGATCAACTTATGATAAATATGTTATGATCATCATCAATAGAGATTGCCATTGTTTGTCATTTTTAGAATACAATCTATTTTATTATCTAAAAATTTAAAGCTTCAACAAATATTATTGATTTCTTTACATTATTCAAATGCAAAAATCAGATTATTATGTCACTTATTTGTTTTTAAGATTATTTATTCTCAATGTAAAAACTTGGCTCAGTTATAGATGTGGGATGAGTGATATTTAGGGTTTTAAAAGTTGGATGTACTGCGTTAAAACCTGCTTATAAATAATGCCTATGTATATAAGTGTTTAGTCAAATTAACTTTTCAAAACGACTCATTAAAAATTAACATCAGGTTTCTAAAATTGAAAGAAAAATTGCATTACTGTTTCTTTCTCAAACTGATTTAGTAGAAATTAGATCATTTTAAATGATTAAACTTTCTATTTAAACAACTAATAACTAATTAAACAACCTATATTTATTCATATATTTAAGCACTCGTTTAAATTAATCGTTTTATGATTATTATCGATTTTCTACAAATGTGTATGGTCATTCTGTATATAGAAAAAAAGGAAAGAGACGTATAAAAACAAGAACTTAAATTAAGTTTTACAATGACTATACAGATCAATCAGGAACTACTTACATCACACTAATCCTTTCTTTTAACTACATCTGCATCAAATTTAGAGATATCCTCTCAATATTTAAAACATATTTAAAACACTTTTTATAATATAAATAAACTGCCTTTATTACAAAACCTCATGATTTAATTCATCTTAGCAATTCTTTTTAGACTATCTGTTACTTCATCTGTTTCACAGGTTCAATCTAAAAGATACATTTTACAACTGTATAACCAATGTCATTATATCCAGAAATATTAATAACTTATATGAACTTACCATCATATTTTCAGAATCACATAGAATATCTGAAAATAAAAATTTTCCTGTATTTTTATGTTATACCAATGATCCATGTTTCACTTCCATACAATAAAGTTAAAAAAAAATCTATGCACAATTAATTAAATTAATAATATTACTATGATAGAATATTCTAATTTTTAATGTGTTAAACACAGCAGTAAAATATAAATCTGTGTGTCCCCTCAACATCCTAGCTTTTGATTCTATTTAAAAAACTGACACCAATTTTTATCTTAGATGCTTTAATTTTTTTCCATGATTAATGATGCCTCCCATTCTATTATGTGACATCTGCATAATAAGATACTGTTAAAAATAAAGATACAAAAACTATCGTAGAATATTATTTTATTCATTATATATTAAAGAACTTAATGTGTTCATTTTAAAAAAATCACTATAAATATGAGTTATGATATCAGAAAAATGGAAAAAAAGTATTACAAGCAAAGATGTGATTAACATATTGACTTTACCAGGGATTTGACTAATATACATGAATGTTTTTGAAATGTTTAAGAATGAAAACAATAGAAGCATTATTAAGATCAGGTAACATATCTTCATAACTTGTATAATTCTAAACAATTCTAATAATTTTGAAATAAATATATCACTACTATATTTTTTAAAACTTTTTCAAAAATTTCAACAGGACCTACAGTTTTTACGTTATTAAAACTATTAAAAAGAGCCAAATCTGGATAATTCTTTCCAAATTATACTAAATACAGTTAATTGTCTGAATACTAGTGTCATCATTAAAAAAAAAAGATTAAAATAATGGTCAGCCAAGGTATGACTAAATAATTTAAAATTTGTATTAATTGATTAGGGCGCCATCTAGCATTAAATATTTGCACATATATGATGCTAACCACTACACAACCCCTATTTACAATACTTGGCTAGATTATATAAAACTTAAGTTACTCCTGATAAAATGGACATGATATAAATATGCAGTCCAGACAATATTACATATTAAGAAGTTAACACATTATTTAAATCAATAACAAAACTATAGTTCATTACGAAATATAATTATCAGTCAAAGTATAACTTTTTTTTCTCAATAAAACCATTTCTACAATCTCATATATATATATGGTTGTATTAATTCACATGCACAGAGAAAAACAATAATTATTTATAAAGTATTCAAAGTTTCCTTGATTAATTTTAAACATTAATCTTCTATTATACTTTACAACATTAATATAGTTTTATGATTGAGTATATTTGCCATATAGCAAACCCCAGATTTTTAATATATACTTCAAATACAATTCAATGTATGGCCAATCTTATAAACATAAGAGATTTATTAATCTCATGTTTACTAGTATAGACACCTACATTTCTCTAATGTGGAATAATTATAACCATTATACCTTTCTTACAACAATAACTCTAGAGAGTGGTCACTTCTGATTCAAAGCCCTATTTAACAAAACTATAACTTAACTACCAAGATGGTCCCTTTTCAAAGAACAAAATCTAAAATGAATCCTCCCATATAGATACATAAATATTTAATTATTCAACAGTAAACAAATAACTCAGTATATATTATAAGCTTACCTACACAAAATCTATTTCACAACCATAAAAAAAGAGCTTCATTATTTATAAATGAATTTGAACATCATGTAACTAATCTTTAAACAGTTCTAAAAGTTAAATTTGCATTTTTAGCCCCCTGCTGAAAATTTTGCAAAATTTTTTTTTTACAGCTTTAAAATTCACATATATTTATTTTTAATATTTTAATTTCAAAAAAATTCAAAAGATGGTCGGAAAATTGAATATGCAGTCCATCAAAGCATCTCAAGCTTCATAATGATGGATAACCATTATATATTTCATGACCTCAAACTTTGTGAGATTATTTTGAGAAAATATTACGATCATTGAGAAAATATTACAATGATTTAAAACTTGATTTTTTGAAAAGTTTGAGATTATATTTATATTGTAATTGTGTAATAATTATTAAAAATCAAAAATAAATGTTATTGCATATTTATTATTTATAGAAATGTTTTATTTTTAAATATAAAAGAATATATTTTTTTGAATATTGTTATTATAAAGATTACGGTCACAGGAAACACAGCTGCCTATAAATAATGTCACTCAGCAGATTGTTATAATATTTAGCTATATTGTAAAAATTACAAACAAAATTTAAACTTTTAAAGCATAAATTGATAGATTTAGTAGTTATTAAAAATAATTTCTTCAGATTTTTAAAACAAACATCAAACAAAGAAGATTTCATTCATTTTTCAAACTGAATCAGTTCCACCTGAAATTTGATGAAATTACAGTACTTTGTTTTGATTAAAATCATTCTGAAAATCAAATGTGATTTTTTAAAAATTTATTTACTTTCTTATCTATTAAATGAGGTCAAATTTATTATATTCTGATAAATAATGGTTTAATATCAACATGAAAATTGAAAGCTTAAATCTAGTGAGAATAAAGAAATCTGTCAAAATACAGGAGGGTTAACTTAAAATTATTTATAAATATTGCCCTCATTATTTAAGATTTGAACACTTTACTAGCATGGATGCTTCAATGAATATTACATTTTCAATTGACAATTTCTAAAAAAAAAAAATCTGGTTAACATGCATATTAAAAAAAGTTGTTTTCAAAAAGTTATCATAACCTATATATGTAGTTAATACACATATGCACATAGAGAGCGTACCAATAGCTCTAACATAGAGAAAAATTCTTTTTTTAAAAAAAAAATTTTTTAAACTTCAGTTGCATTAAAATGCAACTAACCTTTTTTATATCATTTTTCTTTCTGTTTTAAACAGTTCATAATGTAAAATATAGGTTGTCAATATTAAATATGAATTAAAATAAAATAGTTAAGATAAAGTTTAAATAGTTTTTTTTAATTTACAAAACAAGTTATATAGTCATGGTTTATTTTCTTCAAGATAGCATGTTTTAATCAATTTATAAATGGCTATAATATTCTTTAACAATCTCCAGTTTTAGAATATGAAGCATTGTTTCTTCATTTCAATTACAGATTTGTTAAAAAAATAGTGCCAAATTGGCAGATGTTTAAAACAGATTTCAGCAGTTGGCAGTTTTTCTCTGTTCTGTTCCATTAGTATAATGAAGGTCCAATGTAGTTTGATTAAAGTGAGAATCCAGGTTATCTGCTGTAACTAAACTTGATTTTATATAAGTTTTACTTTTTGTTTTTGAACAACAGATCTCCTTTTTCAGAGGCTTTGTTAATCTTGTTTAATTAATTATAAATTTATTTAAATGCACATTCATTACATAAATAATATTCATTAAGGCTGTAGCCTCAATCACATGCATATAAAATGCGATAGTAGGGACCTCTACAGGTCTTAAAACCACAAGCTTACTCTTGGAAGAAAAGAGGGGAAAATTTAGAAATAATTTGTTTTCAAATCTCTTACCAAAATTGATTTATTTATTTTTTAAAATTTAATTGTTTAAAATCTTAATAAGAGAAAGTTTTAACATAATTTACCAGTTTTTTTAAATTTAATTATTTTTTTTTTTTACAAACCTATTACATCATTTGATTTAATTTTAAATATAACAATTAATACTTTTTAAATGTTTTTATATTGTCATATTATATAACAATTTTTTTAAACTTTTGAATACTATAGTTATTAGCATCCTTACAATTCTGAGAGTTATCTCATACCCATGTAAAAGACCCCATGGGCAACACAGAAATGAATAAGACATTATTCATTTCAATATATCACTATTAATATTTCAAAAAATGATTTAAGATTAAAATCATCTGCATCTATTTGCACTTTTAATCACCAATTGTTCTTATGTTTTTATCAGTCTTTGAACTTATTTTAAATCTCTATATTTATGAATATTCACATTTATTTTATTATTATGCTAAGAAAAATCAAATTTCTTTTTTTGATAATATATATTATGCAAGACCTCTATTTAAGTATATATTTATTAATTCATTATAGGGTTTTAACAAATGTAATATGATTACCAATTATTCTTTATTAAGTTCTAAATTATATCTCTTTAATTCTAGATGTAGACTTTTTTTTATTATTATTAAGAATCAAACATATCTTTTTATTATTTATATACTCATCAATTCTATCTTTCTTGTTTTACATTTCAACTTCTTTTAATCATGTTTAGATTTTATATTTTTTTGAACTACAATTTATTTATTTTTACACTTCTAAAATGTAATTTTAGGTAGTGGGGAAAAATGCATTTCCATTGAACCAATCTCTTTGGCTATCTCAAATCATCATACTACCCTCCTAGTTTTTTATCTTTGTTCTATATTTATTTATTATGTCTATTCTTTTGATAAGTATGCAAATGATTATAAATTATCTTTTATTAGATAAGAAAATATTACATTTCTTTAACTCCAAATAAATTTAATGATTATTATTAAAAATATATATAATTGGCTATGAGCATAATCTAGAAATATGATATGGTTTACTTTAGATAAATATCAAACAATGATAAAGGACATTTGGATGGAGTATAATGTTGTGGGCTAACAAAATTAAACTGATTCAGTCAAGATGCATTTTGAAAGCCAATGATATTTTTACTATAACCATAAATTTGAAATTTAAATATTATAAGTTGTTGTTTAAAAGATATCCATATATAATTAAAAGATTTTCATGAAGTTATTGAAATTTTTTTAAAAATTTTAAATAATCTCCACACATTCCTTTAAAATCATATGAATGAATATACAATAAAAGACAAATGATCCCTAGTTGCATTTCATGCTAAACCAGCATTCATCAATTGGCCCATGTTGCTGTCTCTCAAGTATATCTCTACTTTATACAGAATATCTGTCAATAGTGAAATATTACATTCTGATTTACAAGTGTCAAACTCACTCCACCCATAATTTTGGCACCATCCACTTCAGATAAATACAATAATGATTATCACATATCATTAATTAAACTAAAGATTATCTCTAACCCATATATACACTTTAAATCTCAGTTAAAGATTAATATACCTGATTTCTAACTAAATACACCCATACATGAAGTTATTCACATTTCTCGTTCTCTTGTGTAATGTATCTATAAATATATTAACTAACATCCACACTACCACACATTCCTTTAAAATCATATGACTAAAGATGCAATAGAAGACACATGACCTCCAAAATGCATTCTATGCTGAACCAGCACTCATCAGTAGGTTCAGATCACCACCTCTTGTATATATCTCTATTGTATGTAGAATATTTATCAATAGTAAATTATTACATTTTGATTTACAAGTGATAATCATTACTGTATTTATCTGAAATGGATGGTGTCAATGTTGCGGGTGGAATGAGTTTGAAGCTTGTCAATCAAGTTGTAATAATTTTTTAAAATATAATTCAGCTGCAAACTTATCAAATGAACAACCAATTAAGCAAACTAAAATTGTTATCATATAATAGCTTGCATTTTTCTGATCCCCTGTAAAGCAAAAATGAAATAAGATGATGCAATTTCAATTTGTTAGTCTAATTTTTAATTGGTCTCTTAATTAATCACATGACTGCTGAATTCTAATTAAAACTATACAGAAAATCTTATTAAAACTTTCAATATTTATTTTTAATATTTACTGAGGCTATAACCTCGATAATATGCGTATAAAATGCGATAGTAGGGACCTCTACAGGTGTTTTGTGGAAGCTTGTGGTTAAAACACCTATAGAGGTCCCTACTATCTCATTTTATACGCATATTATCGAGGTTATAGCCTCAGTAAATATTACTACGTAATCAATGTGCGTTTAATAAATTTATAATTACAACTTTAATATTTATTTTTATATAGTATCTGAAAATCTTTTAATTATTATCTATCGCATTTTATACGCATATTATCGAGGTTATAGCCTCAGTAAATATTACTACGTAATCAATGTCGTTTAATAAATTTATAATTACAACTTTAATATTTATTTTTATATAGTATCTGAAAATCTTTTAATTATTATATATGAATCCTTCATGCAGAAGTTTTTTTACTTTTGAAAATATTTAAAAAGTTATAATATCTCAAGTTTTCACCCCTGTTAAGTATTGATGTCTGATATATCTTCTTTATTTAAATCTACTGAATAAATTAAAAATGGTTCCACTGTTATTGTTTTTATTTTTAGTTTATAGAGAGTCAGATAAATAAATCTTATTAAGATGGCATAAATTCAGTTTTCCAGTCCAGTTTTTAATTAATTAATTGTTTACTTGGTTACAGCATAAATGATCATTATTTTTAAAAAATAAGCAGAAATCCCTAAAACACATATATATATTTAATTTTCTTGTTTGCATTAAGTTAGAAAGAATTTTAGAGCTGCAAAAAATTCTTTTTCTCTTTTTTTTTATAATTTGTTAAAATTAAATTTATTTCTTAGATTATTTTTCAAATAAAAAAAAAACCACTTTATATTTACAGTACTTGTAATTATAAATTTATTTAAACGCACATTCATTACGTAAATAATATTCATTAAGGCTGTAGCCTCAATCACATGCGTATAAAATGCGATAGTAGGGACCTCTACAGGTCTTAAAACCACAAGGTTACTCTTGGAAGAAAAATGTTTAAGTATGTATAAATATTGTAACAGAAATATAAATTGCAATAAACAAAACATAAATCAGATGGAAGCAATTTATTTTCTGAACCAATAATGTTCCATTACAAATACAATTATTTACAACTCTAATGATGTAAGAGGTTTCATTTTTAATTATGGATCTCTGACAAATAACCATTGATGATGATCAATGTTATTACTTGACTGCAACTATTCTAACATGCCTTTAGGAAGTGAACTTAATTTATATACTAGTACACATATATATAACCACTCATCATCATTTTTAAGTATTATTATTAGTCGACTTTAGAATGAAGGATTCTCCAAGTTTAATCTAATTTCTCCAATCCCTAGCTTTTCTTTTCCACAGTACACCATCAAACTTACTTATTTAATCCAGCTATCTTATATGTAGTCTCTTTCTAGATCTTTTACAATTTCTTGTTATCTGGTTTAAAACTCCAATTATCCATTTATAAATCTATTATCATCTCTCCTAACAATATGTACAACCTATTATTCGAATTTCTTAATATGTTAAATGATATCAGTGATACCTATTTTCTCACTCTAATATTTTAAATGATATCAGTGATACCTATTTTCTTACTCCAGTATTTTATTTACGATTTTATCTTGTCACACATAACATACATCTCTCCATCCTCTCTTGAATAGTCTGAAGTCTCTGTCCATGTCTCAGAATCATAAGTAAAAACTGGTAAAATGTCTATTAAAAAACATCCTTTTCAAACACATAAGCATTTTTTCTTTTAATATTAAAATTTTTTCTACCAATTGCACTCCATTCAATTTTAATTCTGCGATTAATTTCAATTATTATGTTTCCATCTGCATTAATAATCTAATCAAGCTGTTTGTAGTTGTTGATTTAATATCTTTTTTGGCATTTATCTTTACCCTCACTTTCTTACTAACTCTTGCAACACTTCTTGAAGCTCTAAAGCATAATCTAATCATTGCTGTTCCACTGTGATAATTATTCTTCAAAGTATGACAATAATCCAGATCTTGATGATCCAATGCATTAATAACCATAGAAATATCATTTTATAATCTACAAATTCGAAGCATAATTGCAAGTCATATATCCATTGGTCCTTGATATAACTTCTCACAATATTTGGATGCGATAAACTGTGCTAAAATAACTATTAAATCCAGCATATTCTTATGATTGATTAATATCCAAAATTTGCTGTGGATAAATTGTAATTATATTGGATAAAAAAATGATAAAAAATTATATAGAACTGATAAAACCCAGATAGGTCTGTAGTTTCTAATATATTCTTTATCATTTCTCTTAAATATCAATATTATTACTGCATCCATTCAATCACCTGGAACATCTTTATCTTTTAGTCATTTGATATATAATTTTGACAATAATTTAATTCTTCATCTATTTCTTTTAAGATATTGATTATAATTTTATAATTTCCCAGAGCTTTTCCTTCTTCATAGATTTAAGTGAATATTTTATTTTCTCATTCAAAATGCTGGGCAATGAGAAAATGTAATAACTACAGAGGATACATTCTTTTCTTGTTCTTTATGGCTATTTAAGATGGATCGCTGGATTTGAAAACATATCAAATGTTTGAAAATTTCAGATTGTCTACTTAAAAGTTAACTATCATGTAAGTGCTGGCTTTGAGTTGGTATTTTGGATCTGGTGTCTGAAATATCCTAGTGCCTCACTGAGGATTGCCAAAAGCATGAAACCGGTCTGATGATAGGGATAATTTCTAGATAGAGATTTTTAAATGCTTTCTCGTATGACATTTATCCATAAATCTTGTTAAAGCTATTGCTAGCTCTTTATTTAGTTTTATAATTACAAGCTTATTAAATTAAGTCACATGATATATGACTTATTTTTAGCTACTATTTCATGATATCATTTCTCTTTTTAGTTCCAGATTTTCTTCTTATTGATGAAACAATGTTGAGATTTATACTTATGAAATTTTTATTCTTTAATAGAGCTTTCCTTATCAATTCACAATTATATTTTTATATATCATTATTAACTCGTTTTTTATACCATTTTACAGAAGTCTAAATATTTTTATATTCTTTCTTTTCTACATACAATATTTTGTCTAAAAAAAAATTTACTGGTAAATTGCTGCTTGTTTTGTACCAGATATCTTTGTTTCAATTCTTAATAATTGATTTCTTAGCACTAGGATGTTACAGTAAGAAAAACTTAATATTTACTTGATGTTACTTAAGCATAGTGCTTTTGATACTTTCTTGATATCATGTTCGTAGGACCATACATCATCCAGTGCTATAAATATGATACCAAGAAGGTTTTGAAAGTGCTAAGCTCAATCAAAATTACATAAATACTAAGATTTCTTATCACAGCACCATAGAGCTAAAAAATCAATTTATAATCTGTCTAAAAAAGTTAGAACTTAGAGAATTCTTAATAATGTATCACTTATCTTCTTACTGATTTCATTCAGGTATAAATCATCTTTAAAATCTGTTAATATTTTAAAACAATTTGTACATTTTAATTTAAATTAATTGAGGTATTTCTGAAGATTAGGAATATTGACTGTTAATATTGTTTTTTTTTAATAATTTTTATCTCTCTAGTTTTATATTAACATATATTTTATATCTTACTAATTGATAACTTCTGTTCTGTATCTATTAAGAACATTATAATCTTCAAATACATATTCTTGGTTAGTCAAAATATAATCCATCTGCTCCTTCATTTCAAAGCTTTTATGTCCATTTTTACTTAATATTTTTCTCAAATAAAGAAATCATAATATGCAGTTTTCCCTTTTATGCAAATTCCACATATTTGTGGTCTCTCTCATTTCTTTCATCATAACCCAATTTTCCCACAGCACTTTTATCTTTCAATTGCTTGCCAATTTAGCATTAAGATCTCTCATGACAATTTTAAAATAATGCATGGTCTGATCAGAATTATTTTGTACATCAATGTAAAATTATTCTAATTCTTTATCACAATGAGTAAAATTATTATTATTTTTTTAAAAATACAAAAAAAGAAAAGAATATTCTATATAAAAGATTCTGAAATAGAATATGGATGTAATTTTCTTAACTCTTATTGATTGAGTCAGTGATAATTAGAAGCATTTCAGAAGGACTCTCACAATGGATTTCTAGTTAATTGATTTTCATTATAGTATTGTATACTTTTATAATGCCTTACACATACTCCTTATCTAATTAACTACATTCTGTGAATAGCTTAAAAGCTCAAACATTCTGTGCTTTAAACTCAAGCCAATATATCTGCTCAGTTGCAAAGATTTAAAGTACATAAAAATTCTATATTTTATTAACTTCAGATATAATCAAGTTCTAGATGTATTTGGTAGTTTAAGATTGATTCTGTATAACAAGTCTATATTTGTAATTCTACAGCAACAACGTACTGATTATTGGTAGAAGCAATACTGAGATCATAAAGCTGAAATGTGTTCATCAAAAAATTGTTTTTAAGAGTCTATTTGATATGTTCAAAAGCCTATATAATTCAAACCAAGTAAGATAAAAAATCATGTAATGCATAGTTTGTAAATTCAGAATTTTTAGCTATAAATACAATTTGCATAATCCTGTATACTAATGAAACAGTAAGAAAAATTAGTATTTTTAAATGCAATGTTATCCAATTAGATAAAATGCAGCAAAATTGATTAATAGTGACCTCTATCTTCATTCACAATCAATAATTGAAGCAATTATTTGTTCAGTAGATGCTAGATAGGAATGGCAACAGATTTCATAACTTTGTTCATACAGGAAAAATTGTTGTATTGCATTATTCAAGTAATCATTTTATTCAAATTATGGAATAAATCAGAAATTTTCCATATTTATCAATGTATGCTCTTTAATATATTCATTGTAGATATTTAATAATATACCAATGAATCTAATAAATAAGTTGAACTATGATTATATAATAAATAGTATTGTTATACATTTATTTATAACTTTTAATATATCAATTAAAAATAACTTCATGATCAATGGGTAGATTACTTAACACCCTGCTGTAAAAGATACCACTTAAGGTACTAAATTAATGGAGTCATGTGCTTCTTGATTTGACACATAGTGAACTGCTAAAAGAGTAACTTTCAGTTAATATCATACAAAGTAATTCACTTCTGAAATTTTTTGCCACTTAGTGAGAGTTTTTGCAAATTTAAAATGTTATTTTATATCCTACATATTTGATTCTAAAACTTTAATTCCAAAAAAATTTCATGGATGTCAGGATAAGTGAAAATTTGACAACATAAATGATGCTTAATCAATGCCATAATAAGTATCTAGTGTCTTTCTGATGTCACTAAATTTTACAACATTACTATGAGAAAGTAATTTGAATAACAAAAAAAAAACAACTTGATTACTTATGAGTTTATTAAAATTCGTTATTATTTTTGTACAATAATTGTACAATTATTATTAAAAATCAAGAATATAAATTATTACTTATTTATTTTGAATATTTTAAAATTATAACATATTTTGGACAATGCAAAATACCCACCTATTTCCTAACTTATAATCAGTGGAATCTGTAAACATTTATGTGAATATGTTGCAATACTGTAAAAAATATTAAATTGTTTTTTAACTTTTAAAGCATAATTTGATCAATTTGTGAGATATTAATATTTAATCATTCACATTTTAAAAACAAATGTGAAATAATAAAAGATTTTGTGTGTGTGTTCTGAAAAATAAAATGTTTTCCCAACAGTGATGATGAAACACATTTACTGTTTTAATTATGACCTGATTTTTTGAATACTTTTAAAAGTGAAATATGATTATTTAGATTTTGCTTTATTTGTAAAGAAAAATATCTATCAAAGTTAAATTTATTACATTCTGATAAAAAATAAGTTTAATATTAATGTTGGAGGCTTACAGCTAGTGAAAACAATTAAAACATTTACCTGCAAAAGAGTTAAAAGTCTAAGCAACACCATATAAGTGACTTCACCAAAATATGCAGTTATTAAAAAATAACTTCAAAACAGTGTACAATATATTTTCCAATTAACAGCAATCTTAAAGGTGGAGAAGATTATGGTTGCCACTATTAATTCTGTTGTCCCAAAAGTTTTACTTTTAAATAATGTATATAAAAATTATTTTATAAAAATTTTGAATATAATTTTTTTTCTACCACAATTTTGGTTGTTATATATAACAATCAAAATTGTGGTCAAAGAAAAAAGTATATATTTTGGTTTTCAGTGCAATGTTTTAAATTAAATAACCCTTTATTATTATATTTTGCAACTGACTTTTTGCAACTATTCATATTCAAATTTAAAAATTAAAAATCTAAACTGTCATTATATTTCCAATAGTTGAAATTAAAAATTCATGGGTGTTAAAAATCATTTATAACATTTTGACATAAGATTTTTGTTAACAATAAAAAAAAAGTAAGATTTCATCCTTAGTGAATTAGTCATGAAATTCAATGAAAGAATATTTAAATATATATACTGCCATCTAGTGTACATCACTGAAAACTTACTGAACTGACATCATCACAGTATGAAATGTGGCTCACCAATATTATTAGGCTGGATATCCATGAAATATTGCATTGCAATTGATATCTACATGTGTATAAAATTTGAAGACAATCCGTTCGATAGAAATAAGTTAAAAATTAGTTACAAGATTTGACCCAAATAAACAAACAGAATTTCTAAATTAAATAAAAGCATTTAATAACAAGACTAAATAAGAAGTAAAAAAAATGCTATTTTGTATGATTTTGCATGTACATATATTCAAGTCCTCTGTCCAAAGACAAGTCAGATTAACTTAGAAAGATAATATTATGATGAAGGAGTGATAACTGATCATCATAGTTGATTCCAGCATTTAAACTTTAGAACAATATAAAATATTAAAAGTTCTTGCATTAAAATTCATTGTTATTAAGTGCATATGTAAAACATATATCATTTTGTTATAAATTTATTTATAGTGTAATTAAATCCAAATATATTATTATAATTATAAATTTAGGTGCTTTATCTCCAAAAAAATATAATAAACAAATATGCAATATGTTTAGAGCAAAGCTTTAATAATGTTAATTAAGCATGATTTGCTTAGCATGCTTAATTAAAGTTATTAAAATTGTGTTCTATACGTATTGCATTTATGTTTAATATATTACTATAATAATTCACAAGTCAGATTCTAAAGAATCATTTTTTAATAAACTTGCAAACAAGCAACATCCACATTTTCATATCAATGCCATTTTATTGCTCAAGCAAAAGATGACTCCTTTTAACTGATCTTTATACTCTTCAATTGTAAAAATATAAGAATTAATACTTACTATTTAAGAATATAGGAGTCAGATAAAAGTGATCATCTTTTATTTGATCAATAAATTGGCATTGATTAAAAAAATGGGCATCTTTTGTTTATTAAAATAAGGTTTGTGGGGAATTTGATTTGTGAATTATTATAATAGTATATTAGGCTTAATTGCTCCATAAATAAATGTATATTTTCATCATTACATATTTAAGTCGTGATTTATTTACAAGCTTGTTCAAATTGTTATATTTTATTATGTAAGCCTTATTTGATCTAAAAAGACAACTGCATATACTTTTATAAATCCTTCACACCATTTGATATTTTATAACATAATCTTAAATGCCTATTTAATAATGGAGTTTTGAATAATTCCAATGTTCTCAGAAAAAGGTTTGACATCGGATATTCATAACTTTGACATTATATATATATATACTTTAATTTTTCCACACATATCCAAACAATTGTGTCATAAGACCAAATAATAATACACAATCATTCATGGCAATTTCCCATTATTTACTATCACTTTAAACGACTATATGATTATGTATTTTATTTCATAAATATTTACTAAAGAAGACTCATTATGTATAAAACTGCTCAAATACAACATAATGCTTTATGTGAAAGAAACATCATTATACTACCACAACATATACTGTATTATCATTTTTGCTTAACATAAAATCCTGTTTCTGAGCTTATGGCCTAGTAATTTGCATACCCAACTTGTGAGTTGAAAATTCTGACCCAATTCTAAAGAAGGGACTGAAAAGGATTGTGCCTAAGAGTGGGTTACCATACTCTGATAATTGCTTACGAAGAAATATAACATTTAACTCAAGAACTAATAACAATGATCACAACAGTTGGTTATGGGACAGAAAAATAAATACTCAAGATTGCCATGAAGATTTAAATAAGTGTTACAAATTGAAGGCTTATTGGAATAATTTATGTATTAAAAAGAAATTGTATACATGTAAATAGTATTAAAAAAAAACAAATTTGTTTAATATAAAATTTTATTGACTTGAAAGAACTGGGAATATTTCTATCATGTTAACAATATGAGATTTAAACTCAGCCAAAATATGAATATTTTTATCTATTTACTATATATCTGTTTATCTATCTATTCGTCTATCTACCTATATCATTTCATGCATCTGTTTTATCATTTTACCCACTTAACCATACACCCATTTCTTAATCTCCATATATTCACCTATATATTTATCTATATATTCAAAAATTAATCTATCCTTGCTATCCATCCATCTCTCCCTTTATTCATTTGTCGTCCATTCACATTACATTTTCCCAGTAAAATCAACTTTATTTCAGATATTTAAATAATAGCCAATTCACAATCCCATCATTCAGTAGTGCTTAGTAAATGTGGTTTTTAATTATTTTTACATACAAGTAGAGATCCCATGATTATCTGGGTTAGTGATGAACTGATTAAAATGTAACAGTATTATGACTGAACTTCTCCACTTAAAAAAAAAGATAATTTATCTGTTCGGATACTAAGACCTTTATTTAGCTTTAGATTTTTAGCATGTGGAAGATAGGCTATAGCAATATTAGTCAATTGATCAAACTATAATTTTGTTTCTCTCCTCTCATTTTCAATTTTATCAGTTGAGACTTGATCTAATGTAAAAAGTTTTGTATATCTCAGAAGTAATTCTGATCTTGGTTGCAAAAATAATATAAAGTTCAGAATAGATTTACAGTAAGAACATATCTATAAGCAATATATTAGAAAAAATCAGATTACAAATTACATATACCAGATACAGATCCATTAGAATACTACATAGCTGTAAAACATAGATGATGAAAATACATTCAATGGGAAGAATCTTTTCAATTAAAAGACAAGCTAAGAAAGTTATTGAGAATTGAATAGATGCACAAGTATTGAATTGTGGGGAATTTTATTGAAGAAAGTTATAGAAAGAAAATTACAAGGATTTATCCATATATTTAGAATGAATGACAATCAGAAATTAAAATTTCTAATTTCTGATATTATATAAGACTCAAGCAAAAGAAAAGAGATCTTATAGAATATTGACATTAACATTAAAAAACAGAGCTGTTTGCATTGACTTAGTATTTTTATAAAAGATAGACAAATCTGGGAAATTGATGAAAAAAGAATTATGCACATAAATTGTTATATTTTGATTTTACAGTGTCAAACTTACTTCACCCTCAACTTTGACATATTATACTCTAGATAAAGATATTAGTGATTTTCCCTAATTATTTGTTAAATTAGAAATTATGCCTAACCCAGATATAAACTTTAAACTTTAGTTAAAGATTAATAAATGTTTTTTTTTTAATTAACATACTTAATATGGATGTTAAGTGCATCTATAAATCATACACATTCTTAACAAAATAAACTGCCATGGGTTTTAATATTTATTTAGTTAATGATAGTTATTCAACAAAATGTCAGAAATGTAGGATTCCCTACATAGGAAAAACACAAAATACACTTAGCACTCATATAACTACTTGTGGGTTTAAAATTATACAAAAACATTTGATGTACTACTTTTTAAACATTTTATTATTCCCAGTCACTCTCTAAAAGACTTGAAAGTTACTATTATTAATACATAACTTCTCTAATGACAAAGAAAACACACACGAAAAAGTGTCAAATTTAAATTGAATATTTACTATTTCAATATAATAATAACATGAAAGACTGAAACCTTTGACAGATGCACCTTAAAAATGCTTATATGACAGCCAATCAGATGTAATAATGACTGCACAAGGAACTCTCAAGTCAAAACACAAGGCAGAGATTTTATGAAAAAAGATGGTTCCACCTTCTTCTCTACTTAAATTTATATATAAATAAGCCAGCCTCAAGTATTTTGAACTAAGAGCATGAAGTTTTAAACACCTTCCCATTTAATTCACTAAATATTATATATAAATAAACAATGTGAAATCTTTCTATTTACTACAAAGTAAAGATGTTGGGAAATTTTCTTTTGTTCATCATTTTTAATAATTATTTTGTTCTTTTGTTGTGTAGCATTTTATAAACATAAAAAAGTTATGTATTAATCATAGTAACTTTCAAGTCTTTTAGAGAGTGACTTAGAAAAATAAAATGTTTAAAAATTAGTTTATCAATTTTTTTTGTTTAATTGTAAATCCATATATATAAAAAATCCATGTAAATGTTTATTTTTAAGGCAGTCACATGTTTCCTGTGAATGTATGTTTGTCTGCAAGACTGTCATATGTAAAATTTACAACTAAATAAAAAACTTCTGTTTGTCCATAACACTGTCAAATTCCGAATTAAAAATTTGAAAAAAAATAACCTTCAAATTTGTTTTTATAAATAAATAACTATACCTAACTAAACCACAATTTATATTATGAGCATTTTATGCAAAGGAAATAATTCCACTCTTTGTATTTAATAATCCATATTTTTTATTATGAAGCATATTTTATGTGAAGGAAATAATGCTTTTATTAATAAATAATTTTTTTACAAAACAGTTGTCCATAGCATAGACAAATTTATATATCAAATATAAATCATATTTAAAATTTTAATTTAGCTTTATTAATACCTTGCCAGGGTACATTTCTAAAGTGTATCAAACAGGCAAAGTTGTTCCAAATACTTTTCAATTGTGAATTTCTCACATTATTTACATAATATTAAAATCTATTGTTTAATTTACAATAAATCTTTAAAAAAATTGTTAAAGCAACCAATTAAAAAAAACAATGGCCTTTTAATAGAATGGGTATATCTGGTAAGTATATATTCATCTTTCCACAGCATGTTTTTTTTTAAAATAAGCCCAACCATTATAATATTTTTTATTTATTTTGGAAATGTATTGTACCCATCAATTTCAGATATCCTGGAGTTTGTTTGAGACTTTTTTTTAAAAATATAAATATTTTTCTTTTTTTCTGATGAAGTCCAATCGGCTGAATAAAATATCATTTCTTTGATCTAAATTTTTATTTTTCATTTAGATATACTTTTATTGCATTTTATACTTTATCATCTGTTTCCAGTCATTTATACCATATGCATATAAGTTTTACTATGTGAGTGAATGTGTATATATATTGCAAGGAAATTAAGTCATATATCATGTGACTTAATTTAATAAGCTTGTACTACAAATGTTATATAATGAGCATGATAATAGCTCTTAACAAGTGTTTCTGAATATCCCTATCAGACCAATTTCTAGCTCTGGCTGTCATCAATGATGCACTAGGATATTCAAGCTATTAGCACACTCATTATAATATATATATATATAACGCACAAAAATCATAACAAAGTTGAGCACCAAAATGAGATCTAGAACCACGATTCATAAATCTTAATCTCCAAAGACTGCACTAACTCACAAGGGATAAAATAATCCAATCAAATGGCTTATTATTTGGGAATTTATGAAAAGTTTGAGCACTGGAAATGATAGAGCTGAATCCATGATTCATGGATCTTTGGTTACAGAGTTTTCCACTTTTCAACTGCACTAAACTATGCAGAGCAAAAAACAATCAAATTGTTATTGCTTGGAATTCATAAAAAAATTGAGCAAGGAATGTGACAGAACTAAAGTTATCATCTATGGTCTTGGAGCATCAAAGTTCACTATTCTATAATTACACTGAACCAAGCATGGCTATGGGTAAAGAGATATGTTATTATAAATGATTATGGTATGGTAAAAAAGATCAAATAACTGTTATTAATTGATCCACTATAAGATAAAGGCATCTCTAGCAAGTATTTCTCTATAGGAAAAATAACAGAGAAATCAAACTCTGGATAATGGAGATTTTTAGGTTCTTCTTTTTTATTTTACACTTTAACTAATAATATCTGTATGTTAACAGAATAAGTTGCTTCTAGACCACCTATCTGAAAAAATATTTCAAGTTTCTTTCAGATTTAAACCTCATCATGGGTATAACATTGCAGTACCACTTTGCTTTTGAAGCACATTAACATTATGTCACAATTCTTCTTTATATATAATCAAAATTACCTCCAATTCTCAACTCAACCAGACTAGCCAAAAATATAAACTCAAAATCACTAACAATGTAGTAAAACCATTGGTAGTGATTTTGAGTTTATATTTTTGGCTAGACTGGTTGGTTGAGTTGTGAATTTGGGGTAATTTTGATTATTTATTGACTAGTTTAAGTTTATGCTTTTAATGTTTATATATATATAATACAAATAAAATGTCCATTAATTAAAAATCTATTGTTATTACAATATATATATATATATTATTAAATCACCTCAAACATTAAGAAAATTTTCAGATATGTCTTCTGTGAAAATAAATGTATAGAACCCATACTTCAAAACAGCTACCTCAAATGTTAAAAAAATTATCAGCTATGCCCTCTGCATCTCATTTTTTAATCAGCTGTTTTGAGATGTGGGCTCTATATGTTTATTTTCACAAAGAGCAAGAGCATAGTTGAAAATTTCTTAATATTTGTTGTTGTGTGATGCAAGTTACATTTATTTTCACAGAGGGTGTAACTAAAAATTTCTTAAATGTTTGAGGTTACTTTTTGAATTAGCTGTTTTGAACTATGGACTCTGTATGTTTATTATCACAGAGGGCATAGCTGAAATTTTCTTAACGTTTGTTTTGTGTGACGAGAGCTCTATACATTTCTTTTCACAAAGAGTGGATGGAAAATTTCTTAACATTTGGGGTGATTTTGATATTTATTTCAGATAACGGTATGTACTGTAAATATTTTCTTATAAAAATATATGCATATGTGTACAAATATATATTTATATGATTCACAGTTTCATTGTCTATACAGAAATATATATATATAAACATATGTTATAACAGTGTTTTTCTGAAGTTTGTGATGATGGTGTTCTAGCTGTATTTTTATATTGGACTATTTCCATTATCTAATATGTGTATTGAATGTCTTTAGAAAAGTTTAATTTTAGTTAAATATTCAAAATGCATTCAACTGTTAGTAATATCACAACAAACAGGTTAGTATATTATGCACAACATTTCGAGAGGTATTTTTCTCCCCTCTTCTTCAGGTGTTGCTGGCCTGACCAGTTGAATGCATTTGGAATATTTAACTAAAATTAAACTTTTCTAAAGACATTCAACACACATATTAGATGATGGAAATAGTCCAATATAAAAATATGGTATTACAGTTTCACTGTTTATATTTGTGACTGAGTAATTAAACACTGTAATGGCATACTTTAAAGTACTGTTTATATTAATATAGTTATCAAATTTGCTTTGCAAATGCAAAATGAATCCATTTCTAGTTTTTGACAAGAAAAATCCAAAAAGTGATATTACATTAGAGTGAATATCCAACTGCACTCAAATGTAAGCAAAACCACCTTCAATAAACCTAATCATTAAACTTCACAAAGTATAATTAACTTCTATTTATTTTGAAATACAACTTAATCAAATATTGAAATACTAATTAATACAGCAATTTTAAACTATATGCAAACACCAGATAAATAAACTTTCTAACTGCTGTTTATATCAATGCACTGCCCTTTTTGTTATGTTAGTCTTGCAACTATAGATCAATTTATATTTATTTTTCATATATATAATTTTCTTATACTGAATGTTTTTTGTATATAAAATAGAAAGATTTGAACTTAGGATTTTTCAGTCTATTCACCCTTCACTTGAGCAAAAAATACATATGACCACTCACACATGCGAAAAATATACATGATCCCAGTATATGTATTTTGTGCAGAATCAGCACTCTTCAGTTGGACCAGATCATACTCTCTCACACATGTTAACAATCAGTGCTTGGTTTATATTAAGATAGCAATTCCTCAAACTTTAATGGACAGGCTTCAATCTTCTCTCCCTTCCAACTATTCAACATCCACTGATTGCATATATGTATGGGATATTATGATCTGACCCAACTGATGAGTGCTGGTTCTGCATAAAATATGTATATTGGGGATCATCTATATTTTTCACATGTGGAGGCCATGTGTATCGGTTGCTTGAGATGGAGTGGAGGATGTATATATATGAATAGCAAATGTATTATGCATTGTTTCTGTTTCTCTTTCTCTCTCTCTCTCTCTCTCTATATATATATATATAAAGTAGATCTGTATGATTTACCACAATCCTAAAGTAATAGAATCAAATATGAAAAATCCAAAGATCATGGTTAAATTTGTCATTCCCAATGCTCAAATGTTTTATCATCTTCAAAGTAAGAAACCATTCGATTATTATTATTATTGCTATTCAGTAAAAAATAAGTATTGTTATAGATTCCAACATATAATGAAATATGACCTTTCTTCCACTAGTAGTGGAGACACATCATACGGAATTTTTTACTTTAGTAGTTGACGCATCAAGATTCAACTGAGCAACCCAACTGCACTCTGGTTAAAAATAGCTGGTCATCCATTTACAAGCCACAAACGGATGGTTATATGAGTTGGCTTTGGACTGTCTATTAAGTCTGTGCCTTAAAATATGTCAAGATTTGGTGGTCTGTACTCAAACCTCAGATCGTGGGAAACAAATACAATAACCACTATATCGTGAGTTTTTACTGCGTAAGCCAAACCTTGAGTGACTGGGTGTAATGTCACACTGTAGAGCTTAAGGTTCATGAGTCACAATCTATATATGCCATTTAGCCACGTTATAATGGATGAAATAAACTTTTTATATTAACTTTTTAACAAAAACTATTTGTGACTTTTAAAATTCAAATGAAAGTCCCGTGATATGAAAAAAAAAAAAACATTACTAACTGCTTTAACAATCCCTTAGTTTTCTAAAATTGGCAACAAAAGAGGCGGCGGACTTGAAACTTTTCTCACCTGTCAACACATTAAGTCATAATACTGAATTGTGTTGATTTAATTTTTGTTTTCAGCAGGAAACCAGAGATTTCTCTAGAGTTGCCTTTCCCCCTACATTTTCTAAATTTCTCTTTTTACTTTTCCATTTATCAGGCCGTATTCCATCGTATCCCAATCCCTTGATCTTTGCAATAGCTTTATCAATTCGCTGCTTCACCAGACATGAATTGCTAATAGATTTTTTTTCTGCTTGGATCAAATGTAAATCTGGTTGGCAACATTTCTTTTTTAGATTCTGTCAGAGTTAAGGGAGATGTCAATTGAACTGCCTAACCTAAAGTGAGCATTATTTTAAAAAAATTGCAGAAGGATTTCTTTTTCAAATTCTGTACATTGTCAGAAAAAATCACAATTAGAAGTTGGACTTATTTTGACAGAAAGGACAGATCACCGTGAAAAAATCAATTTCCATACAAACATGGGGTTCTTATTTATATATATATGAGAATTCGAACAATACATTTTCTAGAAAGAGCATCATATCAAATAGGGAAAGTGGGTTAGGCCTCATTTTCTTATCTGTGTCTAGTGTATATAACAAGCGCATATAAGAAAATGAAACATCACCTATTTGCATAATATAACATTTAAGTTCTTAAACAGCTTCAAATTCTCTAAACTACTGACAATTTATTATTTTAATAAAAAGGTGCTATAGTGTAGCTTACACAAATATCTGCTATACCTATAATCTGAGCTTGATCCCAACCAGAAAAACACATTTTTAAGTGGTTTTATTTACTGAGACTCATACTTTTTTGTTACCATAAATAGGTATTTAGCCTTCCTTGGTTGAAATATACAAGAATGGGAAAATGTTCAAACTAGGATGGGAAAATATTCAAATTCTTTTTACCCTGACATTTATGGTTAGTAAAGCGTTCTCTTTCAATGTTCCTTTATGAGGAATTGTTAAAAAAAAAAAAAACGTCTACTGGTATTACTATTAATAAATCTACCAATAAATTATAAAATTTGCTCTGAATTAAACTTTAAATATATATAATTTTTATATATTATTAATAATTAAATTTAAAAATGTGCAAATTTAGAGTGCTCATTGATGTATAAGGTTTGGTGTCATGAAGACTCTGGGCTTTATGGTCTGTGAATGAAAGTTCAACCCCATTCACTTTCAGTAATTAATTTTTTTATGATCTACAGAGTAATTGATCATTCAACTATTTTTATTGTAAAGTACTGATTTATTGCACTTTTTAAATGTACTTTTTTATTTTTGTCATTTCTCTTCTCACTAATTATTTTTAACTTTTTTCAGATCAAAGGTATACTCCATATCAACTCATGTTTCAAAAATCTCCAACTCATGTTTCAGATGTAAGGAAATATATTTGGCAATTGGTTTGAAATCGACTCAAAGTGAAAACATTTTTTCTCCCTTGAATTCTTGAGTTACCATATGTGATGATTGCACTATTTTAGCTAGTTCAAAAGACAATCTGCAACTTATAAAGATTTTGGATTATTAATTTGTGGTCAAAAAATCCATGTCAATTATTAGTCAATGGCTGAAAAAATCTCAGCAGCTTTTAACTTGGATGGTTATCAACTTGAAAATGTAAATGCATTTAAATACCTTGGTAGTTACAAGTATAAAGATGGACTTCAATATTGAGATCCAACACAGATTCCAACATGCTGCTGCTGCTGCTGCTTTTAACACGTTAAATTATAAAGCATTTCATCATAGACAAATAACAACTGCAACTAAGTTAGCTTTATACAGAGTTATTATTTTATCTAATTTATTGTATGGGTGTGAAACTTGGACATCCTGTCAATGCAATATAAAGACATTAAAAAACTTTCATTTAAGAATGCTCCATAAAATTTTTAAAATACAATGACAAGGTCATAAAAGCAATCAATATCTCTTGTTCGATATAACATAGAATCCATTATTATAAAATTGAATTAGACATGTAACATACAAGACTTTTGAAAGAGTATTTTATGGTAAATTTGAGCATAGGTATTGTGGAAAAGATAGACCCAGTCTACATTATAAAATCTACATTATAAGAATTACATCAAAGACATTCTAATGAAGTACAATGCCAATCATTTCCATTGGAAAGATATGGCAAAAAATAGAATACATTGAAGAGCTATATTAAACACAATATTGAAGTATTTCAAAAAGAAAAGTTTTCTGCTAAGGAAACTCACATCATAAAATATTACGTAAACAGAAAAATAGAATAGCATGTTCTTTAGGCAGACATATTTGTGGTACATAGACTGGATTGCATAGTCATCACAAAACTCATTTCAAGAGTAGTTTTTTTTTTCCTCTTTTTTTTTTAAATTTGGAATGGTCATACTTGTAAAAGAGTGGTTGTTGTATATAGTTATCTGAATAAATATCAATATTCTCTTGAATAATGATAAATACTATTCATTTAAATATAATGGATCAACTCTGGAATAATCATTATTACTCTACCAAACATGATAAATAATTATAAATGTAAATATTAAAATATTAGAAAAATTAAGTTTAAATGTTTGCCAAACTACTGCTGTGGGTGATCAAAAATTATCTCTATGTTACAGTGATTCTGTAGCACTGTAGTTAATCCAGCCAGAACTCATGTGCACAGCTTAACTCAGAGTATGCATTATAATGTAATTAATGCTTTTATATAGTAACTGTTATAAACATTTATAATTGCTTTGTACACCAATTGCAACATAAATGTGTTCATTCGCTTCATATATTAGTTCATGGTGTTAACATGCTAACGTTAAATTTTGCTTTAAATTAGGCAAAATTTCTAGTGAAGTACTTTAAGTGATTCAAATTATGTCATCATCAACATCATCATCATCAGCCATTATCAATCCACTGCAGGATGAAGGTCTCTCCAAGTTTAATCCATCTTCTCCGATCTTTAGCTTCTCCACAACACCCCTGCACATTTTCTTATTTCATCCATCCATCTCACATGTGGTCTCTTTCTGGGTCTTTTACAATCTCTTGGAATCCAGTTTAAAATTTCAATTGTCCATCTATTATCATCTCTTCTAGCAATATGTCCAGCCCAACTCCATTTCAATCTTTTAATTTTTTCAATAAGGTCAGTAACACCTGTTTGTTGTCTTACCTATACATTGCGTTTTCGATCTCTTCTTGTTACTCCCAACATACATCTCTCCATACTCCTTTGAGTGGTCTGAAGTCTCTGTATTGCTCTTCTATTAAGTGTCCAAGTCTCAGATCCATAAGTAAGAACTGGTAAAACACATTTGTTAAAAACCATCCTTTTCAAACACATAGGCACATTTCCTTTTAGTATCAAGTTATTTCTACCAAAAGCACTCCAACCAAGTTTAATTCTATGATTAATTTCCTCCATTATGTTTCCATCTGTATTAATAATCTGACCAAGGTATTTGCAACTGTTAACTTCTTCTAATTCTTCATAATCAATCTTTATATTCATATTTTGAGCAAATCGATTAAACATTACTTTAGTCTTTTTAACATTTATCTTTAGTCCTACTTTTCTACTTTCATCTGCTAACTCCTGCAACATTTCCTGCAGCTCTGAAGCATTATTTGCAAAAACAACTACATCATCTGCGAAATCTAAATGACTTAAATACTCTCCATTTACTTTCACTCCTTTAGTTTCCCATTTTAATCCACAAAATACTTCTTGCAGCACTGCTGTAAAGAGTTTTGGAGATATGGAGTCACCTTGTCTTACACCTTTCTCAATGTTGATTTTTCCAGTATCATTATGTAATCTAATTGTTGCTGTTGCATTTTTATAAATATTCTTTAAAATATGACAATATCCTGGATTTATACCTTGATGATCCAATGCTTTAATCACTGAAGAAATGTGTATAGAATCGAATGCCTTTTCATAATCTACAAATCCAAAACATAATGACAACTCATATTCGTTTGTCCTTTCTATGACTTCTCTCAATACCTGGATATGATCTATTGTACTAAAACCACTTTTAAATCCAGCTTGTTCTCTTGGTTGGTGAAAATCCAAAGTTCTCTGTAGACGAGTTGTAATTATCTTGGTAAAAATTTTATATAAAACTGATAAAAGGCTGATAGGTCTGTAATTTCTAATATCTTCTTTATCACCATTTTTAAATATTAATATTATTACTGCATTCTTCCAATCTTCTGGTACATCTTTATCATTTAGACATTTGGTATATAACTTTGCTAAAATTGTTTCTATTTCTTCACCTGCTTCTTTTAATATATCAATTATAATTCCATCATTTCCTGGAGCCTTTCCTTTCATCATACACTTAATTGCATGTCTCACTTCTTCATTTAAAATTCTGGGCAATTCAGAAGATGTAATAGATATAGGAGGTACTTGTTCTTTATTACTATATAATTCTTGATAAAAATCTTCTACCAATTTCATGATGTCATCTCTCTTTTTAGTAATAATTCCATCTTTTTTTCTTATTGCAGATCTAAATTTCCTACCAATACCAAAATGTTGTTTAACATTTTTGAGACTTTTATTTTCTTCTACAGCTTTCCATGCTATTTCACAGTTATACTTTCTTATATCATTTTCAACTCTTTTCCGTACCATTTTACAAAATTCGAGATATTCAATTCTTTTTAATACATCATTTTTGTATATCTTCATATTTCTTCTTTTCTTCATAAATTCTCTAGTCTCAGTAGAAATTTTATTAGTCAATTGTGAGTTTGCTATTAACTGAAAGGAGACCCTTTGATTCCTCTTGGAGGCCTTAAAGGAACCGAGCAGGGCAAATTCCTAATGTCCACTCCATACGTTCTTGTCGTTGCAGCTGTTATTACTATGTGATTATTCATATAGTATACGAACATGGATGGGCTGCTCACCAACATGCATTAGCCAGCATGGTGAGTTTATTGGCTTTTTACCTCTGAGTTTAAGATCAAGAAACACCATGGTCTTTCTTCTCAGTGCCTGATAAGGCAGAATGAATGTTTGGGTAAATGATAAATATTTTTCCAATACATATATACAATTATGACAGACAAAAATAAAACTTGGCCCTTATTCCCAGGAGGCTGTAAAGTCACCAACCAAGGTAGCGGTTGGTGGCCGAAGGCGGAGGGTGCTAAGAATCCCCTGATTGCGGACCCAGGCTGCCATTTGATGACGACTTTTTATTTAGGTACTTACAACTGCAGATCACTTTCAGATGAAGGAAGATTGCAAGAATTAGAAGAAGAACTGTCTTATATTAAATGGGACATTATTGGACTTTGTGAAGTTAGAAGAAAAGGAGAAGAAACAATTGATTTAAAAAGTGGACATATACTCTATTATAAAGGCACACATACTGGAAATACAAGTGGAGTAGGATTCATTATAAATAAAAAGTGGAAGAAAAATATTGTGGAGATTGATGGTGTATCGGACAGAGTGGCAAGATTAGTTATACAACTTAATAGCAGATACCAAATGCAGATAATTCAGGTTTATGCCCCAACAAGTTCTCATAGTGATGAAGTAGTAGAAGATTTTTATATGGATGTACAAAAGGCTTTTGATCAGAGTAAACAACATTTTAAAATTGTTATGGGAGACTTTAATGCTAGAATTGGTAGACAAATGAAAGATGAAATTGCTGTAGGTAATTTTGGTTATGGTAATAGAAATGAGAGAGGACATAGACTTGTGGAGTTTGCAGAAAAAGAAAAACTTTATATTATGAATTCATTTTTTGAGAAAAATGTTAAAAGGAAATGGACATGGAAGCATCCAAATGAAGGTACAGCAGAATTGGATTATATTTTGACTAACAGAAAATACATATTTCAAGATTGTAATGTTCTTAATAAATTTAACACAGGAAGTGATCATCGATTAGTAAGGTGTAAGTTACGTGTTAATGTAAAACTAGAGAGACAGAAATTATTAAGAAAAACAATATTTACAGTTGATATTCCTAATCTTCAGAAACATTCTAATGAATTTAAATTAGAACTTACAAATAGGTTTCAAATGTTAGGAGATTTTGAACATGATTCAGATTTGAATGAAATTAATATGAAAATAACTGATACACTTTTAAAAACTGCAATAAACATAGCAAATTATGTATGAAAACATAAATTGTAAGGATGTTTTCAAGAGATTTCCCAAGATATGGTGCTGGCAGAAAATGCATCAAAGACAATCCATAAAAGTGCTAAACATACTGTCACATTTCATGTTTTAATTCATGCTTCAGATACACTGGTATTTTAAATTTTAGTGATGAATATATATATCATGTCACTACATAACACATGCATTAATTCTAAGATTGGAGGGCAAGCAAGTGCTGTTTTCATTGTAGCACACTATATTTAGTTTTTAAAAATTGAAGTAGCTTACTTAAAATATATCCAAACCACATCTTTTATAATATTATTATAGCATACACAAAATATTTGTGAGTGTTTTCAAAAAAAAGTTATATATGCTTTAATGCAAGCATTTACAATCCTTTCCTGAAATAATATACATAAATTATACTATAATATACTTAAAACTTTTAATTTTCTAATAGAAGACAAATAAAAAATGGTAATTTAAATTATCATCATTTTTCTGACATATATTAATTATCAGCATTAGAAACAGTAGGTGAATCGGTTCCAGAGCCATCTATACTGAGCTTAAAAATATGACAGCATATCCAGATGCTTTCTCTTAATAATTTAGACGATTTATACATACAAAGGAGTTGGGCTGGCCTGATTGCTAGAAGAGATAATAGATGAACAATTGAAATCTTAAACTGGATTCCAAGAGATTATAAAAGACCCAGAAAAAGACCACATGTGAGATGGGTAGATGAAATAAGAAAGTGTGCAGGGTAATGTGAAGAAGAGAAGCTAAGGATTGGAGATGGATTAAACTTGGAGAGACCTTCATCCTGCAGTGGATTGATAATGGTTGATGATAATGATGATAATACATACAAATTCAGATAAAAACCACATTCATTCAATGAGCTAGAAGTTTGATTACCTGACTTCTACATAAGAATGATAGTTCCACAATTATATTTATATTATGCAAAAGTGATTTATTTAAAGTGTGAATGTACTTGACCAATAGCATGTACATAATATTTAAACCCATAATCAGTAACTTCTACATATGTTTAAACAATGAATATGTAACACCATGTAGAATAGAGATAATGTAAAATTTCATTTTCAAGAAAGTGGTACTACACTAAATATATATAATAATTAGACATATAAGTAACATTAACATGCTTTTCAAAAAAAGATTAAACTTTATTTTGCAAATTTAACTAAGAATTTTCTGAACAATGCTTTTGACTTAGAAGGTTATAATCATAGGGCTCAAACTTATTGACTAAACTAATGTTATTAGGAGAAAACATGAAATTAATACTTGATGGCTAATATGTAAATTCATAATTTACATATTCCACTTCTGGGACAAGGTTACATAATCATTTTTTTGTTTATTACATGAATATTATTAGTGATAAACCATACCTGTTTAAATTTTCTTTTCTGACCATTGAATATTAATGCCATGTGTTCTCCCAATAACTCAAGTTTAGCCAATAATATTGAGTGCTATGATTACTCCCAGGTTAAAAGCACTGCTCAGTGAGTTATTAGTTAAATAAAGTTTAATTTTTCCTTGAGAAGCTTATTAACGTTACTTATAGAATTGCATAGCTAAAGCAAAGAAGCAAAATTCGACAGAGATTGAATTATACATTATTTCCTTAAATTAACAATTCTACTTCAGTGAATCACATAAATGGGTGGTAGCAAGAGTATTATGAGTGATGTTTTTGCATGATGTGATCATATTTTTCCTTTTTTTAGTGCCGGAGAACCACTTTCATGTTTGCACTATGCACCAATTTGGAATGCTATCATTGTCACAGTGAGTAATGCCAAGTTACCCCTAATGGTATTTAGTATCATTACTTAGTATCATATTAGTTAATGATGCTACCTGCTCTTTGGGCAAAAAATACTCAGCACGCATTCAATATATATAACAAGGATGTATTTCATTTATATTTTGTTGTTAAATTAACTTTCGATGACCTCTCTATACAATGTTTTTGTTGTTTTGTAAGAAAATTGTTTTCATGTTATTTTCTTAATTTGAATATCTAAGAAGAATGTTTTGTTAGTGGGAAAAAAAAAAATCACAGTAAGATTAAAGCAACTTTTGTTTCTAAATGATTTATTTCCTTTTCAAGTAAAATTCTATTCTTTATTTATTAAATGCTGGCTAGAAGAAGTATATGTGAAAACTTTTCAGAAGTCTAATAAATATTTTATTATATTTATTAATAACATATATTCATAACATCACATTTATCCATCATCATCAGTGACTCGCAATCCAGCATGGCCATTGTAACTCCAATAAGAAAAATAATAATAGAAGAACAAACCAAAAATAATGTGAATTAGAGATGAAATTTTACTAGGACTAAACAAACCAACCGATAAACTACATATTGAATATGCTTGTTTATTATTCTGTTTATTTAATATTCTGCATGCTGTACCTGCAGCTAATTTTTGAAAATTTTCAACATTATGTTTAATTGTAGCTATTCATTGTAATACACATCAAACATATTTTCTCAATAAAAGCAATCAAAATTATACAACTTTAAAAGCATATTTGAGATAATCTTTACAATAAAAATGGGGGTTGCCTTTTCCTAGAAATCCAGGCTCAAGTTTATCATGAAGTACTATTTCCATTTCACCTATCCAATCCAATAAATGTGATTTTATAACAATAGATTCTGTAATAAACGATTTACTTTGCCAATTGTTCTTAATGATTATATTGCGCTTTAATGCAAATTGGTGAATTTATTAAACTAATAAATAATAATAATATTTAGCTTAGCACTTTCAGGGTATGTTAACTCTCATATTCATAGCCTTTGTCATTAGTGGTACAGAGTAATTGTTTATATGTGAATGACCTGAATGCCATCAATAGACAAGATACATGTTTCACGATTTCAAAAAAATGGTTGAGTTAAATGATTTGTATATAAAACAACTGCTCTGTAACCCTAATGACAAAGGTTATGAATATGGGAGTTAACATACCCCAAAAGCGCTAAGCCAAATATTATTTATTTATTACTTTAATAACTTCACCAATTTGCGTTAAAGTGCAATATAATCATTAACAGTAGATTCTATACTAGAACATCCAGCAATATGATAAAATAACAACTTGATATACATCTATTTTGATATTTACATCACAGTTAATGGAATATTTTATCTTCAACTTGTTAAAAACCAGTCACAAAATAACAGAGACTTACAATAATGAATAATATTTTTGTAGTGTAATTTTCACTACATCACTCTCACTGAAGACAGGAACTGTTTTCTATCCATTTTTAACACCTTGTTGAAGAATGTAATCATAAACATATTACCAAAGACATGTAAAAGTGATCTATGATCACCGAGATGCATATTTTGTGCTGAAACCAGTACTCATCAATTGCACCAGACCACAATCTCCTATACATAACTTTATATATAATGGTTCAGTATATGTATAGATAACAAATTATTACTGTTTAATTGATAAGTGTCAAATGGAACTGATCTCACAACTTTGACACAAATCACTTAATGGAAATATATTAATAACTTTTATGAGTCATTCATTTGACTAGACATTATCCAATAGTGAATAATATTTCTGTAGTGTAATTTTCACTACACCACTCTCACACAAGACTTTGCAGAGGGGATGTAATCATATACATATGACCACAGACATGTGAAAAAGATCCAAATTCTCTTTAGGCTTAAAAAACTTACCAAAATATTTCAATTACTTCATATTTTCAAGCTGACAACTATTCAAACTAAGAAATGCCCATAGTTTTTTGATATTATTGGCTGTTAAGACTTTTTTAATATTAATTATTAAATCAAAGCTTTTTATATGTTGCATTCAGTAATTTTGAAGATCAACTTTTGAATTGGAAAAGATTAAGTTCTTGTTGTTGCTTTTAACTGATACAAATTAAAAATTCTGTCATCTTGATGTCTGCTTTAAAATAGTTTCAAAAATCAATATTGCAGAATTTGTAAACAACGTTGAAGCTTGTACACACCTTTACCATCTGTTTTCATGGGAGATGCCTGAGATTTTCTACCTGGGATAAAAACCATTTCTATTCATTCCACTATGTAGAAGTTGTGTAATAAAAATAAACTTTGGTGGACAATTAATTTCAAACTGTGCTTACATATGTTTGATTGAGTTAAATATTTTTGACAAAATCAATAAATTCAAAATATAAACCACTTCTTTGAACTTTGCCCTTTTTTTCTGAATTTGTGTAACAATAAAAAATCATATCTACAGTGCTTCTTGATTTTTAAAACTGAATTGAATCCTCTACACTCCATTCATCTATAACTAGGAATAATTCTACTGTGTAGAAATGAATTACAATACTATTATGTGATAATTGCTACAGTCTTATCAATCCCTTTTATTTTTAAATCAGAATAATAGAAACATCTTTAATATCAGGTAGCACAACTTTCATGATGCTATAAATTTTCAAAAAAATTCAATATTTTTCAGATATAAAACAGGCAAAACTCACTATACGTATTGCCACACACAGCAAGTTAGAGTAATCAATGGATGCCAGAAGGCTTATGCATAAAATCCCCATCTAGTGCCTACTCATCCAATATCCCCAGACTAGTCTCTGGCTTGTGGTCTTTGTCAGTGAGGAGCCTTGGATCTGAGAGCACTGCACCTAGATCTTAGGATCTAATGTAACCCTCCAGCAACCACCTTTTATCTCCACTTAACTACAAAACTATGAGTCTTAAACTGAAAACACCTTAATGTTTTCAATCCAAGCCCATTAGCTTATATAGATGGGGATTTTATGCACAAGCCTTTTGGCATCTATTGATTACTTTAGCTTCTGTGTGTGGCAATACGGATAGTGAGTTTTGCCTGTTTTAACAACAGTTATAAGAAAGCATAAGAAATGGTGATCATATGATGTTTATTTTTCAGATATATCAAGATAAAGAACCTTTCCAGTTTTAAGATTATAAAAAAGTTATCTCAAGGAATCTTTATCATTATTTGAAATTTAAAAAAAAAAGATATATGGCTTAATTGCTGAGTTCATAAGAAATTCGAGTGCCAGACCTGTGAGTGCTAGAATCGATCCTAAGATCAAATCAAACGTTCTACCAACTATTCCAAACCATGCAAGTTTTTAAAGGATGATCAAAATATTCCCTCTGCCTATTCAAAATATCGTATAATAGAACTAATCATAACTTATTAGATAGCTTTGCAGTAAGATTAAAATAACAGTTCTTGGAAATGTGTAGTTATGAATTATCAGATTCTAGGTTAACTGTATTCAAACTTTATTAAATGATTTAAAATAAATAAATAAATTGTCAAGTTAAGGACAGGAATATACGAAAGATAAGTTTAAGGTGATGTACAAAATTTATCTCAGAACAGATGGCTTACAATTAGTAATCATCATCTTAATTTTTAAAAAATTAGTATTCTGTTGTTCTCTAGGCAAATAACTGTTTCAGTACATGTGATATTCCAGGTAAATTTGCAACACAGTAGAAGACACAATCATTTGAAAATATTTAAAAATTAATATCATGAGAAAAAGAGAAATAAATGACAATAAATTGTTACAATGTTTTTAATACTTTATAGAATAAGGTACATGAGTCCACTGAATTTGTTTTCAGGTCTTGTAATAGGTACCTAAATTGTGGCTGTATGCTTACCATTAACACACATGATACAATTTATTTTTTAAAATGTATGCATTAAAACATCAAAAACATTTAACAAGAAAATAGAATACTAGCTGACAAGGTAAGCATGTCTGCATTCTTTTGAAATTTAATACTTATTCAAACCATGGATAATGAGTTTATGGAAGTAAAAGAGGAAGGGGTTATTATATGCATTTATGTTAATCTTATGTAAAACTCTTAATCCTAACATATTTACTAATGATATTCAAAAATATTACTTTTTTTTAAATCTTGGCATTTTTTATTAATATTTATAATGGCAGTTTTTAATAATTAGTTCATATCAATTAGTTAAAAATTAATAGCTAAAGTATTTAAATTGTTTTAATCACTATAAATCATTTTAAAACTCAGTTCAAATATTTAATCTTTAATTTACATACAAGAATGTAATTTTTTTGCATTAATAAGATGGCTATATTAAATTTTTTTTTTTTTTTTTTTTTGGGGGGGGGGTTTGCTCGCAGCAAATCTAATGACTGAAAATAATGTCTATACATATTTTCAACATATTTTCTCCATGATAAATATATACATAGATTCAGTTATATTAGGAATGGATCAGTATTGAATCAACATTCTACGTAAACTTTTAATTTAATGAAAGATTTATGAACTTTTAATTTTGTCTTCCCCCCCCTCCCCTTGAACCATCTAAAATTAATTACTATTAATCTATTTAGAGATTGTTATTTATCATGCCTGCAGGTCACTAATGATTTTAAGAAATTGCCAATATCCCATATCCTTACAACTAGTACCAGTGAGTTTAGACATCTTAAAATAATGAATGTCAGATGTATCTTTTTTTATTTATAGATTATAATTCTCATTTTATATATGAAAAGCATAAGCAGAATTTCTTCATCCCTTACTAACATCTTTTTGTAAAAAAATGTTTGTACTTTTTTTAAAAATCTTTATTGTCGTTCTTTTATTTTGCTTCTACCATTCATTTGTCTTATTTTTTTATTATCTTATTACAAATATCTATATTCCTACAACAGTGGAATTTAAGCATAATGTTGGCTACAATTGAAAACATTATTTCAAATATGCAGAAGAAAGAATATCATAAAGGTTTGTGTAGTATATGTTCAAAATTTAATAAATAAACAGAATACCCTTACCAGATATAATACTGACTAATAATAATACACAGTAATAATAAATGTTATATATGCCCCCAAAAATTTTGTATTTAAAATGCTGATAGTTATAAGGAAATCACTCCTGTCACATGCTCTGTATAAATTTAAAACAGAGTAGTAGTCTCACTTTCTAAACACAAACTAAATCTTTTTGAAAAGATAAAAATGAATCCACAGTGCTTGGCCTATATATGTAAATAGGTAAACAAGATAAGTAAGCATTTATTTTTATAGTGTCTGTATATAATTGTAATTACATTTATATCGGCCTTTTTATTCCTGCATAAATTCTATATCTTGTATTGGTCAGAGGGTATTCATTTATTATTTAACACTCGCAAAGCGTTTGCACAATTGGCTTGAAAGGCCGATATAAATGTAATTACAATTATATACAGATGCTATAAAAATAAATGCTTATTTATATATATATGATTAAGTTTCAGTTGGAATGACGCTTAGTAAATTCTAGAAAATTTAATCGGTGTCATTCATTCAGACATTGTATATAGTAATTTAAAGTGACCGTTCTATTGTCACACCTTCTGTGCCAGTACTTCAGATTTGCTCATATATAAATATTTGAGTCATAGGAATAAGAGGGATTCTTTTTATTCTGCATAAATTCTATATCTTGTATTGGTCAGAGGGTATTCATTTATTATTTAACACTCGCAAAGCGTTTGCACAATTGGCTTGAAAGGCCGATATAAATGTAATTACAATTATATACAGACGCTATAAAAATAAATGCTTATTTATATATATGATTAAGTTTCAGTTGGAATGACGTTTAGTAAATTCTAGAAAATTTCATCGGCGTCATTCATTCAGACATTGTATATAGTAATTTAAAGTAACCATTCTATTGTCACACCTTCTGTGCCAGTATTTCAGATTTGCTCATATATAAATATTTGAGTTGTAGGAATAAGAGGGATTCTTTTTATTCTGCATAAATTCTATATCTTGTATTGGTCAGAGGGTATTCATTTATTATTTAACACTTGCAAAGCGTTTGCACAATTGGCTTGAAAGGCCGATATAAATGTAAACAAGATAAGGTGGATTCATTCTTATCTTTTCAAAGAATCTAGCTTGTGTTTAGAAAGTGAGAGTATTCCTCAGTTTTAAATTTATACAGTGCATCTGTCAGGGATGATTCCCTTATAAATATTGCAAATTAAATCACAGCACTAGATAAATAAATAATTAGTTATATATATTTAATATTACATCTAATACTGATGTGCAGTAAATTGTAAAAATTTCACAAACATTTATTAATATATGATGAATGGAATTGAAAGTGATTGATTAAGACAATCACACTCTCATTTCTAAATGCTTCAGTTTGGCCTATATAATATAAATAGGTAAAAAAGATAAGGTGGATTCATTCTTATATTTTCAAAGACTCTAGTTTGTGTTTAAAAAGTGAGAGTACTCCCCAGTTTTAAATTCATACAGTACATCTGTCAGGGATGATTCCCTTATAACTATTACAAATAAAATCATGGCACTAGATAAATAATTAGTTAAAATCCTGATTAACTAAAAAATAATATTTTAACTATAATATCAGTATCTTTTCACAGTGTTCAAAATGAATATCATTTAAGAGCTATACAATCAAATGGGTAGGTACTCAGGAGGTCTTGTGATATTCAAGCACTGGAAATGACAGATTGAGCCTATCGATTACTCCATTCTACCCTGTGCTAAACTTATACAGGGCTTTAGAAAAAATAAAAGTAAATAAGATAAACAAGTAAATAATTTTGTTAAATAAAGTGTATAGGGAATCCTCATTCTTTGCATTTGATTGCTTTCAAAAAATCATGACAATTGAATTAGTGAGCATGATAAAAATGATTAATTGGTGTCATGGCACGATGAAATTATAGTATTCATTTTTAACTATATAGAAGATAATCATCCCTCTTCATTAGCACCATTAAAAGTGGTGTTAAATCTGCAAGAATAGTCTTATGCCAGCCATAAGATAGAGACTTTAAGGAAATAAGAGCAGCTGTCTTATTTACGAACTCAAATGCTATTATATAAGCCAATCTTAAGTGTCTAGAAGTGTAAATATATAAATCGTTCACTTTAAATCCATTTCTTACTTTAATATTCATATTAGCACTTCTGAAATTTTAAATTTACTTTGTGTCAATATTGAATGATGTTAAATTATGTAATACTCAATAAATTTTACAAATGCAGTGTTTAGATGGTAACTATATAGAAGGCAATTATCCCTCCTCATCAGTGCAATTAAACAGTGGCATTAAATCTGCAAGGATCTCGTCCCAGCCACAAGATAGAGACTTTTAAGAAAATAAGAGTGGCTATTATATATTCATGCTCTCACTTATGGACACTTAAGATTAGCTCATGTAATAGCATTTGAGTTCAGAAATAAGATGGCTGCTCTTATTTCCTTAAAGTCTCTATCTTGTGGCTGGGGTAAATGTATCCTTTCATATTTAACACCACTGTTAAAAAGTGCTAGTGAGAAGAAATGATTACCTTTTATGTAATTACAATCTAAACATTACAGTTGTAAAGTTTATTGAGTATTGCAGTATTTATTTTTATATATGGATATAAAATACATATATTCAGAGCATGTATATAAATATACTGTATATGTATTAAAAAACAAAAATTAAATAAGCATGAAAATGTCCATTTTTACATTTAAAAAACAGACAAAAAAAAGATACATTTGTTGTTGTTTTTTTAACAACAAAAATAAATAATAATCATTGCTTATTTTTTCAACTACTTTTATATAACTTAGAGCTTCTTTATTTCTTTTGGTTCAAATCTTATAACTAATTTTTAACATATTTGTATCAAACAATTTTTTTTTTTAATTTCGTATGTTTGTATATTTGATAGGCTTGTCCAGCTGGTTGACCAGCTTAACAGTGTTGATCGGTTGCATTTTAAACTGTGTTGAAACCAATTCAGTAAGTTTTTGGTGATGCTAATAAATCTGTGGTACATATTTCCCAAATTATGCTTATCTTGAAATGTATGACTAATTCATGGAAAAGCATTTACAGTTTTTTAAAATAGAAAGAAAAAGAAATAAATGATAAAATCTTAATTTCTCTTGATTGTTTAATTTAATACATCCTACAGGCTTATACACATCTGCACATATATAACGTAATACATACGGGATTCGAACTCAGACTTTCACATGATCCTCAACTCTCCATGATATCTCATATTGCTGACTCACCTGATCACACACGTTAAAAAGATAACTAATCACCAATATACCCATTTCATGCTAAACCAGCAATCATCAATTGGTCAAGATTATCACCCCCCTCCACATATATATATAATCAGTGCTCAGTTTTATATTAAAAATAACCAATCTTCATACTTTAATTGACAGGCTTCAAACTACTCCAACCCACAACTCTTCAGATATCCATTTCATTGAAAATCTGATGATGGAACGTTCAAAGCCCACGTTAGTTCCAAGGTTGTCATCCTACCCAAACAAAACCATTTTTTTTTTTTAAATACTGCCTTCATAAACTCGAAAATCTTTTAAACGATTTTTAACGAGTACGAATTTCATTTCAAATACTGAAAATATGACGACATTGTTTAGATTCTCAGATTTTAAATTTGAATAAGAATAATTACAAAAAGACAGTTGCAAATATATCCAAATACTAAAAAATAATATATATAAGTATTTTATTAAAAAAACATTTTTATTTAATTTGATGAGTAATACTCTAGTTAGTGATTGAATTAATTAATTTACAGCTGTTCAATATTTTTATTTTAAGTTACATATAATAAACAAAATTGTGAGTGAAGAAAAAAAAATTTGTTGATTTTAACGCATTACTTATCAAATTAAATAAAAGCTTTTTTATATATACATATAAAATATTTTTTATATATATTATTTCTTATCCAGTTATTTTCAAGATTTTTCTCTTTATAAGAAATAGTTGTTGTTTTTGGTTTTTTTTTAAAAAAAACTATTTTTTCCTCATAAATGTAAAAATCCTAATAAATAATTGGGAGTAAAAAAGTTTAATTATCCTTTTTTAAAAACAATTGTTTAATTTTCTTTTTCTCTTTTAAATTAATTAATGGGTAGGGGGGGGTAGATGTTAACTTGGTATTTGTTAATAAAAACTTATCTTTAAAACTGAATATAAAGTTTTATCTTAGAGATCAATATTTAAAATTCGTTGTTAGATATTAATTTTAAAACAAAAAGAACATTACAAATTATTTTAAAGAAAAGTTTTTTTTTTTAAAAAAAAAAAAATAACAATAAAAAAACAAATGAAAATCTTTTTTTAATTTCACTTTCCATTAACTTTCATTTGCCGAATGTTTTTTTTTTAATTTTTAGATGTAGCCTTTTGCTTTTAGGTGATTATTAACAAATTATTATCTTATGTTCTAATAGTAGTCTCCCATATGATGTTGAACTAACTTAACATTTTTAAATAAATATAACACTTTATGCACGAACTAACTATTTTCTATCCTTGAAGCATGTGTTCTATAAAGCAAAGAGAGATTTTATTATGTTGCCTTTACAATCGATTAATTGTAAACATACAAAAATATTTGGAATGAAAATATGAAGAGTAAAATTCCTCTATATAACAAAAATGATAATTGGTATTTTTAGAAAACATTTTATGAGTAGATGACTAAATATCATTTCTTTTTTTCTTCATCTCCTCTACATTGTCTTCATCATCACATCATTCCTCTCTTAATCTCAATTTGTTGCAAGTTCATACATTCAATTAAAATAATGTCATATACCATGGATCATTTATCCTTTTCACATATCTTTGATCATATGTTTCAGTAATGTGTGATAGAATTGTAATTATTATTATTATTATTATTATTATTATTATTATTATTATTATAATAATAATAATAATAATAATAATAATAATAATAATAATAATAATAATAATATATAAAAATCATGTGTACATGGAGTTGAATTATCACGTGCTATTTGAATTGCTTGACAAAGCAAGATATAACTCACTGGAAATTTCAATTACTTTCTCTTTAGTTACATGATATTATATTGTTTAATAATGACCAATTTCATACTCGATTTTTTCATTGTTTTTCACTAGTATGTTCCCATCTGTTTCGATTGGCTAGAACTTTTCTCTTAGGCTACAAATGACAACATATACGTTAATGTTTTTATGACATAGATTTTTGCAATGCAAATAATAAAATGTTTATCACATATTTAAAATGTTTGAAATTGCTTCTTTTTACATGTAGAGTAACAACATTAAGTCTTGCATTGGTGGTTGAGAGGTCAGCGTGACTGCCTTGCACTTGCAGGCAGTTGCCCGGGTTGCGGGTTCGCGTCCTGGTCGATGCTATGACACTTAAAAAAAAGTAACAACATTAATATATTCCTTAAATAGACCACTGTGGGGCAAATGCTTCTTTAGCAGTCTATCAGTAAGGTACATTAAAGAAGAAAGTATTATTCAATAGATTTTGTAATTGCTAGTTAATGAAGGTTCAAATGGTTTTCTGTCTTTTTAATCTCTAGCTAAAAATAGATAGATACTCATTAACTGACTAATATGGATGAGTAACTGAAATGGTTATGAGAAAGTAATCAGAAAACAAAAATCTTATAAATGATTAAAAGCTTTTCAAGTTTTATCTTAATAAGATTTGAACTCAGATCATAGACATTTCAAGAAAAGGTACTACTTTTTGACCATGAAGACTTCCTATATATATATATTTAATGAGTGCTTTAGATGAAAATAGGTAATGTGTGGAATTTAGGATTAGGATGTCAAAGATATGAATACAAATATTTTGACACTAGTAGATGAAATTGCAACAATTTATTATATAGCAATATAATGTATATATATAATTTCTTTCCCTTACTAAAAAGTAGTTCATTTAACCTTTTTTTAAAGAAAGAGTCTTATATAGTAATTAAGCTATTCCTTATTTCTATGACCCAAAATAAAATCTGAATAAATCCTAAAGATTTTTCAGGCAAATAAAAATTTTGTGAGCAAGCTCAATTTTTTTTCAAACTGTTTTCAATCTAGTTATTGCAAGCTGAAATAAATTTCTAAGGAGTCAAGATATGTTAGATGAGTGTTGGCACATTTATTATAAAAGCAGTGTATAAATATAATCAACCCTAAATAAGAAAATGTTATACAGCCTATGAGCAGTATTACTTTACTATGAATAATTACTAGTGATCTATCTACCATGAATCACACAACAATTGTTTTTTAAACCTTCTAATGGAATGGCTCACTGATTTTGAAATTAACATAATCATGATTAAAAGTATAGAACAATTAAAAATAGGTGTTGTATGTTCATCTAACAAGATTCAGAAGCTAGGCAAAAGTACCTTAAATCCATTCATGCCCAAGATACACAGGTCAGAAGCAATTGTGGATTCTGTTCTGTTTACCTTTCTCTAAAACTATAACACTATAAACCAAATTTCTGATGACAACAAATGAAATTTATTGATTCCAGTCCTGGAGACACAGCAGAGAAACAAGAGATCTATAGGGGAATATTGGTGCTACATGACTTCAAACCTTGAATACAATGTGCTATCTTCTAACTATATTACTATTTCGCTAATAATCATTAACAAATGTAAAAGACTGGCTTAAAATCAATGGAATTTAGATCATATATAACACAATCTAATTAACAATGTGTACACATAAATCATGAGACAAAGAATAACCAAAGAATAATTTATTAAATGTTACTAATTTATTTATAATAATTTGTTAGAATATGAGTAAATAAATATGGATTATATAAGTTAAATGAATACATTGATGAATCTATTTACACATCATAATTAATAGCATCTGGGTTTCATGAGATCATTGGGAGTGATTTGCGTATTCCAAAGATTACATATTATAACATAGATTAATGATTAAAGAATACACAAATACAAGTTACATAGGTGAATAAAATCAATCAAAACAATGTGGCTTAATATACTAATGGAGGGAGATATCAAATTTACAATGATTTATAGTTTGAATGCTATAATTTATTCAACAGAAAATAAAATGACTTTAATGAATACAGATAAATGGAATTTGATTTACACAATTCCATTTATTACAATTTATTCTAACCATACATTAAAACATATTATAAATTACAAAGTTTATTCAATAGTTATGGCATTTCATCAATCATTTAAAAGAAATGTTTATTTGAGTGTTTTATCAAATGATTCTGATTTGACAGAATTTACTAAAAGTTATTGGTTAGCATACCTAAAGATTGTTTAATGAGAGGGTGGATAGCTTAAATAAGCTTTAACATGAGCTTTCTAACCGAAAAAATAATATAAGGAAAGAATTAGATAGTTTACAAAATCACAGCACTACGACTTATAGATTAAGAGTGGGCAATATAAAATATTAACTAATAATTGCAGTGCTGACCTAGAAGATAATGCCAGAAAGACTAAGTCTGATTTAGAATGAGAATCTTCATCAAATTTATGAATGTGAGACTTGCCTGAACTGGTGACAAGATGATAGCTGAAGAAATAGTTGGTAGGGATTCCATGGTTCAGGATTTCTGATGTTATCCCATGTAGAGCCTAACTACAACCTGACACAATCCTGGAGTCGGTGCTTCCAAATTCCATTTAGGAATATGCCTTAAGAAATGATTCAGGACCTCTGGATATTAGTTTGACAAAGCAAGATATATGAATTTTATAACGTTATCAAGGGTAAGCAATGCTAATAGGAATCCAAGTTTGTAATGATGCTGATATGTTAACTAAGGCTCTCATAATTAATGAAATCTAGCATAATGACATGACAAAATAACCCATCCTTAAAGATGTGCAACTGACCTAAAATATTAGTTAGAAAGTCAGAACTAGAAAAGAGAGGAAATATGTAGTTTCCTTCATTAAACAAATATTAGTACACTTAACGAGTAGAAAATTACATAAAGTTATCATGCTGGATGGCGTGAGATGCGAATGATTGTTTATAAAAAAAGGTAAGGTCATTACGCTTTACATTCCATAATATTAAAGTTAATTAAATCAATAGCATTAATATAGTAATAAATTGATATTTTAAATATGACAGCGGATAATCTGCCATTAAACACAAACAATTTAGTAAGATTATTTAATTGAGTGAATTTTGAGTTTGGTAAGAAAACTTACACTTAAGTATTTAAAATTCCATAATGGCAGAATAGAAAATTAAGATAAGATCGGTTTGCTAGATTGAATTATTAACATATTATATTGAATATAATCAAACATAAAATAAAGTTAAAAGTTTACCGCATTTAAAATAATATGATAGAAAGACTGAAACCCAGCAAATATGTTTAGAAAATAAAATTATAGATTCGTGCATTATATTTTCCAAAGAGAAAGTGAAAGTCATTAATTCATTAGATTTATGATAATCGGTACTACATCACCAATTATTAGATAGACAGAGTTACATTATATTTTAAATAAATTACAAATTATATAAATGGAGGTTTTAAGAGTTCATATTAGTGGCAGAGACAGGATTACCTTCTGTTCTTTGATGAATTGATGGCGCACGGGTTGATAAGTGTATGGAAAAATAACTTGGAAAACATGGCCGGTAATGCAAATTTTTGGAGAAATAATGGTTGGCAACTTTGGAAAGTTAAATTGACATTTAATTAGGACAGTCTTTAAGTGGCAATAGCATAGCAGTATAGTGGTATGGAGACAATCTTGAAAAGATTGGGAAAGCAAATTTCTTCCACTACTCAGAAGTCATATTTTAAAAATTTAAGTGATGTAGGTTCGTTCTGCAACACCTTCTGAATTAAAAGTACAGAGTGTCTAGCAAGAATTTGGGCTGTATTTATATGCCACCAAAACCTTCTAGAAACTTCTATTACCTTGCCACTGGCAAGGCCTGAATGTGTATTAACTAGCCTAACTGCCCTATTCTTTTGTTAATAGTTACATTTTAAAGATGACAATGAGATAATTTCTAGAGAGTATTGTTTCAATCTATTTTGAGTTTGGAAATAGATTCACAGGATATATTTTTCATTAACGTAGGATTTCTAAAATAAATCTACTTTATTAATGACATTTTTATATTGAACAAGGTACGTTCTTTTGTTTACAAATCTAAGTTATGTTAATTACTCTCTAGAACTTTCTCTGGTATTACATCAGCTGAATAAAATACACAAATTATAAATGAAAAAAAATGAAATATTTAATAAAATGTAATATGAGTTACAATATTTGCAACTATCTGTGATATATACACACATACACCACTATTTACAGTGGTGGAAATTTAAATATTTCCGGATTAAAACTAATATTCTTTAATCAAAATAATGCTTAATTAACAAAAGGGGGGGGGGAATCATGTGTATATGTGTACTTGCACTCCCTAGTGATTAACAAGTATACAAATGGGTTTCAGCATCCAGTTGAAGGTTTCTAATATCACCAGTGAAGCAAAATATGTATAACAGATTTTACTGCTTCAATATGGATATGTTTCATCATCAATTGTAGTTTTTTTATCATGACTATTATTAAAATACCAAGTTATACAGTGCCCAAGCATCAATTATATTAATATAATAACCTATAGTATCAAAATAATCCATATTATAGATGAAAACTGAATCCTGGATAGCAAGTGAAAATGGAATTATTTAATCTTTTTTGGCCTTTTTTTATCATGAAACAGAGTTGTCATTTTCTGTCACATTTTAATAATAAACCTATTTTTGTTTTAGTCATATTTAGTATAATTTTGTGCTAATTAGCAGTTTACTTTTAATGGTAATGAATCTGAAATTTAGTTTTCACTTTGTTTCTAGATGGAAGGTATAGTTAGAGGATAAGAACTGCTCTAAATTCAAGATAAAATAATACATATTTATTTTTAAAGCCTATTTTTTTTGTCAAATATATTTTCTTTTACTTCAATGGTATTTTTAGTTATAAATAAAAAAAATACATTTTATTTGTATAATTATTAATGTTTTGTTAATGATTTAAAAATTCATGTGATGAGTCAGAAGAAAATTTTCTACTTTCACATTTATGAAGGCTCAAACAGAAATCATATTTTTACTTCTATAATATCTTAATTTAATTACAAAGACTTATTTGTAATTTAAAGCACAGATTAGACAGTAACTATGATAAAAAATAATTTTGCTAGAGACACTAATCTTATCTTACATTTAATCTTGTAAAAAGAGCTAAGGATCAATTTTTCATCTGCAATGTAGATTTCTTTGATATTAGAAGATCAGATCTTGTATTAATAACATTTTGCTCATAGAATTTACTACTGAATTTATCATCATTCTAAACTGGTTATTTCAAGGTATGAAGAATGCATGTGACTCAGCTTCCAATAAAGTTTGTGAACTATTTTAGTAATATGTTGTTTTTGGATGCAATGTAAACAAATGATCAACAATATAATTTCTGTTCTAATTTTTACATTCACCTAATTTGTTGTTAAAACAGTAACAAAACTCTCTATACATTTCCACCCAGTGCAAGCCATAGTAATCAATGGAAGCTAGATCAGCATATGTAAGCATAAAAAATGTTGATCATGTGATGTTTAAGTGGTTTAATACTATAATACTAATCTTTTGCTATTCCACCACTACCACCATCACTACCACTATTACTACTGCTACTACTATAAGACAACAAGTTGATATACATCTAGTCAATCATATGAAAAATCTTTCTCTAGAATGATGACCTATTATTTGATTGGCTTTCTAGGTAACCCCATGACACATTTAATGGATAGTGTAATTCTTATTTTTCATCAATGATTATTCTCTTCTTCCACCACTAATATTTCCAGTCATTGTGAATTTTTCTAATGAAGTGCTTCATTTCATAATGTGATCAAAATATGTCAAATTGAACCTGATCCTTTGTTTTACAAGTGAAATTAAAACATGGCTGTCTATTGTATTTAAAGGCCTTCAGCAGCACCATAGTTACAATTTTTAATTATTTTTTCAATATTTAGTTTTTAATATCCATAGAGATTCATTGAAAATACTAAATAATAAAAAGTTATGAATTTTGTATTCAAATGTATGTTCTTCCATTTAAAAATCTTTTCCAATTGTTCATTTCAATTCTGCCCACTATTAGTGTTGATAATGATCCAAAGGGAAAAATATTGACAAAAGACTTCTATATCTTCATTAATTTTGAAGTCAGCTCCTGTTCCTGTTGCCATAATTTTTGTTTTGGACTTTAAATTGAAGTCCCATCTTCCTAGTCTGTTCTTTAATTTTTCTAATAAGTGTCTTGAGATGTGGAATATGTTTTTTTTTCTCTAAAAGTGTAGTGTCATCAGTATATATATATATTGTGAATAATTTTTTCATCAATCTTGGAGTTCAATTTGCTTCTATCCAATTTGGATTTTTCACTATATATTCATTATATATTTTGAATAGACTGAATGATACTATGCACAATGTGGAAAAGAGCCATTCCCCTATTGTGTTTTTAAGAGCATTTCATAATTCAGCATGGGTCAACTAAATCAAAAACATTGATACTGTAGATAATGAACACATAGACTTCTTTTTGTATTTCATACTTTTTTCAATTATTCAACTTATATCATAAATAATCTCTCCTCTTCCTTGATTATTCATCAAACCAAATGCCACATTTGGCTGTTTTCTGTCAAGATATGGCTTTAGTCTAGGGTAAATAATTTTCAGTATAAATTATAATAATTGACATAAGGGTCCTTTCTTCACTACAAAACTATAAGGTGATTTCTTCCAATCTGTAAATCATTGAGTAGTTTTTCATATTAATTGATATCATTTAATCAGCTCTTTTATTGATTGTTTTGTTTCCTGCAAAATTTCTGATGAAATGACATCACTTCCTGTGATTTTGTCTTTTGGAAAAAGTTTCAAGAATATTTCTCAACTCATCTTGCATTAGTGAGGATTTTTATATGCAGGAACTCTCATTATGTTTTGTTTGATGTCTTGTATTATAGTTCTTTTGCATACACTTTCCATCTTGTCTAATATTTGCATCTTTTATTACAAACTATCTCATTGGAATGTTTGATTTTAGGAATTTTTTCTAAATTGATTTTTATTTTTAATGATTTTGTGAATGATTATTATAATATTGCCCCTTGCTGCTTGTCACCTTTCATTGCTTTTTGAAATTTATCTTTTAGTACTTTAAAAAATCTGGCTTTTTCTTCTTCTTATAATTACTACTTTGATTTTCCTGGTTAAATTTTATTTTAGTAAAAATTTCCTGAAATTCATTTTAATTAATTCTTTTACTTCCATCCACAGCAGATTTTGTTTATCATCATTTATATTTTAAATTTCAAATCAATGATATTTTGTTAGAAGAAAACAGAAGTCTTCTCTGGTTATATTTAGAATACTGAACAAGTTTATAGTTCTCTTATATTTTAATCAAAGTTTATATATGAGTAATTTACAATATGTTTCTCCAGATTATCCACATCTTGTTTTCACTATTAAAACCAAAGTTCCATAATTAGATCCTAATGATGTAATTAATTTTTTCCTGTGAACTCCATTCAGTGATGTCCATGTAAATAACAAAAAAGGGAATAAATCATCCACCCCCAAGCTATGACTTAGAAGCACAGTTGAACAAAAGATCAAGAATAGAACAAATACATTGAGCTCATAGTTTGGGGGAGGAAAATTTAGTCCCTTTGTTTACATTGAACTATGATTAATTTAAAGACCATTTAGCATCAAAAATTCTTGGCTGTTTTTTTTTTGCTTCTTTTCAGTATTCAAGTTTATACTGGACAAATAACATTTTTAAATTCTCCATATTCTAATTTTGGCATTCTAGTTACTCATTACTGCAATTTTAAATCAGTTTCTGTCTATACTTGAAAGAAAAAATGTTTTAGTTTCTTCTTCTATTACAGCATAAACTTGTATTGAATATCAAGCCATAAAATTAAATTGATAACAATAAATCATTTACTATATCATCTTCGGTGACAGTTTTGGTGCTTCCAAAAGACAACATATTTTTTCCTTGTTGTTGATATTTTAAACAATAGAATATGTTTGGATCTAAAATCAATCAGTTTTACCCATTTTACTTCACTAACTTTTAAAATATTTAATATGTTATTGTTTCCATCCAGTTTTTATTGCTTCGTGGTCCAGATTTCAAAGGATATTCTATCATTGTTGTTTTAGATATTCCTTTCTTGCATAATACCATTCACAATAGGATAGTTACATGATTTTAATCTGGTTGCATTATATACATCAGCAATGCTAGGTGAATATTCTCATCTCCTATACTTTAATGCTGTAGAAGATTTGAACTAAAGGTCCCTGTGTTAATTCTCAATTGAATACTCCCAGTAGATAGATTAAAACTTAAGATGCAAATATTAAGCAAAAATGAAAGAAATGCACAGAAAGAATATCACAAATACATCAATCAAGGCACTTTTGATAAATTACCTTTCACTACTATAAGATGAGATCAGATCAGCGTTGACATTGTTGCTAAATGGCCCATGAGAATTAATAATATTTTATTAGAAATTTTGTAAAAAATTAAAACAGCAACAAGAGAAGTACTGTCTTAATTATATTAATTAATACAGAAACTTCAACAGTCTATAGACTGGAAGAAATTCATTTATATCATTGCATAAAATATCCGTGAATGAGTGTGCCTCCTGAACTAAAGAATCCATGTCTCAGCATTATGTTTTCATTTTGAGTTGTTTAATTATGAATAATTCAGTAAGGTAATAGTTTTGATCACTTTCTTCCATGTTGTTTTGTTGTTGACATGCCTGTGATAACATTAATCTATATTGCCATTATCCAGTAAATCACTCAAAAAATAATAATAGAAAAAATAAAAGAAAGCAAGATAAAAAAAAAGGATTTACTCGTTTTAATAAAGATTGTTGTTATAAGAGGGAAATTAAGCTCTGTATAGATTTAAATATATAATGAGAAGTATATAATTAATAGAGAAGAATTTACTAATTTGATACTTTAGGTTGTAAGTATATGAGTAGAACAAATATATATACTGTATATAATACCAATATCAAAAACAGAAAATTCTTGAGTTAAAACTTAAAACTCAACTCTTGTCATTTGTGATGCTCAAACATCACATGACACAAAAGTTATAAACTTATTTAATTTTATATATATAAAAAGTCATTTAAACTATTAATCTTAGGACTGGAAATTGAAATTACCATTAATTACCAAGATACTATTTGTGGCAACAAAGAATGCATTTTTTTTTAGTGCGTATGGCAGAAGGTGTGCTATAAATAGATAGATAAACCGGCCAAATAATGAATGGCTATAAAATATATAAATAATATTACATTTGTAGATAGTTCGAAACAAAATGCAGACTATAGTTTAGCTTAAAAATTAAATTTAAAAGAAATCAAAACTGACTTTCTCTCTTTCCCCAAAGTTCATGATTATTATAAAATCAAACTTAACAAATTATTAATGACTGACAGGTAAATTAATCAATGACAAATTAGCGTTTGACAGATAGGTGTGCCATTACAAGATCAATTTAACTTTTTAAAAGGCTATCATAAAAAAAAATTAAGTTCTGCTAATTTCAAAAAAGCAATAATTTCACGAAGGCAAAAAAAAAAAAAAATACTTGTCAAAAACTTATCTTTACAATTAATTTTATTACCTAAATATGAAACTTATTTCCCACCTCTCAATTTAATTTTCTATTTATTTCAGATTATTTAATAACTGGAATAAATGATCTTTATATATATAATTTTCATACATATATAACTTTTATATGAATTTAAATGCTAATTCAAATCATCACATCCTATTAGTTTTACTATAATGATGATGATATGAAACAATGTAAAATCTTTTTAGATAAAATTCAAAATCTTCTTTATAAAGACAATATATCCCGTTAGGCAAACCAAATATTTTCTCTTTCTAAAACTGTTCTGTATCACAATAAACTAATCTACTCTTCATCACTTGTTGTTCTTTCAAAGCTACTACATTCATCAATCATTTTTTAAACTCATTTCCTTTTTCTTTTATCCCACTCTTCCCTATTTTTTGATATAATAATCTAAACAAACATAAAATCCTGACTTCTTGTGCTCATTGAATTCATCTCTAACTTTTCCCCAGTGTTTTAAGTTTCAAAAATAAAATATTCAATTTCTAAATACAATTCTAAAAAATTTCACTTCTTCACACTTTTCACAATGCCTTTTATTAAATTGTCTGATAGTTTTGACTATTTAGTAGATTTCTTCACAGTTGCAAAATAATATTGCATTATTTTTGTTTACATAAAATAAAAGCACAGTACAACTATTTTGATGTTTATATATATACAAACGTATTTTAGTTTATATATATCTTAATTTTTAATCTTTTTAATATTTATGTGTATAAAATGTTAAATAAGTAATAGAAAATATGTGAGTTTATATGTGTATATATAAAAATGTAAAAAAAAAAAAAAAGATATAATGTTATGCGATTGTATTTTACAGCTCTGAAGAAATCTGTTAGAGCATTTAAATTATTCAACAATTTAATAAAAAGCATATAAAAGTATTTTTTATAAATTTATTTAATATAAACAATGCAAAAAGACTGAAAGCATATTGAATATTTTATTCAATCCTCTTTCTCTAAACTCCACCTAAATCATATCTTCCCCAATGAAGCTCCATATCTAAAGTCTCTGACGTTGCACCAAATAATAATAAGCTCCCTCTAGTGTTAATATATATTATTTCACACAATACATTTTTTAGATGATTTTAACCTATTTATTTTTCTGTATAACACTGTATTTATTGTGAGATAACATTTTATGGATATAATACCCTAAAACCCGCTTTAAAAATTATGGTTCAAATACTATTTATTTATATAAAGTCTACAGTGCTATGTAAAATTATTATTACGGTCATTAATAGAAATAATTATTTTAAACTGCTCATATAAACACTACAGTTTCCAATTTTTAAAATAGCTACTATTTTGCTATCTAATGTCCATAGACAGCTGAGAGAACTTCAGAGAAATACACTTACAATTGACTAAAATAGGTTTTTTCTTAGTCACTCAATATTTAAAAACCTTAGGTGCATCTGCTCTGGCTAGAGTATGATCTTTCAACATTATTCAATTAACTATCATAGCAACTGTTTTTGTTGCTTAGGGCTTTCACTGCTATTACACACAGTTATTTCTGATGCTATTTTTGTCAACTGGTCATCTTTTTTATAGTCGTAATCTGTTATATAATTCTATTGTTTTATAATTATTAAAAAATAAGCAGTAAGGAATATTGTTAGATTTATGACCATCAACTTAATTATTTTTCAATTAAGAAAAGGCATATGGCTTCATTGCTCAGGAGTTCATAAAAGTTCAAGTGACAGACTTGTGAGTACTGGGATTGATCCTGGAACCTCCCAATCCAAAGGTGAAAATTCTTTCAACTGTGTCAAATCATAAAGGGCAAAGGCATGTATAAATGCTAGACCTGCAAGCACCACAATTGATTCTGGGACCTCTTGATCCCAAATAAGACATTCTACCAACTGCGCCACATCATGCAGGGCAAATGCATGTTTAAGCACTAGACCTGCAAGCACCAGAATTGGATTCTGGGACCTCTTGACCCCAAGTAAGATACTCTACCAACTGTGCCAAACCATGCAGGGTGAAAAAAATGCTAATGGCTTTATTGTGCAGGAGCTCATAAGAAGTTTGAATGCCAAAACTGCAAGCACCAGAATTAATCCTGGGACGTCCTTATTCTAAGGTCAAATACAAACTACCAATTGTCCCAAACTACGCAGGGCTAAAACAATGCTAGTGGCTGTATTGCTCAGGGGGTCAGAAGAAGTTTGTTTGCCAGAACTGTGAGCACCAGAACTGATTGTGGGACATCCCGATCCCAAGTGTCATACACTCTGCCCACTGCACCAAACTGTGCAATAAATAAGCTGTGACTCAATTTATTTTAGAGTTAATTTCTTCAAATTTATAAAAAACAAAACACCTCTCTCTCTCTCTCTATGTATATATATAGTAAATAAAATCAAGTCAGACATCATGTAACTTAATTGATAAGCTTGTATTTTATGAAATAAAATAATGAGCATTCTAATAGCTCGAACCAAGCTTTATCAATAAATACCAGAAGAGAAACCATTTAAAATCTCTATCTAGAAACATCCCCACCCCCAAATTGGTTTCTAGCTATTGGTTATCCTCAGTGAAGCACTAGGATATTTCAGACACTAGATCCTAGCACTTCACTGAGGATAGCCAATAGCTTGAAACCAGTTTGGGGATGGGAATGTTTCTAGATAGATATTTTAAATGTTTTATCTTGTGATATTTATTGATGAAGCTTGGTTAAAGATATTGGTTAGAGATATTAGCACACTTATTATTTTATTATATATATATATGTAAAGTGCAATTAAAGTAAAAGAAAAAAAACCTAATCAATATTTCTTTTAACATACAATAATATAAAATAATTTTGCTATATATATCCACAGACACATATATATATCGGGTTATTTCCATCATCACGGCAAGAGACCTAATTGGCTCAATAAAAAATCTACTTGTATGATTTAATATGAATTGTGCTATCTATATGTAAAAGTCAAACAATTTGTTTATGCAGTCTTATGAAAGATATAAAAAAGAGAGCAAGCAAATCATTGAACCAACATTTCATTTACTTCAGCACTATCTATTGCAAATTTGGGTATTTAATGGATATTAGATAATACTGCTAAATCCAAATACATAAACTAAGTTTTAGCTATTAGTCTTCATCAATGACAGACACAAGACTTAAAACTACACATTGGATGCACATGTCAAAAGTAAGCTGGAAATGTCATTTGATACTTGGTTTGGTATATAAAATATATTTATAATATTACTATTAATCCCTGGGTGTATGTACTGAAAATCAGATATATTAATTTTTAACTTGGATTAAAGTTTATATCTGTGCTAGAGAAAATCTCTAGTTTAATAAATGATTAGTAATAATCATTACATGCTTATCAAAAAGTTGATAACGTAAAAGTTGGGAGTTGAGTAAATTGACACTTGAAAATAAAAATGAGACAATTTACTCTACATAAATGACCTTCATGTAATAAAGATATATATATATATATAGAGAGAGAGATGATAACCTGGTCCAACTGATGAGTACTGGTTCAGCACGAAATGCATCTTGGAGGTTATTTATCTTTTATTGTATTTTTATTTATATGAAATTATTTATGAAATAAAAAAGAATGGAGAAATATGAAAGTTGTCTATCTATAAATCCCTGGTTTTCTTAATTTTTTAAATTATTGTTTGTAGGTTTTTATTTTATTTTTGTAAAGTTATAATAAAAACAAATACAAAATATAAATAAATTATAACATTATAATGTTATGTAGAAATAAAATTAATATTTATATATATGATTTAGCACCTTAATAAAGTAAAGTGCTAAAATAAACTGTATTAAAAATATGTCTAATATTGGAAACTACAATTATCATTTATTAAGGGTTAATACAATGTCATAGACTTGTACAGTAAATGCAATGAGAGAATAGTAAATTTAAGAATGAAAGGTTGCTGAATCAATTATTAGTTGAGAAAAAAAATCCCTTCAATTGATAATATATTTTGCTTTACTTTGACATTCAAAAATCATACAACGGCCAGAGCAAATTTTACTTGATTGTCAACATGCCTTCAGACAGAGATCTTAAAATACATTTATACATGCATTTAAATAGAGTTAAATACTATTTGTGATAAATTATATGACCTATGGGAACAAACCCCCCGGCGGGGCGGGGGGGCGTTGCCCCTTCAACATCTTCTTTTCAAATGGGGGGGGGAGAGGAGGGGGGGGGGGGAGAAGAATGAAGTCGGTTTTAAAATAAAAGTTTTGGGTATTTTTATATATATATGAACCCAGGGGGCATATATGTGTAGAGAGGGGAATGTGGACCCACAGAAGAGTTGGGGGTTAAAAAGAAAAAAAGAAATTGGGGGTTATTTTTTTTTTCAACATAAGAAGGTTGAAGTGTATCAGTGTTATTAGATGGAGTGGAGAGTGGTGGTGGGTCGTATGAAAGTCTGTGCTCATACCCTAATATGACCTATTTGTAAAATAACAATCTGCTGGAAAATGAATTCACCATATTTTAAATTAAAATGCATTTACTGAGAACTAAGTATACTCCATCAGTTTGGTTATAAAAGTTATTAATAGTAATATTAAATCACCTAATTCTTCAATTTATGAATGATAAAACAAACGTAACTCTCAATTCTAGTGTCATCTATAATAAATTTGAGTAAACAGCACTTACCAGATAGTAGCTACAAATGCAAAAACTAGTCATTACTCAAGCTAAAATACTATAAAGGGCATTAGAGGAGAGAGCTCTTATTTTCAAACCTATTCCCTAGTAATGAAATATTGTGGTGTAAATCATGTCTATTTAATAATAATAATGATTGTCTGTGAAGGATATATTCTGCTGAATTATAAAATGAGAAAATCATTCGCACGATAGAGAAAAATCACGTAATGTAATTATAGTGTGTAGTGAAGTATTTATAAATTATAGAATTGAAAAATAAAATGAAAATTGTCTATCTTGAAGAAAAATAGCCAACGGTCTGTAATATAATGCAGCAATAATAAAAATAATTTGATATTAATTGGTTATTTTTATTGAAAAAAATTATATAGAGAAAAGTTCAACTGATAACAATAGCAACATATTTCAAATGAATGTTGATCAAAGTCTTTTATATATAAAGAATTAGGTTTTTTTTTTTAAAAAAAGATTAGTTTTCGTATTTCATTAAGTATTTTTTTAATTACCTTCTAAGCAACATATAATTACTATTTTAATTTTCTAGTATGTATTATGCTTCTACTTGAATGGAGAGTATAGTGATGAAGTGACAAACTAGTAACAAAGTTTTCCATACAATAGTGCCACCTAGTGCAAGCTCTAGTAATCAATATATGTTAGAAAATTGTGCATTTTTATTCCTACCTAGTGTCTTCTCTGATATTCATGGACTAGTTTCTAGCTTATGGCTTTCATTAGTGAGGAGCCTTGAATTTGGGAGCAGTGTGTCGGATCTTTTCTGTTGTTATATTTTACCTTTTACTAGTTGAAAACTATGTTGGATGAGAGAACACTGGCTAGAGATTGAAATGCACAATCTTCTAGTCCCTATTGATTATTGTAGCTTGCACTAGATGGCATTATTGTGTGAAAAAAATTTGCTACTATTTTAGCAGCTCATGTAAGAATATGAAAATGTGATCATGTGATGTTTTAATAGTTTAAAATAGTAAACTCTGGTATTCATGGTCCATGGATTATAGCATGGCTGTTACTGTTGACATTCAAACTTCTTTACAAAATCCAGAACAATAAACCATTTGATTACCATTATAGTATTATTTTACAGTTACAATCATTTGCTTAATAAAATACATCTTAGTATGATAGATCAACTGTAAGGTTACCCAAAAGACTGCAGATAATTTGCAGGTGGATAGTATACATTTTTATATGCACACATACTCTCCTGATGTCATCATCATTAGCAGCCAATCATAAACATATGACCATTTTAAATCCTGAAAAAAAAAAATAGAGGGAGAAAAAGAAAAGTTGAAGATAAGTTTTACAACAATTATGCAGAACAATACATTATATACAAATATGGTTTCTATTTTTTACAGCAACAAATTTTTCTCTCTGAAAGATATAAACATCTTCCTAACTGAAATTCTCCACTGCATTTTATTTTAAGCCCTCAATTCCTAATAAAGGCAATCACTTTTCATTTTTAAAATATCCTTAAAATAATTTCTATAAAGTAAATGAATATGTCTCTTCCATAAAAACACACTCATGTTCTCCATATAATATTTTTTTTAGAATTCACCCCATATAAGCAATTCAACATGACAGGTCTTAATAAATCAATTACTCAGGAGTTCATAAAAAGTTTAAGTACAATTGACTTAAGTTCCACCCCTCTGCCATAGAACTAAACAATGTAGACAAAAGATGTGTTTTTATAATAGGCTGAATATCATCATATCTGTTAAATTGAAGGTCTATAGAAACTACTCCAAAAATTTGGCATAAAAGCAGAACTGTCACCCAATATCATTGTTATGTGTCTCCTATGAGCTTTTTGATTCATATTAATAAGAATTTTCCAATAATTGCAAGCCATCTATCTATACAGAAAGCTAATTTTAGGCCAGTAAGGAGCTGTTTTAAACAAGTTTTATCTTTAACAAATCATATTGGAAAAGGCTTTCAATATAAATTAAAAAATAATGTTACCTTTATTGATTTGACTTCTGATTATGATTCTGTTTGGAACAATGAGCTAAAAGTTAACAAAATTCTCAAATACAGGAAAATAATTTAGATGACAAAATACTCTTCATTAAAAAAATTTAAATGATGCTAAATGATGGTCTACCTCATCATTTAGTTTGTTAATTTTCTTTATTTAATATATTCATCAGTTATCTCCCAGTTACAAAATACATGAGATTAGGATATTGTTTTGATTTCTCAAAAGCAATCCTTTTCTGAAATAGAAAAGTCTTTCAATAAGGATGTGAAAAGACTGAAAATCTTTTCCAAAGAATATGGGATCATATTCCCAATTCAATAAAGACAAGATGTTAAGTTTTTTTTAAAATCAAAACAACAGGGAATCATTTTAAAATCTGAATGTAATTCTTTTGCCATAATAGACTAAAATCCATTCCTACTCTATGCTATTTAGGAGTTACTTTGGATAGTACCCTAATTTATTTTCCTGATTTATCTAAGATTAGATCAAAAATATTTTTTAGGAATAACTTCATGGGAAAGCTATCTGGTAGTATTTGGACTTGTGATATAAGTAATGGACTGTTTCCTTAGCACTAGCATATTCTATGGACTACTGCACTCTTATTCTGAGAACAGTTAGTTCCCAGACTATATTTTTAAATACTCAATTAAATATTACCATAAGAAATACTACTGAAATATTCAAGTCTAATTCTTTGCAGTCGCTTCCTTTTCTTTTATATATTCCTTTACCAGACACTAAAAGAGACCTTCCTTTTCTTTTATATATTCCTTTACCAGACACTAAAAGAGATGCTGTGTCACAGAAAATGTATAAAAAAACTGATGAGATTGGACTTGCCAATAACTCTCTAACCTTAAATATTACATGATCACCATTCTCTATGCTTACACAAACTGTTATAACAGGGAATGGTAATCATGTGATTTGTGGTTTAGCACTAATCCTGCCAAATAGGATGATGGTGACTATGGTTATTAAAGAACCAAAGACACTAAAATGCTGAACTGGGTTCAGATCTATATACATAAATGAAAGAGCTTGGATTGAAAACATTATTGTGTTTTCATTTTGGACTCATAGCTCTATAATTAACTAATAAAGTAAGAGGTGACTGCTAGAGGGTTGCATTGGGTTATAAGATCTAGCTGCAGTGCTCTCAGATCCAAAGCTCCTCACTGATGAAAGCCACAAGCTAAAAACTAGTCTGATGATATTGGGTGAGTAGGCATTAAATGGAATTTTATGCACAAAACTTCTTGCATCCATAGATTTCTCTGGCTTGCACTGGGTGGCACTACTGTATGGAGAGTTTTGCCTGTGTTAACTCAAGATATAGTTTCACCTCCCAAGACTCAACTCATATCATGATTCCCCCTTTTCACATTCAACTGGAAGCCTATAAAAAAAAAGTGAAATTCTTTCAAGGTTCCAAACAAATTTCTTTTTCCAAATCCATCAATAAAACCAGCTAGATTTGATCTTTCTAGATCCAACTGAATTCTTATCAACAGATTGAGGACAACCTATGAGCATGGCGTCCATCTACTACATAAATGGAAATTTAGAACTCATTGATCTATGTTAATGTGAATAAATACAAATCATGATCCTCATACTGATTAACTGTCAAAAGAACAATGTATTCCCTGGTTTGAATAACCAGGGCCGGGGGGTGCACTCTACAGGCTGGCAGAAGGAGGCGCCATCACTGAGAGATTAGCATCTGAAAAAGAAGGCGTCATCCCTGAGAAATTAAAACTCTACTAACAAAAATACTCACATTTGAAGAATATTATTCTCAAATGTTTATTTACAAAAATTATTGAGAGTAGATTATTGAAAATCATATGAAGTCATATTATATCTTATTAAATGACACACACAAGCAGGCCTGCACACAAGCTCTGCTTAATATTAAAAATATAAAACAATCAAATCTATTATTTATCATGAACAATAAACTAAACATAAAGTTTATTATATTACAAATTTCATATTGTAATGTATATATATAGTACTGCTTATAGTAAACTATAAGTAACTTTCTGCTAGCAAATATATAAATAAACACACACTAAAAGTATTATAAATTAGAACTTATGTATGTATATGCGTATATATATATATTAGATCATGTTTGTTAACAGACAGTGACGCAAATAATAAATATGAAATTTTAAAAAAAAAAAATATCTAAATTTGCCGTGTTAAATTATATATTATTTCATACAAACCGTTTGTATGAAATAATATATAATTTAACAATCAATTTTATGCTATTTTTGATATCAAAAATAGCATTACATCGTGCATTCTTTCTAAAAATCATGACTTTTTTAAAACGCCACGGGACACGGTCGGGTCACCTTAGTAAACATACATATTGACAGGGGCACCAAAATCAAATTTGCATGCGGGCGCCTAGTACCCAGCGCCGGCGCTGTGAATAACTATAGATTTCTTTATGATATTTTATTAATAATAAGCTGTTAAAAAAATCCATATGCTAAATAAATAATTATAAATTTATTTAAACGCACATTGATTACGTAAGTAATATTTACTAAGGCTGTAAAACCTCAAGAGTGTGAGCGATAACTGAAAAACTTATTGAATAACCCTATGATCTTGCCGTCATATTTTCACAGTCTTAGAGAGCATGCTAGAATGAAATTTTTCCAATGACTTTGTGTTACATTATATTGTTACTGCAAATTTTTCGATGGCTCTCCTTATGTTAAAAATTGTTCCAAAGCGTCTACTAAAATGAGACCGTATTCTCTTTATTTGTATATGCTTTAACATATTAAATAAAATACAGAAGAAATGATGATCAATAATACACTTTCTGCAATTATGGCAAGTTTAATTTAATATTCTACATTATCATAATAAAGCCTATGAGATCGTTAATGCAAATATATTTAAAAAGAATTTCTAAATTTTTTATGAATTTAATTTATCCATTTATATTACTTAAATAAAATAAAAAATATAAACATGTTTCACTAAAACAATAAAAAAAAAAAACAGTTGCATTAAAAACATACAAAATCAATAATTCGTTTGTCTAAAAAAAATATTGGTTTATAAAATAATAAAAAAACAAAATACGAATCAATAAGTCTTTTCCATTTTTATCACTTTCAAAGGCAACTATTTTTAAAACACGTGATCGCCATTATAAGTCACTTCCTGAACAATCTGACTTTAAGAACATACATTATGAAGTACCATTTATGAGATTTTATTCATTGAATTCCCTTTATCTTAAATTAAACTTCAAAGAATTTGCTTCTTCTGCTAAGCTAATGTAACCGAAACTTAGTGTTTCCTAGTAAGAGATTTTTAAAAATTAAATAAGCTATTATTATGCTTATAAGAAAACTACTTGAAAAGAGATCAATTTATTTAAGCGCATATTGAAAAGTTTGTATTTAAAGTATTTCATATTAATACGTTTAATCTCTGGCATTGGGATCGGATAAGCGCAACAGCAGTATATATAGATGGGGATTTTATGCACAAGCCTTCTGGCATCCATTGATTACTCTAGCTTGCTGTGTGTGGCAATACATATAGTGAGTTTTGCCTATTTTAATAATAGTATATATAGAACATATATTTATATCTAATTTTAATAATGAAAAATCGAAAGACGGAATTAAGTTAACTACAACAATTTATTGACAATCAATAAATGTATAACACGTACAGATGTAATAAATATTTAAGTGAATTTTAATATATTAATAGAAAACATTTATAGCTTTTCAAATTGGCATCCAGACAGAGTAAAGAATAGAACAACCTGTTAAAAAGCTTTAAGTCCACTTTACGATTACAAAAGTGAAGTTCTCTGGAATAGTATCCTTTTTCAACTCTAGAGTTTCAGTCATCTTATTTCATAACACCTTCACCTTCTTCTAAGAATTTCAGCTAAGGAGAGTGTTTTTTTTGTGTCTTCTTTTGTATATTGTTTTTTCTTTATTGTTTTCTAAAGTCTATTTTGCATTTACTATTGTTTCTTAACTTATCACAGTAGAATTCTCTTTTAGTTTGCTATATGTTTTTAGTGTAAGTTATTAATTTAAAGTGTTTTCAATCCATTAACTTTAGAGTTAACAGATTAATATTATTCTACAAGTTTAATTTTTTTTTTTAATGATTTAATTATATGTACAATATAATATATTCTAAGAGTTTCTTGTGCAATATTTGTCATGTTATAGATTTGCAAATAGCTACTGCTTCTTTATTCAGCTTTAAAAAAAATTAATTATTTAATATTTACAAGAGGGAAAATGTTTCAAATTGAATTTAAAATAATAAAAAATAACACGGAATTAAAAAAATTTATAACACCAGACAGTTTCTACATTATTAAGTTTTCTTTGTAGTGATATTCTTCACTTCAATTATGAGAAATACTTGAATTAATTGAATAATCACTCTCGTGCAAGATAGAGACTGGTTTCAATCCACTTTTAACAACTTATGGAATATGACTTAAAGATATGAAAAAATGTAGGATCCCCAAGATGCACATTTCATGCTGAACCAGCCCTCATAACTTGGCCCAGATTACCATCAAACATCACATGATCACCATCTCTATACTAGCACATAATTTGTTGTAAACAAAGGCAAAACTCCCCATACAGTAGTGCCACCCTGATGAGTAGGCACTAGATAGGGATTTTATGCACAAGCCTTCTGGCATCCATTGATTACTCTGTTTGGCACAGGGTGGCACTACTGTATGGGGAGTTTTGCCTTTGTTTGGCCCAGATTACTTTTGTTTACCCATTTTTATCATTGATCAGTATATATAGACAGGTAATTACTACAGTTTAGTTGATAAGTGTCAAACTCAGTGCCCTCACAACTTTGACATAAACCCCTTGATGGAAATATGTACCTTAGTGATCCTATACCTATTTCACATATCTTTGGTCATATATTTTATGTTACACCCCTCCACAAGCTGTCAAAAGTGGATGGAAACCAGTCACTACTTTGCATAAGAGTTTTGTAGTGAAAATTACATTACAGAAATATTATTAATTATATGTATAATCACTTGTCTACTAAGTGGCTAACAAAAATTATTAATATACTTAAATTAATAGCTTTGAAATGACCTGACTAAAAATGCCCATGAGAAAGGTGGTTTTTGTTAGGTAAAGAATCAAGATTTAAATATAGTACTGGATTTTAAAATGGCATCCACAGTAACTAAAAAAATATTACCATCTCTATTCATGATTTTAAATTGAGTACTAATTTTAAAATGGCATCCACAAATAAGTTTAATCACAATTAAGATTATTTCATAGCATATTGTTAGTAATAGTCAAATTATCATCAAGGTATAAGTGGGGTCAAGTCATAGCAATTCTTAAGCACATGGAAAACCTCTTATAAAATAGAATATAGGTATACAATACAAATAAAATATTTAAACAATAAATTGAATCTGTTCATTTTATGCAATAATTGTCCCATATGTTTATACTAATGATTGTTTATACTTATGTACTATATCATTATTATCATCATAGTCAACCATTATTAATCAACTGCAGGATGAAGGTCTCTCCAAGTTCAATCCATCTCCAATCTCTATCCTCTCTTCTCCACATTACCCCTGCACACTTATTTCATCCATCCATCTCACATGTGGACTCTTTCTGTTTTTCTTAGGAATCTCTTGAAATTCAGTTTAATATTTCAATTGTCCATCTATTATCATCTCTTCTAGCAATATGTCCAGCCCAACTCCACTTCAGTCTCTTAATTTTTTCAATGATGTCAGTATCACATATTCATTCTCTTACTCACTTATGTTTTTGATCTCTTTTCATTACTCCTAACATGCACATTACTTTGAATGGTTTGAAGACTTGTATTTATCTTCTATTAAGTGTCCAAGTCCCAGATTCATATGTAAGGACTGGTAAAGCACATTAAAATCCTTCCTTTTCAAACACTTTATATTAATGTATTTACATATTACATGCTTAACTGCTTTCAGAAATGTTGTTATGTGTATAATTCAAAAAGAAGTGTAAAATCAAATCAAATATGTCATCTTTGAGTAAAGAATGGGTAATATCCCAAATATAGTAAGAAAGAGAATATAATTTTTTCAATAAACTTGATTTTATAGAGGATAAACTCTATAATTAAATAATAAAATAAAATTCATATATTCTTAAAAATATGTATTTTAGTATGGTTTTCATAAGAAAGTCAGAACAGTTTATGTTATAAAGATAATTTCAAAGATATTTCAAAGAAGTACAATTTTGATTAATTTCATTAAGAAGAGATGATGGAAGGTAGAATGTAACTAAAATCTATAATTAGATAAGACATTGAAATCTTAAGAAACAAAAATTTGTTGCAGAAAAAGTTAAAAGATTGCATTACAAAATACAGTATTAAATAATCAGAATATTCAACTAAAATGTTTTTATGTGGATATTGTCATGGCTCTTAAATTAATTTCTATGGTCATCATAAAATTCACATCCAATATTACTGTTGTAGTAATAGTGGTAGTCATGGTCTTTCAGAGAAAATTCAAGACCCAGGGTGATGAATATTTTAGAGATTCTTCAAAATTTAAAATAAGGAGGGGGGGATGAGAGTTTTTACTTACAGGGTCAAAAACAGAAAATCTGTGAGCAGTTAGTTACAAGTTGCAGAAACAAGCAAGCAGATCAGATCCAGATAGCACTTGGATATGGTAGATTCACTCTAGCACTATTAGTATTGTAAAACACAGTAAGCACAGAACAGACATGACAGGGGGTTGAGATTATTGGTTCTGCCAATCACTGAACACTGCAGTTGCTTTTATTGCAGAGTCATCAAATTGGCATCTCATCCCTAAATTGACTTATGCTCTAGAATCGTGATATGCCTGCTTGGAAAAGTTTTTTTCAAATAGTTTTTGGGGGAATTTAACTGTAAAATTAAGGCCGTTCTATGAGCCATGCCATCACTTTACCTTTTGTATATTTATTTAACATATTGAGTTGCCACCCCTTAATATTGCGAGACCCAGGGCAGCTGCCTCTTCTGTCCCCCCTCTGACTGGCCCTGGTGGTAGTAAACACTAGATGGCACTTTTTAAAAAAAATTGACTACAACAATTCTTTTTGTATTTCTTTTCTGTAATAACAGCAAAACTAAAGCTCAAAAAAGATAAGCAGATAGAATAAATATCACTCAAAAAGGTAAGCTCGTTTTGGGCTTAAATATATGATAAATTTAATATAAAATAAAGAAATCTTATGTTTCCTTTTATATCTCTAAAATGTCAAATATTTCTAAGAAAAATTCTACTTATAGCAATAAATCAGAAAATTCAAAACAGTAGTCTAATCTTTTTCATTCTAGTATAATTGTTAAAATTGTCACTACAAATGCTGTAATAATGAATCACCTACTGCAGAACACTTTCAGTAAAATTAAAATTTTATCCCGAAATTTATAACTTGAAATTTCACAATTAAACTATACCTATGCAATCAAAAATAATACTAATTCTAATAATGCAATAAAAGGAAGCGCATCTATTACTAACGAAGAAAATAAATGTGATGAATCACATGACTTATCAAAATCTAAAAGTAATGCTTTATGTTTTTCTACAGGAAATAATAATAAGAACTTAAAGCTATAACAATGGATCAAGAAAATATTGATAACTTTTTAAATATAATTTATAATGATAAGACAAATATCTTTAGCTGATCAAATGAATATAAATAAAATATCTGGTGAAGATTATCTTAATATTACATAAATTTAATTTAACATTGTATGGTTATAAAATCATTTCTAAAAATTAAAAATTAATAAACTTTAATATTAGCCATGATAGACATCAACGCACCCATTATAAAATTTCTTGCTGGATCATCCCAAAACAGATATGTAACATTGGAATTCCATAACGAGGCACAAAAAATATATTTCAATAAGTGCATCAAATTTTTAAACAACAAAATTATTTGTTATATAGACACAGAAAAACATCGCTTTAGCAAGTCAAATCGAAAATTGTCATATTAATGATTTTGGAAAAAAGATTTCCAACTTTATTTCTACATTTTTTTTTCTCATGATTTTGGAAAAAAGATTTCCAACTTTATTTCTACATTTTTTTTTCTCATATGTCATAGCATTGGCCGGGACGCGAATCCACAACCGTCTGCAACCAACTACTTGCTTGCAAGGCGGCTGCGATGACCTCTCGGCTAACAACGCTTAACATTATTTCTACATAATTAGTGAAAAATATGTTAGTGGCATATAACCTAGGAGTTTTAGTGGCTTGCACTTCCTTTTTAAGAGTGATGTTATTATTTCTACATTTAACATCACTCTTAAAAAGGAAGTGCAAGCCATTATAACTCCTAGGTTATATGCTACTGACATATTTTTCACTAATTATTACTTTCAAAGATGTACCTTCACAATGCTTCTACTACAAACCCAGAGATCACTGCATTAAAAACTGTCCAGGGAGACTTTGTAAACAATGTGATCTCAAATATGTTAAAACATGCCAGTGTGCAAAAGAATTAATCTCTACAATACACAACACCTCCATTCAACAACTACAATCAAGTCATTCCGATCTCAGTCATGCTACGTCACACATTACTGATAAATAAAAATAGCCAACTCTGCTTTGAACAAAAAAGAAGATAGCATGCAAAAACAAAGGCAAATACTATACACAGCAAACTAATAAAAATCGCATATGTATAATTACAATTTTTATTGGTTAAGAGAAAAACAATTTATTACATAATTAACTGTCTGTGCTCATATACCCTATATGTTACACATATAGACACAGGTATATTATAAGCCTGTGGGTTTCAGTTATTACATAGTAGAGATGTCTGCCCATCCCTTGTATATGTATTAAATGGATTATGTCCTGTACATGAGGGGTCAGATTGACCTTAGTTCAACATGGGTGTGACAACAATCTTGGTCTTGGGGTGGCGTTCGAGCATTCCATCAACAGATTTTCAATTGGATGGACGGTTGAAGAGTTGGAGTGTGGAGTACCTTGAAGCCTGTCCATTAAAGTATGAGGTTTGGCTATCTTAATATATATCTAGCACTTATAGCATATATGTGTGGAGATGGTAATCTGGACCAAGTGATGATTGCTGGTTTAGCATGAAATACATATATTGGTGATTATTTATCTTTTCAGCATATATGTGTTCAAATATATCAGTGTTATGAGATAGTGTGGAGAGTAGATGTGAAAGTCTGTGCTCATATACCCTATGTATTATAATTAACTAAAGTAAAATGACATTTAAAATGACATAAAAATGGAATACATAATAAGACATACATTTAACTTCGTCTATCATCAGAAAATGGTGAGGAAAAATTTCATAATGTTAAAACAAAAAAGCAATTATCAAAACAAAAAAAAAAGACATCTAGCATGAATGATGAAAATATACCATCAACCTTTATGCTAAAACAAAATCTTTCAAATTATAGTAATACACATTGGATTAGAAATAACTAATTTATCTACTTCTATATTTTCAGAACAACTAATCTTATTAAAAAGATGCAGAAGGATATAAAATAGCTCATAAAGATAAAAAAAAAAACTTCTACAGACAAGAGATGTAATTCCCCACATTTGGATAAGAGAAGATGGAATGCTTGCACATTTCATACTTCAGTGTAATTCTGTACAGACTTATCAAGAACTTATTTCATCTATCATTCATAATTCAATCTCTTCCTCAAAAATACTCATGGAAAATATTTAAAGAGGATTTCCAATATTCACTTTCTCATTTACTAAATGGCATTTTGTGTTTAATACCACATTACAAAAACTTAAATCTCTCTTTCTAAACAAACTAGCAAAATCAAAACAAGAGATCAAGCTTTGGATCTTGCAGATATAGTTACAGCTGTCGGGAGCTTAGTTGATTTACCAATACCATTGTGAAATATGGATAAATTATTTGGAAAAAAAATTGAATTATGTTAAAAATTGGTTATATTTATAATTCATGTGATGCTTACTCAAGTTGTTAATAACAGTAACACAGACCATACAGTAATGCCACCATGTGCAAGCCTTAGTAATCAATAGATGCAGGAAGATTTGTGTATAAAATTCCCATCTAGTGCCTACTCAGACAATATCCCCTGACTAGTTTCTAGCTTGTGAATTTCATAAGTGAGGAGTTTGGATCTGAGAGCACTGCATCTAGATCTAAGGAGTGCTCTCAGATCCAAAGTGTTTCACTGATGAAAGCCACAAGCTAGAAAGTAATTTGGAGATATTAGTTGAAGAGTCACTAAATAAGAATTTTATCACAAACCTTCTTGCATCCAGTAATATTAAGGCTTGCATTGGCTGGTATTATTATATAAAGAGTTTGTTAATGTTTTAACAGCCTGTGTAAGCATAATTAATGGCTGTATACCAATTCTGCACATAAGATGATAGTGACTGTGGTTTGTTAAAAAAAACCAAAGACCCCAAAATGTATAGATACTGAACTGGATTCATATCTATATGACTATACAAATGAATGGGTTTGGATTGAAAATATTGTGTTTTTATCTTGGACTCAGTTTTATAATTAACTAATTAGCTAAAGATGGCTGCTAAAGCATTGCATTAGATCCTAACAACTAACTGCAATGCTCTCAGATACAAAGCTCCTTGCTGATGAAAGCCACAAGCTACAAACTAGTCTGGTGATATTGGATGAGTATGCACTAGATAGGAAATTTATGCATAAACCTTGCATCATTGATTACAATGTCTTGCACTAGGTGGCACTATTGCATGGAGAGTTTGGCTACTGTTTTAATAGCTTGTGTAGATATAGGGAATGGTAGTCATGTGATGTTTTAGTGGTTATATATTTTACTGCTATAGTGTATTCTTTATTTTTAAATGAAATAAAAAATAAAATGTTTGAGTTTTGTCACTATGCTCTAGGTGATATTCTTTCATCCAATAACTTTTTTTCTTATAGAAACATAATAGTGGATTTGTTATCAAGAAATTACATTCTCTCTAATTGGTTTGACATTTTAAAATCAATACCAACTTTTAGTATGTGCTACAATTTTGTAAAACTTTTAGCAGTGCATTCAGAAAATCTTTTATTATGCAAAATACTATACATCAAATTTAGAAAAGATAATAAAGGAAGAATATAAATTAAAGAAATTTTATTAATGTATATAATAGTTTATAGTACTCCTTAATGGAAAAATGGCTATAGATTAAGTTTTACCTTTTTCTTTTAAATATGGATAGCATTCGGTGCTCAAAGAAAGAAAAATGGCTGCTAGAATATCAGAAAATGTATGAATTTTAATAGTTTTTTGTTTGTTTATTTTCTTTTTTTTTTTTTTGATAGTAAATAATAGAAGTCATGTTATTAAATACAGTATGAAAAATGTTTACTGAGTCAAGCCATTAAAAAAATGTATTGGTTTTATTACTTATATAGATATTTCACACTTGTCTATTTTTGAGAACTAGCCCAGAGCAAGTCTGTAATTGTTTTTAACTGTGTTGTTATAACTGTTCCTTCATTTGTAGCAAAGCTTTGCAGTTTTATTCTTTATGAAAATTATTTAAATCAATGAAATTAATATTAAAAAAATGAAATAAAAAGTCTGACTGATTTAAAATTTTAAAATGTTCTGCTTATCACTCACTAATCATCAAAGATCTGATAAAAGCAAAAAAATTTCAAATAAGTCTCATTAAATGAGTAATATCTAAACTTCGTTTTTTTCTATATTACATTATTGAAATGAGCAAAAAGTTTAAACTTTGTGGCCAATCATTCTAAAGTATAAAATATATAAAATGCACTAGCACACAAAGCTGAAGAGAAAGAAATATTAATACAGATAGATACAAACTAAATATCTGTATCCACATGTGTGGCTAAGTGTTTTCAAGGGTCATGGTCCTTATATTCATAGCCATCTTATAAATAAATAAATTGATTAAGAGCGATGCAAATTTATGCAAATGAGATAGTTACATATTCCACTTCCTGGAGATCTTATAACAAGATACTTTTCTGTTTATCAAATTGTTATCTTTAGTGATAAAGTAAGCCTCTATTATCTTTTTTTTTAGATCATGCTGTGCTCTGAAAACACTGGGTCTTTAGGTTGGCAATCATGACCAGCTGAGCTGCGGAGCTTTGTGAAAACCAAACTACAAGAAGTATCTGTCCATTAAGCTATCCCAACACACATACTCCTATAATAAAGCACTAAGACACTTCTTGTAATTCAGTTTTTGCACAGCACTGCAGCGCAGCTGGTCATAATTGCCAACCTAAAGACCCAGTGGTTGTTTGCAGAGAGTGGTATGATCTCAAGAGAAAGATGAAAGAGGCTTACTTTATTGCTAAAGATAACAACTCGATAAGCAGAAGACGCTTGTTATAAGTTCTCCAGGAAATGGAATACATAACTATCTTATTTGTATAAATTTGCATAGCTCTTAATAAATTTATTTATTTTCAAGATGGCTATGAATATGATAACCCTGACCCTCAAAAGTGCTTTGCCACATATGTAAATACAGATATTTGTTTTGTATCTATCTGTATTAATATTTCTTTCTCTTCAGCTTTGTGTGCTAATGCATTTTAGCGCATTTTATATATTACATTATTATATTATGAAAAAAAAATTAAATATTATTTATCTATTGCTGTCTGTATTTTATAGACAACTGAATAGTACTGCAAAAATTATATGACATATGCAAACTCATAGATGCAAAAATTAATGCATGGATTTGTAAAATTGGTCACCTCTGGTTTAAGTCTTATTAGCATTAATTATATAGATAAGAGAACAAACAGGTGTTACTGACATCACTGAAAGAAGAGATTGAAATGAAACTGGGCTGGACATATTGCTAAAAGATATGATAATAGAAGGACAGCTCAAGTTCTAAACTGGATTTCAAGATATTGTAAAAGATTTAGAGACAAATGTGAGATGGTTGGATGAAATAAAGTTGTGATGTGGAGAAGAGGCTAGAGGTAAAAAAAATTGCATTAAACTTGAAGAGAACATCATCCTGAAGTGAATATATAAGGTTTGAAAGTGATGATGATGATGATTATTCTCATTCTGAATTTACTACAAATTCTATTTAGCCCATTTTAGCATTCCATTAACGTTATCTTCACAATCTGAATTTATCAACAGTAAATGTGATATAATTCCCCCTTCCCCAAAATTAACTCTATCAAGACAACATTTCTTAAAAATTCATCTAAATAAATATCAAACATTACTGAATCATTAATAAATCCATTTCTTTCCTGATGTTTCAACTGTCTTATCTGATCTTTATCAAAGAACTATAATATATATCTATATCATTCTAGAATAAATACTAAAAAGTTCAATATGCCTACATAAAATAAAAATAAAATCATTATAGTCAGCTTACGGCATTTTATGTTATCTTGAGTAACTACTCAAGATGGCACAAAATATCACAAGCTGGCTATAGTGAAGATTTTATTTTTATTTTATATATAGGCATATTGAATTTTTTAGTATTTATTCTAGAATATTTTGATTATTATATTTATTTGTAAACAGAGGCAACTTTTTATCATTTGATATTATCAGGAAACTATCAGTTACTACTAATTGCCAATCCTCCCAAAACTAAACAAGTTTTCTCTGTAATTTATATCATAACTCATTTGTTATAAGTTTTTAGTAAAGTAAAAAGTGTCTTCTTTTACTTCAAACCAAAGTTGTTAATAAGGATTTAAATTCAAAAGTTATCTTTTATAGGTGTGAAAATGTAGAAGACTATCACTTTCCTTGGCATCCTGCAAATAATAATCCTCTGAAAAAAATTGCATATGTTGAATTAGATATTTTCATGGATTTTTTTAGATTGATGAAGACTAGAAAGAAAGAAATTATATTAATGTAAACAGAGACAACTTTTTATCTTTTGATGCTGCCAAGAAACTATCAATTACTACTAATTGGCAATCCTCCTGAGGCTAAACAAGTTTTTCTTGATTAACTTATGCAATAACTGTTTTATTATGGGTATTTAAGGAATTAAATGAAGTCATCTTTTACTTTGAACCCAAGTTCTTATAGAAATTTAAACCCTGAAAGCTATGTCTTATAGGTGTAAAAATGCAGATAACAGACATCTTCCTTGATATCCTGCAAATAAGATAATAGTATTCTCCATTCTCACATTTATTAAAGCTAACTTTCTGCATTTAAATCCTTATAAGAACTTGGGGTTGAAGTAAAAGAGGATCCATTTACTTTCCTAAAAAAGCCATAGCAATATTGTGTAGGCTAAGAGTCACAGACTTGTTTAGCTTCAGAAGACTTGTCAATTTGAAGTAATTGATAGCTTTCTGGCAACATCAAAGATAAAAAGTTATCTCTATTTACATGGATAAAAACTTTTTATATTCTTTATCAATCTAAAAATACATGAAAATATGTAATTCAATATATATAAATATGATAAAGTACAGTGTATTCCAACTTTGTGGAGGCCACTTATTTTATTTCTTTATTCTAAAATCAACTTGGAATCAATTAATTGTAAAATAAAAGAAAGTAAAAATGTTTTGTTAATCCACCTATTATCAATGATTAATCATCAAATATTTATAAGAATGACTGTTTTTCCATTTCATGCTAAATCTCATTATTACTTAAGATATAACAGTTCTTCATTAAGATCTTATTCTTGATAAGGATGAATCCTTATTTTATCAAAACATTGGAAATTAAAACAAAATAATATATATTATAATCCTATATAATCATGAAAATATTAAACATAATATATATATTATAACGATCCAAACGAAGTGGGAGATCGCATCGCACCGCACCGCACTACCAAAGGGCGCCATCTAGGCATTTGAGCCTAGAAAAATTTATAAAGTAGGCAGATACGCGCTGTTAGGATTCCACTTTATTTACATATTTAGATCGTTAGCTCTTTGTCACTAGCTCAGCGGAGATGCCGAGATAAAAATCTATAAATTTTATATCTTAAATATAAAAGAATAAAATAATAAAAGCCACTGCCAGAAATTAACACAGAAAAATATTTATTTACGCACATATAAAATCATTCTAAATTCGAGGAATAAGTTTAACATTTAGATTTTTATCTTAATTTTTAATTTTACATTTAAAATAGCTTGCTATAATGTTTAATATTTTATTTAGAGGGTCGAGTATGAATGGACTACATAGGTCTGCATTTGAAAGGAAAATATTCTTCCCTGATTTAACCTTAGGCAACAAATTTCGCAATCAACTGGCGCCAATCCATCTGATACATTCATGTATTCAATGTAGCATGATACGACAACACAAAATACTATATTGTCAGGAATGTACATCTGAACAATAAGTAGAAATAGAGAAGACATTGACTCTCCACCAACAGGAATGTGACATCTGTGGGCAAGTAGATCAATAAACTAAAAACTCCATAGGAATGGACTGCGGTCTTCTGCCGACTTACAAACCCATCCATAGGCAAACAGAGGGTGTGTGGCGTATATCTATAATCCTGCCCGTAGCGGATCTCATACTACATCTACTAATTACACAAATATATCCAATCCATTGAACCAATTCAACTACGAAATGAATAACCTAAGATTACCCTCCCTTAATACAACTTTACAAAACTATATAGCCATTCGCGCCCGACTTAATTTTAACATTTATATACGTTCGCACAGATTTGTTTAAAAATGTTGGGTATAGATCGATTACATAGATTCCACGGTCAAAAACATTTCAAAATAAACATAAACGATCAAAATACAAAATTATTGATACCGACAATCGCAGAGGGAAACTTATAAGTAACCCAATAGTATTCACCATAAGATACTTGCGTTGTCACCAATAACTTAAAAGACATCCGAATAAATACATTTTAGATACTCACCGTAAGGTATCATTATTTATCGAATGTCTATATATTTTGATCAAATATGAAAACCAAAATATAATTAACCGCAAACGAATCCATGCAAGCGTCTATAAACAACTTAAATTTCATACATTTAAAATTTAAACAATAAATAATTTATACAATTAAAATAAATGGAAATGATTTTTTTATCAATAACAAACATATAAAATTAAACATCAATTGATTTTAAACTTAAAGGTCAAATAGAAACTCCATTTTAACATTTAAATTGCTTTCACGAAAGTTCTTAATTATTTAAAAAAATTTTTAAGTTCATTGTTAACAGCTTACGGAAGAAGAGTCCAGGTTCTTGTTTTTCCACGGAGTCCTTGTTTGAAACCCGGTCAGATGTTCCGGAGGTAGCATTAGCTGGTTCCTTTCGGTATCACAATCAGTTCATTTTTTAAAATAGAGAGAGAGTGTGTGATATTGCGTCTCTATCACCACTCTCAAAACAAACAGCTGGAACTGCCCAATACTCAATATTTCTCCTTTTTATATTATCCACACGGATTCAAACAACAAAACGTCACCAATCCATCACTTTCGTTAGGGTCCGAGCCAAGGCTTGGTGCTTCCATTGGTCCAGCTAATTTCTCTTATCTAATTTCCATCTGACCCTTTAATTACATAAGAGCCTTGAGGGCTAGCTTGTTTTTCAAATAATAAACAATCATTTCCATTTATAGATTACAGGAATTAATTAATACCTGTTTTTATTTTAACTTATATTAAATATTTTAATATTTAACTCTTGTATTTTTTTATCAAAAAAAAAAAAATACGTTCAAATACCCTTTTTTTATTTATATATATAAAAAAAAATATTTTTAAAGTTTAGCATCTGTGCGAATATATATATTTAACAACATTTTAATTTTAGCGTCTAGTTTTTTTATAGATTTTTAATACATTTATTTTTATTTGCGAACTTTGTTTTTCTTTTAAATTAATGTAACGACATATCTATATATCGTTACATATCAGTAAACTTCCTCAAAAAACAAAAACATTAAAAAAAAAAAAAACTTTACTTAGTGTTAGTAATTAATTACGTTACACAAATTGATTACAGTATATATGAAAATTTTAAAAGGACAAAACTTTTTTTTTTTTTAAAAGACAAAACAGTAATTACATACAAATATAATGATAAAAAAAATGTTGACTGTTGATTCCTTATTACCAGCTAAATTTCTGCCCCCTCCCTTCCAAGTTTCATTTCTCCTATCTTTTACCATTTCTTAGGCAAGTTGAACTATTAGATTTTAGTTTAACAAGACTTTTTAAAAAAAATCTATGATTTAGATTTATTATTACGTTTTATTTATTACTTTTTATTCCTCGTATTTCTCTTTACATATGCGCAATTTTTCTTACTGGCAGCACTTTTTACACAAAATTCATAACTTTATATAATACAAACAATATATTCTGATTTCAGAAAAAATATTACGGGCTTCATTTATTTTTAACATTCTCAGGGCACTCGTGTTTATTCAAGATAGGAAATTTCAGCATCAATTCCCCTTCTCAGGGTCAATCTCTGAGGTAAGGCCACACTTGGGACGCCAATTATAACGATCCAAACGAAGTGGGAGATCGCATCGCACCGCACCGCACTACCAAAGGGCGCCATCTAGGCATTTGAGCCTAGAAAAATTTATAAAGTAGGCAGATACGCGCTGTTAGGATTCCACTTTATTTACATATTTAGATCGTTAGCCCATTGTCACTAGCTCAGCGGAGACGCCGAGATAAAAATCTATAAATTTTATATCTTAAATATAAAAGAATAAAATAATAAAAGCCACTGCCAGAAATTAACACAGAAAAATATTTATTTACGCACATATAAAATCATTCTAAATTCGAGGAATAAGTTTAACATTTAGATTTTTATCTTAATTTTTAATTTTACATTTAAAATAGCTTGCTATAATGTTTAATATTTTATTTAGAGGGTCGAGTATGAATGGACTACATAGGTCTGCATTTGAAAGGAAAATATTCTTCCCTGATTTAACCTTAGGCAACAAATTTCGCAATCAACTGGCGCCAATCCATCTGATACATTCATGTATTCAATGTAGCATGATACGACAACACAAAATACTATATTGTCAGGAATGTACATCTGAACAATAAGTAGAAATAGAGAAGACATTGACTCTCCACCAACAGGAATGTGACATCTGTGGGCAAGTAGATCAATAAACTAAAAACTCCATAGGAATGGACTGCGGTCTTCTGCCGACTTACAAACCCATCCATAGGCAAACAGAGGGTGTGTGGCGTATATCTATAATCCTGCCCGTAGCGGATCTCATACTACATCTACTAATTACACAAATATATCCAATCCATTGAACCAATTCAACTACGAAATGAATAACCTAAGATTACCCTCCCTTAATACAACTTTACAAAACTATATAGCCATTCGCGCCCGACTTAATTTTAACATTTATATACGTTCGCACAGATTTGTTTAAAAATGTTGGGTATAGATCGATTACATAGATTCCACGGTCAAAAACATTTCAAAATAAACATAAACGATCAAAATACAAAATTATTGATACCGACAATCGCAGAGGGAAACTTATAAGTAACCCAATAGTATTCACCATAAGATACTTGCGTTGTCACCAATAACTTAAAAGACATCCGAATAAATACATTTTAGATACTCACCGTAAGGTATCATTATTTATCGAATGTCTATATATTTTGATCAAATATGAAAACCAAAATATAATTAACCGCAAACGAATCCATGCAAGCGTCTATAAACAACTTAAATTTCATACATTTAAAATTTAAACAATAAATAATTTATACAATTAAAATAAATGGAAATGATTTTTTTTATCAATAACAAACATATAAAATTAAACATCAATTGATTTTAAACTTAAAGGTCAAATAGAAACTCCATTTTAACATTTAAATTGCTTTCACGAAAGTTCTTAATTATTTAAAAATTTTTTAAGTTCATTGTTAACAGCTTACGGAAGAAGAGTCCAGGTTCTTGTTTTTCCACGGAGTCCTTGTTTGAAACCCGGTCAGATGTTCCGGAGGTAGCATTAGCTGGTTCCTTTCGGTATCACAATCAGTTCATTTTTTAAAATAGAGAGAGAGTGTGTGATATTGCGTCTCTATCACCACTCTCAAAACAAACAGCTGGAACTGCCCAATACTCAATATTTCTCCTTTTTATATTATCCACACGGATTCAAACAACAAAACGTCACCAATCCATCACTTTCGTTAGGGTCCGAGCCAAGGCTTGGTGCTTCCATTGGTCCAGCTAATTTCTCTTATCTAATTTCCATCTGACCCTTTAATTACATAAGAGCCTTGAGGGCTAGCTTGTTTTTCAAATAATAAACAATCATTTCCATTTATAGATTACAGGAATTAATTAATACCTGTTTTTATTTTAACTTATATTAAATATTTTAATATTTAACTCTTGTATTTTTTTATCAAAAAAAAAAAAATACGTTCAAATACCTTTTTTTTATTTATATATATAAAAAAAAATATTTTTAAAGTTTAGCATCTGTGCGAATATATATATTTAACAACATTTTAATTTTAGCGTCTAGTTTTTTTATAGATTTTTAATACATTTATTTTTATTTGCGAACTTTGTTTTTCTTTTAAATTAATGTAACGACATATCTATATATCGTTACAATATATATATATTAAATTTATCACATTTTCACAAACATATATTTATTCATCCATTCCTCTCCCCTTTTTATTATAAAGTAGTATATAAATAATCAACATTTCAATAAATTTATTATTTAGTGAGAATATTTTCTTAAGAACTTGTCCTTTATATAGGGTATTTATATTGTAATCTTTTGACAGAGGCCATATAAGATGATTGAAACATTAAAGAAGGAATAGATTTAATAAGAATTTAGTAACAAAAATCAAGTTTTGAAAGAAAAAGCAGTATGTGTGTATTTTTAGATATTACATTTATGTATCATTTTTGAAAAGAGGAAAGTGATGAAGATAAAAAAGATATTTTGGTTATTATTTGGTGGATGATTTTCAAAGAAAGGCAGGAGAAAGGACGTTTTAAAGACTAATAAATAAAATTGATATTAATAAATAGGGCTTTATTTTAATATTTAATGTTAGTTAGTTTTATTATATTTTGTAAATTGATAATAAGATTATAAATGTGAATAAGAATAATAATAAGAATTCTAGAAATTAATGAAATTTGTAAAACAAAATTTAAAAGATTAATTTGTAAAAGATGTTTTTTGCAAAGAAGTGTTAAAACATCCCCAAAGATAGATATTTCTGTCTTACATTTCTCTATATAATTACTTATCTTGAAAAAAGATTATATGTATAATCTAATAATTATCTTCTGATTCATCATACAAAATTTTAAGAATCATCTCTTTCTCCAGCATTATAGAGATCTCTTATTTTGTCTCTTTTCTCAACCACTAGTAATAAATTAAAAAAATTAATTGACCAAAGAGCAGGGAGAGATTATTACAATTTGTTCGCAACTTTCTTGCATATAATTGTCAAAATTATTTTTGAAAACCATTGCGACAACTCTCAAAGTTATAACCTTAATGATGAAGAATATAATTTCATCAAACATCAGCTCGCTGTATACTGTATCTATGGAGAAGTTTTGAACTGTGGATTAGAGTGCTTTTAAAAACTTGATAATTTTGTACTAACTGGGAAAAGGTCTTTTTTGTCATTAAGACTTTAACATGATTTTCCTACAAAACTGTCTTAATTGAATTTTTTTAAAATTATGAAAAACCTTTGCTATAGCATATATATAAATTTCAATATTTTAATTAGCATTATAAATTAATTGTACATAATGAAGGTGAATCTGCCATCTATGCCTGTTATCTAAAATAAATTTGAAAATTTTTTTTAAACTTGATTTGGAATGTATTATTTTGATAGCCAGCCTATTGCCAATCCAGATAACCATCCAATATTAGTCAATAAATTGCTACCAAATTATTCTTTCCTGAAAGATAAAATAAGAATAAAAATTGTTCTAACCTCCCCACATGACAATTAGTGAGACTGGTAAATCCTCTTTCTTTTTACTGTTACTTCTATAAGGGATTATTGGAGAGACATTTTCATATATAAAGGATGTTTTATCCATATATATATATATTCCATCATCGTGATTTAAATGTAAACCTGGAAATATAAATTATATTCCTAAAACAATTTTTTTTCTTAAGCTTATTTTATTGTCTTAAACCACTAAACATCTCGTGATCACCATTTCTTATGCTTGCTCAAGATGTTAAAAAACAGGCAAAACTGTCCATACAATAGTGCCACTCAGATCCAAGGCTCCTCAGTGATGAAAGCCATAAGCTAGAAACTAGTCTGGAGATATTGAATGAGTAGATACTAGATAGGGATTTTATGCACAAACCTTCTTGCATCCATTGATTATTCTGGCTTGCACTGAGCTCTCTCTCTCTCCCTCGCTCCCTCTCTCTCTCTCTCTCCCTCTCCCCTCCCCTCCCCCCTCTCCCTCCCCCTCTTCCTCTCCCTCTCCCTCTCCCCCTCCCTCTCTCTCTCTCTCTCTCTCTTTTTTTTTTTTAAAAAGGATAAAATAGTTTGCTTTATTAATGAATGGTGACTGACAATACATCTTAGTGTAAGATGACATACATAATTTTTTAAACAGATAGTATATTAAATTGTTAGTATTTCATACAGCAATAAATATAAAATTTAATATTTTATTCCTCAAAAGATCTGATAAGGTGAATTAAATATTGATAAATTTGTTCATTGATATTTTTATTTACTACATACACAAATAATATGTGAATATGGACAAACAAAATTGTCAATTGTTATTGAGAGTGTGGGTGTGCATGTGTATGTATTTTATGTTTATATGATTAAAACAGTATTAAATTATATGTATTTAAAACATTTTTATATATAAGTATTTAAATAGTAAGAATAATAAGTGTAATAATGATCAAGGCCAAATGGGTTGTAAGTAATTAAAAACCAGTCAACACTTAGATATTCCCAATATTAATAACAATCAACAATTTCAAACTGTTGTCAAGGCAACCTCCTTTTAACAATAAAGATGAAATCCCACCTTTATTAATGGTCTAATATACTTATATAGACCCTAAAGATTACAATTTGACTGCAGAGATTAAAATTATTGATGCAAAGAAGTTTAAATAAACACCTTTAAATAGACCCATTTAGTCTTGAGCATTATTACACTTATTATTTAAGTAATACTTTGGGTGCAATTTGAAATTTATAATTGCAGTTTGTAATGTTATAATTGACTATTTATTAGTCTACATTCAGAATATATTTTACTTACCTGTTTAAAGAGGTTTATTTAAACTGCTTTGTATCAATAATTTTAATCTCTGTGGGCAAGTTGCAATCTTTAGTGTCTATATAGGTTTATTAGACCATTAATAAAGATGGGATTTCATCTTTATTGTTAACAGAGGTTGCCTTGATAACAGTTTGAAATTGTTGATTGTTACTGATATTGGAATTGTCTAAATGTTGACTAGTTTTTAATGAGTATTTAAATAGGTATTTAAAATATCCAATATTGTATATTTAAATAAATAAGTATACGAAGAATGTTTATATTTTATTTTAAAATATGATTTCAAAAATGTATTTTAATTTTTTAATTTATTTGTTTTATTATTTTGTATAAATGTTTATTTATTACAGAGAAAATATGTTAATATCATGAACTAATGTATTTGCAAGAACTTTTATTGAGTGGAATTTGACTCTTAATAACAAAGATCATAACAACAAGCTGAATGTGAGTTATTGCCATAGAAACAATATAAATGTGACATCATCAGGAAAAAATATTTAGGCCCTTGATCTTAGTTTGATCACTCTCTCAATCTGCTTGTCAATAAACAAACTATGCAATGTTCATGTGTTATATATTTTAATAATATTTTGGAGTTTTACTATAGACATGAATGATTAAGTAGGTATATCCATTTGCTCAAAAGTCTGAAATCTTTTGAGAGATCTGGGTAATGTTGGATAATAAAAATCATCTCATAGAAATCTAATTTAAGTGCTACAATGTATAATTCATTATGAAAATATAATTTAAGGGCTACAATATATAATTCACTGTGAAATCTAATTTAAGTGATAATGCATATATAAACTTATGGAAATATAATTTAAATACCACAATGTCTCTTAAAAATACCATAAAATTAACCAAAGCTATTATTATTGTAAGAAAAGAAAATGTTAACATCTTAATATTTTATTACAGAATGTTTTATATATAAATTTGTAATTTTTTCAAAATGAATAAAACTTTTTGAAAGCTATAAACTAGGTTATATTTGAATTTAAACACAATGCTTATTCAGCATATCTACGTATTATAGAAAACATCATGGCATTTTAATAAGATTTAAAACTTTAGGTTTATCATTATCATTTTTTACATAGATTATGATATATATATATATATCATAATCTATATATATATATATATATATATATATATATATATATATATATATATATATATATATATATATATATATATATATATTAAAAATGAAGTGTCCATGTACTAAACGGAATGAATGCTTCCATAGAAAAATTCACCAAAAATTTCAAAAGCTTTAATTAAAATTCAATTTAAAAAATTCACTTTCAATTATTTTTTGTATGGAATATCAACAGATGAATTGTTTTTATATACATAGGGAATGAACTCAATTAATTCATTCTTGCATCCTCGTTGATTGTAAGAAGTTCAAAAAATGCTAAGATCTAATTTACAGTTAAAACTTTTAAGAATGTTAAAATAATTGGGAAGATAAAAATATATTAATAATGTATTATTTATATTTAAACTAATCTCAGTCTGATTAGCAGATAAAAGAGTCCAGATTTTTCTAGATGTACATAATATGTATAAATTAGTTATGATGTAAAAATTATTGCTGCAAGTAAAATAAAAACATTATAAAAAAAGATTATGTAGTGTGCTTCCATTCCTAAAAAAGTCATGCTTCATCACTGATGTATATATATACACAATAAATTATAGGGTTTGATGTAAGTTAATAAATATTATTTTGATGGAATTATATTTTAAGAAACATTCCTTGTGTTCATTGGAAAAAAATTTCTATTTATTTTAGAATGTATATGCTTGTTTATTATACATATAAATATAGCATAACCAAAAAAAAAAAAGTTAAATTATATAAAAAATAAAATTTAAATATATTTCTTAATGCTAATCTTGAGTTCTTAAAATTTATGGTATGTTTGTTTGTTTTTTTCACATATAAGAAAAGCAACAGATTTTACATATGAATATTTATGAATAATTCTGATAACAATATATATTTAATATACATTGATGACAATATTTTATGTAATTAAATAAATAAGTTTATATTTATTATTGTAAGAAAACAGTTAACAAAATAAAACCATAGTTAGTCAACTTTTAAAAATATATATATTTAAGTATTCATTTGGAAATATTTATGCAAATACAATATATTTTCTTCTTGTTTTTATTAATGCATTGTTTGCAATACATGTCAGATACATTTTAAATTATATAATAGATGTAATAATAGATAAAAGGATAACTAATTCCTGATCAAATAGCTTAACAAGGAATATTTCATTTGCTCATATCATTTTTTACTATTTTTTAGTTGTTATATTTATTATATTAATAAATTTAATTTTATAAATTAAAATTGAAATTCGTGATCGCAATCAACTTATTACATTATCAGTTAATATAAACTTCAAACGTCTTTTCATATTTTATATATTAAAATATCACTTAACCCAAAATTGAAAAAAACATTTTATTTATTTTAATAAGTTATTACATTATCTCTAGCAATGCATTATTTACATTTTGCTATTATAGTAAATAAAAAAATTAGTCAAAGTTAAACTAATGTTTTATTAAATACTATGGATTAAACTAATATTCTTATTTTATTTCAAACCAGTACAATTTGGCATTCAACATTATTGCTACTTTCATAAATTATATTTGTTGGTTTCTTCACTTGTAAATACCTTATGCTAATACAACTTAGAATCCTTATGTGTGACTTGAGTAGAAATTAGCTAGTTGGATTATCTGATATTTAATTCTGTTAAAATTAGCATTCTAACTGGGACTTAAGAATATCATTTATTTATTTAATGTCTTTTAATTCTGTTATAATTATTTATCTGTTTTAATTCTGTTACAACTGGGTCATCTGATAATTTATTTACTTTATGTATTTTAACTTTGTTACAATATATATATATATATATATATTGTTAAAAGGCAGATATCTTGACAACAGACTGATATTGTTGTTTGTTATTGATATTGTTTAAGTATTCACTGATTTTAATGATTATATATATATATATATATAGTAGCCATTGGATTTGTCCAAGATTCCATTTTTTTTAGTTAACTATGCAAGAGAAGGTTCAATCAAAATTTTCCTCATAGTTTTTTTTTCTTTAATAAGCAAAATGTTAGCCAAGACCAAGTTCGAACCCATGTTTATAGGGATTGCATACGTTTGACTTGGTAAGCAATCCGAAAATTTATTATTAAGATATTTCTAACCAAAAGATTATTTTATTTTAATTTATGGGTCAAGTTAGTACTAAAAATATATTTGAGAAAAGCAAGATGCATACATTAGTTAATCGGTTGACTGAGAAGAGGGAGGAGATGTATGACTCTTAAAACTGCGTGAGATAGTGATAATGAATGGTCATAATTTTATACTAATGGGTTAGAAATAAATAGTTCCTGAGATTAAATGAAAAAAAAATAATAATAGTTATAAGGATTAAAGTACTAAATCGGTTAATTAAAGAAATGTATACATGCGGATGCATGTGTGTGTATTTAATCTAATTGTGGATCTTAATTGTAAAATTCACAATTAATAATCATTCTTTGTCATGTTGTAAGGAAATCTTTAAGAAATTAAGTCATTTTAATACATTTAATATTCACAGCCAAATTTTAGTTCAAGGGTCTGGGTTTGAAACTGGACTGCAATATATATTTTCTTTCATTATTTAATGGGAAAAGTAAAAGGGGGAAGAGAGCTTTTCTGTTATTTACTTCTAATGTGGGTTTCACGGGTGTTATATTACCCAGTAAATTAACAGAGCCATTTAAATGATATAGATTTCACCAAGGAATTTAAGTATACAATTAACGGGGATGGTCTGTTGAATGTCAAATTAATTGGCAATTATAGCTGTTGAATGTAGAATTTATTGTTGGTCATTTGTTAAAATGCAGATGTGAATTTGGAATGTTTTTCTAAAAGAGCAAAAGGTTAAAATTATCCAGAGAAAAGGGGAACAAAAGTCAATTAATTAAGAAAGAAAATGACCAGATGGCAAACTCTATAAAATCTATGTTGTTTAGCAGAAGGGGGTGATTCTATTTGGAAACTTTCTGTTTGCAAGTTTTTCTTTCATTGATTTAGAGAGAAACTGTGCTATAAAATTTAAAAAAATATTTTTCTTAAAAAAAAAAGAAATCGTTATTATTGCTCTTTTGTCTGTTAAGAATAACTTTGCTAAATTTAACATTGTATTAAAAAAAGACAATGTGTATTGAATAAATTTTAAGTGGGCACACACATTTTAATCTCCGGAAGTTAACCAGTGGTCATGGTTGGATCAGCAAATAGTAAAATTTAAAACCCAGAAGTTTGATATTGTATATATAAGCATTCAATTTAAATATAAAATGAATTCAAAGATGGAAAAGACAATCAGAAATGGACTTATATCTTGGAAAAGTTAACCGAATGCTGTTTAACTGTAATCTACATAAAATTAAAAATGAGGAATTCGGTTCAGCCAAATAAAAATTGTATATCTGATGGCAGAGGAATCAAACCCCATCACCAGAACTTTTTGCTACAAAGGCTCATGTACTTCTACAAACGAATTAAGGAGGAACGAAAAAGAAAAAATGGAAACCAGGAACTTGGAGGCCACTTGCCAAAGAACTCTATATAAGTATAATTTTTTGTTTATTATTCACTATTTATGTAGGACATTTAATATAGAAAAAAAAATTTCTTTCTTTATGTTTGAGTATGTATATCCATTTTAAAATTAATTCATGTTGTAATTATAATTGTGTTATTTTGGGGTATAAATATTGATATCAGATGATTTTGTATGTGTTTATTTAAATGCTTTTGCTATCATTGTCATTTTGGGGGTAGGTGAAATTGATATCATGTTGTTCTGATGTGCCTTATTTAAAATGCTTTACGAACATTTTTAAAAAAAAAACACTGAGAGATATTATTATTATTAAGTGAAATGTTTTGCATAAATTGTATCAGAAGTTATTGTCAAATGCTTAGACTTATAAAATTGCGTGACTATTGAGCTAAACCATCATCATTTTCTTATAAAAGTGCATGAAAATAGTTTTAAAATTTTAATATGCATTTCTTATTATTTCTTATTGTTGTTATTGTAAATTTAAGGTCAGACACAAGCTGATTAATGCTTGAAAAATTTATTGGCTCATATTCCAGTGCACTAATTCACAAGAATATTAAAGATATGAAAGTTTTACTTGTAGAAGTTGATGTTTCGATCTGTATGTGATGTGGATAGACAAACGTCTCCACAAAGCCAGTGAAGTCTAGCTCACTAAGATATTTATGCTATACACCTGGGTCTCATTTTACACGATAGATAGGTTTTTCAGAAAACACACGCAAACAAAATCGCGCAAAAATAGAAGTAACTTACCTTGAAAAAGGGGGGATATGGACAGTGATTTTTCAAAAATTGCATAAAAGCAAAGCACCAACATAAAATTACTTTAAAATTCGCGCAAAAAAAAAAATAAGGAAATAAAATATGACTCATAAAAAATTACAAATTTGGAAAAAAAATTGATACAAGACAAACATTTTTTAACTATAATATTTAATTTTATTCAAAACAATATATTTTTATGCATAATTTACAGTAATTTACATTTTTTATACACATTTTAATTATTATCGCTACTTGCCGTTAAACAGGTTCGTTTGCAAACTGGTAAAAAATCAGATTCTTCACAAGAGGAAATACAACTAGCACCAATATCACTCTCATGTTGTGTTAATGGTTTTCTGGTGACAATGTAATTAATAATTAATCTAACAACTAAAAATTAAATTCTTATTTTTGTCTTTAATTTTTTAATTTTCAATTTTAATTGTGCCCACTGCTATTACTCACCTTTTAAAAATAAACTTGCGGACACTAAATGATTAATAATTGATTACGTTCTTTTTTAAAAAGCAAAAACAGAATGTGATTTAAAATGCAAAATTAACACGCACAATGTTTGAACAAATTTACATTATAATCTTGTAAAATTTAATGTGTGTATACATAAAATTTGGAAATCATGATTTTAATTTTATTATTGCATAAAATCTTACTATTATAAAGCACTGAAAATATTGAAATTACTCAGATGAAACTCAAATTCCAATAATGTGTGATTACTTTCAATATGACGTAAGTGCGTGAAATTTATTATTTAAAGTAATAGCACATTATTGGAGTTCGACTTCCGAAGAAACGTGAATCGCGTAACTTCAAAATCGCATTAAATAAGTCCACATAAAAAGAGACCTAGGTGTATTCATAAAGTATTTGAACACAGTGGAAGAGTTTTCCCACTTGATTATTCTCTACACCATAAGAAGGTTTCTTTATTAATGGCCAGAGGTAATAGGTATACCTAAGTTCTTTTGTATGACTAGCAATCAAAATCCTAGCATATCTCAACCTTAGTGAAAAGGTTTTCTCTTATTCGGGTCACTGCTTGCCTCATATTAATGTTTGATATTCCTTACGGGTGTACGAAAAAAGATAGCTGTTATTATAAGCATTATTTATAAATGTCGAATACAAGGTCGCAAACTCAATTTGATGTCTGGATGAATGCAGATAATGTATGTACGATTGGTGTACTTGAATATTGTTTTGTTTATCTAGTTTAATTTATCATTCGGGCCAAAAGTAATAAAGTTAATAAATGTGAAATTAAGGGTTAAATAAAAATTATGAATGTTTAAGCGTAAGCAATGCGTATATGAAATTATTTAATAAATATTTACATAGCCAGCTGAGAACTTTGTTAAAATATTATTATGTCATAAGAACATGAGTATAGACTGTGTGCACAATGATGATGATTGATCTAGATTCTGATTTATTTGCATTGACTTAATCTCACCATTCATAAAGTATCTCTAGTGTAAAGATTAGGGCAAAAGAATGTTCGATCAGAATGATAGGATAAGATTAAGAAATTTGCGAGGGAATGTTAATCCAAAATAGTTAAATAAAATTATTAAATTTGATTATGGAAAAAAATTAGCTCTCATAGCAAATCAGGAATTTAAAAGCATTAAACATGGGAAGAAATTTGGTATTAGCTGTATCTAGATATAAAAATGAAAGCATAAATATAATATATATGTGAATGTAAATATTTCTTACTCCATGGTAATCGTGATTCCCTGATAATTAGGAAATAAATATTGGTATTTTAAACTTATTGATATTATCCATTGATATCATCATCATCATCATTATCAACCATTATCAATCCACTGCAGGATGAAGGTCTCTCCAAGTTTAATCCATCTTCTCCGATCTTTAGCTTCTCTTCTCCACATCACCCCTACACATTTTCTTATTTCATCCATCCATCTTACATGTGGTCTCCTTCTGGGTCTTTTACAATCTCTTGGAATCCAGTTTAAAATTTCAATTGTCCATCTATTATCATCTCTTCTAGCAATATGTCCAGCCCAACTCCACTTCAATCTTTTAATTTTTTCAATGAGGTCAGTAACACCTGTTTGTTCTCTTACCCATATATTGCGTTTTCGATCTCTTCTTGTTATTCCCAACATACATCTCTCCATACTTCTTTGAGTGGTCTGAAGTCTCTGTATTGATCTTCTATTAAGTGTCCAAGTCTCAGATCCATAAGTAAGAACTGGTAAAACACATTTGTTAAAAACCTTTCTTTTCAAACACATAGGCATATTTCCTTTTAATATCAAGTTATTTCTACCAAAAGCACTCCAACCAAGTTTAATTCTATGATTAATTTCCTCTATTATGTTTCCATCTGTATTAATAATCTGACCAAGGTATTTGTAACTCTTAACTTCTTCTAATTCATCATAATCAATCTTTATTTTCATATTTTGAGCAAATCGATTAAACATTACTTTAGTCTTTTTAACATTTATCTTTAGTCCTACTTTCCTACTTTCATCTGATAACTCCTGCAACATTTCCTGCAGCTCGAAAGCATTATTTGCAAAAACAACTACATCATCTGCGAAATCTAAATGACTTAAATAATCTCCATTTACTTTCACTCCTTTAGTTTCCCATTTTAATCCACAAAATACTTCTTGCAGCACTGCTGTAAAAAGTTTTGGAGATATGGAGTCACCTTGTCTTACACCTTTCTCAATGTTGACTTTCCCAGTATCATTATGTAATCTAATTGTTGCTGTTGCATTTTTATAAATATTCTTTAAAATATGACAATATCCTGGATCTATACCTTGATGATCCAATGTTTAGAGTTTTTTTTTTATACTACGGTTATAAAACAAGGGAAAAACATGCGAGTCGTCAAGCAAACGGGTATATGTTTCTGTATTGAATTGTAGTTTGTTAAATAAAATTTGTTATTTGTTTTAAATAAAATTTGCGTATGTCTCAATGTTTTTGTGGGTTATTATTATCTAGATATCTCAATCCAATCATACATCAATATATTATTATTAATATTTAAATTATCATGTACGTAAATAATATCCGGTAAAGTTATTTAAAATGGTTCATTTCAGATACTTAGAATTACCAAATAATTTAGTATATTTGAGATGTAAACTGTGAATAGAGATAGTTATTGAGTGATAGAGGATGCAGGGGGTGGTCATAAAATCCTTTCTCCATCCATTGTATTCAAGCACCTCTCTAGACGCATTTCTTTATAATTTTGTTATAATAGTGAATAGGTTATGGTGTGTTTATAAAAGATTTAATAAGTTTAAATTATTCCAAGCTTTAATGTAAATAGATATTACACTACATTAAAGACAGCCCAAGATCACCTTGGAGGTGATCAAGAGAGGAGTGTTTTATCACCAATGATCTGTCACAGCTTATTCGATTTCCACACCTAATTGTTCTAAAAACCCTGAGAAGAGATTATAAGGGGAAATGAGCTAGCAAAAATGAAACATTTTAATAATAAAATAGGTAATAGTGAAATAGACCTATGGATGTGAAGCCGATGGAGGAGTGGATCAGGAAGGTGGAGATGGATATAGAACTTTGTAATTAGAATAAAATTTAATTGTGGCTTTAATGATGGTGAATGGTGGTGTGCTGAGAATAACCAAGAATTCCAAAGATATTAATATTATCGATTTTAATGCATTCTCAGTGCTCTCTGAATCGATTGATTATTTATTAACCCATTCATTAATTATTACTGAAAATTATTGAAGATTTAACCTTTATATTTTATTAAAGTTGCAATTTGGTGCCCTGGCAATTTAAATTATAGATATTCTGTATCATCATCATCATCCCAGTAGGCTTTAAAAATAGTGTTAGCTGGGAATGATGAAGCACCCATCGATCCATCCTTAAAATATTACAATTGGCATACAATTTATCTGCAAGTATTTAGTTGCAATATAGATTTAAATATAGTACAATTAATCCATAGCGTGGATGTGCGACCATTTGAATAAAATTTCTCATTTGTTAGAATAAAGTTATAATTAGCTTAAACGGTCCAATAATATATGTAATATTTGTAAACTCTCCCAATCGTTTTAGTTCTATTTGAAATGCAATGTGGATGACCGATTGAGAGATTGCAAAATGCGTTTTATGTCAATTTAAAAAGTTTTTATAAAATTAACAAAGTAAAGCATAACTTTTCAATTGGTTTGTAACGCGGTCGCACGAAGGAGATTATACTTATGGTACTTGAGAAATTATTTAATTAATTTATAATTAGAAAATATTTAATTTATACAAACCAAAATTATGTATAATTCTTTTTGTTACAATATATATACAACCTATACAAATAGCTTTCTAGTTTTAATATATATAAAACATGGATTTGAAGTAAAAGAAAACTCTTTTATTTCATTGAACTCCAAATGAAAGAGGTATTGTGTAGGTCATGGAGAAAACTTGTTTAGACTCAGATTAGTCAATTATTAATTGGTTTTCTGAAACATCAAAAAGTATGTTACCTTTCTTTACATGCAAATAATCTCTTTATTTTATTGCTTATTAAATTAAAAAGTCCTTGAAAATATCTAATTCAATATATATATATATATATATATATATATATATATATATATTAGATATTGACAGTACAATATATATATATATATATATATATATATATATATTGTACTGTCAATGGGTATCTTAAGGTTTATACATTTAAATTCCAAGTATTCGCTGATAATTCACTCATTAGGATATGTCAGGTATTTTCATGAAGGCAATTATTTTTCCTGGTCATACAACCCAGCTTAATGTAACTAAATTTTACTAATAGTTGAGAACAGAACCACTTTTTAATTTGTTTGTGAGGCACCAGGATTCTATATGCTAATCCACTGGCTCTCCTCCACCTATTTTTATTAGTCACTATTAAATAATTATTTGCTACACTCTATAGGATTATACTTTTTAATTCAGCATTGGCAATTTGTTGGCATTCTAGTAATAAATTTAAATAGACAACAACATAAATTATATTCATAAGATTTATTAATCTATAATTAAAATATTTCTAATACTAATAAGAGAATAAAAGTATAAAATCAAACTTAAATGGTTATTAAAAGTTACTGTTTTAAAGATTCAGATTTTCAGCAGTCTGATTCAACACGGCATTTAATAGCATTATAGTTCATGAAGGTGATCACTTCTAATCTATGAAATAAAGTCTCTTACCAGTAAGTTCAATTGTTCAAGTATAACATAGCATGGATTACCATGCATGGTTTTGTTTGTCCTGGGAGGAATCCATTTTACATTCTGATTATAGCTTGAGGTAATACAGGGTTCAAAGATTCAGGTAGACAATGAATTCACTCATGGCATTACTATAACTTCAGAAATGAAGAAAACATTGGCAAACAAACTCTTCTCTACAACAATTCAGTCTGCTGGTGAGAGTAACTTGGCACATTTTATATAGATGAAGATCTAAGATGCAAGTCACAAAATGTATTTGCTTTTTATATCCCTCCCTGATTTTAATCTGCCACACACATCCTATTTATATATTTTTAACTTTGATGATTTTAATGTATTTTTTGTTTTACTTGATTTTTTACTTACTTTTGATGTCTGCTTTAGGCGTTTTAATTTTAAAGACTTCAGCAATTTTTTTTGGATGTCTTGCCTCAGGTGTTTTAATTTTAATTTTCCATCGATTTCAGGCATTTTTGGATAAAAATTTATCACTTGCAGGTTTATTGGTGGTGCTGCAGCATTGCCTAGCACCACAGTATGTGTAACCGAAAACTACCAATGGTATTTTAAAAGCAAAAAATATTATTCTTTCTTTTTGTGAATTAATAATTTTAATACTACATGGCCAATGCCAACACCCTTGTACCAAAAATATGGTACAATAACTATGTAATTAAAATGAGAAAACCAATCTCCCATAAGCCATCAAATGTTGAGCAAATAAATGATCAAGAAAAGAATGAACTCACCTATTCCTGAAATTTTTGATGCATATAAGCTTACCTTTATTAACATTAGCAAAAATTCAGAGTGAATATATATATATAGTAAATTTATATTTTTTTATAAATTTTTAGTTTGATAATGTGAAAATTAAAAGATTATTGGTATATCCATGTAAACAGAAATAACTTTATCTTTTGATATTGCTGGGAAACTACTAATTACTATATGAATGTGTTTGTGTAATAATGTAATTAAACAATGACAATGGATACATAATTTTTGGGAAGCATTATATTAAATTAATTAAATCTTTTATTCACATTATTATTAAATCCATATCACAAAATCAAAAAAGTGGAACCAATTGCATTTACAGATTGAGTTATTTATTATACACCAATTATGAACAATGACATACACAAGATTTAACATCAGTTTTATAGAATGTTTCTTCAACCTGATTTACATTGGCTTTAAATAATATACACAATATAGAACTTATCATTTTAATACCTTTGTGAATTACTATTTTGGTATCAATATTTAATTATACTAGAATATATTTATGATGAATTAGAAGTCATAGGAGTATTAAAATGGATACTTAGAAATTCTATCTTGTTAATTTACATTTTTACTACGGTATTCTGGTGAGAACGAGAAATTATTAAAATTATCTCTAGAAAATCTTTCACTAAGAGCATTTATCTACGTTAACAATTATTTGATTTGTAATTTATATATTCATTTTACAAATCTTTTAAATTTTAGTTACATTTTTCATCAAATGATGAAGCCAAAAAAATCCCATAAATTCACATGTGTGACTAAATTTTTTATTCGTAGTATCAAGTATTGTTTAATTCATTCCAATATATATAAGTACACATTTTTTCTAACTTTAATTACAATTACCATTTGTTAATAATTTATTATATATTAATAGTTTTATTGTCTTTTTTTTTTAAGTTTATAATGTGGAGATTCATTACTTCACCAATAAAAAACAACAAATATTTCTATATTTTTTATGAAAATTCTTTAAAAACATTTGTTTTTATTTTCTAATTTAATTTTGAAACGGTTTAATTCATAACACTAAAAAATTAATTGTGAATGTTTACTTTCAAATTGCATTCCTAAATTATTATTTTTTTCCAGGAAAGTACTGTTTAATCGAATTTCCCATTTCAAAAGTTCTGATCAATTTAAATCAGACTGTAAAAACATCATAAATTTAATCTGATTTTAAATCTCACGATGTCATAGTTAATATTTGCTTAACTAATAAATAACTTAGTCTATAGTTAAAATTGCCTTTATTTTCATCTATTTTGTGATAAGGTGTTTGATTAATTTTAATATAGACAACACCTGGAGATAAAATTGACTTCTAAAATTATATATATATAAAGTAAGCTAAAAGTATGGGATACTAAATAATAATGTAATTAATGATTATATTTAATTACTTTACATACAAATAACAAAAATCCCAACTCTACATATTTTCATTCATAAAACATTATTTAAATTATTAGAAAAAAAAAACCAGTAACTCTAGTTTAATCTTAATAATAAATTGCAATATAAATAATAAGATTACAATAACAAAATGAAGTGATTTTTTTTGACAAACAGAATATTTATAAATTTTAACATGTTTAAACATAATTTTTTAAAAGCATTAAATCACATGCACTAATACATTATGAATCTATAATAACTTTTAATCATGTATTACTCACATGTTATCCAAATACTGAATATTAATACTTCAACAACCTCCTTATCCAAATATATATATACCTGGGTCTCATTTTATGTGGTAGATAGGTTTCTCAGAAAACATGCACAAAAATGCATAAAAATAGACTTGACTTACCTTGAAAAATAGGGGGTAGGTTCTGTAATTTTCAGAAATTGCATAAAAGCAAAGCAACAAGGAAAAATTATTTTAAAATTCACATTAAAAAAATAAGGAAATAAAGTATGACTAATAAAAAATTTCAAATATTTAAAAAAAAGTAATACAAGACAAACTTTTTTTATTACCTATAGTATTTAATTTTACATTTTTTATACATATTTTAATCATTATCGCTATTTGACAATATATGTTAATTTGTGAACTGGTAAGAAGTCGGATTCGTGATGTGATGTACAACTAGCGCCACTTTCAGTCTTATGCTGTGTTAATGGTTTTCTGTTTCTATATTTAAAAAATGAGATTGCAATCAAAACAAAAAGATTATACATTATCATTAGAAAGATTATTTTCTGTTTACAAAATCAATAAAATCTTCATTATTTATTTTAACAATCTAAAAAATTATTTCTGTTATATCTAACAAAATATGTTTTAAAAGTTTAAAATTTTTGAATATTTATTGTGATATTTTTATATGTAAGTATAAATCTATTATTATTATTTACTCATTAGTATAAATAGGTTATTTACATAGAAGCTAAGATTCTAAATGCAGCTTCAGGCTATATTCACGTTAGCTGCTAATATAATGTTGTATTTTTGAAAAAAAAAAGTATTTCAAGTCAAAATAAGTTATTAATAATTTAAATTTCTTGATATCTAATAAATATAGTGAAATATGAAATATATTAAGAAGAAACATGAATCACATAACTTCAAAATTGCATTAAAATAATCCGCATAAAACGAGACCCAAGTGTATATATTTTTAATTTTGTTATATATGTAATATGTATGTGCATATGCTCAGCAAAGATTGACATGATTATAGTGTCTAGTACCAAGAGTGCACTCCACCAGATAATAAAGCAGAAAGGGAAAAAAGAATCCCACTTTGTCAATCATAGGCAAATACGTATATAAAAGTAATATATATATATATAAGTTTTATTGGATATTTACTTACACAACTCATGAAAAGTTAGGTAAAATGTTAAAATTAAATTATTTATTAAGCTTGGTATATCAAAATTTTGAAAAGCAAACCCAAAGCTATATTGTTATATGACTGAAAAAATGGTTTTATTCAAGATATTCCTGAGAAAACATCTTAATGAATATAAATATATATATTGAACCATTCTTTGTTATTCCTTTTAGATACTTTGTAATTTTTAATGATCAAATATAATGGAATATCATTAAAGTTGCATGATTCTGAGCATGTGAATAGCTAACTATACATGCATTGTAAGATCGAAAGTGTTTTACATATTTTTAAAGCATTAATTATTTAAGGATGATTGTATACTTGTGGAGGACAAATAGTTTTTAAAGAAGCAAAGTGTGGACAAGTTTGCAAAACATGTAGCATTTTTGTGTGTGTATATATATCATAGTATTATTTTTGTAAGCTTCCATGTAATAAAAATATAATAGCTAAATAGCTGTTGTTTCAGTACAATAATAAGTACTTTCATCAGAGCTTCTTCTTTCTCAAATCATAAGAATGTGTGTGGTGAAATTTAAAATCATTTTTTCCTTTTGTTATTTTCTCCTCATTCTTAAATTCTACTGGTTGAGAATTTTAAAAAATATTTTATCCTCCAATAGCCTTTTTCAAATATTGTTAATTTTCTTTAATTCACACTTTTCATTTATGCTCTTAGGCCTTTTAAAAATCTGTATAGCTTCCCTTAGCAGTCTCTCATCATATTGTTCGATTTTTATCAGAATATGTGTTTTATTAAAATTAATGTCATGGTTTGTTAATTTAAAGTGTGAATTAATGGCTGATGAATTAGATTTTTCTCTAATTGCCAAAATGTGTTCTTCCTTTCTTTTGTTTATTCTAGGATTCATCTGTCCAATGTCTGAATGTAAACAAACTCCACATGGAATTTCATATACACCATGAGACTCAATGAATTTTATCTTTAGGGTATGGAAATACTTCATTAATTCTTTTAAATTTAGTATAAATTGTACGGATATTAATTTTCTTTAAAACATTAACATTTTATTAGTTACTCCCTTTATATATGACAGAATAGTCTTAATTTTTGAAATATCAAATCTTTCTTATTATATATAAAAAATCTCTATTAGTAATCCTGTGATCAAAACCATTAAGAAGAAGTGTTTTTAGTCACATAGGTATCTTGGTGAAAATGGCTGCCATCAGAAAGTCTCTTAGTTCTAGATAACAATGTCTTTGCCATCTACATTTTTCTTCTTAACACCATCCAGCACAATTATTTTCAGTGGTAAAATCATTGTTAGATAGAACTAAGAGACTTTCTGAGAATGCTAAAAATCCTCTGAGTGTGGCCCTAGGGTGTCATTTGATAATATTTTATTTAGGTACTTACAATTGTAGATCATTTTCATGGGAAAAGAAACTTGCAAAAATTGGAAGAATTGTCTTATATTAAATGGGACATTATTGAATGTTATGTAGTTAGAAAAAAAGATGAAGAGACAATTGATTTAAAAAGAGGACATGCACTATAGTGCAAAGGACAAATATTAGAAGTACAAGTGGAGTAGAATTCCTTATAAATAAAAAGTGAACACATAATATTGTGGAGATTGATGGAATATTGGATAGAGTGTAAAAATTAGTTATTCAATTTAAAAGAAGATAGCAAACACAGATAATTCAAGTTTATGCCCCAAGTTCTCATAATGATGAAGTAGTAGATGATTTTTACATGTATGTACACCATGTGCACAGGCTTTTTATCAGACAAATAACATTTTACAATTGTTATGAGAGACTTTAATGCTAGGATTGGTTAACAATTGAAAGATGAATATGCTATAAGTAAATTTGGTTATGGTAATAGAAGTGAGAGAGGACATAGGTTTGTGGAACTGCAGAAAATAAAAACTTTATATTATGGATTCCTTTTTTTAGAAAAATGTTAAAAGAAAATGGAAATGCAAGCATCCAAATGAAGAATTGGATTATATTTTGACTAACAGAAAATACATATTTCACGATTGTAATGTTTTTAATAAATTCCACACAGGAAGTAATCATCAATTGTAAGATGTAAGATACATGTTAAAGCAAACCTAGAAAGACAAAAATTATTAAAAAAAAACAATATTCACAGTTGACATTCCTAATCTTTAGAAGCATTTTAATGAATTTCAATTGGAACTTGCAAATCGTTTTAAAATATTAGCAGATTTTGAACATGATTCAGATATGAATGAAATCAATGGATAAATAACTGATACACTTTTAAAAACTGCAACAAAGATAGCTGGTAGAAAAAAGCAGGAACTGATCAATAAAATTTCTATCAAGACTAGAGAATTTATGAAGAAAAGAAGGAATAAAAAATATATAAACATCATGCATTAAAAATGATTGAATATCTTGAATTTTGTAAAATAAAAGCTATAGAAGAGAATAAAAGTCTCAAGAGTATAAAAGAACATTTTGGTATTAGTAGAACATTTATTTCTGCAATAAGAAAAAAAGATGGAACTATTACTAAAACGAGAGATGACATCATGAAATGTGTAGAAGAGTTCTATCAAGAATTATACAGCAATAAAGAACAACAACAAAAAAATCTCCTACAAACAATATATTTTATGATTTGTTCAAGGTTTTAAATGAAGAAGTGAGACAATTAAATTTATGAAGAAAGAAAAAACTCCAGGTAATAATGGAATTATAATCAATATCTTAAAAGAAGCAGGTAAATAAAAAAATAGCAAAGTTATATATCAAATGCCTAAATGATAAAGATGTACCAGATGATTGGAATAATGCAGTATTAATATATAAAAGAGGTGATAAAGAAGATATTAGAAATTACAGATTTATCAGTCTTTTATCAGTTTTATACAATTTTTTCCCCAAGATAATTACAACTCATCTACAAAGAACTTTGGATTTCAACCATTCAAAATAATAAAATGAATTTAAAAGTGTTTTAATATAGTAGATCATATCCAAATATTGAGAGAAGTTATGGAAAGGATCAATGAATATGAGTCATCATTACACATTGAATTTGTAAATTATGAAAAGGTATTTGATTCTATAAGCAGTTCTTTCATGATTAAAGCATTGGATCACAAAGGTATAAGCCCAGGACATTATCATATTCTGAAGAATATTTATAAAACTACAATAGCAACAATTAGATTACACAATGATATTAGGATCATTAACATTAAGAAAAATGTAAGACAGGATGACTCCATATCTCCAAAACTTTTTATGGCAGTGCTGCAAGAAGTATTTTGTAAATTAAAATGAGAAACTAAAGGAGTAAAGGCAAACGGAAATTATTTAAGTAATTTAGATTTAGAAAATGATGTATCTGTTTTAGCAAATAATGCTTCAGAGCTTCAGGAAATGCTACAAGAGTTATTAGATGAAAATAGGACTAAAGGTAAACATTAAAAAGATTTAAAAAAATACATCTATGTGTTTGAAAAGAAAGGTTTTTAATAAATGTATTTTATCAGTTCTTACTTATGGATCTGAGACATTTAACATAAGAGCAATATAGAGACTTCATACCGCTCAAAAAGTATTGAAACACACATATTAAGAGTAACAAGAAGAGATTGGAAATGAAATACATAGGTAAGGGAACAACCAGGTGTTACTGACATCGTAGAAAGAGAGAGTGAAATTGAACTGATCTGGGCACATTGCTAGAAAAGATGATAATAAATGGACAGTTGAAATCTTAAAGTGGATTCCAAAAGATTGTAAAAAAAACCCAGAAAGAGATTATATGTAGGATGGATAGATGAAATAAGAAAGTGTGTGATGATGATGTGGAAAAGAGAGGCTAGAGATCAGAGAAGATGGATTGAATTTGAGAAATCTCCATCCTGAAGTGGATTGAAAATGGTCGGTAATGATGATGATGATTATGTTACATGAACCTATATATTACATAGATTGATACAGGTATATAATTAGTCTGTATTTCAGTTATCATATAATTATAAAATGAACAATAGATTTCAAAGCTTATCATTGAAAGCTGTACTTTTCTGTCCAACTCTTTATTCTGATTTATTTCAGTTCACAAGTTTGTCTAAACCCTGAATGAATTCTAGATTAAAAAGGATTTCTAACAATCAACAAAACTTACAGAGCAGGTGATAATAAATGAGCTTAGTTTTGTTTTTACAACGTATACAAAACAAGTAAAATTAAATTGTACAAAAAATTATTGATTTAATAAACATCTCAAACATCTTTTAAACATTTTCTCTTTAGACTGAACTGAAATTACTCTAAATTGGAAATCTGTAAAGTAAAAACACCGAAACCATAACTTGAAACTATATATATATTTGATTTAATTATTCTTAACTCTCTTTTCAAATTCTAAATAATCTTGACAATGTTTTTCAAATGTAGCACCGTTATTTTTGCTCATAAGTAACGGAACAAGACCTCAAATTATGGCAACACTTTTGATACAAAATAAATTAAAGTCATAATCTCCTACGCCCCCCCCCCCCCCATTTCCATATAAATAAACTATCACTTGCAGTTTAGAGCGGATCGGAAGGTCCCAAAAATCAATTCTGGAGCTCGCTGATCTGGCGGTCGAATTCCTGAACAATAAAACCACATATCTTTATATATATATATAAATGAACTGAGTAACAGATTTGTTTATAATGGAAAATACACAACTAATATTGTATTAATAAGTTATGATGCATTTATAACAACTGAAATATACATTTTAGTAAATTTAGATAAGTTCAATCCATCTTTTCCGATCTTTAGCTTCTCTTCTCCACATCACCCCTGCACACTTTCTTATTTCATCTATCCATCTCACATGTGGTCTCTTTCTGGGTCTTTTACAATCTCTTGGAATCCAGTTTAAAATTTCAATTGTCCATCTATTATCATCTCTTCTAGCAATATGTCCATCCCAATTCCACTTCAGTCTTTTAATTTTTTCAAGAAGATCAGTAACACCTGTTTGTTCTCTTACCCATACATTGCGTTTTCGATCTCTTCTTGTTACTCCCAACATGCATCTCTCCATACTTCTTTGAGTAGTTTGAAGTCTCTGTATTGCTCTTCTATTAAGTGTCCAAGTCTCAGATCCATAAGTAAGAACTGGCAAAACACATTTATTAAAAACCTTCCTTTTCAAACACATAGGCATATTTCCTTTTAGTATCAAGTTATTTCTACCAAAAGCACTCCAACCAAGTTTAATTCTATGATTAATTTCATCCATTATGCTTCCATCTGTATTAACAATCTGACCAAGGTATTTGTAACTGTTAACTTCTTCTAATTCATCATAATCAATCTTTATTTTCATATTTTTTATTTTCATATTTTGAGAAAATCTATTAAACATTACTTTAGTCTTTTTAACATTTATCTTTAGTCCTACTTTCATCTGATAACTCCTGCAACATTTCCTGTAACTCTAAAGCATTATTTTCAAAAACAACTACATCATCTGCAAAATCTAAATGACTTAAATAATCTCCATTTACTTTCACTCCTTTAGCTTCCCATTTTAATCCACAAAATACTTCTTGCAGCACTGCTGTTAAAGTATAATTTTACCCATTATTTAATAAATTACTGCTATGTCTTAGGTTTCAATTAAGTTGAATCAGTAAGATAGCAATAAATTAAAATAACTCATTTAATATTTCTATATATATTTTAATTACTAGTTTCTACCACACGAACATACAATTATAATAATAATATATACACACAAGATTTCACTCAGTTTATTTACATTAAACATAATATTGTTTTATTTTACCAGTCCTTATTTTATACGTTTCTACAGTAGCCATTTTACCTACTGTTTTCTTTACTACGGATTTCATTTATACTGAAGGCTGTGTACTGATAACATCCCGAGAACTGAGAGTGATAAATCTCTGCCACCAGTTTTATACTATATCCCTTTATCGGGCATATATTCTGGAAATCATAATTTACGGCAGCGCTCTCTATTTTTGTGTGGAGAAGAATTCACGTTATGCGGTAAGTGCAAACCAACATATATTACATATATATATATAGCAGTCCTTCCCCCACTCTAGTAATACATATTACTCTAGTTTACTATATAGTCCTTAAATTTAACCGGTGGTTTCCGTATTCGGGGAATTTTAGGACTATCATTTATTTTTTCTCTTTGTACTCCTGGTGAGTCCAGTTCTTGCTCTGTCACTTCATCTTCAGTCAGTTCTGACTCATCTTTCTTTTTATATTCATCTTTAGTCGGTCCCTTCATGATATGGTTCATTTCTGGCTATATAGCTTTGTTTTCCTTTGTTTCACGATGATGAAGGTGGTTTATATGTTTTCTCAACACTTTTCCACCCTCCATCTCGATTAGACAAATCTGTTTATGCAATGACTGGTTTACTACTCCAGGGCTCCATTTATGTTTTAAAACATCTAACACCCATACGCAATCGCCTGGCAAAAACTTAACCACTTTGGCATTATTATTTTTTTCTCTAGTGTTTCCAGGTAGTAGTTTTGTCAAATGGGTCCTGAATGTCCTACACATCAATAGCTCTGCTGGAGTTTTACCCATTGCAGTGCTTGGAGTAAAGTGCTGAGCATACATAGCCTGTATCAAGGCTTCTGATATGTTTTTGTTCTGAAGTTTTTTTAAAATGTTTTTTAAGTGCTATACTCCTTGTTCTGCTATCCCATTACTTTCAGGATGGTAAGGGGGTGTAAGCAGGTGTTTAATTCCTCCCTTGTTTAGAAAATCTGTAAATTTTCTTGAAGCAAAACCTGAACCGTTGTCTGTCACAATAGTTTCTGGATAACCATGTGTGGCAAATAGTTCATTTAACACTCGGATGGTACAGTCCTAGTATCCTTAACTATTCGATACTCAGTCCATCGAGAAAAAGCATCGATCACTAATAGTATCAAGTGTCCATCCAATGGGCCAATGTGATCTAGATGAACACGTGTCCATGGAGACTTAGGTGGTTCCCATGTTTCATAATGCTTTGGTGGTAATCTGGCCACTTGTTGGCAGTTCCTGCAATTTTTTACTCGGGTCTCTATTTCATTTGTTAAGTTTGGCCACCATACATATGACCGTGCAAGGGCTTTCATTCATACCACTCCTGGATGTCCTTGATGAAGTAGGTTTAGAACTTGTGGCCTACCTTCAATAGGTACTAACACTCTGTCATTTTGTAAGATACATCCATCGCACACAGAAAGTTTATCCCTAGCTATCCATATAGCTTTGCTCAATTCACTAGGGCATTTCTTTGGCCACCCATTTCTGATCCACTTTATTAACTGTACATAACCATCATTTTTTCTGGTCCATTCCTTTATAGTCATGCTATTTATCTCCTTTGACTGTAATGTGTCAATGTAATTTATCTCTTTAGTTTTGAACACTCTTTCTGTGGTGTCTGGCAGCCTAGACAAAGCATCTGCATGTGCAATTGTTTTCCCAGGTTTGTAGATTAGCTTATAGTCATATTGTGACATCAAGTTTGTCCATCGCACCATACGTTGACTTGGGAGTTCTATAGGTCCCTTTTCACCACCAAAAATCCCTGTTAAGGGGCGATGATCTGTATAGATGGTGAAGTTGCGGCCATACACATATTGGTGAAATTTCTTTACCGCAAAAATCACTGCCAACGCTTCCTTGTCAATCTGGCTATAATTTTTCTCTGCAGCTGTCAATACTCTTGATGCAAATGCTATTGGACGCTCCCCTTCATAGCATGGGTGTGATATGACTGCTCCCACACCATACTCAGATGCATCGGTTGTGATGTTCACTGCCCAGTCACTTCGGTAATGTACCAGTAGTGCTTCTGACATTAATAACTCTTTTGCAGTTCTAAGAGCATTCTCCTGTGCATCAGTCCAGATATATCGCTGTTTCTTTTTTAATAACAGGTATAGTGGTGACAGCAAGTGTGACTTTCCTTCTAAAAAACTCTCATAAAAGTTTAGAAGTCCTAAAAATGCCTGCAATTCTTTGACATTTTTGGGTTTTGTAGCATTTTTTATAGCCTTTACCTTTTCGGGGTCAGGTTTTCGACCATTTTCATTGTTTGGTGTGTCCGCCAAAAGACGTAGAGTCAAATTTTTTCTTTTCTCTACTGAACGTGATCTTTTCTGGTGATTTTGATCTAGTATATTCTGATGCGATGTTGAGCATGGCCTCTTGCGCGACACATTTATCAATTGCTGTTTTGTAAGTCAATTCCGAATCACTCAATAAGACCTTCCTGAAGTTTTCATCCGTCATTCCGTACAAGAACTGTTCCAACAAAGCGTCGTTTATTTCTGGACCGTATTCACATTCCTTGGCTAATTTTCGCAGTGCAAGATCGTAATCCACGTATTTCTCTTGTGGTGACTGCATTCTATTTCTCAGCCGAAGGCATGCTATCCATTTAGACTGCTTCAGTAGAAAGTATTCATTTAATTTTTGTATAAATTCCTTATACGTAAAATCTTTGGGACGCTTCGGGTCGGTAATCCTGTTTGCTAATTGGATTATGTCTTTTCCTGCTAGATATAATAGTGTGGAAATCTTATATCTATCATCCTCAATTTTATTTATGAACATGTAATATTCTGCTTGTTCAATATAACTCTTCCACGAGTCAACATCATTTACGTTGAACTCACGCATTATAGCGTTTATGGCCGCCATGTTGTTGTTTTTTATGTAATGTTTATTATGAGTGCCTCACTTTAATATTGGGCTTTTAATCCTGTAAGCTGCGCCACTCTGCTATGTCTTAGGTTTCAATTAAATTGAATCAGTAAGATAGCAATAAATTAAAATAACTCATTTAATATTTCTATATATATTTTAATTACTAGTTTCTACCACACGAACATACAATTATAATAATAATATATACACCCAAGATTTCACTCAGTTTATTTACATTAAACATAATATTGTTTTATTTTACCAGTCCTTATTTTATACATTTCTACAGTAGCCATTTTACTTACTGTTTTCTTTACTACGGATTTCATTTATCCTGAAGGCTGTGTACTGATAACATCCCGGGAACTGAGAGTGATAAATCTCTGCCACCAGTTTTATACTATATCCCTTTATCGGGCATATATTCTGGAAATCATAATTTACGGCAGCGCTCTCTATTTTTGTGTGGAGAAGAATTCACGTTATGCGGTAAGTGCAAACCAACATATATTACATATATATATAGCAATTACACAATTGTTTTTCATACCAAAAACTTGTAATACTTTATGTATGTAGTATGTAAGCTCCTTCTTATATATTAAGAAAAATAAATGTTTTTCATTCTATCCATTAATAGTTCAGGCTGAGGTCTGCATTTTTTTTTTAATCTCTGAAGCTATAAAACTTTTTCATAACTAAAATAAAAAATAGTTAAGGAAAAAAAATTGTACAGCTCCAAGATTAATCTTTTCTTCTATGATGCATTTGTAAAATATCAACCCATTTCATTATATATATATATATATTAAAATAAAGATTTTCATGGGTTATTTTAATATATATATATATATATATTAAAATAAAGATTTTCATGGGTTGTAAATATAAATGAAATGTTGTATTTATATTTTGGACTATGATTCAAATTCAATTCCCATGCTAGTATTGCAACTATTCAGGCCAGCAACACCCGGAGAGGACAGGAGAAAAATCCACCCAAAAGATTGTGCATATATCTATGTGCTATTATTAACAGTTGAATGTAATTGAAAATTTAAATATAGTTAAATTTTTCTGAAGACATTCAATACTTAATATTTAATGATGGAAAGACTCCAATATATAAATACAACTAAAATACCAGCATCACAAACCTTAAAAAAAAAACATTAAATGAAATGTTATCCATGTACATCCATGTATAATTTATTATAGTAAAAATATATACCATGTTTGGGCTAGGTCACACTGGTTATTAATTGGGTAATAAATATAATAAAAAGTTATAGAGGTGCTGTACAAAAAACTCTATGTGTATACAGCTGTTAATATTGAGCAATGTTATGCATGTTATCATTACAGTCTTGACTAGAAATGTAATTACTATGTAATAAGTTATCATATTTTAAAACATAGCCATCATAAATTTATTTTAAATGACAAGTGGTAATACAAAGTAATAAAGTTAATCAAAGTGAAAATTTGCAATAATTTTTTAAACAATAGTGATAGTAAAAATTGGTGCCCATACACTTACAACATCGCAGCAAATAATTTACATTTATTTTATTTATTTATTAATTACACTAAATAAAAAAAGGGGTTTGCCTTGACAACAGTTTGAGATTATTGATTGTTACTGATATTGGGATTATCTAAATGTTGACTGGTTTTAATGATTATATATACATATAATGAATAAAATAACTTCTAAAACTGTTTTTATAATATTTATTACCCGGTTGATGAGCAGTGTGACTTGGTTGAAATATTGGTATTTATTTTTGCTATAATAAATTATACATGGATGTATCCAGATAACACTTCATATATATATATAACAAGTGCCACCTTTTGAAAAACAACAAATATTATGTAGTTTAGATATTAATGTAACTGGAAAAATAAATTTTAATAATCATATTATAAACATAAACTATCAAATTTTCTAAATTTTAACATATAACTTTAATTTTAAAGATTTAACACCTCAATATTTTACTACCACCAATTCATTACAACATGCATTTAATAATTTCATGGTGGGTTCCAGATGTTGAAGAATGCTGCAGTCTGATCTATTTTGATCCTGCAGATATTCTTCTGGATAGATGTTATTTTAGCAATAGTCCATTATTCAGTCTGACTTTCTGCCAGTTAACAGTTTATTTATAAAAATAATGGACTCATACTTTAGTTTACACTTTTGTAGATAGATGTCAGGTTTAATAATATGGCATGATCACTCTATTTTGTTTTTGTTGTATTTGAGAGAAATGGAGAGAGCAGTAGAAAGATTAGGAAGAGGAATAGAGATATCATTAATATGTGGCAAGGGAGTATATATATTGTTGGGTCTTATATTTGTGGATGATGTTTTTTTACATGCAGAAAGAAGGGAAGATATGCTGAGGGCATGCACAAAAGTGGGTAAAGAGATGGGCATTAAATTTAGTGAAGAAAAATAAAAGTAATGATGATTAATACTGGGGAGAGAGAAGACAAAGAATTTTTATTGGGAGATATAAAGTTAAGTGTGGTGAATAGATATAATTATTTCGGAATCATCTTAAGTAATTAGAAAAATTAGTTGGATGAATGGGAGAAAAAAATTATAAATGAAGCAAAGAAAAGAAAGGGATTGATAAAGAAATTAACAGTGTTCTCATTTAATAAATATGATGTAGCTAGAATTATATGGAAGGGAGTGGCAATAGCAGGGTTAACATATGGTAATGATGCATTATGGGTTAGTAAAGGGGTATTAGATTACTTAAAAATATAAAGAGAAGTAGGAAAACATGCACTAGAGCAAAAGTGTGGATGGAAAAAGAAGCAATTCAAGGAGAAATGGGATGGTCAAGTTTTTATATGAGAAATGCAAAAGCAAAATGAAAATGTTCTGTAGATTGCAGTTTTATGGATAATACAAAAATGGTCAAAATAGTATTTAATTGGATTATGAATAAAGGGCAGGCAACAAGATGGGTGAAAAAGGTAATGTGATATACAGAAGATTTGGATAAAGACTTCATGTCAGTAGACTTATACAAAAGGTGAGATGATTGCATTAGGAGAATTGCTGAGTGTTATAGTGATAAGGAATGGGATAGAAGAATAGATGCATTAATAAAGAATAGGGCATAGGAGAGATGGAAAACTAGTATGGAGAGTAAAAAGAGTTTAAATATTTATAAAAGTAAGGGTGATTTAATTTATGATAATAGCAAGGAAAGTAGTTTACTGTTAAAGGCTCAAATGGGATCTTTAGCAACAAGGAATATACACATAAATGGAAAAATGTGGGTGATTTAGTCTGCAAGTTGTGTAAGAATGGCATAGAAAATATTAGGCATCTGTTAATTGAATATAAATGCCTGAAAGCAAAAAGGGTACAAATAATGAAGTTGTGAAAGAATAAATATAAATAAAGTGATTATACAAAAAGTGGCTTATTGGTTTTTATGCTGGGTTTGGTAAAAGACAAGGAGGATTTAGAGATAAAGACCATGGAGTTGACAAAGATTATGTTGTGGAAATGGGATGAAGCAGGATAGAGAAGAATATGGGAAAACTTAGGGTGGGGGATGGAAAGGGAAGTCAAAGTGGCTGACAGGTTTCTTTGGGCATAGTTGCTGAGAGATTCCTGGCTCTGTATAAGGAGAAGTCATAGTGCATCACATCACAACATCATAATAGCAAGTAAAGTAGTTTACTGTTCAAAGCTCAAACAGGATCTTTAGCAACTAGACAATATACACATAAATGGAAAAATGTGTGATTTAGTCTGCAAGTTGTGTAAAGAAGGCATAGAAAATATTAGGCATCTGTTAATTGAATAAATGTTTGCAAGTAGAAAGAGTGCAAATAATGAAGTTGTGGGAAAATTAATATAAACAAAGAGATTATATAGGTGGGTCTTTGATTTTTATGCTGGGTTCAGAAAAAGATAAGGGGAATTTAGTTATAAAGGCCATAGACTTGACAAAGATTATATTGTGGAAATGAAATGGAACAGGATAGGGAAGAATATGGGGAAAATGTATGAGGGGAGGGTATAGTAAAGTGGTTAACAGGGTTCTCTGGGCATGGTAACTAAGAGTTTCCTGACTCCAATAAAGGAGAAGTCACAATGCACCTCATCTTATCTCATCATCATCATCAAAATTAAAACTATTATCATGTTTTAATAAGATGGCACAGAAAAGAGATTTTCAGAGTAGTTGGAATAATACAAGAGTAAAACTACTATTTAAAGAAAAGGGTAAGGATTATAGAAAGTTAAACAATTATAGACTGATAGCAGTAACATCACTGTTACATAAAGTTTGCTCATATATGGTGGCTAGAAGGGTCACAAAATGAATGGAAGAAAATAATATAGTGGGAGAAATGCAAGGAGGTTTTCAGTCAGATAGGCATATAAAAATAGTTTATTTGTAGTTACACAACTTATGAATAGGAATACAGGTAGACAGTTATACATGGTTTTTATAGATATAGAGAAGGTGTATGTTAGAATAAACAGAAATAGATTATGGGTAAGTTTAGTAAATTTGGGACTGGATAGAGCTTTAGTGGATATTATTAAGAAATTATATGAAAATAATTACTGCATGTATCAATTAGGGAATATAGAATCAGTTAGTTAAAAGTGGGGTGGGACTAGGCACGGATACCCTATGTCATCTATTTTGTTTTTATTATATTTGAGAGAAATAGAGAGAGCAATAGAAAGACTAGGAAGAAGATTAGAGATTCCATTAATAGGTGGCAAGGGAGTATATACATTGTCGAGTCTTTTATTTGCAGATGATGCCTTTTTGTATGCAGAAAAAGGGAAGATATGGAGTTATGCTGAGGACATGTGCAAGGCTGGGTAAAGAGATGGGGATTAAATTTAGTGAAGAAAAATGAAAAGTAAAGATGATGAATACTGGGGAAAGAGAAGACAAGGAATTTTTATTGGGGGATATACATTTAAATGTAGTGAATAAGTGTAACTATTTGGGAATCATCTTAAGTGATTAGAGAAATTGCTTGGATGAGTGACAGAAAAAATTGATAAGTGAAGCAAAGAAAAGAAAAGGATTAATAAAGAAATTAACAGTGTTTTCATATAATAAACATGATGTAGCTAGAATTGTATGGAAGGAATGGCAGTAGCAGAGTTAACACATGGTAACGATGCATTAAATGTTAGTAAAGGGGTATTAGATTACTTAGAAAAAGTACAAAGAGAAGTAGAGAGATATGCATTAGATGCAGATGTGTGGATGGCAAAGGAGGCAATTCAAGGAGAAATGGAATGGTCAAGTTTTTATAAGCAAAATGAAAATGTTATGGATAATAAAAGAATAGCCAAAATAGTATTTAATTGAGTTATGAATAAAGGGCAGGCAACAAGATGGGTGAGAAAGATAATGCTGTATGCAGAAGATTTGGATAAAAAATTTATGTCAGTATACTTATAAAAAAGGTGGGATAATTGTGTTAGGAGAATTGTTGAGTGTTATACTAATAAGGAATGGGATAGAAGAATAGATGCATTAATAAAGAATATGGAGTTGGAGAGATGGAGAACTATTATGGAGAGTAAAAAGAGTTTAAATACATATAGAAGTAAATGGAATATTTGGTGTGAGTTAATTTATGATAATAGCAAGAAAAGTAGTTCAATGTTCAAGGCTTGAACAGGATTTTTAGAAACAAGGGAATATATATATCAATGGGAAAATGTGGGTGATTTAGTCTGCAAGTTGTGTAAGGAAGGCATAAAAAATATTAGGCAATTGTTAATTGAATGTAAATGCCTGAAAGCTGAAAGAATACAAATAATGAAGTTGTGGAAGAATAAATATAAATAAAGTGATTATACAGAAAGTTGGTTATTGGCTTTTATGGTGGATTTGGGAAAAGATAAGGGGAATTTAAATACAAAGGCCATGGAGTTGACAAAGATTATGTTGTGGAAATGGAATGGAATAGTATATAGGAAAACTTATGGTGGGGGATGGAATGGAAAGGAAAGTGGTTAAGTTCTGGGCATAATTATTGAGAGATTCCTGACTCTGTATAAGTCACAGTGCATCATATCAGAATTCTTTCACTTATCAAATGGAGCAGTATGGACTTTTCTCATTGTGCTCAGCAAGAAGAAAGATATGTTTTCATTTAATTTGAAAGCGTCAGCTAGTGGGTGGAACAAGCAGTGCTACTTTTGGCCCCTATTGTGGATACTTCTGCGTGTTTATGCAGAAACAGCACCTCTGGCAGTGGGAGTACACTTTCCCCACAACTACCATTTTAAAAAATATATAAGGTGTATAAGTATTAATGTTTTTTAAAGATACAAACTACTTACAAGTAAGGAAGGAAATATTATTTGAATATTCAGTCAAGCTTTTTTTGTCATTTCTTAATATAAATTAAATGCATAATAAATTTTAAATTTATTTCAGTTTTTTTACAATTCTATAAACTTTTTAACATGTTAATTATCATTGAAAATAGTTTAAATCTAATTAATATAAAGTATTTTCAAATTAGTTCCTTTAAAAAAAAAAAAAAAAACTAACATTTTAAGCCTCTTTTTATATGTTTAATCTTCTGTGAAAAATTTAATATGGTTTTATGAGAAAGAGTGGATAACTAAAAGGGGCTTGAAAATTTGTGTTTACATCCTTTATACAATTACATTTAAAACTCCAAGTATATAAATTATATGTGTACTCAATCAAATATATATATAAATTTGTGAACTTTAAAATAATCAATTTAAAAGAAAATTGAAAGAGACAACACCCTATAAATAAAAACTTTATTTATTATATCAATCCAGCTTTCATTCCTTATTAAAATCTCATCAAGATATTTCTTTTTACAAAATCACATGATCAGCCATTCTATAGCAACTCCACCCAATGGATATTATTTACATTATAATAAATATTAGTAAAAAACATATACATAAAAATGATTAAATTTATTTCAATCCCCCCCTTTTTATGTATGGATATTTACAAAAGAGTCTAAAAATATTTTAAATTATAATTCTAAAGTTTTCAATAATTTAACAATTCCCATGCCCCCCCCCCCTAATTTTGCTAGACCTTTAACCGTGTTTATACATTTGTTTAAATTTTCTTGATTATACAAAGTTTTATAAAATTTTCTTTCATTGTAATTTTTAACATTCTTTATTACCTAAATATTTTTTACACAATTGATTTTATGTCCAGTATCTGGAAAATGTATATAAGGCCCTGTAAATTTGCTTATATAATAAATGCCAAGAACACTTAAAATGGAACACATGCCTGATATGACTGGTTTATCAAAATATATTATGGGCAGATTTACACTTTATAATATTTTTGGAAAAGATAGTTCTCAATATTAACATTAATTTCATTATTCACTGAAGATATTCAACTGCCTACTAATTCAAAATTTTCATCAAGACTTCTCTATGATCATTTCCCCCTCAAAAATGGCCACTGTCTTTATACTTCCTCTTCTATCTATTCTTTATAAACTGCTATTTAATCTGTTACTTTATTATAATACTTATATATATATATACAAACCATTATACAATTACAAATATCCAGTAACGCCCTCTGTTTAAAGATCTACAATTACACATATCCAGTAACGCCCTCTGTTTAAAGATCTACAATTACAAATATCCAGTAACACCCTCTGTTTAAAGATCTATATCTATTATTGAGATATAGATCTTTAAACAGAGGGCGTTACTGGATATTTATAATTGTATAATGGTTTGTATATTTTCTATAATTATTTCAGTTAGTGTTAACAGTAACTTTCTTTTCATATATTTATATAAAACTTTAAATAAGGTCATCAAAAAGAATTCCTAAGTCCAACAAAGATTGATCATAGAATTAAACTTGGATGGGGTATTTTTGATAGAAATAAATTACCAATAAAATTAAATATGCCTCAGTGTTTGAAAAGAAAATTTTTAGTAGGCTTGGATCTTTAACAGAAGAGAAATACAGAAACTTCAAATCATTCAATGAAGTATAGAGATATGTATGTTAGAAATAACAAAAAGAGATCAAAAATGAAATATATGAATTAGAGAACAAACAGATAACACTGATGTCATTGAAAGGGTTAAGAGCTTGAAATAGAATGGTGAGTATATTATTGTTAGAAGAGATGATGATAGATGGAAAGTTAAAGTTGATTGCAAAAGATCTAGAAAAGACCATATATGAAATAGATGGTTGATATGAGGAAGTTTTCTAGTGTGTTGTAAGAAAAAGAGGCTAGGGATCATAAACACTAGATTCAATGTGGAAAAACTATCCTGAAATGGACTGATAATAGTTGAAAGTGATAATGTTATTATTTTTACATCCATGTGATTTCTTTCACTTCTTTGTTAATCTGTTTAATTGTTTTCTTTTTAAGTCTAATTAAAGCTAATTGTTGCTTTTAAACGGAGATTAATATCTTAAAATCATTAACTTATTTATTATCTTTAATATGACATACAATTTGTTGAATTTTTCTACAACAATTAAAAAGTCTTTTCCCATATATTTGATTTTTTTTTATTATCTTTTTTCATGTTATTTTGTTCATAAATGTTATTTAATGTAATTGCTACATAACTCACATGTTCACAGATATACATACCTTGAACAATAGTGCAGACACTCAATTTATACAAATATATAACTCAAAACAGTGGAATAATATAAACAACTCCCATCTTGCATTTCATTTGAATTAAACCCATCTGGTGGACCGAACTACTTATTGTTTATTTTTTATTCAATAATATCATATCAATGTAAATTACAAGTAGTATGTCAAGAATTTATTTATATTCATTTCATATGTCATAGCATTGGCTGGAAGGCGAACCCGCAACAACTGTGTGCAACAACTGCTTGCTTGCAAGGTAGCTGCGCTGACCTCTCGGCTAACAATGCTTGACAAATTTATTTATATTTGGATATCATTAATATATTATTACAGATTACTAAGTATTATTCATCTTTAATATCTAAAATTATCAATATTGTTTTAAAACAAATATGTATGCTTTCATTTTATATAAATGATTAAATAATTAAAAAAAAAAAGCAAGTTATATATAACGTGACATTACTCTTAATAAGCTTGTAGTTACAAAAATGCACACAGAGAGCGTACCAATAGCTTGTTTGAGCTATTGGTGCGCTCTCTGTGTGTAAATGATTAAATATATCAACTAATATAGATTAACGTACAATCAGATAGCTATTGACACAACTTTCATACATGCTATATATAATATCACTCTTAAGCAATATCATTATAATTCATTGTTACTTATTCACACATACAGTTCAGGATATCCAAATATATATGTACTGATAAAGTAATGCTTCTAATGTAAATACGTATTTTTAAATAATGATTACTAGTGAATCATGTTGAGATAATAAAATAACTTGGGCCACTTAGTTAGAATGATCAAAGAAAATGTATTCTGGGAATTATTTATATTTTTTTAAGTTTCTTCAGCTGTATATGTGGAATAACCAACATTGAGTGATAGTAAGCTCAAGGATAGTGAATAAGGATAATAAATGTGTTGATATATAATGTAACTTTTCTACTGCTAGTTTTGAATCCAAAAGCTGACTGATAATGGCAAAAGCCCCTAAATGTTCTAGGGATGTGAATTTAACTGCAGCTGGTGATCAATGATTATTCAAGATTATTACAGATAGAACTAGAATAGATTCTTTTGTTTTATAATATTTAAAAAAATCATTTACATATAATAGAAAATATATTAAACTCTAATTTATTAGATGTTTTATTTTGAATACAGTTATGAGACTTTTTTTTCTTTCAATTTTTATTGTTGTTTTTTCCAATTAAATAAACTTATTCTTAATCAATTTAAGTTCAAAAATGAAAATAATCTTTAAAATAAGATATTTATTAAAAATAAATAAATATTTAACTATTTTACAAAAAAACAGTAATTAAATAAACATAAAAAATAAATTTACTTTTTTTATTCATGTTATCAATATTAGCAAATGCTGAAGTTATGCATAAACAGAAGAATCTTTTATTCTTGAGTAAAGAAGTTTATCTCTTTTTTCTTGATTACTGATTAGCTGCTGGCATCTGATTTTAAACTACTAAAATCACTAAAAGCTTGAATTTTCATTTGAAAATTTTTTCCATCAAATGATCTAAATGGATTCTTAACTGATTCAGCCCAATTGCTGCACCAATAGTATGTTTATCTAAAAATCATGCAAAGGAGCAATATAAAATTAAAGTATTTATCCAGGTTTAAAAATATATTGATAATTCCAGACCTTAAGAAGTTATTAAGTTATTAAGATAAAATAGTGTAATAATAATATTCTAATGTACGAATATTGTTAAAGTAGTATTTATTTTTCTTTTCCAACAATCAGCATCTTGTTGCTGTTATTACCTCTCGAAATATTGTGCATATACTAACCTGTTTGATGTGCTATAACTAACAGTTGAATGTATTTGAAATGACGGAAATAGTCCGATATGAAAAGATAACTTCCTGTGTGACTTTTCATTTCCTCATAAAGTACTGTCAGTTAATCATAACTGACTTTTTAAGTATATAATCCTATTCACCCCCCCTCCTCAAGCATAATTAATATGCATCAAGATCTTCTGCATATAAATTGGGTATGTGTATCAGTAAACTGGAAAATCAAGGGATACTACTAACCCTTGTAATTTAATTCATTACATAAATACATGTACACAGTAATATCTTAAATAGAGTTGCAATTCCATTAATACATATTGTGTTACATGGTTTATAATTTCAAACTATAGAGCAAAAGTGAACTGTATAATTAATTACATATGAATTAAACAAGATATATTTATAAACATGTATACATAAATCAATGTAACTAAAATAAATTAATATTTTGATGTATATATATAAATTATTAATAATTTGTCTTTCAAATAATTTTAAAACTAATTTAAAAACTGTTGTTAAAAACTTGGACTAATGCTTGACTTAATAATGATAGGAAACAATCTTCTAGAAAATCTTGTATTACTCCTTTGTTTCACAATGAAGATGTGATTTTACAAAACTTGCTTTTACATATGTGTTGTGTGCATTTTATTATTATTCATAAATTCAAGAATCTAGAACAAAGCATGAACTCAAATGGCAATGGATATGGGGAGATTATTATAAATAGTTTGAAACAAAAAAAAACTGTGACTATGTTATATAATAAAGCAGACTGATTTAAATGACTCTTTTGTGCAATAACATTGTTTATAATTTAGGAGAGTCCACATAGGCAAATAGAACATGAGAAGTTATGGCGTAAGATTCATTTAGCTCTGATATATTTTAAAAAAAATTAAATTCACATCATTCTGTTGAGATGATTACTAATATATCTGATTGTTGCCAAAGTTAAATATTGTTTGTATTTATATGTTGGAATATTTCCATCATCTAAAATTGGCTAGAGAGAAAAAGATACAGAGAAGATAATTTAAAGAAGCTGCTTACATGACAATGCCAAATAACTCCATGAGTCAACCTAGTGTGACTATTCATAATGTCTGGAAAAGATAGAGAAGTCAGGAGGAACATTATAGATAAGCATTTGAAATTTCTATCGACTGTTGGCTCAGTTGGTTACAGCATTACCTCAAAATTCAATATTCAAGAATCCTAAAAATCCAAGTTCGATTCCCATCTAGTACTGTCACTGGTCAGTCCAGCAACTTCTGAAGAAGAGAGCAGAATAATAACTCTCATTTGTGCATATACTAACCTGTGTGATATTACTAACAGTTGAATGTAATTGAAAAATTTAAATAAAGTTAAACTTTTCTAAGACATTCAACATTTAATATCAGATGATGGAAATAGTCCAACACATAAATGTAACAATATTGCCATAATCATAAACCATCAGCAAATTATTAAATATTGATTATCTTTGCCTCTATTTGTTTCCAGAAGAGATAAATTAATTTAACAATTAATAAAGAATTATCAATGTGACATTCAACTTTACTTATAATCAATTATTGCTAAATAAAAAAAGATAATAATTGGATTGAATTTATGTTGTAAGTAATAAATAAATACTACATTAACTAATTTTAATTTAATCATAATATAAAATAGATAAGTATGACCAGAAACAAGATGAATGAACTCTATCAACTTAACACTTAATGTCCCAGTGACAAACTTAATCAGAATATGTAGGTTAAGTTCTCTACTCAGAGCAGCTTTATGGTCAATGCAACAAGGTGCTATGACTTATACTTGATCTTCGTTGATTGTAGATTATCAATATGTGCCACTCGTTTAATATAAACTAATTGCCTTAAAATGTAAAAATATTTAAAGTTTCTTCATAAGATATTAAAGTTTTTTAATCATTAAAATAAATAAATTATTCAAGAAATTATAAAAAAAAAAAAAAACATTAATGAGATTATTATGTCATAGAAACAAAAGAAATGTGAATGAAAAGCAAGGAGAAAAAAAAATAGATGGATTTTAATCTAAACTAATATTACAGGATTATTGAAAGGATTAATCAAATATAAAGGTGATGGCTACATATGAGTAGCATAATAGCTCATTTATTATTTGAAATGTTTACAAGTATTGCTTGTATGAGTCCTAAAAATAAGTAATACAATCTAAATTATAAGAGTAATCAGGTCAAAAACTTGATCAAAATTCTTGGAATATTTGTAATAAATTTTAGGAACTTAGAGAGTACCTTTTAGCAAAATCACACTAAATCTCTAAAACTTTTTGGAAGTTCTCAAATTTTGGAAACTACTAAGATAGAATGCATTATCATGTTAAATTACAGTTCATTTGAAAACAATTTTTTGTATCCATTATTTAATCTTGTATTTGGACACAATATTTATTCTATAATCCTATGCCAGATATAACTATGGTTACCAAGTATATATGATTATATCTCCAAATTTTAACAAATTTCCTATGTATAAGTTTGTGTATGTGAATATACTTAGCTTCAAGATAAAATAATAAAAATCATCACCATTAGTTATCTTCTGAAAGTCACGTCTAACGTAACAAATCTGACCATGTTCTTCTAGTCTCACTATCACTTGCTTTAATTCTTAACTCTCCTCTTAATATTATCCATCAACTTTTTACTTTTTTTTCTTTGTTTTTATATATATCTTTATCTGTTTTTCACGCTTATTTTTTTATGAATATTTTTGACTTGGAATATATAACTATTTCTTTCTTTCTTTTTTTTTTTTTTTTACAATTTCCTCAATAAATAATCATTTTTTATTTATTTTCTTCAAAAATTTTACATGCTAATCTTATTTTCAAATTTAACTCTTTTATTCACCTTCAATTCCATATTCCCAAAGCTTTCATTCTTTTCTTTTTTAATTGGCCACGTTTCCATTTCATTTATAGTAACATTAATAAAGTATTTAATAACCTTTTTTTAAAAAATATAATTTCAATGAACTTCAAAATAATCTCTTGGCATAGTAATAACCTATCAAAAGTTTTTAACAATAAGTAATTGCAAATGTTTTGATGTATATATTTTACCCCCCCCCCCCGCCGCATTTTCTTTGGGACATATTCCACAATTTGCGCCTTTCTGACGCTAATGAATGTATACCATTATACATATGTATAGTAAGTTTATCTTTATAAGGCCTTATAACGATTGTCACAAAGAGAAAATTATAATGAACGTAAAATTCAGATCAAATGCTTTTCCTTACTCTTTCAAAGAGAAAAAAAAATTCCCCAGTTACGCTTTTGACAAAGAATAAAAAGAGTCAGAAGAAGAGAGATGATGTGTTTTTATTATTGATCGGAGTAAGCAACTTCATTTGAGACGAATCCAGTTATTGAAAATTAAATTATGAATATCAAACATCCAGCCAAGTGAATGACATTTCTTTCAGTTGAAAGAAATCCAAAGATGGAACCGAGTTGATACATTAAAAAAAACATCTTTTTTGTAAAAAGAATCTTCAAATGTCATTTTCTAAAGACATCACCGTTTAGAAGCATCTTGTTATATGAATATAAAGTAATTAATCAACAGGGCAAATCGGACAATGACAAAAAAAAATTTACATGTATATTACTATCATATAAGTTTATCGAACTGTATAAGTTATATTTAAGTATATGTATGTGTTTGTTGCATGTAGTTCTGAATAATTATACTATAAATACTATACTAATAGACTCATTGGTTTAAAATATTCAAAGAGTTGTCTTTCATTTACGAGTATTTTGCTAGTAAGCAAAAATTCAGATTAAGATGGATGGATATATATATAGCTCAGTTCATAGAAAGTCTGAGTACCGGAAATGACAAAACAGGGCAGGATTCTCGAGTCTGCCACTTTGCCATAGTGTTAAATCAAGAAGGGCTATATATATATGAATCTAATTAATAAACCTTTAAACTATTGTGCTTAAATACTCTAATTGTATAACAACAAATTAAAAAGAGAACTAGGATGACAGAAAAAAAAATTGCAAAAGAATATAAGAGATGACCGCAGTTGCTGGTAAGAATATAATAAATTCAAGGCTTTGTATTCCAAAATAAAAGATGTTAACAAGATGTAGGTGGTGGCTAAAGATTTAGTCTAATAATAGAAAGTATCACTTGGTAATTACATACAGCTTTTATTAACAGTAGAATGAAAGCCCAAAGTTAATCTAGGTCGATCAGGTAAGATCCAACATAATGATCATAAAAACAATGCAATTATAATGCGATGCAACCATCCCCATTGGTAGGGGAGGGGGTAACAAACTTCTACAGGTTCTGAGACCATTGTCTCTAAAGAAAAGAGGCCAAATTAAAATACATTAATATCTGCTAAAATTAAAAGGTGAAACTACACATATACATATGCAAGATCTTATTATTTTATTGCAGATATATGCAGTTGCAAAATCTAAATTCAAATCCAGAATATAAATTAACAGAATTTCAATTCTTTTGTGTTGGTGAGGTTCATCAATTTGCATTGAACAAAATGCTTACAGCGAAAATATTTTTTTCACATTGGATTGCATTTGAGACGAAATTAGTAAAAACAGACAAACAAATCATTTGATAGGCAATTTAATCAAAGATTATTTTTATTACATTAGTTTTATAATACATTTCAAATACGAAAACCTATAACCATATTCATTAAAGAATGGTAGATAGCAAAATAAAAATCATGTCATAATAATAATCGTTGTCTAATAGAAACGCTTTTTTATAAAGATAGGCTCTTGTAAATCATATTATGTATACAGAATTGTTGTATATATAAGAGCGTAACAGCATTTAATTAATCCATTTGCTGACCAACCTATGAATGATTATTAGTTGAATTTATAATAGTTAAAAAAAATACCACGTCTCTTGATTTGGTGTAGACTTGTATCATATGCATAATGGTATATATTTTCCCACTATACTGATGAGGCTTTTTATTATATATATATATTGGTAAAGATTTATTATTTACAGCAATTACTTGCCATGCTGATGACCTGAAGTTGAAAATGAAACTTAATGTGTAGAATAATATTTTTACTTCTGTGGTTCATCTATGAAAAGATGCTGGAGAAATCTTTCTTCTGTAGTGAGATCAAATAATATTCAAATGAGATTTGACCAGCAACAATTGACGGGGAACTCAATAGGTGAATCAACTACTACAAAAAATCTTGGGATTTTTTTTTTTTTTTTGTAAATTATTCAACTATGCAAAAAAAACCCTAGTTCCAAGAAACATTAAATCAAATAACAAAGATATAGATGGAAGAAAAGGATTAAAAGATTATCTATGAAGTTCGCATGAAGTTTAATACTTGAACCCAGTATCCTTCACTAAACCGCAGTCAATCTTTTTATGTATGTGCATGCACAATATTTATTTTTTAGTCAGTGCATAAAAGGTTCAATTTTCCATAGGCATAGTGCCCATAGAATGATAATCTTTTAACAGTGACAAAGGTTGCATTGTATTACAGTTAGACTTCTTGCTATCTGATCAACCGAGATTAACCTGGCCAAAAATAGTTAAACATTCAAAATTAGTTATTAGCCAATTACCTAAAAAGTACACGCTTGTTTAAAAATCTGCAGTTCCTGAGAAAAAATTCTTTCATTAAGATTCGAATTTAAGTTGCGATCATGCTAGCAAATTAGGAACAAAAGTATTTATAGTAATAACATGTTTGACTTTTAAAAGTTTTGCTTTTTAACAGACATAAATTATTTTTTATTTTGGAACAAAAAAAAAGTTTAAATATCTAAAAAAAAAAAAATTACTGCCGGTACTAAAACTTAATTTGCTCTTTCCACCGAATAACGTTTATCAGCTAAAACTCTTTCAAATGCTTAATCAAAGTAAAACTTTTTATTATTTCCTCTTCCCTCGTTCCTTTCCTTTTTTTTTCTTTCTTTTTTTTTTTTTTTATAGAAAATCTTTTTAATTTTTTTTACAATTACCTACAAAGACTTTTCATGTCATTTCAAAGATGTAAAAAAAAAATTAAAAACTAAATAAGAGAAGTTAATGGAAAGGTACTTCAAAGTAAAGTTAAAAAAAAAAAAGTTAACGTTTTTAATTGAATAAAGAAATCTAAGTGAAATGATTAACGAAAAACTCTGCCGTACACAAAAAGAAAACAATTCTACCAGTACATGAATCCATAAAAAGTTCTCTAATTTTTTTATTTGATAGTATTCTTTAAACATCTAAATTATGTTTCAAAATTAGATTAGATTCTATGAAAAGATTTGTCCCAGATTAAATAAAAGCTCTCAAATATTTATCATTAAAATCTTATTAGTAGCCTTCTTCCATTCAGACAACTCTCAATATATAGTATATTTTACACTAGTATGTTTTTTATCTCTTATGCAGGCAGTTCTCAAACTTTGTAAGTATTTGCATAAGTTCAATTTTAAATCAGATTTTTCCTTTAAGTATGTTCACCAATAACGATGATCCACAATATAAAAAAGTTATTAACAAATGAAAAAAACCCCACAACCATTATAATAACACAAGAGCTGTTCTAAAAACTGAGGGTTACCTTGATTTGTATCTCCATTATCCGATGATTTTCACATATACCAGGCATTCTTTATGTATCAAGATTTGTATAAATCAAGGTTATCTAAAGATAAAGGATTACCTGCACCAAAATAAAACATCACATGACATTCTATTTAATATTTATTTGCATTTTTGGTATTTACAACCTTATTGGCAAAAGAAGAGGATATATAAGATTTTGTATCTGAAGTAGAAGTGTGAATGTATGTAAAAAATAATAAGGAAAAAGAAAAAAATGTTTTTTAAAGAGTTTTTTAAAAAAACTAAATCAGATAAAATAAAATAAAAAAATAATTTAAGAAAAAGAAATGATGGAGAGAGAGAGAGATTTAGCTGGTGTATAAAAAGCAGTTTGTATACTTTGGATATTGTTATCAGTACAGCATACTATGTATGAAAAGTAAAAAAATAGTAATACTGTAGATAAAACTGTCAAGAGGACACGAATAATAGTATTAAAAGTAGGAATATGATAGATAAAGATTGTTCCATAAAGGAATATGACAAATGAATATAATAGCATGATGAATAAGTCAAAGTATCTACAGTTATCTCATATTCATTTCATTAAAATATATAATTTCTGACCTAAGATCAGACTTACATAGTGATTCAGACAAGTAACATTAAGTTCAGTATCTTAAATGATTTTATTCCAAGCTATGAAATTGAATAGCATGATAAACATATCAATGCTAGACACTTATGATGCAAAAATAGTGATTTCAGCGAAAAAGGCTAAAAAATAAGAATGTAGATCAATGTAATAAGATTTGAAATACCAGATACTCATACCTGGAACCCAATTGTAATTATAGGAGATTTGAACTCAGATTTTCAAGCCATTTCAACCAACCATGCTATTACTGATACACATGATCACACACATGCAGAAAAGATAAATAATCACCAATAGATGTATTTCCTGCTGAACCAACACTCATCAGTTGGTCCAGATTATCATCTCCCATACATATATATATATATATAGTCAGTGCTCAGTTTAAATTAAGATAGCAAATCCTTATACTTCAATGGACAGGCTTCATTCTACTCCAAGCTCCAAATCTTCAGCCATCCATACCAATGAAAATCTGATGATAGAATTTCCAAATCCCATGTTGATTTCCTATATTTAGATCAATTTAATATAACTGTACTTGTGTTTTAAAAAAATATCTTTAAAAATAATAGCTTTTATTATTCAGTTAAAAAATGTCTTCATCTCATGGATTTATTCTTTAATCCATCTGTTTTTTCCTATCTCCCCTAGCTATTTTAACAATATTTCTTTTGTTTATATCAGCTTTCCTTTAGAATTTCTTGGTCTATAAATTATTTATTTTAATGATTAAAGAGCTTCAATATTTTATGAAGTAGCCCCAAATATCAAAGTTCTTTACATATTAAGGCAAACAGTTTATATTAAAAGTATAGCACTTATTAATAATTTACAATCAATAAAAAATATGTATAAGTCATAGCATCTTACTGCATTGACCACAAAGCTACTTCTGGACAGAGTACTTCACTTATGTATTCTGATGAAGTTTGCTCATCAGGACATCAAGTTTTAAGTTGGAGTTCAATCAGCTTGTTTCTGGTCATACTAATCTATTTCATTTTAAGATCAAAATAAAAACAGTTAATGTAGTATTTATTTGTTATTTACAACATATATTGAATCCAATTAGTGTCTTTTTTATTTGGCAATAATTGATTGTAAGTAAAGTTGAATGTTACATTGACAATTCTTCATTAATTGTTAAATTAATTTATCTCTTCTGGAAACAAACAGAGACAAAGATAATCAATATTTAACTTTAGCAATAATCGTTAAATTTAGTAATTATCTCAGCATTATGAAGTGAATTTAATTTTTTTTAACAATATATCGGAGCTAAATGAGTCTTATAAACCATATGTTATAAATGGGATATATCAGCAACTCTCATTTCCGCATGTGGACAATCCTAAATTGTATACAATATTACTGTGCTTAAGAGCCAATTAAACCTATCTATTTTATCATATAACACTATTATTTTGGTTTGAACTATTTATAATAATCTCCCCATATCCATTGTCACTTGATTTCATGCTTTCTTGTTGATACTTGAATCTATGGATAGTAATGGACCCATATAATACATGTTATAACTTATACATATTCAAGTTTTTTGTTTTCATCAGTGCATCCTTCATCTTGGCCCTGTCATATTGCAACCATTCATCAGCACAGTCAGACCACCTTTCCCACTTGGGATGTATATTAAAATATCCACTTCACTTTTTGAGTAAGATACAATTTGATTTCATATAAACATTTTTAGATATACTTGACCTCATATTATATAATGAGTGTGCTAATAGCTCTTAACAAGCTTTTCAAAACAACCCTATCCCCAAACTGGTTTCTAGCACCCGCTTTCATCAGTGAGATGCTAGGATATTCAAGCATTAGATTTAAAATACTGGTCAAGCCCAGCACTTTTATCTAATGTTTAACTATTAAGTAGAAAATCTAAAATTTTAAAACATTCATGTCTTCAAATCCAGCTATCTAACTTAAATAGCCATATGTGTCTTCAAATCCAGCTATCTAACTTAAATAGCCATATGGACTGAACCGAACTAAGTTTAGATACACCATATATTAATAGCTTCAGCAATATAAAATCGCCAAAGCCTTAATAGCAATAAATTCTATGACTTAATTTCCTCAACAATCATTGTTATTGCTATTAAGGCTTTGATGATTTTATATCACTAAAGCTATTAAAATATAAAGCATCTGAACTTAGTTCAATCCCATATGGCTATTTAAATTAGATAGTTAGATTTGAAGACATATGGATGTCTGAAAATTTCAGATTTTCTACTGGGCTTGACTTGGTATTTTAAATCTAATGCTTGAATATCCTAGTACCTCACTGATGAAAGCCAGAGCTAGAAACCGACCTGGAAATAGGGATGTTCTGAAAAACTTGTTAAGAGCTATTGGCATGCTCATTATATAACATTAGTAATACAAGCTTATTAAATTAAGTCATGTGATATATAAAAATAAAGTCAATTTTTCATCAAGAATTTTATAGGTTTATAAATGTAAATGATAACAATCAACCCTCATGCTATCAACAATCTCAAACTGTAGTTTGCCTTGACTACAGTTTGAGATTGTTGATAGCTTTGGGTTGATTGTTATCACATATTTATATATGTTTAGATATATTTCAAATTTCTATTCCATCACACATTTTGAAAACGTATTATCAAAGAGATGTGAAAAAGACAAATGTTCCCCAAGATGCAAATTGCATACCAAACTAGCATTTTATCAGTTGGCCTAGATCACAATCTCTTCCTTATTTTGTTCAGTATTTATAGACAGAAAAATCCTATAATGTGATTACAAGTTTAAAACTTTCTGCACTCACAACTTTGATACAAACCACTTTATGTAAATATATTAATGGTTATTACTAAATACTCATTAAACTACAGATTATCCCTAGTCCAAATATGCACTTTAAATTTCAGTTAATGAATATATATATATATATATAAGCAACTTTGTAAAATATGCAACATACAATTTAAAATTTCCTAAAAAAATGTTTTATGATAAGTATGAGTATCATTTTCATAGGAAAGATGCCCAGCATGATTTGGCACAGTAGATAGGGTCTGGTCCAACTTGGGGGTATGGAAGTCCTAGGATTAATTCTGGCATCCAAACTTCTTATGAACTTCCAAGCCCATTTACATTACTAATATTATCTCAAAGACATTTTAAAGATGTACAATATTGTTTTCATTGGAAAAATATGGAAGAGGATAGAATATCTTAATGTACAATTAAACATGGTATTGAAGTATTTCAGAATGCAAAGTTTTAAAGACAGCATTGCAAAATATCAAACAAATGAATAAAGGGTTCAACATATGTAACATACAGATGTATTTGTTTCGTGGATTGGTTTGTAAAGTCATTGCAAAATTCATCTGTAGCATAGTAATAGTAGTAGTATTGATTTGTCTTTTTCTCTCTTTTTTTGCTTGGGATTGGAATGACCACATCAATTTGCAAATGGCTGCTGCTGATTTTATATACATAATTATAAGGAATTTGAACTCGAACTTTCAAGCTCCCTAGTCTATCCAATCTGCTTATGCAATTGATACATATGGCTATATGCATGTGAAAAAAAAAACTCCAATATATGTATTTCATGCCGAACCAGCACTCATCAGTTAGTCCAGATCATCATCTCCCGCACCTATATACAATCAGTGCTCGGTTTATATTAAGATAGCAAATTTTTAAACTTTAATGGACAAGCTTCAATCTTCTCCACTCTCCAACTTTTCAGCCATCCATTTCATTGAAAATCTGAGGATGGAATGCTGAAAGCCCTTGTTGATGTCAATATTATTGTCATATCCATGTTGACCTTATAATTACATTAAGTTGTATAAATACATATATATAAAGAGAAACTGCATAATGCTAGCTGAAATCTCTATAAAATATTTTAAACGCCCCATAGTTATAATCTTTCAGCCATCTCATCTTTTAAATAATGAAAAGCTTAAATTTTGTGATTAAAAGTAATATAGCTATGGGGTGTTTAATATATATATATACTTATGATACAATTTCATTTTTAAAATGTATACATTTAAATATCTAAAAAAAAAAACCTAACAAAAAAAAAAAAGAATAATGTAATTCTAAAAAAGAAAAGAAAATAAACAATCTAGAAATAAAAAGAAGAAAACAATCACAAGACTAAATCGGCAAATCATAGAGATGACTGATGGAGATGATTCACAATAGTGCTGATACAGGTGTGTGTGAAATTTATAATATCAAATTTATAATTTTTAAAATCCTTTTATTATTTATTGTATACTTTTTCATTTTACAATTAACTGAAATCTTGAATAATGGATCCCTACCCAAAACAATTTATTTTATGAAAATAAATTATACTAAACTCTAGATGCAAAAAAATTTTCTTTAACAATTTTCATGAAAAGGATCTGAATTTTTTTAAAATTAAATATCACTTTTTATCTAATTAGCTTTGTATTTTTTTCTATTTGTTTTATTATTACTAATATATATATATAATAGAACAAGTAAAATACAAGGAATAAATCCTTTATGTTTCTTTTGCAAATTAAAAATAAATCATAGATATAATAAAATATCTCTATCTAACAACAAAATGATATATAACAATAGCTGTAATATAGTCATATAATCATAACACATAAAAATAACACATAAAAGCTCTTTTCGGCAAATTTTAAATGTTTGCCCTTTTCAATATGTCTTAATTACACAAATAACCTATATTGCATAGCACAGTGACATCTACTGGCTCTATATAAAATTAATTATAGGTTTGCGTTAATTTTATATAGAGCCAGTAGATGTCACTGTGTATGCAATATTAGGTAAATTAGGGATTTATGAAGAGAGAAGGAAATAAAAGATATAAGAATATTTTTTTTTGGAAGAGGGGAAGTAGAAAAAATGGGGGGAGGGGGAAAGGGGAGGAAGAGGACTAAGGAGAAGCAAAAACACACCACACATCACATATTTTTGTACTTAAGACATATTGAAAAGGGCAAACATTTAAAATTTGCCGAAAAGAGCTTTTATATGTTATTTTTATGTGTTATGATTATATGACTATATTACAGCTATTGTTATATATCATTTTGTTGTTAGATAAAGATATTTTATTATATCTATGATTTATTTTTAATAGAACAAGTGGATGATAGCTGATTACAGTCTTATAATTACAATATATTTCAAACTGTGGACAGGAGAAAGTAATCCATAAACTATTCCAGTATATTAAGTTGATACTTTTATATAGTGAAAATGTTATTATTCATACTATCATTAAAAACTGTCAACTAAAACACCATCTAATTATTATTTTTTTGTAATGATAAAAAATAATACTTTATTTTTCAAAATTAAGTTGTAAAATTAATTGTCATTATTATTTGAAATTTCCTCTAATTTATTTTTGATGAATTTGCTAGGATCAGTTCATTGAAAGGTTGTTTATTTTCCCACAATGATGATTTCTAAGTTATCTTAAAGTGTGAAAGGGAAGAAATTCTGCAGTAATTTAGTATGCTATTCAAAAGTATCCATATGGAAAAAAGATGATAAATTAATATAAATGATAGACATTCATATCAATCCAATAGATTTCACTACTCAAATCCACATTTTTCAATTGAGTTTCTTACTAAATGCTTATAAATAAAGTTGAATGTTAACTATCTAATATTTCATTCCTCTGACAAAAAAATCTGAGCTATAAAAATCAGAAATTACCCTAAATTAAGCATCACAACCTTTTTCAAGCATTAGCTTCATAAGATATTGCTCATCACAAATATCATACCATTGAAAAATCAAACACCATAAAAATCACATTTAGTATAACATACATCAAAATAAATTTGTTTTAAGAAAAATTTATATAACAAAAAAATAGCAATTACTAATAAATTTTAGAAAAAATATGTAATCATGAATTAAATGTGCTACACAGAAAATCATAAAAGCCTATACATGGCCTTCAAGACACAGAATGTTCATGCCTGGTTTTATCTTTAGATGATGATGATGATGATGATAATAATAATAATAATAATAATAATAATAATAATAATAATAATAATAATAATAATAATAATAATAATAATAATAATAATAATAATAATAATAATAATAATAATAATAATAATAATAATAATAATAATAATAATAATAATAATAATAATAATAATAATAATAATAATAATAATAATAATAATAATAATAATAATAATAATAATAATAATAATAATAATAATAATAATAATAATAATAATAATAATAATAGTAATTGTTTGGGAGATCAATTGATATTCAAATGAGGTTAGAGTATCAATTGATAAATTCAAATTATCAAACTAAGATTCTAAATCCAGGTACAAATAATCCATGAGCACCTAATTTATAAGTTTGTTATTACAACACTGGGCATATTCGCACTTGTGTTAAATCACATATATCCCAAGTGCACCAAAGCTAAATAAATGAGATGTAAACCCATGGATATGTCATTAAACTTTTAATTCATTATTACTCAAATGCTAGATAATTACTGTTGGTAAATATATGATTAGTTGTTCAAGAGGGAAAATAAGTTTAAGTACCAAAATGGCAAAACAAACATAGATAGAACTATAAATAGTCAAAATAAGAGTCATAGATCACATGACCTTATTCTCTTAAGCTTGTAAGCTATAAACAATGAGGATTGCCAATTCCTCAACAAGCTTTGTAATAAATGCTTAGCCAGAGAAAGCACTTAAAATATCTCTGTCAGGAACCATGCCCCCAAACCCCTGACCATGGTTTCATGCTTTGGCACTCCTCAGAGAGGTATCAGGGTAGGTTCAGACACTAGATCTAATGATACCAACCCAAAGCCAGCATTTAACTAAAAGTTATCAATTGAGTGGAAAATCTGAAATTTTCAGACACCTACATGTTTTCAAACCCAGCTATCCAACTTAAATAGCTATATAGTCTTAGCAATATAACATTGCATAAGACTTAAGGCAGAAACTATAAATAGTCAAAAATAAGAGTCATAGGCCACATGACCCTATTCTCTTAAGCTTGTAAATTATAAACAATGAGGATTGCCAATTCCTCAACAAGCTTGTAATAAATGCTTAGCCAGAGAAAGCACTTAAAATATCTCTGGCAGGAACCTCCCCCACAAACCCCTGACCATGGTTTCATGCGTTGGTACCTGACACCTCTCTGAGGAGTGCCAAAGCACAAAACCATGGTCAGGGGTTGGGGGGGGTTGACAGAAATATTTTAAGTCTGGCTAAGCATTTATTACAAAGCTTGTTGAGGAATTGGCAATCCTCATTGTTTATAGATAGAATTACTATTTAAATTGTTGGCTTTATATATTGGACTATTTCCATCATCTAATATAAGTACTGAATGTATTTGGAATATTTAAATAAAGTTAATTTTTTCTAAAGACGTTCAATACTTATATTAGATTATGGAAATAGTCCAATATATAAATACAACTAAAATACCATCATCACAAACCTTCAGAAAAACAGCAAGTGCTATTTGAGATTATCTTTTTGCTTTCCTCAGATGTAAATTGATCAGGAACCTTTATTTTTTGTCATTTTCGCCATTTAAGGTATAGATAAGATAAAAGAAGTGCTATTTAACTTGGGCAATTATAATATGTTAGTAGGTCATGCTATGTTTTATTAAAAGTTGTTACAAAATATTCATTATTGTTGTAAAGGATTTGACATATTCACTATAATTTTTATATTAAGATATGAATTAATATATTTGATAGTTTATAAAATAAGAATATTAAAAAATTTCCATAGAAGCCTGATGATATCAAAAAGTAATTATGCTACTAACACTAAATGTTGAACATTATTATTATTATTGAATATTGTAATATTTTAAACAGCATTAAACTGTTGCACATGCGCTTTGGATTTTAACTATAAAATGAATGAATTGCGCTATATAAAATAATTGACTTATTATTGAATATTGAAAAATGTCATTTTATATAAGTAATCTGAAGTATTGAAAAAAAAATATAAAGATCAAATGTTTTAAAGCTAATATTTACAAAAAAAAATTGTGCAGCCCTTCACTGCTTTGTTTAATTTTCAATTTAAAAAAAAAGGAGGGGGGGGGGATCTAAGTCAGATAGTTCATGATAATCCTAAGCAAAATGTAAAACTATTTAAGAAATTATGTTTAATAAAACTAACACTGATTTTAAAAAGGAGGAAATACTTAGACTAAAATAAGATATAAACTAAATATGTGTTTATACATAATATATATAAATAACAGAAACACTTATAGTACTAACACTACATTTAATATATTGATAACAAGAAAATAAAGATACTTAACCAACACTCTTTTTTTTGTTTGTACAACTACAAGGTTATAAGGATTTTTATAAGTCTATCAATCCTTCCTGATTATAAAAAGAATCAAATCATCTGTGCATATTAATATATTATTACCACTTTAAAGTTGGAAAATTCAAGATTGATGATTGCTTTATTTAAATAAGAAGATAAAACAACTGTGGTCAAAAAAACAAAGTGTACTATGATTAACAGACATTGCAAATAATAGTAAAAAAAACATAAAATGATAGAGGAAATCATGGCAGAAGTTGACAGACATTTGAATAATGTAGAGGATATCAAAAGAGTATTAGAAACTTCATAGTATAATCAAGCAGGAATTTTACATTCAGTTGTTTCTAGTTAGTGGTGTTCCAATTATAACTACTAGATAATAAAAAAATGTATGCATGTAATTCAATCAGCTAAATCACTATCAACACTGAAAGGATTTATATTTCATGTGCAGCAGTTAGAAGAAAAAATTTCTTAACCACAATGCCTTTTATGAAGTATAAAATATAGTGGTAAAACTTTTAAGATTTGAGCATCTGTATTATGGTAACTTCTTAATTTAATTATTATACTGCATAGATGCATCATGGATGTAAACTATTCAAATATTTTGGAAAATTGAAATTTATGCTATAATGCAGTGGGCACTTCTGGATAATAATGTTATTTTCCAATATTATATCTTTCTAATTACCTGAATTAAATATTGCAGACATTCTATAATTCATTTTTGAACAATGAGATATTGATACGCTCTATCAGATCTATTAAAGGAATTAAACCTTTTCTCCTAGTGGAATGACAATATTTTTTTAATTTTGACTAAATGTTATATAATTTCATCTCATTAAGAAAAGAGTAGTTCTTAGTGCAAAAGTAAATCTAAACTATATTAACAGAGGCATTACATGTTTCTCATTATTATGTTCAGCACTGGTGTATTAACTTTCTATATGAATATAAATGCACACATATGAATTCTCTTTGGTTTACTTTTTTTTTTTTTAATTCTCTTTGGTTTAGAAAAAGGATTTTCAAACATGGTTCCAGCTACCCAGACCATCTTCGGGTTGTAGATAGCAAAATGACTTTCAGATATGAAGGTTAATTATGAATAAATGAAAGAGAAAGTTAATATGCAGTCACTGATAGTAGGTTGACACATGTGGAGGAGACAATGGCACATTTTCTATAAAATATTACTAATTCCTTTGATGTAAATGTTTAATCATGAAACTTGACTGCTATTTGATAAATCGTCAACCTAATGGGTCAGCAATAATATTCTTCTGAATTAATAGAAGACAACTTCTAGTGATAATAGTGAAGGGAAAGTCAGTAAATAGATGATCATTAATCATAAATGATTTTCTTGTTCATACTGAGCATGAAAATGTATGGGACTTTAATCAAAAAAAAGATGTGGATGTCTTGACCAACAGAAAAAAATGTAAAGGTGAAAAATCGAGGCTAGAAGATACATTAAGAATTAATACATGGAATATGGAAGCAAGCATGAGATTGAAATGCATTTATGGTGAAAGGTAAAAAAAATGAGAAAATTTGGGGGACACTATGAATTGGAAGAAGAGATGCAAATGGTGATAAAATTGTAAGGAAAATAAAGTAAGGAGTTACAAATACATTTCAAAAATCATCCAAGAAGACTGTATATATGGAAATCCCCAAATAATAGAGAAAGATATTAGACAGACTATATATTAATATAGAAAAGCTATAAAATGCTATTAAGACATATCATTCATTGCCTGGAGTTAATACTAATTTTGACCACAATATGATTATGACAAAATTAAAGTTGACTTTAAAAACAATAAAAAGAGGAAAGACATATATGCAAGATGGAATTTTGAGTTGGAAAAAATGAAGAAGAAATAGTTTAAATTCATTTGTGATAATATGACAATGAGATATTAATGATGAAAAATATGTGAATGGTTCTGATAGACATTAATGTAATATAAAGAAATGAGTATTGGAAGTGGCAAGGAAAAAAACAGAAACAATTTGTGGATAACTGATGTTATGTTAAAAAATATAGAGAATCAGAGAATTTGGAAGAATGTCAATAGTGTGGAATACAGAGGACATATAAGAAAATTAATGAGTTGAAAAAAGAAACAGATTTAGTGAAAAAGAATTAGCTGAAAAGATAATATAAAGAAATAGAAGTACTTTAAAGGAAAAACAGATATGATGTAATGTTTGATTGAGTGAAAAGTATGACTTGAGTAAAAAAAGAGTTAATGAGTTAGTTAGCAAACAAGAATGGATGGAGGTTAACTGACAAAAATAATCTATTAAAAAAGGGGAGTTATTACAGTCAGGATTTGTTTTAAAAAGATAATATATCTAATTTATGAGATTAAAAAACAAGATAAGGATACACTGAAAGAAAAAGTAATTAAAGTTATTAGGAAAATGAAAAATGATAAAATTATACAGAATGATACAATATCTTCAGAGGTGTTAAAAAAAAAAGAAAAGGAAATCTATAGTTGAGCAATTATGGGTTTGTGTAATTTGATATATAATAATAAAAATTAGCCTAAGGATTTCTTGTGAGCTATCATGATTCTGATTAATAAGAAGAATAAAATTAAACCACTAAACATCACATGATCACTATATCTTGTTAGCACAAGATGGCACTACTATATGGAGAGTTTTGCTTTGTTAAGACTTAAAATTGTTAGCTGAAAAAATATATACAGTATACAACAATAAGCTTGAATACTGTATGACTCAAAAATATTATTGAGGATTTTTAACTTAAAAATATATATGAAGGTAAAGCATTATATTGGAGGAGGGCAATATGTTTGTGGAAAAGAAAAAATGCTATTGAAATTGCTAGAATAATTGTGGAAAGAAATATTGGAAAAAGGAATTAGCATGTGTTTTGTGAATTTAAATAAAGCATAAGAACTTAAAAAAACTATCTTGAAAAATATGAAAATATATTGGAAAGAAAGAAGGTTCATTTAAAATATATATATTAAATAAAAAACTAAGAATTAGATTAAAAGATAGAGAGAATTAAGTAGGAACATCGCATGTCACATATACTTTTTACATTCATTTCTAAAGTCATGATAAAATAAATATTTGGATAGCAGAAGTGCTAACATTGGAGATAGAATAATAAAATGCATAATATTCATGCCTGATATGGTCATTGCAACTAAAAATGAACGGAATCTAGAAACATATTGAAGAAATTATAAAAATTGTGTATTGAATATGAAATGAAGTTAATTATAGATATGGCCAAAGCCTTGTAAATAGAAAAGAGTATAAAAAAATACAAGTAAAACTTGAGAATAAGGTATTCCAACAAGTGAATAAGTTTCAATATTTGGAAAGTTAATTGAGTAAGAAAGAAAGAAGTGATAATGTGATTTAAAAAAACTAATAATGACAATGGAGGCATTTACCAAAGAAAAAAAAAATCTCTGGATCTTTGGCAAATGAGTTGAGAAAAGATTGGTCAAGTGCTATATGTAGAGTAGATTGTTACATGATTGTGATGTGAATGCTAAATAAATTAAGAATAGACTGGAGGGCTTTGGAGTAAGAAAATGGAAAAAAATGAAAAGAATTAGTTGGGTAATTAGAATGACAAATAAAGTTACAATGAGAGTGAATCAAGAGAGATTTGATTGGAAAGAGTGGGTATAAAAAAAACTATCAGTTTGCAAATGAAGAATTGGTTAATAAGAGGTATTTTGGAGGGAATGATATATAGCAATAAAAGAAAGATACAAAAAATATAGACCCTACTAGATGATTTTGTATGAGGAACCACTCAAATAATAAACACAACAGAATGAAATACAACTGGATAAATTGTGTGATTGCTCTCTGAAATTGTCTATAGCACAGAATTCTTTATTCTCTAATACCAATATTAACACAATTTTCTATTAAAATTTTGACATTTTACTTTTGAACTATGTTTGCATCAAGAAAACAAACCTCAAAAATTCATGATCATTATCATTATATTCATAGTCCAAAACACTTTTAATTTTGCAAAATGCTTAATTTATTTATTTATTACTGTCATTCTATTGCTTTTAAAAGTATATATGCTTTATCCTACTTGTTTATTTCTTCTTCCATCTTTTCTGCTTCATGCTATAATTGTTTTTTTGTTAAGAAAAAGCAAGCTATCATTGAAAGTCAATTTGATGGTAAAAATATCAGATATATGTGATTAGTTGCTCAAATGGTCATGTGACAATTGAGATCTCTTGCAGTAGATTAAGCATCTAACAATTCTATTCAGTTCACCTGAGTTTAGTTTTTTATTTACTTATATTACTGATCTGAGAATCAATCCTGGAATCTCTAGCTTTTTAACTACCGCTCTATTAGTGTAATCCTACAGGTGATCAGCTATTGCAACTGATACCATTTGCATGAACACACCATATAGAAATCTATGAGAATTTTGACCATTAATGATTAGTCTCAATATCACTTAATCACATATACCTATATCAATATACACTGTTCAGTCATAAAACCTGATTTTTCAGAAGGCAACATCCATTACTGTTATTTGTAACATACTTATTATTACAAACTGTTAGCTTAATCATGATGCTCTTTGTACTTATGTTTTGCCTTGCTCTTCGGGAGTGGATAAAACTATCTTCTTCATTCACCATATCTTTGATAATTATCATAACTCTAAGTAAAAATATCTTTAAAAACATAATTTCTTATATTCAGTAATATCAGTTAATTTCAAAGAAGAAAAAAGTCAGATATCAATGTAGAATTCTCAAATGCTGTTCCAAATTAAATATAAATGGTGATCATATGATAAATACTTTTAAAACAGGCAAAACTCACTATACATATTGCCACACACAGCAAGCTAGAGTAATCATTGGATGCATACACAAGCATAAGAAGTGGTGGTCATGTGATGTTTTATAAATGCTTTTATTTAATTTACCTTGGACTAAAAACACACAAAATAATTGTTTCTTCAATAACAATTGGGCTTTTTATATTTAATTTGAAATAAAAGAATGAAAGGAAAGGGAGATCCATAAATTAATTAAGTTGATCCCTTGTTATTAAAAATACACATTGACTTTTTCTGAAAACCCATGCTTTTACTTCAAGTTAAATATAAAAAATCCTATTACGGTTGCAGAAACAATTATTTTGTGTGCTTTTATCTCAAAATAAATTATTTTAGCATTAAGGTTGAAAGGAAAATCATGCGCATTAAATAAAATTCTTTTACAATATACATTTATAATAAATATTTACTTTTATTTCAATTTTAAAAGATTGGGTTAAGATACTTTTTAATGTAAGGTGCTTTTTAAATATATATATACCACCTTCTCACACACATTACTGAAAATGTATTGAAATGATATTAACATATTCCAAATTTGATATCAAAATATTTAAAATTTCATCTGCCAATCAATCGATTTAAAAAGCTAAAAACTTAGCTAAAATATTTTAGTGCCATATTGCATTGCCAATGATTTGTAACAAACATACAAAATTTGAACAAAGTATATTAAATATAACTCGATTTCAAAACATTTACCAAACAAACTGAGTTTGTAACTTTTATGTTAAACAAACAATAATGGTAGATAACCAGTCATGATGATAATAAACAATTATTTTTTCTTATAATTTTAAAAAAATATTTTAAAGTTAATGAATTTATTTGCTTTAAATAACATAAAATAAAAAATATGCAAATTTAAAAAAGATTAACTAATCATATCCCATTTACTGATTAATTGTAATGTTACCTTAACAACATGTTGCTGATATTCTATAGATTATTTAAGCATGAGGGTTGGGCAATGTTATACATATATATGAAAGGTCTCTTTATAAAGTGGTTATACTACATCTACAGGTATCAAATACACCTATTGGAATTTAAATCAACCTTAAACAAAGGTCATGTAACTGAGGATTTTGAAGTGATCGGTATATCATTAATTTTTTAAGAGAAAGATCTTCACAGTTTAATAAGCTACTTGAAGCTGCTTAATCTTTTGCTTATAGTGATGTGAAAGTGACAGAAGTCTTATAGTAAAATCCATGACTGTTAATCAAAATAAAAAAGACTCTTCCTTTACAAAAAAACAAAAAAAAAAATAAAAATAATTATATTTTATTTTTATATTTTCCATTTCAATTTTTATTATATTTTAAAATTTTATTTATTATTATACATACACCCACACATATATAGAAAGAATTCAAACCCCCATCCAACCCCAAGAATCTTTAATTTCTTGTAAAGGCAACTTTTTATTAATGAAAAAGGTGGGTATCCACTTTTCCTATGATCTAAGAAGTTTATATAGACACTAGTTGATATTTGAATAAAACAAATTGATATTTAATTCATAGATTGAAGATTCTTGGTGTTGAATAGACTTGGTTGCATTCATGTATTTAATAAACCAATCTAGTTTTGAGTAAAATCAGTTTTATTATCTTAATATATCTACAACAGATTATAGATAAATAAATTAATAAATGTTATCTTCAAAAATAAAAAGGAAATTAGAGTTATTTAAATCATAAAGTTTAAAAAAAAAAAACAAAGTTAATAATCACATGGTTAAAACAAATATATTATTTAATAAAATATCTGGAAAAATAGATTAATGGATGAATAATGAATAATGAATTGATAGTCAATTCTAAATTAAGTTGAATTAATATCTTCTGAGCTATCATAAATAGCAATTTAACTGTGAATAAAAAGAATACATGTCTAAAGTAAAAAGCTCCATTATTTATTTACCATATGTATTTTTCTTTTTAAAAAAACAACAACTAGTTATTCACCATCATTATGAAGCCTTACATGGGGATTACTAGAATCACAAGATAGATTCACTCATAATTCATAATAATTTTTATTAGTTATTCATCAAACTGAAAATTATTCAATAATGAATAATATTTCTGTAGTTTCAATTTTCACCACAACACCCCCACACAAAGTAGGGACTGTTTTCTAGCTACTTTTAACATCTTGTGGAGGGATGTAATCATAAACATAATGACCAAGGACACGTGAAAAATATCTATGATTGCCATAATGTGCATTTTGTACTGAACCAGCACTCATCAATTGTCCCACAATCTCTTACACATATCTTTATCATTATTCTGTATATATATATATAGATAGCAAATTATTACAGTTTATTCAATGAGTGTCAAATGTGCAGCCCTCAGAATTTTGACACAAATCAGTTAATGAAAGTATATTAATAATTTTTTATTAGTCATTCATCAGATTAGATATTATTCAATAATGAATAATATTTCTGCAGTTTTAATTTTCACTGCAACACTTTCATGCAAAGTAGTGACTGATTTCTATCTGCCTTTAACATCTTGATGAGGGATGTAATCATAAAAATAATGACCAAATGCTAAAGATATGTGTAAAAGATTGTGGTCTGGGACAACTGATGAGTGCTGGTTCAGCATGAAATGCATATCTTAGGGATCATAGACCTTTTTCACGTCTTTAATCATTGTTTATGATTACATCCCTCCACAAGGTATTGAAAGCAGATAGAAAACAGTCTCTACTTTGCATGAAAGTGTTGTGAAAACTAAAACTACAGAAATATTATTTATTATTGAATAATCTCTAGTCTGTTTGAATGACTAATAAAAATTATTAATATATATTCATTAAGAGATTTGTATCAAAGTTGTGACGGCTGCACATTTGACACTTATCAAATAAACTGTAGTAATTTGCTATATATATATACTGAACAATGATAAAGATATGTGTAAGAGATTGTGGTCTGGGACAACTCATGAGTGCTGGTTCAGCATCTTGGGGATCAGATTTTTTTCACATCTTTGGTCATTATGTTTATGATTACTTCCCTCCACAAGGTGTTACCTTGGGTGAAAGTGTTATAGTGAAAATTAAAGCTACAGAAATATTATTCATTATTAGATTCATTCATAGTTTTATGAAATCCTTTATTCTGCAATTATATGCACATAATTTGCACTTTACTATGACTAAAGGCTTCGTGGTTTGGGTTTGTCTACATCTATATAAATCAGAGGTCGAAACATTTTATTTCTGAAACAGATAGGAAGCTGGTTTTATCAATAGTGTTTTTCATTAAAATTTGTGAAGCAGATCAAACTAAATATTAAGATGCTAGAATAAAATGTGTTTACATGTGGCAAATAATGGTAACCAATCATCGATGATGAAAGTAGTGAATTCAACCTGCTTTCGAACAGTAAAACGTACATAAAAAATATTTACGTATATATTGTACACAACTTTTATTTCATTTCTTTTATTTTATCAATCTGCTATCTGGATTTTAAAAGTGTTTACGGTATTATATAAGCCTTCTCAGCTGTTAAGTTGTAATGAAATTCAATATAATCGATTCGAAACTGAATTAGAAATATGTGAAAATTGAATACTTCTAAAATATCCCCCCTCCCCAATGGTTTGATGGTACATTTTGCAATTAAAAGTGCTGGAATCCATCTGGCGATTACTAGAACGATCTCAAAGTCTATAATTATATTGTTGACAGACACATGCAAGGTGAAGGGACTGCCTAACAACAGTTTAATAGAAATTTTTCAATCATTGACAGACGTAATAAATACTACAAAATACAGACGATTTTGAAATAATAAATAAACAAATTTGAAGAAAAGATTACAGCCTTCAAAAAAGTATTTGATATACAATTATAGAAAAATAATTGCGACGGATTATAAAATAATTGTATAATATGTTTTCGAATTATGTTTGTTGTTTTTCTCATCAATTATATTGTTAATGATATAAGTGCTTATTAAAATTAATAATATAAATTTAGCTATTGAAATACTCGAATAAATTGATTGAAGGGATGGCAAAATATCACGACAATCATAAAATATTTTTATTGCTTGTATATAAGAATTTTATTTTCCTTATAATCTCGATTGGTATTGCACAGAGAATTTATATAATAAACACTTCATTACTTTAGCTATCCGGGTTTTTTTCTTTCATTTTAATTATTATATTTTAAATATTCTTAAATTTATTCCCGCTTTTTTTTTTTTTTTAAAAAAAAATCAACTTGATACAGTCTATTAATTCTAACAAAAAAAAAAAAAAAACCGCACCATTTTCTTTTCAAAATTTGCAAACTGGATTATTAATAAAGAACAAATTTTGGAAATAAAATGCTGTGAGAAGTAATAATATTCATTAATACCTTTACTATAATTATGTTGGTTATCAAGTCTCCTATATATTTTTTAGTATTGTCGTTCTCTTTAATTTTTGATTTCCTTTTTTTCATATTAATCATTAGTCTATCATTCTTACTACTGTATATCGCTGCCACCATCCCCCCCCCCTACACTTGCTATCATATATACAAAAGATAAATATAATAGTACCATGACTGCACCCGCAAATATCTCTTTATTTATATCAATTGGAAACAAGAAGGTCTTCAAAAAAGGAGTCATCACAGAGGCATTTTTGGCTTGGATGGAACTATTTTTTATTGTTATTTTGTTTATTTTGGCTAAAATATCATCACTATCAGTCATTCACCTTTTTTCTTTGAGTATAATATATTTCTCATGAAGACTATTTTCACTATTATCTCTATTATTCTAATTTATCTTATCATAGTTTTTTACTTACAATGTAAGTACTTACTATTATCATAATATTAATTTTTTTTTTTTAACTTTTAAAATCAGTATTTACATTTTTTCTTATGTGTATTGTCTTCAATAGAGATATATAGTAACAGTGTAGACAAGGAATATCATCTCCAAGTGTATATTTAAATCCAACCTAAATCAAAAAAATTTTGTATCTATTACATTATTCATAACCAAATACGTTAAGTTAGCAAACACCATGTGACATTTACTAGCTAATGTGATGTATTTAAACAAGGAGAGAGCTACTGCTTACAAAATCAATTGTTTATAAATACAAACTATCCTACAATTTTGAATAATCAAATAGGATCATGTGATATTCTAGTAAAAGCGATAGTGTGAGCTTTGATCTAAGAGCCTTTGGCTCTTCAGACCATTATTTTAACACTCTGCCAAATTGGATAGGGCATATTAAGCTGAATAATTAGTTTCCCAGAAGGTCATGTGACATTTCAATACTGGAAGTGATTAATTGAATATTGATCTAGAAACCTGTAAATCTGCACTTCATCTCTTTACAATTGTACTAAATCATACATGACTCATTTATATAAAGAGAGGTCATCTTGTGTGATCACAGAATTGTTCATTGAGATAAAAGCAAACTCAAACAACCTAATATCTAAAATGCAGTACACAGATCTCTTCAAAATCGATCTTCCATGTACAAAAAAGAATATTACACAGCTTGATAACTACCAGTTGGTGAAGATTTTAAAGTTTTTTCCCCCTTATTAACTCTCCAGTTAAAAGAAGTGGATTCTAATAATTAGATAGATAACTAGATTGGCTATAACAGGATATATAAAAAAGAATAATAAACTTAGAAGTTCTTAGCTATATGAACAATTATAAAAGTTGTATCTATATCTAAACTACAATTTATGAATATGGTAGATAAATAAACTAACTTTTATAATTAAAATGAATAATTTGGGACACTTTGTAAAGTCAAAAATTCAAGCAATGGTTGTGGAGCAGAAGATATATAAAATTAAGTTTGGTTTATTGCTAAATAGCTACAATACAACATCTGTGATAAGCAAAAAATAATTGCTTAAATATATTCATTTCTATTTTATGTTAAGAATTAAGTTTTTTCAAAAAAGGCAAACCTCTGTGATTTTAGTGGAATAGCAGAATCTAAAGAAATAAACGTTCTCAAATCTAATTTCAGAATTGATTAATTCTATACAATAGTTATGCTAACATGTCACTTTGCTGATCCAACATCAGATGATCTCCTAAGCAGCTGACTATATAATTGAATATATATAGTGAAGCAGACGATCTGATGCTCAGATCATGCTGCACAGCCCACTTACAGTCTCCTAACACCAAACCATGTTTAAACCCATCCTTATGAGTGTATACATATTTACTAACATACATTTTTTCTTTGCTTAGCCATTTAAACATAATTGACGTAAATATTTTTATATCTTAACGCAAAATAATTTAATAAATAAATATTTAATATTATTTTAATGTGTATACATGCATAATGGATAAATATATATATATTCAGTGTGGGAAGATATAATAAATGGTATAAATAGTTATATTATTCACGCATCTTAAAATTCATATATGAAATGTATTATTTTTTTTTATATTTAATTTAGCGGTCAGAAAATGATGCAATTCTTTTAAGAAGTTTCTCGAACACAACTAAAAACAATTACCCAGAAAAGCCCATTAGTTAAAATTAAAAGGTTACGATTTGTAATAGTAAAGTAAAATCCATTAGTGGAAATTTTATCCAACCAACTTGTTTTAAAATCATAAGACTTATTTTAAAATAATCGTTCGAGCAACTTGTAACAGGATTGCATTGTTTCAAAAGACTTACAAAACAAAAGAGATCCGGTCAGCAGATTTTAGCTTGGCTAAAGTGCTCAAATTGCCTCATGTCCAGCAGTTAAGTGCTATCCTACATCATCAAAAAAAGAGTATAAATACTGCTGGATTTGAATCTAAAAAAGAGGAGACAACCATAAATTAACGATGGTCCACATAATCCACGCTAGTTTTAATCTTCATCCAATGTGCCGTGAGTAGGGGGAACTTCACCTTCCCCTCTGTTCCAACATGCTCGTTCCCATAAGAAAAGCTCCGGATCCCATGCCTATAAACTTTCAAATGTCTAATAATTAAATAAGTAAAATGCTACCTGTGATGCCTTATTCCAAACCTAGTCTAGTGTATTACTGCCGATGAACATTCCAAACATCAAGAACCGCTACTATTTATGAAAGGTAAAAGAACTTTAGCCGCTTTATGATTCTATTAAATTCAGCCTTCTATAACAACAATAATCCTGAAGCTCTATTCTAATATCTTATGTAAATATTTATATCTTATGTAATTTTACTTAGCTACAACTCTATATAACCAAACCTATTCTATCATTGAGCCTCTATTCAATATGTTTTTTTATTTTATTATTTCCATGCGGCAATAATTTTATTTCATTATTATATTACATATTTTTTGTGTTTTAAAATGCCAGTAATATTTCAAACTCGCTAGCATATAATTCCTTTCTAGTTTCCCCACCCATCACCTGTGGGGTAATTAAGAACTTATTTTAATTAAAAACAAGTCCTATTTGACTTATGCAAGTGCTTGTGAGTTTGGAAAAACAATGTCATTATCTTATAAATTGTTGTAGGAAAACAGATCAACATCTGTTTTTCTAAAAATGTTTTTTATCTTTTTAAATGCGCTAATCCTAACCGTAAATGTATTTTATATATGTAAAATCTAATTATTATCCCAGTTATTTCCACCACCCCATTTGTTTCCATATAAACATGTTGATTTCTAATAATAGCATTTATTAACTGAAATTTGTATTTATTAATGGTGTGGGAAGTTATAAATAATCTAAAGTAAAGGGAAAGGGGAATCTTTAAGTCTTAAAATTTATATAATTTAATTAATTTAAATCATCCATGCCTGTTTAGCGATTAGATCATACCATTATGCAGGGTATTCTATAATTTATCGGCATTAAGTAATTAAAATAGTCTTTAAAGCTATATATTTTGTTATCCCAAGCATTGCATGCATATAGGTACACTCATTTCTGTATTATATATTCGTGCTTCTCTTATTCAGAGGGATCACAAGTTCAAACCCTGTTATCCTTCTTAAAGTCCAAGAACCAGGCTTAAATCCCCCTGGGGACTTATTTGGTTGTATGTGCATGCTTTATATGGGGATCGCTCTGAAAAAACCAGCCCAATAAATACATAGCCGACCGCTCTTCGTACATAAACCGAGCCTGCCAACGTTTGCAGAGTTATATCGGTATTTTCTTCAAATAAATTATATGAAGCACATGCTAGGATCGGTGACTGGATCACATAACTATGCCACCATGTACGCACCACCTCTCTGTTATATTTCTAATAAACCTATGAACATCCATAAGCCATAATGTTGTGATTTTTGCTAAACAGATCTATGTCCACTATTTAAAATGTGCGTCATTGTGACGACATTATTATTATTAATATATATTCATCAGCTATCCCACACATGTCTGTCACTTTATAAATTGAATATTAATCACTATATTTTGTACAAATGTAATGCTTCGTTAGAAAATAATAATTATCTTTCAAATCGGTTAAATGCTATTTTGTTCCTTCTGGGAGTGTAGTGGTACTTCAATATTAGATTTCTTAGTAGCGCTAAATCTTATATTCATCGTTATAGTCTATATATTACTGGCAGAGCCGCAACTATAAATAAAGTCAACTGTTAAATGTGATTCTTAATTTAACAACCAAATGTAATATGATTTCTCTATGACCAACTGTCATATAATATTTATGAGGCCAATCATCAATCAATGATAATACACATTTACTTATGTTTTGTCAAATAATAAATCTTAAATATATATTTTATAACCTTTCCGAATCATTGTATTTTCTTTTATTTAAATTAGTATTTTAATTAATACGTTATGCCTGTACTGACTAGATGATCCCCTAATATATAATTAATATGAAAGGTCACAATCGTTAAATTCTTCTAAATTATATTTCATGCTAAATATTCCACCATTAAACTTAAATTAGAGTCTTTTTGTGTCTCCGATGTGCGATGCCGACGGAGAGAGATAAAATTAGATCAATATCATCGGGATTGTTGGTCATAAGTTGATAGATCTGGAAAATAGGCAAATAGGGCAGAATTCATGAGTGTTCCTGACTTATGTATCTTGCGCAGGATTGGATTCGAGGTATTTTTGCCTAGATGCTAGCTCTTGTTATGTGAACATACAAAACCGACCAGTACAATAGGTATGAAATGATTTATGATAGAATTATATTTTGATTGATTTTGATAACTTGATAACATATGTGGTTTTGCCATTTTCATATTAATTGTGCTCATTTTGAGGGAGAGGGTGCACTGAATCATTTTGTGATATTTACTCATCATTAGATACTTCTAAATAAAGATTATATAAAATTATCAATTGATGATATATGAAGACACTCAAAATAAAAACATGAAGAAACAGAATGTATATGACCAGACGAGATTAAATGAAATCACTAGAAAACTAATATATAGTGTGATCTTTTTTGAGACATAATAAATACATTTATATATGTAATATATGTTCACTATCGCTGTCAAGAATTTATATCTATTACACAGTGAAGCTGCAATATGTATGATATTAAATTACGTGACTAAAAGGTAAACAAATAAGTAATAAAAACAATGAAATTTATGAACTTATTAAATTCTACAAATTTAAGTAGATAGCAGTCAATTTTTTTTTTCACTAAATATCACATTCTCAAACATGTACTGTAATCACAGTTTTTTCATGATTTACATACAGACACAATTCAGTTATGTATCATAGTTAAAAGCATGTACACGATTTTTTATTCCAAGCATTTTTTCCACTTCAAAAAGTTTTTTTCTGTATATCTTTAGTAAAATGCCATATTTTTGAGAATTCAAAAAACATCATTTACTTTGGTTAAAAAAGAAAATTAAAACTACTGATTTAGTAAAAAAAAAAAAAAACAAGTTTTATTTAGAAGTGACTCTTATGTATCAAAAAAAAAAAAAAAGAATCTTCTATTAGAGAAATTATGGGGAGTGAAGTTCTGATAATATGTAGATAAGTGTGTTTTGTCAATTTTTTTTTCAATAAAGTTGTTACAGTATTTTTTTTTATTTTTTTTTTATAGTACATGTATTTTTAATTTATATACAGTATGTATATGTACACACACAGTATCTGTTCTATATACAAATGTACTGTATTGTATACTTAGAGTATAGTAAATAATATGCATTCCATTTTAATCATTGTTTAGCACCAAAAGATAAACTATTATACACTTATTCATTAACATCATCAACAATCTCAACATGTTGTCAAGGCAACCTTTTTTTAAACAATAAATCTCATTTAGCCTTGAGCATTATTACATTTATTATTTTTATTATATGTGAGGGGAGTTTGGAACAAAATATAGCATAGTTTGTCGCCCTATTGTACTATTATTCCTGTGACAAAGTGAGATTGTTTTCATTCAATATAAAACAGGCATAACCATGCTCATCACCAGACATTTCTGACAAAGGGTATGAAGATTATGTAAAATTATATGTAGGACTTTGGTTATAATCACATATTTTTATTCTATGTGATTTCATGCACTAGAGAATGCCAGACTCTGTAATTTAAGGTCAATCAAGTTCCTGTCACTTCTGGTGTTCAAATTTTTATACCCATTTTATTAATTTTGTACTCTGTGGTGGAGACCAGATTCTGGAGATCAAGATTCAAGAATAAAGTTCTCAACTCTATCACTTTTAGTGCTTGAACTTCATATGAATTTCTGGACAATAGACCACTCCTATTATTAACCTACACTATGTAAATATCAACAAACACAGCTTAGGTCATAACTCAATCCACAATTTATTTAATATGGTGTTGGAGTGGAGAGCTGCTTTTGCTTTTACATAATCAAAAGCAGGCTAAGTGATTAGGCATTAAAAAAGTACAATCAAATGGCAGCACAATCAATATTTTTGTATATTTTTTGCTATCTTTGTATCAAATTTCAAAACTGCTTTTTATATTTACTGTTGCATTATTAACTTCATTGAACTCCGATAATATATATGTTATTCAGTACACTCACATCCATATATATATATATAAGAACAATAACAATAATAAATATAATGGTGATTAACTATTATTCACAAACTTCAACCTGCAGAAGTACTTTCGGTTAACTTCTTAACCCTCTTCAATAGCAATTAAATTTAAAAAACATAACAGAAGCAAACGTCATCAACTCAAATCCCAGGATTCCCTAATTTTAATGTTAGTGGGTTCCTCTCTTCATGAAGAATCTTAACATTTTCAAGATCAAACTTAAATTTATATTTATATGTCCTTTCATGATTCAAGAAAACTGAAGCAGTCATTAAATCATTATTTTTACTTTTTACATGCTTGTATAACAATTGATGATCCTTTAATCTTTTTTCACCGATATATGATAACATACATCCGCAAAAAATTTGCTAATTAAATGATATAATTTTTTTGCTCAACAGGACACTTTTAGAATTATTCACTAACTTATTAACATTATTTGTAACACAAAATGAAACATTTAACACATTCTTATGTATATTCTTAAAATTTTTTATTTGGGCATTTGAAATATATGGAATAGATATTCATTTTTTTCTTATCAATCTTCAACTCTTTTAAATCATTATACTTCTTTTAAATTGACATAAAGTATTATTCATCTGTTCAATCTTATAACCAATTTCAAGCAATTCCTTTGCAAATATTTCAATATTTTTTAATTTATTACTTTGATAACGATATAATTTTTCATTACAAAACAAAAAAGGTCTAAAATTTGCCACTTTATGCATAATTATATATATATAGAACAAGTTTCATGCATATTGCTATCTGAAATTTCAAATATAGAAATAGCCATATCACTTATTGTTATACTATTTTAGCAGTACTATGTATGGGCCAAACATAAAGTTTATCTGTTGCTTTATTCAGACTTTATGTTTGACCCATAAGTAGCACTACTAAACAATGTAACATTAGATTATGCATATATATATAAATTTAGAGCAGGAAATATATTTTAATAAATTAAGAGTCTAAGTTTTCTAACTCACATCATACTTAAACCTTTTATTACACACATGTATAGACTTTAGAAGACCTTAAAATGTAGTGTTAGTGCATACACTTATTATGCTTACAACTTGATTTTTGAATCCAGTCTGAATAATACTTGAATCAGGCTTAGAATTTTCAAGTAGATAGCTGACAACCAACTCATAACTATTTAACGTTTATCAGTAAATATATCTAACTATTTTAATCTAGCTGATAAAACAAAGAATGATAAAATTCCCACTATTGGACAGTTGGTAAATGCCTTCTACTTTCCCGTATCTTTATAAGGGTTGGATGAAGAGACTTCTGCCCTGAAAGGAGCTATTTAAAATCTGATTTAGCAGCTATGTCAATAGGCTTTACTATTTAGATTACATATTGACCATATTTATGTTATCTGAGAATAACTCCAGAATTAAATCATTCAAAAATTTATTTGTATAAAGAGTTAAAGATTTTAAGACTTCTCATTCGATAATTTAATATACAAACACAGTACCACTATGAATATGAGGCAAAAGACCTCGAAAGCGCTTTAGCGTGTAATAATTTCTGTGTATCTTTATAGCTTCTCATTCAAGTGTGGCATACGCTTTGTTAATTTTGTATATTGTATAAAGAGTGAAAAATAATTTTCAATAAGATACTCCTAATATTAACATGCAGATCTATGAAAACGTGAACTATGGGGTGGCTATTGATGTAACTCTAATAACCCAATCATGAGATTACATTGTTCTTCTATTTAAATTTGGTTCTAGGGTTATTTATTAAAAATAAGTGTTATTTTGACATTAAATATAAATGTGAACATTATGGGGAATGTCAGCATCAGTGAGAGATTATCAAATGTCATTTTATTGCAATATATATATATATCATCATCATTCATCATTATCAACCATTATCAATCCACTGCAGGATGAAGGTCTCTCCAAGTTTAATCCATCTTCTCCGATCTTTAGCTTCTCTTCTCCACATCACTCCTACACATTTTCTTATTTCATCCATCCATCTTACATGTGGTCTCCTTCTGGGTCTTTTACAATCTCTTGGAATCCAGTTTAAAATTTCAATTGTCCATCTATTATCATCTCTTCTAGCAATATGTCCAGCCCAACTCCACTTCAATCTTTTAATTTTTTCAATGAGGTCAGTAACACCTGTTTGTTCTCTTACCCATACATTGCGTTTTCGATCTCTTCTTGTTATTCCCAACATACATCTCTCCATACTTCTTTGAGTGGTCTGAAGTCTCTGTATTGATCTTCTATTAAGTGTCCAAGTCTCAGATCCATAAGTAAGAACTGGTAAAACACATTTGTTAAAAACCTTTCTTTTCAAACACATAGGCATATTTCCTTTTAATATCAAGTTATTTCTACCAAAAGCACTCCAACCAAGTTTAATTCTATGATTAATTTCCTCTATTATGTTTCCATCTGTATTAATAATCTGACCAAGGTATTTGTAACTCTTAATTTCTTCTAATTCATCATAATCAATCTTTATTTTCATATTTTGAGCAAATCGATTAAACATTACTTTAGTCTTTTTAACATTTATCTTTAGTCCTACTTTCCTACTTTCATCTGATAACTCCTGCAACATTTCCTGCAGCTTGGAAGCATTATTTGCAAAAACAACTACATCATCTGCAAAATCTAAATGACTTAAATAATCTCCATTTACTTTCACTCCTTTAGTTTCCCATTTTAATCCACAAAATACTTCTTGCAGCACTGCTGTAAAAAGTTTTGGAGATATGGAGTCACCTTGTTTTACACCTTTCTCAATGTTGACTTTCCCAGTATCATTATGTAATCTAATTGTTGCTGTTGCATTTTTATAAATATTCTTTAAAATATGACAATATCCTGGATCTATACCTTGATGATCCAATGCTTTAATCACTGAAGAAATGTTTATAGAATCAAATGCCTTTTCATAATCTACAAATCCTAAGCATAATGGCAACTCATATTCATTTGTCCTTTCTATAACTTCTCTCAATACTTGAATATGATCTACTGTACTAAAACCACTTTTAAATCCAGCTTGTTCTCTTGGTTGGTGAAAATCCAAGGTTCTCTGTAGACGAGTTGTAATTATCTTGGTAAAAATTTTATATAAAACTGATAAAAGGCTGATAGGTCTGTAATTTCTAATATCTTCTTTATCACCTTTTTTAAATATTAATATTATTACTGCATTCTTCCAATCATCCGGTACATCTTTATCATTTAGACATTTGGTATATAACTTTGCTAATATTTTTTCTGTTTCTTCACCTGCTTCTTTTAATATATCAATTATAATTCCATCATTACCTGGAGCCTTTCCTTTTTTCATACATTTAATTGCACTTCTCACTTCTTCATTTAAAATTCTGGGCAATTCGGAAGATGTAATAGATATAGGAGGTACTTGTTCTTTATTACTATATAATTCTTGATAAAAATCTTCTACCAATTTCATAATGTCATCCCTCTTTTTAGTAATAATTCCATCTTTTTTCCTTATTGCAGATATAAATTTCCTACCAATACCAAAACGTTGTTTTACATTCTTAAGACTTTTATTTTCTTCTACAGCTTTTCTTGCTAGTTCACAGTTATACTTTCTTATATCATTTTCAACTCTTTTCCGCACCATTTTACAAAATTCGAGATATTCAATTCTTTTTAATGCATCATTCTTGCATATTTTCATATTCCTTCTTTTCTTCATAAGTTCTCTAGTCTCAGTAGAAATTTTATTAGTCAATTGCTGCTTTTTTCTACCAGCTATCTTTGTTGCAGTTTTTAAAAATGTATCAGTTATTTTCATATTAATTTCATTCAAATCTGAATCATGTTCAAAATCTACTAATACTTGAAACCGATTTGTAAGTTCTAATTTAAATTCATTAGAATGTTTCTGAAGATTAGGAATATCAACTGTAAATATAGTTTTTCTTAATAATTTTTGTCTCTCTAGTTTTACATTAACATGTATCTTACCCCTTACTAATCGATGATCACTTCCTGTGTTAAATTTATTAAGAACATTACAATCTTGAAATATGTATTTCCTGTTAGTCAAAATATAATCCAATTCTGCTGTACCTTCATTTGGATGCTTCCATGTCCATTTCCTTCTAACATTTTTCTCAAAAAAAGAATTCATAATATAAAGTTTTTCCTTCTCTGCAAACTCCACAAGTCTATGTCCTCTCTCATTTCTATTACCATAACCAAAATTACCTACAACACTTTCATCTTTCATTTGTTTACCAATTCTAGCATTAAAATCTCCCATAACAATTTTAAAATGTTGTTTACTCTGATCAAAAGCCTTTTGTACATCCATATAAAAATCTTCTACTACTTCATCACTGTGAGAACTTGTTGGGGCATAAACCTGAATTATCTGCATTTGATATCTGCTATTAAGTTGTATAACTAATCTTGCCACTCTGTCTGATACACCATCAATCTCCACAATATTGTTCTTCCACTTTTTATTTATAATGAATCCTACTCCACTTGTATTTCCAATATTTGTGCCTTTATAATAGAGCATATGTCCACTTTTTAAATCAATTGTCTCTTCACCTTTTCTTCTAACTTCACAAAGTCCAATAATATCCCATTTAATATAAGAGAGTTCTTCTTCTAATTCTTGCAATCTTCCTTCACTTGAAAGTGATCTGCAGTTGTAAGTACCTAAATAAAAAGTCGTCATCAAATGGCAGCCTGGGTCTGCCTCCAGGATATTCTTAGCACCCTCCGCCTTCGGCCACCAACCGCTGCCTTGGTTGGTGACTTTACAGCCTCCTGGGATTAAGGGCCATGCTTTATTTTTGTCTGTCATAATTGTATAATTGGGAAAAATCTTTATCATTTACACAAACATTCATTCTGCCTTATCAGGCCCTGAGAAGAAAGACCATGGTGTTTCTTGATCTTAAACTCAGAGGTAAAAAGCCAATAAACTCACCACGCTGGATAATGCGTGTTGGTGAGCAGCCCATCCATGTTCGTATACTATATGAATAAACATATAGTAATAACAGCTGCAACGACAAGAACGTATGGAGTGGACATTAGGAATTTGCCCTGCTCGGTTCCTTTAAGGCCTCCAAGAGGAATCAAAGGGTCTCCTTTCAGTTAATAGCAAACTCCTTTCTGCAGCCATATATATATATATATATATATATATATTAAAAATAATAAATATAAAGGTAATTAACTATTATATACAGTTCTTCAATATGTAGAAGTACTTTCGATTAATTTATTAGCTCTCCTCAACTGCCATTAAATTTAACGGCAGTTGGGGAGGGTTAAAGAATTAACAAAAAGTACTTCTGTGGATTGAAAGACTGTATATAATAGTTAATTATTATTATATTTATTATTATTATAATAGTTTTTAATTAATGTATATTTATTACTGAACAAGTAGTAACTGAAGCTTCCAATGAGTTATATAACATAAATAAACTCTCCAAAAGTCAGATAATACCATCTGTCACTTAGCATTTGTTCTTATATAGGCTTAGTTTATTTATATAATTTTAATCACTGAGAGTGAATTTGATCTATTGATTATATATATCAGTAGAATAAATAATAAGAATCACCATTTAAATATTCAGAGGATCAAAGCTGAGTTTTAGTTTAAACAATCTCCAAATGTGAAAAGAAAATTCAGTTTTAATATCTGTAAATAATTCAGATTAGTTATAGTCAATAGATCGAATTCACTCTTATTTAAAATTACATAAATAAACTAAGCATATATAAGAACAAATGCTAAGGGTCAGGTGGTGTCATTTGTCTTTTGGAGAGTTTATTTACATTCTATTTTTTCACAAAGTCTTTATCTTGTGTTTGGAAAGTGAGAGTATTCATTTATAGTTTAAAATCACAAAGCGCATGTGCATTAGCTTAATGGCTAATTATTAATATTACAGTTTATAAAACATAGCACTATATAAAATAAATATCTTATTTACATATATTTAATTTCAAATAAGAATGACGTATTATAAATTCTAGAAAATTTTGCAAGCATCATTCATTCAGGCATAGTAAAAGTAATTTAAAGTGATTGCTTAACATCTTCATGCTCTCATTTCCAAATGTTTAAGATTTGCCCATACATAAATGTTTGGGTCGAAAAGATAGATGGATTCATTCTATCTTTTCACAAAGACTTTATTGTATTTGGAAAGTGAGAGTATTTATTTATAGTTTAAAATCCACAAAGCGCATGAGCATTAGTTTAATGGCTAATTATTAATATTATAAATAAACTAAGCATATATAAAAGCAAATTCTAAGAGACAGATAGTATCATCTGTCTTTTGGAGAGTTTATTTACATTATATAATTTATTGAAAGCTTCGGTAACTTCCTGCTCATTTACATATGATCTGAATTATTTATTATTTACATATACAGTATATATAAACAATTAGTAATGAAATATATAATGATATATATGAAGCTGGGATCAACCCATTTATAGTTGTAATCAATAAAAATGTAATGAGATTTACTTTCAAAGTAGCATGAATGCATCTTTTCAACATATATCTATTGCATTGTGATGCATAGTGATGGGTAAAGATTATGGATTTTATTTCCAACTGAGTAATAAAGAAAAAATCTTGCTTGCACTTAACTATTACTTTTTGTTTGGATATTTACATGACTTCTTAACCAACTGACCATACAGTTATTATTATTTTTCCTATTGTACTGTAATGTAACTTGAGTTGCTACAGGATAGGCAGGTCTAGAGTCTAGCCAAAATAATAGCCAATATAGCTAACATAAGTTTGTTATCACATTTAACATCTCATATGCTTTAATGCAATTTAGAGGATAGGAAACACTAGTCTGAATATTTAAAAAAATCATAAAAAATTATCAGACTATTGAGAACAGAATGGCTTGTGAAAGATTTGATGTTCAATGATTAATTGTAATCAACAATAACGATTTAAGCATTGTTTCATTCATTCATGACTTTTCATGCTGCATATATTGCAAACTAATATTATTATTTCTCATATACTTGGATTGTAAATTTTGTCACCCCATGCTATAGTATCCTTTCCCATTCCATCCTTATATTAATGTTTTATTAATTAGTAATGTCAGTATTGTTGGATCCCTGTCAAAAGTTTTTGTTGTGAGTATAGGATTGTTAGTGTCAGTACTTTCATTCAGTATTCCAGATTTTAGATATTTTTACAAAGTCTGCTTTTGTTTTTAAATGTTATTCTGTGTCAGTTTCAATGCCTAAATGTTTATATTTTGTCTATCATAATATCTGTTTAAAATTGTTTTAAACCCTTCTAATTGTAACAATAAATATTTTTTTTTTTAAAAAAAGCAACCTATATTTCCATAAAACAAAGAAAGACGGAATAACACTTACTGTTATATCACATCAAATTGATTTGGAATCTCACTTAAGAACAGCTGAAGATTTTTTACTGTCCACTCAGGGCCACTCGTAGCAAACAATGGATTCAGGAAATCAAAAAGCAATGGTAGTCGTAGTGATTTTTCTACTAATAATGTAAAACTCTTTCTGGAAATGTTAGAAATTGTTTATAATTGAATAGTCTATTACTCAGCAGCTTATAAGAAATGGTAAATGAGCTACAATCCATGAATCCTTCTACCACTATACCAAACCAAGCAGGGCATTAGGAACTGTTATGTAATATAAATATTTTAAGTAAGATCTCAAACTATATAATTAATCATGATTTACAAATAATTCACTAGGCAAATTAAATGTTTGGTATGACGACGAAATTAATAACAATTCAAAATAAGACTCTTAGAAGAAACAAATGAAAATGTTCTTTTTAAAATAATTTATTTTCAGATCATTTTCCAATTTTCTATTTCTCATACTAATCTCCCCTACCTGTTGCTTCGTGCAAATTCAAGTGTTGCATTGTCAGCAAAAATTGCCTTGACCAGGTGACATTCAAGCACAATAATTATACATTAAAACAATAGTTCCACTTAGATGACTTAACTTTTTTTTTTACATTACCAAATCCGTGTCTGTATTTTATTTAGAATGTAAAATATTTGTTAGTATCGGTTTTGGAAATAATAAAAAGAAAAAAAATCAAATAACATGATAGAGAAAAACATAAATTTGAAATGCCCAATGGTGATCAAAAGGCATAGTTTTATAGGTGGTGAGAGCATATGCCAAGTAAACATTAATAAGGCAAGATCAGACAAATAACCATGAAAGGAAAAGAGTGGCAATAAAATAATGGTGTTCCAGGTGTAAAGGAAAAGGATAAATATTGATAAGATCAATTTCTTACTTAAAATATATTATAAGATAAACAGATTTCAAATAACCGAATTGTAATAGAACAAAGACTTTTCCAACAATCCCTTATAGAGGAATTGTGAATAGAAAAGGCATTGGACTTTCCATTCTGTAGATAGTAAGGGTTTGAGTAACATTATATTTTCTTTTTCTTGAAGCTAAAAATAATTAATTAGATACCTATTTACCAACAACTATTAGCTTCGTTGGTTGTCTATGATCTGACCATCCCAATAGGCATAACAGCCAGATGCACTATTATTGTATCATAAAGACTTGTTCATGGTATCATTTATGTATGTGCTCCATGATAACTTCTGACATTAGTAGGGGGGGGGGGTCATCAAACCACTTCTGACACAAACAATCGATAAATAATATATATTTAATGATACCGCTTTTATCTTATTTGTATATTAATCATATGCGATGGCAAATTTCTGTTAATGACGAAGTTTTATCACTTTACGGTAGTACCTGTTGTGTAATTAACACAATCTACGCCAATAAATTTAGTATTTATATATAATGTTAATTAATATCACATTGCCTTTTTTTTTTTTTTTTATCAATCATAATAATTTGCATATACATGTAGAGAAAGATCTAAATACAGCACAACTTTTTTTTTTAAAGAAAAGGTGTTTAATATGTACGTGATAAATAATATTTAATTTTCAGATATAAAAAAAGAGAAAAACTATTTCGTTAATTTACTAGTTATACGACCCTAAAATAAAAACTTCGGAAATTTTATTCTCAGATCATTATTTTAACGAAATGATTTATAGTTGGTTCAGAAAGTTCTAATAAATTATCACCAAACCATTTTTATATTGTTTGTTAAATTTTCAGCCTTGGGGTAGATCGCATCAAGCGATAATACGTGATCATCATTGGTGGTAATTTGCCAATAATGGCCATTCCCCCTCCCCCTCCCCCAATTTATTTTAATATTTAGAGCTACGTTGTAAACTTCAATAAACTCTTTGTAAGATATATATATAATCTTTTTACTATTGTATATATATTTAAATGCTCAGAAGACGTGACATAATGGCGAGATTCATTAAAGTAAGTTTTAAAATTAACAAAACTGAAGATCTATCATCGCGTAGATGTGTTTACGCATGAATCATCATGCGTGAATTAATTAATTTCAAATTCACAACTTCACAAAGCAATCATTCATTATTTTAATGTTTGTGATAGAACTTTATACTTATTAAAAATAATATAAAAGATTTTTTGTATGGTATATTAATTTATACTAATTAATCTCAATGCCCATTTTCAGGTATCATACTATTTAAAATAAGAGTTTGGATAATAATTTTTTTTCTGAACGTAAAAAGAAAACAATAATAATAAAAGGTTTTTAAAAAAAGTCTTTCATTTTATCCTTCACTTGCTTAATAAAAATTGTTTTAGAAAAACCTGTCAGATAAGAGATTATTCAACTAAAACAAACTTTAATGTGAGAAATCTCTTTAAAATTAAACCAATATCTAATTTTTATAAAATTTTAGAGATGATGTTTTTGTAATAACATGTATATATGATATTATATTTATAAGATATATGTTCAAATTAAGAGGATAGAAAGTGAATCACAAAGATAGAGAACAAAGCCTATAATATTACATGATATTATATTTATTAAAATATATGTTCAAATTAAGAGGATAGAAAGTGGATCACAGAGATAGAGAACAAAGCTGTACCACTAACATAAATGTAAGAATTAAATGGCTGAAATAGGGCTAGGCTAAATATTTGTTATAAAAAATAGCAATGGATGGATCAGATTTCAAAAGTTTGCATAAGATCTAGAAAGAGACCATTGATAAAATGCACAGATGAAAAAAAAAATTGGAGATGATTGAAAAGAAGTTAGAAATTGTGGTAAAGAAACCTAGACAAATTTTTGTCTTCCAATGTATCCTAATATTATGAAACATTATTTTACTGATGTAAATTTTAAACACTAGAATGAAATGTGATAATGATATAACAAACTATGCTTGAATATTATCACTTAATTGAACTATCCAATTATCACTTAGTCATGCTTTGTTATTCCAACCTGTGCGTATAGATCTACAAGTTTTGGAGATATCATCATCAACCATTATCAATCCACTACAAAATGAAGGTCTCTCCAAGTTCAATCCATCTTCTCCAATCTTTAGCTTCTCTTTTCCACACCACCCCTGCACATTTTCTTATTTCATCCATCTATCTCAATTGTGGTCTCTTTCTGGGTCTTTTCCAATCTCTTGGAATCCAGTTTAAGATTTCAATTGTTCAACTATTATCATCTCTTCTAGCAATTTGTCTGGCCAAATTCCACTTCAGTCTTTTAATTTTTCCAATGAGGTCAGTAACACCTATTTGTTCTCTTACCCATATATTGCATTTTCGATCTCTTCTTGTTACTTCTAACATGCATCTCCCCATACTTCTTTGAGTGGTCTGAAGCCTCTGTATTGCTCTTCTATTAAGTGTCCAAGTCTCAGATCTATAAGTAAGAACTGGTAAAACACATTTATTAAAAACCTTCCTTTTCAAACACATAGTCATATTTTCTTTTAATATCAAGTTATTTCCATCAAAAGCACTCCAAATTTAATTCTATGATTAATTTCATCCATTATGTTTCCATCTGTATTAATAATCTGACCAAGATATTTGTAGCTGTTAACTTCTTCTAACTCATCATAATCAATCTTTATTTTCATATTTTGAGAAAATCCATTGAACATTACTTTAGTCTTTTTAACATTTATCTTTAGTCCTACTTTCATACTTTCATTTGATAACTCTTGCAAAATTTTCTGCAGCTCTAAAGCATTATTTGCAAAAACAACTACATCGTCTGCAAAATCTAAATGACTTAAATAATCTCCATTTACTTTCACTTCTTTAGCTTCCCATTTTAATCCACAAAATACTTGCAGCAGCACTGCTGTAAAAAGTTTTGGAGATATGAAGTCACCCTAACTTACACCCTTCTCAATGTTGACTTTCCTAGTATTATTATGTAATCTAATTACTGTTGCTTTTTTATAAATATTCTTTAAAATATGACAATATCCTGGATCCATACCTTGATGATCCAATACTTTAATCACTGAAGAAATGTTTATAGAATCAAATGCCTTTTCATAATCTACAAATCCAAAGCATAATGGCAACTCATATTCATTTGTCCTTTCTATAATTTCTCTCAATACCTGGATATGATCTACTGTACTAAAATCACTTTTAAATCCTGATTTTTCTCTTGGTTGGTGGAAATCCAATGTTCTCTGTAGATGAGTTGTAATTATCTTGGTAAAATTTTGTATAAAACTGATAAAAAGCTGATAGGTCTGTAATTTCTAATATCTTCTTTATCACCTTTTTAAAATATTAATATTAATACTGCATTCTTCCAATCATCTGGTACATTTTTATCATTTAGATATTTGGTATATAACTTTGCTAAATTTTTTTCTATTTCTTCACCTGCTTCTTTTAATATATCAATTATAATTCCATCATTACCTGGAGCCTTTCCTTTCTTTATAAATTTTGGAGATATAATTATTCATTTATTGTAAAAACATAGTAGTCCTACTATTAATGTTCTGATTAGTAATGTGATGGAAAATCTACGGTTATGCTAAAAAAAAAAAAATTGTGAGCTCATTGTGAAAGATTTCTATTTTTTTTTTTAAAATATAGTTATAAAAAATTTACAATTTTCAAATAAATTATATCAAAAAATGAAATACAATAATTAGTTGAATATAAAAGCTTATAATTTAAATGTATGTTCTATTTAGTTCCCCTCTTTTCTTCCAATGCATAAGCTTGTGGTTAAAACCTGTAGAGGTCCCTACCTTCACATTTTCAACTGCACATGCTTTAGGTTTATTGCCTTAGTAAATATTACTTACGTAATCAATGTGTGTTAAATAAATTTATAATTAGTTTAAGATAGTGGAGACTTGAAGTCTAAAGATTCTTGAATTCACCCTCAACTTATTACTCCTGGTATTCCAAAAATGCATGATCTTCTAAATCAGTGGTGCCCAACCTTTAACTTGACGCGAGCCAGTTGAGAATTTAAAAAAATTTGGGGAGCCACAATTATATATTACATTTTTCATATTACATTTATAAACATGGTACTTGGGTACTAAACCTGCAATGTAGGGAGATAGGTGGGGGGGGATGGCCTATTCACATTGGTATCAATCCGCCGTTTCTAATGTGGCCAAAATAACGTGTACACGGATCTTTCTCGATGAAAACATCAATATATACAGCAAAATATATATGTGTACACGAATCTATCTCGATAAAAACAACTATTTACAGCACTAAACATCAATATATATATATACAGCAAAATATATACGTGTACACGGATAAAAACAACTGTTTACAGCACTAAACATCGATATATACAGCAAAATATATACATGTACATGGATCTATCTCGATAAAAACTATTTCCAGCACTAAACACAATATATATACAGCACCAAACCAAACGTCTACAAGGATCTTTCTCGATAAAAACAACAATATATACAAGAGCACTAAACACAATATATATATAGCACCAAACCAAACGTGTACAGCAACAAAAAAAAAATGGTGTAATATGTTAAAAAGAAAAAAAAATGTAAATACATTTTATTTATTAAAAATTTGGTAACATACATATAAATTACAATTACAGGAAAAATATATTTTATTTAATGTGAAACCTGACACTGCATATCGTTATTGTTAGTATTGTAAAAATGTTTATTTTTTAGTGTGTGCATGTGCCATCAAGGAACATAAAATATTTTATCAATTTTTTTGAAGAGTGCAATTCGAGCCACATTAAACAGTTACGCGAGCCACATGTGACTCGCGAGCTACGGGTTGGGCATCCCTGTTCTAAATGATTGTCATGTTATCTATTTCTATTTATTACATAAATTATATTATTTTTGACGAGATTGTTTGAAAATATATTTCAAATCAAACTTATAATGATGAAAAATTGTAGAGTAATAGATATCTTAAAACAAGTATATGTTGTTAGGAACATATAATTCAACAACTTGCTATAGTAAAGTGACAGATTTAAGAGCTAAAAGTTTATGGATTAATTCTCAACTTAGTAAATAAAATACAAAAATTCAATTTGATCACTCGAATGAAAGTCTTTCCACTTCAGTGTCTGAACATCATATGGTTTCATAAATACCATTTATGTGATTATTGTATAGACAAAAAATGATGTAACAAACTATTTTAATTTGTTAGAGAATCTACTAGAACTTATAAAAACTAACTTTTATAATGACATGGTTAAAAAACATTTTAAATTGATGTGAACAGTTTTGAAAAATTTGTAGATGAAAATATAAGATTATTATCAGCACAAATGTGGAACCAAAGAGGAATCAATATAATCTGCCCAATTTTCTCTCTGTAGTTTAAACAGGGAAAAATAATGGATATCATATGATTTCCTATCAAATGTAGATTAAGTGTAAGTCACGTAATCATTATTTTATGGAATTTTGGTACAAGTAAAATATATTGCTGTAAAATACATATATTCACACACACACATTCTTAGTGATACATGCAGACTTTGATAAAAGTAGCTCATTTTAAGATAAAAACAAAGTAACTCATAATATTTCGATTATATTTAAAATTTTATCGGATTTTTTTTTATACATGCGCATTTCCATTTGATTGGATATGTAAAATAAATAAACAATGGATGACTTCCTAAAAGTGTTTTATGGTAAAATTGAGCATGGTTTACATGGAAAAGTAGATCCAGCTATGATATAAGAATTATCTCGGACACTGTCTAAAAAAGCCCAATGTTAATTGTTTCAATTGAAAAATATGGTAAAGAATGGAGTACATTGGAAAGCTGCAATTAGACATAGTGTTGAAGTATTTCAGAGAGAAAAGTTTTCTGCTGAAGAAATTAAAAGGCAGCATTGTAAAATATCAAGTAAACAGAAAAATGGATCAGTAAGTTCTATGACTGAATGAATTTATGTTTTCCAGATTGATTTATATTGTCACCACAAGACTCACTTCTAGAGTTTTTTTCCTCCTTAGTTTCTTTTTGGAGTTAAAATGTCCTTACTCATTTACAAGTGATTATTTATTATAATATGGAATGGAAGTCTATGTTCAAATCCCCTCTAATAATATCTAGATTAAGTATATATACTATACTTGTATTCAAATATTATTTATTATATATGCATCAAAACAAAGCTGTCTTTGTTTATGTTTAAAGTTAATTTGTTAGCACAACCTGCTTACATTACCCTAGTCTTGATCCATCTATAAAAGCATGAGCAGTCAATGAGTGTTAGATGATAGTGAGAACCAGATCCCAAATTAGTTTTACATTATTGGTCCTAGTCATTAGATTGCTTGAAGACCATAATAGAATATAGCTGCTGGATAGAGATTTGTAATCCAGTGCTGGCTGTCAATAACCAAAAAATAATTTAGGATTTGTTTCACAATACATATGGAGTTTTTTACTCATATATGCTTGTGTGACCAAGTCGAAACGTCAGTGTATTGATATTAAAAGTTTTTAACACTGATGAACCCGCAAAATATGTATTTTATATATTTAACCCGTGCAAATCTTCGTTTTAACATATATATATATATATTGCTCTATAGCAGTGTAATGAAAAATAGATTGCTGTTGTCAATATATTTGTATGAACCCACATATATATTGCAAATCCAGTCTTTTTCTTGATTTACAGTATACTCCTTGTAAGTTTGTTGTTAAACAAGACCAACTTTTCTCACTCATTTGAAGTTTATCCATGATACATATGTATAGTGAGAGAGGTTTGAATATGAAATATTTTACACTAACAATAATCCACGATTGTAATAATATCTTTCAGAGGAGTATGCAGAAAAATCTAAAATATTTAATGGGTTACATGTATTGTTAGGTGCATTAGACTATTTATTATATATACATCTCTTATAATAATAATGTTTTTATTTCATTGGAAGTCATGAAAAATTGAAAACCTGGTTTACATACATTCAAACTTTAAATCAAATAATTAATACTGACATATAAATAGAAACCCAAACTATCATTTCGGTTGGAATTTTCAGATGTCTCGAGATTTTGACTTGACTGACTGTCAGGGGTTGATTTATGAATTTTTAATTAAATGATAACTAGAGGGATTTGAACTTAGAATTTTCAGTCCATAATCATCCTTACTCCATGTCAAACAACCATACACATGACCACACACATGTGAAAAAGATAAATGATGGAGGATGAATGTAGACTGAAAATCCTATGTTCAAATCCCTCTATTTACTATAGTAAACATTTAATATACTAAATGAATAGGTTAATTAAATGATAACTGTAATTTGATAACTTTGATAAATGGTTGCATTAATTTACATTATTTCTTTTTGTAAACATGCTGTTTTATTAATATTTTTCTATAGCAACTTATTTTCTTTATCTCTCCATTTTTTTACAAGGGTGAACTTCTGGCAATATCAAGACAACTTGTTTGTCATACATTTTTGCACAACAAGAATTTTGCAGAGATTCATTAACAGCTGACTAAAAGCCCTAAAAAAAGAATGGTACCAGTAAATTCTTTTCTATGATAAAACTTTGCTTTTTTCTACAAATTAGATCTCTCCCTAATCTTGAACCATATGTTTTAAGAAAATACATAGAATTATTTAGCATAAACAACTTTTGGCGGGGAAAAAAATATTACTATAAAATAATAATAAAAAAAAACAACAACAATAAGAACATAACTTCAATGTTAAACCCTCTGCTCCATTTAATAAGTTGCAAAGTAAATTATCTATTAAACAGTTTTAAATAATTTCAGATCTCTAAATTTTTTATAAATCATTATTTTTTAAATACAGTTTAGACCTAGTCATATTTAACAAACTTAGTTGAAATTATAATGAATATGTCCTGATTCTGGAGAAATCACGGCATTTGAACTCAAAACGATGGGTTGAAAACAATAGTTCTCTTACACAAAAAATAATGAAATGTTTTATTGCTTAGAAAATCATGGGAACCAGAAGGAACATAAAAGAGCTTTGATCCAATGAACATTAGCCCTTAAATCCATCACTCTTCCATTTCATAAATAACTGCACAGAGCTATCACTCTGTTCAATTGAACTGACATTTTTTAAAATTTTCCTTAACTGTGAATCTATTCACTGCTCTATCACAGTGGTTTTCAACCCTTGGTCTGCAGACCAGTGCCAGGCTGTAGAAGTTTTCTGCCAGTCTGCAGTAGACTGGCGGGAAAGTTTGTAATAACAAAATAATAAAAGTTTAAACTTTTAATTAATATAAACAATTTTTATTTATTTTTTTCATCTCATTTTTACTCAATTAAAAAAAAAGAAACAGAATGAAAACAAAATCTAATCAATCATACATAAATTAATTTGTTTTTCTAGTTATTACAGATCTTTTTTTTTTTGGGGGGGGGGGTCAAATTAAATTTATTATTTTTCTAAAACCATTCAAAATTTAAAAAAAAAAAGTTTTTTTATAATACAAACTCCATATACTGTAAATATATAACTTCATCTTGTATATTTAACATTAAATACAGATATTAAATTTATCATAATCATTGTCATGTAATTACACTAGCTGTGATATTTCCAAACATTCAGGTGAATAACATTTTATTCTTGCATGTTTTAACAATGAAATAATAAATGTAGCAATGTAGGCACATTAATGAGAATGATTGTTATTGTACTGTTTTCTGTAACAGTATGACTGCGCAACTCGAGAAAGAGTGTTCAACATGTGAAGGTAAGCAACACCATTACTATACACAGTAACAAGAGTATTGTTTTGGTCAGTTATAACAATTATGCTTATCCAAGGCTAAGCAATTTACATCTTTACGAAAATTTATCTATAGACTTCTGCCGGTCCGCAAAACTTTATCCTTATTTTTACCGGTCTGCAAAACCTTATCCTTATTTTTGCCAGTCCGCAGGTGTGAAAAGGTTGAAGACCATTGCTCTATCACTTCACTAAATCCTATATGCATAAAGTTAGTTCATCGAACCTTTCATTTTTCATCTGTCACAAAGCAAAAAGCAGACAAATATATACGGCAATTTATTTCAAAGTTTATAGACTGTTTACACTTAAAAAATATTTTCTCATTTAAACTTGATTTAATAAATATCCAAAGATTTGAAAAGAATTAGCTATTATATATAAATAAACATTATTGGATTATTGAAGTTCAAGTCTCTATAAATTCAGTGCCCTTTTGGTGATCTCCCTAATTAGGAATGATAAAAAGATTTTCAGTCAGGAATTAAAAAATAAATTTTCATTACTACACCAATCCCCCTCCCTTATTTTTTATTATATTTAGTTCCCAGTTTTTTTATGATTATCATATCTACGACTTTTCATTCCAAATTTGCCCAAGAATAGTTAAGACAGTGTGTAACCACAAATTCAATATAATATACATATTAACTATATGCACATACAATTACAATGCAATTTAATTTAAAATGTACATATTAAGACATTAACAAAAAAGAAAATAATGCAGATAAAAACTATAATAAATTGAGAGAAAGAGTAATAATATGAATGCCCTGGTGGCAGTCATACAAATGAGACTATGGAGAAATTTATGAATTTCTACTTTTTTAATTTAATATTTTTTCAAACTGTTGTTTACTGAAAGTGTGAATTTAGAAGTTGTGTGACTTGGAGAGATTATTGAACATATTTGTTCTAAAAGCTTAATATAATATAAATAAAATTAAAATATTCTAAGAAGCATTATATAAAATTATTATATATGAATGAGCTACTTTCTTACAGATATCTGAAACAATAGATATAACAATTCTGTATATTAATGCTTTTAATAAACAACTGAGAGAGTAAAAAAAACAACTTCCCTTTCAAATATCAAAGTAGCATATTTTTTTAGAGAAATGACTGATTTATAACACACTAACTATAATGTAAACATTTATCAATAACAATATACACAAATGCTCCCTAGCCTTGGGAATTTTTCCTAGGTAAAAATCATTACCTTTTATTATTTTCAACATAGGTATTTTTCATATGTCATAGCATCGGCCGGGACGCGAACCCACACCCGTCTGCAACCAACTACTTGCTTGCAAGGCAGGTGCGATGACCTCTCGGCTAACAACGCTTGACTATTTTTCCCACAATAAAACTATTATTTTCACTTCCTGGTTTATACGGCCTGATTTTTAACTCATAGTGAGAAACTAAACTAATGCACCAATGGATATTTTTACAGTTATCTGAAATTTAATTACTTTTATAATACAACAGAGACTTAGCTGTTCATTTTTTAAATTCTTTTTACTCATTACTAAATACTGTGAAAATTGATTATCCTTACAATGAAATCATTATTTAGAATACTAAGATGGTTCATCATCATAATTGTGTCAAAAGTTTTTATTTTTCTCATCAATTTTGTTCCACTTTTTATACTACATGTAAACAGTTTTGCATTTAAATTTAGTTTTAGCTTATTATAGACCTCTTAGTGTATAAAATATTATACAGTAAAATGTTTAATGAAATAAGAGTTACTTAAAACTAATATATATATAAAAATAAAAATAAAATACCTTTAAGATTTTCTCTTGACATTGAATACCTCACAATAAGTAATGGGTGAAAGTACTAAAAAAAAAAAGATAAATTTTAGAATTAAAATTTCTCAATACATCTATTTATCTATTATTATGGTTTAACACTTATCTATTTAAAAAATCTGGGCTGAATATAATACAGGTTTGGAAGGGTTTATATTTATTTTACTTTCACATGATTCTATCACATGATTTGAGCTTACTTATTGCTATTTCAACAGCATTTTTTTCATATCTCTATGCCACCTATCATAAGCTTTAATAACTAATAGATGTCAAATGAAGATCCAAGAACATTGTTCTAAGATTCTCCTCACTTATGAAAGCCATATGTTTGAAATTATTCTGGGGGTATTTATTAAGCACTATCATTGGCATCTATTAGTTACTAAAGCTTACAATTGGTGGCATAGAGGTGTGAAAAATATACTTTTTTACATTGTTTTAGCATTTACCTAGTTAAAAACTAACCCAATTTGGTAAGTATTGTGAACAACCCATACATTTTAGCTTCACATACATTTATCAAACAAAAAAAATGTATAATTGCTTTAGATAGTTATATACCAGCTACTCAAAAATACTTCTAAGCATGTTTAAAATTTTCAACTGAGAAAATTTCCCCAATATCAATCAAATTTGAGCCGCAGATCATAGGCCTGGTAGGCAGATACAGCAACTATTACACCATGAGGTTCTTCATAATGTTTTTAAAAAAATGTTTTTATTATGATAGTATAGTAATAAATCAACAAGCTGCCATGATGTACTCTATCTCTCTCAATATATATATATTGAATTAAATACTTTCCATTGATAAAGAACAAAAATGAGATTTTATCCACATAAACAGAGATAACCTTTGCCTTTGATGTTGCCAGGAAACCATCAATTATTACTAATTGACAATCTCCCTGAGGCTAAATAAGTTTTCTCCATTGCCAATAATAACTCTTTTATTGGAGTTTATTGTTGAAGTAAAATGAAATCATTTTTTATTTCAAACCCAAGTTGTTGAATGGATTTAAACTCAAAACAACTTTTATATATGTGTGAGAATGTGAAAAAATAGTGTCTTTTTTAATATTTTGCAAATAATATTTTAAATTTCTTTAGAAAATTGTATATGCTGAATTAAATTTCTTCCATGTGTTGTTATTCTAATAAAAAAAAACAAGATTTTATCCATGTAAACAGAGATAATCTTTGCCTTTGATGATGCCAGGAAACTATCCTATTAGGAAATTCAGATGTGTTAAGCACACACCCATCATTACTACAAATGTGAACATAGCAGCAGTGCTATTACAAATCCATTGCTTATTCAAACCTATTAATAGATGATTTTGGAATAATCTGAAGAGAATCTAACCAGTAATAAGTTGACTAACTTTCTTGCATTATAATGTTCCATTTTTTTATGATAATGAACAAGTAATGTAGCATTGTAAAGTATTAATTCCATTTGGAATACAAAACAATGCTCAATCTTTGTAATAAACATAATCTAGTATAATAAAACATTAATATAAAGGTAAAATGATTAATTATCTAAATATGTCTTCGTGATTATTTTTCATTGCAAGATAAATATATTTAATATTAATGTTTAAATAGATAATTATGTATAGATATAAATTATTCATATATATATATATATGCCCAAATATTTATGCATATAAATTTACATATAAATGAATAACTTTGCATTATTAATTGATGATCTGACTAAAGTATATATAGATAAAACAATGTGCTGCATATTTAAATATACACAAATTCACATAATAGAGACAGTATAGTTATTTGTCAAGAGAAAAATATGATGTGCCCAAGTCATGATCATGGGTGATGAATGCCTTAAACATACAATCACATATATATTCTTCTATGTGTGAGATTATAATTGCTAATGAAGTCTTTGATTGGATTAATAGAGGAAAAAGTTTTATAATCGCTACTTTAGACGGAATTTTAATTTTTCAATAAACATGATAATAAATAATGAATTTGAATATTCATAATTGCAGTGAAAGAAACGCCCATTTTTTTAATTTATTAGTAAAATATGCAAACAAACAAAAAATAAACATAAAACATATTTATAATCAATAATAAACGAACAAAAAGAGTTTGGTTTTTTGAACTTTTATGTAGAAAATAGTAAACCATAGTAAGATTCTGCTAGTTAACCTTTGTAGGGTCAAACATTATTATTAGCATAACTTTTTAAAAATAGTAAAGCAATTAGCTGCTTTTAAATTTAATATCTACCAATTAAAATATATAAAATCTGAATAAACAAACAACTTAAAAATGAAAAATATTTAATAATTTTATCTTAATATATATATACGCGTGTAAAAAACTTCGTGGAATAATACCGCTTATTATGTCCACAAACAGATTTAAATCATATGGAGTTTGGGTAGATTTTGTTTTAAAAGATAGATGATAATTTGTTTTTCCCACATACCTTACCGATTGTGCCTATAACCAACTCGATCAATAAATTCTCTATTGATTTGTAAATTGGTATTTAATAAAATTTTACTTAGATAAATAATGTGATTTTTTTCTACTGTACAGGCTTTTTCATACCTGCCTCCAATATGTAATATATAGAGGGTTTGAACTCAGACTTTCACACGACCCTCAACTATCCATGCTATCTCATACTGCTGGAACACTTGATCACACACATATCGGAAAGATAAATAATTACCAATATTCGTATTTCGTACTAAACCAGCACTCGTCAGTTGGTCCAGATTATCATCACACACATATACAATCAAAACTTGGCTTATATTAAGATAGCCAATCTTCATACTTTAATGGACAGACTTCAATCCACTCCACCACACAACTCTTCAGCCAACCATTTCATTGAAAATCTGATGATGGAACTCTCAAAGCCCACATTTGTGCCAACCTTTTCATCCTACCCATGTTGAGCATAAATAACCCTGACCCCTCATGTACCAGACATAATTCATTTATTATAGATATATGTTACCGGCAGAAGAAAAGGCCGCTGAGTAAAGTCATTTACTTCATAATTTTTCAGAAATCGGATGGTGAAAAAATTTTTACTTTGCAAAAAGATAAGCTGTTTTATCTATATTTAAATGCTGATAAAAAAGTCAAATGCCAGAATAGAATATAGAAAGGAATGTTGTGACAGCTATCAAATAAAATAAAATTTCTGGGTTAGGTCACAGTTTTCATCATGATGCTTTTTCATGGATAGTTCTAGAAGGCTGAATATAAAATAAAAGATCAAGAGAACAGCCATTTTTGTAGGTGTGAAGATATGCCTCAATGGATACTTATGTCAATTCGAAAATAAGATGGAAGATTATCAGTAATAATATTTAGTGTATAGTTGCTTTTTCAGAACCAGTCAGAAAATGATAATATATTGTCTGCATACCTTTATACATATACATCCTCTTAATTTATTTTAGTAACTCAATGATTAGAACTAAATTAATGAGACCATTATATCATTAAAGTTCATTTTAAATGCATATTAATATTAGACTTTTATTACATTTTTATTTATCCTGGCTCTTGTCAGAAAGAAATCAATTTGACATTATCATGGCATTACACATTTATTGTGGGTGTGAAAAGACCTCCTATCTCCTCTATGTTGCAGCTTTAATACTAAAATACCAAAAAAATATAAATACAATATTTATATTGTATTATGTCAGTAACATGCAATCATATTGTTACCATTAATGCACAATTTTCAAGAGGGCAGGATCGTGTAACTTTGGACATAGTCCACTGCATCATGTCCTGTGATAAGATCCCCAATTTTTATCATTATGACATTTAACTAGAAAAAAATTGCTGACAAAAAAACAGGATAATGTTAAGAACGTTTCGTTGCTTCCCATGTTATAAGTAAAAAAAAAAAATTGAAATAAAGCTTCTTGATGAGATTTATTAAAATTTATTCCTTTTTTAAAATTTAACAATCATTTTATTAATTTTGTTTTAATTTAACAATTAATACATCTTCAATATATTATAGATCCTTGAAACTATACATTTATCAAAAATATGGGACGCCATTTTCGTTTACTTGAAAACTCACAAATACCCAATTTTACTATAAATTAATAGCAAAATTGTTGCGATTTATTTTACAATGCATTTATTGTTTATATATGTATACTTTCAAAATATAGATTTATTTTAATGGTATGTTATATGTGCTAGAAGTTAGAGAAAGATTGGATTAATAATGTTATATAATTTAGCCAAAAGAGAAAACTATGGAAATTGAAGCATTAAAAAAAAAATTCTATGTTCAAGAAATAAATAAAGGATTGGATATATGTGGGCTAGGAACTATTGTTAATTTTGTATAACTTAATTCTGAATTATTTAAAAAATATGTGTGCATATAAGAATTTATTTCAATAATTATATAATCTTAAACGTCGATTTTTATAAAATTAAAAATATCATTCAAAAATAAAATGATAGAATATAATTTCAATTAAATTATTTTTTTTTATAATTAATTTGGTTAATTAGATGGGTAATTAACCAGAAACTGATTGAAAATAAATATGTCATCACATTACATTATTAAACGACTTCCTTTTCACTAAGGAACCACTGTACTGTCATGAAGCAAAGCCTTGTGAAGAACCGTAGGAGAATAGAGAATATATATATAAATGAAAAGTACCACTATTTGATTGTTTTTTTAGTAGATGGGTTTTTTTATAATTTATTTTCAACTGCAATTATTAGTGAAGCAACTGCATGTAATTCAATAATTGACAGCTAAGATTTGAAAACATCGATAATAAAAACATCCCCGAGAACTAAAAGAATTCCGTCAAAAAAAAAAGAATTCTAATTTTATTAGGAAAAAATAAGCAATACTAGTATTAAGAAAATGTAAATTGTCATCATCATGTTCAAATCATAGCCTGAAGAAAGTTATTTACCATTGGTTTCAATTATAAAATGTTTTGCTAACTGCCAGTCTTTACTGATGCATCACTGTTTACAAATATAATCCTGAGTTAATAGCCTGTATTCCACTTTGTTGGATTATCCAGTATATTCAGTAAACGTATATATATATATATATGTTTGTTGTAGCATCATAAAGGTTTCTGAGTATTATATTTAATTAGCAGTAACAAACTCTCCATACAATAGTACCACCCATGGCAAGCTTTAGTAATCAATGGATGCAGGAAGGTTTGTGTGTAAAATCCCCATATAGTGCCTACTCAACCAATATTACCAGACTAGTTTCTAGCTTGTGGCTTTTGTCAGGGAAGAGCTTTGGATCTGAGGGCAAAGCCACTAAATCTAAAAATCTAATGGACCTTCCAGCAGTCACCTTTTATCTATTTAGTTAATTATAAAACTAGGAGCGCAAGAGAAAAATACATTAATATTTTCAACCCAAGCTCATTGATTTATATAGTCATACAGATCTGAACTCAGTTCAGCATTTATACATCTTGGTATCCTTTGTTTATTAAAAATCACAGTTACCATCATCCCATAAACAGGAATGGTGTAAAATCACCACAACATCACATAATCATCATTTACTATGCCTACACAGGCTGTTATCAGCAGTAGCAAATTCTATACATAGTGCCACCTAGTGCAAGACTTAGTAACCAATAAATGCAATAATCCATTGCTTACTCAGGCTTATACTGGATGACATTACTGTATTATGAGTTTGTGACTGCTATTAACTGCTTGTGTAAGCATAGGAAATGGTGATCATGTGATGCTTTAGTGGTTTTATTATATTTTAATTAAAAAAATAATAAACTATGCTCTTATGTATCTTTTCATAACTATGGCAGTTTTAAGTGTCAGGTACCAGACCATTTGATAATGAAAATGTCATATAACTTTGGTGAAATTGCTTATAAGTTATGATATCAATCATTTTTTCAAGATATCTGGATAATGCTGTTCAATTTGGATTGGTGCAAAAAAAAAAAAAAAAATATCTGTAAATATTTTAATATTTTTCAATCTGATCAAATAATTCTGCTTAATTTCAAAAGAAAGTTGGATAATTTTTTTACATATCCATATCTAAGTCCACTAATGACAGAGAAATGTTGTTTTTTTTTCTCAATAAGAGCACATGGTCTCTCTTATCACATAATTCACATTTATTGCCATCACATACTGCAAAACAACTCATTAAAAAATATTGCCACATTTTTCATTACACCAGCAATTAACTATGCCTGCAGTTTGTACAAAACAATTATCAGATTATCTATAAACTATTGCAATAGTTCTCTTTCTGTGTGTGTGTGTGTGTATATATATATATATATATACAGTATACATATCAGGGAAGGCTGATCCAGAAACACTGCAGTGCTGTAGCACCCCCAAAAAAAATTATTAAATTTATACTTGAAAATATCAATAACATAAATAATTATTATGTAAATACACCTAATTTAACTATTTTTAAAAATAATTATTTTATACGATATTTGAGATTCTATTTGAAAATGCTGCTAATTATGGTAGCACCATATTTCATAAATTTCGGGAAGTTCTATTGGGATTGGGTTGTTTTTCTCAATGCATGTAACTAACTCTATTGGAGCTCCTCACGGTGGCAGCTTCAATAATTATTTGAACATGGTATGTTTATTCTGGCTTCTCTTCAGAGCAAACAAATTTTTGTTTTCATTTACGATGAACAATATAAAGTATTCTGTTTTTTTCTTGTAATTAATATATAAATATTTATTACAGAAAAATATCAAAAAATAATAATAGAAATAGTATTTTAAATGTTTATCACAATGGGTGCTAGTGTTGAATATATATAAAAAAAATTATATATTCCCAATTGAAAAAATTGAAATAAAAAGTAAATATCAGTCTATACCATATATTATTATTTGTCAGGTATGAAAAAATAAAATGATTGTGTGACATATCAATCAATGTTTATATTTTAATCAAACCTATTTGTAAGGTTTTCGTTTGCCCACGGTAAGAGCTTAATTTTCAGTTGTTGCAAACTCCCATTTGTCTGAGTCAGATGAATGATATGGTTGACCAGACAATTTTTTTTCTATATCGTAATTAGTGAACAAAGCAAGTTGTGCTGGGAAAAAGACATTCAACTATGTGTCATGTTCCAAGATATTCCAATGGATGATTTAGCACTCTTGGTAGTGTATCTAGTTATAATCATATTAAAATAATATGATGTATCCAGTTATAATTATATTAAACATAATAAATTTATTGCATTTAAATATTTTGAAGATTACTAAAATAAAGAATGAAAATATAAAGGATGAAAAGCAGCCATAAAATAATGGAAGCAATTGCTTCTGAAACTAACTGTGAAGAAGATAGTTTGCATACTTCTGATATGAACAATGTTCATCCAGATAGTGATTCATGCAACCAAATAAAGCATGAAAATATTATTAAAAAGATAAAAATGCAAGAAACTACTGCAATATTAGCACAATTAGATATGATGCAGATAATTACTAAATGAAATGGAACAAATAAATCAAACTACAGAAATAATTAAAAACAGATGGATTTAAAGTTGGTGGAGCAAATAAACCAAACTATGGAAAATAATTGAAAACAGTGGTGCAAACCTAAAGCAAATGGAATTGAAACTAGAAACAGGCCAAAAATTTGAAGCAAATCAGCATAAAATAAATGAATAGATCAAGCAAATAACATGAACTACAGAATAAAAACATGCTTATGCAAAAGAAAAAAGAAAAGAAATGAGCAAGAAACTTTTAAAAAATACATATGATACAGATAAACAAGTTGAAGAAACTCAACACATTATGGCAACAAAACTTTAGGAGTTTGAAACTGTGATGAATAAATCTCAAAGAAATTCAAAATACACAAGTAGAGCAAATGATGCTCCATCATGTAAATCAACAATATATGGAAGTAGGTGCTATGTTAAAATTATGTAACTAAGTAATTGAAGATAACCAAGATATAAAAATTAGAAAATTTTAAGTTGACATGATGAGAGATCTAAACAGAGTCGAAAAATTAGAAGAGCTAATGTTCACATTTTTGGTAAAAACAAAAAAAACAAATAAGATTGCACAGATAGAACACTCCCCTAATAATGATATCATTTCAAATAAACATGAAGAACTAAAACAGTTTTATATGACTTACCAATAAATGGATACCAACCAAACAAATGGTATTCTAAAAATGAATAATATGCTGACTAACTTAAACAAAAATTCCATTTCCAAGCTGGTACAATAAAGACTTTTAAAGAGTTATCTGGCAAAAACCAGCTTGATTATTTAAATGAAATTACTGAATTATTTACATTCCATATTTTAAATGATAAAGAAAAAAATCACCATTGCTACAAATTATTTAAGTGGTGCAACCAAAAACTGGTGGAATTCAATAACCATCCTGATACAATGACTATGAAGAAACAATAGGACTAGGATTTTGGAGTGAGAAATCCACAAGATAATGTGTTACATCAAAATCTTAAGATTGATATGAGCCAACCATGGGAAAAAGCCTAGGTCAATTTTTTTTAAGACAGATAACAAAATTAAGATCCCTTTCAGCTTTTTCCATGTCAGAAAGCCATATTATTTGTATCATAAGATATAATTTACCAACCAATATTCAACACATCATGCTGGCCAATAATTGGTATATCTATAGAAAGAATGGCAGATTTACTAGACACAATAGACCTAGAAAGGCCTCATCCAGGTGAAAAGAACTATTAAGAGTCCCTTGTATAAATTTTAGCCAACCTGACCAGAGGTTTCATCAAACACCTGAATATAATATTTATATATGCCATCTAGGAAAACAATCACAAGAAGCCCTCTGAAAAACTTCCAGACACCACAAAAGAAAGAGCCTCCAGATAAAAGTCAATACTGAACGATGGCTAAATGATTTTTTATTGACCAATAGTTGCATAACCAGTTTATAAATTGCCCAATGGACATGAAATCAACTTTAAATGAGATCAATGCAATCTATTATTCATTTCATTAAAAAAAAAATTTCTATAAACCAGTCAAAGTGATATAAAAATTTGTTTTTTAAAAAAATAGCTAAAACAAGGTTCAGGAAGGAACTAAGTTTTAATCAACATTTTCTTTTCATAATCAGACTGGGATTTACTTCAGTCAAATTACACTGAACCCCGTTATTCTTGGTGAATAAGGAAGAATACTATCAAGATCTAGCCTGGACATCTAATATTTGGACTACTTCAAATAACTCTGGTGAAAATGCAGAATATTCATTTCAAGTAGAGATGGAACTTGTGGAAGCATATTATTATTCCATATGAATTCTAATATTTCAAAAAGAAGAAATAAATGCCCTCTATTTTTTCTAAGTTTTATATTTAAAAGTCTGTTTGAAATTTTATTGTTTTGAGTTTATATTTAACTTTGTAATCTGGATATTAGGTATAGAAATGGTCAGTTTATAGGGGCGGGAGGTCATTCTATTATATATGGGAATCATTGTAATAACTTCTTTTTTTTTTATACGTGTTAAATATTTTAAAATGAACTTTGTAAAATTATTATTTAAGAAGAAAAGAGTAAAAACTAATGATTAAATATAAAATATAATATTCATGCGTAAATTATCCAAATCTTAAATAATTGTAATTAATGATATAATTATATGCATTGTCCGTTCGTTCGTAGTTAACTCTATTGATATTGAGAATGTAGTTGTTTGTTCACTGTTAAATAGTTTATGTATATATTTGTCATTCCTATCTAGTTTTAATGAATTAAGGGTCAGTATTGGAAGAAGTCATTTATATACATATTGTAATTTTATTGAATTAGGCTTAGGACCTAAAAAGTAAATTCTCATAATTATTGTTAAGTAAGGATGTTTTGTTGAATTAGAGTAGGATCAAAAGGCCATTCCTATAGCAGTTGTACTAAATGAATTAGGATTAGGATTTAAAAAAGATCATACTTCATAATAATTGTTATAAAGGCAGCACAGATGTTTATCTCATATAGAATATACATATCTGTAGGTATTAAGAAACGTGACTCAAAGAAATTTTTATATTTATGGGTTCCCATAGTGTAGAATTGTGTTTTAAGTTTATTGAAGTTGGGTTTTTCTATAAGGTGAATATACTTTATTATTTATATCTATATGAATATTATAATGTAAATGATCAAAATTAAATTTTGCAACAAAATCTTAGACATTTACGTGTAATAATTGTTTTTCTATGTGTAAAGAATAAAACAATGTATATAATATAAGGGATTCGAACTCAGACTTTCACACGACCCTCAACTCCTCATGCCATCTCATATTGCTGACCCACCTGATCATACATATGTTGAAAAGATAAATAATCACCAATATACGTATTTCATGCTAAACCAGCAATCATCAGTTGGTCCAGATTACTATCTCCACATCATCAGTTGGTACAGATTACTATCTTCACACATGTGGAGAATGTGTGGAGATAGTAATCTGGACCAACTGATGATTGCTGTTTTAGCATGAAATATGTATATTGGTGATTATTTATCTTTTCAACATATGTATGATCAGGTGGGTCAGCAATATGAGATGGCATGGGGAGTTGAGGGTCGTATGAAAGTCTGAGTTCGAATCCCTTATATTACATTATATATGTGCAGGTATGTGTAAGCCTGTATAGTGTATTAATTTAAATAATGTATATAGATTTAAGGGACTCTGTTAAAATAAATAAATTGTATATCAATTAATAATTATATTTGCAGTCAAATTATTGTTATAAAGTTTGGTAATCTCTTTAAATATATAGCTGAGTAGTCTATTTTATTCATAGGGCATAACTTGCGTTCTCCACGATCTAGTCTGCCATTACAAATAGCGATTGTATGTGATAGTCATTGTTATTTGGTAAAATAAAATATTGTTTTAAATATATATGTGTTAGTTTATTTCCTGATGCTTAAAGGCAGGTGGTGCCTGTGTATTTTATGTAAATAAAAATAGAGAGAAATATAAATAGTTGAAACAAGTTAGTCTGGTCTTTACGTAGTAATAGCTCCTTGCTTACTTTTGGTGGCAATACTGTAACAAAATACCCCTGCTTAAATTTTCACTGGCCTCCACTGACATATATTCTGTATGTTCAACACACACACATATATGTAAAACTAAATTATTAAAAAAAGAAAATTTAAAAAAACAATAATTTCTTATTTGCCAAAGTTTAACTAAAAACAAAGATTTTCCATAAGAATGCTTTATTATTGACAGAGTTTCATTATATATTAAAAGTTTCAAATAATTTTCAATAAACCAAAAATTATGAAAATGATTCGTTCCATTTACTTCTGAATTATGCCATTAAAATAATCTATACGTTATATATAATTTATTATATTGCAGATAGAATCTTATATTTCACAAGGAGCCTAGTAAAGGGTCATAATTTTCTGGGACATATATTATACATTACGCACACACACACATGCAGATATAAAATATACAAATCATTCTTCATGACGTTATGATATTTCAGCAACGCCTTCTGTGAATAAATATCAAGTTTGAACCTCAAAAGCTAAATTCAAAATATCATTTTGAGATTAGTTATTTGAGGTTCAGATATGATATTCATTCACAAAAGGCATTGCTGAAATATCTTAAGGTCTTGAAGGATAATTTGTATATTTTCTATAATATTTTCATATATATGTATTAGAATTAAACAACACTAATTAGCACTGTTTAATTTATTATGTATTTACTCTGATTTCACTTATCATCCTGTGTGGTTTAGTGTAGCGGTAGAATAATAGTCTTTGGATTTGAAGGCCTATGAGGTCACATTCCAGTCCTGTCAGTTTGATACTGGCATTTCTTATGACTATGGCTATTAAAACGAGTTTTTAAAAAGTCTACCTCATAAATATGATTTAAGACTAGTTTTAAAGTGCCATTTTAAGTAATTGTACATATTTGGATGTTGGATCTTGTAATTTTCATGATCAAATCTGACTCGCTTTATATTTGACCACTACTGAAATCGAATTCATTTTTTCCTTTTTCACAATTAGACTATATTACAAGATTCCTAGTTAACTTTAAGTAGACAGTGCTTGTTGAGTTCACCATTGCTTCAACATATTATACACCTATATTTTTTGATGGTGAGTTTTCTAGTATGAAAATAGATATTTCCACATAGTAAAATATTTCAATATATATAATAATTATGAAAAATCTTTTTAAATATAACATGATCACCATTTGGTGACCATGTGATGTTTAGTGGTTTAATATCAATCCTGCCTAATAGAATAGTGGTGGCTATGGTCATTAAAGAACCAAAGACATCAAAATGTATGGGTAGTGAACTGGGTCCAGACCTATATGATTTTATAGACTAATGAGCTTGGGTTGAAAATATTATCGTGCTTTCAATTTTAGACTCATAGTTTTGTAGTTAACTAAAAAGGTGGCTGCGAGAGAATTGTCACAAGCTATAAACTAGTCTGGGGATATTGGATGAGTAGGAACTGGATAGAGATTTTATGCACAAATCTTTTTGTATCCATTGATTACTCTGGATTGCACTGAGAGGCACTACTGTATGGAGAGTTTTGCCTTTTTAAAAATATAAATGCAACAAAATTTAAACTCACATATATAGATATGTTTTATGCAGTATCCAATAAATAATAATAAAAAAATAAAATACTACTAATTACATTTTTGTTATGTGTGCTTGAATTTTATTATATATATTGTAGCCAAGTTGATTTCATACTGGTTCCCATTGCTTATCTTAGCTTAACAATTTTACATAGTTACTTGATTTAAAAAAATATAGTCATGCTTTTATAAGTGTCATAAGCATAATAGCTTATATTGCTTTTAATAATTTCATTCATTAATAAAAGAACAGTGTTATATTAAAATGTGTGCCAGAAAATAGTATTCTAATAGTATAGGCATTAGTTATAATACAGAAGAGAGTAGAGAATGTAAAATTAACTTAAAATTAGCTTTTGTAAATTTGTAGAATAGTAGTATAAAAGTTAAAATATTAGTTTATAATGTGTCAGCTTTGGATTTATAAAAGAAATTGTAATATTTAATATCTTTACATATTTTATTTGGTAGTTGTAATAAATTATAACTAGATATTTAAAAAGTAGTTGCTAGATTAACTAAAAGTTTAGAATGTGGCCTTGTTATATGTGGAAGTGTGCCTGCATGAATTGAGGAAATTTGTTTCATAATTAATTAAGTGGTTTTATTTTGAGTTCATTAGACTCATTTAAAAAAGTAAATGAACAAATATTTATAATATTAGTTAAAATGGTTTAATGAATAAAATAGGTATTAGTTTAAATAAATATCTTCAGATAGTTCAATCAGTCGATGTATGAATAATGTGATTTTTTTATATATAATTTTTTTATTGCTAGGGAAACTTAAGTAACTTTATTCTAAATTGAGTTCATTCAATCACATCTCATTTTGAAAAAAAACTAGATTACAATGACATCATTGTTTGATTGACATGTCTTATGACTGGGTGATTTAAAAAAATACTATAAAAGAGAAGTTGGTTGATTTTTCTTCTGATTCCTTCTCTTCTGGTCTGGTTGAATGCTTGACAGAAGATAAAATTTCAGAGTAGTAATTTTTTTAATAATTTCATTATTTTTCCTAAAAGTATTTAATTTAAACTAAAATATTAACAAGTCAACAATGAATTTCAGTTAACCCTTTAGGTAATTCACTTTTTGGTATCTGAATTACAATTAAGCTTTCTTAATTATTATAAAAATGCTTCAAGGGAGTTTTATCATTATTACTAACTATTTCAATAAAATTAACTATGAAACAAGTTTTAACACTAAACAGTTGTTCTATTTATTTATGAATTTTATAACTAAAATTATGCAGGACAATTTTCATGCTCTTATTTTGCTTAGTTGTTTCATGAATGGGATAAATTTTAAAAGAAGAAAATTAAAATGCATAGATTATTTACGCTGCATATTTAAGTTTAAAAATGCATTCTATTATTTTGACTATTTAATGTCTAAAATTATTAATTGTCATTGGAACTGTTTATAGAAGAATTTTTTAAAAAAAATGTAAATAATTAGCCTGCTTTATCAATATTCTTCATATATGAAACATATGCTCAAGGAATGATAAATTTAAAATATTTACTATGCTGGAACTCTTTAATTAAAATTTTGAAGAAATATAACATATTATTTGTAAAAAATATAAAACATTAATTTATTAATGGGTGCTATGTTATTAGCAGAAACATTTAAGGATGTTTGACATGCTGAGCTATTCTATGCTAACAAAGTGCTCACAGTTATTTTGTAAAAATCAATACAAAAAAGATATACCCTGGAGATATCTTATTATTTCACCCAAATCATTTGAAAATTTAGAATGTATAAATAATATTAATGCTTAAAATATGTCTTTAAAAGAAAAAGAAAATGAATAAAAAAATCAAGCTATATTATTATTTAAGTAAAACCACGGGATCTCAAAAGTGTCTATCAGCTGAATAAGTTATTCTGTTCATCATTTCCCTGTCGTGATCCATTATTGTTTTAGTTTCATTATATTTAGAAGTGCTTATATATTTTTAAAACTAAATTAGATATAAGAACTCTCATAATTATTTTGTTTTGAAAATTCTTTTGCCATGTATGAAATAATAGTTTTGATTAGAAGCTTCTCAGAAGTTATAGGTGCTTAATAAATGGCTCAGTGTGAAGCAAGCTCATTTATGAACTAAGGTTTTTTTTATTGGTAGAAATATTTTATGCAATATTTTCTTCAAAATTTTGTTATATTTAATGTAATACCATTCCATATTAAAAGTGTGCCAAGTAATTAATTTATGTAATTTTAATTTTGGGGGAGGGGTTATCAGAATATATGGATATTCTACACATTATCAGGTAATATTTATTATATATTTGATATATGCTTGATAAGCTAAATTATACTCCATCTACTTTGAGTCAGTGGAGATTTTCATCTCTCACAATAATTATTTTAAATGTGTGAGACCTTACTCAGTTATGTGCTAGACAGTCAAAGTAACTAATTGTCAGAAGTTTTTTCTTTTATATTTTTGCATAAATGCCATAGTAATTATAACCGCTAATATTTTTTTATGCATTGAGAATTATTGTTCTCACACTTTTAATAACATTATTATTCATGTCCACTTGTTACTATAACTTTAATATTTAATATTCTATACATGTGTGCATTGTTAGTTGTGCCTAAAATTTTCATATGCTATTAATTTTCTGAATTAATTTTTCATAGTCATTTGACGAAAAAAAATTGCATTTGTTGGTTAAGACATTGCTTATTGTTAATATGATTAAAATTTTGAATATGACATTAGTTAATTATAGTGGCATTGGTATCTTGTCATTGTTAGTTATAGTATTGCTTAGCCTCATAATGTAATAGTGTACTTGATGGAGAGGATAAAATCCCCATTCTTATTCTATTCTATTCCATGAAGTGATAGCACTTTTTTCCAATGATTAGTATCACATATTTAGAAGGTATCTGTTCTTGGTATGTCTTTCCATGTTTTCCTGATGTGCTGAGATAAAAGTTCAGGCATCCTCTTTTGCCTTAAAAGTAGGTATTTGGAAGCCACCATTCTTATGATGTATTCATTGATTATGCTAGTTTGCTCTATGTTTGGCCTATCACCCATGATGTATTTAAAGCTAGTTTTTCACCATAGTAAGGGAGGTTTTATTGTGTTTGATATGTGATGACAAGATAAGCTAGTTTGAAGGACTTAGTTTCTTCAGGTTGCACTTGGTTATTTTAGTGCTTAAGGGTGTACCAATGTCTATTTTGTGCTGTTATGATGCTAAAATCATCCACAAACCAACCAACAACAGTTAGTAATTTTAAATGTCTAACTTGTAAGCATATGGCCAGTAGGTGCAATCCCTCTGTATTCATCTAGAATTTTCACTGATGGATATGAACATTTTAGTAATTTATATTATATGGACAGTAATTTCATAATTTTATGCATGCAAATGACTTCTGATGAGTATCCCATGCATTTCATTCATTTATTTAGTTATTTGTTAGTTCAAAATCCTAAACAATAGGAGAATCTTTATTTGTAATTTGAGAGTTATTTTTGATATGCCAGCCATTGCTTAAGTGTTGTCAGCTAATAATATCAAGCATTAGCAAATCAGTCAGTTAATCCTAGTTACTAACTTTTATACTGCTTTAATTTAGAGTAAATAAATAAATAAAGAGAAATGATACATTAATAAGCTAATGATTAATCTAATGTAAAGCATATAAATTTTATGATCCCCAAAAATTTGTTAAGGGATTGCTTATATTGGAGATGTATAAGAATTGGCTAGTGTTAACTCTCCATTCAAATAAACTGTTAAATAGGGTGATTTATTGTAAAATGATTTATTTTTTTAAAGGAAACCTTAGTATTTTGTGTATAAGACCAAAAGATTTTGTTAAATACTGTCAGTCAAATAACTATATTTATTAACAGCGCTATCTTTGCAATCTTTCCAAGTTGATGTAAATTTTATTTTATTATATTAAATTGTAAATAAACTTATTAAGTATTTATTTAGAATAAATTTAGTTTCTGTTTTATATATATATATATGTTATTGTCTTGGGTTCACAATACTAATTATTTCATTTAATTAATGTCATACAGAATACTTGTCTATCCACAGAAATAAAGTAAAGTTATGCATATAATTGTATTTCTGGGTGAAATCACTGTAATAGATAATTTTATGTTTCTGGACACCAAAAGTAATATTTTGCTTAAGAATGATTTTAAACTGTGTTATCTTTTAAGGTAGAAGATGGTGTAATATAAAGTGAAAATGGTTTAATGTTTTGGAAGATTATCCATACTATTTTAGACTGCACACTATTGTATTATTTTAATGTCAAGGTTCAGTTTACATTTAGTTGCTTATGAAAGTTGTCTGTGGGAAGGTGGAGGGACATAAAAAGCACTCCTGTCCTTCCATCTTGAGTGATGTCTTGGGTAAAAGGCTATAATTAGTCTAAATTTTGAATATTTTAATTATGCAATTAAATATGTAAGTAAATAACCTTTTAATAATTTTGATAAATCTTGTTGTCTTGTAGTGGGATGTGGTCACTTCAAGTAAATGTTTGCCTCATATAGTCATCCAGGATAACAATCAGCTATTCATTGACCTATTCATTTACTTGGAAGACAACTTTATATTAGTGTTCTTCACAAGAGTACATTAGGAATCCTGAGATCATTTTACTCTTGTAGTTTTTGCATTGATTTACTTAATTTTCTATATCTCAATATTAAGTATTACTAGTGTAGTATAAGTATTTCTTATTTATTCCCTGTGTTAGAAGAAGAGCACATCTTATGGTATTTTGTTTCATTTAATTTATTACAAATTATACTATTAGAAGCAATGACAAGAATAGTGTTTATTTTGAAATATGAGATAGGAAACTTTAGTAGTAGATTTTTTTTTCTTTAGTCACAAACCTGTTGTGCTCAGAGAATATGATTTGGTAAAGGGTTGAGTCTTATAAATATTTGATAACATAGCAATTTTCCTCTATAATCTATTCCAAATTATTATTATTATGCCCTAATTGTTTAGCAGTATTGTATGATTTTCCCTCCATCTTGTAATAGACCTCTGTGTACTATCATCTTTGTAAATTTTATTATAACCCTGCTGTGTCTAGCTGAAGTAAATAGTACTAGTAATTAGGTCTAAGTTTAATATTAGATGTTAATGCTGAATTTTCGTACTTATAATAAAGCATTTAATTTATATTAACTGTCTGAAATAGTATATTTATAAGCTAATATCATCAAAATTAAATAGATAAAGCTAGATTAGTTAAATTAAAAACATAAAATTGATTTGTGATAAAATAATTGATTTTCAATTGATATAACTTCAATATGTATGTGTGTGAGTGTGCTTACATTTATTAATTTTTAGTTTACACTTTCTTATTTTACAATATTAAATAAGAGTTTTGGGATGGAGTGGATTGAAGCCTGTCCATTAAAGTATGAAGATTGGCTATCTTAATATAAGCTGAGCATTGATTGTATATATGTGTGGAGATGATAATCTGGACCAACTGATGAGTGCTGGTTTAGCATGAAATACATTTATTGGTGATTGATTATCTTTTTAATGTGTGTGTGATCAAGTGTGGCAGTATCATTGAGAGTCATATAAAAATCTGAGTTCAAACTCCTATATTTTACATAATGGAGTACTGATATGAAAAAGCCTGTACTGTAGAAAAAAATTCATATATTAATATCATTTAAATATCTTTAAATTAATCTTAAACTATTAAGTAGAATCTTAAGTAAACTTGTAATTATTTTTTAATACAGACCAGTCTGAAAATGGTTATAAAGAAGTTATATAATTTTTTTTTAAAATATATTTTCTTTCATTGTATCTTATTTTATTTTTATCATAATAATTTTATTCTTTTAAAAATAACTATTTCAGACAGCACATGTTAATTAAAACATCTGAAAAATATGTAAATGAATTGCTATTTTTAATTTAACTCCACAGATAGTAAATTAACTTTTAACCTTTAAGATAGGAAAATTAAAAGGAAATTGTAAGAAGCACTTTTCTATCAATCAAAAAGAGTGACATGTCAAGCATTGGTGGTCGAGAGATGAGAGACATCTGCTTTATAAGCAGTTGTCCCGGGTTAGCGAGTTAGCTTCCCGGCTGATGCTATGACACATGAGAAGAAAAAAAGAGTGACATGACTAGGTATAAAAAAAGCTCCACACACACACACACACTGAATGGCTTCTACTGAACTACAAGAACAACTAAACTCCTAGCAGAAATAGACAAAGGAGAAATTTCAAAATTTCTCAACTATAGGACTAGTTATAAGTAATAATTTTTTTTAATTATTTATTTTAAAATAACACTCGTCATTAAAAACCTTAAATTCAGGTACCAAAGTTTAGACTAAAATCATTGGAAAATTCAGAAGTTAATATTTAATGAGGAAGAATAGCAGAGAATTGAAAATGTTAAATAATTGCTCATTCATAATAGATAAAATATATCTATTGGAAACTAGTGCTTCGTGGGAATTATCTATAGCTTGTATTACTCATGTAAGCATTGATTATTATTTTATATTTCATAGTTGCAATGAATTTTATGATAAATCTAACATTAATTATAGCTTAGGAAATAAAATTACTGGAAACTCATATTTGCAATATTTATGACAGTTCATTAGTATAAAAAAATGCTTATTTTATTATCTAAAAAAAATAATACTTTTCAGTATTTTGCTATAAATGGTTTTTCTTAGACAAATATATTTTATAAATGAACTATTGATTCAAGATTTAAACTGTTTATGTTAAAATTAAAGTGACATTTTAATTGCTGTTAGTAATTAGTTATTTGTTGCCTCTACTGAAGAGAAGGAAAAAAAATCACTCATTTATAATTGAACTTTATACTTGAATAAAACTGAACTAGAGAAAATGCATTATGGTTATAAATTAAATGCCATTGATTTTGATAAAATTTACTTATCATGTATGCGTTATTAACCGAGAGGTCATCGCAGCCGCCTTGCAAGCAAGTAGTTGGTTGCAGACGGTTGTGGGTTCACCTCCCGGCCGATGCTATGACATATGAAAAAAAAAAATTGAATATGTAAGCCTGCTCTTCCTCTCTATTTCTCTCTGGAAGAAAACCTGCCTAACTTAGAAAGAAATATTTGCTTTTGGATCTTTATACTGAATATAATTCTTAATGAATAAAAAAAAAAGATTAATGTTGTAATATGTATTATTGGAACTGAACTTACTTGCTTATATGTTTAAACAGTTCATGAAATAAAGTGACCATTGTTAAATGTACAGGAGTGCGTTGTGGTTAAGGGAATCTTATAAAATAATCTTCAATGCTGTGAATCTATTTCAGATTCTTTTACTGCCAATAAATGGAGAAGTATTATCTACTTGTTAAATTGTCTTCCAGCAAATTGTGAAGTTTCCAAGATAAAGAACTTTAATATTTTTAAAAGTTTTGATAAACAGGTTATAATTTTCAATTATAGTTTCATGTATTAAACCACTAAACATCACATGATCACTATTTCTTAAGCTTGCTCATGACTATCATTAAAGCAGGCAAAACTCTCCATACAGTAGCACCACTCAGTGCAAGCCAGAGTAATCCTAAGATCTGGATGCAGTGCTCTCAGATCCAAGGCTCCTCACTGACAAAAATCACAAGCTAGAAACTAGTTTGGGGATATTGGATGAGTAAGCACTAGATAGGGATTTTATGCACAAGCCTTCTGGCATCCATTGATTACTCTGACTTGCACTGACTGGCACTACTGTATGGAGAGTTTTGCCTGTTTTCATTTCATGTATTCTTAACTTATTATATTTTATACATTATGATTCAATGTAATATTCAAAAATTCACATAATATTAATTATTTTATATGTTGGATAATGTTTTTGGTATTATATTATTTTAAGAGTATTGCTTTGTTCTCTATTGTGAGTAATTTTGATTGTTTTATAAATACTTATATGCAAAGGATGAAAAGATGTTGTATATTTTTATTTTTCTTTATTTAAGGCTATATTTTATTAAGTCACATTTGACAAAATAATTATCTCATTAGTTTTATACATCAATTAATAATTATTATGTTTATTAAGAGATTAATTTTTCTTTTGTGTATTTGCTATAAGCTTATCTTGCCAATTTATGTTTTCAAGGGATAGGAGGATTATCTCTCCCTTGATGATATTTATTTAAATAGTTCATATATTTTAAAAAGAGACATGATCCTGGTCTCTCTCTTGTCATTGATATTTTACTTGAGTGGTATGTATTCTTATATTTCATGCTTATATAAATGCTTTGTTTGAAGCAGCCTTTATTGTTCCTAGTATTTGTCATGGTCCATTCCCATCTTTCTTATATGTTTAGTGACAAAGTCTTAGCATATTTTTTGCCTTCAGAATGTAGGTGTGTATTTGGGTTCATGTCATCACTTGGTTCATTGCCTTTGTTTATTTTTTCCCCTTGGACGTATCATATTTTGTATTGCAACCACATATGGTGTATTATATAACTTTATTATTTTGGCAGTTGATACGGTTGTTTGTTTTTTGGAGAATGCCATTCTTTCTTCAGGTGCACTTTAGACTACTCTTAGTATAGATAGAGATGGTTCTGAAGTATAAATCTGTTTTGATGTGCTTTTCCAGCCCTATGAGATAAAACTGATAATTATTTTATTCAAAATTGTATTTCTTAGCCCAAATAAGCAATATATCATCATCATCCAGTAGCACATTACCACTGGATTGGTAAGACATAAATAATAGTTGGGCTTACTCATTGTTTGGAAGAATGTTATGGAGTGATTGTATGCTTAATGTGCAACTTTTGAAATAATTCATAGATTAAATAAAAGCTTCATCAATTAGAAAACTATAGAATTATTAAAACAATGCATAAGTTAGTAAATTTTTACAAGTTAAGAAGATAAATAGAATTGGTGAAATAATGTTTGTGTTAATAAAATTTATCATTTAGGACAGGGGTGGGCAATTCTTTTGACTCGGGGGCCACAGAGGTTGGTGGAGGGTCACATTGGGGGCCACTTTGTGGAAGTGAAGGTTAGCAGAGGGCCACACCTTTTTTCATGACACAATAAACACACTGCTTTATTTCCTGTATTACCAAAGAAATATTTGTTTGTCTATTCTTCATTAATCATATAACATTCATCACCAATTTTACATTTTTTGGAGGGTTTATGGTTTCACTAAAGTTGAAAATGTATGTATTTGCTAATGCAAAGACAAAATTAAAATTAACCAGATCAACTGAAAAAGCACTGCACACCGTATCTACACTGCGCATATGTATTGACATGGCCATCCTAGTGGAAAATACAAGACAAATCTTAGGTCATGCATGGGAAGGAAATTTCAATTCAAGGTGGATTTTTCTGATTGTCTTGGTGGACCACATAAAAACTCTTAGTGGGCCACATGTGGTCCTTGGGCCGCTATTTGCCCACTGCTGATTTAGGAAGATATAAAAGATTTTGTAATAATAATGCTAACAGTAACGTCAGTTTTATTAAATAAGAAAGGTGAAACTTCTTGTAGAAATATCTGCTTTCATTAGATATACATTGGTCCAAGAAAGAAACAATAGTTGGTGAACATTTAAGTTATTAATTTAATTTTTTTAAGCTACAAGTTTTGGAAAGTGTATTTCTCTGATGGGGAAAAATGCATTGTAGTCAAACGGTGTTAGCCGAGACGTCAGCACAGCCACCTTGCAAGCAAGCAGATGGTTGCAGACAATTGTTACAAGTTTGCCTCCTGACCGATGCTATGACATATGGAAAAAAATGCATTGTATTATTTTTAAAACAGCACTCTTAAATTTTGTAGATTTCTTATAATGTTATTGTTGTCAAATTGTTTATTGTAAATAAATGTTATATTTTTATTGTTAAATCTTGTTTTAAAGTCTCACTGATATCTTATTCACAAATCATTTATGCAAAAATCTAAACATAATGCAATTAGATTTCATTCGATTATTCAAAGTACAGTCACATAAATTAATGATAATAAATCAGTTATAATGATTTACAGATGTTGAAAATGCATCTAAGGGATAAAATATTTATCCATTTCTTAAGATTTTATTTATCATTATAATTTAGTTGATTATTTAAAAGAGGACTGCTCTTAGAATATTATCTACTTCATTGAAGAAATAAATATTGATTTAGGTTGTTAATGAAATATTCCGAGTGGCCATGAAATCCCTTTTGCACTCTTGGTATTTGAAGGTTATCCTAAGAGAATGTTATATTATTAAAAATTAAGAGTTTTTAAGTATTTAATTTTAATTAAAATATTTTTCTATTAAAATTAATTATTATTATTATTGTATAGTAGCTAGACATTATCTTTGGAATAAATGTATAACTGCTCAAATCTTTCATTAGGATACCATTCATTTGATTAACAACATATAAGTAAAATAAAATACTAAGAAATGCAATACTGAGATATTAATATCGTGATTTAATAATAAGAAAAAATCATATTTTATGTAAAAGAAATTAATGTGAAAAGAAAAGCCAAATGGCACAACTAGACAAATAAGATTTAAAAAAACATGATTATTTTTTTTATCTAAATCTTTAATTGTGGATCTGATCATAGCAATAAGATGTTGGATTAGTAGCTGTGAGATGTATGATTATATATGAGGGGGGGGGGATAAAAGAAATTTTATTATGAGAAAGAGATTATACTATAACCTAACTACTCTGTGGTATATGCTGTAAATATTGAGCTTTTGTAGTTTGTAAGAGTGCTTGAGGATTCTCATCCTCTTAAAATTTATTTTAATTATAATTAGAATATTTATGATATTTTAATAATTATTCCCATTGTCATTACTACCCATATGACTCTTTTTATTATTGGCATAGATCATTAATAGAGAAACCTGAGCTTAGCCTAATGCTTATCAAATCGCAATATTATAAACTTATTTAGCACCTAATTTTAATATTTCTTTCATGTTATTATAATTTTGGCTTTCATTTATCTACTCATATGCATGTGTGTGTAATAGTAGATAAAATATTCACATTTTGAAAACAAATTCATTCTTTAAAGATATTTATATATATAAAGATTTCACACAATTATTCTAGTGGTTTATCAGGTGTCTAAATCTCTAGTATACTTTATGAGGCTACATCTAGCCAAAGATATATATTTTAGTATAAAAGGATTGATTCCTATTTGTATAAAGAGTATTAAAGTTTACTTATTGCTTACTTACATGCATACACTTATATATGTACGTGTATATATGTGTTGTATTCATTCTTTCAGTCAAAATATTTGATGCTCTGATCACTTTCTATTAAGTAATCTGTTCTAAAACAGCTATATTTACTAATCTATTTAGTTATATAGAAAGAAATCATTCCTCTTTCACTAGTGCCATTACACAATGATGTTAAAACTGCAAGGATATTCTTACCCCAGACACAAGATAGAAACTTTGAGAAAATAAGACTGACCTCTTATTTTTAAACTCAAATACACTTAGATGAGCCAATCTTAAGTTCATTTGAGTTTGAAAAAAAAAGGTCATTCTTATTTTCTCAAAATCATTACCATGTATCTGGAGAAGAGTATCCTTGCAGTTTTAATATTACTGTTTCATGGCTCTAGTGAAGGAGGGATGATTATTTTGTAACACTGTGCTAATAAAATTTCTTGATTATTAGACAATCTATATAGTGTATATATATCACATAAAACAGACTATGCTTATTAACATCAATTTGTTGTCAAGGCAACCTTTATTTATAAAAAGGTGAGATTACTTTGATAGCAGATTGAAGAGTCTTCATGTTGATAATCATGGGTTGCTTTTATGTGATTTACATTTATAAACTAATATAGCTTTGTGCAAAATAGCATTATTATCTTAATATATATATGTGTGTGTGTGTTAATTTTACAATTATTACATTACGATAGAATGACAGCCTGTTAAGCTAATTTGCGCAGACGCTGTGAGAATGTTGTTAAAAAATGAATACCTTCGAACAACCACATGATATAGTATTTATATAAGAGTTGTTCGAAGGTATTCATTTTTTAACAACATTCTCACAGCGTCTGCGCAATTTAGCTTAACAGGCTGTCATTCTAACGTAAATATATTCGCACGCAAGACGTTATAAAATAAATGCTTATTCGTATATAAATTATTACATTAATATTTTTATATTTCATTCTGAACTTTGCAGGATTAGATCATAAAAGTCATAACATATTATATCAAACATGACTGATAGCAGCACTATTGAAACAGAAAGTAAAGAATTCAAATCAAATAAATGGTTTACTGGTCTAGAATTCATATGAAGTTTGAGCATCAGAAATAGCATAGGTTGAATCACAATCAATGGACTTTGCGCTTCACAATCTACCAGTTCACTAAACTTTACAAGTGCAAATAGAAAGTTATTGCAGATAAGTCAGTGTTATAAGATTGACTAATAGCATATATCTATATTTCTGAAGGGCAGTTTGATTTTATCACTTCAAATGAAATGAATAAGTAAGACGGTTTGTTATTGGTGGTGAAGATATTAAAGAAATGAATAAGTAAGGGTGTTAGTTATTGGTGGATAAAATTTTAAAAAGAAATGTGAATAAATGTTATAAAATTGACTAAGTTTAAAAGAATTTTCATTAGTAAAATTCCTTCTACATGTGTATAATTTGAAATCTTATAACAAGCTTGGGGGAACATAAAAATAGTTCATATTATAGCAAGATTTCGAAAAGACTTTGATCCAATAAACATAAAAAAAAACGTTTTGACAAAAAAAAAATCAGTTGAGATCTCATTCACTTCTTTCAGATCTGATTTGTTTATAAAAGATGTTGTGACACTATTTAAAACATCCAACAGTTTACTAATAACATACTTTTTATTATAAATAACATCCACTAAACTTATTATACTTCCACTATTATTTAGGAATTTATAATAAAAATAAATCCCATAACCTTATGACAGGTAAGCAAGACTTCTTTGAAAGGTCTTATAAAAATAGTAAGTGGCTTGTTGCTCAGAATGTTACCAGATATTTGAGTATTTGAAGTGATAGGCTGAGATATCTTTAGGTCTTGGGTCTATAACTTTGCCATAGTACTAAACTATGCAGCACATTAAACTGTTGTCTGTTCATATCTATAAAGAATATTTCTACATTAATGGATAGTCTTTTGTAAAGTTTTCAACAACATGAACTGCTTTCAACAAATTATGAAATTCTTCTCATCTTCAAGAACTTTCAAATAAAGCTCATTTTAAAATCACTTATTTTTATAAAAGAGCTATTACAGATAATGAAAAAAGCCTCAGGAATTATCAATTAGTTATAATTGACAGTCCAAGGAAATATATTCTAAAACAAAGAAGATTTTTCCACAGATGAAAGATGCAGTATACTATAAAAATTATATGTGTAATTGAAGTATTTTTTTTTTTTATAAATGTATGAAACAATCTCCACATCACTACACAATATTTTCAAATCTTATGAATAAAGATGCAAGAAAAGACAAATGTCCTCCAAGATTCAAATATTCTGTGAAACACTTCAAAGACAGTTTGAATTATCTTTTCATTCTTTACCAGAATCATATATTTCTAATTTAAATATTGCATGCTGCTATATCTGTGTACAGGCTGAGTCTGAAGTTTAACTTCAGATATACTTAAATGTTTTCTGTTAGAGGAAACAAAATAACATAAAATCTCATCATATGATCACCATTTCTCAAACATACAAACTGTTATAATAGCAGCAAACCCTCCATACAGTAGTGTTAACCAGTGCACAAACTTTCTTACATCCATTGATTACTAAGGCTTGCACTTGGTGACACTACTGTATGGAATGTTTAGTACTGTTTCAAAATAATAAACTGATGAATAAATTGGTCAGGAACTTTTGTAGATACTGATATATGTGTCTATTACAAATTATCTATTTACACACTATTCTGTATATAGTTACTTTTTTATTGCACACACACACACATATACGCAAGGTAGATATGTAGTCCTACAACTTCTGCTATTTCAATCTCCTATACTTTAGGCATATAAATATACATACTGAAGACAATAAGCTAGTGTAATAATTTCTAACATAAAAACATGCTTAGAAGTCAAACATTGGTGGTTGAGAGGTCAACGACAGCTGCTTTACAAGCAGTTGTCCCGGTTAGTGGGTTCGCTTCCCAGCTGATGCTATGACACATGATAAAAAACATGCTTAGTAATCACCCAAATGATTGTTATGAATAAGTGCTGTCAAAGATTGCATTTTATAATAATATACATTTATACAATATATATATATCATTTTTTAAAATAAAAATTAAAACAGTAGAAACTTTAATACTATTAGCAGAATATGGATAATAAATAGGATATCCATATTTCCCACAAAGCCTAACCGAGATACATGACAAAAAAAAGACAAAAACTTCATTGGAGATTACTGTATATTTTCAGTAGGAAATATAAAAATTGCAAAACATGTAATCACATTTACATTACTAACAATATGCTCATTTCATAATATATACTGTAATAGTCAGAATCGTCTATCTCGCTAACACACTACAGAATTCAAACCCCAGACACGAAACTGAACATTCTAGGAGCGGTTGCCTTCTAGATATACTAAATTCGAATCTAAAGTCCAAATTTCGCAGCGCCATCTACGTTATAACGCATTTGATGCCACTACTAGTATAACCTTTGACCGGTGCCTGGTGGTCAGGGAGAAACAAAAGACTCTATATTAAAAGAAGCTTGGGTGGCTAATTAACATCTATGGATTTACAAAAGAAATGCAGAAAAAATATATATATATATATAGACCGAGACAGTGATAGGAATCAATAAAATAAGATCAAATTTAGTTTTAAATAATTTCATAAAATTTATTCATAAAATCTATATATAACGCCACTGTCTGCTTATATGAGACAGGGACGCGTATTAAATAATTGTGGGCATTATATTTCAATAAATGACAAAAAGGTTTTAAAACAAAGTGATATATTCTATTCCTCGGGCTAATAGCATTACGATAATGTGCTTGACGAGATAGAAACATGTGCGAGGTGCTTTGAGCAATTATACAAGTTTAAAAAAATATTTGAAATTAAGTGTTATAAAATATTTATTGATTTCGAGAATAGCACGGACAAAAGCTTACTAAGCAACAAAGTGGGAATGTGATCAAAGCATTTATTTGAGAATAATAATAATAGAGTTGCATTGGGAGGTCAGTATTGCTGATAATGAATTTATTAAAGTTGGAGGGTGTGACACGTTTAAGTCACAGATGCTTTGTAAAATAAATATAAAATAAAACAATATTGAAGATCCGGAATAATTACGAGGGCATCTCGCCGCTAACCCATAGGAAAGTATTTTATGAACAGCCGAAACTTAGCAACTGTGTGATGATTGCGTTTAATTCCCAAGTGTGTCATTTGGAACACACTCTGCCTGGAAACTTGCAATATACGAAAAGAACGGACTTTGCCGTGTAAAGAATCCTTGGAAAAATAAAACAAAACGGTCTCAACAACCAATTCATTTACCAGCAATATGAGACTAGTGTATATAAAAACATACTGAATGGGTTTTACTCAGATTAAGAGAAATGCCCAATCAAATTCCCAGAAATTCATTTAAAAGGGTCCGCACATTCTCGACGTCAATGATGTATTTTGTAATTAAAGTAGAACACGGTAATTAAAATAGGAAAATGCATGCTTACGGGTTTGAAAAGTAAGTATAGATTTATATACGCAATCATGCATTAGGGGACACATTTAATCATTGACCTCACACATACTCTCATATTAGATTAAAATCAATAACATGTAGATTTTAAACTATGTGATTATTATATTATATATTAAAGAAAAGAATCACCCTCGAACGAGTGATTTGCAAGATAACAAAATTGGAAAATTATAAATTTAAAATATGCCTTAATAGCGGCATCTTACTTTCAATAAAGGGAATAGTTCACTCGGTCAAAGACGATTCTGACACATTATCATAATAAAATAAAAGAAAGCTTTATAAATAGAAAATATTAACCCAAGGATAGAGCAAAACTGTTGATTATATTTGAACACTTTAAAAAAGTACATAATAAAGTTATGTGAAATAAAAGAAAAACAATTTAGAATAGCTATAGCATGTTAGTTAGGAATCACAAGAGCTCTTGGGTTAATTTAGGGTTACCTCTGGAGAAGCATTTTTAGGCAGATTGATGGTCGGCAGGTTTTTATATAATTTAACAGCAAAATCTGGAAATGTTCATATTTTTGGCAGCAGCAGCAGTTCCGGGGTTCCCTGTGTGATAACTTCCGATGGTCTACGGCAGCAGATGGCCATTCCGGAGAGAAATAGCCTTCTCGCGCTCTACTCTGTCATGTCAAGATTTACAAATTACTAGAATAGAACTCAGAATGATTTCTCTTAGAAACATTAGAAGAAAAAACTGGAGAACAAAAGAAAAACCTCCTTTTTATAGTAGAATTTAACAATAGAACTGCCCTGGAGCATTACAAAAATATATCGGACTTATCAGCTGTAATCATCCGAATGTCTAAAGGAATTCAACATTAATTAATTTCTTTTGTTACTTTCCCTGGTGACATTCGAATTACAAACTAGATTTAATTAAAAATTACTTTTATTAATTAAAAAAAACCTTAAGTGGACATCTGCTGTTTTTAGATAAACTTATATAGCATTAACTAATTACAACTTGAAATAATTAAACTATTGTCCCTCATTTATTTTAACAGAAATATTTGGAATAACTTTTATTAAATTAAAGAAAATGATTTTACGTTTTAAATTGCAATATTTGAATCTATTTACTAAACGAATATTTACTAAATGAATTTTATTTTAAATCAAAATATATTACGACGGTAATATATATTTTTGTAAATAGATTCAAACAAAATAACTTTAACAATTTATAATTTTGATATGTTTTAAAATGCATATCATAGTGAGTGCGCAATTACAACTTATATAACCTACTTTTAAATAAATGTAAATTATGTGAACAAATACATAATTCATAATATTTTATTTTATTTGGGAATAAGTTATATATATAATACGAGCATTGTGCTCGTGGTTTAAAATTAGGCGGGATTTTCGGTATATAAGTGTATTGCAGACACACTACAATAGATTGGGGTTCAAACTAAGGTATGAGGGTAGGAAGTAGGTGAGAAAAGGTGAAACGAAGATCTGCAAAGCAGACCTTACTGTTTCAATACAAAAGATAATTCTTTGTATACATATATTATCTATAAAAACAAAATCACTCATTGAAATCATTTATTACTTTTCTTCCAAACAGTAAGCTTGTGGTTAAGATCTGTAGAAGTCCCTACCTTCGTATTTTCAAGCACACATGTTTAAAGGATTAATGCCTTAGTAAATATTACATACGAAAATAATGGGGAATCACTTCCATTTTGGGGGAAATTACTATTTAACTAATCAAAAAATTACTTATAAAATATTAAATAAATAAATATTAATAAAATGTAAAGTTAAATTAAATATAAAAATAAAAGTAAAAATAAAAATAAGTGATTAAGAAAACCTCGACAATTAACTGTCATGAACGAATATATGGGAACACCGAAACAAATCCCCCAAAAATGAGACGTATGGACAACTTAATAATGAATAAAATTAAATAATGAAAAGAATTAATATTAGAAATAATAGCATATAAAAATAAAATAAATAAATAGTAAATGTAAAGAGAAATCTTAGATTATAAACCAGGCCCTGAATAAATTAATTCAGTGATGAGGAATTACGGACTTAAAACAAATTTTCTGCAACAATTCTAATTAACACAAAAAAGGCAGGGGAAACTCAATTGTTTTGTCATTTTTATGCAAATGCTGTTAAGAATTCAGCATTATGATGCTTGAATATCCCAATTGATTATAAATAAAAAATAATGACACATAAATCAAATAGATGGTGAAATGTATCTCAAGTCAAAAAGAATTTATATACCAAGAAACAAATGCACAAAATAAAATATTAAAAATGATACAATGCCAATGTAAAAACATAATATTACTATAATTTGTGATTACTGGTATGAGAGGAGTATGTTTTAAATATATTTTCTTTCGTAATGTTTCAAGGGTAATTCTTTTCCACTAAATTATAAGCCATTTATTGTAACCTTGAGAAATCAAAGAGTGTCAGATGGAGTAATGTTTCCATATCTCATTTCCAGAATGGTTTCTGGTTTTCACCTTCATCAATGACAACTAAGATTCAAAACAAGATAATTTATCTAGCATCCAAATTTATACTCTTTACACTGTTCAAGTTGTTAACCTAAAAGGAAAAACCCTAAGTTTTTAATCCAAGTACTTGCATAATTATAGAACGTGATACTGAAACAGTAAGATTCGTATTCGAATCTTAAGTTTCACCTTTTTCTGTCGCCTCTCACTGACCGGTCTATCCCACCCAAATTTAAACTTTTTGGTATCGAATTGTGTGTGTAACAATATTAAAAATGTATAAATATATGTAGAATTCAACATAAACACGCACACATTTCGATCTCAAATTAAAGGCAATAAATACGGATAAAATAATATAATTTAGATTTCATTTAGCTAAATAAATTTTGTGTAATATTAATCATTTATTTGGAATTTTATAAAGTTCGTATTTGTTGCTTAGTTTAAATTTCGTTAAATAATAATTCTAACAAAATCTGATGCAATAATTAATTAAAGTTAAAATAATTTTATTCCCTTTTGTCTTTGAAAATTTAAAAGCATCGGTCAGTGATAGATAATAAATTAATTATAGAAAAATTCCAAAAAAATGTAATTAACGAATGTAAAAGAAAAAAACAAAACAAACAATAGCACAGCAGATTTCTTTCTAATTAAAACCAGCAAAAGCATTGATTATCCTGAGGGCAAGATAAATAAAACCTAAAAATATCTCAACAGAAAAATTAAAAGATCAAGATAAGAAAAAGGAGGCCATCTTAGACTTGCTGGAGACTTTCACTTGAACTTTAGCTTTGCTCTCGAGTGGAGAGTCTAAAATATCTTAAAATAAATTGATATTGCCAAGGTATGACCGAGTAAGCACCGAGATTATTCTCCATCGGTAGATGCCCCCCCCCCGTATGCCGAACTTCACATTGCCCATCGTAAAAACACCATAATGATCTGCTACCTGAAATAGACAAGAAAGCCGCTGCTGTTAAAATCAATAAAATGCCAAAGACAAGAAAGAAAACTGCTAATCACGAACAATCTACTATTAAACAAATGGAAGAAAACATCTTATAAAACAGGTACCTGTGTGTATTCCAAATTATAGAGTACTCTAGTAATAATAAGCTATAGCTCATCTCCTACTATTTGTATAACTTCTAAAATGTTAAAATTGTAATTTTGTGAAACTAAAATTTGAGAATTAATGTAATCTGTAAATTTCTCGCATAATCTAGCTTACCTCCCTCTATCCTTAGGTGTGTATTTCTCAAATCTACATTTTATTTATAATTATCATTGAAATATTACCTTCTCATAATTGTCTTAGTTTGAAAGCTAAATCTATAATCGCTTGAACAGTGAATGCGTGTCAAATTGTCATTTGCTTTATAAATAAATTTCATATAAATACGACACGCATTCAAAGAATCAGTTATTGTAATGCAGGGTCTACTACTTCATAATAGCTGACATACTCGCTGTAATAATTCCCCTTTTAGATATTTTTATTATTAACTTTTAATGAATAATTACGGAAATTTCATTTCTTTGAGAGTCACCAATTTTCTTTTAGTCAACGTTGATAATGGGGGCCGAGTTTGAAATCTAGTTAAGTATTACCATAATCTTTTAGATCTTATACATGTGTCACGTTTTGAAGCCACGATGCCTCATTCCACGCCGTGAATACTCCGGATTCTATAGGGTTGAATTAACCCCAGTCGTCCTACACAAGTGGACATGATAATGTTCCCGTAGGGCTTGACGACCGTCATGCAGCCAGCTGGCAAATTGCGACACGGACCGCTTGTCCCTGGTTATGCTCATGTGACACCTTACCTCTTCGGGTCGAGGCAGAGACCAACCCGAAACCCTTATAACTTATTCCCGGCATTGCGGTTTCAGTGCTGCCATTTTATATCGCCCTTCTAAAGCGTACCACATGTTCTTTTATTTAGTTTATTATTCACTATATCACTCCGCCTCGGCATTATCTTCATCATCTACTCTCAAATAAATGTTTGCCCTTAGTCGTAAAATAAATATTTTTATTAAATAAATGTATGTCCGCCGCTACTAATGACTCTTGCAGTGCAAAGTATAAATTCCCTACAGCACGCATTAGAAATACTCACTCGAGAACCTTTGGTAGCTAGATTACGCCTTCATATAAACGAATGCTCTTTATAAATAAATGTATTTTTATATATAATAATATTGCCAATTAGCTATTGAAACTCTGAATTTAAAATATGATTAATAACATTAATAATGTTTTTTTTATTAAATACGTAAATAAATAATTTTAACTATACGTCTGCAGTTAAGTTTTCATTTATTCGATGCCCATTATATATATTTCCTCGATTATATATGTTAATTAATATTCGTTTGATTGTTGGCCAACTCGGAAACAAAACCATGAATCTCGTGCATCTCCCTGACCACCGTGCCTAAAGAAGTGTTTACTTATGTCGCATCAGAGGCGTTATTCCATAGATTGTATTGTGGAACCGATAAACTATGTTCGAACTCGGTACCACGGGTGGCTTCACTACTCGATGGTGCTGCTGTTCTGTGTGGTGGTCGAATTCTGCACTATGTTAATGAGATACACGTGTTTTGATTGTTACAATACTAAGGGAGGGTCTAATTCTCAATAATGGATATAAAAACTTTGTATTATCTGGTTTCCATTGATTACTCAAACTTACAGAAGGATTCTAGAATAAGGTGACCTATTCTTAGAAGCATGTATGTAAGCATATGAGGAAGTCATATGATATGGTTATTGATATAGAACTTAATGTTTATAATTCATTATCTTACAATGAGCATTTTTAATCTAACAAAACTTTAATAAATTATTGATAATTAAAAGATGTGACCTATTAAATCATAAATATCTGCAGAAAGGAGTTTGCTGTTAACTGATAGGAGACCTTTTTATTCTTCCTTAAACAAACCAAGCAGGGACATTTCTAATGTCATTCCATACACTATTATTGTTACAGCTGTTATTATATGATTACTCTGATACTCTGATTACTCTGATACATCTAACTAATTAACATAAATTTGAATACCCCCCTCATCACTATCAACTGCACACAGCTATGAGTATGAAGCCATAGAGCTTTGAAAGCGCTAAGCTTTAAATAAATTATTAATAAATATAACTTCTTTAACGAGCATTAAATGCGCATAATTATTGAGATTATTTATATAGGAAATGAATTTATGAATGGACTGTTTATCAATATGTATCAGCTAGTGTAGTAAGTTTATTGACTTCCATTCTGAGAGTTTAAGATCAAAAAACACTGTGGTCTTTCTTCTCACTTGTCAGCTAGTACCTAACAGAAATATCAGTTGCATTTTCTTGAAGGCAGTGTAAATATATGCGTGAAAGATTTATTTTTATATCTAGATACTTGTAGTGCAAAACTACACAATAGCCTTTATTCCTAAGAGGCGGTAAAATAGCCAACCAAAGCACTGAGTGATGGTCAAAAATGGGGATACTACAAATCCCCTGATTACGTACTCAGATTATCATTCAATAATGGCTGCATAACTTTCAAAGATAGAAAGAATGCATGAATTGAAAGAAAAACTATCTACTACTAAATGGAACATTATTGAACCTTGTAAAGTTAGAAGAAAAAGTGAAGAGACAATTGATTGAAAAAATGGATACATATTATACAGCAAAGACACAAATATTGGAATAACATGGAATGAGATTTACTATAAATAAAAAGTGGAGAAACAACATTGTGGAGCTAGATGCTATGTCAAATTTAATGGCAGGATTAGTTATATTCATATTTATACTCAATAAGTTCTCACTGTGATAAAGAAGTACAGGATTTTTACTGAATATATCAAATTATCTTGGAGGTTTATAATGAAAAAATTCTTAAATGATTCGAAGATGATAAGTGATGTGGGTAAATTTGATTATGATGCTAGAAATGGGAGAGAACGCAAACTTGTGAAAGTCACAGAGAAAGAAAAACAATATATTATGAATTCTTTCTTTGAGAAAAATGCTAAATAGAAATGGATATGGAAGCATACAAATGAAGATATAACAAAATTAGATTGTATTTTGCCTAACAAAAGATATATTATTTCAAGATTGTAATATTTTTAATAAATTCAATACAGGAAGGGATTATCAAATGTAAAATATGTATTAATGCAAAACTAGAGAAACGGCAATTATTAAAAAAAAAACGAGTTAACAGTTGATATTCCTAATAAATGTTCGAATTACTTTTAATTAGAATTTTCAAATCATTAAAAAAATATGGACGGATTTTAATTATAGACTTGAATGCAATCAATAAGAAAATAATTGATACACTATTAAGAACTGCAAGAAAGATAGTTGTACAACCCACCCACCCCCACACACAGAAATTTATGAATAAATTTTATACTAAAACAAGAAAGAAAATGTATGAAGAAAAGAAGGAATACTATTTTTTTTAACATCCATTAAGAAGAACCGAGCATAGAGAGTTTTAAAAAAATGATACAAAATGAATTAATAACGATATAAGAAAATGTAATCGGGATTTGGCAATAAAAGCTGTAAAAGAGAATAAATATCTCAAAACTGTAAAACAACAACTTGATATTGGAAGTAAAAGTTGTTTTTGCAATAAGAAAGATCTAATTATTAAAAAAAAATGATATCATAAATATGTGGAAGAATTCTATAAATAATTATATAGTAATAAAGAATAAGAAAGTAAAATATCCCCCATAGTTAATACATCATCTGAATTGTCCGCTATTTTAAATAAAGAAGTGTGATATGTAATTAATCTATGCAAAAGCATCAGGAAATAATAAAATTATTATTAATATTTTAAAATAAGTAAGTAAAGAATTCGAAAAATTGTTGAAAAAATTATACAGCAAATGTTTAAATGATAAAGATATACGGATGATTGGAAATATGCATTAATAGTTTTGATATTTAAGAAAGGTAATAAAGAAGATATCAGAACATACAGAGCTATAAGTCTTATTAGATTTATATATATTTTTTGCCAATATAATTACAACTCATCGATAGAACACTGTATTATAATCAATTAAAAGAACAAGCTGAATTGAATAATGATTTTAGCACAATAGATTGTATCCATTCATTGAGAGAAGTTATAGAAAGAATTATCAATATGAATTGACAATTGTGCTTTGGATTAATATGTTGTGAAAAGGTAATTGATTCTATAAGCATTTCTACAATGATTAAAACATTAGTTCATCAAAGTATAGACCTGGCATATTGTCATATTTTATAAAATATTCATCAAAATGCTATAGCAGTGATTATAGATTACATGGTTATATTAAAAAGATCAATACTAAGAAGAATATATGATAGGGCGATTCCATATTTGTAAAACTTTTTATAAGAAATTTATAAGAAATATTTTATAGATTAAGATTGGAAACTAAGAAAATAAAAGTAAATGGAGATTATTTAAGTCATCTAGATTTTTTAGATGATATGGTTGTTTATGCAAATAATGCTTCAAAGTTTCTGGAAATGCTATGAGTTGTCAGATGAAAGTAAGAAAGTAGGACTAAAGATAAATGCTAAAAAACAAAGGTAAAGTTCAATAAATTGTCTAAAAAAATAAATAAATAAAGATTGATAATGATGATTTAAAAGAAGTTAACAATTATAAATATCTTGGTTAGATTATTAATACATATGGAAACATAATGATCAAAATTAATCATAGAATTAAATTTGAATGGAATCATCATCATCATCAACCATTATCAATTCATTGCAGGATGAAGATCTCTCCAAGTTCAATCCATCTTCTCCAATCCTTAGCTTCACTTCTCCACATCACCCCTGCACACTTTCTTATTTCATCCATCCATCTCACAAGTGGTCTCTTTCTGGTTCTTTTACAATCTTGTGGAATCCAGTTTAAGATTTCAATTGTCCATCTATTATCATATCTTCTGGTAATATGTCCAGCCCAACTCCATTTCAGTCTTTTAATTTTTTCAATGAGGTCAGTAACACCTGTTTGTTCTCTTACCCATATATTGCATTTTTGGAGAAAATAACCTAAAATTACAAACAAAAAAAATTGTCTATATGTTTAAAAAGAAAGCTTTTAATATATATTTTGTATCTGAAATTTGGACACTTAACAGAAAAGCAATATGGAGAATTTAGATTAGTTAAGACAAAGTATGGAGAGATTTATGCCAAGAAGAGATTGAAAATGAAAAATGTTAGTTAGTGCACAAATATATATCATTGTCATCATTGAAAGAATTAAAATATCAAAATAGAGCTGGACTGGACATATTGCTAGAAGAGATGACAGTAGATGGATATTTGAAGTTTTAAATTGTATTCTAAAAGATTGTAAAAACAAAAACTTAGAAAAAGATCATACGTGAGATAGATAGATAAATAAAAAAGTTTACTGTTATGTTGTGGAGAAAAGAGACTAGAAATTAAAAAGTTGGATTAAACTTGGAAAGACTTTCATTCAGCAGTGGATTGATAATAGTTGAAAATGATGATGATAATTTCAAATCAGATCTTTTCACCATATTTTTAAAATATATTGAAAATTTGAATAATCAATGAACATTAGAAGATGGGATTACAAGGATATTATAACAATCTTCTGATACATTAGATCAACTCCTCAATGACAAAGCCCATAATCTGGAAATAGTTTTAGAATATGGATATATGACAAAACTCATAATCTGGAAATTAGTCTTAGGATATGGATATATAACAAAATCCATAATCTGGACATTAGTCTTAGGATATGGATATATAACAAAATCCATAATCTGGACATTAGTCTTAGGATATGGATATATAACAAAATCCATAATCTGGACATTAGTCTTAGGATATGGATATATAACAAAATCCATAATCTGGACATTAGTCTTAGGATATGGATATATAACAAAATCCATAATCTGGAAATTAGTCTTAGGATATGGATATAATAACAGTACTATTTATGCTCATTAATCATATAAACTTATTAATAGATGGCTTCAAAGTAAAGAGAATTGTGCCCTAAAAATATATTTTAAATGGAGCCAGAAAAATTTATATGAAGTTTGGATAATCTAATTAAATGGTGGTTGTTTCAGTGAAATGACTTGCTGGAGAACAGATGTTCTGATTCAACCGGCAGGTTAAAAAAATGGGGAGAAATGGGGATATTTGAAATGTAATGTCTACAAAAAGTACGACTACCAATGATACAACTACTAGTAGTACATTTTCAAGATAGATAGATTTCACAATCTTAATAAGCTACTTACAAGAATAATAAAATCTTGGTAAATATACTAGCATTGTATCATTTCTGTATTTTAATTCATGTAATTATAATAATCATAAAATAAAATTAAAAGGAAGCTCTAGTATCTTCACAAATTTTAGTTTATTGTCATATTTTATATTGAAACATTTCAAATGTATCACTTTATCATTATCTTTGACTCCAAATTATGAATTTGTAATTGAAAGATATTTTAACATTTCAGTAATACATAAGTAAAAGATATCTGTTTAAAATCTGATTGGCTTTCTCTGTTATAATTGCGCATGTGAGAAAGGCTAGCATACTTTCAATTTATTATCAATTTTCAACATGCGATTTAGATAAATATTGTTTACAAACGTTGCTGCTATGAAAATTGCGGTATAGTAAATCTGAGATTTCGTGCCGTAATATATTATATTTATAACACAATGAATGATAATTGTATTTGTTTATATATTTAAAGATTTCAAGCTAAGATGCTTAAGACTGGCTTATATATATAAAAGTTAAGTTTAGAAAAGGTGGTATCAACCTTTTCTATCAAAATCTCTGTCTCGTGTCTATGCTTGATTATTTATTAGATATCTGTTTAAAATCTGATTAGCTTTCTCTGTTATAATTATGCATGTGAGAAAGGCTAGCATACTTTCAATTTATTATTAAGTAAAAGAAGAATTATGACATCATGTAAATGAAGGAAAACAATTTATGCAAAATAAAACTAACATATATTACAAGAAAATGTTGATGAATACTGGTTATAGATGATATATTCTAAAATAAAACAAAAAATAAATATAAACAGTGAGGATTACCAATTCCTCTACAAGCTTTATGATAAATGCTTAGCCAGAGCCAGCACTTAAAATATCTCTGTCAGGAACCCCTCCTCAAACCCCTGACCATGGTTTCGTGCTTTGGCACTCCTCAGAGAGGTAGAGGAATTGGCAATCCTCACTGTTTATAACTTACAAGCTTAAGAGATAGGGTCATGTGATCTATGACCCTTATTTTGACTATTTATAAAAAATAAATATATTTTAAGAACCAGAAGTAGGACTTATTGATTAACTGAAAATGTCATTGAATTATCTTGATGAAAGTATAATCATATGATTAATTGTTTACAACCCACTTAATATCTAAGCACTTGAGTGACAGGCTAAACACAACAGTTTTATTCAATTGGACCAAAATGAGATTTTTCACTAAGCTGAGAAGTGATTCAAGCATCTTTAACTCTTATGGTCATACCACTCTACTACTGTGCAAAATAATAAGAGAAAACATGACTAATAATCATAAAAAATGAAAAGAATGTTTTTAATAAAAATTCTATTCTCATGCCAAAGCAAAGAGAAAATTTTATTTGCTTACTTGTAAATATGTCCCTTAAAACAAAAACATCATCAGTCAATCTAAAATCAAGTGAACTACATTAATCCAATTTAAGCTATCAATCAGCCATTATACGTGATATTCTTTATGGAAGTTATTACAGCAATATTTAATGGGTATTCTTAAAATATGTATATTTTTTAAATGTTGTGAGATAACATTCTGTTTTTAAATGACAACTTGCTTTTAAGATAAGACTACTATTTCTCATCACATGATCACCATTTCTTATGCTTGCTCAAGCTGTTAAAGCAGGCAAACTTCTCCGTCCAGTAGTGACACTCAGTACAAGCTAGCCTTCTGACATTCATTGATTACTCTAGCTTGCACTGAGTGGCACTACTGTATGGAGAGTTTTACCTGTTTTAATACCACTTCTCATTACATTATATTGCCATCCCTATATTATTAGATATTTTTGGTGATGATCGCTTTGTTGAAATATGTAAAAAAAAAAAAAAAGATAAAAAATTAGTGAAGATGCATTATTAAACTTATAACATTGGAGACTTTTAAAACTAATCCAAATATTTCAAAACAATGAGCTTTGCAAACTTTACATTTGGAAACTGCAACTAAATATAAGACTAGTTTCCTAGCAATGATTCAAAGTGAGTATCAGTCCTTTTCAAAACACTACAAAAATATACATTGCTGCATCATAGTGGACATTTTAAGCACATTCTATTCAAATATAAAGGAGAAAAAATGCTATTTGTAAATTTACACTCATTACAAGTATTTACAATGAGAATACTTTTTTGTAACAATCTTAAATACAAATGAAAATAAAGATACTATAAAGTCACTTTGTTTAAAAAAGTATATAATTTTCAGAGAGGTTGATAATGAAGGGAAGTGACCATCCATCGTAATAATGAATGTGTAACTAAGGAGTATGAAAATCAAACAAATTATAAGACATTCTAGAAAAATCCCCTTCACATGATTGTCAGGAGTCAACTTTAGCTTTAACACATACATACATACCATGTTTCCCCTCCCCCCCCCCCAAAAAAAAAAGACCTAACCAGAAAATAAACCCTAGAATGATTTTTCCAGATGCTGATAATACAAGCCATACTCTAAATATAAGCCATACTTAACATTGTCAGTCTGATGGACTTCATTCAGCTATTAAATACACAATGGCTGTATTGAATAATAAAAGTATATAAATATATATAAATGTAGATTTTCGTACTTGAATAAATGTTACTCGTATTAGTTGGTAAGCAGACATAACTAATTATTTTAATAAACTTGCAAATACAATTTTACTTTTCATTTACCAATGCATCTTCATTCAGTCTAATATAAGAATTACTCTTTAATCTGACCTTCAACCATATATATTGTAAATAAACCAACATTGATATTTGAAAACGCTGAAACTTATTATTAACAGCTGATCTTAATTCCCAAATTTAAAAAAAAAAAGAAGTTTAACATTTCATATATTATTTTAAAATAAATATTACTCATCTCAACAGCACAGAAATAATATTCTTCAAGAAGTATATAATTATTCTTTCTTATTGCATTACCAAATATATACTATATAATACTAAACTGTCCATTCATTTTACTACTGTTACACACTGCTTTACTTACCTCCCTTTTTTACAGTTTCCATCAATCTTCTTCAGAATTTTATATCTCCTTTAACTGTAAACTGTAAAAAATGGTGATTTGAATTTAGAGTTGAGACTAAGAGATATAAAGTTCTGAATAATATTGCAGGGGCAATCAAAACTGTAAAAAAGGGTGGTAAATAAAGCATTGTATAACAGTAGTAAAGTAATTGGACAATTTAGTATTATATTGTATACATTTGGCAATGCAATAAAAAAGAATAGTTATTATACTTCTTGAAGAAGATAAAGAAATACTGGAAATAGAGCTTGGATAAGAAGAAAGAAGAAACATTGATATAGATATATGAGTGGATGCATAGAGCATATAAACAATATTAAGAATTTGATAGAAATTTTTTTAAATTTGAATTTAGAGTTGTGGCTGGAAGATATAAAGTTCTGAAGAAGATTTCTGGAACAATTGAAACTGTAAACTGTAAAAAGGGTGATAAATAAAGCATTGTGTAACAGTAGTAAAGTAAATGGACAATTTAGTATTATATGGTAACTTAATATTCTCATATAGAAGGAGAATGTTCTGTGATATGTTTATAATCCTAAACATTACATATTTAAGCAGTAGTAAAAGTTATTTATGTGCTATTGAAATTATAATAATAATATTGAATAAATGTAGATTTTTGTGTTTGAATCAATATAATAGTAAAAAAATTAAGTCATATATCATGTTACTTAATTTAATAAGTTTGTATTACATATATCATATAATGAGTATGCTAATAGCTCTAAATAATGTTTTCTGACAAATACCACAAGAAAAATTTTTATCTAGAATTTTGGCTTTTGAGGCTTTGTTGATGTTATATTGCTAAGGCTATAAATATATGCTGTACTTGAGATTTGTTCAAGTCCATATAGCTATTTAAGTTAGATAGCTGGATTTGAAGACATATAGATGTCTATGAATATGAGGCAAATGGCCTCGAAAGCACTTTAGCGTATAATAATTTGTGGAATCTTTATAGCTTCTTGTTCAAGCACTTCAAACACTTTTAAATTTGTATACTTAATTGTTAAGTATTAGATAAATGCTGAGCTTGAGTTAGTATTTTGGATCTAGTCCAAATATCATAGTACCTCACTGAGGATTGCCAGTAGCTTGAAACCAGTTTGGGGATAGAAATAATTCTAGATGTAGAGTTTTAAATGCTTTGTGTTTTTCTGAAGGTTTGTGATGATGGTATTCTAGCTGTATTTTTATATTGGACTATTTCCATCATCTAATATGTGTGTTGAATGTCTTTAGAAAAGTTTAATTTTAGTTAAATATTCCAAATGCATTCAACTGTTAGTAATATCACAGCAAACAAAATACAAGAACTCCTCACAGCAGGCCAATATAGAAAAGTGGCAAAAGATCCAATACCAAGTACAGAAACAAAATTACAAGCATTACTCAGAAAGCATTGCAAGTACTTCACAAATTCAGAAAAGAATAAAATAACATCATATTTCAGCAAAATTCCTCATCTTTATGGTCTACCTAAAATCCGTAAAAATCATGTTCCATTATGACCTATTGTTAGTTCTAGAGATTCACCTTGCCAGAATTTGGCAAGATTTCTTCTCAAAGTTCTAAGTCCTTTGGCATGCAAGACCCAATCATTTGTCAGGGATTCTAGACACTTTGTAGAATTAATCAAGAACATGAAAATTTAAAGAACTGACTTACTGGTAAGCTTTGATGTGGAAAGTTTATTCACAAATGTACAATGTGAAGAAGCATTGTCTATTGTAAAGAAAAGATTAAATGGTGATAATAGTTTACAAACCAGAATAGCTCTTCCTATTGATAGCATAATGGAACTATTAACATTCTGTATAAAAACAATCTACTTTCAATATAACACAGAATTCTTTCAACAAAATCAAGGAATGGCTATGGGCTCACCATTGTCTCCCCTGATTAGCAATATTTACATGGAAGAACTTGAAACCACAGCCATAAAAACTACTCCTTATCCACCTAAAGTTTGGCTTCGCTATGTGGATGATACATTTGTTGTATGGCCACATGATGAAGCATTGCTACAAACTTTCTGGACACACATCAACAACATATCACCTTCAATTAAATTCACAATAGAACCAGAACAAGAACAAAAATTGGCATTCTTAGATATTTTTATGACAAGACTTCCTCATGACAAAATCAAAACTACTGTTTACTGAAAACCTACACATACAGGAAAATACCTAGCCTATACATCTAATCACACCAGAAACCCAAAACATGGAGTTATACTATCACTGTGGAACAGAGCAAAAGAAGTTTGTTCAGAAACTGGTGATTTTGAAAAAGAAAAGAAACTATATAGAACAAACTCTTAAGAAAAATAGTTATCCATCAGCTGTTATTAAGAAAACATTAAATAGACAACAAAAAGAACCATCAAGAGAAAAGACAATTAATGGTACTGTAGTGTATCCATACATTCCAAAAATAGCAAACAAATTAAGGAAAATCTGCAATCAGTATAACATCAGACAGCTTTCCAGAGCCATACCACAATACGAACAATTGTAACATCTACAAAACCTAAACTTGAAATGCTGCAAAGAAAAAACTGCATCTATGAAATACCATGTGAATGTGGAAGAACATATATTGGTGAGACCAGCTGTCCCATTTAAAAGTGCTTGCAAGAACATAAACTGATGATTAGAAGAGAGAAAACAGATGTGTCTAAGGTAGCAAACCATGTATGGACCAATGAATATATGTTCGATTGGAAAAATACAAAAATATTGGGTAAAGAAGAAAAGGTAAAAAGAAGAAAATTTAAAGAAGCTGCTCACATGACAATGGCAAAAAATCCCATAAGCCAACCTAGTGTGACTATACATAATGTATGGAAACCACTAATCAACTTTGCTCTGAGGAAAAAATGGAGAAATCAGGAGGAACCTCATAAATAAGTATATAAAATTACTACATACTGTTGCCTTTGGCAGGATGGCTCAGTTGGTTAGAGCATTACCTTAAATTTCAATAATCAAAAATCTAAAGACCCAGGTTCGAATTCCATGCTAGTACTGTCACTGGTCAGGCCAGAAACACCTGAAGAAGAGGGGAGAAAAATATCTCTTGAAATGTTGTGCATATACCTGTTTGCTGTGATATTACTAACATTTGTTTGCTGTGATATTACTAACAGTTGGTGCATATACTAACCTGTTTGCTGTGATATTACTAACAGTTGAATGCATTTGGAATATTTAATTAAAATTAAACTTTTAAATGCTTTCTCTTGTGGCATTTATTGGAAAAGCTTGTTTAGAGATATTAGCATGCTTATTATATTACATTGAATGAATAAATATTTTTGTTCTTGAATAAATGTAGATTTTTGTATATAAAAAAATAAATAAACCAACCCCTGAAAATAAGCCCCAAGTCATCTTTTGGAGCAAAAATTAATATAAGATCTGGTCTTATTTTGGGGGAAACACTATATATACACATTAATAAGATCATTTACAAGCTAGATTACCAATAAACCATTTAAATGAACTTATAAATAATGCCTAGCTTTTTAAATTTACTTGGGAATATAGCTTGTGAATTACTTTAGTAACATATTGAACTTGTTTGTTCGATGAATAGGATTATATTTTTAGAGCTAATGATAAGCCATAAAATTATTTATATGCTCATTAACAATTATTAGAATTACATATATATCTGTATGCATGTTAAAACAATGATGTTAATATATTTTTGGGTTTTGTATATATGTTTATTTATTGTTTTGACTAGATCTCCTCTGCCATAACTTAGGTAGTGGGAGTGTCTCATAGCAGTTGCTAGAGATCTTGGTAATAGGAAAAATTGGTAGTCAAGGGTCATGTGATATAAACATTAATTGCTTCATTTGGGTGGTGAGGAAAGATTAACTTAACATCAATGCCTCTTTTAATATAATCTCTTCTATTTTTTAAATTAGATAAAATAATTATATGTTGTCATGTAATTTAAATATAGTTATTGAGCAACATATTATCTGATGATGGTGATGCTTAGTCGAAACATCAACTCTATAATAACAATTACAAGCAATCAGATACAGGGAAGAGTCTTAAAATTGTATTCATATGTATATATACATGAATAAGTTGATTGGTAGATATACTCAACTACAAAAATCTTTTTTTTTAATTTATGGGGAGTAAAAGGGTTAATAGTAAATCAAGAGTCTCTTTAATTCAATAATTGCTTTCCATTTACATCAGTTCTATGATTTTTGATGCATAAAAATTATTACTAAGTGGCCTCCTATAAAACCCATTTAATTTTTTTTAATATAACCAATAAGGTCATTACTTATAAAATTATTTCTGAGTTTTCATAAAATGAAAATAAAGCATAATTCCCATAAGAACATCCAATCTAGTTTTATTTTAAAAAATAAAGACTCCAGAGTATTTTTATGTCAATTAGAAAAAAATAATTTATCTTAACAGCTAAATTTTAAAATGCTTACAAATGAGAATATATACTTATGTATGTCTGTGTCAATCACTTATGAGAAAAAAAAAGTATGGTCTAATACTCAGAAATGTATATCATATCATCTCCCTCAGTAATAGTGAAAAATATAATCAAGTCAGATATTTTTCAAATGATCTAAAGCAGTAGCATTAATCCAATTAATCTAAATGGCCTAATACTTTCTTTACAGTTGGATATATATTTAGTGATCAATGTGGAATGGGAATTGAGATGTAAATGGATCAGCTACCTGAAAACAAAAAGGACTTCCTTAGAAAAATCTCAACAATCTAATAAAAATTCACTTCCCCTGAAGATTTGAAATTCTGATTATGATATATATAATAAGAAAATTCACAAATCACTGTCCATGAGGCCTTTGATTTTCTTTTTAATTTTGAAATTATTAAAAACATATTAAACTTAAACTATAATCATCTTTTATCTGACAAAACAGATTGACATTGTCATAATCAAAGAAAATATTATTTACAAGTTTATTTAAATGGGTTTTGGGGGATCTTGCTTGTGTAATAATGTATTCAAACTTGCTTATTTCATAAATAGGGTTATACTATAATACATATATATGTATACAAATGTGTTATTTGAAATCAACATATTTTATAAAATATAGGCATATAAGCATGCTGTCAATAATAACTTCCATATAAAAATACAAGCGCATATATATATATATCAATAATAATAATATACACAAAAAAGCTTTTTTTGGTAATAATTAATTTTTGCCTCTTTCAATTTGCATTAACTAATTTAATATAGGGTATATGAGCACAGACTTTCAGATGACCCATCACTCACCACTCTATCTAATAACACTGATACACTCAAGCACATATATGCTGAAAAGATAAATAATCACCAATATACGTATTTCATGCTAAACCAGAAATCATCAGTTGGTCCAGATTATCATCTCCCACACATATATGAAGATTGTCTATCTTAATATATATCTGAGCACTTATAGTATATATGTGTGGGAGATGATAATCTGGACCAACTGATGATTGCTGGTTTAGCATGAAATACGTATATTGGTGATTATTTATTTTTTCAGCATATATGTGCTTGAGTGTATCAGTGTTATTAGATAGAGTGGTGAGTGATGGGTCATCTGAAAGTCTGTGCTCATATACCCTATATTACATATATAAACACAGGTATATAATAAGCCTGTGTTTCAGTTATTAACTAATTTGCAATTATGTGATGTGATGTGATGTGATGTATTTGGCTTCTCCTTAAACGAAGTCAAGAATATCTCAGCAACTATGCCCAGATAAACCTGTTAGCCACTTTATTTTCCATTCCCCACTCTAAGTCTTCCCATATTCTGCCCCATCCCATTTCCACAACATAATCTTTGTCAACTCTATGGCCTTTAAATCAAAATCCCCCTTATCTTTTCACAAACCCAGCATAAAAACTACTAACTCACTTTCTGTATTGTCACTTTGTTCATACCTATTCTCCCATAACTTCATTATCTGTACCCTTTCTGCTTTCAAACATTTACATTCAATCAACAGATGCCTAATATTTTCTATACCTTCCTTACACAATTTGCACGCTAAATCACCCATAGTTTTCCATTTACATGTATATTCTCTTGTTGCTAAAGATCCCGTTCGAGCCTTAAACAATAAACTACTTTCCATACTATTATCATAAATTAACTCGCTTCCAATATTCCGTTTACTTCTATATATATTTAAACTCTTCTTACCCTCCATACTACTTCTCCATCTCTCCAACTCCCTATTTTTTATTAATACTTCTATTCTTTTATCCCATTCCTTACCACTATAACACTCAACAATCCTCCTAACACAATCATCCCACCTTTTATACAAGTATACCAATAAAAATTCTTTATCCAAATCTTTTGCATACCGCATTACCTTTCTCACCCATCTTGTTACCTGCCCTTTACTCATAACCCAATTAAACACTATTTTGGCTATTCTTTTACTATCCATAAACTGCAACCTACCAAACATTTTCATTTTACTTTTTGCATCTCTCATATAGAAACTTGACCATCCCATTTCTCCTTGAATTGCCTCATTTGCTGTCCACATCTCTGCATCTAATGCATGTCTTCCTACTTCCCTTTGTACTTTCTCTAAATAATCTAAAATCCTTTTACTAACACATAATGCATCATTACCATATGTTAACCCTGCTACTGCAACTCACTTCCATACAATTCTAGCTACATCATATTTATTATATGAAAATACTGTTAGTTTCTTTACCAAACCTTTTCTTTTCTTTGCTTCATTTACCAATTTTTTCTCCCATTCAACCAAGCAATTTTCCTGATTACATAAGATGATTCCCAAATACCTATATCTATCCACCACACTTAACTTTATATCCCCCAATAAAAAAACTACATCCTCTCTTTCCCCAGTATTAACCATCAATATATTTGATTTTTCTTCACTAAATTTAATCCCCATCTCTTTACCCACCCTTGCACATGTCCTCAACATAATATCCATATCTTCTCTTCTTTCTGCACATAAAAAGATATCATCTGCAAAAAAAAAAAGACCCGACAAAGTATATACTCCTTTGCCACCTATTAATGGCATCTCTACCCCTCTTCCTAGTCTTTCTATTGCTTTTTCCATTTCACTCAAAAACAACAAAAACAAAATCGGTGACATAGGGCATCCTTGCCTTAATCCCACTCCATTTTTAACTTTAACTGATTCTATATCCCCTAATTGGTAAGTATAATAATTATTTTCATATAATTTCTTAATAATATTTACTAAAGCTTCATCCATTCCCAAATTGGCTAATCTTACCCATAATCTATTTCTATTTACTCTATCATATGCTTTCTCTATATCTATAAAACTCATATATAATGATCTACCTGAATTCCTACTCATCTCCATAAGTTGTGTAACTAATGTGATGCGATGCATACAGAGCGACATCTATCTATTTTTATAAAATTAACTATAATCTATTAAAAACCATACAATATTTTTAAAACAGCAAAAAAAAAAAAACCCCTGTGTAAATATATATTACATAACCTTCAATTCATTTATCAGTATCCAATTATTAATCAAATTAATTAATGTTTTAAATATGATCGTACAATTATTTTTGTTACAATTAATGGAATTGGTTTCATATATCTTTCTTTTATTAATTTATTGGATATAATTTAAAAGACTTATATTTTTGACAAAATCTATTTTATGTGTCATTGCATCAAAAATATAAGTCCTTTAAATTATATTAAAGAAATTAATAGAAGAAAGATATATGAAATCAATTACATTAATTATAACAAAAATAATTGTATGACCATATATAAAACATCAATTAAGTTGCTTAATAACTGGCTAATAATAAATGAATGAAAGGTTATGTAATATACATTTACACAATTTTTTTTTTGTATGTCTAAAAATATTGTATGGTATTAATAGTTTATAGTTAATTTTATAAAAAAAGATAGATGTTGCTATGTATGCAATGTTAACTGAATGTAAATGCTTGAAAACAGAAAGAGTACATATAATGAAGTTATGGAAGAATAAATATGAAAAAAGTGATTATACAGAAAGTGAATTATTGGTTTTTATGCTGGGTTTGGGAAAAGATAAAGGGGATTTAGATATAAAGGCCATACAATTGTCAAAGATTATGTTGTGGAAATGGGATAGAAAGAATATGGGAAAACTTAGAGTGGGGAATGGAAGGTAAAGTGGCTACTCTGGGCATAATTGCTGAGAGATTCTTGACTTCGTTTAAGGAGAAGCCACAGTACATCACATCACATCACATAATTGGAAATTAGTTTAAAAAGCATATTGAAAAGACACTTAAAAAAAAAAAAGGCAAAAATTAATATTTGCCGAAAAGACTTTTTTGTGTAAAATTATTATTATACATACTATTGCTGTTATATAAAGATATTTTATATTATATCATTAATTTATTTAAATATATATAAAAGCAGCATAATCAATTAAACTTCTTTTCATTTTCGATGATATATATAATATCAAATAAAATAAATATAATAATTAAAATATTCTTAAATAACACTACAAAATTGAATATGCCTATATAAAATTAAATTTAAAATCTTCACTATAGCCAGTTTATGGCATTTTATGCCATCTTGAGTAGCAATGAACCATTAATATTTAAATCTCATTAAAATTATATAATAAATAAAAAGTTGGCTTTTCACACAGGAAAGCTACTATTATGTGATTTTAATGAGATTTCAATATTAACGGTTCATTGCTACTCAAGATGGCATAAAATGCTGCAAGCTGGTTATAATGAAGATTTTATGTTTACTTTTATATAGGCATATTCAATTTTGTAGTGTTATTTTAGAATATTTTGATTCTATATATATATAATTATTAGTAGCAATGTAATATCATTTTATTAAATATAATTAAATAACTTGCTCATGACATCACTCAATTGCTTTACAAATTGACCACAAGTAATATTTATAAGGTAGAATCTCTTAAGCATACATTTTAATATCCTGAATTTATTGTACATATGTAACAAAAAATCAAACTCAGGTAACATTTCCATAAAAATGATGATGAATATCACAACGTTCATAAATGCTTGCCTAATAAATAATTCAGGCCATCAAAGAAATTGATTCCATTTTCATTTGCTTTATGATGGTATGAGATGACTAACGAACTTTAATATAGATGACCGTTGGAGATATTATGATAATATTTAATTGGGTATTCTTGATTCTTTTTCTATCATTTAGATTGCTATTAACTCACACCCAGAATAAAAGTGATTCATTTCTTTTATTTGCATACCTACTTTGAGCTATGTTTAATTTAATGTTTATATAAATATATAAAACCAAATAACACCTATTAAAAATAATCAGTATTAGCCAAGCATAAATCAAAATTCATTATCAATTTCTTAACTGATATATATATATGTAAATATACAATTCAAGCATATATATATAGATATGTTTCACAAAATATCCAATGCATAAACTAAATAAAACTGATAGTTGTTTTTATTTTATGCATTGGATATGTTGTAAAACATATGTATATACCTATGCTTGAATTTTATTACATTTACGAAGATTTTCATCATTACTACATATATATATATATGGCTGCAGAAAGGAGTTTGTTGTTAATTAAAAGGAGGCCATTTGATTCCCCTTGGAAGCCTTAAAGGAAGTGAGCAGGGCAAATTCCAAATGTCCACTCCATATGGTCTTGTCATTGCAGCTGTTATTACTAGGTGATTACTTATATAGTATAGCAACAGGGATAGTCTGCTATATTAGTCAGAATGGTGAGTTTATTGGCTTTTTACATTTGAGTTTAAGATCAAGAAACACTTTGGTCTTTCTTTTTAGTTGCCTGATAAGGCAGAATGCATGTGTGTGTGAATGAAATTTTTTTCTAATACAAATATACAATCATAACTGACAAAAATAAATCATGGCCTTTATTCCCAGGAGGCTGTAAAGTCATCATCTAAAGCAGTGATTGGTAGCCAAATGCAGAGGGTGCTAAGAATCCCCTGATTATGAAGCCAGGCTGCCATTTAATAATGACTGTTTATTTAGGAACTTACAACTGCAGATCACTTTCAAGTAAAAGAAGATGCAAGAATTAGAAGAATAACTGTCTATATTAAATAGAACATTATTAGACTTGGTGAAGTTAGAAGAAAAGGTGAAGAGATAATTGATTTAAAAAATGGACATGTACTCTACTACAAAGGCACAAATAGTGGAAGTACAAATGGAGTAGGATTCATTATAAATAAAAAATAGAAGAACAACATTGTGGAGATTGATGGTGTATTGGACAGAGTGGCAAGATTAGTTATTCAACTTAATAGCAGATACCAAATGCAGATAATTCAGGTTTATGTCCCAACAAGTTCTCATAGTGATGAAGTAGTAGAAGATTTTTATATGGATGTACAAAAGGCTTTTGATCAGACTAAACAACATTTTAAAATTGTTATGGGAGACTTTAATGCTAGAATTGGTAAACAAATGAAAGATGAAAGTGCTGTAGGTAATTTTGGTTATGGTAATAGAAATGAGAGAGGACATAGACTTGTGGAGTTTGCAGAAAAAGAAAAACTTTATATTATGAATTCTTTTTTTGAGAAAAATGTTAAAAGGAAATGGACATGGAAGCATTCAAATGAAGGTACAGCAGAATTGGATTATATTTTGACTAACAGAAAATACATATTTCAAGATTGTAATGTTCTTAATAAATTTAACACAGGAAGTGATCATCGATTAGTAAGATGTAAGATATGTGTTAATGCAAAACTAGAGAGACAAAAATTATTTAAAAAAACAATATTTACAGTTGATATTCCTAATCTTCAGAAACATTCTAATGAATTTAAATTAGAACTTACAAATCGGTTTCAAGTATTAGTAGATTTTGAACATGATTCAGATTTGAATGAAATTAATAGAAAAATAACTGATACACTTTTGAAAACTGCAACAAAAATAGCTGGTAGAAAAAAGTAGCAATTGACCAATAAAATTTCTACTGAGACTAGAGAATTTATGAAAAAAGGAATATGAAAATATATAAAAATGATGCATTAAAAAGGATTGAATATCTCAAATTTTGTAAAATGGTGTGAAAAAGAGTTGATAATGACATAAAAAAGTATAATTGTGAACTAACAAGGAAAACTGTAGAAGAGAATAAAAGTCTCAAGAGTGTAAAACAACATTTTGGTATTGTTAGAAAACTTATATCTGCAATAAGAAAAAGATGGAATTATTACTAAAAAAGAGATGACATCATGAAATGGGTAGAAGACTTTTATCAAGAATTATATACCAATAAAGAACAAGTATCTCCTACATCTATTATATCTTCTGAATTGCCCAGGATTTTAAATGAAAAAGTGAGACGCAATTAAATTTATGAAAAAGGGAAAAGCTCCAGGTAATGATGGAATTATAATCAATATATTAAAAGAAGCAGGTGAAGAAATAGAAAAAATTTGGCAAAGTTATATACCAAAAATGTCTAAATTATAAAGATGTACCAGATGATTGGAAGAATGCAGTATTAATATTAATATTTTAAAAAGGTGATAAAGAAGATATTAGAAATTACAGACCTATCAATCTTTTATCAGTTTTATACAAAATTTTTACCAAGATAATTACAACTCATCTACAGAGAACATTGGATTTCAACCAATCAAAAGAACAAGCTGGATTTAAAAGTGGTTTTAGTACAGTAGATCATATCCAAGTATTGAGAGAAGTTATAGAAAGGACCAATGAATATGAGTTGCCATTATGCTTTGGATTTGTAGATTATGAAAAAGCATTTGATTCTATAAGCATTTCTTCAGTGATTAAAGCATTGGATCATCAAGGTATAGACCCAGGATATTGTCATATTCTAAAGAATATTTATAAAAATGCAACAGCAACAATTAGATTACATAATGATACTAGAAAGGTTAACATTGAGAAGGGTATAAGATAGGATGACTCCATATCTTCAAAACTTTTTACAGCAGTGCTGCAAGAAGTATTTTGTGGATTAAAATGGGAAGCTAAAGGAGTAAAAGTAAATGGAGATTATTTAAGTCATTTAGATTTTGCAGATGATGTAGTTGTTTTTGCAAATAATGCTTTAGAGCTTCAGGAAATGTTGCAAGAGTTATCAGATGAAAGAAAGTAGGACTAAAGATAAATGTTAAAAAGACTAAAGTAATGTTCAATGGATTTTCTCAAAAGATGAAAATAAAGATTGATTATGATGAGTTAGAAGAAGTTAACAGTTACAAATACCTTGGTCAGATTATTACTACAGATGGAAACATAATGGATGAAATTAATCATAGAATTAAACTTGGTTGGAGTGCTTTTGGTAGAAATAACTTAATAGTAAAAGGAAATATGTCTATGTGTTTGCAAAAGAAGATTTTTAATAAATATGTTTTACCAGTTCTTACTTATGGATCTGAGACCTGAACACTTAACAGAAGAACAATATGGAGACTTCAGATTACTCAATGAATTATGGAGAAATGTATATTAGAAATAACAAGAAGAGATTGAAAATGAAAGACAGAGATAAGAAATCAAACATGTATTACTAAAAGCATTGAAAGAATTAAGAGACTGAGGTGGAGTTGGGTTGGACATATTTCTAGAAGAGATGATAATGGATAGACAATTGAAATCTTAAACTGGATTCCAAGAGATTGTAAAAGACTCAGAAAGAGACCACATGTAAAAGGGTTTGGGTGAAATAAGAATATTTGTAGGGGTGATGTGAAGAAGAAATAATAAAGATCAGATGGATTTAATTTGGAGAGAGCTTCATAATGTTTGATGATAATGACATATATGTAACCAAAAAACACCTATTAAAAATTATCAATACTAGCCAAACATAAATAAAAATTCATTATTAATTGATTAATTGATATATATTGTACCGTTTTTTGACTAATCTATATTTATTAGACATGGACAGCTGTATAATTTGTCTTGCATTGGTGGTCGAGAGGTCAGCACGACTGCCTTGCACTTGCAGGCAGTTGCCCGGGTTGCGGGTTCACGTCCCGGACGATGTTATGACACTTAAAAAAAACAGCTGAATAATTAGCTTTGTATATCTGTTAAGAATATATCCATTACCTACTATGCCCGCACTTAATCTATGTATATAACCATGTAAACTTTAGCATAAGCTATATTTCCAGGTAATAAGGTTCTAATTATAATGAACTAACTCAAAAAATCCACCAGTACTTATATGTGATAGTTAGCATTATCTATCTAAATCTTGGCATAAGGAAGAATAATTTGACCTACTTAAAATAGAAGCTAACTTTCACTCACATTGTCGCCTCTAATAGTTTAAAGTTAATTTTTTTATTAGGTGCCAGGATTCTGCTTAGACACCCCTATTAAATTGACAATGGAATGACCCCACCATGTAATACAAATCTCTCTCGCTAACATGAGGGAACAAATAGCCACATATATTAACTTATACCACATAAATTTTAGACGAACTAATAAAAGTGTATTATATATATCTTGATACCCCAAATAATTAAACCTGAAATACAATAAAGTGTATTGGCATCAACAGTTGAATTTTACAAAGATCGCTGAAAAAATACATTTATGAGACTTAAACAAACGATCCATTGTAGTTCTTTTTTTTTTTAAGACCATACTTATTTTAATTTAATAAATGGGAAAAAAATTAATATAGTGATCATAAATATTTCTGAAATTCATTAATCATATTTATAGTTCATTATGATCCACTAATCCTTTTTTATGCTTTACGTGATAAATGGAATATTTAAAAAGTTACTTCAATAAATATTATGAGTTCAAAGGTTAATTTCTTACCAGTAAGATTGTCCAGTAGAATAGTTTTTTGGCAATAAGTGACAACTTCACTCTTCTAAATCATTATAAGGATGTCCAAGGAAAAGGAAATACCGGTGATGTACAGGTGTTCTAGCTGCTCATCTGAATATCAACAACTATCATGAGGTAATTCTGCATCTTGCAGCATATCCAAAAAGAAGACCCCTTTATTCATGTCCACACCTTTTATATTCCCAGAAAACTCATCACACATGTGCATGTTGAACACCTCCCAAATTCTTTCTTCAAACTTTTATCTTTCCTTAGATTTTTGTTCTCAAAGTTCTCTTTTTTGTAACTACTATGGCCATATTTAATTACCAATGTCACACTTTGCAGAACTTTTATTATTAGTCACTTTCATTATTTGAATTTACACTTCTAATTGAAAAAAAAAAAACAATGTGTATTTTCTCAAGGGAAAGAAATTGTTTAATGAAATAAAAGATTTATTTAATATATTATTTTATATATATACAAAATTCATTTAACATACTTTTATTTTATTTTATTTTTTTATATTCTATTCTCAGCAAAATCTTCAAATTCAACTGTCAACAAATCTTGCACGGTTGCAATATATATACATTCTCATAATCAATCTATTGTAAATAAATTGAACTAATAGATAACTTGTTGATATAAAACTTAATTTAATATGAACAAGTTGTCTTTTAGTTCATTTTATTTATAATATATTTATTGATTAAGAGTTTATAATTTTTTGACAACATTATGATCATGTAATTTAATAAAAATGACTAATAGAAATTAAATACATATGATATTATTTTGAATATAAGGTGCACATTTTTTCAAACTTTTATGCATCTTAAATTGGGATTAAAAATTTTTAACATCTTATTTCTGCAGATTTTTGCTTTATGCTATACAGACATGTAGTATTATTATTATTATCTTTGTAAAATAACATGTTAAATCTTTTTAATCAAAAGAAAAAAGTTTTTAATATCAAATGTCAATAATTTTTGGAATAATTTTGAAAGTGACATTAACTTTCTCACAAACCATTACATTTAATGTTATTTCCCTGATTTTATCATTATTTGATCAAGAAAACTGTAATGAATAACCTTTAGAATTTTTTTACAACAAAAAGATAAGAACCTGCTTTTGCTCTGATTGGTTGTTTCTTGTTTTCTACACAAGAGAGTGTCTGTCAACAATTTTGACAATTCCCATATCTTTGTTTTGATTTCAAAATGGAAACATATGTTTTAGAATTGTTTTTTTTTTTTACATATTTATAATTTTTTTCAGAAACTATCCATAAAAATATAAATTATTTTAGAATGATTTAAATTTTAATAGAAAAATTTACTTTTACATGAAAGCAAATTGAGAAAGAAATCAATAACACATGGCTGAAATTTGTAATTGAATGACAACAATACATTTTATATTGACTGCTATAGAGTATATTTTTGCCAATTATAAAGAGAAATTTATTTTTAAAAAACTTTCATTTACTTTAATAATTGGGTACATTCAAATATCAGCCTTTTAAGCTAATTGTGCATATCCTTTGCGAGTGTTATTAATAAATGAATACTTTCTCACCAATACAAGATATAGTATTTATGCAGGAATAAAAGAAATCCTCTTATTCTTACAACTCAAATGCTTTTATATGATCAAATCTGAAGTACGGCCAAAGGTATTTAATCAAAAGAAAAAAGATTTACCAGTAATATTAAATGTCATATACCATTTCAAAATCTTTTTTTTTCTTTGAAAAAAAAAAAAACATTACGATATTTTCACTAAAAAAAATATTTTGTAATGAAAACAACATACACATAATTTTGAGAGGGTTTTACAGTCTTGGAAAGATATACTAGAAGAAATTTTCAAAAAAATATTTCTTAAAATGTTGCATCGCTAACAATTTAAATGGCAAGATGATGTACCCTGGTGGAAAACTGAAGATGAGACTTCAAGTTCTGAAAGTGAAGATATAAAAAGTGGAAGTATGCCTGAAGATTTTCTATAATTTAGGTGAACTTATTGTATTTATATTAGTTTCTATTTAAATAAATAAAAATGTTTCTTATTTTTCAATAAAATCATTTCTAATTTTTTTTCCCAATCTTCTGGACTTAAAATCCTACTGCTTCTTAAATTCAGGAGTGTCTTATATTTGAATTTATATGATATATATAATAAAATTGAAGCAATAAGTAGATATGCTTCACAAGATATTCAATGCATAAACTAAATAAAACTGGTATTTTTTTATTTTATGTATTGAATACTTCGGAAAACATATCCATATATGTATGCTTGAATTTTGTTACATTTATATTAATGAAGGTTTTCATAATTATTAAATATATATATATATACCAAATAAAATTAATTAAAAATTATCAATACTAGCCAAACATAAATCAAAATTCACTATCAATTGTTTAATTGCTAAGACAAATTGCTCAAATATATAGTTTATCTTTACTGTATTTTTAAATATATTATTGTATATACCAACAACACCAAAAAATGCTACACCTGATATGTATTTCAACTTAACCATATCTTTTCACTTATTCTCATGCAAATGTATAATCTGTTCTTTAACTTAATACACTATACAGGCTTGCACACAACTGCACATATATACAATATATAAGGGATTCAAACTCAGACTTTCACACTACCCTCAACTCTCCATGCCATCTCATATTGCTAATGCACCTGATCACCCACATGTTGAAAAGAAAAATAATCATCAATATATGTATTTTGTGCTAAACCAGCAATCATCAGTTGGTCCAGATTGCCATCTCCACACATATAGTACAATCAGTGATCAGCTTTATATTAAAATAGCCAATCTTCATACTTTAATGGACAGGCTTCAAACTACTCCAACCCACAACTCTTCAGCTGTCCATTTCATTGAAAATCTGATGATGGAACATTCAAAGCCCACATTAGTGTCAAGGTTAATTAAAAATGATAATGAAAATTTTTGTGCTTATTAAAAAATAATTATGGTGAATAAGTGTTGATTACATTTATAACACTTTTTATTTAAGTTAGTAATATATCCATCCTGGTCAATCTGTGGCTTGAAAGCCTGATGTAGATGGTTCAATGCAGTTTTCAAAAAGCTTTTAAAATAAAAATCGTATAATTTATATTAGCATGATATATTTGCATTTTATTTTGAACCCATATATGCTTTATTCTTTTGTGATGGCAATTTTATAATGATTGTTTACATCATCAACTGAGGTGGTATTATTTCCTAAAATATAACTTATCAGTTTAATTTTCGTTTGAACATCGTCGATTGGTGACATTATTCTATGTTCAGTTTAAATTCAAAAGTTGTATTAAGTATGTTATTCTACTTTCAACATTAGCTTACTGCTATTTTAATCGAGCAATATGTATAGTTATTTTTATTTTATATTCAGAAAATTAAAGAATTATTTCCCTAAGTATTTTCATTTAAAAAAAAAAACTAATGCCAAATTTGGGGAAAACGTATCCCAGTAAATCATTATACTCAACAATTAAGTTCAAAAAACCAAACAAAATACAATTGGTGAACGAACATCTTACAGAACTATTGGATGTTTCATTAATAAATTATACACCAAATTTTAATGTTTTTGTTAATCAGATATCTAATAAATAAACAATTTATATATATTGCAAATTAATATATAAAATGCATAAAAACAAAATAAAATAAACTTTTATATTAGCAAAAGTCGCTTTTAAATTCAGTTAGAAGACATGGTTTAATGCCAGCTTTGAATTCTTAAATTTCTTTAATTTTCTCTCTGAAACTTTTAAACTCACTAGATACTCACGTGTCCTTCCAATTCCCAGCTCTGTTACCTTATTTTACAATCACTAAATCATTATCCCAGAAGAGACTTATTTTTTCTCTCATTTAGTTTCCAATATTCTATCCTCAAATTCTTCATTGTAGTCACAGTAATCTTTAAAAAAAAATCTTTATTTTTTTACTTCCTTCACTTTATGTTTCTATCATTCTTTGTGCGATTTTTGTTTATCTGCTTTCACCTTCCTATACAACAAAAATTAATTTTAATACTCTCCCTCCTATTTATATAATCCACATACACTATCTATATTCTTATTCCATTTTTGCTTGCTTAATTCTATAGTAGTAAATTTTCTTTTTACATAATTCACAATACGAATAATGAATAAAATCGTTGGAGACTAAACAACAGAGTCTAGTTGTAGTCCTATAATTGCATGAGTTTCTTCATATATATATACACCTATTATTTGTTTTATTTTATTAGATTTTTCTAGCTCTAAACTTTGGGAATTGAAATCCATTTACGAAACAGAAGAAATGATTTCGATTTTTTTTTTTTAAATGTATTTTTAATATATTATAAAAATAAAATAATGTTAAAATAAAGAATAAAATGTTAAAAATTATTTGTACTTTTTTATGCGACATTTTTATCTTATCTAAAAGATTTTTTTAATCCTTTTGTTCGATTAATGTATATATAATTAAAAATTTGTTTTTAATTAGAAACCGAAGGTTTTAATTATTTACATTAATAAAATCTAAAATTTGCAAATGCATTCTAATTATTTTAAATAGAAAATATTAGAAGAACAAAAAAAAAAAACATAAAATGAAATGAATTATAATGTTTATTTAATGGTTCGTTAATTGATTTACTTTAGATTTATTTATAACTCCACGAAGATTTCAAATATGTCTACCCTGAGTAGTTGGCTCAGTTACGAGTGATTTGTTGGTGAGAAAAAGTTTCTGTTTCTATTGTTTATTAATTAAATAATTTTAGATTTATTTATATCTCAATGAAGAACGTTAAACACATTTTCAAATATCTGTCTATATTGAAAAGTTGGCCAGGCTAAAGATGATTTTCTGGTAAGCAAATCATTTATTCTGAAAAAAGAGTAGACTTGGTTTGGTCAGTTTATGTAAATCTCTGATTTGTATTTGATTACTCATACATCAATAAGAAAAATTGATCTTGTGAATATTTTTTTAATTTAATGACTAATCTTTGAACTACCAAAATTAAACATTACACAATTCTAATCATTTACCTAGATACTTTAATCAATCAATTGTGTCCTCATCCATTTTAGCCATTTAGATGGAGTACAGTCCACTTTTTCATTAACTGAATTTTTTTTAGTATAGGATGCAGTTACATTTACCCCATTTTATTTTAGATATTTGAATCTATACTAACTTGCTTGTCAAGCTATGTAGTTTGAAATTAATTTAGCAATTGCATATAGCAGTTTCATTTTTATGGTAAATTCAGATTGGGTATAGTGTAAATTGCCACCGAGTATTCATTTACCTAGACTCAAGTGCTTCCACTAATGCCTAGCACCCTCTCTTTACTTTACTAGATTGCTCAGCTTATGTATCAGTCTAGCAGTGATGAAAGTTGGCAGCCGAAACAAATATGTAAAAAAAATCGAATTAAGCACATTTACAATTTTCTAAAAAGGAAATTAATTACTTTTTAACGCAATTATTAGATAATATTTCGATCAGGAGAAAATAACTAGTCAAAATTTTGTGTTTTTTCATTATATTAACAATTTAAACTATGCTGTTATGTCATGAAATAATGCTGGCATGACTAATCAATAATGTGGCAAACGTAAGGGTACATGTGGTTTAATGTCCATTTTTAATTCTTGCAAAGTGAATGCGCATACTATTTTTTTCCAACAGTAAATGATTAAAATTTGGCACTTTATATCCACAGTTTGGACAAACAATGGCACTATTTCATTCAGGATAATCTAAAGGGAGTAGCGGAACATGGTTTGAGGTAAGAAACTTTAGTCTACCACAGTAATTTTGAAAATGAACAGAATTGCATTGTAATATATAATTATATTATTTTTAGGTTTTGTTACCACTTGTAATAAATTTATATTGTTAAAAGTTTACCTTTGGAAGTTCATTTCTTGCAAAAAATATAAATGCATGTTTGTTGCATTTCCGTTAAATAAAGTTATAGATATCTATTTCCAAAATAATTATTTATAAGTTTAGATGATGGAAGACAATTTCTCTCTCTCTCTCTCTCTCTCACACACACACACACACACACACACACACAAATGTAAGTGCATGTTATAGATGTTTGTTTCATTTCAGGAAATAAAGTGATACTTATGTAATATGCCTTCTGGAAGCTTGCTAGCTGTTTTATTTTAAATAATTCATTTTCAAGAGCTTCCAACATGTGGTCTAAACAATATGGCTGAGTATCATATTCAATATTTACATTTTTGTTTATTTATTAAAATGTTAACAAAACAAATACAAAAGTCCAAAGAGTTGTCAAGTGTTGATGACCTAGCGGTTAGTGTAGCTGCCTTCCAAGCAGCTGTGTGCAGGTTCGCTTCCTGGTCAACGCTTTGACATATAAAAAAATATAAAAAGTCCAAAGAGTTAAAATTAATTTTTTTTTACTGTAAATTCACTACACTAGTGTCAAACTAATCTCAGTCCCTTCACAGATGATATTTTGGAGCTTTCTAATCATGTACCTTTCCAAACATGCCATTCACGTGTAAATTTGTCATATCATGCCCATTACAACACACACTTTTTGGGTGGGCACTATCATGTAATTTTGAAAATATTCCATTGCATCTTGTTCTGTTGATAAAGGATTCCAAATTTTAACCATATTCCCAAAAATGATATGGCAAAAAAGAAATGTTAAAAAAATCCTGTGTTTTACGAATGTTAAAAAAAAAAAAAATTTTAACCACATGTTATCTGTTCATCTTATGTTAAGTGTTTACCCAGAATTAACATTTGGATGTTATGTTGCGAATAGAATTTATTAAAAAATGTATTCAAATTTTTTAAAATTAACATTTAATTTAGAATATATTTGTTAAAGTTAGCAAGCTATACATGTTTGAGAAAATAATTTTGAGGAATATAATGTAAGCAAATACTTTGATCCTGAAAATTGTTTATATTTTTTTTTTCAAAATTATTTTCTCAAACATGTATAGCTTGATAACTTTAAAAAATATTAACAAATATATTCTAAATTTAATTTTAATTTTAAAAAATTTGAATACATTCTTAAATAAATTTCATTCACAATACAATGTCTAAATGTTAACACATAGTTAACACTTAACATGAGTGGTTATGTGTATCGGTTATTTGAGATGGAAGGGAATATTGTTTTGATTTATTGTTTTTATTATTGCTTATATTGTTTTACTTATTGAAAGGCTGATATAAATATAAGTACCTTCTATATTTAAACGGTCATAATTTTGATGTTAAAATAAATTCATACAGTATGCACAAAACTATAGATAGTAAAATGAATGTTTACTTAATTTTCAGCAAAGCATTGGTGGTCGAGAGGTCAGTGACACCTGCTTTACAAGCAGTTGTCCCGGTTAGTGGGTTCTCTTCCCGGATGATGCTATGACACATGAGAAAAAAAAGTTTGATTTTACGTTTACAGAGAGAAAAGATTAATTGATGAAATCTGAAAAATTCATAAATTCAGAAAAGTCCTAGAAAACAGAGATTTTGGATTAATAATAGTAATCTATCTATACAAAAAGAATAGAAAAAAGAAAACTTGGTGAGGGGTGGGCACTTTCCACAATGTTCTCTTTAAGCCCAAATAATTTCACATTTTAAAAAAATTGATAATGTTGGGGGGGGGGGGGACAGTAAGAAGAAAGAATTACAATTTGTTGAAAAAAATGTGTCAACTCAACTTAAAAAAAATAATACTCATCTTAATACAATCTTCACTGTAAAATGTTAGTGATCGGTATTAGTATAACTTTGTGGGGAGAGAAAATGTTCCATGTTAAATTGTTGACTGAAGTCAATCTTAGTCTGGTCACTGAAGATATAATATTTGTGCTAAACATCCACAAAAGTTGCATCAACAGGAACCTTTATATTGGGAATGGTATCTCAACTTAGACTAAAATCGGTCACATTATACTGAATAAAGAAACATGCATAAAACCATAACAGAATTCGACTGCATTTTTATTATTTAACTGAGACTATATAATTACTGAAGGGGTTGGCAAATATAGAATGTCTTTGAAGAGTAATCTATTACAACAGAGGCAAAACTCTCCATATAGTAGTGCCATCCAGTGCAAGCCGAAGTAATCAATGGAGAGATTTGCTTCTGTTATAATAGCTTGCATAAGCATGGAGAATGGTGACCATGTGAAGTTAAGATTAATCTATATATTCTCCTCATTCCTTGTCTAGATAGCATCAATTGTCCTTAATCGTAACTTCACATGCATGGCTTAGAGTGAGATTCTGGGGTGTGAGTTTTTGTTATGAAGCTATGAACAAAGAAGATAATTGCCCAAAAGGCCATATGACAGACAAGTCTTAAAGTAGTAAAGCTTAAAAATATTCTAATTTGAAAAACTATGCCTCCTTTTCTTATTTGAAAAACACAAACGTTTATTCATTAGCAAACTATTCTTACATTGAACCAACTATTTGGTCCATAGAATGTATATAATAAAATCATTAAATAAATATTATGCCGCTATTGGTGAGAACATGCAAAACAAAATTAACATTGAAAGTCATAGTCTCGGAAACAATAGTATAGAACTTCTTCCTTGGTGATGAAAGTAGTGACATATAACAATCATGATTTTCTTTTATGATTGGTGCAACTAATCTAATTGTATTTTTCATCCTATATCTAGGCAACTAATCTAATTGTAACTTTCATCCTATATCTAGGCAACTAATCTAATTGTAACTTTCATCCTATATCTAGGCTAGCCTAAATGCCTATTATTTGCCTATGGGCAAATACTTTTAAAAATGCTGAACTTGCTTAGAGATTTTTAGCGACCTCAAAAAAATCCAGATGACAATCAGATTCAAACCTAAAGTTATAGATGTAGCAATGCAATACACTAGCCATCATACCAAGAGGCTTTATGAAGACAAAACAACCACATCACTAAATTGTATGGGGATATGAGTATAGAAATTTGTTTATAAAAAGTTAAAAATTAGTAATTCATTTCAGAGGAGAAATCTTTTCACGTCACTTCGGAGAAACAGTAAGCAAAAAGATATTCTTCACCAAGCTGGTTATTTGTCAGTTGGTAGGGAAATAAAATTCTCTTTCTTAGTTTTACCCGCTACCTTAGAATGGATAGACAGTTATTCACCAAGTAACAGTAGGATGACAATTAGCTTGGTTAAAGAGCTTTCTAAACAAAATATACTAGATTTGAACCTTTAAAAAAAAATTCAAATTCCATCCATATGCAAGCAAACTCTACATCGCAGCACGACAAAAAGAAAAATAAATAAATGACCAAAAAGTTGCAAGTAAGCTCTAAGGAATGTTTAAATAGTTTTACTTTTCGATTATAATAGCAGATATTGATGCAGATGATACTGAAATGAATTTCATTATTTATTAATAATAAAATTCCCGACGTGTAGTGTATATACAATTATTTAAAAATAAACTAAAACACAATTCTAAATTCAAGCTGTTTTGATTAGCAGGTTGTAATTGGATTCAAATCGAATCCAAAGCTTCTCGCTTAGAAATAGTTTTCAGTAATTTCAGTAATAAAAAGGAAGACAAATAGAATTAATTTAAGGTATAAACAAAAAATAAAAAATCATTATTTTTCCCAACTCCGCTGAGATGATCGTTATTACATAGGTTGAATCTATCATTCATTATCTTTGTTAAAGACTCTTTCAACATTCTCTGTTGACGTTCACACTAGAAATCAATTCATTCAAAATCTTTTTTCATTACAGCTGTCACATTCATAAGGTTTCCTATTCACGATGATTGCTCGAGGATTCAGCTTACAGATTTCAACAAATAGAGAAAAATAACTCGGCAAGCACTCAAATATAGGCAGATTATAAAAATTACTAATTAAATTTTATAAAATATATATAAAAAAAATATCATACTCTATTTTGTTTCAATTTTTATAAAATTAAAGTAAATAAACAAAAACTTTAACGTTCGCAGCATGTTAAAAAGCTCCGCGTTAAATACTTAAAGGACGTAGTATGATATTATAATTTAATCACAATTCTATTGAGGTCATCAAAAAATTGTGATGCAAATTTTGTTAGATCATCAGTAGCTATTGAAAGATCATCAAAACTTATAAAAAAATTTTTTATAGCCATACGTGTATGAGATGTTTTGCAATCTATTTAATACAGTAGTATGTTTTTTGTTTTTTTTTATAATATTAGAAATAAATTTTCTCTAAAGTATATTAATTAAAATCACTATTCAAATATAAGTTTCTTAACCGTGAAAAACAATTTGATTTTTCAATGAAATCAAATTAGTATAATAAAAGTAGAAAATTATATTATTTGTTGAGGTTAGTGCATATATATATATATGTCTAGAAAGCTGTAATAAAAATTACTAAAATTTGATCTACAAGTGTCAAATTTCCTATGCTGATATCTTTAACCCCATCGACTACAGACAATTGTATAAATGATTACCTCTATTCATTTATTAGGTTAGAGATTATCATATAAACTTTAATCCGTTAAAGGTGAATATTTTACAGTATGTTTCTTTTGTTGTTGTTGTTATCATTTTTTGTTAATTAAACAACCATGTGATATCATTAAACCACCTTCATTTTTGTATGGGTGCATTATCTTTTAGATTTATTTAAAACTTTCATTCCATCACACCTGAAAACATCAAATGATTCCTTCAGTCTAATAAATTATTAGTAATAATCATTAAAGCATTTATTTAAAATGAATGATATCAAAAATGTGAATGCAGAAAATTGGCCACTTGCATGTCAAATTGTAGTAATTTGATATTGATAAATATTAAACAAATGATGGTAAGAGACTATGATCTCAACCAATTGAAGACTGCTGGTTAAGCACAAAATACATCTTGGGGATCACTTACCTTCCTCAGATGTCTTTATTCAAATAATTTTAGAATGTATAATGGAGTGAAAGTTGTAATTATAGCTTTAAAAAAAATTAAAATGAGAGGTGCAAAAGTTGAGCAAGTTTTGAATGTAGTGAGATTAGAGGATAACTATTTTGTGACTTATTAGTGTAGATGTAAGAAATTTTGTTTGGAAAAGACCTTTGCATGGAGCAGAAATTTGTACGGTTAAAAAAAAAAGAGATTTTACAGATACAAATTTGGAAATGAATGGGAAAATAAGCTGAAAAACTTAAAAATATACAAGATGAGCAAAAGAAAAAGAGCAATTGGATTGTGATATCTAAGGGTTGTGGTTATTACATTTGTCTGTCATGCCTATAACTTGAAATTCAAGTACAGGTCAAGTGAACTGAAATTTTCTTTAGTCACAAGCAGACTTAATATTTTTTTTCCAGCAATACATAACTGATTTAGTCAGCAATCTAAAGGTGGTTGAGAAATCCCAAGTTAACCTGGATTCATCTGACAGATGTGTTGACTGTAAAATATAATAAAAATATGATTGTAATAAGATGTAACTTCACTACTAGTAGAGATGGTATCATACTTCTATAGTTGCTAAGGTTACCCAATATTTTAATTGGATTGATTACATATAAGGGATTGGGGGGAGAAAGAAAGAAATTGATAGATGATCTTTAAAAAAATATTTTATATACTTTGCAATATATATATTCTACAACAGTATGTAGATAATTGTCAACTGTTATGTAATAAATTTTGGTATAAAACAATATTTATTACTTTGCTAAGCCATGCTTTCAATACGGCATATCTTTGTCAAAGCACAACTAAACTTTATTATGGTAATAGTTGATAATTATCTACTACTTTTGTAGAATTTATTTTATTACATAATTCATTCATATATATATGTTATAACGATCCGGATTAGGAGACTTAACGTAATCTACACTACAGGGCGCCACTAGGCATTTGAACCTAGAAAATTTATATAGTAGGCAGATACGTTAAGTCAAAAAAAAATATTTTTTTTTAATTTTATTTTGATTCCGGTAGTTAGCCCATTGTCACTAGCTCAGTGGAACAGCAGAGATTTATATTTTATAATAAATTATTATCTAAGAATATTTTTTTAAAAAAAGAATAAATAAGCCACTGCCAGTAATTAACACACAAACATTTATTTACGCACATATATATAACATTTGGCTGCAGAAAGGAGTTTGCTATTAACTGAAAGGAGACCCTTTGATTTCTCTTGGAGGCCTTAAAGGAACTGAGCAGGGCAAATTCCTAATGTCCACTCCATACGTTCTTGTTGTTGTAGCTGTTATTACTATGTGATTATTCATATAGTATACGAACATGGATGGGCTGATCACCAACATGCATTAGCCAGCGTGGTGAGTTTATTGGCTTTTTACCTCTGAGTTTACGATCAAGAAACACCATGGTCTTTCTTCTCAGTGCCTGATAAGGCAGAATGAATGTTTGTGTAAATGATAAAGATTTTCCCAATACATATATACAATTATGACAGACAAAAATAAAGCATGGCCCTTATTCCCAGGAGGCTGTAAAGTCACCAACCAAGACAGCGGTTGGTGGTTGAAGGCGGAGGGTGCTAAGAATCCCCTGATTGCGGACCCAGGCTGCCATTTGATGATGACTTTTTATTTAGGTACTTACAACTGCAGATCACTTTCAAGTGAAGGAAGATTGCAAGAATTAGAAGAAGAACTGTCTTATATTAAATGGGACATTATTGGACTTTGTGAAGTTAAAAGAAAAGGAGAAGAAACAATTGATTTAAAAAGTGGACATATACTCTATTATAAAGGCACACATATTGGAAATACAAGTGGAGTAGGATTCATTATAAATAAAAAGTGGAAGAACAATATTGTGGAGATTGATGGTGTATCGGACAGAGTGGCAAGATTAGTTATACAACTTAATAGCAGATACCAAATGCAGATAATTCAGGTTTATGCCCCAACAAGTTCTCATAGTGATGAAGTAGTAAAAGATTTTTATATGGATGTACAAAAGGCTTTTGATCAGAGTAAACAACATTTTAAAATTGTTATGGGAGACTTTAATGCTAGAATTGGTAGACAAATGAAAGATGAAATTGCTGTAGGTAATTTTGGTTATGGTAATAGAAATGAGAGGGGACATAGACTTGTGGAGTTTGCAGAAAAAGAAAAACTTTATATTATGAATTCATTTTTTGAGAAAAATGTTAAAAGGAAATGGACATGGAAGCATCCAAATGAAGGTACAGCAGAATTGGATTATATTTTGACTAACAGAAAATACATATTTCAAGATTGTAATGTTCTTAATAAATTTAACACAGGAAGTGATCATCGATTAGTAAGGTGTAAGTTACGTGTTAATGTAAAACTAGGAAGACAAAAATTATTAAGAAAAACAGTATTTACAGTTGATATTCCTAATCTTCAGAAACAATCTAATGAATTTAAATTAGAACTTACAAATAAATTTCAAGTGTTAGGAGATTTTGAACATGATACAGATTTGAATGAAATTAATATGAAAATAACTGATACACTTTTAAAAACTGCAACAAACATAGCTGGTAGAAAAAAGCAGCAATTGACTAATAAAATTTCTACTGAGACTAGAGAATTTATGAAGAAAAGAAGGAATATGAAGATATACAAAAATGATGTATTAAAAAGAATTGAATATCTCGAATTTTGTAAAATAGTACGGAAAAGAGTTGAAAATGATATAAGAAAGTATAACTGTGAAATAGCAAGGAAAGCTGTAGAAGAAAATAAAAGTCTCAAAAATGTTAAACAACATTTTGGTATTGGTAGGAAATTTATATCTGCGATAAGAAAAAAAGATGGAATTATTACTAAAAAGAGAGATGACATCATGAAAGTGGTAAAAGATTTTTATCAAGAATTATATAGTAATAAAGGACAAGTACCTCCTATATCTATTACATCTTCCGAATTGCCCAGAATTTTAAATGAAGAGGTGAGACATGCAATTAAGTGTATGAAGAAAGGAAAGGCTCTAGGAAATGATGGAATTATAATTGATATATTAAAAGAAGCAGGTGAAGAAATAGAAACAATTTTAGCAAAGTTATATACCAAATGTCTAAATGATAAAGATGTACCGGAAGATTGGAAGAATGCAGTAATAATATTAATATTTAAAAAAGGTGATAAAGAAGATATTAGAAATTACAGACCTATCAGCCTTTTATCAGTTTTATATAAAATTTTTACCAAGATAATTATAACTCGTCTACAGAGAACTTTGGATTTCCACCAACCAAGAGAACAAGCTGGATTTAAAAGTGGTTTTAGTACAATAGATCATATCCAGGTATTGAGAGAAGTCATAGAAAGGACAAATGAATATGAGTTGTCATTATGTTTTGGATTTGTAGATTATGAAAAGGCATTTGATTCTATACACATTTCTTCAGTGATTAAAGCATTGGATCATCAAGGTATAGATCCAGGATATTGTCATATTTTAAAGAATATTTATAAAAATGCAACAGCAACAATTAGATTACACAATGATACTGGAAAAATCAACATTGAGAAAGGTGTAAGACAAGGTGACTCCATATCTCCAAAACTCTTTACAGCAGTGCTGCAAGAAGTATTTTGTGGATTAAAATGGGAAACTAAAGGAGTGAAAGTAAATGGAGAGTATTTAAGTCATTTAGATTTCGCAGATGATGTAGTTGTTTTTGCAAATAATGCTTCAGAGCTGCAGGAAATGTTGCAGGAGTTAGCAGATGAAAGTAGAAAAGTAGGACTAAAGATAAATGTTAAAAAGACTAAAGTAATGTTTAATCGATTTGCTCAAAATATGAAAATAAAGATTGATTATGAAGAATTAGAAGAAGTTAACAGTTACAAATACCTTGGTCAGATTATTAATACAGATGGAAACATAATGGAGGAAATTAATCATAGAATTAAACTTGGTTGGAGTGCTTTTGGTAGAAATAACTTCATACTAAAAGGAAATATGCCTATGTGTTTGAAAAGGATGGTTTTTAACAAATGTGTTTTACCAGTTCTTACTTATGGATCTGAGACTTGGACACTTAATAGAAGAGCAATACAGAGACTTCAGACCACTCAAAGGAGTATGGAGAGATGTATGTTGGGAGTAACAAGAAGAGATCGAAAATGCAATGTATGGGTAAGACAACAAACAGGTGTTACTGACCTTATTGAAAAAATTAAAAGATTGAAATGGAGTTGGGCTGGACATATTGCTAGAAGAGATGATAATAGAGGGACAATTGAAATTTTAAACTGGATTCCACAAGATTGTAAAAGACCCAGAAAGAGACCACATGTGAGATGGATGGATGAAATAAGAAAATGTGCAGGGGTGTTGTGGAGAAGAGAAGCTAAAGATCGGAGAAGATGGATTAAACTTGGAGAGACCTTCATCCTGCAGTGGACTGATAATGGTTGATGATGATGATGATGATTATATAACATTTAGCGTTATTCTTTTAGTATGTTTACTTTTTTAAAATTTAACATTATTTTTAACCTTTATTTTAGATTTTAATTTACATTTTAATTTTTATAAGTTCGCACAGATGGATTTATGAAAGTTTGTTTTATAATGTTGAGTATAGATCGGTTACACAGATTACGCAGTCAAAAACATTTCAAAATAAACATAAACATCAAAACATAAAGTCATTGGTGGAATTGCAGAGGGAAATTCATAAGAAACCCAATGGCATTCATCATAAGATGCCGCATTGACACCAATAATTTAAAAGACATCCGAAATAAATACATCTTAGATACTCACCGTAAAGTATCAGTATTTACCGAATGTCTATATATTTTGATCAAATATGAAAACCAAAACCACAATTAACCGATAATGAACCCATGCAAGCATCTATACCCAACTTAAATTTAATGCATTTTTATTTAGAGTGTCAAGTATGAATAGACTACATAGATTGCATTTGAAAAGAAAATATTTTACCCCTTATTTAACCTTAGGCCAAAAGTTCACAGTTAAACCAACGTCAATCCGTCTGATATATCGATGTGTTCAATGTAATACGAATATGACAGTACAATTAGGTTAAGAGAAAAAATTGCCTCTCATCAGATAGGAATACTACATCTATTTGATGATAAGAGCAAAAAAAAAAAACTCCATAGGAAGGAACTGCGGTCATTTTGCCGACTGACAATCGCATTCCATAGACAAAAAGGAAGTGTGCAGCGTATAAAGTGATTCTGCCCATAGCGAATCTCGTACTACATCTACTAATTACACCAATATATCCAATCCATTGACCCAATTTAACTACGAAACAAATAACCTAAGATTACCCTCCCCTAATATAACTTTACAAATCTATATAGCCATTCACGCCCGACTTAAGTTTAACATTTATATAATTTAATTTAACGAAAAACAGAAATCATAATAAAAATTTAAAAGAACAAAAAAAAATAAATGGAAATGATTTTATAAAAGAAATACATCAAATTAAAATTACTTATTAATAAATAAAGTTGGTCAGATAGGGTTCTATTGCAATTATTTAAATACGGAACAAGTTTTAGAAGTAAAGTTCCTATTGTTTAGTATACTGGAGTTTTAGAAATATATTTAAATACTTAGAGTTCATAAAGTTCTTACGATTTTAAAACGTTCCTTTTTATACGTTGCTTGCCGTTTGAACGTGAATTCCCATGCTGTCCTAAAGAGATTGGTATTCTGTTGGCCATTTTATTTATTCATTGTTAAATCCCCCGATGATCCTGTGGTCCTCTTTTAGGAAAAGCGATGTTTCATTTTCTTTTTTTATATAACAACTGAAGGAATTGAAAGTGCGTCTTTCAATCCCTTCACCTCCAACTCTCCGACTTAATACATTTCCGTCTTCTCTTAATAATAATTTTCTTTACTCACTAAATTTTATTTTCAAACTTTTTCTTTTATATGTAACTTTAGGATCCAATGGACATTACGTCATCGATGATGATGATCCTTCCATTGAGGTCCGATTTCCCGATAAATTTCTTTCATTGGCCATTAGTTTCTATTGTTTTCCTATCTGACCGTTGCTTATATATTTAAATGCCCAGGGGCTAGTTCACTTGGACTAATTAAATTAATCATTTCCATTTTTTCAATAACATTAATTAATTTGTTTTGTACAAACTTAGATATATTTTTATCTTTAAATCTTTACTGACAATTTAGTTTTAAAATACTTTTTTCTTTTTTTTAATAAAGTTTCTTTTTTTTAATTTCTCATCGGTGCAATTTTAAATATATATGAGTTTAGTATAGAATTGTAATTTTCAATTTTTAATTCTTAAAAAAGAAGTTTTATTTGTGAACTTTTATTTTTTTCATGTTTAATAATAATAAAAAAAATAATGTAATGTCGTATGTGCCCGTTACAATATATATATATATGTGTACAGTTTCCATGGCAAGGTGATCAGGACTGATGTATGAGACCTACCTCTTGTAAAATGATATTATTACTTAGATTAAATTTCTAAAACCTGAGATACAAGCTCTTATGAAAGTAAATTTTAGTGACATAGGTAAATAATTAGTTGTCATGGCAATAGTAGAATGTAATATAGCTGTCTTATTAGTGCTGAATGCTTTACCGTATTATGATTGTTAATTAATACTTACGTCTTCAATCCAGATTAATCAGAGATCTTTACTTTTTTATCTGAAAAGAACTTGGCATTTATTCATCGATCAATTACTGCTTGTTTAACTAAAGTATGCATAGTCTTGCCTACCAGTAACAAAATCTCAGATTTACTTTAAGACTCAATTATTTAAAAAAATTTATGTTGAATTTGAACCTCAAGACCTAGAAAATTGGAACACAGAATGTTCTCATTGGAGATTTGCTCCGATTTAAAATAAGATTTCTTGTTCTGGTTGTAATCTAGATAAAAATATGTCCCAGCTATGTGCACCACTTAAGTTACAATATAACAATCTAGTTCTGAAAACTTGAACTTCATAGTTTTACATTAACAATAAGTCTTTTTTTTTCATGTGTCATAGCATCGGCCGGAAAGCAAGCCCGCTAACCCGGGACAACTGCTTGTAAGGCAGCTGTGCTGACCTCTTGACCACCAACGCTTGACATAAATATTTTTTTTTTTTTGGGTATACAATAAAACAAAAGTAGCCCTATATTTTAATGCCACCTATAGTAAAAGTGAATAATAAATTTATTCTTATTTTATTAACTTAATTGAAGGTTAACTAAAAACAAACTATTATATAATTTCTATAAACTTTTTTGATGGCAAATAGGAGTAGGGCAATCTATAAATTTTAAAGAAAAGTTTTTCGGAAAAAATAGAAAATTCAATACAATTTTGAAAAAATGAAATAAAATTGACAGCATTTTTTCTTTGTTTTTTAATAAGGACCCTAGGGCTATAACATGGAATACATTTTCCAATAGACAGCAAGCCTGGAGTGTTGCAATAAATTGAAATTTTTATGAAAATTTACCATAATTTTATATTTATACAAAAAAAAAATTTTAAAAATAAATTCATTGATTGTTGCATATTGAATTGTAACTAATCAGTCGAATTTTAAAATCATCTTTCATTAGAAATAAATTTATTGGATTAAAAAAGAAAAAACAACTTGAAACTTACAATTTGTAAAATGAACTGGCAAATAAACTAAACTTATTATTATATTATGCCTGAGGAATGAACTATATTTAATTATATATAAAGCATAATAATAATATTTACTAAGGTTGTAACCTCAAGAATGTGTGTGTAAAAATGCGATAGTAGGGACCTCTACAGGTCTTAACCACAAGCTTACTTTTTGGAAGAAAAGAGGGGAACCCTTCCTTACTTCAATAGTTTCCCTCTTTTCTTCCACAAAGTAAGCTTGTGATTAATACCTGTAGAGGTCCCTACTATCACATTTTTACGTGCACATTTTTGAGGTTACAGCCTTAGTAAATATTACTTATGTAATCAATGTGCATTTAAATAAATTTATAATAAAGCATAATACAAAAATACAGATCTAAGTATTTACATTGTGAATTTCTTTTCTGTAAATGAATATAAAAAAGGCATACGGCTTCCATTGCTAGGGAGTTCATAAGAAGTTCGAGCACCAGAATCAATCCTGGGACCTTTCAATCCCAAGTCAGATGCTCTTTCAACTATGCCAAAATGTGCAGAGAAATAAATACAAAGAACAATATCACACGACTTTCATATGCTTATGCATAACATTCAAGAGCAGGTAGATATCTCTATTCTATTCTAGCACCATCTAATGTAAGCTTAAGTAATCACTGAATAACAGATAATATAGGAACATAATATCATTAAGGAAGTTGGGTAATTGCATTGTTGGTATTAACTCTCAACAGGTACAAATGGTATGCGATACTGTTAGAAATATTCATAGACCTCAATTGAATAGAATTTTATAAATTGAACAGGTGTCCATCTCAGTATCTTTCTAGGTGTATCTGTATTTTGCAAAAATCAAATTCGTTTGAATTTTGCTTGCACAATATAAGTTTTAGGACATCTTTTGGGAACTTAGTGGTGACTCATATGGTATAGTATAAACATAGAATTTTTACTTTTTTTATACAAATATAATATTTATTGACATTTAAGGGCTTGAAAATGGACACCAAGTAAGAGAAGCTTAATAGTCAACTAGTCTTAATATAATATGCTTAGCATGCTTTCAATATCTTTGTCATGATATTATAATTATACTTATTGTTAATAATATCTGTAATAAACAAAACCAAATATATTTCATTTAATAACTGATCATAATTTTAATAAAACAAATCAACCAATTGATCCCAGTTAGAAACTCCATTCTTTGAATCTTTTTTTACAAATATTATACACTTATTCAAAAATTCTCAATGAGTTACACATATAGCTGACTGGGGATTTTCAGTAATTTTGCATTACTTTGATTACTTCTTGTAAATAATACTTATAATTTTTTTTAAAAATTCAAATTTGAAACCTTAAGTATACCTTAAAACAGCATTTTTTCATGAGATAATAAATTAAACAAGGCAAAACTCTCCATACAGTAGTGCCATCCTGTGCCAATCAGAGTAATCAATTGATGCCAGAAGGCTTGTGCATAAAATCCCTATCTAGTACCTACTCATCCAATATCCACAGACTAGTTTCTGGCTTGTGGCCTTCATTAGTAAGGAGCCTTGGATCTGAGAGCATTGCACCTAGATCTATCCAATGGTTATATTGAAAATATTTATTACCTGCTGTGTTAAATTTATTATATATGGAAAAATTATCCAGCAAATTATTATTATTATTAAAAATTCTAAACACAAAATTATTATAATCAAAAAAATCAAGATGTTTTATTCTGTCAAATTTATAATGTAATTAATAACAATATTCATAAATGTTAAATAAAAAAACGATAAACTATTGAAAGGATTTCCTCTTTAGATACAAGACATCGATCCTTGACTTTAATTATCCACAGTGTTGTAATGAAACATTAAATTTTTATGAATACTGCCATAAAAGTGATAACATTGATTCCATTAATTTCCAAATATTTATTTTATTTACCAACAAATCTATCATTAATAGTTCTATGACATTTCATCATACACAATTTAATTGTATTCAATATAACACAATATTTGATCTCATAGACTTACTATTATATGCATATTAAAACGCTATCCAGATTATCATGTGGACTTTTTTTTGCTTTTTAAAATTATGTAATATTTTAATGTAAAAACATTTACTTAAAAAGTATTTTTTTTTATAATTAACTTTTTTTTTTTGTATTTTCATAATTAATATTTTTTTTCTCATATGTGATGTATTGTGCCTTCTCCTTAAATGAAGTCAAGAATATCTCAGCAATTATGCCCAGATAAACCTGTTAGCCACTTTATTTTCCATTCCCCACTCTAAATTTTCCCATATTCTGCTCCATCCCATTTCCACAACATAATCTTTGTCAACTCTATAACCTTTATATCTAAATCCCCTTTATCTTTTCCCAAATCCAGCATAAAAACCAATAATTCACTTTCTGTATAATCACTTTTTTCATATTTATTCTTCCATAACTTCATTATATGTATCCTTTCTGATTTCAAGCATTTACATTCAATTAACAAATGCCTAATATTTTCTATTCCTTCTTTACATAATTTACAAAATAAATCACCCATTTTTTCCCATTTACATGTATATTCTCTTGTAGCTAAAGATCCCATTCGAGCCTTAAATAATAAACTACTTTCCTTACTATTATCATATATTAACTCACATCTAATATTCTGTTTATTTCTATATATATTTAAACTCTTTTTACTCTCCATACTATTTCTCCATCTCTCTAACTTCCTATTCTTTATTAATAAATCTATTCTCCTTATTACTACAACGCTCAACAATTCTCTTAATACAATCATCCCATCTTTTGTACCAATATACTGATATAAATTCTTTATCCAAATCTTTTGCATACCGCATTATTTTTCTCACCCATCTTGTTACTTGCCCTTTACTCATAACCCAATTAAATACTATTTTAGCTATCGTGTTTTTTAGAGAGAGTGCATCACCTATAAAAAATATATCACATTAGCTGTATGTATTTATCAATTAATTAAACTCGATCTAATCCTCCAAAAAATAGATAATAGTCACACAGAAATAAAATGAGCCCCAATAAATTTAAGCCAGCATTACCAGTTATCAAATAATCAGAACGAAGAATCAAGGTATGACAAATATATAAATGTATTTAGATGCTTATCTTATAAGTTACATGTAATGCATTATTTATTGTGTATATTTTTTTTAGGATTTATTTTTTTGTTCTATTATTAGAATCGTCATTCCACAGTAAAATCTACGAATTATTAACGTTAATGATATGAAACTCAATTACAAATAGTCTATGAAATGACCAAAGACTAAAACTATTTACCGCATAAAACAAAAAAGAAAGCTTTTGAATATATATGTATAATCTAAGAGAAATCTTTTTAAAGAAATTTGAACCACTGTTTATTTTTAATTAAAACTATTAGTTGATATAATATCTTAACGTACAAATAACATTTTTTTCTATCAAAGCAAACATATATATTTTTTAATTATACTTAATTACTAATAATATATTAAAAAATTGTAAAAGTAATGCTTTATTTAAGACTATAAAAATAATATAGAATAAATAAAATTGTAATTGTTTTATTAAATAATAAAGAGATATATATTATGACGTCATAGCTATTTTCTTAGCTCAACAGAAAGCTGCAAAGTTATTGAGCTCGCTTAAAGCTTGAAGATGATGTGTACTTTCTGTTGTTTAGTTGTGTGTGCGGGTTTTCTTGTGACTGTTTGGCTTGCCGATTGCTTTTTTCACCGAAGATTCCGGCACCGTTGATTCCGGACAACATCATATCTTTGCTGAAGATTACTCTGTTTTTTTTTTGTCTCTGATCCGGAGTTTGTGTTCGATATCGTGGACCCTCCGCTTGAGAGCATTGTAGTCATTAAGTAAACAGCAATCACCCGGACAGCACAACACAGATACACATACAATAGAGCTATGAAAAACAACGATAACTCATCAACATTTTTGGAACACTCCAAGAAGACTGGACATTTATTTGAACCTTCCCACCCTAAAATAGTCTGTATCGAGAAAAAACGACATTAAGCGGAAGATCAGAGAAGCGTACTACATCAATAACAATAACAACTCTATCAATAGATGTGACACCTGCTTCGACATCTCTAAACGCTGGACTATTTAGTCCATTTGCATATGCTTTGCATACCACTTCTCCCGCTCCATTTTTTACATTTCGCAGCTCACAGCACCGCTATGAATATGAGGTAAAGGACCTCGAAAGCGCTTAGCGTATATTAATTCCAGTATATTATTATAGCTTCACATTCAAGCGTGACATACGCTTATTTGGTTTATAAATTAAATTATCGAATGAGAAGATTTAAAATTATATAATTTACAATTATGAACTTTTATCAACAAAGACTCATATTATGTCTCGGCATTTCAGTCAAAACATTGGAACAGCGCCTAACATTCTTGTCTGAATGCAAAAGATTTAACATCGTTCCTAACTGCTGCGAAATAAAAATAAACGACTCCATTTATAATCGCGACAAAATCATTGACAAACTTCAATTACGCCTCTTGACTTTTGTTATCCGTGGATGTAAGAACGCATTACGTAAAGAAAGAAAAAGATGGAGCACAATTACAGCAAACAACTCCCTCCCTCAATGGATTATCGATAAACTTAACTTTACAGAAATAAACCACCGCAAACGCTTCATTTTGAAAATTAAATTTTTAGCTAATAAACAAAATATAAATATTGATTTACTACAAACTTCATATGTCAATAGAACTGGCCTCACTCCCCCCGATAGAATAGCAAGAGTCCTATCCCTTGGACCTAGATTTGTAGGAGGACAATGGAGACAACCTAAATTAGAACTAATCGCTGACGTCGAAGCAAATTTGATTAATAATCCACATAGAGATAGCATCATAACAAATATAGTTAAATCTATCTCACAAAAACAGCTATATATCAAAGATCATAGCTGGAGTAACGACATTAAAATTACGAAACAGTTCATTGATCATAATAATTTAATTTGCCTTAAAGAAGATAAGGGCAACAGATTTGTGCTCTTAAATTCGCAAGACTATAAGCATAAAATAAAAGAACAAATCACAAATCTACAACTCACTCCTGTCACACAATTCAACAATAGGCTTAACCGCGATAAGTTTATTGCATCCATTCTCCGTCCTTATAAAAACAAAGGCATTTCTACCGCAGAATACTACCGAGTTTATCCTTCCTCCACCAAAGCTCCTAGAGTGTTTGCCAACATTAAACTCCACAAGCCAGGTGAACCTCTGCGTCTAATGATGGATTTTGGGGGAGTCCATTATTTTCAAACCGCAACAATGGTTAATCAACTATTAATCGACAGCCTGGGCTTTGGGAATTTTTCTGTTAATTCATCCTTTCAGGTCGTGGAGAAAATCAAAAAAGCCACGATCTGTAACAACTTCCGAATGACCACCTTTGACGTCAAAGAGTTGTATGGATCTGTGGACAGAAAACAATCTATTCACATTATCCAACAAGAACTCACCAATACAATGTCATCTGAATGCATTAATTTCATCATTACATTTTTAACTTGGATGGATAAGCATATATACACAATGTTTGAGCACGCTTGGTACAATATGAAAAGTGGATGGCCGATGGGCCTCCCCCTCAGCGGAATCATAACTAGCATTTTTCTTAATTACTACGAAAAACTAATAGTGCCTAAACACCAAGCTGACAACCCCCACACTTTATACATGCGGTACGTAGACGACATACTTATTCTAGCCAATCAGCACACCACAAACAATATTATACAAGAGCTAACGCACAACACTAATCTAACCATTAATTCCACATCTGAGGATGCATCCCAAAGCCTAAATTATCTGGATCTTAAGTTAACGCGCGATGAACCATGTATAAATTATTCAATGATTATAAAGCCTTTTGAAATCAGAGGCTTTATACATCCACAGTCTAACGTTCCTAACTCTCACAAATTAGCAGGACTACAAGCATTCCTACACAGACACATGCAGCTGTGCAAGTTTGAGGCAGATCGAAAGAACAACATACATCTATACACCAAAGATCTACTACAAGCAGGCTATAAACTCCACACTATCAACAACAAAATCAAACAGTTTCATACAAAAATCACCCTTAATAAAAACAATATTAAACTTCCATATATCGCTCTTCCCCACATACCTAAAATCTCCCACCAACTAATCAAGGTTTTAGACAATAAATTTAAAATCAGCTTTCATACACCCCCTTGCACTAATCGTCTCATTAATAACTCCAAGGACAAAATAGAACCTTCTCAGACCCCCCATGTCGTTTACAGCATAACTTGCCCACAACCCGGTTGCCGCGCCATTTATTTTGGAGAAACCAAGGCAGGCACAATCACCCGGACAGCACAACACAGATACACATACAATAGAGCTATGAAAAACAACGATAACTCATCAACATTTTTGGAACACTCCAAGAAGACTGGACATTTATTTGAACCTTCCCACCCTAAAATAGTCTGTATCGAGAAAAACGACATTAAGCGGAAGATCAGAGAAGCGTACTACATCAATAACAATAACAACTCTATCAATAGACGTGACACCTGCTTCGACATCTCTAAACGCTGGACTATTTAGTCCATTTGCATATGCTTTGCATACCACTTCTCCCGCTCCATTTTTTACATTTCGCAGCTCACAGCACCGCTATGAATATGAGGTAAAGGACCTCGAAAGCGCTTAGCGTATATTAATTCCAGTATATTATTATAGCTTCACATTCAAGCGTGACATACGCTTATTTGGTTTATAAATCAAATATTTATGAAGAATATAATAGTATTCAGTATGATATTAATTTCAATTAAGAAAAAAAATCAGTTTAGAAGTCAGTTGTATTTATATCAATATGGCGACTGAAGAAATTTGGTTTTATAACAAAAGAGAGACATTTATATCACAAAAGAGAGACATTTATATCCCAAAAGAGAGACTTTTATACCACAAAAGAGAGACTTTTATATTACTTATCCTGAACTGAGTCACAATAACCGATCTTGACAAAGGATTTAATTAATCCTATACCTAATTTGTAGACTTAAATATCACAATTTGGACACTTTTACACATATTTTCACCATGAATTTGAACGGTAGACAAAATGTGAACCATCAGCACATAAACAAGCACGAGATGGTTTTAGAAGCATTATTGGAGTTTTTCTCCTTTTTTATACCGACTAATGAAGCAATCACTAAAATTTGCTTTTCCTGGAATCCTTAAGCTTCGACCTTAGTTGTTTTAAGTTTTGAAATCTATTATTGTTTTATCTATTAAAAAATGTGTTTATAGTCAAGCGTTGTTAGCCGAGAGGTCAGCACAGTCGCCTTGTTTGGTTGCAGACGGTTGTTGCGGGTTCGCCTCCTGGCCGATGCTATGGTATAAGAATAACAAAATGTAATGTTTTTTATTTAATAAAAAATTTGAATTTTAATTCATGTATTGTGTGTATTTACAATTTATAACTGATTTTACACTCTTTTAAACCTATTTATAAACTTAACAACATATCTCTCACGCACGCATACAAAGAATGTGCTATTTTAATTAACAAACTAATATGTCTCATACTTGAAAGTAAATGTTTACTTTGCTGCGTTGCAATCATAAAACTTTTTTCAGTAGTTCACAAATCTATCCAACCACTTATTATTAGTAAATGTATGTAATTAAATATTGCTTTTTTTGCAGAAAAATGAAGAAAATCAACTTTAAACTCTTACCTACTAACAGTCGATTAGTTTAGGTGATTATTGTTTTTGTTTAACATTTCGTCCTAGATAAATCTTTGATAAGGTGAATCTCTCGCAGATTAATTATTTAAATCGTTATATTTACTTCAAACACAACCATATACACGATCTCGGCCAGAATTAATTATTTTTGCATATTTTTATATAGATCAGTACTTTTCAAACTTTTTAATATGAGGGCCCCCTGAAAAACAATATATTTTCATTCCCAATGGACTAACAATGTATTTAAAACGCAATATATATATATATAGTGTGTGTTATAAAAATGTAGGTGATAAAAAATGTTACATTTGAGCAAGATCATAATATATGATGAGTACATTTATAACAAAGTAGCTACATTTTACTATAACTTGCTATAACAATATTCAATAATAACTTTTATTCATTTTTAATAATAATAATGTTTAGCGAGATGGATGTGATTGGATATTATTACAGAGACTGTCAATATCTGACTGAATATTTACAATTGCAACTCTTAGTGTTTCTTCTGATACAGATGACCTATGTTTATTCTTAATTAGCAAAAGTAATGAAAAAAGTTTCGCATAAATAAGTCGAAGCAGAAGGAATCAGAATATTTATCACTGTCTTAGAAATAAAAAGGTATTCTTCTTGTCTGTGAATCCAGAAATCTGATATATCAGGATTACAGGTCATATCTGCTCTTATTTCTATTAATTGTTCCTGATGTGACCATTGGTAGATGTTGAAATTCTAGTGAAGGAATAAATGACATTCTTATCCAATCATGTTCTTTATTTTCATCTAAATTGGGAAAAGACTGTTTGAAAAAAATTAAACAATTTTCAAAATTATTAATTATGATATTTCTATTATCTTCAGATATCAAAATATTATTTTCTTCAAAAAATTCATGAAGAGATGGGGACGTTTCTGTATTACAATATTTAAAACTATGTGACCATGCAGATAGTTTACTTTGGAAAGCTTTCAATCATGTATTTAAGCATAATATATTTGTACATTGCTCTTGCAGAGAGAGATTCAACTCATTCACTTTTTTGAAACATATACAAAAATAAATAAATATTAATAGTAATTAGTTTTGACCTTACTCTTTATATATCTATTTTCTTTATTAAAAGTTTTGCATAATTTTAGAAGTTTATATTCTTATCTTCAAACTTGATTTCCCAGTGATTTTGATGCAAAGATGGATGGTAATAAGATTGGTGAAAGAAATCTTGCTTCCATGACACTTTTTTAAAAAAAATTGAATCATCTATTACTTAAGTGCTTACTTTTTTTAGAATAACTATAGTAAACAGGTGAGATAATTAACATTCTTGAAATGCTTGATTGATCATGATGTTGATATCTTTCTTCTCCAGGGATTTAGATAGATTGATGTTCCTTATATTTTTCTTCCTCTATATATACATTTTGTTTTGATTTTCTGTTAATGAAATTGACCATTAACAAATAAAAGAATTTGACGAAACTGTGGGCAACATAATCTTTTAATAATGCATCTTTATAGTTTGCTCGCACACACACTATAACAAATTTATATCTTCTATAATCCAACAATCAATTTATTCAAAAAATAAAATTACATCATCATTTATTGTTCTATCTCAGCAGTTCCCAACCGCTGGTATGCATACTGGTATGTAGATGCCAAGTTACTGGTACACAATAAGTATAATAATAACAACAAAATATATTATGTATAACATGTAATTATTTTTTTGAAACATTTTTATTTTTAAAAAAAATATCACAAATGTATAATTGGTTAATTTTTTATATCTACATTTTTTTTAAAGTAAAATAGCAAAAGTTTGATGAAAAATGTAATATTTCATGTTTTTCCTGGTCTGAACTTTTTTCTATATGGTGGTAAACACAGTCATAAAATCTGTTTGTAATGGTTATTTGTAGTGTTATAACTACTGTGAATGTATTGAAAATAATTATAAGTCATTCTTTGTTTTGTGAATTATATAGTGACTTTTAGTAATTGCATGAAGTGCAATCTAACAAATTTTAAAATATTATACATTTAACAATTGACATAGTCATATTAAACTTAAGTTTCAAATCATACTTCTCTGTTTTTATTATTATTTTAATTGTCATTTAAAATAGGAAAATCAATGGCCATAATATGAAGAGACTTTTAGAGCAGGCTGGATGTAGATATTCCAAATCAAAAGAAAATAAATAGCCAGATATGAACAAAGATCAATCCTTGACATCAAAACATAAACATATCTGGATTCAGCAGTATGATCCTGACTATATAAAGTAGGATTCTTCAAGAAATATAGCACAGAAATCGAATCTATTCTACAGTGTGTTATATGATTTGAATGTTTATCAAATGGATGTTTGAAGCCTTCTCATTTGAAAAGACACTTATTATCCCAACATCAAAATTTAAAAGATAAACCAAATGATTTTTTTAAAAGAAAAATGTACGAATTTCAGACCAAATAGGAATTGTGTTTTTTTTTTACCAGTGTTAACACCAATTGTGTAATGGCATCATATTTAGAAAGTTTGCTTATAGACAGGTGCTATGTCAAATGCGTTGACCAGAAGCGAACCCGGGCCAACTGCTTGGACGGCAGCAATGCTAACCACTAGGCCACCAATGCTTGACATAAATAATTTTTTTGCTGATTAATAATACAAATAAAATTTTGTGTGTAATTAGTAAAAAAAAAAATTGTATTTTATAAATAAAAATTGTGAAATGTTATTTTTTCCGTGTTCCCCCCCCTTTTTTTTTTAATAATTGTCCAAAATAATAATTCAGAAAATGTGCCATGAAAAATAACAAGGAATTGAATGAAACATTATAATGCAACAAATTAATCATGTTTTAATAATCTCACAAATAATCTCGAAACCAGAGAACAATAAACTCGAACCATCAAACAAATAGAGTCTAGACTAAATTATTTTGACTTTATTGACTATTGAAAGATATTGATCTTTTCAGATTTTTTTTTAGATTAAAGAATTGATATAGTTCTTATAAATTCGTTGTAATCAAATATTATGAAAAGGTAAAAGTTGAAACTGCACTAAAAGTCTTAATGCAGTGAACTGATGAAAGCATTCTTAGTTCATTATAAAAGTCTTGAATTTCAACTTTTATCTTTTTATAATACTTGATTACAATGAGTTTATAAGAATTACATTAATTAACAAAAAGAGAATTAAATATTCAGAATTAAAGACTTGGTATTCATTAGCTCACAGTTTTACCATTTAAAGAAATAAAACTAATGAAATATTACTATAGATAGCTGAAGAAGCACAATGTTAAATCAACATCTAACAGCTCTTTCTCCAAGCAAAAATCTTTATTTGGAATAATCAGTTAATTAAATATGTATAAACACTGACATGAAATTGACAAAATTTACTCCAATAATTGCCAAATATTTAATTTCCCAATTGACTTTTAATTATATTCAGTATATCACATAACATTTCATGGTACTGATGTGCATTTCATGTTTAGTTGAATCTTTAAACAATGCTATGACATCATGAGACAATACTAATTGATAAATTTACATTGCTTTTGATTTGGAAAAATGATTTATCGTAATACTACAAAATTTATAAATTCAATGTGTAATCTAAAACTTTATTATTTTTTATAGATAAGTTCATTTCAAAGTTTTAACACTATTTCTATTTTCAATTTATTTGATTTTGGAAAAAAACACGAGAGGAGAAAGAAGAGAGAAAAGAATATGGTCAATTATAAGTTTTCAATGTTTAGTTTGATTTCTCATGATAGTACATAATATTGATTTACAAATTAATTAATTAAATATATAATTTCAAACATCTTACTTGGAATTGACAGGTTTGTTTGGAATTTAAATTATTCTTATATGTCTTTAAAATTTTTAAATTTCTTATTTGGTTTTAAAAAAGTGAGGGGGGTGGGTATAGTCAATTGTAAGTGTTGCCAATTTTTACAAAACAATCATACTAAAGACCAAAGAATTGTCACTTACAATTTTTTTTATTTCTCATTTAAGAAATTGCTTTTTTATTATTGCCCCATATAAATTATAATAAAAGAAATAAAACAGTAATAATTTCTTTTGTTTACCACCAATAAACTGAATGAACATTCCTGAAGAAAGGCTAAAAAAAGATCCTGATCTTTGCTGCTTTTCTGTGATATCTTCCAGAAAATATAATTTGAGATGACATCATAATAGTTCCAAAGTTGTGCCTCTCATATTCTTTAAAATTTTAAGATTTTTAAAAAAAAATAACTAAAGCAAAAAATAATAAAACAGTTTAAATGACAACTCCAGTAATTTCTTTATCAAATAAAAACATTTTAACAATATAAATGATGAACCCAAAGTTCATGGGAAAATGTTTATCTTTTATTTTGTGTTCTATTTTTTAAACTATTTACAAACCTACATTTTATGTATATAAAGTATGGTGAATTTTTGCTTTTAGCAGATTTGGGTTTTTTATCCCCTTTCATGACTTAGGATTTAATGAAAAGTCACTTACCCACTTAATAGGGCACTTGTCTCAGCTTCAACTATTATTTTTGCGACTAAAATTTTATTCTTTGCAGGAGCTTGGAGTGGTTGTTGAAACACTATTAATCGCCACCTGGTGATGAAGACTCTGATGCGACAGTCATTGGTGACCAAAAAGAATGAAGACCCTAGCCCTATAACAACTCAACAAAATAGAAAGATATTTCCAAAGAAGAACAAGAAAAAAAGGAAATCAAGACAACAAACCAGATCCAGTTCTGATGAAGATATTACATCAAATTCAAATGATAATTCTGAGAAACTAAATAAACAATACCATGATGATATTGAGATAAATCAGTGGAATGATAAGAATAACAAGAGAAGGAAAGGCAATATTCAATCCTCTATCAAGATCTCATCCAGTACCTCTAAGACAGTGGAACAGAGCATGAATCTGGATGACAGTAACAGTCAAGAAGAACTATTACTAACTTCTTTCATAGGTCTTAGTGACACTGAAATCTCCCAGTCAGACTGGGCTGCTTCTGAGATGGAGAATCAGTCTGTGCAATATGAAGATACACAGGACTAAGTGCAGTAACAAAGTAGTCTGGGCAGAAATAGATGAATAATGGAATGGCAGATACCAGCCAATGATAATGGCAGGGTCAATCAGGGACAAATCACCTCATACAAATTATATGAAGTTAAATTTCTATGGAGTTAATGTTAGGGGCTTGAACTCAGTTGACAGGGCACTTGCTATTCAAAATTGGATAGTCAGATGCCAGCCAAATGTCGTATGCATGGCAGAGACCAAATTACATCTAAATTCATGTTGTAAAATTGATCAGATTCTCCAAAATCTGGGCTTCTTCAAATACTCAATTTCAATGGTACCAGCAGGAGGCGTAGCTATTTTAATCAATTACAAGAAAGATCCTCCTACTAGCTTCAAAATTCTGCATCTAGATTCAAATTGCCTAATTGCTAACCTAAAATATAACCACTTTCAAATCAACCTAATCTACCTCTACATTAAAAATAACCACAATCTAATCATGAAAGTAATCACCACCATCAACTCAGTCATGGCCTCAAATCCATTCCCAGTCATCCTAATGGGTGATTTCAATGTGACATATAGTTCTTTCAATAAAAAATATATTCACCTCTTTAATCATATACTGATGAGTGGAGAAGGATTCTTCCCTATAGATGCCTTCTCCTTCTACACTAAAAATGCCAGATCCTTGATTGACCTTGTCTACTATTCCCCGAGTATTCACTTCAAAATCAATGCAAAACTTTGACCAGTGATTTTTTCTGACCACTTGTCCCTAGGGTTATCTCTCAAAACAAACATTGGACATCCGATAGTTGAAGAGAATAACAACACTATTCGAATGTTGCTAAAACAGACCACACCTGAACAGCTCTTTTCCGAGGCCTACATCTACTTTAAAAAAAATTGATATCCTAAGGCTACCAGTGGAGGAGGCATGGTTCTCCTTCATTGGCATCCTCCAATCCATAATAAATGAGGTTTCCCTTAACAAGAAAGGCCCTAACCGCTTATTAGCCGATCTTGATGCTATTGACCAAAGACTAAAAGAACTTCCACTCGATAATCAATTTGTACCTCTTGCCCTTGCCCTGAAATGCCAATACCAGGATAAGCAGAGATCTCTGGCTGAATATATGTCAATCAAGCGAGCCAAGAGATTCCTGCCAGATCAACAATGCTGGTCCAAGAGTTACTTCCGGTGGGCACTGGGAACAGGTAGCAGGAAACTCGTTCCACTGTCATTAACGATAGATAACAACATTCTTGTGGGCCCGGAAATGATCTGTGCAATTAGAGAGCACTTTAGGGCAACACTTCAATTTGATCAGACTGGGAATGTCAATGGACTATTTGGCTTAGATGAGAACCTGACTCATGATATCACTGAGGAAAAGATCCGCATCAAGCTAAAAAGCCTCCCAGAGAGGGTGCACCCAGGAATACATGGCATACCAAAATTCATCCTCCTACATCTAGAGAAATATTCAGTGCCAATAATTAAAGCCATGATAAACCACTTAGCAGAGGGAAGTCGAGAGATTAACAACTTGTATCCAATATCTCTCGTACCTTTCCTAAAGAAAAAAGATGGAAAACATGACTTGAATAATCTGAGGCCTATCTCAATGATTCCCCTTTTAATTAAAATCATAGAACAATTAATTAAGGATCAAATCCAAGTGAAAATTTATAAATACATTTCTACCAATCAATATGCAAAAAAAGGGGAATCATCAATTAATGCCATTGGCCAAATGAAACTCCTTATCGATGTTATTAGAGCCCGGAAGATGTCGAAACCGATCGCTGTCCAACTCGACATCTCGGCAGCATTCGACTCAGTCAGGCCAGACATTCTGATTGATGTTCTCCAGGAATATGGGGTGCCGTGTGTTTATCTGAGGATGATTGCAAATCTATTAGCCAACAGAATCATCCACATCACAATGAATGGGAAAATTGCACCTGGGTTCGAACCCTCCATCTCTATTCCTCAAGGATCTCCACTTAGCGCGCTATATTTTATAGCCTATATCAACCCGCTATTGATGGAGATTGAGAGATCACTGCCTGGAGTGTATGTACCTGCCATGGGAAGGGAGATTAAACATCTCAGTTATACGGACGATATAATCATCTGCCTGCCTTCCAAGAAATATATCACTAAACTAGAGCAAATACTAGCATGGTACTCAGACAAATATAAACTCAAATTCAATAAAAAGAAATCAGCCTCCTGGAGCTTGCTAACTGGCAGGAAAATTGCTTCAAATTTTACAGCTGACCCACAGAAATTCCTAGGCTTTAATTTTTCAAAATCCAATAGTGCTATGAGGAGAGAAATCGAAGAATCCCTATTAACAGAAATTTGCCATACAACTACCTCCCTTTCTAAGATATATGTTTCACTTCATGGTAAGGTAAGACTTTTAAACTCATTGATATTCCCAAAAATTAACTATTTCCTATCTGGTATCTGCCCCTCCAAAAAATTTATCAAAAAAATAAACTCGCTATGCATAAAACTATTCTGGGGCCGAAAGGTTGCTGCCATCAGCCTCCGAAAACTTCAAATGCCTAGAAGGTTCAATGGCCTTTCATTACATTGTATCAAAACCATGATATTCCAGAGAGACTATAACCTACTATTCTGGCTTCAAAACAAATATTCAAGTATATCATATCAAGAAACTGTCACACCAACTGATAGACCACCGCCCACTAATAAAAGTTGGTGGAATTTGTTATTTGATAATATTCGGAAAGTTATTGATCTGAATGAAAATCCAATTATATCAAAAATTAAATACTGGAATGCATATAAAATAATACATGGGGAAAATAACATAAACAAAGGGTCTCTCGGGATCACCAATCAGCAACTGATTTCAAGATCAAAATTTTGGTTCATTGAGGCAAAATTTCAAGATTTCTTAATTAAAATCAACCTGGACTCCCTCCCTACAAACTCATTTTTGGCATACAGGAGAAATTTCAAGAAGATCAATCCTGTGTGCCAGGTATGTGAGAGAGAGGAGGAATCAATTGATCATATTTTTCTTAAATGTCCCATTATGTCCAATTATAGATCGATATCTCATAAATGGTACAGCAATACAAGTGCAAACTACAAATCAATTAAAGATTATATAGGTCAGGGTCTATTTACGGACATAAGACTGGCAATTTTCGTGAATTATGCCCTGTGGTGTGTCAGATGTAAAGTCACAATTGAAGGAATGAGAGACCCACATGGGACTAAATTTAAGAATGTCATGGAGAAAATCATGAAAAAGGACCAACTAATTGCTCCAAGCTATATCACAAGAGCAATATGGGAGAAGGTTGGATCTACTTTACTTCAAATAGATATGTAATAGATATCATTTTTGTATTTGTAACATTCAATATAGCTATAGAATAAATTTTTTCTTAAAAAAAAAAAAAAGTATGCTGAATTTTAAATTTATCTATTAGTTATTCCAGTAATATTTCAGGACATCAAAGCAATGTTTAAAGAAACAAACATAAAATGGATTGTAGATGTTCGAATAAATTGGTACCCATTTCGTTATATTTTATAGACATATTATTGCATACCTTTTAAAACATAGTCCAATTATCACGTGAAGTTTTTTTCATTATTTCAACTTATTATGTAATATTTTAATATACAAAAAAAATCTGTTTAATAAGTTTTTTTTTTTACAAATATCTTTTTTTTTGTATTCTTTTATAATCTTTTTGCTAATAAATAACATGAACAAAACTGTAATTTCTTTTTATTACAAAATGTTCTATTTTGAAATCATTTGTTCCTTGTGTTTTGGTTTTTTTTTTATAATTGTTTAAAATTTCAAACTATAAATTACTAACTGTGATAATTTTTTATATCCTTTTTCTTTTAATGAAATAAACTTCTAATACTTTGGAAAATGTACTATATATATATGGAATTCAAACACAATGTAGCAAATAAATTGTTTTTTTTTAATCACTCATATTTTAATATTATAAAAGTTTTGTCTATTTTTATTTGTTTTTCATTAAACGTCAACATAGGTAGGATGACAACCTTGGCACTAATGTGGGCTTTGAATGTTCCATTATCAGATTTTCAATTAAATGGATGGCTGAAGAGTTGTGGGTTGGAGTAGTTTGAAGCCTGTCCATTAAAGTATGAAGATTGGCTATCTTAATATAAAGTTGAGCACTGATTGCGGAAATAGTAATCTGAACCAACTTATGATTGCTGGTTTAACATGAAAAATATATATTGGTGCTTATTTATCTTTTCAACATGTGTGATCAGGTGGGTCAGCAATATGAGATCGCATGGAGAGTTGAGGGTCATGTGAAAGCCTGAGTTCAAATCCCTTATATATTACATTACATGTGCAGGTGTGTATAAGCATGTACAGTGTATTAAATTACATATTAAACATGGTGTGTTAAAGGTCTGCGCATTCCTTGCATAGGTATATAAATGGATTATTCTCTGCTACATGAGGAGTCAGAATGACTAATGTCAACATGGGTGGGATGACAACCTTGGCACTAACATGGGTTTTGAATATTCCACCATCAGATTTTCAATGAAATGAACAGTTGAAGAGTTGTGGGTTGGAGTAGTTTGAAGCCTGTCCATTAAAGTATGAAGATTGGTTATCTTAATATAAAGCTCAGCACTGATTATATATATGTGTGGAGATAATAATCTGGACCAACTGATGATTGCTGGTTTAGCATGAAATATGTATATTGGTGATTATTTATTTTTTCAACACGTTTGTGATCAGGTGATCAGCAATATGAAATGGCATGGAGAGTTGAGGGTCATGTAAAAGCCTGAGTTTGAATCCCTTATATATTAATTAGGTTTTTTTTTGCAAATAAAAGTTACTATTTCTTTTACAAAGTCTCAATTTATATTATTTACTTGCAAAAAAATAGATATTAATTTTGAAAAAAATTATTTATTAAATAAATATTTTTATATTAAAATACTACAAATAATTTTGAAAAGTGTGATGGAAACAATTCGATCTTGCTAAGAAAGTAAAAACATATACAGATTCGTCTAATAATTAAAAATGCTCCAGGGAACTGAAAATGAATAGTGCGGTTATATATGATTAACTTTATACGAAAAAATTGCAAGAAAATTGGAAAAGAGAACTACTAGAAAGATTAAAGCTAACAACTTAACACCAAAAAGTTTTATAAGAATTTACCACAAGCAACTCTTGGTAAATTTTGCTAATCTATAGATGGAAGATAACATTCTGATTAGACAAGTTAAAATGATCAACCTGATGTTACTAGTATTTGAATAAGCTTTCAAGCTAAGGGAGTTGTATATGCTTAACTAGTTCTGCATTGATATTAATACTCCAATAATACCCTACTGAGTAAATAAAATACTCTCAATCCAAAACACAAGATAACATTTTTTTTAGAGAAAAGATCGGATTGGTCTTTTTTCTAAAATGTGCTTTGGATCGAGAGTATTTCATTTACTTAAAAGATCAGTGTTGGAGTATTAATCTCATGCATTATATAATATTAATTGCTGAAAAGTTTATATTTATATATAAATTTAAATATTACTTTGTAATGGAATATATATTTGTTAAAGAAAATATATCTAAGTTAATTATACTCAAATCTTTAAATAATTTTGCATTAAATATTTCTTGAATTTACCATCCTGCTATTTTTCATGTTTTTATTGGATATGGGAAATTTAATTAGAAATTATTAAATTTTTGGAAATATGATTATACATTAATTGGATATAACAATAATAACAAAAAATCATTTAATTCCTTAGCTTATGTAATATATGATAAAATAAAAGCAGATTTATACTCTAGAGACATCTACAGTAATTTTTGAGCAATCACTGATTATCGGATGGTAATGCACATAAATACCCAGACTGGCTTCTTGGAATTCAAAGCGGGGAGTAATACAGTTATGCACTTAACAATAATTGTTAATCCAATTTTACTATTCAAGCTAAAAATCTAAAATTCCAACACTCTTAAGGTTTTAAACCCATGGTAACTTATTGAAACAGTTGTAGAGATGTGATTTCAGATCAGTAATTATTTATTTTAATGGTCTCATTTTTACTAAGCAATCACTGATTACTCAAGCTTATTATAGATGGCGCTAGAGTAAACAAATGCTTATTTTATCATATTCTTTATAAAGTATTGGTTAGTAGTAAAGTAATTAATTTAAAATTTTGAACCCAATTAAGATAAAAAAAATTAGATCCTCAGAAGATATGTGCAGCCCTTTATATTATGAAATCTTTGAAATAAACTGCAGTGAAAAGAAACTCAAATGCTTATTATGCAAGACATAAATAGATTATTAAAGTTTATAACATAGTTTTAAGTATTAAATACTAAAACAAACAATTAAGGATATGGCAATGCTGATCCATGATTATAGCTTCATGATAGTACCCTTTTACCTAGCTACCTCAACTCCCTTTTGAACAGTGAGCTTACATTATTACTAAAACATAATTAAATTGTTAATCACTTGGGGTGGTCATGTTATTTTGATCACTATATGATATTCAAACACCAGAAATGTTAGATTAAACTTCAGTCCAGGAAACTTTACTTTCTAGTTTATTCTTCTTCTAGAGCATTAAACAACACAGGTCATTATTGTTTACTTTCACATCATGACAAAAGTAAATAGGGAAGCCATCTCAACATACAGGATATTAGGCAAGACCAGGCTATCACTATTGTCTTCAACTGTTTTAGTCAAACATCTATATAAAACAGAATAATTTCATGAAAAGTCTTGTGATGATGTGGTTGGTGCAACCTCATATCAAGTCCATAATCTGAGTCAAGTAAATCTGAAAAAATTTCAAGCTTTTATCCAACCCAGATTTCAAATTCAGGTTTTCAACAGGCTTAAGATTTGAATCCCTGATATAGAGAATCTTGTATTATTGGTTAATAAATTACTATCTACCTATTCTTATTAGAATATAAATCATCAGAACATACAAAAGCTTAACTAATACCTTCTCCTTCACTATATTTCTTTGAGAATTAAACAAACCCGAACTCGGTTTTGAATATTAGTAAAATTAGTTGACAATGGCATATCTAGAATTTTTGATCCCTTAGCAGAATTTCTGCAAAGGTTCCTTTTAATATTTATTCTGTATACTTTAATACTTTTTTAAATATATATATTATTTTAAGAACTCTAAGAACCAGAAGCCTATATGATTACTGTGCTTTGTTTCACGATCGCCGCAGCACTATTAGCTAATCAAAATAACATTTAAAAATGGTTGAAATACAATCACATGATTTTTTGCAACCAATGATACGCTTTAATATACAGATATAGGTTGGGGAAGGGGGGGGCACGGAATCGTGAAAGCAATACTGCATATAAAAAGTATTTTTTAATTAATATCATATTCAAGCTATATTAAAATTTTAATGAAATGCGTGATTAAAAAACTTCAAATTAATAAAATGAATATGTTAAAGTGATTACTATAATTAATCAAGAAATAAGTGATATGTTTTTTAACACAATGTTATAACAGTATTCCTCACTTTCCCATCACAACATAAGAGATAATCAGTAAATAAATGCTGATTTGGGTCGAGGAGAAAATGAATATTCAATCAACCATTCGCTTTGTTTGGACTTTGAATTTTTATTGCACAAACAAATTTAGCATTCCTAATGAAGCTTTTAAGTTATGAAAGTTAATTAAATTCTTTTCTCATCTCTTGAATATAAAATGCAACTGTTTCATCTACAATAAACTCTCGGTAATGCAATTATTATCTAGTAGGTTTTAGAATAAAAAGTGATTGATTGATATAAACACACTTTTGTAAAAAGTTGTTTATATATATATATCTGTGGCTGAGTGGTTAATTCATGAATGAAAGAACAAACATATGTCTGATATTGAAAGAATTAAGATGCTGAAATAGAGCAGAAAGGAGTTTGCTATTAACTGAAAGGAGACCCTTTGATTCCTCTTGGAGGCCTTAAAGGAACCGAGCAGGGCAAATTCCTAATGTCCACTCCATACGTTCTTGTCGTTGCAGCTGTTATTACTATATGTTTATTCATATAGTATATGAACATGGATGGGCTGCTCACCAACATGTATTAGCCAGCGTGGTGAGTTTATTGGCTTTTTACCTCTGAGTTTAAGATCAAGAAACACCATGGTCTTTCTTCTCAGTGCCTGATAAGGCAGAATGAATGTTTGTGTAAATGATAAAGATTTTTCCCAATTATACAATTATGACAGACAAAAATAAAGCATGGCCCTTAATCCCAGGAGGCTTTAAAGTCACCAACCAAGGCAGCGGTTGGTGGCCGAAGGCGGAGGGTGCTAAGAATATCCTGGAGGTGGACCCAGGCTGCCATTTGATGACGACTTTTTATTTAGGTACTTACAACTGCAGATCACTTTCAAGTGAAGGAAGATTGCAAGAATTAGAAGAAGAACTCTCTTATATTAAATGGGATATTATTGGACTTTGTGAAGTTAGAAGAAAAGGTGAAGAGACAATTGATTTAAAAAGTGGACATATGCTCTATTATAAAGGCACAAATATTGGAAATACAAGTGGAGTAGGATTCATTATTAATTAAAAGTGGAAGAACAATATTGTGGAGATTGATGGTGTATCAGACAGAGTGGCAAGATTAGTTATACAACTTAGAGATTAAAAAGGCAAATAATTCAGGTTTATGCCCCAACAAGTTCTCACAGTGATGAAGTAGTAGAAGATTTTTATATGGATGTACAAAAGGCTTTTGATCAGAGTAAACAACATTTTAAAATTGTTATGGGAGATTTTAATGCTAGAATTGGTAAACAAATGAAAGATGAAAGTGTTGTAGGTAATTTTGGTTATGGTAATAAAAATGAGAGAGGACATAGATTTGTGGAGTTTGCAGAGAAGGAAAAACTTTATATTATGAATTCTTTTTTTGAAAAAAATGTTAGAAGGAAATGGACATGGAAGCATCCAAATGAAGGTACAGCAGAATTGGATTATATTTTGACTAACAGGAAATACATATTTCAAGATTGTAATGTTCTTAATAAATTTAACACAGGAAGTGATCATCGATTAGTAAGGGGTAAGATACATGTTAATGTAAAACTAGAGAGACAAAAATTATTAAGAAAAACTATATTTACAGTTGATATTCCTAATCTTCAGAAACATTCTAATGAATTTAAATTAGAACTTACAAATCGGTTTCAAGTATTAGTAGATTTTGAACATGATTCAGATTTGAATGAAATTAATATGAAAATAACTGATACACTTTTAAAAACTGCAACAAAGATAGCTGGTAGAAAAAGCAGCAATTGACTAATAAAATTTCTACTGAGACTAGAGAACTTATGAAGAAAAGAAGGAATATGAAGATATGCAAGAATGATGCATTAAAAAGAAGTGAATATCCCGAATTTTGTAAAATGGTGCGGAAAAGAGTTGAAAATGATATAAGAAAGTATAACTGTGAACTAGCAAGAAAAGCTGTAGAAGAAAATAAAAGTCTTAAGAATGTAAAACAACATTTTGGTAATGGTAGGAAATTTATATCTGCAATAAGGAAAAAAGATGGAATTATTACTAAAAAGAGGGATGACATTATGAAATTGGTAGAAGATTTTTATCAAGAATTATATAGTAATAAAGAACAAGTACCTCCTATATCTATTACATCTTCCGAATTGCCCAGAATTTTAAATGAAGAAGTGAGAAATGCAATTAAATGTATAAAAAAGGAAAAGGCTCCAGGTAATGATGGAATTATAATTGATATATTAAAAGAAGCAGGTGAAGAAACAGAAAAAATATTAGCAAAGTTATATACCAAATGTCTAAATGATAAAGATGTACCGGATGATTGGAAGAATGCAGTAATAATATTAATATTTAAAAAAGGTGATAAAGAAGATATTAGAAATTACAGACCTATCAGCCTTTTATCAGTTTTATATAAAATTTTTACCAAGATAATTACAACTCGTCTACAGAGAACCTTGGATTTTCACCAACCAAGAGAACAAGCTGGATTTAAAAGTGGTTTTAGTACAGTAGATCATATTCAAGTATTGAGAGAAGTTATAGAAAGGACAAATGAATATAAGTTGTCATTATGTTTTGGATTTGTAGATTATGAAAAGGCATTTGATTCTATAAACATTTCTTCAGTGATTAAAGCATTGGATCATCAAGGTATAGATCCAGGATATTGTCATATTTTAAAGAATATTTATAAAAATGCAACAGCAACAATTAGATTACATAATGATACTGGGAAAGTCAACATTGAGAAAGGTGTAAGACAAGGTGACTCCATATCTCCAAAACTTTTTACAGCAGTGCTGCAAGAAGTATTTTGTGGATTAAAATGGGAAACTAAAGGAGTGAAAGTAAATGGAGATTATTTAAGTCATTTAGATTTCACAGATGATGTAGTTGTTTTTGCAAATAATGCTTCCGAGCTGCAGGAAATGTTGCAGGAGTTATCAGATGAAAGTAGGAAAGTAGGACTAAAGATAAATGTTAAAAAGACTAAAGTAATGTTTAATCGATTTGCTCAAAATATGAAAATAAAGATTGATTATGATGAATTAGAAGAAGTTAAGAGTTACAAATACCTTGGTCAGATTATTAATACAGATGGAAACATAATAGAGGAAATTAATCATAGAATTAAACTTGGTTGGAGTGCTTTTGGTAGAAATAACTTGATATTAAAAGGAAATATGCCTATGTGTTTGAAAAGAAAGGTTTTTAACAAATGTGTTTTACCAGTTCTTACTTATGGATCTGAGACTTGGACACTTAATAGAAGATCAATACAGAGACTTCAGACCACTCAAAGAAGTATGGAGAGATGTATGTTGGGAGTAACAAGAAGAGATCGAAAACACAATGTATGGGTAAGAGAACAAACAGGTGTTACTGACCTCATTGAAAAAATTAAAAGATTGAAGTGGAGTTGGGCTGGACATATTGCTAGAAGAGATGATAATAGATGGACAATTGAAATTTTAAACTGGATTCCAAGAGATTGTAAAAGACCCAGAAGGAGACCACATGTAAGATGGATGGATGAAATAAGAAAATGTGTAGGGGTGATGTGGAGAAGAGAAGCTAAAGATCGGAGAAGATGGATTAAACTTGGAGAGACCTTCATCCTGCAGTGGATTGATAATGTTTGATAATGATGATGATGATGATATGAGAAAGCCTTAAATTCGATCCCAAGAAATTCTAAGAGTCCTAGAAAAAGACCACATATGAGATGAATATACAAAACAAAAAGTTTGATGAAGTGATGCGAAGAGTGAACTATGAGAAAATGGATTAAACTCGGGGAATTTTTCATCTTGCAGACTAGTGATAATGATTTAAATGCATGACAGTTGATTTAAGACTATTAGAAAATAATTTATTTTAAAATTAATAAAGTTTGAGTTTATCATAGATTTTGCTAGGAAAAGAGATGGGGGGGGGGGGATTAAAAGATACTCCTTCAATGTTTAACAATTTATATAATTTTTTAATATTTTTTAAAGCTAAACAATAACAAACTTTCAATAATCATAAATGATAAAATAATGGTAGATTATAGACTTAATTAATACCTAAGAGTGTATAACAACATCTTCACAAATGCAAAGCAAAACTCCATATAGTAGTGCCACCTGTGCTAAACAGAGTAATCAATGGACGCCAGGAGGCTTGTGCATAAAATCCCTATTGCTTTGTTTATAAACAATTATGTGCTAGTATTGGAGATGTGATGCTTGCTGGTTTAACCTTCACAAATGGTGAAAACTGATTCACATTACATTAGTATTAATATGATTACCTTAACTAATGAATACTCTCCAGCTAAAAATCACTACATATTCCACTAACTGACCAAACACTAAATAATGTCAAGATTGGAAATTTGAATAATTTCTGGGTATTCTTGGAGAATTCTCAACTACATAAACAAATTTCAACTTTCAATCAGTTTTGAACTTCAGATCATAAAGGTGTTTGAAGGTAAATCACGTATTTGAATTAATTGCATAAAAATTGATACCTATGTTTTTAATCACTGCAATTTTTTTTTTAGTCTTTAAAAATTAATTATTATAAATATTAACTCTCTAATATTCTAAATGATTAGGGATAATGTATAGCTACTAATATAAAATTAAATAATCATATGATTAATTTCTCAGAAGGTCATGTGATAATTGAGTACTCTAGTGGCAAAAGAAGTAACTAAAATTCTACTCAGTTAGCCAAAAACATTTCTTTTAAATTTGAAATTATTGTTGTATCCACCACTCTGCCACCATGCTAAACTACACAGAGTGAAGCCAATTGCTCAAAAGATTATGTAAAATTTAAGTCTTCAAAGTGATAATTTGAAATTCAATTTGTTTAGCTCTTATTCAGTCAATCTATGACTGCAGAAAGTGTGTTGATTATAAGAACATTGTTAATGTAAACAATTTTCAAATCTAAAAAAAAAATGGTGTTTCTCCTTTAAAAAAACTCCACCCCAAAATCCATCATCACCAATAACAGTTGATTGCTTTCTGCATAGACTTCAATGAAAATGATTTAGTACAGCATTTAGTATCAAAATAAATATCTTAATATCCAATGAAAAACATTAAGGCTTATTACTACGTCCATAATCTGGGATAGCAGAATTAAAGGTTTTTTCAACTAGATTTAAAATTCTAAAGCAAGCTTTGTTGGGTGATTTATAATGACTCTAAATAAGTATCTAATTTTGCTTAGTAAATACAACAGTTTCACAAATATCAAGTCTTTTCCCCAAATAATAAAATCTTAAATATTTAGATAAACTAAACTATTACAATCACTTATTAAATGTAAAATTATTAAATTTTAGATACTTTTAACATATATTAAATGATTCATATGTATTATAACACATATTACACTTTTTATATGTTTGAAAAAAGGTTTATTCATAAAGTAAAAATTGTGTAAAGATTATGGATTTAAGAACATATAGATTGCGATTTTAATAAATTTTACAAATGAATTATTTGTTCTTTTGAAATTGGTATGGCCATATATGTTTGTGCGTAACTGCTATTGCTAATGGTGATAAATTAATCTAACTATTAATAGATGGAAAATAAGAATATGTCATTGTGTTAAATGATAAAATACTTAATCTTTGTAAGAAGATGTTTGACAATTAGTCAATGAAAATGATGATATCCAATATTTATTATTTATTCGATTTAATTAAAATGCAGTTTATTTTATATATATATTCATATTTAAAAGGTTTCATGGTGACACATCCATTTGCCATATTTATAATCTGGAGTAGGAATCAAAGCTAGAGTAGACTTTTTTTAGAAGAAAAAATCATATAACTAACTCTTAAATAATCCAGCTCACTATCCAAAATTAGACACTGAACAGAATCTAGATATTTTTAGTTATAGAATGAAATAGAAATAAAAAAGTATTAAATTTCTCATCAACTAGAATTTGGCAGGCCCAGTGATGAATACCTTCTCTTTGATTGTTCTTTGGAGTTTTTGAAAAAATGCTAGTTCTGCAAAGAGTTATTTAAAAATCTATTTACAGCAAATGAACATTCCTATCGCTAACGCGTGCATGTAAAATTATAAGCACACAATAAAAACTATATTAAAATAATACTAATTACACAGTATAATATTTTTCTATATTATACTTTTGGTGAGATGTTCTTGAAGAGAAACAAAAAATAAGAATAAAAATAAAATCATAAGACAAATTTTTAAATCTACCTGTCTATTAAATGCTAACAAATAATAATAATCATTAAAGCTTTTTTTTTTCTTTTTTTTCTTGGTGGGAACGAAAGTTTATTTACAGTCTGTAAATGACATATTTTAGTCATATACTAAATGATGATAGTAATTGGGATAAATATAAATATTAATAAACCCACAACAAATTCCTGCAGGGAGATAAATAATATTGATTTGGATCCAATTTATGCAGCATTTCAAAGTTTTTAGCAATAGCTAATGAAACCGCTGACAATATTACATATGATAATTCTTTTTTATGGCAATAAACATTTATTAGACAAAAGTAGAACAATAATTTATTACTTAATTCATTAGATATGTTCAAGCATTTGTTCCGAGTTTTTAAAGCCATTCACAGAGTACATAACTAATCAGTTTATAAAATCTACCTAAGTTCACATAAATTTGTTGATAACATATTTTAATAAGAAAATTCAACTGCAAACAAGGAGAACAATAAATAGAAGAAATTCATATTCAGTTTTATGCGATTCTGCCCATTCATTTTATCCGCACATTTAGAGATAAGTCAATAATTAATCCATTAAATTATACGTTATGCATTTGTTCTTATTTTTAGATACAAATGGTTAGGCAAATGTTTTAACAATAATAATAATAGAGCAGGTTAGAATAAATTATTTGCACACATCTTTCCAATTAAACTTCATTTGTTTATAGTTAGCAAAATTTATTAATAAAGAGTCTCTGACATGTTCAATGAACAAATTCAACAAAAATTTCACAAAATAATAAAATTCATCCATTCCAATTACTTCTTTAATATTAGAATTAAAACTTAAGTAAAATAGTTTTGAAATATAAACACGCATTTTCATTACTTCTTTAATGCATTTGTTGCTAGTCAGGGCTAAAAATGTGATGGTTTGACATCACTCTAAATCGGGCACTTTTAATACTACGGTTAAGATTTTGCATTCTTTTTAAAGGTTAAAAAAAGTTCCGTAAAATGCTGCCCTCTCTTGAATTATTTTACAAGTAAAAAATCAATAAAATTGTCATTAAAGGTCTAATAAAGGAAAAGCACCACCCATGCTTGATTCTTATTGGCTGTTACCTTTCAACAAGAAAGAAAATGGAGTATCAATAAACTAAGCATTACAATTTCTTTTGTTTCATTTCAAAAATAATAAATGAATATTTTAGACCATTTTAAAAGTATTTTTTGACAAATTATAAATTATTTTGATAAAATATGCTAAAAATAAAATTATTTTAGAAAAATAGTTAAGACTTTAACAAAAATTATTTACTTTTTCCGCAACTTAAAAATCACTACGTCAGCAAAACTTTTAGATTGGTGAGTACTGTTTCGTTTTAGATTTGCTGATATCGAAAAATTTTTATAATTATAAATAAAAAATTATTTTTGAAAAAACTTTCGTTCATTTTCATAACCTGACAAATTATTAATATACTTTTTACAAATGAAACTAAAGTGAATATAATATTAAAAAATGAATATATTTTGACACTTGACTTTGTGCATTGACAGTTGAGATGTGTGAATTGACCAATTAAAAGTTCAGACTTTTACCTCACTCAGCCAATAAAAAAATCAGCATAAAAGAGGTTAACATTACAAATTAAGCTTAAATAGTTTTATAACATAGCACACATAATATCTCAAACGATGGTTTTAGAATTTAAACTAGTTAGTTAAAAGAAAGTAAGATGTACCTTGTTGTGGTCATTTTACATTTTCATGTTCCAGAAAATTAATAAAGGTTTTTCACTTTCAAACTTAAGTCCTGGAAGAATCAGCTTGTAAAACAAAATTGTACTAATAAAAAATTTTATTGGAAGAGAAATGATGAAATCAGAAAGCAAAGTGAAGTTCAGTGAAGTTAAATGAAGTCCACCTTTTGTAACAAGTTTCCCCCTTTATATCCTAGACTGTTACCCAAGCATATGTTCTTCCAATAATCCAAGGTCATTTGAAAGTTCAAAGGTCTCTAGAAACATAATTGCTCTACCCATTGCACTGAAATTTAATTAGCAGAAAAATATGCAAGAAACTTTTTTTTGTCTTGAAACAGAAAGAAAGAAAAAACATCATTTTGTCTTTTAAAAAAAAAAATATTAAAAAATATTAAATAAAATGTTCTGTATTTCCAAAGTATTTAATAGTATAATTGTTGTTCAATAATCCATTGATTCACTTAAAATGTAATTAAACTGGTTATTCAAACTATTGGTTGTGAAAGTAAATATTTTGCTATGAAACATGATATCTGTTGGTTTAATGAAGTACATGAATAGAATAAAATGAAGTTGAAGGATGGCACAAGCATACATGAACATTCACAAATACTATGCCACAGGTACTAAACTGATCTGACTGAAATGAGAGTTTTTATGATGATGAATCAAACATATTGTACTGTTTACACTATGGATTAAAATATTATAAGCTAATAAACCACTAAACTGATCTGACTGAAATGATAGTTTCTATGATGATGAATCAAACATATTGTACTGTTTACACTATGGATTAAAATATTATAAGCTAATATACCAGAGAATTATCTAAACAAATATCAATACTGTTCTGCTGACAAAACAAACTTGGGATCACTTAAACTAAACTGACAACTTCTGTGACAAGCCACCCCCTTCCTATCATTAATTACTCACTAAAGAAAAATATTAAACATCTCAAAAATCTTCAAATTATATCTGTAAGTGCTTTTAAGTATAGTTTTAGGTCATTAATAAAAAAAATTTGAAATTTCAGGTTATTCCATTTTTTTTTTTAGTAAGATGCTATAAGCTGTTACTGAAACAGTGCTACATAATTACAATCAATATTTCTGGTGCCTATCCAGAAGGTTACAATATATAACATTAAAATTAGTCAACACTTAGACAATCACAATGTCAATAATTAACAATCTCAACCTGTTGTCAAGGCAACCTTCTTTTAACAATACATATAGAGAGAGGCATATACATAAAATGTGATTGTTTTGGATATTAATTATGGAGATTATTGATTTATTTTTAAAATACATATATATAGTGTATATGGAGCTACTAATTAAAAACATGATAATATTAAGAGTATATAAGTTGAGAAAAAGAGGGGATAAATTGAATTCAGACTATACTGCTAGGAAGTGTCAGTACACTCTTATTTAGCTATTTTGTTTCTCTTTATTTAAAAGATATTATTATTGTGTTAAAAAGAATTTTAAATGACTTCAAAGTTGTTTATTTTAAAAGAAAACAAGTCAAAGTTATTAAAATGAAATATTGTTAAAAGTTATTAAATATTATTTGTTTTCAATAATGAATTTGAATTTTTAAAGACAATGTATTTTGTTTCTCTTGTCTTCAAAAAGAAAATTGTTGTTAAAAATTGTTATAATTAAATGGATTAAAAAAAAAAGTAATATGAGATTTATTAATTAAGAGAGAAAAGATAATCAAAGGAGGTAGACAGCTTGTTAAAGGAATAACATTTTTTGAAAATCATTTTTCAAAAAACCATGAAAATGAAGTTATAAGTGAACAGAAGTAATTAATTTAGATTATAACACGCTTATCTAGCAGAATGATCACATACAATTAAAGTAGATTGTTATATAGAAAGGGGAAGCTAATGAAGTTGGATACAGCAAGCTACATTTGCCAATGGGAATAATAATCTCAGTATCATAAAAAAATTACAGAATAGTCAAATATGCTAGTGGTTCATGCCTTCTTAGCATATGTGTCTATGCTGAAAATATATATAAAGTCCAGCCCTAGGTTAAAAAGAAAATGCTTTGATACTCACCACCTTCAAAGATATGTTTTCCTTAACCAGAGTTTTATATGAGAGTTGCCTAAATTCAGCCAAATGACAATGTTTAATTATAACTAGATAGTGATGAAAAAAGAAACATACTAGGGCTGATCATAGAATTTCGCATTTGTGACCAAACTAAGGATAAAATAAAGATAATGACAAATTCACAGATACGTTAAATGGAGGCTTGAAGCAGATCAATCAACTGATAAACTATGAACAAACTGCTCTAGTATTGGCTAAAAGCAAAAATATATTGAAAAGCAGAAATTTCTGACTGTAAACAGACCTAAGTGCTTACCTTAAGTGAGAAAATTGGAAAGATTGTTTTGATATACATATATCACATGTGAGAGAATAATAGCATATTAAATTATGAACTATTATCATTATCATCATCATCATCATTATTATTACATTTTTTTGCTTTAAAATGGATTACATTTTGTATTAAAATTTATTTGATTATTATTTATAATATGCTCATCATTAAAACATCTATCAGACTTATGGGGAGGGGAAGAAGACAAAAATAGTAATGGCTCTGCTGTATACAGGAATAAAAGGCACCTTCTACAGAATTTGTCATTCTTATATTTTAATTCTTTGTTTACCCGCTGTATGTGCACCAACATAAGTTTCATACACTTAAACAGTTATTTAAGAAATAAGTTTAACGGTTTATTTACAATTTCTCAATACAGTAATTATATACAATGTGTTTAACCAGAGTCTCTTTAAATCATAGTCTCTGATTAACTCATATCAGTCTCATTCCATGATACAAATGTCACTCTTTTCTGAGATTTTACATTTTAGATAAATTTTATGTTTTCCCACACACTAGTATCTATTCACTGCTTTAAACTGATGCTCTCCTCAGATAACAATAATCTCTAAATAATTTTACTTTGAGATATTAAAACTACTTACTTCATTTTGTAGCTTAATGTTCCATCATCTTATCTTCACCTATCTTTTTATCCAACATCCCTTTCATCCTTCTATATCCAGAGTTTTCAGTCCAGTTATTTTCTAGAGTACCAATATCCCACCCTCGATCTATCTAGTCATTCACTTTACCATAAACAGTCTATACCTTCCCCCACTCTAGAAAATAGACCTATTGATTATTAGAAATAATATTGCAGTTTGGATGGAGGGTGTTTGTCCCTGATAGGTCTAGTAAGGAGTAAGTCAGAATTTTCCTTCAACTTTCTCCCTTGTCACTTGGTCTTGGTTGCTAAGTTTGATCCCCATCTCTCTCCATTGCCTTGATTATCATTGCTTGATATTCTGAATTTTCTCTAGTCATCAGTTTGCCTTGGTCTTCCAAACTTTCATCAGCAGACTCTACTCTATAAGGAATCCCCCCTTAGTTTGTACTGGACTTCGAGAGCTATGCACATCTGGTACATCACTCTGTTGACTTCTCAGATGATTTACATGTTTTTAAGATATTTTTCATTTTCTAATCTGATCACACAAAAATTTTTAGAAGGAATCTCTACTACAACAGCAAGCAGCCATACCCTTCTCAAAATGTCTTGGCTCCACATTAACACATCTATCTATTCTTAATTTGACCACATTATTATTCCAGTTTACAGTCTCTTTTTAGTCCAGAAATATCTTCATCACATGAGTATGGCACCTTCTGCTTAACAGCAGTTCCACTGGAGTTTTACTCATGGCTAGCTGTGCATGGTATGAAATATTGGTAACACATTGCATCTATCAGAGCTTCTTGTATGTCCTTATACAATGCTTTATTCAAGGTCATCTTCATATGTTGCATGGCTTTCTTTGCCAAACCATTAGATTCTGGATGGTATGGTGCCATAAGAACATGTTTTATTCTTTTATCAATTAGGAAATCTTTGAATTCCTGTGATGTAATTCTGGTCCCATTATTGGTTACAATCATCTCTAGAAACCCTTCTCCAGCAAAAACTTATTTCAGGGCTTGAATGGAACATTCTGTGCTGGTACTCTTCACTAACATATTCTTCCCACTCATGAGTCAATTATCACTAAAAAGATATATCCATTTATAGATCTGGCATGATCTATATGTTAAGTGTTGCCAGGGTGTTGTCACTTTAATCCATAAATCTAATGTCTTTGGGGGAAAATCAGCTCTTCACTGTTCACTATATTTCCTGGTTCATATTCAGCCACCACACATATGGCTGGGTCAAGGCCTTCTTCATCACCATGCATGGATGCCCTTGATGAAACAAACCCAGTATCTGCTTCCTACCCTCTGGGGTATCAACACCTGATCCATCATAAGAATGCAACACTTATATATGGATACATTCCCACACATTCCATATTGCTTTATTCACATTATGTGGTCGGTGTCTCAGAATCCCCAATGAATCCAATTTTTCAGTCTCTCACATCCTGGATCATTTTCAGTACTTTTTCACTTTATCACTATTTATGACTTCCTGCCTCCAGATATCAATATAGTTTATTTCTATATAATCTCTAGGGGGCTTATTAACATCCAGAAAGTACAATAAAGCATCAGCATGTTTGATCTCTTTTCTAGGCTTGTATCACAATACATAACCATAAGCAGCCAGTAGATTTATGCAGCATATCATGCATTGGCTGGCATGATCAGGAGTTTTCCAGTCATGTCCCAAAATTCCCAGTAATGGGTGATGATTTGTATAGATCACAAATTTTCTTCCATATACATATTGATGAAACTTTTTCACCACAAATGTTATGGCCAGCACCTCCTTATCCAGCTGGCTGTAATTTTGTTCCATGGACATTAAGTTCCTAGGCATATGCTGTGGGGCATTCTCTCCCCCCTAACACATATGAAATTATGCACCATTCTATATTCTGAGGCATCCATTGTGACCGTAACTTCTTGATCACTGTTATAGTGTACTGACACTTTATTGGAACCATGCAGTTCTTTTCCTCTCTGGAAAGCTGTCATCATGTTGCTTGTTCCAGTTCCACCACTGTCCTTTTCACAGTAATTCATATAAAAGTGTCAAGATGTGTGACTTTCCCCTTATGAAGCTTTCAAAAAATTTAAGTAATCCTAAAAAGACCTGTAACTTCTTCACATTTTTGGGCTCTAACCTTTTTTTGGGCTTGGATATTTTTCCATTTCTGTTTATCTCATGTCCTGGGAACTTAAATTTTGTTTGTGGCCCATATGCATTTAGACAGGTTTATTTTGGCTCCCATTTTGTCCAGCTTGGCATACATATCCAATACCTATGCCTCCAATCCTCTTTCTGTTTTGGCAGTCACTAAGATGTCATCTAGTACAGCATAAATTCCTCCATGCCCTGCAGTAATTTAGTTTTAAAGTAATGACAGATGAAAAATAATGGAAATTTTGAAAATCTATATTTAATGTCTGGTGATGATCTTATGGTTGAATTTAGAAATTTTGTAAAGTTAATAATAGGGAGATTGTTGAGATATTTAACATTTGTTACTAAGGCCTGAAATAAGTATTGTTGAGTTTAAAATTTTAGACTTTGTTACAATTCTTATTATTGCATTTCCTCAATTCAATACAGAATTTAAATTAAATAATTAAATTTGTGCAATCTCATGTTTAAGTCTTATGTATCTACAAGATACTTTTTTTGTACTTGATTGGATTGTTTTTATTTAAAGAATGATAGTTTGAACCTGGGTTTCTGATCATTTCTCAAAGAAGTTGTGAGGTGACATCTTAATAAATTTTGATTGATTGAATGAGTCCAACAAAACAAAAGAAAAATACCAGTGAGTTTAGGTCTTTTAAACAGAATTCATCACTCATATACAGTGATATAGGTATAGTTGTTATAGGTGTATATATCTAAATAAATGATGATGAGGAAATATTACTGTTACTTGGCTAGCACATCTATAATATGGTCATAAACTGATAAAGCTCTTCAGTATATTCATCATAAATCTTTGGATAGGAATCATCTCAAATCCCATTACAATAGAGAGAAAAAGAGATGCATGCATACAAATATATATATATATATATGATTGATTTGGATATTATGGAGATCATGATTTATATATAATGGATAAATATTGAATGGTCAACTGCAGGTATGAAGATTCAGAATGTTTAATGTACCAAGATCATTAGATGAGTGAATATTGTTCACAAAATACAGGGAGAGCCCATAATGTCTATATTGTGGGTTGTTGCAATATATTGGAGTTTGAGAAAAATGTGCACTGACAAAAAATACAAAAAAAAACAACACTTAAATATATATATTACATATAAAAGTGCTCTTAGGCTCGCATTTTGTGACATGAGATTTAAATCCAAATAGTCCTTGAAATTTTTTTCAAATAGCTGAGAATTTACAAGCAAACTTAGATTTGTTTTCAGCAGTGAATTCATAGTCAATAAGTTCAACTACCAAATTGTTGGTCTGTAAATGGTTATTTAACTTCTATTAAGAACAAAGATGAACTATTCATAAATTCTCATTAATCACAAGGCTGGTGAGTAGTGTTTTCTTCCTGATTGTTTTTGTGCAGGGTGTTAGAGAACTTTTTACTCCGCAGAGGACTATTTAAATCCTGTTTTATTTTATTTTTTAGGACTACATATTAACTATATAGAAAATAGTGAGAATAAAAATCCAATTACTAAAAATAATTTCTATTACGAGTAATAGTTTGTAAACAGTCAACAGCTACAAACAAAACATTAAAAATAATTGCCTAAACTATATTATTTTAATAATTAAAAATTATTTTTCATGAGTACTCTATTAATTTCTAATAACATAAGCATTTAAAATAAAAGTAAAGCAGCATTTAAATACACCACTCAGAAAGGAGGAGACAGGATTTTTTCAACAATACTTATAGAAAAACAATGAATGGAAGGCTAAGTTTTTCTCATTTTGAGTAGTGACTGTAAATAGTTTTCCATTCTTTTTTTTTACTTTTAGCACCAATCAACATTAGATAATTAACTGGGATAATTAATTCGTAGAACTTATGTTTTGCCAAAAATAATGGACTTGATTATTTACTCATCCACATATTTTAAAATCTGAAGGTGGTTATTTGAAACAGTCAAAACAATGCAATAAATTTATTATAATAAATTCAAGGTATTCATGTGTTTTTAAAAATAATTTATTTTAGTAAAAATAATTTAATGCAGCAAAATAAAAATAAGACAAAATGTTAGGTGCTTAGGATGTCATGTGATATTTGATATAGAAATTTTTAACTCCCCAAGTTTATCACTCTGACACTTCATTAAACCAAACTAAGAGTAATAACATCACTTATTAAAAAATAAAACCGGCATCAGATCCACAAATGTTTGTATATACAAATGTATGTGCGTAAAAATATATATTATTTGTAAAAAATGTATGTGCGTAAAAATATATATTATTTGTAAAAATGTTTTGAAGTTGTACACGATCACAATTTTATTCTTTAATTTGTTCTCTAAAATGGATTTAAAAGTTTAATTTAGTTTTATATTAAAATACTTTACCACTACCGCCATTCCCATCTCTCACTTAAAAAATGAAATCTATATTACAAATTAGTAACCTAAAAACCAGGGGTTAATAATCCATTTAAAGAAGCCTGTCCAGAATTTTAATTTTGAGAAGAAAAAATTGAACTTTTTATTCCGTCCTTTTTCCCCTCTGAGTATAAAAAAATGAAATAAAGGAAAATAAAATACAAAGCTGAAACATTATTAGCTTTAAAAAAAAAAAAAAAAAATTGATAAATTAAATAAAAGAATTAAAAAGTGTCAGAATAGAAAAAGATTTACGAATGTAGCAGATTTTTCTGTCAATTTTAATGATTATTATTAAAATTAATTTTTACTGCCATTACGTTTAGAAATTACATCAAAATAAAATAATAATTTGTCTTTTATAAATGAATGTATATAAGAAAAAATATTTGACATTCTGTAGAAGAGAGTTATGCAATATAAATTACATGCAAAATAAATAAAATGCCACAAAAACATATTAAGAACAAAAAAAAAATGAATATTTATAAATAAACAAAAGGATAAAGATGAAGATAAACAAATAAAATTTTATATATTCAACATCCATAGTTTGAATATCCTATTAAAAAATAAAAATTATTGATTATTGATGAACAAAGAAAATCTATATATAATAAATAAATAGAAGCTACAATTAATAAATAAAAAAATACAGTAATAAATAAAGAGAGGCTACAGATAATAAATACAGAAAAGATACATCTAATAAAGAGAAGTTATATATATAATAAAAATATTATTTTGTTGTTAACCCAATAATTGAAGATAGATTTCAGAACAAGTTTATTTGATGTGGCTTTTCTTGGAGCAGAAACTTAAGATGATATTAAAAGAGACAGAGAGAAAAAAATAGGAGAAGACTGTTAGAAAGATAAGATTAACAATGTAAAGTACTGAAATGAATAAATTGAAAGATGAAAAATAATAAAATATATCTAGAAATTGTTTGTAGAGAATGAGAAAAAAAAAGGGATATTAAGAAAAAAATTAGTTATCAATATTTGAAGAGTAGAACTTGAGTGAAAAATGTTAGATAAGAGAGTCTAAAATAATATGCAGAAGTTGATTTTTGGAAAATAGCTATAATAAAATTACTTTTTAAAGATAATTCCCTTGTGCAATAATTTTCATGTTGCAAGCAATTTTTAAATTAAAAGTAGAATTAATATTTGTTTATGTCCAAATGTTTTATTTATTACAACTTCACACAAAAATTAATAAATAATAATTTTTAATTAAGAAAAATATGTCAATTGCTTTTGTTTTTATAATTTAAAAGCTGCTGTGAAAATAAGTTTAAAACACAATTGCATTCAAGCAAAAATGAAATATTTATTTTGTGATAAAAAATTGTTTCAAAAGCAAATTTTTTAAATAATTTTTTGAAGAAATGTGCAATTAATCTCTAAATGTGATATGGCTGAAAATCATGGAGTGTTTTTACTTCTTGAAAATAAAAATCTGAATAGATAAATTGTGAAATAAAATGAAGTTATATATATATAAGGGCTAGAGTAACAGCACCTATCTATCTGCTATTCCCATGAAGTGGTCTGAATTCAGACTAGATACAAATTTGAATATTTTCAAATTCCAATCAATCTTAAAAATAAGTAGTTAGATAGTTGATAGACAACTCAATTAATCATCTAAATAATAAATGGTAAATAGGTATTTTACTAAAAATAAGAAGAAAAACTCAAATATTCACATCTGGTAATTTGCAAGCCAGATGAGGTTTTCATCTAAGGAAAGGAGCTGTTGGAAAGGCTTTCATTCTGCCAGCAGTATTTAAAGATCATTTTACTATTTATTTTTTATATAACTTTAAAATAAGTAAACATTACCTAACAAAATAAACATAATAATCTCTCAAACTACACATTTCAGCTATATTTAACTTCATCAAGCTAAAAGTCTAAACTCTTGTTCCCAACATCATCAGAATAATAGCCAGAATTTACATATAAAAAACTTCTTATTTATTATAATTATTTTTAATGTATTTATTAATATTATATAATAAAAGAAATTCTACAGGAGTATGTAGATAATTATCAACTATTACGGTAATAATTTTTCGTATAAAACAATATTTATTACTTTGTTAGGCCAGGCTTTAGATATAGTGTATGTTTCCCAAATATTCGCAAATATATTAGCATTTCCACATGTGTACATTAAGCTAGTCACTGTTATTATATATACTGATAGGAATTTGAAAGATACATTTATATTTTTAAAAAAATAATATATTTAAACCATTTTTTATAAACTATAATTATCATATATGAACAACTTAGACTTTGGAGGCATTGAATAATTTGTATAAAATCTGAAAAATGAAATATTCAAGAAGTTGCAATGCGATGCAACATAGCTTCCTTTCTCAGAGTCAGGAATGTCTCAGATTCTATGCCCAGAGAAATTTGTTAGCCATTATATCTTTCTTTTTCACTCCCCATCCTACGTTTTTCCAATATTTTCCCCTATCTTGCTCCATCCCACTTCCACAACATTATCTTTGTCCACTTTATGGCCTTTATATCTAAATCCTCCTTATCTCTTTCATAACCCAGTATAAAATCCAAGAACCCACTTTCTGTATAATCACTTTGTTTATATTTATTGTCCCACAACTTCATTATTTGTACCCTTTCTGTTTGTGGATATTTACATTCAATTAACAGATGCTTAATATGTTCCATGCCTTCCTTACATAATTTGAAAATTAAATCATCCACATTTCTCCATTTATGTATATATTCCCTTGTTGCTAATGTTGTTGTTCAAGTCTTAAACAGTAAACTACTTTCTTTGCTATTATTGTAAATTAACTCACATCCAATATTTTGTCTACATCTATATATATTTAAACTCTTTTTACTCTCCATACTAGTTCTCCATCTCTCTGCCTCCTATTTTTATTAATGCATCTATTCTTCTATCCCATTTCTTGCCCCTTTAACCTCAAGAATTCTCCTAACATAATCTTCCCATCTTTTGTATAAGTATACTGACATGAAGTCTTTATCCAAATCTTCTGCATACCTTACTACCTTTCTCACCCATCTTGTTGCCATTCTCTTATTATCCATAAATTGAAATTTTCTGAACATTTTCATTTTGCTTTTTGCATCTCTCATATAAAAATTTGACCATTCCATTTCTCCTTGAATTGTCTCTTTTGCCATCCACACATCTGCATCTAATGCATGCCTTCCTATTTCTCTTTGCACTTTTTCTAAGTAATCTAACACCTCTTTACTAACATATAATGCATCATTACCATAATAAGTTAAGCCTGCTATTGCCACTCCCACACAATTCTTGCTACATCATATTTATTATATAAAAAATGTTGTTAATTTCTTTATCAGTCCTTTTCTTTGCTTCATTTATCAAGTTGTGATGTGATGAAATGCACTATTGCTTCTCCTTTATCGAAGTCAGGAATCTCTCAGCCATTATGCCCAGAAAAATCTGTTAGCCATCTTACCTTCCATTTCTATTCCCCACTGTAAGTTTTTCCTATAGCCTTCTCTATCTTGCTCTATCCCATTTCCACAATATCATCCACTCCATGGCCTTTATATCTAGATTGCTCTTATCTTTTTTTCAAACCCAGAACCACTCTCTGCATAATCACTTTAGATAATAGTAAGAGTCGCATCCTCTATAGGCAATTTATTCTAGCACCTCAACTTTAATGTTATATTATAACTTTTATAGCATTAAAATAATAAATAAAAAATGTCTAAAAATTAAATAATTTATTTCGTATAAATGAAAAATTTGGAATAATTTATATAAAATACTCATTAATAAGAAAATAAGCAGAGAAGTCAAATATTAATAAAAAGTTGATAATATTTTGAATTTTAAAAAACAGACATATGACTTTATTGCTTGTGGGTTTATAAGAAGTTTGAGAACCAGATCTGGGAGCACCAAAATTGATCCTGACACCTCGTGATCCCAAGTCAGATGCTGTACTATGCAGAGCATTACTTTAAATAAAAAAAATAAGATGCTGCATATTTATAAATAAAACAGAAATTCTAAAAAAAAAACCCCACCAAAACATGTGTTTTTACAGTAAATAATATTTTTAAAAATATATTTTTAAAATTTAGAATTGTTTTCAAAAGAAACTTCAGTTATAAATTCTTTCTTTTTATCTTCTGATTATAATCTAATATTATCGATCATAGTAAGATGTTACTTTAAGAATGAGATCATGTTTGTAACAATATGATGAACATTAAAAATACAAAAGAATGAATTCTGAGAAAATATTTTAGAGGTAATTATCTTGGATAGATAGCTTCACACTTTCAGTCAATGACAATTAAATTAATGATATTGAAGATAGAAGTCACCAATAACATATGGTAATGATGTGTTATGTACTAGTAAAGAGATGTTAGATTACTTAGAAAAAGTACAAAGTATGAAGATATGCATTAGATGCAGATGTGTGGATAGCAAAAGTGGCAATTCGAGGAGAAATGGGATGGTCAAGTTTTTATATGTGAGATGCAAAAAGCAAAATAAAAAATGTTCAGTAGAGGGCAGTTTATGGATAATAAGAGAATAACCAAAATAGTATTTAATTGGGTTATGAGTAAATGGCAGGCAACAAGATGGATTAAAAAGATAGTACAGTATACAGAAGATTTGGATAAAGACTTTATATCAGTATACTTATACAAAAGGAGAGATGATTGTGTTAGGAAAATTGTTGAGTGTTATAGTCATAAGGAATGGGATAGAAGAATAGATGCATTAATAAAGAATAGGGAGTTGAAGAGATGGAGAACTAATATGGAGAGTAAAAGAAGTTTATATATATATAGAAGTAAACAGAATATTGGGTGTAGTTTACTGTTTAAGTCTCAAACAGGATCTTTAGTAACAAAGGAATATACACATAAATGGAAAAATGTGAATGATTTAATTTGAAAAGTTGTATAAGGAAGCTGTAGAAAATATTAGTCATCTGTCAATTGAATGTAAATGCCTGCAAGCAAAAAGAGTACAAATAATAAAAGTTGTGGAAAACTAAATATAAACAAAGTGATTATATAGAAAGTAGGTTATTGGTTTTTATACTGGGTTTGGAAAAAGATAAGGGAGATTTAGATATAAAGGCCATGGAGTTGACAAAGATTATGTTGTGTAGATGAGATGGAGCAGAATAGAGAAGAATATGGAAAAAAACTTAGGATGAGGAATGGAAAGGGAGAGCAATGTGGCTAACAGGCTTGCTATAATAAAAGAAACATGATATATTAGTAGCAATGGCAAAGACAATTGATGTAAAAATGGCTTCTTAGATAAAATCAGAACCATTGAATCTTAGCCAAATGATTTAATCATAATCTTAGTACTTTATTAGTATTGTGTTTAATTATAGTTCAGATCAGTAGACACTAGATGGCAGTGCTACAATCCATATTTCCAGATTAATTTTTGGCTAAGAACATTTATGCCAATGATGAAGGCCATTAGCCAGAAACTGCCCTAGACTGTTAATTATTGCACCCCCATCTAGTATTCATTGATTATTGAAATCTATTTGCAACAGATGAAACAGAGATAGAATAAGTAAAGCAATCATAATGAGTAACTGTCTAAAAACAAATATTACATGTGATCAGTGGAAAGTCATGTGATATTTTGTTGGTATAAAACTCTATATGGTTCTCTTGATTAATCTATCAGAAGACTTCCTCTCTCATCAGGGACTTTTTTCTTTGCTAAAAATAAATCCTAAAATGTTTTCTAACTAGCAAGATAATCTATCAGTTAGCTAATCTGCTTTCTAATATATACGTATACAGCCAATCATAATGTCCAAAATCATTACTTCATATTTTGCTCAAATTCATCTTGAACGAATGTCAAACTAATCTTAATGTAATATATCTATCTCTAGGGAGGGTCATTAATGGTTTATAATTTTATTTTTTGTGCTAGCAGACATTTCCTCAGAGAGTAAAAAAAAAGTATGTTTTAATATTTTTCATTAAAATTTTTTATTTATGATTTTGTCAAGATTGCTTTTTAATGCGTGCGTGTGTTTATACTTCAACAGTTAATAGAGCTATGCACATTGAAGTTGCTGAAGGTATCCCTAGAGTAAATCAAGCTGTCAGAATTTATAAAATAGTTCTGATTTATCAAACTAAAATATTCGAACATTCGTCATTAAGATGAAAGAGCTTCAGATTGGATTGATAGTCTTAAATATTTAAAAACTTTTGCTTTTATTTATTAAAATAAATTTGAAAATCAAAATAGCACTGCCGGTGTGTTGGATCTGTGATGTGCCTCGTATTTCTCCACTCAAACCCAGGTTTAACAGTCTAAGCAATGGGGCACTGAGAGAAAAACAGTTATTGATTTATGAATCTTATGTTTTTACAGCTACATCATAAAATTTAGTGAACTCTTATGTCCAAAGATTTGGCATAATAATTAAAAAACCGTTCCTGCATGAGAGGGTAGTATAATAAGATGGGGGGGGGGTGCAGATAGAATTAAAACTCTGCTTCATGTCACAAACTTTTGCAGCACTATGGTTGATTATTATTCTTATATTCCATACAGTATGACATTAGATATTCCTCATGGTGTTATGAAATGTGCAGAAATTCTTCTCACTTCAGGAGAGGGCAAAGTACAGGAGCGCACTAAAAAGGATTGTAATTGGATTCATTAAATATGTTATATTTTGCAACTTTTAACTTTATGTAAACTACTATTGCATGAGTTATCAAAATGTGAATAAAAATATCAAGCATTGGTGGTCGAGTGGTCAGCACAGCTGCCTTACAAGCAGTTGTCCCAGGTTCACGGGTTCGCTTCCTGGCCAATGCTATGACACATGGGGAAAAAAAGTGAATAAAATGTCTCAAACTATATGAGATTTGTGTTGTGAGATGACAGAAAGATTTAACACAATAGAGATTTAAACTTTATTATTAATAAATCCAGGCATAAAAAATTCAAACTGTTGCATTAACAACATATTACATAAAGATATCAGATTATCAACATGGATATAGGGATCTGGAAATTTAATGTTTCTAATTCATTTGATGACTGGTGGTTGTTCAAGAGACACATGAACTGTGACTGGAGGTTATATGAAATTTTTACGTTGGTAGATAGTTATGATATAATAAAATTTAAAATGTGTACTGATAAAAAATTAAAAAAAATTTGTTTCTTTACATTACAATTTTGTATACATATTTCAAAAATTATAAAAAGACCCATAAAGAGACCATATGCAAGATATATGACATAAGAAAACTTCATTGGAGGCATGTAGGGGAACAGGTTATTGATCAGAGAAGCTAGTTCAAACTCATAGAAATTATTTGAAAATGGATTGATAATAATTAATTGAAATCTATCTATCTATCTGGGGGGGGGGGTGTTTTTATTGTAAAACTATACTTGAGTAATCATAAACTATTCTTTAGAACTGTTAATGCACAAACCTGTCATGGAAAAAAGATTTTAAAAAAATAACCATATGACAAGTTGTTTGAAAGATTAGGTGACAGTCAAATTTTATATTGGTAGTACGAATATTTAGCAGTCATATTCAATAAGACAAACGATGACAAAATATGCTACTCTTGTGGAAAGTAATCCTAGAACCTTTAGCTCTAATTCTGCTTTCTAACAATACACTAAACCATATAGAGATTTGAAGAATATCTTGGCCAACTGATGAATGCAGATTCAGCATAAGATGTACATTTGAGGATCATACATTTTTTTCACATCTTTAGTCACATGTTTATAATTACACCTCTCCACAAGGTAGTAAAAGCAGATAAAAACCAGTCCCACCCTTGCATAAAAGTGGTGCAGAGTATAAAAATATATTCATTAAATGATAATCTCTAGTCTAATAAATCACTAATAGAAATTATTAATATATTTCCATCAAGTGGTTTGTGTAAAAGTTGCAAGAGTGATAAGTTTGACCCTTATCAAATATACTGTAGCAATTGGCTAACTATATATAGTGGACAATGATAACGATATGTGTAAGAGAAGAAATTGTGATCTGGCCAACTGTTGATTTCCGGTTCAGCATGAAATATGCATCTTGGGTATCATACATCTTTTCTACATATGTTTATGATTACATCCCATCATAAGAATAGATAGAAACCAGTCCCTACTTTGTATGAAAGTAATGACATGAAAATTACATTACAAAAATATTATTCATTAAGTGGATAATCTCTAGTCTAATGAATCACTACTAAAAATTATGAATCTACAGCCAGTCTGTGTAACTGAGAGATGTTCTGAAAAAAAATATTTTCTATTAAGCACATAATTTCAATATGGCAAAAAATAGTAGTGAATGGCATTATTTTAATACACTACCAAACAAATTCTCATGAATAAGAAAATGCTTGTGAAAGTCAGAAATGTTAACTATTTTCTTCTATTATGTACCAATCAATAAAAACTATTTTCAGAAATTCTCTTAGCAACATGGGCAGCTTTTAGATTTGTGGTTAGGATGCTTGATAAATATCTTTTTCAAAATCACATTTAAAAAATCATATTGCATAGAGTTTCCTGATTCAGAACAAACATATTTCCTCTACTTATATATATATATATATGATCACTAGATGGAGCTTTACCAATAGCTCACTAACAAGCTTTGTTTACATAAATGCTGAGAGAGATAGAATTCAATATCTCATTATCTCCAACCTCCAGACCATGGTTTCGAGCTAATTGGCTCATCTCAGTGGAGGGTAGGGAGAGCAGAAACTATCTCTCCCTACCCTCCACTGAGGTGAGCCAATTAGCTCGAAAAGTTCCATCTAGTGATCATAAAATGCAAGCTAAGAGCAAGTTACGAAATTTATAACTTGTTTTGTTTATCATATATATATGTGTATGTGTATTGTAATGTTCACAGTGGGTTTTAGGCCTTATATTATGCACTATAGAGTGCTAGTTAATCAAACTATAGAAAAAGAATATTCCGTTCATTGTATGAGTTTGGATATTTTAAGAACATAGTTATCTTTCCTGATTAACTGACCTAATATTTTTATTATGATTTTCATTGCCAGCAGAATCAGTTTTACATTTACTTAAAAGGGTGCCAGAGTCTGTAGATTCACTGATCCATCGCATCGCCTCACAACATGTATTTTTACAGCAAATAACTAAATGTAATTTTTACGTAATTTCACTTTCTTGTCAAGTAGTATTTAAGAATTTTTTCCCAATGTTCATAGATAAAAATGAACATGTTGACATAGGTAATTATACATTTCTTAAAATAATCTTTTGTAATAGTAAAATCTAATAAACAAAAATTAATAACATACAATGAAAAGTTGATATTAAAGATAAATAGATTATTATAACAAATTAAAATATTTAAACAATAAATTAATAAAATTAGAAAGAGCATACCCATGCTCATCCAGATAATATTAAATAATTAAAACAATTCTTATTACCATTTCCTTAGGTCATAAATAAAATGGTCTCTTGAATAATAAACAGTGAATGTCTCTATTGGTATTATAAGCTCTTAGTTTAGGTTTAGTTTGCAAACATTTAATGAGTCAAAAATCAGAATGTGAACAATAGTAGCTTACTGGTAAGATATATGGGTACATGGAAACTGTATATTATTCCATGCATGTTTGTCTTGGGATGAAAGAATTTGTGAATTTAGTTTGTCAGCATGTTTTTTTTTTTTGAAATGACTTATTTAGAGTGAAAGACAGTCTACAAACACTAGTTCAGCATAGAGTGTTCCTGGATCCAGGACCAGCCAAAAGAAATCAGATAAGACAAGACCTTGCTTGAAGCTATTTTCTTTTATAATCTCAACTCATTTTCAGATTTCTGCACATACGTCCTTACCTTTTGTTTTATCATAAGGCAAGTTTTATAATCTGGTACAATTATTATTTTTTAGTTACAAAGTCTTTCAAGCATTGGTGGTCGAGAGGTCAGCAACAGCTGCTTTACAAGCAGTTGTCCCGGGTTAACAGGTTCGCTTCCCAGCTGATGCTATGACACATGAGGAAAAAAAAAGTCTTTTTTATGAAATATTTCTACCATCTTTAATTAGCATAATGTCTTTCTTTTATTTATCTGAGTAAACAATCTGTATGCACTTACATTCTTTCCAATTTTAACTTTAATTAAATTAAATAGATAATATCAACACAAATAACTTTCATTGCAGTATCAAAAAATAAATTCTACTAATTAAAAAAAAAGCTAAATTGCGTTTTTTGAACGATCTTTAATTTTTACCTTTCTTTAGCTTTTTAAATATTACAAATGCCAAAACACTCATGAACTACACATATTTTAATATGGATCAATATATATATGAAAATCTCCTAATGCACATGGTTAGTTGAAAATTCAATACAAAATGTTCAAACCACCCTCCCAAACATTGTTTTTCAGTGTAGCCCTATGTAAATAAATGTAAAGTTTGTTTAAAAGTCAGACTTTATATTTATTCATAGAGGGCATTGCTTAAAAAACAATGTTTGTGAGAGTGATTTGAACATTTTATATATATTACACAAATTTATACTATAAATACTGTATTTTTTTAGTGTACACTTAATTTACAATAATTACTTTTCATTGAATAACTGAAAGACAGGCTTATTTATACCTGTGTCTATATATATGTAATATTAGGGTATGAGCACAGACTTTCACATGACCCAGCACTCTCCACTCCATCTAATAATACTGATACACTTAAACACATATATGTTGAAAAGATAAATAATCACCAATATACGTATTTCATGCTAAACCAGCAATCATCAGTTGGTCCAGATTATCATCTCTACACATATATACTATAAGTGCTCAGATATATATTAAGATAGACAATCCTCATACTTTAATGGACAGGCTTCAATCTACTCCACACTCCAACTCTTCAACCGTCCATCCAATTGAAAATCTGATGATGGAATGCTCAAAGGCCACCCTGAGGCCGAGATTCTTGTCACACCCATGTTGATCTAAGGTCAATCTGAACCCCACATGTACAGGACATAATCCATTAAATACACATATGCAAGGATGGGCAGACATCGGACCAACTGATGATTGCTGGTTTAGCATGAAATACGTATATTGGTGATTATTTATCTTTTCAACATATATGTGTTTAAGTGTATCAGTATTATTAGATGGAGTGGAGAGTGGTGGGTCATGTGAAAGTCTGTGCTCATACCCTAATTTTTATTGAATATAAAAGTCATTATTATTTATTCTTTATTAGGTTAGAATTAGTATATTTCATTTAACTGTAGGTATACATTTTAATTTTAATAAAAGTCAAATATTTCTGTGAATTATATATGTGAGTGCATGCAGTGATGGAGACTCAAAATGCATCTTAGGAAAAATTGACACAAATTTTCCCTAATATTTGTAACCATGTACTTGAAGAAGCCATTAATTATAAATAAGATTATAATACATAAATCAATAAAAGTGAAATATTTAAAAAAAGACAAAATTATCATGTATCTTTGCAAAAAATTTACAGATATCATCATTTTCAACCATTATGAATCCATGGCAGGATGAAGATCTCTCTAAGTTCAATCCATCTTTTCCAATCTCTTGCTTCTCTTTTCCATATCATACCAGCACACTTATTAATTTCATCTACCAATCTCACATGTGGTCTCTTTCTAGGTCTTTCACAATCTCTTTGAATCCAGTTTAAGATTTCAACTGTCCAATTATTATCATCTCTTCTAGCAATATGCCCAACCTAACTACACTTTAGTCTTTTAATTCTGTCAATGATGTCAGTAATACCTGTTTTTCTCATTTCCATCTCTTCTTGTTACGCCTAACATGCATCTCTCCATACTTCTTTGATTTGTTGACTAAAATTAATATCTGTATCTAAGATTGAATGAAATATAATAATTTCTAATTTAACAAAAGAGAACGATTGTAACACTTTATGTAACTTTATCCTTCTTATTGCATTGCCAAATCCATATAATATTAATATCATCTATGTTCTTTATTACTTTTTGCAATTCTTTTTTATAACCAACTATTGACAGTTTTGATTGCCCCAGCAACCTTCTTCAGAACTTCTACTTACGTTAATATTTGGAAACATAAGTAGAAGTTCTGAAGAAGATTGCTGGGGCAATTGAAACTGTCAATAGTGGGTTGTAAAAAAGTATTGTAAAAAGTAATAGATGATGTCAATACTTCATTTATTTATTTAAAAATTATTGTTAATCCATAAATAATTCTTATTCCACTTTTTTAATTATTTTTAATACATTTTATTTAACTGAATTTACACATATAAATAAATACTTTATTATTTTCTACTGTTTCAATTTTTTCATATGATCAATACCAGGATAACTTATATTTTCCTGTTCTTTTAATTTACATTTTTAAAATTAAAAAAACATTAGAATGTATGTTGAAAGAACAAAAATATGTTATATTAACTGTGATGATAAGAAAATGATCAACACATAGAAAAGAAATAAAATACGTATTTATGTGCATTTAATGGAAATAAAACAAGTTTTAAAAAGTAAAAATTGATGTGTTGTGGATTATTTTTAAAATAGGATTAAATTTGGACAGAGAAATGAAGTTTGGATTTTAGAGCTTTATATTTAAGTTTATAGAGGAATTATTGTGAATAAGTATTTTCTAAAAATATAGCTCTTTTAAAATAAAGTTTACAAAATATGCAGTATTAAATATAAAATATTAGTATGGCATTTGAAAAGTTATAGGAATTGTCCCAACTAAAGACCCTAATAGGTAATTTCATAAATTATTGGCATAGGTTTTTTTGCAATATCTACAACCACATGTTTGAAATATAAAAGCCATTAATTTTAAATAAATATATTATTTTTGTCAATATATTTTTGTTGCTTTTATTATTTAATCATTCAATAAAATTTATTATTTTTATATTTAATATTTATAATATTTTGATCTATTTTATTTATTGATCATCTTTAGGGTATTTATTTTTGTAAAAAGATTTATATAAAATTAAAAGCATGCTAATGAGCTCTAAACAAGCTTTTTTTATTTATAGATAGATGGATGGATGGATGGATGGATGGATAGATAGATAGATAGATAGATAGATAGATAGATAGATAGATAGATAGATAGATAGATAGATAGATAGATAGATAGATAGATAGATAGATAGATAGATAGATAGATAGATAGATAGATAGATAGATAGATAGAGTAGTTTGAGCTTAAATGAAAGAATAAAGGTACATAAAAGTAGGGTTAGAAATAAATATCTTAGTTCTGCTTTATATATCCATAAAAAAAATACAGGCCAAATGATTAATTTTGATGGAGTTAAGGTTGTCCTCTTTGAGAGAAATGAAATAAAAAGAAGAATTAAAGAATCTTTATTTTTGACAATTTATAATTCTGAAACAATTGACTTATTTAAGTTTTTTTAATATTAAGGGTATATGAGAAGTATGTGGAATTGTGGGTAATGTTTAGCTTAAATATGTTATGTTGTAGTGTTTTGCACTTCAGAAGTCTGCTTGTAGCAGTGAAACCTTTGGTAGTGTTTTAGAGTTTATTTTCTTGGCTACTCTGTTTGAATTGTGAATTTGGGGTAATTTTGATTATATATACATAACAAAGAGAGTATCAAACATCACTCTTATTAAATATGTTTATATATGTATAATCTAAACATGCATATTGCTAAGCTGGAAATAAGATATAATTAATTACTGAGACAAAATTTAAACACATGATCACAAGTTATATTTGTAACTGGTGTTTTGATTGGACAGTTTGTTAAACTTTATAAAGTTAATTTACATATGTACATTTAATTAATACGACAAAAAATGTTATGTATACAAGTATAAGTTAATATTTACTTACTGTATAAAAACTTTTTTATTTCTATTATTTTTATCTTCATTTATTTATACATTGTTTTAATTAATATATTTAGGTTAATATGGTTGTATTAATTTATATATTAAACAAGGATTTGATGTTATATATATCTATTTAAAAACAATAAAAATATAATAAAAGTTGTATTTACTGACTGTTTTAATTATACTTTTTATTATTTAAAAATAAAATAAATATACAGAATATCATTTATCATTATTTAATTATATAAGTTAATACAACTATATTAACTCAAATATATTAATTAATACAATATATATAAACATAGTTAATTGTCTCAAAACTATAAAAAAAAAGTTAATAAAATGATAAAATATTTACCTATATTTTTACTTAAAATGTGATATTGTACTAATATATATATAACAATATTAAGAGAAAAATAAAAGTTTGGTACCAATGTTGTTATTTTATTTTAACTTATAAATTACAAATCCTATGTAGGATATAGCTTATATGTGTGTGTTCATCTCATATGCAAGAATACGTTGAAAGGTAATAAATATATATATTTTTCCTTTCTCATGTGTCATAGCATCAGCCGGGAAGCGAACCCGCTATCCCGGGACAACTGCTTGTAAAGCAGCTGTCGCTGACCTCTCGACCACCAATGTTTAACGTAATAAATATAAATTATTACATTTTGATTTACAAATGTCAAACTTTCTGTACTCGTAAGTTTGATATCAATCTCTTCAGATAAATATATAAATATTTATTTATTAAACTAAAGACTATCTCTAGATGTGGATCAACTGATGAATTCTGGCTCCTTATGAAATGCACATATTGAGGCCATTTGTTTTTTTTTTCTTTCAGATGTCTTTATTCATACGTTTCAAGATTGTGTAGTGGAGTTGAAGCTTTAATATCTATAAAAATAAGTAATTAGAAGAGACTTGAACTCAGACTTTCAAGCTCCCTATCACTATCCACTCCATCTAATCCAACTGATACACATGACCACATACATACATATGAAAAAGATAAATGTTCTCCAATATATGTATTTCATGCTGAACCAGCACTCATCAGTTGTTCCAGATCATCGTCTTCCATATATATATTCTAACCTAATTAAAATTTGAACCTTTCTATTTAAAAATAAACGAACGGACTGCTTCCATCAAGGGGAATCGGACGCTTCCATATAGTACGGGTAGCAACCTTCTATTGCCTCCTAAGATAATATAATATAATATAGCTCTTCGTTAGGTTAGTTATATAATTCAGCTACAGAGATATGCAGTTCAGACAGAGATAGAATTAAAAATAATTATCATTAATAAAATAAATTTAAAAAGAAAATTTAGAATAAACTAACATTCTTTCTCTATCCAAAACACATTCTCTGAGCTGTAAGTACTTGCACTGTTCGACAATGATGATGATGATTTTATGTCATTGTTAATATTACTGACTAAAGTAAAACCTTCAGCAATTTGCCAATATGATCTCAATATTTTATTATCATACAATCAGAAGTTTCAATCTCTTTAGCCATGCCACGCTTGTAATATTGATTATAATTAATCTATTCTTAATTTAAAAGCACTTATAATAATGACACTAATCTCAGGGTTCTCTGTTATATTTAATAAAATGCTCGGCAGTATTGTGTTGTCGCATATGACTGACATTCTGGTTGGCTATAGAAAACATTTAACTTATTTAAATTCCAGGTGTCTTCATCCACATATCAACTATTATAATATTTAATGAGATGATAACCATATTCAATAACAACGCATAATTTTGAATAATACAACCATTTTATAATCCAGAATCTCAGTCGGAATGATGAAAAGACAAGGGTGCTTTTGTGTCCCTCCATCATCCATGACAACACAATAATTTAACTAAGATTTAATACTTAGACACTTCACTTAAATGTGTATGGAACAATGTGCAATCAAAACCTATTAGTTTGGGAATAAAGTGATTTTACACACACATAAAATAAAATGTTCTGGTCTGAAGTTTCAATTCCATAAATAATTCTTATTAAATTAAAAATATAATGAAATATTCTGATCTGCTTACAATTGTCTATCTGGTGTATTAAATTTGAGATTTCATAAATGATTTTGGACTCAAGAAAGTATTGCAAGTATTATGCAGATACACTTTTATTTAGCACATAAGAAAAATGACTCAAAACAGCTTGTAACAAGATTATAATTTATTATTAAATTTTAACAATATTCTAATTTATTCTTACAGTTTAACAAAACTATCCTTTAGGATTAACATAATAAACAAACATATACAATTTAGTTGATCCCATATGGATAAAACAAAATATAACTAATAATAATTTGTCTATGCTTTTAGATTTAGATTCGAACTACTTCTTCATCTTTTTTTTTTACATTTACATTTATGCAAATTGAATATAACAAAATAAATATTATTATCGATACATTAACTAATCTGTTTAGTGTATCTTATATGAAGGGCTGCTTAACTTTATTAATTCACTATTTGTTTTAAAATAAAAATAATCGGATTCTAGGCAATGCGTACAAACGATTATTATAATCATATCTTTAATTAAATGATAGTTTTTATTTAGATAACTTATTATAATTTATGGGTTATTTATCAGAAGTTACACTTATTATTTTTAATGTTTACCTTAATAACAACTGAAGTTGTTATACACACTGTTTTTCTCAGTATAAGTTATATTGTGAGTGCTACTTAATAATTAACCAGAATTAAACCTAGTATTTGAACCCTCCGTTGGCAAATAAAAATTTCTAAATCACGCAATTTTAAACTTACTCTCTCCATTGACTCACGTGTGGATTACCAGCACTATTCCGTCGCACAGTCCAGACATTGATCATATATACTAGCACGCTATGTTTACTAAATTGGATCATAAGGAATTAATCTCCAGTATACCCGTTATCTTGCCATAACTTTCTAAATAAAACACAATATTCTACACCTTCCGTGGTGGAATTATCTCTATTTTCTCATGAGGAATATGGAATAATACCGTAAATATGTAGAGTTAACGACTACCTTAAAATAGTTTGGTGGGTCCTTGCCTCTTTCTTGGGCATAATAGGAACACACACCAATTCTAATCCTCTCATGGGATTTTAACAAACGAAATACACTAAATACGGTATAAATTGCTGATCGTCCTAACTCTGGGAAGCGATCGCTTGGGTTATAACCATACCCGAATTCTAGATTTATTTATTCCCTCATGGAAAATAAAGCTTTTGGGGAGATTATTTTCCATCCCTCAAAATAGATACATTACAATTGTTACTAATGCGAATCTTAAGCATATGCTGATTCTATATCGGGGCAAGACAAGCAAATACACTAATTACACAAAATTTATATTCCGGGGTATACTTAGATCAACGTCTGACCTCAATGGATAACACAGAATACAACATAATAATTTTTGCCTTTGCCAAAGAAACATTCAACAAGTAATTGGTAATATAGTATTTTGAACTAAATTAAGTGAATGCGTTAATAAAAAAAATACTTGGGAATAAATTTCGCAATTAACATAGTATAAATTTGTTTCAAACTTTAAATAAGTAATATCTTGTATAGCACTTCTCTTTAATTACTTCTGATAATTTTAACTAGATATTTTTAACTAGTAAGTATCTAAATTTTTCTACTTTTACGCATTTAACAGATAAATTTATACCCATAATTGCATATCATAAGTAAACACATTTTATAAAAAAATATTTTCCATGTCAAATATAAATTTAACCTAGAATAATTAAAGGAAAACATACCTTTATGATTACAAGGTCATTTAAATACTACTTGACTATACATCTTTTAACCTGTTGATAAAAAAAATATACATAATTTTACAAATAAAAAAAAATCATTACTTAACAAGTGTTTATTATTTCACTAGAAAAATGTTTTTCCATTGGGCAATTTATCGAGATGAAGAACTTGATCTATTCGTAGTTCACGCAGCAAATTTAAAATACGAAACGCATTTTATTATTTCATTTTATATAAAAGTTGCCTCCATTCTGGTGCATTTAATAAATCAATCAAAGAAAACATAGCAGCATTGGGTGTTAACTCTTCCTTGAATTAACTTATATAATTTTTGGGATCCAAGAAAAACAATACATATTTTAACATGACGAATATTTGATGAATGACGATCACATATACAATTCTTTTCTTTTTACTATTGGCAATACGTATCATTTTTATATAGCTAGCTGGCTTAAGAATAAAACTAATGCGCGACTTTTCCAAAATATTATTATTATAAGGACTGCAGCTGACTTACGTAGATATAAAGTTTTAATGACTCTCGTTGAGGTACAATATAACATATTATATTAGAGTTATAATTAAGTCACTAATATTTGTAGTCTTTTATTCCTACTATAGGAATTATAATTTGTCTTTCATAAGGAAATCTCCGTGAAATGCACACATACAAATTTTTCAATAGTTGCCTTGAGAAAATTTATATATATTTTTTAAAAAATATACTGGTGCATAAGTAAATATCCTTTATCATTAATATTATTTCTAGATAATTTTCATTGAATAAAACATATTTTAACGTGGGGAGCTTACATTATTTTTAAATGCAGACAATGTCTGTTAGAAAGAGTGCGAAATTTTATAGTTAACTTTCCTTGGTTTTTATAATATGTCTTTTAAATTATAAATTTTCTTTTATACCATGAAAAGATTATTAAATAAGGTAAAGTTAACAAATAATTATTTATTTCCTGGAAATTATTTATATTACTTAAATTAAATATAATGACGCTTTCCGTGATTACTGTAGTTAATACGGTCATTTTGAACTTTAGCATACGATGGTATAATTTTGAGTATAAAAAGCCTTAAAATAGGTAGATGGTCACATAAAACAGAATATCCTATCAATTAAAATTAGCCACACATGATATTAGCAAACATTTATTGGACTTATATTTATTTCTGCAATAAAAATTATAAAAAATTTGTTACCGAATTTCAGTACTGCTTCCTTCTTGTAAAACTAATGTCAGACTAAACTTTCTCCAATTTTTGGCGGTCTTGTTTTAGCGACCTCTTACAGAGAAAAAAATCATTTAATTATACATAACAAAAGAAAGAAAAAAAAAAACTTATTACAGTCATATATTTTTCTGTATGGTTTAAATAGATTACTGGGTAATTTGACAAATAATGAAAAATAATAAATACATTTAATTGACAATGTTTATTAGTGATGTATAATTCTGTATACACTATTATCTAAAATAATTTAAAAATTACCAGAAGCTATTGTGTTATGATAAGATACTCATCTATCCTCCCCCTCTACCCATCTAAAATCAATTACTGTTTATAATATATGCTTTTATACTATATTAAATTGCTCTTATGGTTAATATTTTTAATTAAATTATTCATGCTCTTTTTCAAAATGACATCAAATTACTAAATTTTTTAGTTATTTGCTTAAATACGTTAAAGTGAGTAATAGCCTATTTTATTAATCACTTAATATTATTACTATTTTATTTTTTTATTTTCTAGAAAAAGATAGCATTGTTTTCCTGTGGAAACGATGCTAAAATAGACCAAGTGTCAATAACACTAGGTTACAATATATATATATAATCAGTGCTCAGTTTATACTAAGATAGCAAATCTTTAAACTTTAATGGAAAGGCTTCAATCTTCTGTCTTCAGTCATCCATATCTTTGAATATCTGATGATGGAATGCTCAAAGCCTTTGTTGGTGCCATTACTATTGTTATGCCCATATTGATTTATAAGTCATTCTAATCTCTCACATATAGGACATTAATATATCCATTGAATACACAGAAGAGGGATCGGCAGAATACAGGCAGAATATGTAATATTTAAATGCAAGTATATTATTTACACTAAACATATATTAACAGATTCAGGCTGTATTCTGCCCACCCCTTTTCTATGTATTTAAATGAAGATCTTATATGAGAGGGGCGAGAATGACTTAAAATCAACATGGGCATGATGGTAATATTAGCATCAACAAAGACTTTGAACATTCCACCATCAGATATTCAATGATATGAATGGATGAGATTAGAGAAAATTTAAGACTGTCATTAAAGTTTGAAAATTTGCTATCTTAATATAAACTAAGCACTGATTATATATATATGTGTGTGTGTGAGAGAGATGATGATCTGGACTAACTTATGAGTATTGATTCAATATATGAAATGTGTATATTGGAGATCATTTATCTTTTTCATGTGTATGTGATCATGTATATCAGTTGCATGAAATGGAGTGAATATCTCACTAAATTTCACAAAAAATGAATTAATAACTTTGATTCATACTATTTATATATATATGTATGTGTGAATTTTATGTATATTTTCAACATGGAATTAATTGTAAAAAATATAATATTTTTAATAAGTTTATTATTTTGACAAAGTAAAATATCATAAGGTATAAATGTCACAGTGTGCACACATTTCCATGGTAACTCATATATATATATATGAAAAGTCAATATTTATGTATAATTAAAGTATATATTTTTTATTATTATATGATAACTCCCATATGTTACAGTATGTATATGGTTTATATAGATGCATGTCAGATAGATAGATATAAGTCAAAACTAATCATATTTTTATTATTAGTTTATGACAATTGAAATATGTTCATTTTATATGGTGTTTTATATAAACCTAGTTGGGTGTATATGTAAATTGCAAAGGAATAGTGGATTTCATTTTGATATTAACCAAAATCAGAAGGCTTAATTTATATTTATAGCATACTCAGCAGACCTTAATTTCATTTAAATTCTTATTAATAAATTGATATTTCAGTCTTAAAGTTATTTATTTAATTCTAAAACATTATAACACATTATATGTTGTATTATATCTCTTGATCATAGTAATAGTCCTACAGCTTCTGCTCTCTGAGTGGAATTCATGCATAATGATCTGTTATATAAAAGGGAATTATATTTAGTATTTATGGACAACCAACTGATGCTGATCCTGATTGGTGCAAAGGTGATATTCTTTAAAATCCATGCACATTTTATTTTAATTACTTACTTAGAAATTGAGTTTATAGTTGGTCAATATATTAATGGTACTAAGTGTCTAGAACATTGATGATGATCAGTATATTTTAGTATACCAGCATTATTTTTTCAATTATTATATTCTTATGGATTTGGCACTTAAGTTTGTGCATCCAAATTAATGTCTAAATAATCTGCTCCAAGATAGCAAGTACTGAAAAAATAACCTAGTCTATAAGAGACTAATTTCAAATCCAGTCACAAAATTGGCTGTTGATTTATTTTTATTATTGATCATTCATGATGATGAATGATTATTAGCTTTTTGGTAATGCTGGTGAACTTATACTTACTTATAGTTAATTCTGTGTTATTTTTCTAGTCTCTCATGTTCATATTATTTTATATTCAATTTTAAATTTTGTATTGAACTAGAATTGATGATAGTGATAGCCATCATCCCTAGTTTACCTCTATTTCTCCACATCATTACAATATATATATATATATATATATATATATATATATATATACTTACAGACCTAAGACTGGAATACTTGAGAGAAAAATAATCCAGAGACTTCAGACCATTAAGAAAAGTATGGAAAGATGTATTTTAGAAGTAACAAGAAAATATCAAAAATGAAATATATGGGTGAGAGAATGAACAAGTATTACTGGCATAATTTGAAAAATTAAGAGACTGGACTTGGGTTGGACATATTGTTAGAATAGATGATAATAGATGGACAGTTAAAATCTTAAACAGGATTTCAAGAAATTGTAAAAGACCTAGAAAAAGGCCACATATGAGGTGGATGGGAAAAAGTGTACTGGGATGATATGGAAAAGAGAGGTTAGAAATCAGAAAAGATAGATTAAACTTGGAGTGAACTTTATTCTGCAGTGGATTGATAATGATTAAATGTAAGTAACTACACTGCTGAAAACTATGAATAAACAGTATTCATATATCAGCAAAGGCAAATCTTTCTATTTATTGACATATGGGTGCTGTCTATTCATAGCTCCTGAAATTATAGTTACTATATAGTCTAATGGGATGGGGCTATCAGGAAAAATATGGTGATTTGATCAGGGATGATCAAGATGGTTGATTCTGAACTGATAGTATATAAGAGACATTAAAGTATAAAGACATTAGTGAGATATTTAAGTAAAATCTAAAAAGATATTAAAGTGGTGTTTAATATCATATATATATATTCTAGAAGAGTATGAGAGATGAGAACTATCTGTGAGAAATCAGTCAATTACTTCTTAGAGCAACTATGATCAATTGTAAATCAGCCAGCATTATCAATAAATAAAAATTATCCATCAACTTCATTGATGGGAATATCATCATCAAATTAAATGAATACAATAAAACAGAATAAAATCAACAGTCAATGTGGTGACTGGATTTGAAATGGGTCTTCTGTAGATCAGGCTAACTATTAAACCCTTATCCAGCTTGGACAATTATTTAAATCATAGTTTGGATGCACGAATTTAATTGCTAATCCATCAGAATACATAAGAATCAAAATAATAATGCTGGGACATTAGAACATGCTGACCATCATCAATGTTCTGGCCATTTAGTATCATTGATGTACTGGCCAACTATAAACTTAAATTCTAATAGACTAAACTAAATAAAATGTAGTGCAGGGGCATTAAAGAATATAATCTTATGTGCCAATCAGGATGATGATGATTGATCATCACTGGATACCCCTTAAGCACTAAATATGTCCTCATTTAGCACAGAGAGCATAAGCTCAAGCACTGTTATGTTGACCAAGAGATGATGCAATACAATTTTCAACAAGTAAATTTAAGTTTATTAATAATAACATTAAAAAAATGTAAGTAAGGTCTCTAGAATATGGTTCTACAATTAGAAGCCTTATTTTGATTAAGGGATAAAATTTAAAAAATTATCACACTTGTGATTTACAAAATTAGTATACACAATTCAAATTATTACTATGGTTTACAATATTCTTGATGGGTTCACATATATATATATATAATTTGTACAGACATGCAATACATTAGTTTACATTGAATACATTTGAATAGTTGAAAAATGATAAAAATTTAAATATAAGTCCTGTTTGACACTCAATAATATATATGCACACATACATGTATGTGCGTATAATTTCTGAACATTATTTAAATTGTCCTACAACAATACCTTATTAAACTTATATTTTTAATAATACAAATATTTTATGCTAGGTTTACTTAAATTGCATACACTAAAGATCAGCCTTTCAAGCTATCATACATGCACTTTTTACGAATGTTAATACTAATAAATGAATACTTTCATTTCCAACACAAGATAAAGTCTTTTCAAAAGAATAAAATGAATCCACTTATTCTTTCAACCCAAATACTTATATATATGGGCAAATCTTAAGTACTGGATATGAAAGCGTGAGGATAAACCACTCACTTTAAATTACTGTTTACTATGTCTGAATGAATGATGTCAACAAAATTATCTAGAATTTACGAAATGTCACTCTTAAATGAAAGTCAGTGGTTTAGCCTCACACTTTCATATCCAATACTTAAGATTTGCCCATATATATAAGTATTTGGGTTAAAGAATAAGTGGATTCATTTTATTCTTTCAAAAAGACTTTATCTTGTGTTGGAAATGAAAGTATTCATTTATTAGTATTAACATTTGTAATAAGCACATGTACATTAGCTTGATAGGCTGATCTTTAGTGTATTACAATTTATAAACATCGCACTATATAAATAAATGCCTCATTTAAATCACACATATATATTCGCATATCAGTGGGATATATTAATTTATTTACCTAACATATTTGAATTATTATATAAAATACAATAAGTGACTAAAATTTACTTACATGTGTTGTTTAATATAAAACCAAAATTAAATTTATTATATTGTGGTTTTCAATACTTTTTAATGAGTTCATTTACAACACATATATATAATCTGCACATATATGTACAGTACAATTGATTAACTATATAAATGAATTTCATTTTCTATCATATTTGATAATAGCAAAAACTCGTTTTCCTTTTTATACGACAAGATTTAATATATGTGTGTGTACATATATCTGCACACTGATATTTACCTATTTTAATTTGTTACAATAATAATATATTTTTATAGTTATTCAAAATATACTTTCGATAATTAATTTTTTGATTACAATACATTAATTTCACACATATACATGTGTATCAATAAAAAAATCAATTATCAAATTCTATCATAATAATTTAGTTTTTTTTCTTTTAAAAAATATCAGTTTATAAGTTCCTCTTTTTTTTTTTACAAAAAATAAATAAAAGTCAATCTTGATGGATTATTGTTGATTGAATAATTTAAAAATATAGATTTTCAAAATAATACTATTGCAACTTTCTTTTAATTCACGCAAAAAATAGTTACTTGTTTTAAGTTATATCACTATCACAGGTTGCCACTAATCATATTGACTTTAAATTTAAAAATAGAGGTTTAAAAATGTCTTTTTAAGGAATATTAAAATAATTTTTTTACAATATATATATAATTGGATATGTTTCTTCTTTTAGATGTGTGACTCAAACAAATTATTTATTTGTTTTACTTTAAATTATTGTTATAAATTTAAGTCATTTTAAGGATTTTAAACAAAATCACCAGCTATATATATATACATGTTTAGCTGTGTCTCTCTGCCTTTAGATAAATCAGCATATGTATGATTACTTCTTCAGCAACTGAGGGTTTTTCTTGATGGAGACCAGTCCAGGTAATTGTCAGCATTGGGAAAGTATAATCAAGTATGTTGGCATTCCATGAGTTCCCTACTGTCTAGGATTTGCTGAGCTTTAGCCCAGAAAACTGTTTTCATCTATATTTAAGGCTACTGATTGATTTGAAGTGACCATGGCTTCAGGTGAATCAAAACTCCTCCATAGAACCAATAGACTGCTGTGAGCTCTCCTGCCTTGACTTCAGATACATCTTCATGGGAGATATTTTTTATAACAATCCAAACACCAACTCTGCTAGCCAAGTGCTTCACAAAAATATTAAGACTAGAACTGTCTTTTAAAAAAATTTAATCAAACTTTGCAGCTGGCCAATTTGGCCACTGCTTCTCAAAATATTAAAACCAGACTGAACTAAAAAAAATTAAAAACCAGACAATTCTGGCCAGCTCTTAAAAAAAATTACAAATCAAACTGAAATATTTTTATCAGCCCTTTATCTTTTACATACCTAAGCCACCATCTTGAATTTTAAAAAATACAGCAAATATAATTTATAACATATCTTCTATTTGAATACAGTAAATATAAAAATATATACAATGCTAGAAAGAACAAATATTAAAGAGTGTAATAAAGTTGATAAAATAGTCATTATCTCAAAATAAATTTAAAAAAAAGATTTTTAACACTTTTAAACATGTTTATTTTTACATTGGTTCACAAATTCTAAATTTTGAAAGTTATATAGACAACTTCATCACATTTGTCATAAATGCTGAAAAAATGATATATAATATGACTTACCTGAGGTAATTTTTCAGTGTAAAAATTACAAAAACAATGTGATTGGTGACTTCCATATTTACTAGCTGACCCAGATCTGGTCCTTCCATATCAGGGTATCTGCTAAAATGTTTGATCCTCACATGCAAGGTATTTGTTAGAAAGATGTTTGGCTTTTTAATGGGGCAAAAAATAACAGTAGGAATAGTTTACGATATTATGAAAAAAGAACTTTAGTAAATTGTAATGTATTATTATATATTAATTACTATATTATTTAAAACAGGGTAAGACCTAAAATATGTATTCTTTTCAAGTAAAAAGTGTACTAAAAGAATAAATATCAAACAGTAACAATCGTTTATGAGATATTGTGCAAAGAGAACTTTAGTAAATTGTAATGCATTATTATATTATTAAATATTAATCATTATATTATTGAAAAAAGGGGTGTGATTTAAATAATGTATTATTTTCAACTAAAAAAATCAAACAAAAATTTCTTTAAGATAAAATAAATAAAAACTATAACTAAATCAATAAATATCAAAATAAATACATTTATTATGAGCATTGATATTATATATAAATATATGTGAGAGATGATATATTATAGTGAATAGCTGAGAGTGCTTGAAATTCTGTATTTATGAGATTATTACAAAATTATAATAAATGAGTACAATTCTTCTGAATCTTTTTAAAACTGAATTATTATATAAATAAAATCGTATTATTTTCTGAGTGTGGATGTGCATGTTTTTATTGTCATTGAAATGTAAATTGCCTAAAATTTTACAGCATATTTCTTGCTTTTCTATACATATTTCATTATATAAAAAAATAAGTAATAAAAACACTACTCTCTGATGGGAAAATTAATTCCTGGCCAGCATGATATGTAAATGTTGTGATTTCAAGTTCAAAGTCCAGTCATGAAGAAGCCCTAAATGCAATTTCCATTCTTGTCCTGCAAATAAAATGACTTCACCAACTCTTTTTTGGTCAATGCAGTTTCTAGATCTGAATTATCACTAAAAATAGCTTCTACAAAAAGAAGGTTTAGAAATACATACATTGCAATCAGAGCAAGCCAGGAAAAAGTCCATACATTTTACGAATGCTAAATCCAAAAAAAAATTAAAAATTGCATTTCAAAAAAAAAATCATAAAAAAATGTAAATTCCATTGTAGAAAAAAATATATATACATCTTTTTGAATTAAGAGAAGGCTCACAAATACATACATGGCAATTGAATAATCTCAGCAAGTGACAAGAAAGTCCATTTCAGTGGTAAAAACATTTTACGAATGCTAAATCTAAAAAAAGAGAAAAAAACCTAAAAATTGCATTTAAAAAAAAAATAATCATAAAAAATGTAAATTTGATTGTAGGAAAAAAATTATACATCATTTTAAAAATAACAAAATGGCAGATCAAATGGTCTGAGACCCATAAGTGGATGTACTGATTCTGCACAAGCTGTTTAAAATCTAAACTTCTGAAATGGGGAGCTATGGAACACATTGGCATTAAAGAATTATAGTCTTGGTGAAGTGATAAAAACACTAAATTTAAAACACAGTAACTGTTTTTAATCTGTCTTGATTAAAAACAACTTTAATCCCTCCAAAAGCACTTTTAATTAAAAGCTACATTTTGGAAATTTTATTAGTTTAACTAATTAAAAAGATTTTAAAACAGATAATAAAATTTTTTACATAATGTATATAAGCATTAATTAAACAATTTTCAAATATAGATATTTTTACAATTATTAGTAGACATGCTTGTTTTTAAATTCAAAATCATTATCATCATCATCATAATAATAATAATAATAATATTTATTTAGAACTTTTTAAATGTTTTAATTTATAATAAAATTCTGTTTAAATTCAGAATTATTTAATCCTTTATTTACTATTTTTATTCCAGAAAATGTAGAAAAATATCTACAAAAAATTTGTCTGTTTTTTTACTTTTCCTTTACTTTATATATATATGCACACACACAACTGTGTTGCTATGTGCCATGTAACCTAACCAGTTACAATATATATTTAAATATATGTATATTGTCTATACTAAACTTAATGTAATTATAAGGGACTTGCACTCAAACTTTCAAGCTCCTTACATCTATTCAATCTATGTTATACAACTGATACACATGACCACACACATGTGAAAAAGATAAATGATCAATATATGTATTTCATGCTGAACCAGCAGTTCATATCACCATCTTCCACACATATACACAATCAGTGCTCAGTTCATATTAAGATAGCAAATCTTTAAATTTTAATGAACAAGCTTCAATCTTCACACATTCCAACTCTTCATCCATCCCTTTCATTGCAAATCCGAGGAGGGAATGCTCAAAGCTCTTGTTGATGCCAGTATTATTGTCACACCCACATTGACCTTAATTTAATCTGATCCCTCACAAAAACCCTTAATATGTCCATTTAATTATACAGAAGAGGGCTGGGAAGAATATAGGCTGAATATGTAATATTTAAATATAGATATATTGTCTATACTAAACTTATTGCAATTATAAAAAACTTGAACTCGAAATGTCAAGCTTCCTACATCTATCCAATCTATCTTATATAACTGATACACATGACAACATACATGTGGAAAAAATAAATGATCTCCAAATATATGTATTTCATGTTGAACCAGCACTCATCAATTCGTCCAGATCATCGTTTCCCACACACACATATATATATATAATCAGTGCTCAGTTTATATTAAGATAACAAATCTTTAAACTTTAATGTACAAGCTTCAATCCTCTCCACTCTCCAATTTTTCAGCTGTCCGTTTCATTGAAAATCCGAGGATGGAATACTCAAAACCCTTGTTAGTAATGGCCAAAGAGTTGAAGAGTGAACAAGATTGATGCTTTTCCATTAAAATGTAAAGATTACTTATCATAGTATAACCTGAGTATTGACTGTATATATGTGTGAGAGACAGTCATCTAGACCAACTGATGAGTGCTGATTCAGCATGAAATACATATGTTGGAGATCATTTATCCTTTTCACATGTATATGGTCATGTGTATCAGTTGTATAAGATTGGATAGATGTAGGGAGCTTGAAAGTTTGAGTTCAAATCCCTTATAATGTATATAGTTAAAACAACATCATCCTTCATGGTTTGATGAAATGGTAGAGGGTCAGACTTTGAAGTGCAAGGTCCTTGGATAGGTGCCAGAGCCAAAATTTCCAGTGCTCAGATTTTTTACATGTTCTTGAGTAATAAAGCCATTTAATTATTTATTTTACTAAGAAACATTTATACTCAATTCTCAGGCATATACTATACATACTAATCAATGTTTTCCAGGGATTTAGAGCAGTACTAAAATGGGTGACTCTGGAGCTGAAGCTCATGTATTATGGCTCTGCTCAGTCCGTTCCTATGCTCAGATTTTTTATAGATTCTTGAACAACAAACCATTCCATTATTTTTAATTATCAATATCTACATTACAAACATGGTTGTTATTGTCATGGCAACATGCAATTAAATATTTGGGAAAAATTGTTTCTCATTTCTAATGCTTAAAATAACTTTTTAAAATAACATATCATCATCATTAATAGCTATTCTCGTAAATGAAAATATAGAGAAAAAAATAAAATGTCCAAAAATAAAAAATGATTGGAGTCATTGCTTAATTAAATATTGTTCCATAAACATCATGGCATGAAAAACTCATGAAAAAAAAACAAATGAAAAAAGGATGCAGAAAAAAGACTAATTCAATCATAAATGTTGATAAAAATTATTAATTAATCAAATTATGATATTAATTGTCATTCAGTCATACCTATCCTTACTTTTTGCGTATGTAATTAGAGATATTTGAACTCAGGATTTTTCAGTATATTCATCCTCCATATCATTGATCTCTATAATCTTGTTTGTCCATCATTCTTTAATTGCATTTCTGATGTTTGTGCCTTTATATTAAACTGCACGACTACTGTTCAATCAATTTTCAACTTTTCTTACGATTCACAAAATATAATAATGTCCTGGGTAATATTTCATGAATTAAAAGTGATATACAGTTATAGATAATCTAGATGTATAATGTTGAAATATAACCAGTGTTCAGTTTTGCTATCTTATATAAACTGAGTATTGATTATTGGTTCTGCATAAAATATGTATATTGGGTTATCATGTATCTTTTTCACATGTGTGTGGTCATGTGTATTGGTTGCTTTTGATTGAATGGAAGATGAATAGACTGAAAAAGTCTTAGAGTTCCTCTAATTACATAAGCAAGAAACATTCAGTATAAGCAATTTACCTACTGCCTTAAAATTACATATCCTTATTGCACATGATATGTCAAAATTATATGCTCTTGTTTTGGTAAAAAATACAGAATAATGCCAAAAAAACATGCAGTCAATAACATACTAAAACTGTACTCCCAGATACCTCTAAAATAAAAAAAAATGGCAAAAATTTTCAAGTTCAATGTAAAGCATTCACTATCTCCAATAATCAATAGTTACCATCTGCTTCTTTCTTTCTATTTATACAGTGCTTCATATATCTTATTTTTAAAAAAGGAATTCCAAGGCATAGTACTTAGCATATTCCATTCCAAAGCCTGGAATTTGAATCCACCTTAGGTGAACCTCAATTTTTTTTTCTGGTCACAAACATGTATAAAAATTTTCTTTCAAAATGTCCTATAGTCAATCCAACTAATGACCCCATTAAGGTTGATAAACAGATATCTATCTATTCTTAACTAGAGGGTTAAAAAATTCTATTTAATGTGGATTTGTCACATGTGCTGACGGTAAAAATGATATATATATAACATGATGAGACTTTCATTGTTAGTGGGAGAGATGTCACACTTCTAAGAGCGATAGGGCCATGGATACCTTTTATTTTAACTAATTCTAAAGAATTTATTAAAGTCTACATATAAAGTAAACACAAATTATGATGAAATTTAGTACTTTTTTTTTTTTAATTCAACAAAAGTATAAGTACTATAATGTATATTAATCATCAAACTTAAATAAGATAAGTACTGCAGGACATTAAGCCAACTAACTATATATAAGAATAGAGATCGACTAGCTAAACGCAATAAAAATATTGAATTGAATTTTAAAGTTTAAAATTATAATTATGCAAGAAAAAAATTATCTAATCTCATTAATTAATTTTTTCTTTAATTTGCAATTAAAATGAAGTTTAATAAAATCTAAAATATAATTTATGATTTTATAATTACATATTATCAAGATAACATTTGAACTGACAAATTTTCTTATACTTTCATGCTATGAGTAATCACTTTCAAAAGTTTTAAAAAAGGCTTTAGGGAATATATATATAAAGAATATACACGCACGCACACACGCATATATATGCATATGTAAATAAATCAGTGACATAGGCAGGATTTTCAGATTTCAGACATTAAAATTATTACTGCTCCATGAATATCTACTTATTAGTATTTCACAAATATGAAGGGGAGGAGTAGAGATAAATAAATAATTGCTTATGGAGATCATGTGACTTTCTATAATTAGAATGATTGGGTATGTATAGCAGTTTCCTTCAATTTGCCAAACTGATTTTTTTATCTTACTTAGTTGAAAATTAATGAATAATTTTTGACTCTCAGACATGATTCTTTCACTACACTAAGCTATATGGGGCAATATTCATCCTTCAAATATATTTTTAAATAAAATGCAGAGTGTGATTTAATGTAGTAGTAAAAATGGCAAACTCTGGGGCTTAAACATTATTCATGGCTCAGTCTAGTCACTTCCTATGCTTGAACTGCTTTTGAACTCTTAAGCAACACACATTCAATTAATATCATTTAAAATGTTTCAAACTTTTAAATATTATAGTGGGAACCAGAACCACCTACAACGTCTTTAGGAGCTTTATATCATATGATTCAACAAGTTATACAGGTCTTTTTTATAAAATAAACCAAAATAGATATGCATTATGAACAAAATTTTAAAGCTATAAATTTGCCTTGGTAAACTCAAAAAAGATGTCCATTCTAGCTGCAAAAAGGGAAAAAAAAGGGGGGAAGTGTGAGAGACCCCCCCCCCAAGGAATGAAAGATTAAATTAAAAAATGAATTTTGTAATGTTTGATCCAATACAGAGACTTCAGACCACTCAAAGAAGTATGGAGAGATGTATGTTGGGAGTAACAAGAAGAGATCGAAAACGCAATGTATGGGTAAGAGAACAAACAGGTGTTACTGACCTCATTGAAAAAATTAAAAGATTTAAGTGGAGTTGGGCTGGACATATTGCTAGAAGAGATGATAATAGATGGACAATTGAAATTTTAAACTGGATTCCAAGAGATTGTAAAAGACCCAGAAAGAAACCACATGTGAGATGGATGGATGAAGTAAGAAAGTGTGCTGGGGTGATGTGGAGAAAAGAAGCTAAAGATCGGAGAAGATGGATTAAACTTAGAGAGACCTTCATTCTGCAGTGGATTGATAATGGTTGATAATGATGATGATGAATCCAGTAGTCAAGAAACTTTTAATGATATTGGGCCGAACCTATGTTACAATGTTATTCTATGTGCCAACTTGATTCTCCCAATCTTATTATATATACACTTAGACCTCACTTAGCGATATTTCACAATAGCGATCATCATCAATTTGTACCCATTACTTTGATTTACAATCGATTATTCACTATAACGATCGGGACATTTTTTTTATTTTTTGACATACCTTGAATTTCGCGTCACTGATGATGTTAGAGGCTGGATATTTTAAAGTCATTTTACCCCAAAAACCATCGACTTATAGCAAATATAAAATAAAAGAAAAATAAACATAGCATATGTTTTAGAAAATTAGTACAGTTAATTTTTTTTCTTTTAAAATAAGTTGAATTTTTTTTTCTAAAGTTGACTGATTTACGATATGCATACGTGTTTTGTTACTCTGATGTACAGTAAGAAGTGTTTATGTTCAATTAAATAATTTATAATTAAACATTGTTTTTTAATTTTAATAATTTCACATAAGTAATAAACATAAATGTACAATAATATGTACTAATATATATATATGCGCTATTTGCACAGATAATGAAGTTATAATAAAGTGATTTTTTTTTTTAAAAAAAAATGCACTTCAGTATGGATTTTTTTTATTAATGATGAAAAACTTCTGCGGAAGAATATAAAAACTTTAATTAAAATTTAATTTCTCTTTCTCTTTCTTTTTGCTGTATTGTACTTTTTAAACAGAGAAAATGCGCATGTTTTTTCCTAGTGATACAAAACTTTTCTTTTTAGGTACTGTACAGTTTACACGTACACTGCATTCGATAAATAATTTTTTTAATATGTACTTCATTCCCAAGTTAGAGTAATTTTTTAGCTTTAGGAACCGATCAATTTTTCCCCCATAGATTCCCATTGTAAATATGTATTCTGTATACGATATTTTTGCTTAACTGGAGAACCAATGGCCATCGCTAAAAGGGGTAAAGGTGTAGTATCAAAAATGGTCAGGTTAAAATAGGCTTAAAAAGGTAATATATTATATAGTTTTGAAGCCGATTATAACCGGATCTTATATTAGTGGTCATTCAATATTTTAAAATACATAGGATCATAAGTGAAAATCGTTTTGTTAAATTGCATTTCGAAAGACATGCTTAAAATTTCCTTTGGCATGGAGAAAATTTATCCCGTTGGCACTTAAATAAATGGGTATTGTTTACAAAATTGCCGAATAATGTACAGTAATTCAGAATAAACAAAGAGCATTCACCTTTCAATGGTTTAATTTAAAAAGTTGATTAATGAACTCTAACAAAATAAAACAAGTATTTTTCTAGCATTCATCAAAATTGTTTCAAGGAAACTCATTTTTTTAATATAAAAATCAACTCGAAATTGCACGTTTTTCATATACATGTATATATATTTTTAAAACTAGGACATTTGGAATTTTTCTCTATGAGAAATTTGTTTTAATTACATAATAGACATTTTTTTTTTTAAAAAAAAAAGATTTTTAACAAGTCCCACATATTTGCGGACTTCGTTCATGCATCACTAATAATACACTTTTTTTTCCCCAAGAAAACTCAGCAAAACTTAAAATGTATCATTATATAATCATAAATAGAAGTTTTTCAAATAAATTAATCAATATAATATTCTGCCTGAATATAAATTTAGTCTAAGCTTGCAGTTGCGTACAAAAGTATCAAAGGTCAATTGACCGTCAAAAAAAAAAATCCAAGCAAAATTAATCCTCCCTGGGCAAAAAAACAATTTCCGATTTCACTTAACTCGTATCTTTATTGGAAATAGCAAAGATCGAATGTATGTTTATTGTATAAAATAATTAGTAAATTAAACTGAATTATAGTTTCCATTTACATATGAGCCGCATATACAAAACATAGATGATGGGCAAACATGTGGGCGTAATTAATATATATTTTTTTTACTATTTCAATCAGAATAACACTGATAATCTTCTGCAAGGCACACATGCCCTAGGTTGCCGATCCCAACTCTAGGCAATACAATATGTGGAATAAAAATGTTACATGCTAGTCCATTAGTCTGTTTATTCGGCATCTTGTGATGGTATCTTTTAACAAAGACTTTCGACTGTATTACGGTTTCAGTTATATTCTTTTTAATAAAAACAATTGATATTGCATCTCTTTAAAGTTATCAACGTAAACAATCTTCATAAATGGGTATGGCGCCATTCTAACTCAAAACAGGAAAAGAAAGAGAATAAAAATATATTAAAAATTAGTTTTGTTATAATTCTACAAATCAATTTGTAAACCCCAAACACTTCCACATATATCATATGCTGATCTTTTAATCTGTTTATTTGATATCTTATCATGCTCTCTTTAATTTCTTCTGCTGTAAATTTAATTTTTTGAAATACTTCAATACCTTGCCAAAATGATTCTTCTTTGTATTTAATTAACAAACATATTTTTTTCAAAGTAAAGGAAACAACACTGCATTTCTTTAGTGTCTTTGAGAGAATCATTATAATGTAAATAGGATCTACTTCTCCCATACAAAAACATGCTCTTTAAAAAGCCTTATTTTTCTATAACTTCATGCATTCCATTCAACACAGAATGACTTTAAAATATTAGAATCTAATATATTACACCCAACAAACTTAAGAATATATAGATTTGGTCACTATAGTCTTAAGATTATAAAGCATTAAACAGGCAAAACTTTCCATACACTAGTGCCACCCTGTGGCAACCAGAGTAATCAATGGATGCCAGTAAGCTTGTGCATAACAGTTATGTGCTAGTATAAGAGATCGTGATCATGTGATTATAAAGCATTCTTAAATAACAAAAAAAATTGAAACCTTTATGATGCACTAATAGTAAATTCAAACCTCCTTCCATAACTAAATTGGGCAAAATATTTAGCTCTATATACAACTAATTTACCTGAAATATTTATATAATTATGATGAAATAAATATATTTTCACCTTGTTTAAAATTACCTTTATAACATAAATGGGGCTTGATGTTCCTATACACCTAGGTTCAAGTTCATCATAAAATGCTTTTTAATGAATACATAATTTTTCATTTATATAATATAATCAATATAATAAAGATAGACCCTTACTATAGTAGATTCAATATTATCATATCTAGTCAGCTGAAGAACATGCAAAATGTTCATATGATCTTGATATCATATTTTTAGAATACTATAAAATATCTCGAATAAAAAATTTTGAATGTCTTTATATTACACCCATAGTAAAATTTCTTAAACCACATGTGCCCCTCATCAGTATTTTGTTCAAATCATTTAAGTTAAATAAAGAAGATAAATAGCAAAATGATTTTGGAACCCAAAAATGATGATGTATACAAATTCATACATATAGTATATATCTGTGCATACATACACACTAACATGCATGCATATATTATGCACATATACATTAGTACCACATGCATTACATGAGTACAAAAAGAATTTGTGTGACTTAATATTGCACAACCCACAATAAAAGCATATACTCTCTTACATATACACATAGACATCATTACAAATATTATTTAATAAATAACATGATCATCATCATCAGAAATGTTTACTTGCAAATGAGTGTGGCAATTCCAACTTTCCAATGACTATATAAATTAATCTGTGAACTGTAAAAGCATTCATATATAGAAAAGTTGGTTTATTATTCTATTTATTTGACATTGTGCAATGCTATCTTTTGATTTCTTTTGCATCAAACTTTTTTTTTCTGAAACTGTCAGCATTTCACTCAACTGAAGCCCTCCAATGCATTCTATTATAGCTACAACATTCTAATGAACACATTTAAAGAGTGTCTTTGAAATAAACATACTGTAAATAGAGATTGATTTTCTCACAAAAACTATGCTCACAGTTCATAATAAAATATACTCACTCATTTTCCAAATACTCTATCAAAAATGTGATTTTACATGAGTGAATTAGACTCTATAGTATCACATTCAACAAATTGAAGAACATGTTCATAAGATCAATCAGTATGGTCTTATGATATGCAATTGTATTTTTAAAATTTTAAGCTATGTCGTTAAATGAAAAATTTCTAAGTTATCCTCCATTGATTGAAAATCTTCCATATAAAAACATACGGTGAAATAATAGCTATATTTATAACTAATTTAATTGAAGTAATTATGTCACTGTAATAAACTATTCTATCTTTTAAGCAACTGTAGTGATTTGCAATAACACTATAAAGAGATAATAAAGAAAATATTTTTGATGATCTTTTCCAATAGTAAAATTTAAAATACTTCTGAAAAAAAAAGGTGTGTAATGAGAACATTTAAAACCTTATGTTTACAAAAGTTTCCCAAGTAAAAAAACATTTATGAAGCTAGATATTATTTACATTTCAAATGAAATTCATGAATAATCTAAAACAATCAAATCATACACCATATACACCTTAATTGACACTCTACAATGCAGTTTAACATATTATTTATTTTATCTCCTCTTGCCTACAGTTTCAACTGTCCAGCATTCATCATCAGAGCTTTTAAAAAACACTCATCTCTCCTCCTCCTACAACCGAAATAACTTCCCCTTGATCTTAGTGTACCAACTTTTTTGAAGTATTAAAATTTCCTTCCACTTCTCCTTATTTGCATTGCTGAATTATATATAATAAAATACAGCATATGCATCTTAATTGACAACACTCTACAATGCAGTTTAACACATCATTTATTTTATCTACTCTTGCCTACAGTTTCAACTGTCCAGCAGTCAATGAGAAGTGGAAGGAAATTTTAATAATCATGTTTTTACAATAATAAAAAAAACAGAGCCAATTAATGAAAATATACCCCCCTCCTTCCCATTTACTGTATTGTGATGATAGAAAAACACGATTTAATTTGTACTGAATTTTATCTTTTTGAATTTATACCTGATATGTTCATCCTATAGGTCCTGTGGTTTGAGCTTATTTAAATTCAATGTGAACATTATTCATAATACAGTGTCTTTTCTGTTTAACAAAAAAAAAAAGGATTCAGACTATCTTAAGCTTCAAAACCCTTAACAATAAACTACTAAAATGGATTGTTGGAAACCTATGTGATTCCCACAGACATGGATATATGTAATAAATATCAATTAAACATGCTAAATATTTAGATGTAATGTTTTGAGATTAATTAATTGCAACTGTTCAAATATAACTGATTAGCCCTCTAGTGTCAGCAAATGTCAATACATTTTTAAAGTTAAAAAAATACCTCTTTAACTTTGTCTTGACACTAGAGAAATACTTAATTATATTTGAATAGTGCCAATGAATTAATCTCAAAACATTATATATAAATATTTAGCACTGTAAATTATTCTTTATTACACAATATTAGAAATGAAATAATTATCAGTTAAGATTTAAAATGAAAGAAATGTCATACTTGCTAGATATATATGTCAATCAGCTTTAAAAATATTTAGAAATAAATTTCTGATTGATTGATTAAAAATTCACCCCTTTTAGCAATAGCATTGTAGACAGTCCTTTTAATATATGAAAGAGGGTGAAGTTAAAAAATGTATTTTAACTTTAAAATTTATTTTCCTTTGCAGACACTAGAGGGATATTGAATTACATTTAATTAGATTATAAACCTGAATTCCTATACTGATGTTTTTATTCTGTGCTAAAAGATAAGTTGAAGATTATTTACTTTTTTATGCGATTAATCATCTGAGATCATTGATACAAAGGTTGTTTGCTTGTTGTATGAAAGTGGAGAATAAAATATGATCAAGAGAGAGAGATATAATTGGATTTAGAAAGATTGGCAATTGTTAATGTTTAGAAAGAGTTTCGTTCGCCATTTTAAATATAGAAGTGAAAAAAAATTATTTTGTTTAATGTGTGTTAATGTAAGGATATTTTATAGGTTGAATGTAAGATTAATTGGTTTTTTAGTAAGTTTCCTACTAAAGGATTTTTTTAATTTAAAAAAGGGAGTGATTTATTTGAGGAAAAAAGATAACATTTTGGAGGCCTACAGTCAGAAAACACGAGGTTATCGATCAATCATCATTGAAAGAAAGTAAAGTTTTTAATCCTTCCATGCAAATGAGTTTGAAGAGTAGGAGAGGAAGTATAAAGACAAGTATATGGTAGATGACTTGAAAAATAAGAAATATGGATTGCATTTGTATTCCACAATGCATTAGGAATGCTGTGGTAGAGTGTACTGTATGTGATAAGTTTTGTCACTTGAAATGTGTAAATAAAACTAGAAAGGATATAACAGGTTTGTGGCTATATAGACAGTATGTAAATGTGATAAAAGAGGTGAAAAGTGATTTCTAAGTGTAGATAGTTTAAAGAGAAAGTCAGGAGAAATGGAGCAAAATGTAATTGAGGAAGATAGGATAGAGTATAGTTTTAGTGGAATGATAGGAGATATGGATGGAAAAATTAGTAGTGAAATGGAGATGGTTAGCTAAAAAATAAGTAAGATAGAGGAAGAGGTAAAGGTTGTAGAAGCAAAATTAAAATTGTTAGAGACAAAGTGTGAACAGATGAAAGAATTAATGTGTTGTAATGATAAGAAAGAAGTAGATAAAAAAGTCAAGAAGGTGGTAGAGAATGGTATGGATGAAGCAGAGAAAGTAGACTATGAGATAGTATTGATAAGAGATTCACTAATTAGAAAATGTGGAGATATAATTTCAAGAGAAAATAGAAACAGGTATGTAAGAGTATGTTTGCCTGGAAGTAGAATTAGGGATGTTACAGATAAAGTAAAGAAGCAAGGGAGTAGAGAGGTGTATGTTATGGTAGGGACTAATAATTTGTCAGAGCCATCAGAGAGATTAATGGATGAGTACACAGAATTGATTAGGAATTTGAATAAAATTAAAGGAAGAGTAGGAATAGTTGAATCATTACCAAGATTTGACAAGAGGTATATGTTAGATAGGGCATGTTCGATAAATGAGAGATTGAAAAAATTATGTGAGACAAATGACGTCATGTTTGTGGATGTATGGGACTTTTTTATTGCAAAGAAAAAGTTATATAATAAAGATGGATTGCACTTAGAAAAACAAGGAAATGAAGTTTTAGGGACTTTGATTTATAAAGAATATAGTTTGGGAAACTTATAAAGAGGGTTGGAGTTTTAAGTGGAAGTGTTATCAGAAAAAAGAAGAATGGACTGGATATGAGAAATAATCAAAGGGTAGCTGATTTAGATATAAATGTAGATGTGGAGAGGGAATGGGTCTGTAAAATTAATGGTAAGTAAGTCATTTGTAAATGTAATTGATTATTCAAGGTGATAGGAAACCAGAAAAGTGATTGGAATTAAACAAAGTAATTAAAAATGAAGAGCTTGACATATTACCAGTAGTGGAAACACATCTAAGAGAAGAATTTATTCTGGAAGATTTGGTATGGCAGGGTATAAATAGAAAAAAAAAAAGAAAAAAGGGGTGGGGGTATAGAAATTAGGTCAAAAAATATTTAAATATGGTTCATTTGAGATAAAGTTAGGAAGACAAATGGATGGTGGCTATAGTGTATATAGACACTAGAGATAGTCAAACTAAAATGGAGTAGAACAGTAGCACATATGAATGCCTAGTTAAAGATATACAGGGTTTCAAAGAAAAGGGGAAGAGAATAATGGTTATAAGGGATATGAATGGGCATATTGAAGAAATTGACAATGTAGGTAATAAGAATGGACAGCTTTTAAAGAATTTTTGTCAGAGAGTGAATTTGAGTATTGGAAATTTATTAAATATTTATGAGGGATAATACACATGATCTAGAAATAATATATTCCACACAATAGATTATGTATTAGTGGAGAAAGAGAGAATGAATACATTATGAAAAATTAAGGTGTTTGGTAATGAAGAGAGAGTATGTAATAGTGATCATAACTTCTTTATAATAGAAAAGGTTATTAATGTGATGGAAAATAGTAATAAAAGTAGAAAGGATAGTGAAAGATGTGGATAGAGAGTAACAATAAGAAAAAGTTAGAAGAGTATAAAATAAAAATTGAAGAAACCATGGAAGAGTTGGTTGGGGATGAGTATAAGGATTGGTGTGGTGAAATAGAAAAAGTGTCAAATAGGGTTTTAGGTGAGAATATTCAAAAGAATAAAATTAATATGAAAGTGAGAGTTAGTAAAAGTGTAAAAGATAGGAAAAAAGCATGCAGAGAATATGTGTGCTATTAAGAACAAAGAAAGTGAAAAAGATGTTAATACTAAATGGGAAAAGTACTTAGAAAAAAAGAATTTGGCTAACATAGATAATTATAGAGAAAGAATGAAATTAAATAGTAAATTGTTGGAGGATATTAATAAAAGTGGAGGAGATGGGAGTAAAAATTTTTGGAAATACATTAAAAAAAGGAATGTAAGGGGGAGAGAAATAGTATTACTAGAAGATGAGGGAATAGAGTGTAGCTCTAGAGAAGAATTAGAGATATTCTTAAATAAGCATGTAATGAATATAGAAAAGATATTTGATATGAAGGACAGACTGATAGCAAACATGAAAGCATATAGTAATAGGAATATTAGGTTTACAGAAAGGGAACTGAATGAGGCCAGTAAGAAATTGAAAAGTGGAAAGGCAAGAGGTTTGGATGGATGGACAGCAGGGATGGTAATGAATTTGGGGCATAGGGCACAATTAAAATTATCATGTTCTAATAAGATGGCATAGAAGAGAGATTTTCCGGGTAGTTGGAGTAATATAAAAGTAAGGCTACTATTTAAAGGAAAGGGTAAGGATCATAGCAAGTTAAACAATTATAGACCAATACAGTGCTATATAATATTTTCTCATATATGGTGGCTGGAAAGGTTGCAAAATGGATGGAAGAAAATAATATAGTGGGAGAAATGCAGAGGTTTTTGATCAGATAGGCATATAGGAGATAAGTTTATTCGTAGTTATACAACTATAAGTAGGAATACTGGTAAACAGTTATATATGGTTTTTATAGATATGGAGAAGGCATATGATAGACTAAATAGAAATAGATTATGGGTAAGTTTATAAATTTGGGAATGGATGGAGATTTAGTGGATATTATTAAGAAATTATATAAAAATACTAATCACATCAATTAGGAAATATAGAATCAGATAAAGTTAAAAATGGAGTGAGACTAAGGCAATGATGCCCTGTGTCACCTATTTTGTTTTTGTTGTATTTGAGAGAAATGGAGAGAACAGTAGAAAGACTAGGAAGAGGTGTAGAGATACCATTATTAGGTGACAAGGGAGTATATACATTGTTGGATCTTTTATTTGCAGATGGTGTCTTTTTGTATGCAGAAAGAAGGAAAGCTATTGAAGTTATGCTGAGGACATGTGCAAGGGTGGGTGAAGAGATGGGGATTAAATTTCATAAAGAAAAATCAAAAGTAATGATGATTAATACTGGTGAAAAAGAAGACAGAGAATTTTTATTGGGGGATATAAAGTTAAGGGTGGGGAATAGATATAACTATTTGGATATCGTCTTAAATAATCAGAGAAATTGTTTAGATGAATGGGAGAAAAAATTGATAAATGAAGCAAAGAAAAGAAAGGGATTGATAAAGAAACTAACAGTGTTCTCATATAATAAGTATGATGTAGCTAGAATTGTATGGAAGGGAATGGCAGTAGCAGAGTTAACATATGGTAATGATGCATTATGTGTTAGTAAAGGGGTATTAGATTACTCAGAAAAAGTACAAAGGGAAGTAGGAAGACATGCATTCAATGCAGATGTGTGGATGGCAAAGGAGGTAATTCAAAGAGAAATGGGAAGGTCAAGTTTTTATATGAGAGATGCAAAAGCAAAATGAAAATGTTTGGTAGATTACAGTTTATGGATAATAAACAAATAGCCGAAATAGTATTTAATTGGGTTATGAATAAAGAGCAGGCAACAAGATGGCTGAGAAAGGTAATGTGATATGCAGAAGATTTGGATAAAGAACTTATACTTATGCTAAAAGGTGGTATGATTGTGTTAGGAGATGCATTAATGAAGAATAGGGAATTGGAGAGATGGAGAAGAAGTACGGAGAGTAAAAAGAATTTAAATATATATAGAAGTAAACAAGAGTGAGTGTGAGTTAATTTATGATAACAGCAAGGAAAGTAGTTTACTGTTTAAGACTATAATGGGATCTTCAGCAACAAAGAAATATACACATAAATGGGAAAATGTGGGTATAGTCTGCAAGTTGTGTAAGGAAGGCATAGAAAATATTAGGCCTATGTTAATTGAATGTAAATGCCTCAAAGCAGAAACAGTACAAATAATGAAATTGTGGAAGAATAAATATAAACAAAGTGATTATACAAAAAGTGGGTTATTGGTTTTTATGCTAGGTTTGGGAAAAGATAAGGGAGATTTAGATATAAAGGCCATGGAGTTGACAAAGATTACGTTGTAGAAATGGGATGGAACATGATAGAGAAAAATATGGGAAAACTTAGGGCAGGGAATGGAAAAGGAAGTTAAAGTGGCCAGCAGATTTCTCTGGGTATAGTTATGGAGAGATTCCTGACTCCATAAAAAAGAAGTCATAGTGCATCACATCACATCACATCACAGTTACAATGAATTAATCTCAAACCCAAAATATTAAGTGGATATATATATATATTTAAAAATTAAGATCAATCGTGTTTTTTTTTTTAATTTTAAACATAACAACTGCAGACATTGCTAAAAAAAAAAAACCCACATATTTAATAGCTTCTATACATTTTAATAAATGAGGTTTATGAAATGCTACACAAATGGAGATTACTATGCTCTTATTTAAAAAAATCGAAAGTTAAATAAAATGTCTTATATTTTATGTATTCACTGAAACATAATTTCTATAAAAGACTGTGTAGCTAAAATATATATCTATTGCTTTGAGAATTATGTTTCTGTGCATGTTTGTATGTGATTTGTTTATATCTATTACTTGTAGGAAATCCTTCTTATTTAGTACTTTATTCATTTTGAATTTAATCTCAAATTTAGATAATCTTTTTCCAACCTAAATATTGGTGGGCTGCATATTTAGCTCCAAGGATATTTTTTTCAGAGCTAAATTCTTGATTATTCAATAGAATCTTCCTTTTTAACATCATAAACATCACATGACCACCATCTTTTATGCTTATGTGTGGCAATACGTATAGTGAGTTTTGCCTGTTTTTAACATTATCAAAGAATTTTCTATTCAATCTACTTTTTTAAATCTTTCTATTCATTTTGCTTTCTAAAAACAATCTATATCATTTTGATTATTTGAAGATGTGATTTAACCAATTTTTTTCTCTTGATTATTTTTAAACTACTCAGATTTACTCTAAATGAAACATCACATGACACTTAGGATACATTTAACATCTTCAAGTAATCCATTATTTATCATTCAATCATCTCTGTGTTCTGGACTATGAATTACATTTGCATCTATGATTCTAGAATAATTTAACATGATGACAGTTGGTTTTTCTTCAGTTGTCCTAAATATAACCTAGTCCAATATGGTTTAGTGCAAAGAGTAGAGTGGCAGATTCTGGGGTTCAAAATCTATAAAATTGTAGTTCACTTCTGGTGTTCAGACGTAAGTAATATTTCCTGAGGGTGTAACCTCGAGAATATGCGTGTAAAATGCGATAGTAGGGACCTCTATAGGTGTTTAACTACAACACCTGTAGAGGTCCCTACTATCGCATTTTACACACATTCTCGAGGTTACAGCATCGGTAAATATTAATTACTTTAATATAAATAATTAATACCATTATTTTTTATAATCATTTATTATCAGTAGCCATAATGAAAGGGCATCCTATTTTGAAATAACAAAAGTATGCTGTCAGAATTTATAAATATGTAGAGTCATGGATTACGCGTCTTTTAAATCTTAATGATATAAAGATTATGTCGTAACTCTAAAATTGACTTACTAGAATAAATCATTAAAAAAGACAAAAAATAGCAAATCATCTCTAATAAAGATTAAGTATAACATTAGTTACAGAACTCTGTCGCCAGGTAATCTCATCTTGCCTTCAAATAAAAAGCTTAACATACAAATAGTATCCGTTGATCTTCCAAAGTCAACATCTGACACAAAAATTTTCTTGAATTTTTATTAAGTATGAGTCTATGTGTAAATTTATGTCTGAAGATTTCACTGCTGTCTACTTGTCAAATAGTATATAGTTCGTTTGTTGTTGTTTTTGTTTCGTATTTGCCGACGCTTTTCTTTTTTTTAATTTAAATTGCTGTTAATTTTACTAGAGTTAAGAGTTTTATTTAAAACAGGTTGATACTTAGGACTTTTTATTTAAAAAAACAAACAAACAAACATTGATATTATCTAATTTTACATTTGTGAAAATACAACTTCGTGGAAAATGAATTTAATGATTAAAGTAAAATGTTTAAGAAAAACTTTGGAGTGTAAATTACACGTGCATACAGTATATGTATTTAGGTATATAAATACACAGACATACATTCATATAATTTGTCTTACCACCAAATTTATGATACTTGATTTGAAGGATAGGTGCGTGCTTAATCATATAACAAATACAAATTACATTCACATAAATTTTTGGGGACCTAAGTTACAAATTTCTTTATCTTTAATTTTGTATAAATGTAATATTAAAATAAAAAATAACAAACGGCTATTGCTCAAGAGATCATGTGATATTCGTGAACCACATCCAAGTGATAAGGCAAATTCCAATCTAATAGCCTTCAGCTTTTCAGTCCACCACACATTTACTTGGCTAAAGTATGCAAAGCACAGTGGATTAAAAAACCTTATAGTAAATCCAAAGTCATTATTTCTTAAAAATATGTACAAATAGAATATTGGATTATTTTATGTGAGAAATTTTAAATGTAAATTTTCTTCAACTTTATTCCTTACTTTTTATGAATGTGTATATTTGTAAATATATTTAATAAATATATATTTATATAAATTGTCTTATATTTAAAAACAAAATTTATTTTAAAGCATAACTATTAACATTATCACCATTCTACCATAATGCAGATAGAATATCTTTCTAAACTTTACTCACTAATTCTGTTCATAGAGTTTCATTTTTATATCATTCCTGTTTCATTACTAAATCAATTCAAATCAAAGATATTTTGTTATATTATCCATCAATTTCACATATTGTTTTTTAAGAATTTCCCACTTGCTGGCATTTTTTTAGATACATGTTCAGCCTTATTTCAACCTCTTATTTCTCTCAATAATATCACTGGTACTTATTTTGTGTCTCATCCATAGAGTACATTTTCAAATATGCATCTCTTGCCACTTTGCTTGGTTGTCTGTAGTCTTTGGATTGCTCTTTTATTATATGTTCAGATTCCAGATTTTTAAGTAAACACTGGTCACACATATTTATTAAAACTTCCTTTTTTAAAAAGACATATTTTCTTTTAATAAATTAGCTATACTTTTTTTTAAAATTTCATCAAGAAATTGTACAAAATATAAGTAAGTACGACATATATAGCATTTCAATAAAATATGTATTTTTGAAAGAAAAAAAACATAAATACATATACAAATATTTTATATTAATAAGAATTAATATTTAAACTTTAAAGTAATTTTTAATATAATTCTAAATAATTTATCTATATTTAGAATGGATTATAATAATAATTTTAAAATAAATAAATTACTTTAAATATTATAGATAAATATTCTTATAACTTTACAGCTTCAAAAAAAAACATCTGAAAAGTTAGAAATTATTTGTCTATTATGCTGTCCAATTGCACACATATAAAAACAATTTAACTCTATAAACTTTATTTCTTTCCTTATGATTTCATAATTCAATACAGAGCATAGTTTGCCACAAATGAAGAATTAACAATATTATAAATTAACTACAGCTTAGCGCTGCTTTTGACCAGGCAGGTCATATTCTTAGAACTAGATAAAATCAGATTTGTTAAACTAAAGTTAATACAATTATTAAATTCAATACAGAGTGTAGTTTGCTATAAAGGAAAAAACTAACAATTTTATTCTGACTATCTAGCACTATGAATATGACTTGCAAGGTCAAAAGCATTGCTAAGCTGTAGTTAATTTGTAGAATTGTTAATCTTTCTTCTGTAGTAAACTATATTCTGTATTGAATTATAAAATAAAAAAAGGAAATTTTACAGGGTTATAGTTAGTAAATATTATAATATTTTAAATAAAAAAAAATTCCACATTTCACTCATTTTGGCATCTAATTTGGAACTTTTACTTCTTTTTGATATACAGTAATAATCTTCTCTGCTGCATGAATGAGATGATGTGATGTGATGTATTGTGGCTTCTCCTTAAATGAAGTCAAGAATATCTCAGCAATTATGCCCAGATAAACCTGTTAGCCACTTTATTTTCCATTCCCCACTCTAAACTTTCCCATATTCTGCTCTATCCCATTTCCACAACATAATCTTTGTCAACTCTATAACCTTTATATCTAAATCCCCCTTATCTTTTCCCAAACCCAGCATAAAAACCAATAATTCACTTTCTGTATAATAACTTTTTTCATATTTATTCTTCAATTACTTCATTATATGTACCCTTTCTGTTTTCAAGCATTTACATTCAATTAACAAATGCCTAATATTTTCTATTCCTTCCTTACATAATTTACAAAATAAATCACCCATATTTTTCCATTTACATGTATATTCTCTTGTAGCTAAAGATCTCGTTCGAGCCTTAAACAATAAACTACTTTCCTTACTATTATCATATATTAACTCACACCTAATATTCTGTTTATTTCTATATATATATTTAAACTCTTTTTACTCTCCATACTGTTTCTCCATCTCTCTAACTCCCTATTCTTTATTAATAAATCTATTCTTTTATCCCATTCCTTACTACTATAACACTCAACAATCCTCTTAACACAATCATCCCATCTTTTGTATCTTTTGTACAAAAAGATACAAGAGGCTACAAGAGGCTCTACCTATTGTGTAAAAGTGCAACTAAAGTTTTTTAAAAAAAAACAAATATGTTAATGATAGGTGACTTTATATCATGTTGAACAAAGGCTATCATAACTCATTCTCATAGAGCATCTTCTTACAAAAGAGGCAAATTAATACATTGAGAGGCTTCATGAAGAACTCACATGGCATAGACAATCAGTGACACCCAGTGAGCACTTAGCATGAGCTTCCTTCAGATATCCACTCCATCTTATACAACTAATATACATGACCACATACATATGAAAAAGATAACTGATCTCCAGTATATGTATTTCATGCTGAACCAATGCTCATCAGTTGGCCCGAATCATCATTTCCCACACACATATATAATCAGCGCTCGTTTTATATTAAGATAGAAAATCTTCAAATCTTCCTCTAATTACATCTAAAGATTCTTAATAATATTTCTGTAGTGTAAATTTCACTACACCACTATCATGCAAGGTAGGGGCTGGCTTTTATCTACTTTTAACACCTTTTTGAGAGTTGCAATCATAAACATATAATCAAAGACATGTGAAAAAAAATCTGATCTCCAAGATTTACATTTCATGCTCAACCAGCTAATGAATGACTAATCAAAATTATTATTATAAGATTCTTAAAAATAAACTATAAATATTGTAATTAATTTTTCCACAATGATTTCTTTTTTTAAAATAACACTAATAAAAAATAAAATGTAATTATTAAATATGACACCAGCAGGCATTTTTTTTTTTGTAAATATTACCCCCCCCCCCCCCACGAAACTGTAGATTTATCAAAAATACGGGGTGCCATCTTGCTTTACTTGAAAACTTACAAGTACCGATTCTTATCTTTTAATCTTGTTTAAAAATAATTATATACAGAACTAAAAATACCAGTACTTATCTTAACATTTAAAAAATGCATTCATATATAAATTCAGATTAATTAATATGATTTTATAAATAATTTTTGCAGATTATCTTTCTTTTAGATTTAAATAGTTTGACTTTACAGCTATGGTACCATTTAATTCAAGTAGTGTTTTTTAACTCTACACCCCTGTAGTGAGCTGAATACGTTTAGATCAAACAATTGAATACATTAAATAAATGAATGCTTTAGAAATCAGTTGTTTCTTTTATTTATCTTAATGCAACATATAAATAAATAAGGAATATATATATACATTTTCTTTTTCTATATTTAAGTACATAATCGTCTATACATCTGCAATTTGTTACTAATAGAACTGCAGCGTATCACCTTCACATTCTAGCTATGCATAATGCTTATCCTAGTTGTTCTATCTACGTTTCTAATCTTTGTAATTTGTAACATAAAATATGGGGTACAAAATTTACTGTCTTATTTATTATAAATATGCGACTTTTTTTTTTCGCATTAAATCGTGAAGCTATAATTTTACACTAATTTATAATAGGTTTGCTTAGCACTGTCAGTCGCTGAACACAGGCCACTAACAATTAACAGAAAGTGTTATGTCCTAGTATAGGGGTTGGCTGTAAATAACAGGAGGCAATTCCTAAAATATATCTTCTACACTATAGGATAAAATAATAGATCTTCAAAAGCTAGATTATTTTTTCTGAACTAGTAATTTTTTCTTTTCCTTTGGTATTCTTTTTCCCCTCCGTTTACTTATTCTTTCTTTGTTCACCTTAAATGGCTTCAGTCATTTAATTTATTACAATACCTGATCACCATGGCCCTTTCATATCATCACTTTCTCCCCTACTTGTCATAATGAGATTGCTTGTGTAATTAAATTTTCGTTGTCATTCGGACAGATTAAGCCTAATTTGGAGAAATATTCTGAGATAGTACTGAGATAGTATAGTTTTTAATTTTCATTTATACTATAAAAAATATTATTCATTTTTTATTTTAAGAGAAAAGATTGCTGAAAGCATATTGCAAATCAAATTTTTTTTTTAATCATATGTAAATCCTTTTAGAAACGTACCTAAATGTTTTTTTTTTTTAATTTTCTAAACAATAATTATAGAGATTATATAAATACGTAGATTGGTGATTATTTATCTTTTCAGCATATATGTGCTTGAGTGTATCAGTGTTATTAGATAGAGTGGAGAGTGATGAGTCATCTGAAAGTCTGTGTTCATATACCCTATATTACATATATAGACACAGTTATATAATAAGCCTGTGTTTCAGTTATTACATTATAGAGATGTCTGCCCATCCTTGCATATGTATTAAATGGATTATGTCCTGTACATGTGGGGTTCAGATTGACCTTAGGTCAACATGGGTGTGACAAGAATCTCAGCCTCAGGGTGGCCTTCGAGCATTCCATCATCATATTTTCAATTGGATGGACGGTTGAAGAGTTGGAGTGTGTAGTAGATTGGAGCCTGTCCATTAAAGTATGAAGATTGTCTATCTTAATATATATCTGAGCACTTATAGTATATATGTGTGGGAGATGATAATCTGGACCAACTGATGATTGCTGGTTTAGCATGAAATACGTATATTGGTGATTATTTATCTTTTCAACATATATGTGCTTGAGGGTATCAGTGTTATTAGATAGAGTGGAGAGTGATGGGTCATCTGAAAGTCTGTGCTCATGTATCATATATTACATATATAGACACAGGTATATAATAAGCCTATGTTTCAGTTATAAACAATTAATGTAATATTAATTTTGATAAATTTCTTCAAGCACAAAAACGACGTAATAAAATATAAATGCACGAACAGCTACACTAATAACTGTTTAATAATTAATAATAGAAGGTAAACATTTTAAAAATCTGTCATTAGATATATAAGCATCTTAATAACTTAAGCGGATTTGTTTTGGTTTTTTTCAGTAGCTTTAAAACATATTATTGATATAAGAGACTATATTTCCACAGTCAGTAATTTTTCGTAGCTTTTCAGCAGTCGGTAATTTTTCGTAGCTTTTTCAGTTCACAATCTTCAATCTCTGCTTCCACAATATTGCACTCAATACTAGAGACTTATATTTATTTATTTTGTTTCTTTTCTAATTGTGTACTGACTAGTTATGTATTTTATTAATAAAGTTATATATACGTGCCTGTATGTAAAAACTGGTCAATACAGGAAATGTTGAGTCACTATGCAGAAAAAAGAATTACATTAACTGCAAGTAACAACATTCTAATTTGCATTACAATAAAGTCTAATATTATGTAAATTAGCAAAGGGCCTGCAGAATTGCTAATGATGTAAAATGTAGTACTATGGAGAAAGAAAAAACATAAAGCGAAAGCAGATTAGTGAAACTCGAACTAGAAATTGTTGGTGAACGATAGACTGAAATTATGGGAGATAAAGAAAATGTACAGTTATTAAAATAAAGACTTTAATAATTCATGGAGTCAGAGATAAAATCTAATTAGAGAGATATTCATTTGTTTGTTTATTTATATGAACTGTTCCATGATCAATATTGTTTATTGTTTTCAACTAGCCAGTTTCCAGTTAAACTACTAATCCTATTTACTAATATATATCATTCAGGGTAAATAAACACACTAAGTTATTTAATAAAACTTGTGCATATGTGTCAATTTAAGTTATTTTACAATTGTGTGGTTGCTAGATTATAATCTAGCCCTGAAAATTGAGTTCTGAATCCTTTTTTTGCGTAGTTTCTTTAAAATGTTATCATTACTATCTTTTTAATTATAATCTCAAAATATTAAAACAGGGGCAAAACTCTCCATACAGTAGTGCCATCCAGAGCAAGTCAGAGCAATCAATGTATGCAAACAGGTTTGTGCACAAAATCCCCATTATGTCTTCATCCAATATTCCCAGATTAGTTTCTAGCTTGTGGCTTTCATCAGTGAGGAGCCTTGGACTGAGAGCACTGCATCTAGATCTTAGGATTTAAAGCAATCCTCCAGCAGCCACCTTTTAATTTTTTCCCATATGTCATAGCATCAGCCAGGAGGTGAACCTGCAACCAACTGCTTGCTTGCAAGGTGGTTGCGCTGACCTCTCGGCTAACAACCCTTGACAACTTTTACTTTTTTAGTTAATTATAAAGCTACGAGTCCAAAATGAAAACATAATATTGTTTTCAATCCAAATTCACTCGTATAGTCATTTAGATCTGAAATCAGTTCAGAATCTATATATATTGGTGTCTTTGGTTCTTTAATAACCACAGCCACTATCATGCTTTGGGCAGAATTAGTTTTAAACCACTAAACATCATATCAACACCATTTCCTATGCTTACACAAGTTGTTAAAACAGAGACAAAATCCTTCATACAGTAGTGCCACCTAGTGCAAGCCAGAATATTCAATGAATGCAAGGAGCATTAGTGCATAAAATCCCAATCTAGTGCCTACTCATCCAATATCCCCAGACTAGTTTCTGGGACATGATTTAATCTCAAAATATGTTATAATCTCTGCTACCTTACTGCTTTCTTTTATAATAGTAAATATTCACATCTTTCCAAATTTATTTATGAAGCTCCATGGTGATGCTATTCTTCAAAAGTATTGGAAATAAAACCTTATTTTCTTCACTAACCAACAATTCAATGTATCAGTAGTAAATTAAACTTAGCTCTGTACTGATTAGAGTTTCCTAGATCAGATTCCAAATACAATATAGCTTAACAATGAAATTCAATAATATAAACAAATAATCAATGTCAAATACACATTAAATATATAACTAGGTCAGAAAATGCATTTGTTTACAGGAAAGTAGGAGAACAGGTTATAAAACTGGTCCATTTGAGAGACAAGTGATGCTGAATTCAGGATATACTCTGATAATAGCACATCCTTCCCACTATCTGCAGAATGCAGACAAGCACACTAAAGTTCAGAGCAGAAAGCTATTGGTAGGGATTTTTGGATCCTTCATGAAGTAAACTAATGTGCTGGAAAATTTTAATTTATTAGAATAAGTTGTGGCATTCCTTCTATTTGAACACTACTGACAACAATTATGCAATCTCACTCTTGTAATTGTTGTAAATATATTTTTATTATATATACTTACAGAAATGTTTTGATATTATTTTAGTTGTATCTCAATTATTTATTACCCAGAAACCTCTTACATAAATACACAACAAATATATTTCAGTATAGTTTAAGTATTATTGTTATAAATAAGTTCTGTGCACTGGATAAATTTATTTTAGTAATACTTTTTTAAAAACAACACATGGCCCCAGCTTCTATAACGTTTTCTAATGGCAAATTCTTTAAAATTCAGAATATGATTATATTTATGCCTACACAGTTTTTTATACATCTGCAATTAACTAACAATATTGGCATCAGCATGGGATTTGGGAATTCTATCATCAGATTTTCAATGGTATGGATGGCCGAAGAGTTGGAGGTTGGAATGGGTTGATGCCTGTCCATTAAAGTGTAAGGATTTGTTATCTTAATATAAACTGAGCACCGATTATAAATATGTATGGGAGATGGTAATCTGGACCAACTGATGAGGGCTGGTTTTGCACAAAATATGTATATTGATGATCATTTATCTTTTCTGCATGTGTGTGGTCATGTGTATCAGTAGTATAAAATAGTGTGGATAGTAAAGTGGCTCGAGGGTCTGAGTTCAAATCCCCTATATTTACAATTAGGCTCCAAGTTTAAGAGTGCTTGGTATTTCAAATCTTATTTACAATTAACATATATATATATATCAGCTTTGTTGTTCATTTGAGATGAAGTGGGGAACAAATATAGACTGAAAAATCCTAAGTTCAAATCCCTCTAATTACTTATATACAAGACATTCAGTGCACTGAATGAATAGGTTAATTACATATCACCTTGGAAATAGGTTACACCTATAAGTTCAGCCCATCCCTCTTCTGTTAATATATGGGATACAACTCAATAAAATGGGGGGGAGGGGGTAGACTAACTAAATGGACAATTGAATAGTTGGAGGAATAAGAAGATTGAAGCCTGTCCATTAACATTTAAGGATTTGTCATTTTAATATAAAATAAGCACTGATAGTCTATATATGAGGGATATTATAATCAGATCAAAGTGACGAGTGCTGATTCTGCATAAAATATGATTATTGGGGATTATCTATCTTTTTTTGCATATATGTGGTCATGTGTGGCAGTTGTTTGAGATAGAGTGGAGGATGAATACAGACTAAAAAATCCTATGTTCAAATCCCTCTAGTTAATTAAAACAATACTTTGTAATTTTTGTGCAGATAATATGAGTTTTTGAAATTAGAAATGCTCGGATTATTGATAATCTATTTGTTTCACCATAATTTATTCACAGTAAAGGCAAAAATAAATCATAGACTCAGAAATCACAGGAGTATAACATCAACTCTATCTGTGGTGAAGACCACATTAAATTTGTGATTGTATTAACTTATTTTGCAATTGATGCATAAACACATATCTGATTATTCAGGATTATTATCCAGGAATCTTTACTTTAAACCATTAAAACATCATGATATCTTTTCTTTGTGCTTTCACAAACTATTAAAACACTAGCAACATTTTTTAAACAGCCTGCATAAGCATAAAAAAAAGATAATCATCTGATGTTTTAATGCTTTAATGCTAATCCTAGCTGAGGAGTAAAGGTGGCTGTGTTTATTAAAAAACCAAAGACATCAAAATATATAGATGCTAAACAAAGGCAAATTAACATAAACTGAAAACATTATTGTGTTATCACTCTGGATTAATAATTTTGAAGTTAAGAAAAAAGGTAAAAGATGGATGCTGGAGGGATGCATTAGATTTAAAGACCAAGACACACTCCTCCCGGATCCAAGACTCCTCATTGATGAATGCTATATGCTTGAAAATAGTCTAGGGATATTATATGAGATTACATTGGATAGGAATTATGCTGTATGACTTTCCTAATATTTATTGATTACTAGAGCTTGTACTAGGTGGCGGTATTGGGAAGAAAATTTTTCCTGGTTTTGGATTTTTACTTTCTCTAACTATTAATAACTAGATATCCCATTATTAACAAATACTAAATGTCTAGTTAGAATAGCTGCGAATCATTAAAAAAAAATCCAAAGATTGTTTGTGATCTGAAAAAAATTCCTAGATTCACCCTGTCCAAATTCAAACCCACATCGATGGCATTGCAGACGGATATGCAAACCACTTTGCCTTTGTTATAGGTAAAGTTTTAATGATATATAGATGCATGTAAGCTCTCATCTTTGTAAATGTTTAATATCAATTGATTAATAATTTATAGATTGACTTCTATTTCAAAACATTAATTATGCATAGGTTTTAAATAGAGTAGAATATTTTATATTAAAAAAAAAAATCAATAAATTAAAAGTAAAATGAAGGCGCTCTTAAGTGCGTCATATCTAAACTGTTCTTGTAATTATAGTTAATTTTCTTGTTATATTGCTGTTCGGTTCAGTGAAACAATTTTTTAAAAATGCTTTTATAATGTGGTTTAGAAATTAACACTACTGCTTAATATTTAAGAAGTACAAGTCTGTGTCGTATAATAACGTTGCTATAATAGTTCATCTCAAGGGCAAAGAATTGGAGTTTTTTTCTTCAAGAAGGTCGATAGTTCAGCTTCTTAACAGTGCAACCTTATATATGATCTATTTAACCTTTTTTTCTTAAGAGTCGCATAACCCCAAACTTTTTTATAAATTTTATCATAAAACAAAGTTTTTATGTTTTTTTTTTCCGTCTTAAAGTCAATAAAGCAAGAATAATGACTACACTGTTATACAGCGCTATATACTACATAAATCAGTTTATCTTTTCTAACTATCTTATACATTTATTCAAAGTTATTTGTGCAAAATTTTAGAGAATACTTTGAGTTACATAAATTAATTTATAATTATATAAATTACCTTTTCTAACTATATGTACATTCAATAAATGTTCTAGATTCACCCGAGTTATTTAAATAAAATATCTTCAAATATATCTTTATAAGGTTATAATCGACCAAGGGCTTAGAGCTATCTACTGCTGATTTTTCAATAAAATGAACGGGGCTGAATTGTTGGAAGCGTGAGAAAATTGAAGCCTGCCTATTAAAGTTTAAGGAATAGTTATCTTAATATATGCCGAGTACTAACTATATATATATGTAAGAGATTATGATTTGGCCCAGTTGATGAATGCTGGTTCTGCATGAAATACGTATATTGGGGATCATTTATATTTTTCACGTGTGTGGTCATATGTATTAATTGTTTGAAACGAAGTAGAGGATGAATATAGAATGAAAATCCTAAAGTTAAAATTCCTCTGTTTACTATAGTAAACATTCAGTATACTGAATAAATAGGTTAATACTCAAATTGAGTGGTTTGTTATCAAAATTGCAAGATATCCAAACTAGTTACCTAAAAAAATCTGAGTTTGTCTGAGAATATGTCGGCTATGATCATTAGGATGATTAACTGTCAATTGACAAGAGTTTTCACTTTCTTTTTTTCTGTTTTACATCCTAGATTAAAATATATATATATATATAATTGTTTACTGACCAATAATTTTACTAGCAGTGAGATTGACTATGATCTATTTATCTAAAAACAAACCTAAATTTGTTTTGTAAATCTGCTACTAAAAAATATCCAATTGCTATTTGGAACTGATCTCCAGATCATAAACTTGTCAAACACTCACTATATAATGTTATCTTTGCCCTATGTGGTTTGATACAGTGGTGGAGTGAAAATTCTGACATTATTTTTATGCTACCTTTCACATATATAAATATATTACTAATTCATTCCAAGCAAATACAGAGTAGATTTAATTTTAGATAAACAAGCAAATAATGTCAAAATTATATGCAATATGAGAGTTATAAAATAATAGATTCAAGAATTGTAGGTTCTTGAATTAAAGTTCAATCACTTCTGCTGTTCAAATATCATATGACTCCTGAAAAATTAGCTAGTCTTACATCTTTTCTCCACAGGAACTAATAGTTGTGTGAATTAGAAGCAGACAAAAAGAAAAATCTAATAACATACAGGGAAGACATGCCGAAGATGGGATTCAAACATGGGCTGATCAACAGAAATATCAAACATTTCCACAATAAAGCAACCAATAATATACCTAAAATGGACACACACAGGCTGCTACTCCCATACATTCCAAGTTTACATAATAAATTTTATGCAAATTTTTAATAGGCAGTTCCAATTAAGTTTTTGACCACCTCCCAGTTCTAACAGATGTTTACAATATTGTATGCACTCACACAAATTATAGAACCTCATATTATGGGGAAACTAAGGCAGCCCTGTAAACCAGATTACTATACAACACAGATATTCATACATCAAGGCACAGTCAGATCCATCACATCAGTCCATCTTTGTACTATACCAGAAACTGGCAGGACACCAGTGCAAAATGCAAGCGATCAAACTGGTCTACAAAGAGAAACACAATGTGAAAAGAAAAGTGAAAGAGACCTGCTTCATCGCTATGGATTGCAACACTATCAATTGTAAAGACACATGCTTCTTGATATCAAAGAAATGGAGCAATTAACCTTTGACCTTGTATAATTTGCATATAATTACAGAGAGTTACTTTACTCAGATCTATGAATATGAGAGCATGCCTCTCGAAAGCACTCAGCAGAAAAATTTAATAATAAAAGTAAACAGTAACTTTGTGGTTTAAAGTATTAATAGTGCCTATATTGTTTTACTAATATAATTTTTTTTTGGCATGCAAAGTTTTCGAAGTAAGTTCATGTTAAAATCATTTGATTATTTTTGTGAGGATAAAAAAATTATTATAATACTCTAAAGAGCTGTAAAAATAAGGTTATATAATTCAATTGATGGTTACAGGATCATTAACAAATAAACTACTATTACAAAATACTATAAAAATTACATATGCATTATTGCTTTTTTTGTTGCTGTGTTTTTTAATGATACATTTTAGAGTAGAGTGGGCATGATTTTAAAATGTCTTTCAATGTTTCTATTTAACATATATAATATTTATATTTTGCATTCATCATTGTGAAGAAAAACTGTTCTTCTCATTCTGTATTAAAATTATATGTTTTTCTTCTTTTAAAATATAATAAGATAATTTTTCACAATAAATCACTTAAATCTGTGCTATCTTTCACAACAAAAAGCACAGTTATCAGCTTTGGGATGGACTGAACATATTCAATGCTTCTGGCCACAACTTGTTATTGTGTAGTAAATATTTTCAAGCCAATAAATTTGTAATCAATGTATGCATAATCATGCACTTTGAACAAAGACACATGTCATTTGGACTATTTATCAACTAATGCTTGACTACACATAACTGTTTCAGATTGTGAAGAGCTTATTCTTTCCTCTAATAGCTGGGTGTGTACAACAATATATAGCTATCTAATCCAGCATAATCTAGCTTTAGTTACACTTATTTTTTTAATTCAGGCATTCCAAAATTTATTGGTGGTCCATCAGTGGACTGTGATTGAGTTCTTGCACATACCAACTTATAGTCAGAAAACTTATATTTCCAGAAGAACATTGTCATTAGCAGTTTGAACCTTTTTATGTAAATTACTACCTAAAAGTAGATGTTATATGAGTAGAATGTGATGTTACCATGGAAATGGAATCAGGATAATCACTACAAATAAGTAATAATGTATTTTTATGAAGGCTTTATGACAATAATATTTCAAAAATATTTGTGACAATAATATTTCAAAAATAATGCTGCAGTTTTAATATTGAAAGTTGCTTTCAATACTGATTCTAGTCCTTCTATTGTGGCAATATTAGAAGTACCATGCTTTATGGTTATCATGCATGAAAGGTTGTGAAGCTCAAGGGCCATAAATTGTGATTCCAATGGCTCTGCAAATTCTGGGGCTCAAACTTTAAAGGGATTCCACTTTTATTGTTAAAAAAAGAGGTTGCCTTGACAACAGTTTGAAATTGGTTGATTGTTATCTATATTGGGATTGTCTAAGTGTTGACTGGTTTTTAATTGTTATATATATATGTCAGACTCTGAAATATGAGTCTTAGAATAGATTCCATTGCGGACACTTGAACTTATTGCAATTTCCAAACAATAAAGCCCGTTCAAATATATATATATGAAGCTTTCTGTTTAAATGAAGATGGAAGTGATTAGACAATAGTATGGTACAACCATGCAATAATAATTAATACTTGAATATAATAGATAATACATTGATTATCACTTCTTAAGACAACTTACTCTCACATATTATTTACAGTGACATCAAAAACAACCCATTGAGACACATTTGATTCAATAGTGTCTCATGCAGTTTAAAAGAGTGAAAAGGTGATGATCTATCACTGGTTCCTAACTTTATAACTATTTATTTTCACAGTTCTACATCTGCACTCTATGACCCTGATTTGGCTGCAATTAGTGATATTAAATAATTACTAACCTACGGTATGGGAGAAATAGCTATATAGATATATCAATAAAATTATAAAAATAAAAATACTAACTTTCTCTTTTTACAAAAAAAAAAAAAAAAAAATGGAAGACTTTTTATTATCAAAAATTTTTCAACTGCAAAACGAAAAATCTTTACTTATATAATAAGTAGAAAAAATATAAAAAATGTTGTGGCAGATTTTAACAGATGCGTAAAAATTTCTCTCTCACACATACATATACATATATGAATGTCTATCAGTATAAAGGTACGTAAAAATGCTAAAACTTTCTCATGGATTTGAGATACGTATATTTAATAAAAAAAGCAATACAGAGACTAGGAAGGATGGAGATAGTTATCATAGAATTAACAAGATGGCATTCGAAATAAAATATATGAATAATAGAAGAAGTAGACATCAGTAGAATAATTAAAAAAAGAGAATGAACTAAAGTTGTTTTGAATGTGTTATTAAAAAAATTGACAATGTATGATGACTGAAGTCTTAAGCTAAATTCCAAAATATATTAGAAGATTTAGATAGAGACCACAGATGAAATAGAATAAAAGAAAATTAGCTAGAAAGATTCAGAAAAACAATGGAATTGAAGTGATGGAATAAACATTCAGCCTTTGTCTTACATTGGATCAATAATGAATAAAAGTGATAACTTTACATAAATATAGTATTGTTAATAAAGCTAATTTAGCAAATCTGCATAATCATCATCATCATCATCAACCATTATCAATTCACTACAGGATGAAGGGCTCTCCAAGTTCAAACTATCTTCTCCGATCTTTAGCTTCTCTTCTCCACATCACACCTGCACCCTTTCTTGTTTCATCCATCCATCTTGCATGTGGTCTCTTTCTGGGTCTTTTAAAAGCCATTATATATAATTATCACTGTAAATTGTATTTTTTGGGAGGAGGGGCAGATATTTTATAGCTTTTACCAATAATTATGAATAATTTTGAATTACCTTCAATAAATGTAAGAAATATCATTTGCAATGTAATAGAGATACAAACTGAAGGTTCCTGGATTGATTCTCAACTTTTCATTTTCGGTACTAAAACATCCCATGACCTCCTAATCAATTAATATAATAAAATGTAAGTTCATACATCACAACCTGTGCTTTTCAAATTTGTTTTGCTATCATCGGTAAATTCGACTCCTTGAAAATTTGTTGACAATTTTCTGACAAAATCCAACAAATGTATTTCATCATACTTTTTAAAGTCTCCTAAATTTTTCACCACTGAATGTTGTCAAATTTGTCATATAAATCAATCCAAAGAACTTTCTGTCATAATTAGTACTGAATAGCTGATGTTTCAACACTAATTAAAACAAATTAGCCTCTCATTACTTCCCATATTTACATCTCATTTTAACCATCGGCAATCTTGGTTCTTTTTATTATTAATCTTAGATTATTATTTTTTGGCTGTAGCATTTTATTGCCAAGAATATTTTACATACAAGAATTGACTGTTTATCTCTGTCAAAGATGAACTAAAACTGAGAAGCTAATGTGCATTGTATAAATTACAATGGTAACATTTTTAAAGATCATCACAGAATTATTCGTGATTATTGGTCAGTATAATAGAATTAATAAGAACAAAAAAAAGTAATATGTTTAATTATTCAGTTAATCATATTAACAGCAAAATATCCTTATTCAGCCTAGTACAGTGCAAAGCCTTTTCCAGCAACCTATCTAGAAAACATTAAAAAAATAACTTTGTGCAGTGTCACAAACTCTGAAGATCAGGGCCCATGGATGGGGACATACTTTTATTACTTTGGATACTGAAACTTTTTATAAACTCTGTGTATTAAACTTTTCAGTTATTTATTTTTGAAGAAAAAAAATATTATTTCTCAATCGAGTCTTATTGCAATTTAGTGAGAGTTGCTTTAATTATTTTTTCTTTTCATAATATTATTTCCAAGTTAAAAACAATTAGATATCCATTTTCTAACCAATTACTAGATACCTTGCTGAATACATGCTAGCTACCCCCCCTCTCAAAAAAAAAAACAAGACTAAACTTGCTTGAAAATTCGCAGATACATGAAAGTAACTTCAAAATTGCACTAGTATTCGAACCCAACTCGTAAAGTAGGTGTCCTATGTACTACAATGCTCTGTATATTCACACACACATATATAGTCTCCGGTCATTGCATCATAGTATTATTGAATAATTTGTTACAATACTCATTCGTTGACTAAAAGAGAATTAAATTTATAATGGAACATTAATTAAAAAAAAAAAACAACTTATATATGTATGATATTAATGATTCTCTTTTAAAATAATATATTACAAATAAAAAAAAAAACAGCTTAACATTAAAACCATTATTCACTTTGAACAGAACAACAATTTTTTTTTATTTTATTAAATATTTTTAAAGTAAGACTTCATTTCTTTTTATGAAGTAAAAAAGTAAAGCTTTATTATATAATGAAGAATTTTTAAAATGTAAACTAATATCTTTTTACAATCAAAAATGAGAAAAAATTGTTATTATTTCAAAATGATGAGTCACACAGTTCACAAAGTTAAAAGTAATCTGAAAATCTCAATTTCAAAGAAAGATGTATATACAAAGCATTATACACACATATATATATATGTGTGAAGGGGATATGTAAAGATTTCTGTCGATTATAGAGAAAAGGTAAAATGACTTTAAATTATCCTCGGCAGGGAAAACGTATCTCCAGTAGTGAAGGAAAAGTCATTGCTCACTAGGCTAACCACTCGTTGGTTGATGAGGTGTTAAAGGTTTTCATCCGTAGTTTTATTCTACAGCTAAAAATAAACTAGATATGTATTTACCAACCAATGACTAAATGGATGGATGGGTGTCTATGAGCTGGCTATCTGAAAAATATCCAAACTTTCAGCTCACAACTACTTAAAAGAATACATTGTACAGGCTTAAACCTGCATTTATATATGTAATATATGCGGGGTTCGAACTCAGACTTTCACACGACCCACCACTCTCAGTGTCATCTCATATTGATGACCCACCTGATCACACACATGTTGAAAAGATAAATAATCACCAATATACGTATTTCATGCTAAACCAGCACTCATCAGTTGGTCTAGAATAGTAAATTCTACTAGGATTCAAATCCAATCATTCTGTCCTTCACCTAAAGATTTTATATGTATAATTGATAGCTTAGACTTGTAAGATATTAATCATGTTTGATGATTAAAGATGTATATCTTTGAAGATGAATATTACAGTAATTTTCTTTTTTGTTTTCTGCATCAGAGAACATTAAAAACATTTTAGGTAATGATCAATAATTTATATTTTTGAGTTTCAATAGTAATTATTTATTGCTGACTATAGTCCATTAAAAGTACATTTATATAAAAAATCTTTTTATTTCTTCATCAGAACGAATTTGATATCTTCCATTGAGTTGAACCGCAACAATGTTATTTATTGCTAACTTTAATCCATTAATAGTATATTTATAAAAAAAAATCCTTTACTTCTTTATCATTTCGTATATTCTATTAAGTTAAATAACATTTGCCTAATGCTGTCCATCAGTCTTTAAATTTAAAATGGATCCTGCTCTAATTGCATTTCTGGTGTTCGTGCCTTTATAATAAACTGCACGACTACTGTCGAAACAATTTTCAACTTTTCTTATGATTCACAAGTATAACAATGGTCTGTGTAGTATTAAATAGATAATCCCCCAATTCAGGAATTAAAAGTGATATACAGTTATAGATAGTCTAAATGTATAATGCAGAAATATTTGGCAATATTTTAGTTGGTCATCTAGGCAGCCTCCGATGTATGATGAGCATAATGTATTTTTTCGGTCATACAATTAAATTTATTAACAAAGTGAGCAACTTTATTCTACGCATATACATGTATTCTCTCTCTCAAAAAACAACACCATCTATTGTCTCAATTAAAAACTGTCACACGTATAAAAAAACAGTATTTTTTAAAAAAACTCAGAAGTAAAAGCTAGTAGTATTAGTACATTGTTTGTAGGGAAGCTACCCACTTATATTTTCATTACATAAACAAACAACTGTAATGATAAAAATAAATGAATTGAACATTATAATTTTATCTATTTAATTCCTTTAAAGCTTCAGAAAATAGACACTTCCAAAGAGTAAGCTTGTGGTTTAAGACCTATAGAGGTCCCTACTATCGCATTTTTATATGCATATTCTTGAGGCATCAGCCTTAATAAATATTACTTACGTATTCAATGTGCATTTAAATAAATTTATAATTACACTTTCTTTTAGTAAATTATTGCATTTTGATTTACAAGTATCAAATTTACTTGATTATTAAACTAGAGATTATCCCTAGCCCATATATAAACTTTAAACCTTAGTTAAAGATTGATACATCTGTTATTTAATTAAACATACCCACACATGGAGTAATTTACCTTCATTTTTCTTTTCCATAGGAAATGCTTTATAAATGTACTTAATAATCTCCATACTATCAAACGTCTTTTTTAGTTTATATGAATAATACTATCTTAAGAGGCAAAATATTTTTGAAGCCATAAATAGATCTTTAATGTGTGTTTAATGTTATATTTATAACTTAGACACTATACACATAGTGTACCTCAATGAAAAGGTTAACAGAGACTTGTTCTCTTTCCAAATAACCTGCACTGCCATTTCTGAACTAATACATGTGTTGTATAGTAACATATTTAGCTATTCACTATAAAATTTTTAAAATACTAGCATATCCAGATCATGAGTTATGGCACCATGTTTCATTCATATCTTCACCCAAAATAAAATAAAATTTTATTTTTAAATTGGGCAAAATTGCTACTGAAACATTTGAAATAGTTCAGTCTGTATATGGTAGTGAAGTCATGAATCAGAGTATTTTTTACTGGTTTGCAAGCATTCACAATGGCAGGGAAGCAAGAAAATGATTCATGAAGGTATGAAACACATTGTAACTTGCAATCCAGATATGCTCACACCTTAAAATTTTTGTGGTGAATAGCTAAACTATGTCCTATATAATAAAAGATGTTGATTCATAGATGGCACTGCAGGCAACTAGGAGAGTCATAAAGCAATCTGTGTACAAGTGTGATTGTGAATTTATTGACATTTCAAAAACACCCAATTTACATTTATAATGCATAAAAATCAGAACTACCTTTTATAAAATCAGGTATTCAAACCTCCATATCATTTGATGAAAATAGATTTGTACCTAAAATATATGTATAGTAAAAGAGGATGTTAGAAGATAATGTATGATCTTATAAATTTGAATCTGATGAAAAATGTGTTATAAGTCTATAACTTTTATTGGTTGCATTTACATTGGTACATAATTTATTTACTACTGTCTGAGTTCGAATCCCGCATATATTACATATATAAATGCAGGTTTAAGCCTGTACAATGTATTACATGTGTATATATAAATGTACATGTTAAATATTTTCGTAAATTAATTCTAATGTAAACTAAGGAATAAATGGGATTATTTCCATGTAATGAGTAACTGCGTTAGCAGTTGTGTTTGCTAGATGCTTGGATTACTTCCTTTTACTTCTAAGTAAACCTAAGATAATTAGAGCAAACTAATTAACATAAAGACTGTCAATGGTAATTGATAGTTATCTAACAACACCCATCCATTGCTAACACATACACATGGAAATAAACCCAAATATTTTTTGTTTACATGCATATATATATTATATACCCATCATATCCCCTAGCATTATAGAACACAATTACAAATAAACTGAAAAAGATATAAATATCTTACAGATACATAAATATATAATATGATAAATCTAATAATAAAATAGAGCTTTAAAGCAAAGTACTCTAAATTAAACTTTGAAGATAAATTTCAAATTAGATTACATTTCTTGCCAAGTACATTTCTAATGTTTTCACATCATGTTCATGGTATTGTAAATTATGTGTACAGACTTTATAAATTAGTATTCAAGTTCCACTATTTTTAATTTCAATATCATTTGAGTGCACTTTGTTACCCTTTTTGGAATGAGTAATTAACCACTCCTCTTTGATTTTTTTCCCCCTCTTATCATTTCTCTCTTTACAAATTATTTTGACTTTTTCTCTGAAGACATAATAGCCCATTTTGAATTTATATTCAGAAATATTGAAGTGTAGGTGAAGCTTGCTTTTCCCTATTATGCTGTGTACTTTATCCATCAATGTTTTTGAAAATAATTGTATTTTTTTGACTCTACATTGGAGATACCAGAACAAATTTTAAATTTTAAAATTAGTCAACAAGGCTAAATTGCTAGCATTAAGCAGCATAAAACCAATACAAAAAGGTTAAACTGAACCCCATATCTATTCCCATATTTTTGAAACATGAGATGAAAACAGAGCCTTGGAAAGATCAAATTAATATATGAAGAAAGAAATGGAAAATGTCAAAAAGCTGGTTCATTGAATGTTCAAAAGGTGCAATGAATCAGTATTATAACTAATAAAATTAACAAATACTGTAATATGAAAGTCTGTATGCACAATTGTACTACACTTATGTAGTGTAAACATTCTAAGAACATTTGTCAAGAAATTTAAGGTACTACACAGTATATCTTCAAAGTTTAATTCAGAAAACCCAATACTCTAATTTATCATTACATTTTGTTATATATATATATATATTGTAAACATACAAATAGTCAAGGGACATGAACCAAAGGTCATTCAGGTAGGCAACATAATAGCTATGGATTTTTTTCCCACAGAGTAATGAGATATCTTATATAGACAACACAATATAACAACACAAAATATCAGGTTCTTATATCATCTTAAATCTTATCTCAGGTTCTAAATGTCTATATCTCAGAGTTCAGAAAAATAAACTGTACTTGGCACCAAAAAAATGGTAATGGTAGAATATTTTAAAATTCTTAAAAGATAATAACGATCCAAGCTACTCATTAAATATTTGCCTCTTTCTTTTAGCTTTATCATTAAACATTTGTATCTTAGATAAGCAGAAATATGATTATGCAATAAATAAATATTTAAATATTTTAAATACCATATGGTTAGCAGATAAAACATTTCTAAAATATTTTAAAATTCTTCAAGGTAAATATTTCATTTCTACCAGTTATAAAATTTCTATATTTCATATCTTTGATATAAACTTTCAACAATTACTAATATGGAATAAAGTAGAAAGAAAGAGTATATTTTATGCTACCAACTACATTAGAAGTCCATTTACAATAATAAAAAAAATAAATAAACAGGATATTTATGTTTATAATGCAGGTGAAATAAATAATAAGCAAAATAGATAAATAAATTCTATATGACCATTGAAATGTACTTTTACAAAATAACGAATATGGGAAACTTTATTAAATTAGATTTTCTGAATAACAAATGTAATGATGTACTAATAGCAATGAACAGAAACATATTTAATTAATGGCAAAGGTATTATTTACAGTATAAAATAATATACAATAAAATATTTATTTACAATAAGCATCATTTAATATCTAACATACAGGCTATATATATAAACAATGAGGATTGCCAATTCCTCAACAAGCTTTGTGATAAATGCTTAGCCAGAGAAAGCATTTAATATATATCTGTTAGGAACCCCCCCCCCAACCCCTGACCATGGTTTCATGCTTTGGCACTACTCAGAGAGGTGCCAGGATAGGTTCAAACACTAGATCTAAAAATACCAACCCAAAGCCAGCAGTAGGTGTCTGAAAATTTCAGATTTTCAACTCAATAGATAACTTTTAGATAAATGCTGTTTTTGGGTTGGTATTTTTAGATCTAATGTTTGAACCTACCCTGGTACTTCTCTGAGGAGTGCCAAAGCATGAAACCATGGTCAGGTTTTTTTTTTTGGGGGGGGTCCTGACAGAGTTATTTTAAATGCTTTCTCTGGCTAAGCATTTATCACAAAGCTTGTTGAGGAATTGGCAATCCTTATTGTTTATAACTTACAAGCTTAAGAGAATAGAGTCATGTAATCTATGACTCTTATTTAGGCTATATATATATATATATCTGTACAAACAATGTAATATATAGGGTATTTTGAGCTCAGACTTTCTCACGACTCTCAACTCTCTACACTATCTCATACCACTGATACACTTGACAACATATATGTCCAAAAGATAAATAAGCATCATTTAAATTTAATTTAATTAGACTGACAAAATATTGATACACTTGAGAAATAAAATGTCTCTTTTTATAAAACATTCCTAAAGAATTTACAACAAAAGTACTTATCATCACTTAAAAGTTCTCACATTTACCTAATATGATCTTTTTCAACATTATGTTCAAAGAATAACATAATACACATATGTGCCGATACGCAGGCCATCAGTAAAAAATACAACTAGATTTGAAAATCAATGTGGAGATACATTTGTGATAGATTTTATCAAGATAGGAAAAATATTATGCAAAATGATTGCACCAATATAATATTACTAACACCTATGATGGGGCGAGGAATGAATATGCCCAATACAGTATATTTTAAATTTAAATTATAGTAGAGCTAATAACATATTATAAAGATGGACATGCCTTAAAATATTTTAACATGCCAAAATACACTTTAATATTGAAATTCCAGACAAAGTAGATAATCAAAAATATGAATAAGCACCTAGTAACTTAATCTGGCAGTGCTGAAAACAAGAAAGCCACACTCTCTCTCACGGAGGGACTTAATAATACAATGTCATAAATAGGCACCTAATAACTATGTGGAGGCAGTGTCAACAAATAAACAAGCTACACTCTTACTCATGGAGGGGCTTAATGAATAAAAAAGCAATAAAATATCCATATGATATTGCCTAACTGGATATCACTAACCTCACAAGGCATTAATTTGACAATAATGATAATAATAAATAACTAATCACTCACACACACATTCACAGGTCTAACAACATCTATTTGATCGAACTATATGTGTACACTGACAACACTTTCAAACATAATTGCATAATGATATTAACATTAAATTTTGCAAGATATCTAAATTCACACCCGATGACTTACAAATAATTTCATTCTCACACATTTATATCAAATATAAAAGGCTGTTCTACCCCAGGTACAATAATTCATTTATTAGGCTGAAATAATAATTCAGAGAACTCTCAATAATAAGAAGGATAATTTCTAAACAAATCCTTTGCCAAAATACTTCTTACCCAATCTGCTTCATATATGTGTACCATCATAAATATAGTTATAACTAGCCTAAATAATAATAATAATATTAAATCATAAAAATTACATAACAATAATAAATTTAAATATACCAAACATATATGTTAAATATATTGTTTTATCATTTCAGATTAAAGATTAAAGTTCTTTTCATCTTACAATGAAAATAATCCCTTTTAATTTAAGTCCCTTTTGGTACCTTCTTTAAAAAAATACTGCAAAACAGTTTTTTATTTTGAAAGATATAAAATGCACATATAATAAGATTAAGAGTATAAATTCCTTTATAATAATATTCATAATTAAAGAATAAATTTGAGGAAAAATGAGCAGAGAGAGAATATTAAGCAGTAACAGTTCTTTTGTGAAGTTCTCATATTATAAGGTTCACATATTTTTAATAATATCAAAGCATGGCATAAGTTTAAATCATTTCTTCTTTGTCAAGTGTTGGTGATCGAGAGGTCAGCACAGCTGCTTTACAAGCAGTTGTCCCGGGTTAGCGGGTTCACTTCCTGACTGATGCTATGACACATGAGGAAAAGAAATTATTTCTTCTTTATCAAGTTAATATATTTCAAACAAAGAAACAAAGTAGAAAAATTATAAATAACTAGATAGATGAATTCAGGATATCAATAAAATGTAGCTTATTTTCATTAATAGAAAAACGAATGAATAAAGTCTTCCCTTTAAAGTATTGAAAAAGAAACTGATCTTTAAGACTTTTTCCTTCCTTAAAATTTTACAAAACAATTTTCAATTATCACAGTTAATTTGTTCTTAATATAGTCAATGCTTATAATTCATCATTATTATTTTTTGATTACCATGAATATAATGATTTTCACACTTATTTCTAAATCAAATTATAAATGATTGTCTTCCGTAAATTATTATTCACAAATTATTTATCTTTAGGTTAGAGCTATATTAAAATGAAATAAGTAATTCTTTAATAGTTAGGATTAATAACAATAATGAATTAAATAATATTTTTAGAGTGTTAAAGCAATTGTTATTAGCTAAGAGTTTCAATTAACTAACATTTTATAATAAGGACAAAACAAAACATATGCTTCCCAATGTGTAGTCAGTTTCCATAAGCTTTTCCATTTAAAAACATTTTGTAATCTTCTTTAAGAAATAATTTAATTTTTCACATCTTCCCATGATTTATTGTCCAATAGATAGTTAAATACACACTTCAGGATAGTATTGCCAGGATAACTTTTAACTTTTCTATCCAGTCATTTCAAAAAATCAACTTAAAACTTTTTTAAACTGATGAAATAAAATTAAAAGAATGTGAAGATAATAGTGAAAGCAAAACCCAATTAATTATTTTATTCTCTAGTTTTCTTTTTTTATAAACACATGTGCATGTGTAGATTTCTACTGCATTATTATCATATGACATATTCAATAATCTCATTGAAATATTTGAGCAGAATATTTAAATTATTAATGTAATTTTAATCTTTCTAATTATCTACAATATTTATTTATAGCTTTTTGAGCTTGAATTTTAATTAAGACAGTCTAAGCACATGATATCTAGACTAACAATTAAAAAATATATAATGAACTTTATTAATTGAATTTAGTTATTAAATAAACCATTTATTTAATTCTAATAAAATTTACTTTTTTTTAATGAAACACTCAAAATACACTATTTTATTTTCAGTTCTTTTAAAATTACCTTTATTAACAAGTGCCCTTTTTATAAAATATAATATGTATAATTCCTTTTAAACTTTTTAATCACTCACATGTATGCATGAATGCCTATACACACATGCACACTAAATATAATTAATAATTTAAAAGCAATGAAGCTAAATTAATTACAAGCATTTATTTAAATTAAAACTTATCTCAGTTAATTATATTTAAGCTTAATAGCTTTAAATTTTCTCTTTAAACAACTCTGATATAAGCCAATATTTTATAAATTATTATTTTTATGTTATTTAATTTAAAAACTAGCAAAAAAAACTAATGCAAATAAAATAACTATATTTTGTAAATAATAAGAAAACTTTATTTACTGCATATACTTAAAACATAGTAGGTTAAATTAACTCTTATTCAGACTTATTAAACAATTCAATTAATATTTTAAGCAACTAATAGTTAATATGCTGAGTAAATTGTTTTAATCAATAAATTAAAACATTTAGTTAAGATTTGATAATTTAATAGCAATAAAAAAATTTATTTATTACAATCTAAAATATTTTTTTAAAAGCAGCATATAGTTAACACATGTGGCCAAATAGATGGTTACAATATATATTATATATCATAATTTCTTCATGAAAACATTATATATATATTATAGATAAATGAGAAAACTTGTTTAGTCTAAAAGATTGTCAATTAGTAATGATTAATAATTTCTTGGCAACATCAAAGGTTAAAGATTATCTCTGTTTATATGGATATGATTTCCTCATTTCTATTCTTTATTATAATAACAATTCATGGAAATACTTAATTCAACATATATATATAGAGAGAGAGACAATAATAAACAATTTTTGTCACTTAACTGTATTACTTTTTCATGTTGTTATTTGATTTTCTAGCTATTTAAAACTGGCTTCAGAATAACATTCTTACATACATATTTTAGAAGTTAACAATCTTTAAAGTATTTTGAACAAATTATTAATGTATAAATAAAAATGAAATTAACACAGAGTATGCTCAGATGAACTGCTTTTGCTTAAATCACTATTAAAAAAGAATATATATCATGTGCCTGAAAAAAATTTTTTTGGTATGATTGTACCAATACTTATATTTGTATTTGAAACTTATATCCTTACTTAAAGAGTATCACAGAGATTGTGAATCATTCAGAAAAATATGAAAATATTATAATGAAATGAAAAAGGAGAATGCAGGAGTGAAAATACATAGATGAAAACAAACAAGCACCCCTATCATTAGATTGGATGCATTTTTCAAATTTCAAAATTGAAGAACAGCCAAAATTTTAGACTGAATCTCAGGAGATTGTAAGAAACTTGGAAAGTTTCCACATATATGAAGAATGTATAAGACAACAAAGCTTGCTGAAGTAGTCTTAAAGAATCTCAGAAACAGTCCTTAACCATAAATGTACTGATAATAGTCATATATATATATATAGATTTGATGAAAACACAGTACTTACATTTAAAAAAGCATGTTTTGTCTTGCATGTTCTTTGCAGTTGTAAAACATAAACTCAGAATTGTAAAATGAAATGAACATATAATTATCACAAATAATATAAAAATATATATGATGACATTAACAAAAAACAGTAAAGGAAAAAAATAAAAAGATTAGAATCCAGACTATGCAAAAATCCAACTACTTAAATGAAGATGAGCTGGATGTATAGCAGGAAGAGATAACAATTGATAAACTTTAACACTATTCAACTGGACACCAAAAGAGTATAGAGATATTCAGAAAGTTTTATTCTGAAGGAAGCTTGTTGCATCAGTAGAGAAAAGAATTATGACTAATCTTTATTTAATAATATGCAAGATTTTAAAGCTATAACTGTAAACTAATCAAAAGATGAAAACACTGAGGGCAAATGTGGATATGAGGAGAGAAATAAAATACAATGAAAAATGTGTGAAAAACAATAAATATTATTTTTTGAATTCTAATAGAAGAATGCAAAAGAATTAAAAAAAATAAAAACAAAGGCATTAAAGAAAAAATTTTGTTCTTTGACTAATAGAGAATATATATTTTAAGAATATAATATACTCAATAGATTCATCACAGAAAGAAATCATAAATTAGTGGCATGTAAAACTATTAAATTAAGCTAGACAAAACTTATTAAGAAAGATAGTTTTCTGTTAATATCCCTAATCTCAGAAATATTCCAGTGGACTGAAGCTAAAACTTACAAAGTCATTTAAAAATATCAATGGACTTAGAAAAGCTTACAATTACTCAAAATGTACAATAAGACAAAAATCATGCTACTCAAAACTGCTATACAGGTAGCAGGAGAGAAACAGTATCAATTTAGTACATTTTCAAATGAGACAAAGCAATATATGAAAAAAAGAAGGAATATAAAAATATTTCAAAATGATCCATTTAGAAGAACTGAATATATAAAATTCTGCAAAACTGTATAAAAAAATGTTAAAAATAATATAATATATCCTGAGATATGACTAACGAAAAAAATCTCAAAAGTGTAAAACATTTTAATATTGGAAAGTTGTTTTCATAATAAGAAGAAAAAAAAATAACACCATTTTTAAAAAGGGAAGGGGGTGATGTTATAAAGTGAGCTAAAGATTTCTACAAAAAAAAAACCTATAATAATGAAGAACAACAACAAAAAATAATCTATTAAATAAAAAAATAAAGCATACCTTTGAATCTTTGAAATGATAGGAAATTTCTACAAAATAATGAAATCACTATAGATATTTTAACAGGGGAAGAAATAGAAAAACTATTTGAAAAGTTGTATGCCAAGGGTCTAGATAATAAATATCTACCAGATGACTAGAACAAATGTAATGTTCACATTGGTAATTAAGGAAAATAAAAAGAAGTCATCAGAAATTATAGATCATTCAGAATTCTATCCCTATATCTCATCCAGAGAAAACTTTTGAATTTAAACCAACAAAAAAAAACAATATAGCTTTAAATATGATTATAGCACAAAAGATCATAGCTAAATATTGTGAAAAGTTATCAAAAGAACCAATAAATATGAATTGCCAATTTGCATGAGATTTTTAGATAATGAAAAGATATTTGATTCAATAAGCATTTCTGTAGGGATTAAAATGTTAAAACACCAAGATATAAACCCAAACTATTTATTAGTCATTCATCAGGCTAGAGATTATCCAATAATGAATAAATATTATTGAAGTGTAATCATAAACATATGACTAAAGACATATGAAAAAGATCTATGATTTCCAAGATGCATATTTTGTGTTGGACCAAAATTTATCAGTTGGCCTAGATCACATTTACTTACACATATCTTTATCATTGCTCAGTATATATATATATATATAGTAAATTACTACAGTGTAATTGATAAGTATCAAATTTTCTTCCCTCACAACCTTGACATAAATCACTTAATGAAAGTATATTAACAATTTTAATTAGTCATTCATTAGACTAGAGATTATTCAATATTGAATAATATTTCTGTAGTGTAATTTTCACACACCTCTCTTATGCAAACAGAAATTTATGACCAAAGACATGTAAAAGTTGTGAGGGCAGTATGTTTGACACTTATCAATCAAACTGTAGTAATTTTCTATATATATATACTGAACAATGATAAAGATATGTGTAAAAGATTGTGATCTGGGCAACTAATGAGTGCTAATTCAGCAGAATATGTGCATCCTGGGATCATAGATCTTTTTCAGATGTCTTTGGTCATATTTTTGATTACATCCCTCCACAAGGTATTAAAAGTAGAGAGAAACCATTCCCAACCTTGCATGAGAGTAGTGTATGAAAATTACACTACATAAATATTTTTCACTATTGCATAATCTCTAGTCTAATGAATGACAAATAAAAAATATTAATATACTTTTATTAGGTGATTTTTGTCAAAGTTGTGAGGGAAGAAAATTTGATACTTATCAATTAAACAGTAGTAATTTGCTACCTATATATGTGATCTCAGCCAACTAATGACTGCAGGTTCAGCACAAAATGTGCATTTTGGGATCATAGATCACTTTTCACATCTTCGATCATATGTTTAGGATTACATCCCTCCACAAGGTGTAAAAAATAGATAAAAACAATTTCCTACTTTGCATGAGAGTGGTGTATGAAAACTACACTACAAAAACATTCATAAACCTATGCATTTATAATGTTCTGAAGAATATTTATAAAAATACAACAACAGTGATAAGATTACATGGTGATACCAAAAAAGTGTTTCATGGATTAAAGTAAGGAATTGAAGGACTGAGTAAAAATTGCATAGGGCATCTAGATTTTCCAATGATATGATTGTTTTTGCAAATAATGCTTCAAAGCTTTATATAGCATTTGAAGCCTCTCTGATAAAAGCAAAAACAAAGGCTAAAGATTAAAGATAAAATACTATGTCTAATGGCTTTTCAAAAAATTAAATAAAATTGATATCTTAAGAGCTATAGTGAAAAATTTTTGATGTCTTTCACCCTCTCCATCCCCAATGGCCAATATCTAATTGTATTCCAAACCCAACAAATAAAGAAATTTTGCATATGCACAGATAAAATAATTTTCAAATAAATTCACAGTGGTTAAAATATATTCATATCAATGTAATGATGCAGTATTACCCCCCCCCCCATTCAATCAGCACGTTAGACATTTGTCCGCTCATTTCATCACTACTGTTCTGAATACTTGCTTTCAATTATTAATATGGACTAAATCAATCATAGAATTAAACTTGTTTCAAATCTTTTGATGGAATCAATATTAAATTAAATATGCTTGCTGATTAAAAATAAAAACAAAAACATTTTTAATACTAAACACATTTTATATACCTTTATATATATTAATATATATATCACAGACTTTCTACCACCCACCTCTCTCCACTCTATCTTACCTGATACACCTAACACATATATCTAAAATAATAATCCCAATATCTATTTCATCTAAACCACAATCATCGTTGTCCAACTATCACATTTTTAGTAAATGTGTTTTATCAGGTTTTACATATGATGAGTCTTAATATTTAATAGAAAAACAATACAGAGACTGCAAAGTGCACAAACAAATATGACGAGATTTACATTGGAATTAACAAGGAGAGGTCAAAAGTGAAAGACATAGATGAAAATATAAACTATATGTCATAAGAGAAGTTAAAAGAATGAACTAAGCTGGACTGGATATCTGTTAGAAGAAATGAAAATAGTGACGTCTTAAAACTGATTCTATACGGTAAAAGAAACCACATGTGAGATGAAAAGTTGAAAGTAAAAAAGTTTTTTAGAAAGATGTAGAAAAGCTATAAATTGGAGAAACTAGATAAACTCAAAACGACCATCACGCAGTGAATTGATAATAATTGAAAATGATATACATCATCATCATTATCAACCTTTATCAATCCACTGTAGGACGAAGATCTCTCCAAGTTTAAGCAATCTGCGATTTCTAAAATCAAAATATAACCCCCTCCCTCGTCTCTAACATGTTTGCTATATATATAATGGTGAAACCATAAAATGTTACAGCAAACGCACTGTTTCTTTCTTTTTTATCTTCGTCTACTTCTTTATTAGAAGCCTATAAAAATTTGGATTGGAATTTATTAAGAGGAAAATGGACATTATTTAATAAGACATCTTTGATCTGCTGACAATTCTATCATTTTACAGTAATATCCGATATGTTCAAATCAAAAATATCTGGCATAAATGAAGCCTGATAAAACGCAAAACAATGAAAAACTAAAACAATATTCAAAAAATTTACTTGCCTTCAGGCAACCTGTAAAGTGAAAATGTGGATTAATTACGTTCATTTAAATCAGCTGGTATCAGTTTTTTTTAGAACGAAACGAAAGATTAAAAATGACATCAATGCACTTATTACTGTCAAAAAAATATATTATCTTAATAAAGTGAAAGTTTTGTTTTCAACCTCGTCAACATTCTAAACGTAACTATAAACAGTAAAAAGGTAAAGAAAATAGCCTTAGAATGATCAATTGCAAGGCAAAAGCCCCTATCCAGACCCTTCCATAAAGAAATAATGGGAGGGGAGAAGGTGATACGCAACAAATAATCCCCGTCTTAATGATGAGGGCTTTAGCAGTTATTTTCCCTCTATCTTATAAGAGCTAGATCCATTTTCTAACCAATAATTGATTGCCTGGATAGATTGGTCTTTCGGCTTGAAAAAAAAAAAAAGCTTTCTTGGAAATCCCCAACTGTTTGAGAAATCATTATTGTATAGTGGAAATAATCGTACATTTTAGAAAAACAAATTTTTATAAGTTGGAAAATGTACACACTTTTTGATATTTATAAAAGTACATAAAAAAATTATGTACAAGTCAATATAATCTCCTCAATTGTTGTTTGTCTCATGTTTTACATTCATTTCTTATGACATATTGCAATATATGTTTTCACTTTAAGAAAAAAATCTCCTATCATGTTTAATGGATATTTAACTTACGTAACAATTTAACTTAAGAGTTGTACCATTGCACGTTTATATAGGGGCTTTCAGAAATCCTTTCGTACAAGTAGCTCCCATTTCATAACATTATGTTTATGCAGATCTTGAAAGCATTTAATAATGTGAAATTAAACTCCTTTTATAACAAAGTAAGCATAGGTCCAGAGTAATCATGCATTTTTTTCAGCTGTACAGTAATATTAACTAGCAACGTCTCTTTAGTTTCGAAAGCTGAGAACATTTTTTGCTATCAAATAATTATTTTCCATTGACTTTAGGCCAACATGGGTATGATGAGAATTTTGGCCTCAGGGTGGCCTTTGAACGTTCCATCATCAGATTTTCAATTGGATAGATGGTTGAAGAGTTGGAGTGTGGAGTGGATTGAAGCCTGTCCATTAAAGTATGAAGATTAGCTATCTTAATATATATCTGAGCACTTATTGCATATATGTGTAGAGATAATAATCTGGATCAACTAATGACTGCTGGTTTAGCATGAAATACGTATATTGGTGATTATTTATCTTTTCGACATATATGTGTTCAAGTGTATCAGTGTTATGAGATAGAATGGAGAGTAATGGGTCATGTGAAAGTCTGTGCTCATATACCCTATATATATTGATATAGGTATATAATAAGCCTGTATTTCAGTTATAACTAATTTTTTTAAACATATTAAATAACCTCAATATTACCACATATTCTTTTAAATTCATATAAATAAAGATACAATAAAAAACAATTCCCCCAAGATACATTTTGTACTGAACCAGCACTCACTAATTTTTACTTTTGTTTATTTTTAATGAAAACTGTAGGCTAAAAAAAATTGTAAGTTTTGTGCTTAAAGACTCTTATTTATATATATATTTCTATTTTAACTGCAAAAGCTTGTAACACTTTTTCAAAACTTTGTGGACTTTCTGTGAAAACATTATGACCCCTTAGAATCTATAAAATACTGATCAAAAATAGAGAACTGATGCAATCCTATTTCTATTTGATTCATTTCTATAAATGAGGTTTCCTTATTCGTTTGTAAGCCTCATTGCCAATGTTAACATTTTTAAATAATGTGGAAACATAGAATTATATTAAAAAAATTATATATATAAATAATTTTATGCTGTTAGTTTTAAATATGGAGAAAAATTAGATTTAGGTCCTACAATGAAACAATAATTCCTAATTTTGGAGATATTCAAATATCATATGATCTCCTAAACATCATCAGCATCATCATTATTCCTATTATTGTTACTATTATTATTACTACTTCTACTATTACCATTACTATTAATATTACTACTACGATTATTGTTACTACTATATTATTGTTTACACAGAAACAAGACTCTCCATACAATAGTGCCACTTTGTACAAGCCAGAGTAATCAATCGATGCAGGAAAGTTTGTGCATAAAATCCCTATCTAGTACCAATTCATCCAATATCCCCAGACTAGTTTCTAGCTTGTGGCTTTCAGCAGTAGGAGCCTTGGATCTGAGAGCACTGCACCTAGATCTTAGATAGGGATTTTATGCACAAACTTTCCTGCATCCATTGATTACCCTGACTTGCAATGAGTGACTGTACTGCATGGAGAGTTTTGCCTCTGTGTAAATAGCTTGTGTAAGCATAAAGAATGGTGATCATGTGACGTTTAGTGGTTTAATACTATTATTGTTATTATTACTATTACTACTCTTAATATCATCTATATTCTTTATTACTTTTACAATGTTTTTTTTTTTTTACAATCTAATATGACTGTTTCAATTGCCCAGCAATCTTCTTCAGAACTATAACAAACATAATACAAATACATGATTATAAATATACATAATATAAATAGATGAATATAAATATACATGAATATGTATATATCTTTAGATTCATGTATTTGTATTATGTTTGTTATAGTTCTGAAGAAGATTGCTGGAGCAATTGAAACAGTCATGTATATTTATATTCATGTATTTGTATTATGTTTGTTATAGTTCTGAAAAAGAATAATTGAAACAGTAATATTAGATTGTAAAAAAATGCATTGCAAACATAATAAAGAACATAGATGATATTAATATTATATGGATTTGGCAATAATATTACAACTATTAAAATAATAATACTATGAATACTACTATTAGAACTATTACTTTTCACTACTACTATTATTATTATTACTATTATTGATAGTTGTAGTTTCTCGTTTTATACCCTTAAACCCAATTTATTTTAGCATTGTCCCGTATAATTTGGGGCACTTGTAGAATAGCAGACTTTCAGTACACAAACTTCATAACCATTCATTTATTTCAGTCTTTGTCTATACAAAAATAAAAGAATTAGAATAAAAAAAGAAAGAATAATTCGTTAATTAAAGATTTAAAGAATAACTTAGTAACATTAACTGTATAGTCTGTTTATGAAAGGGTTATGGTAATATTGGAATATTATAGTAATGGGTTGAGCATAAGTGCCCTCCTTGACACTGATCAAACTGAGCTTTTAAATTTTTTTTAGCAGTTATGTTCATCCTACTATAGAGCCATCTAATGTAAACTTGTGCAAACAATGTGTACCAGATAACATACTGTTATAAAATTCCCATCTCCAGATTACCCAGTGTCTGGATTTTGTCAATGAAGACTAGAATTCAATACTAGAACTAATGCATCTAGTAACCATTTTTTACTTCATTGAAGATGACAAAATCCAGAAAGCAGTTTGTCTGGAAATGAGGAATTTTATAGCATGTTACCATCTGCTCTTCACTGATTTAACACATTTTCAGGAGCTGATTCTAGTTAGAGTAAAGATAACTACTTTTGAAAGCACATGAGATATCATGCTAGAGGTCACATGATGTTATTGATGGTATAAACATTTAGTTCTAAATTCATAATTCTACTACTGCATTAAATTTCACAAGGTAAATTGTAATAAAAATGCTATAACAAAATAGAAAGATAAAAAAAGTAGTAAAAGCCTAAAAATAAAGAGAAAATAAAATGTTTCATCTACTATCATCAAAAATAATAATGGATATTTTGTGTTTGATAAGCTATTAATAGCAATACTGATACTTATCATACAAATGAGATTACAAATGTACCATCACATGAGAATTAGGTTTTTGTCAGAAATGGAATATCTAAACATCACATGATCACTATCTCATACTAGCACAATAATTGTTATTAAACAATTCAAAATACAGCAAAACTCTCCATATAGCACAAGATGGCACTACTATATGGAGAGTTTTGCTGTAAATGGAATATCTGTTAGTAACACATGCAAATAATAAGATAGTTTGCCTCATATAAGTTTTTTTTTTTGGGGGGGGAGGGGGGATCAAATGAAAGTTTTCATAATATGATTTAAATAATGATAAGTGCTTATATTTCTCTTTGATGAGTTTAATATGTGTGTAGTGCATTGAAACACAGCAAGAGAGAAGCTGATAAAAATAATGAGACAATCGCCGAGTGCTTTCAAGAACTTGTTGTTCTTTCATAATAATAGCAAGATCAGAATATGAAAAAATAAAATGGAAGGATATATATATCCAATTGAGGGTATTCAAATTTATGAAAATTAGAGCATCCATTTTTTGGAGAAGGGGAAGCATGATTCTTTATGGTTTATACCATTGGTGTGGGGTAACAAAAGAGCTATAAATAATATTTATAAAGAATTTAATAATAATATAGTATAAAATTTACAAAATTGGAATTTGATATTAAAAGAAAATATTTAGATATAGAGATCAATATAGATAATGATAATAAAATTATATTAAAATATTTCATTAATGGAGATAAATTAAGAAAGATAATTTCTATAGTTTCACAACAGGCATGAATACAAAAAGATGGGAGTTAGTAAAAAATTTAAACATAAAAATGATAGATATAATAGGGATAAATATATAGCTACTTTACAAATGGAAAAATTGACTGAATTATATACTAATTATGGATATAATCTTAAGAGTATTGAAAAAATATTTTTTTTAATTATAAACTATCTCATTTAAATATTAATAATAATTCTATTATAAATAATAATAGAAGCTCTAAGAATAATAAAAAATGGATAAAACTTCCATACTTCCCTAAAATTTAACATACATTACAAAAAAATAAAAATTATATAGATAAAAGCATTAATATAGGATAATCAAATAGTAAAAATCTTGACAAATTAATAAGAGACGATATAAGATATAAAAAAGAAATTGTATATAAATTACTTGTGGAAATTGCAGTATGGTTTACTATGGACACACAGTAAAAAAATAAAAGAACATAATAATGCAATTAATAGAAATGATGAAAAATCTGCCTTACAAATTCATTATTTAAATTATGAACATAAAATAGATTGTATAAAAAATATAAAATCTTTAAATAATATTAAAGAACCTAATAGAAGAAAGATATATGAAACCAATCACATTAATTACAACAAACATAATTGTATGAACATATGTAAAACATCAATTACTTAACTAATAAGCAAGCATAAGAAATGGTGATCATGTGATGTTTATTGACTTAAAACCAATCCTGCCTAATAGGATAGTGGTGGCTATGGTTATTAAAGAATCAAAGACACCAAAATGTATAGGTACTGAACTGAGTTCAGACATATATGATTATATAAGCTAATGAGCTTGGATTGAAAATATTATTGTGTTTTTCTTAAGACTCATAGTTTTGTAGTTAAGAATACATAAAAGGTGGCTGCTGGAGGGTTGCATTAGATCCTTAAGATCTAGGTGCAGTGCTCTCAGATCCAAGGCTCCTCACTGACGAAGGCCACAAGCCAGAAAATAGTCTGGGGATATTGGATGAATAGGCACTAGATGGAATTATATGCACAAACCTTCTGGCATCCATTGATTACTCTGGCTTGCAGTAAGCGGCAATACTATATGGAGAGTTTTGCATGTTCTAATGATAAATGAATGGAAAATTATATGGTATATACTTATACAAGATTTTTTTTTCCTTGTACATAATGTATTATTAGCATTATTATTATTATTATTATAATAGGTTCTAATTAATTTTATATACAACAGATATTATGTCTCTATGTGTGCAATGTAGATTTTACTTGTAAAATAGTTCCAACACATTGAAAAAAGCAAAAATCAATATTTGCCTAAAAGAATTTTTATGTATTATTATTGTTATTATATCTATACAATTACTGCTGTTATATAAAGATATTTTATTTTATATTGTATCATATGATTTACTTAAATATTAGAAATATATATCAACCTAAAAGCATATTTTAATAACTATGAGGCAATACTTTGAAAAAGTGACAACATTTGATCATCATAATCAAGTCATTACCATACAAGAGTGTGGTGTGTGTGCTGCATAGAAATGCTAACCTTCCAAAAATCATGATTGTGGTCAATATACTCTTATTTTTTGGTACATAAATACAATTTTTTCTTATTCAATGTAAAAATAAAGTGCTAGTAAAAAAAAAAGCAATAAACGACACCCCCCCCCCAAATAAAATTAGGAAATTATTATAACTTTGTGGCCTCATCTGAACAGTCATCAGCTAGTGTTCTCTTTTTAAGTCATTAGAAATTATTAATGTCTTCTTATAAATGTGTTATTATTAAATACGTACTTCTGTATGCAAACAAAGGCTAACTAACTTCATGTAACAATCAATTATATCCAAAAATAATAAAGAAGCTAATGGTCATGTCCAAAAATGTTCATTTCTCTATTATATAACATGCCTGAATAAGAATAAAATCTTATTTTTCTTCATTGTTTTTGTCTGTAGAATTCAAATTAATTATTAATCATTGATTTATATCATTGATAAAGTAAAGATTATAATAAACATAGCCTAAATATTCCATAGAATGTTAGTGTTTTTTTTTTTTGCATTTTAGGTTTTATATAGTTTTGCAGGACACATTGATAAAAAATATTAAGGTTCAGCTTTAATAAGATTAACAAATGGTAAGATGTTGTATAAGTCAATAAACATCACATGACCACCACTTCTTATGCTTGTGTATAACTGTTGTGTGTGTGACAATACATATAGTGATTTTGCCTGTTTTAACAACAGTTATACAGAAGCATAAGAGGTGGTGGTCAAGTGATGTTTATTGGCTAATTGCATTTCTGGTGTTCGTGCCTTTATAATAAACTGCACGACTACTGTTGAAACAATTTTCAACTTTTCTTATGATTCACAAGTACAACAATGTTCTGTGTAATATTAAACAGGTAACTCCCCCAATTCATGAATTAAAAGTGATATACAGTTATAGATAGTCTAAATGTATAATGCTGAAATATTTGGTAATATTTTAGTTGGTGGATCTAGACAGCTTCCGATGTATGATGAGCATAATTTATTTTTTCTGTCATACAATTAAATTCACTAACAAAGTGAGCAACTTTATCACACACATATACATGTATTCTCTCTCTTCAAAAACCCTTTGCATACCGCATTACCTTTCTCACCCATCTTGTTGCCTGCCCTTTATTCATAACCCAATTAAATACTATTTTGGTTATTCTTTTATTATCCATAAACTGCAACCTACCAAACATTTTCATTTTACTTTTTGCATGGGAAATATTATAACACTCTACCCTCTGGTGGCCAATAATTATTTAAGCTAACAATAGAATTCTGAAGTCGATTAAGATAAATGCTCTTTAATAAAGATCATTTAAACAAATCATGTTTATCCTTATGCTCACTGTCAGATTTTTCTTCATATGTAACTTTGTTTATATTTTTGTATATCTAAACCTGGTCTAGACAAGCAACTTTTTTTAAGCGAAAAACCTTATATTACTCACTACGTAGTAACTTACAAAATTTTAAAATAATGTGAAATATTAATCTTCTATTTTTTTTTATCAATATCTTCTGTTTTATATATCTATAATATATGCAATTTCATTTTAGATATCATTTGAATAAAATTTTACAGACCAAAGCGAATAATATGATCAATAATTGTTGAATGTAGATTAAAAATTACAATTCTGTATAAAAATATGCAAACTTACAAATATTAATTGTGTTTCTTAAAAATTCAGTATAAATAAATTGGTTTTAATTTTTAGCAGGTCTTAATTTTAAGCATGCCATGCAGAAAGCCATAAAAGGTCTCATGCTGTTTTTATAAACCACAGTCACCCATGCCTAATTTAATTATAAAGTTTGAAAGATTTCATTCATTAGCATTTCTCTCATATCTGTATTTTTCAGAAACATATTTAAGGTATTACTATGTATGCATCACACACACACACACACATAAAGAAATATTCAAGTAGAATTGGGTCTTGTTTATCAGTAATAAATATTTATTAAAACTATGGAGATTGCTCACAAAATGAAAGATAGAAATGAAAGGTAGAAATGTTATTAAAATATTTTAAAACTCAAATGAGAGGGAAGAGTAGATAAATAGAGAAACAGTAGTTCAGGTTAATTGCAATAGGCATACTTTCACAAAAGGTTAAATCTATAGGGCAAAAGGATAAAACAGCCTTAAATGAGTTTCTCCACAATCTTTTTGAAAAAGGAGTTGAAAACAGTTGAAGAAGTTTCAGCCATTATAATTTTTATTCTTTGCATTATTCTTTAATTAAAAATAATTAATTAAGATAGCCATTTACCAACCAAAAAGCTGATGATTATTTAGTCTGATTATAGACCAGTTACTTGAAAAAGCAGCATCTAAACATTTTTGAAAATTCTCATTTACTTGAAAATAAATTCAGTTTCATCCAGATTCGAATTCCAGACCATAAGCATGAAAGGCAGTTGTAGTAATTATCGTATCATAAAAAAACCTTTATATGGACCTTTATATATACCGTATATATAAAAATAAAAAAATAAAAGGAATAATATAATATGTTAAATACATTCAGTTGTTCACCAGAATTCACACCTAACAGACAGTCCTGTTCTTTTCATATATACTAAAAAAAAAACTACAAACACATGACCAAAAATATTTATAAGTTTGCAAAAGTTGTGTCAGAACTACGTATGAATGTTAGAGTCGCTAACTGCGAAAGAGTATAACGAACAAGCATTAATAATTAACCATCACCGGGTATCGTTTACATTTGCTTCCATCTCCATACTCCAATTTATTTTAACATCTCAATGTTCAGAGCTACTTCATAAACTTCAATTTCCTTTTGCACACAGTTTACCTATAAGATATGTTTTTTTTTTTTTAATAGATAAATGTAAATATACATACATATACGAATAAAAAACAAACAGAACAATATAATACTAAAGAGAAGTTTTATGCAAAGTCAGCATACAATAAATAAATCCCTGAAGCTAAATATTGGAAATATTTGAAACATATATATAAAGGAAATGTTTTTTAATGTTTGCTAAATGGAATGGAATATTAAAAATATTTTTATCATCCATTAAAAAAATAAAAAAATATTAACATTTTTATTACAATCTTTCTTTTAAATAATAAAAAATATGTTTTCCAATTCTCCACACCAAATTGACATCTAATAGAAATATTTCTCATTTTAAAATAGGTGGTTTATTATTATTCTTTTGATTTCTTACAAATAAAACTTTTTGAAAAGCCCGGCCAACACAACACGTTACAAAATGGAATCTACGTGTTTATTTAAAATAGTTCAGCTTTTAAAGCGAAGAAGAAAAAATTCAATAAGTTTGCATTCTAATATATTACAAAAAAAAAAATCTTCAAATCATAAACAAAAACACCCACTATTCTTTCTTTATTTACATGTATAAATAAATATTTATGCCACTACGAAATGCATTTATGTTCTATAATCAAATAAAATACTGCTATGTTCTGAACAGTTAGCTCAATAAAAGAGTAGTTTGCTAATGAGCAAAGTTTTTTCCAAATAAAAAGTAAGACTATATTAATTATCTAGTCATGCATTAAATTTTTTATATGTAATAGGACTTTGATGAAAAATCTAAAATCTCTTTAATAGTCCTCATTTTAGTTTTGCTACCATATAAGGTTCCAGGCTCTCATAATTAATAGAATTAAAATCTTGAACAGTGGATAAAATAATAAATTCATATCTACGTTCAGAAAAACATCTTTCATCGTCCTGATTATCTTCTTCAACATTACCTTTCATTTTTCTAATACTTCTAATACATTGTACACGCTTACACCTGCATTTATATATGTAATATATGCGGGATACGAACTCAGACTTTCACATAACCCACTACTCTCAGTGACATCTTATATTGCTGACCCACCTGATCACACACATGTTGAAAAGATAAATAATCACCAATATGTATTTCGTGCTAAACCAGCATTCATCAATTGGCCCAGATTACCATCTCCACACATAATATACAATCAGTGCACAGTTTTATATTAAGATAGCCAATACTCATACTTTAATGAGCAGGCTTCAAACTACTCCAACCCACAACTCTTCAGCCTTCCATTTCATTGAAAATCAGATGATGGAACATTCAAAGCCCATGTTAGTGCTAAGGTTGTTATCCTACACATGTTGACATATTAGTCATTCTGATCCCTAATGTACAGGAAAATAATCCATTTATACATACATATGTGAAGGATGGGCAGACCTTTTACACACTGTTTATATAAATTAATACATTGTACAGGCTTAAACCTGCATATATATATATGGTAATCTGGACCAACTGATGAGTGGTGGTTTAGCATAAAATATGTATATTGGTGGTTATTTATCTTCTCAATATGTGTGTGGTCAGGTGGATCAGCAACATAAGATGGTACTGAGAGAAGTGGGTCATGTGAAAGTCTGAATTCGAATCCCTAATACTTCTAAATAACTTTCCAAGTATCTCTTTCTTTAAGATTATTTATAAACTTTTTGCCTTTTTTTTTCTTTCTTTCCATTTCATTTTTTCTAGCACAGCTTTTATTATTCCTCTAATTTTAAAAATAAAACCAATCAAATTGTTCAAAATCTTTTTAAATTTTTAAAATACTTTTATTTATTTTTCTAAATCTTAAAATGTCCACTATTTTTGTTTTAAATTTATAATCATTCGAGTTTAAAACATATGTAAAAATATCAGCAACATCATTTTCAAACATTATCAATCCACTGTAGAATATAAGTCTCTCTAAGTTTAATTCAGATTCTTAAATCCATAACGTCATCATAGCATATCAACAAATTTTCGTCTCTTCCATCTTTTTTAAACATACTCTTCTTCTAGATTGTTTATAATTTTTTGAGATTCAAACCTAACATTATTTCAATCTTTTAAATCTTATGATTTGTTTTTTTAATTTATGTTTTTATTTTTATTTTATTTCTCCTTATTATTCCCAAAATACATCTTTCTATACTTTGATGTGATTTGAAATTTCTATATGCTTCCTATTAAATGACTAAAGTCTCAAATTTATAAATAACCATTTGTAAAAACATTTAATAGTAATAATAAAAAGTCAGATGTCACATGACTTATATATAGCTTGCATTTACCAATATGTAAAATTAAGAGCATGCTAATAAGCTCTAAACAAGCTTTTTTTATTATTATTATTATTATGATAAATGCTACTACAAGAGAGGGCATTCAAATCTTCTTCTTGACAATTACCTTTTAGATAAATGCTTAGCTTGAGTTGGTTTTTTTGAATCTAATGTCCCAACTTCTCACTGAAGAGACCCATAGGTCGAAACCGGTCTGGGGATGTGGACAATCTAAGATAAAGATAATTTGAATGCCTTCTCTTGTAGTAGCATTTATCATAATAAAAAAAACATTTAATAAATTAATAACTTTTCTTTTTACTACATAGTCATATTTTCTTTTGATATTAAATTATTTCTAAGAAAGAAATCCCATCCAAATTTAATTTTATAATTATTTTCAATTATTATCCTTTCCAATGTATTAATAATCTAACCAAGGTATTTGTAATTGTTAATTTTTTTAAATTCACCATTATCAACCTTTATTACCTCTTTTTTTTTTTTAAAAAAAAAAAAAAACCAACAACTATTGAACATTACTTTAACCTTCTTGTCATTTATCTTTAGTCCTACTTTCTTACTTTTATCTGATAGCCTTGAAACATTATTTGTAAATACAATCATATTATCTACAAAATTTAGATTTAAATTATCTTCATTTATATTTTATTCTTTTAGTAAACTTCCTATTTTAATTCCAGCTAATAAATAAATTTTAAATGTTTTTTTTCCAAACTTCACTCGTCTGCAAAAATAATCTTTTAATTATTAAAAGCCTGTTTGGTATCACAATTGTATTTTCAATCTTACACCCCCCCTCCTCCCACACTTTATCTACAAATTTTTAATCACCCATGTTTCTTAATATATTAATATTTGTGATCTCTGCCCAACTTTTACTTTTTTTGCATGGTAATATAGTGGCTTATTTTATATTAACGTATTTAATAAATAAATATATGTATATCATAATTATAGATGATAAATCCATGTCCTTCTAGCAAGTTTCATTCTAATCTTACTACTGATTATATTAACTTATAAAACTAAATTTTGCATTGAAGCTATGTAAAAAAAATTTTTAAATCAGATTTTGCAAATCTTTAGTCATATATTTTTACATTTAATTAAGCATTTGATGCATCTGTTATGTGGGGGTGGGGTGTCTTATGGGTGTAGTAATTGGACCATCTGCATGCATATTCACAATTTGAGTTTTGAATCCAGATAAAACATGAACATTGAGGGGGAGGGGGCTAATTGAAAATTATATATGTAAGCCTATATTTTTCAGGTAGACAGTCCATAGTCAAACCAGATAACCATCCAATTATTAGGTGGTTATATGGATATCTAGAATTATTAATAAGCATAATGTTATAATGGCAAACTGCTCAAAAACTAAAGGTTACTTTATCAAGTCTTAGATGACTAAATAATAATATTTTAATTTAACCAATTGAATTATTACTGTATTCAATCTACCATATGAATGCACGAATATCACATGATCTTTCAAGCAACTAATTATACAATTTTAAAATTTATTTGTGTGCATGGATAGATAATTTTCAAGTAATCTTAAAACTTTTTCAGATAAATGAATTGTAGGCAAGCTATTTAACCATCCCAATATTGTTTGATAAATGAGCGGCATATAGCTATTCTTAGCTGAAAGTAAAGAATTAAGCTTTCTCTCTGAAAAGATTGATTAGGCAATAGAATTTTCAATTGTCCATAACAATTGATCCTTATCAATGGGTTTCTGTTAATTACTTTCTATTATCTTAATATAATTTATTTTATTATCTCAACATTCACAGCTGTGTCACAAACTTTAATGAGTTCCTTATATAATTAAGTAAAGCTAATAAAAACCATCAACATCTAACACTTTAATAACCTGGAGAAAAACTATGGTCTATTTATAATCAACAGTTTATGAGTTTGATTCTTTGATGTACATATAGAAATACATCAAGAATTCGATTGAATGCTTAAATATAAAAAGAGATAAATCAAATAGTCCATTTACTTTGTCTGTAGTGCCTATTTTTGTGCTACAGCACAGAAATAGGATGTTTTAATATTCCTAAGTATATGACATCTCCCTCAACAAAGTTGAAGATTACATCATATGCTTTTGTTTTTATGGTTAGTTTATTACTCTCTACCTCTGGTAAGGTAGAGGAAATTGAGAATGCTCTGATGAAGACTGCTGGACAGTAGAAACTGTCAGGAAAATAAAAAAGTTTTGTTAAAAAAATTTTTTTGCATTAAAGTGTATATGAGAGGAGATATTATAAGCAATATATATGAATATATGAAGAAATGCAAAGAAAGTGAAGGAGAAGAATAAGAACTTATCAGTTCACTATGCTATGAATAAGTTTATATAATTTATTTATCAAGTTGCAATTTAGGTACCCAACAGGTTTAAGCCCTGATTTAAGTATGATAAGCAAAGTTTTGCTTACATAATGATAAGCAATAAGCATAAATGTTTACTTATAGTTTTTATACTGATGCTCAAGGATGAGTGTATGTAAATCATAAAAGCATGTGACAGGAAGTTTGTTTCCTTCTTTACATTACATAATTAGTGGTATATAAAAAGACTATTTATTACAGTAGGTACCTATTTAGTAACAATAAAAAGATGCTTAGCTGAATTATTTATAGGATGCCTATTTTTAAAAAAATTAAGTTTACATAAAAATTATCAGCTATTATTAAAAAAAATCCAAATTTATAATTGGATTCAATTCAGGTTATGGATACAACTTTCACATTCATTAATTATTAAACCAAAAAGGTGCACTAAAAAAAATTAAGATTTTTTTTTAAATAAAAGAATTTTAATTTTTTTAAAAAAAGATCCTGAATAGACATATAGAAAAAAATATAAACTTTATTTTCAATCATTACTAAACAAATTGATCTCATTCTCTTTTTCAAAAAAAACTTCAAACATAATAGAGGTCAGCACTATTATTAATGGATGGAGTTGATCTGATATTGGAAAGACTACCAATAGAAACTTTCAACCCATATTTCCTTTAAAACTATTATACACATTGAAGCTTGATATATTGGTTAGTATATCTGTTATTTCTACAATTGGGTATTTGAATCCATGCAAATTTTGGACATTTTCTTAAATAGTTAAAAAAATGTAAGCAAGCCTAGAATTTGTTTTGAATAATTAGTCTATAAACAATCCAAGTAATCTCTCAATCACTGGCTATTAAATGGGTATATAGGTTTTTATCTGAAGAGTAAAGGTCCCAAATTAATGTAAGTTAAACAAAAAAATACAGCCTATAAAATAAAAAATAGATTTTGATTGTAATACAATGCAGCCATTATTATTTCTTAAGGAGACATCTTAATTCCAAGGGCTTTGAAATCATGATTTATATTCACCTTTAAGAAATTGTAGAACATTTATTAAAACCATAGTACTGGAAAGCATAAATAATATTAATAGTCTGTAACAAGATTCAAGACCATATAAAATCATGATAGTCTTTAACAATCATCCTACTGTGATGTTGGATACAAAGCGAAATCATCACAAGTTTTTGGTAAATTGAAGATAATACATCCAATACTGTGAATTTGAACTGTTACATGCTTTGTGCCATTTGTTACAGTTTTACAGGACAGATTTGAGAACTAAATGTTCAATAATTATTCATATGACTTATTTATCTTACATTTCACATATGATAAACAGAGCAAAACTCTCCATACAGTATTGCCACCTGTGCTAAACAGAGTAATCAATGGATGCCAGAAGGCTTGTGCATAAAATCCCTATCTAATGCCTACTCATCCAATATCCCCAGACTAGTTTCTGGCTTGTGGCCTTCGTCAGTGAGGAGCTTTGGATCTGAGAGCACTGTATCTAGATCTTAGGATCCAATGCAACCCTCACTGACTAAGGCCACAAGCCAGAAACTAGTCTGGGGATATTGGATGAGTAGGCATTAGATAGGGATTTTATGCACAAGCCTTCTGGCATCCATTGATTACTCTGTTTAGCACAAGTGGCAATACTATATGGAGAGTTTTGCTCTGTTTATCAACAATTAATGTGCTAGTATAGGAAATGTGATCATGTGATTTCACATATGCTTTTGGAAATTGTCCAAAACTCCTTACTGATGAAAGCTATGAGCTAGAACCTAGTCTGGAGATGTGAATTACAGCACTGGCATCTTGTGTTTATTAAATACTTTAACGTATAACAGATAACATCAGAGTTGAGTAAAATACATTTTCTGCAATGAAGTCAATCACTTCTTGTGATTGACTATCACGTGATCTCTTGAGATACTTATCATTTCCATTTTCAATATCCTTAAACAAATAAAAATAGATAACTAATGTGTTGTGGGAGAAGGTTTGATTTTTTAGTTATCATTATATATTGATATTAAGTATTGCAATATATTACTAATACATTGGACATGCAATTCAAGATCCAAAAATAAATAAAAGCTAATATTTTTGTAATATGATTTATATAATACTGTATGTTTACACAAATATCGTACAAAACATAAAACAATTTCTATGCAATTTAACCAATTCAGATGTCTGTTGAATTGTTACAATCTAAAATGTATCTACTCTACATTAGATACATTTATGCTAAGTGTTTATCAGCAGATTTTTTAATATAATAGGAATAACAAGTTTTCTATATATAATAATAGGTGGCAGCATAGAGATTCTTAACTTCGTTTAAGAAGAAGCTACAGTACATCATATCACATCCGTATGCAAATAATTAACATACTAAAAAGACCATGTTATGTTATATTGAATGCTATAGTAAAATTTATCAGTGGAGTTTTATAAAGAAACAGTTCAAACATCTAACAGTTATCATTATACTTCAGATAGTATACTGCTATAAAATCGCCATTCCTGAGTGATTGGTGTCTAGTTTTTGCATTTGCCAGCAAAGTCTAGAATTCAAAGCTAGAACAGTGGATTTAAACATCTAGCAATCATTTTTTTACACCTTTATATAATTCAAGCAAATAACTTGAAATTAAAAAAATAACCCTACGGTTTAAAATAAAAAGGGAAGGCTGCCTGTCTGAAATTGGACATCCAATACCATGTGGTGACCATTGATTATTTAAATTGATAATAGATACCTCTACAATTGGTTGAAAATGACCCCTCTTGGGAGTATATGAAAACCATGTGATGTTGGGATATAGACATGTAACAATTTGATTCCGTCATTTCACTTATTAGACTTTAAAAAAAGTCACTCTCATTCAAAAACAATGTTAACAAATATATTTATTCTTAAAACATAGACTAAATTTCACTTTTTTCTTTCTCTTTATTTCTTTGAACTACTAATCTTTGAATAAAGGTTCATCCTTACCTCTGCAAAAAAAAAAAAAAAAAAAAAAAGTCGGGGGGGGGGGGGTAAAAAGACTTGTCTGAATTTAAATTGAATAGCTACAAACTATTTGCGAGAATCAGTAATTTCATTGTCATTTAAAAATATAATTCAATTTGCATATTGCTTATTCTAAATGGGCTGTGGGAAAAGAGATGACACAACTGTCTAGCTAATAAAACTGTTGAAAACAGAAAAAAAAAAGATTGATTTTATTTCAAAAGGAAAGAAAATGAAAACTGTAGTATAGTTTAAAAATAAGAATATACTGGAAAATTTTAAATCCAAAATGTGAGCTACGGCCATATGCAATTTGCAATGCGAGTTTGTGCTGTTCTTTTACAAATTTTTATTTTTTTGAGTAGAAATAATAATAATTTAAATCAAATGCTTATTAGATATTTTAATTCTATTACTAACTGATAATAAATAATGTTGATATTATTACCTGGTGTTTTTTATATTACTGTATTCTCACATATTTTTTAAATATATATATATCTCAAAGAAGCACTCTCTCTTTTAATCCAATATCCATGGTGGAAATGTATATTATTAAGGCCCAATTAATTCCATTCACCTATAATGGTTCATCTATTAAGATGGAGCCTTTTGTCAAATATTTTTTTAATGTGGCCCTTGGATTGCTTAAGGTTAGATGGCCCTGGTCTAAGAGATGTTAGTTTTTCTTTAAAATTGATTGTTAGAAATGAATATGTTAACAAATGATCACAAAAATCTGATGCAAAAAATAAAAAATTGAAAATGCAGTAATCTAAAACAGGGGTGGCCAACTTTTGTGTTCATAAGATCTACTTTTTATTTTAAAAATGTGTTGCGATCGACTTGTTGTCATAGGCGATCGACTTCATGTCATAGGTGTAGTCTAAGTGGAGGGAGGTGTGAAATATATATTATTTTTATATATCTATCTAGTAAAAAATAACAATTATTTAACGGGCCAAAAAACTCATGTCCGGGGGAATTAAAGCAACATGAGTAATTATTAACAATATTTATTAATTCCAATTAGCTACATTAAGTGAAGATTAAAAATATTGTTTTCAATAATGATAAGACTTAGTGGACTTCACCTATCTAAAATTTAAAAAAAAATTAGAACAAAAACGAAAATAACAAAAAAAAACTTGAAAATCTTGACCAAAATTGGCTTTGTGATCGACTTGTTGGACACCCCTGACCTAAAAGATATTTTGATGTTTTTTTGACAGTAAAAAATGATGATGATGATGATAACTTTCCATTTGTGTTCAGCACAATATATATATATTAGAGTTCATTTATCTTTTTTGCGTGTATGTGGTCATGTGTATTGATTATATAGGATGGAATGGATGACTGAAGGGGAGCTTGAATGCCTGTTCAAATGCTGTCTAATATTTGTAATAGTATATTTAAGCATCATCAAGCCCCATCTATAGCAATTTTAAACATATCATCACTCAATCATTAAGCAGATGAAAACGGAATAATTTTGTGTATGGCTTGAATTAATTATTAAGCTAGCAAGTATGGACAATAATATATAGAAGATTCAATATCAAATTCACAGAAACATTTCTACAATGTGATTTAAATTAAGATATTTAATTCAATTCACTACAGATAGCTCTTGGAGATTTTAAAGCCACCTAAATTATAACATATTAATTGGTACAATTTCAATTATACTGTTACATATTTACAACAAATTGGAAAATCATAAAAGTATATGTATTAAAATACATATGTAAAGATTCTATCTTGTGACTGTGTGAATCAAATGTTTAATTAAATTTAATATAGACAGTTCTTGGAGATTTTATTGAAGCCTAAAATATTAATACTATTATATATATAAATTCAAAACCGCCTAACACTATACTAGTAATAAATAAAATACAAAACCATAAAACAATAAGACTATATTGAATTAGGTCTATTTTGTGTTTCTTCTTTTGAAGCTTTTAATAAAATAAATGTTTTTGTTTTAGATGATAATTGTGTTTTTGATAGTTTAGACATTGAAATATGTATCAATCAGTTGATAGATTAAAAAGTATTGATGTTTTTCTTTCAGTTTTAAAAAAAATTTGAATGTTTTACTGCAGATAAAATTAAGGTTATTCATGGTTTGCTTTTGCTGTTAGAGGATTCAATGTATTTTATGTGTAATGATGTGTTTTATAAAATTAAAGAGGGTTGGGTTATTGGTTATGTTATTTCTCCTTTAATGTGTTCTGTCTATATTAATTTTTTGGAATGTAGTGTTATTAACCAATTTTCGTTTTCTTTAAAATTATTTGTTAGGTATGTTGATGTTTGTTTGTTTGTTATTCAGAAAGAAAAATTAGAGGAGTTGTTAGATGATTTGAATGCTTTGATTGTATTGAGGGTGGTAGTTTTGATTTTGTAAAATTAAAATTTTTGGTGTTGAGAAGGTTGATAATGTTTTATTTTGTAATCATTTTATAAAACCTATGAATTTGAGAAATATGATTAGACCAGCTAGTTATCAGCCTTTTACAAATAAAAAATATCTTTATTGAATTTTTGCTATAGGAATAGAAGGCTTAATAATTGTAGTAATAATGCTGATATTCAAAAAAGTCAATTTTCTGCTGATTATGAAGAATTAGAAATGTATTTATTAGAAATGTATTTAATAGTAATATTTATAGTCATGACACTTTAGATCAAATTTTATGGTTAGTAAAGATAAAGAGTTTATGTCTTTACCATTTAAGTCATCAATATATAATTTGGTTTATAAGAATAGTCATTTGTTAGGAGGAATGAAGGTTGCATGGAAAAAAGATCTGATGTGAATTCTTTATAGAATGGTTCAAAACAGTCAATTGATAGTAAATCTATTCCTGGTATTGTTTATAAGATTCCTTGTAGTTCTAGTAAGATTTATATAAGTCAGAGTAAATTTAGCCCTAATGAAAAGATTACAGTTTATATAAATAGAGTTAAACATAGGTATCATAACTCAACTTTATATATTCATGATTTGAATACAGATCATAAAATATTATTTGACAATGAAACATTTATGAAAAGAATGAATTAAAAAGAATGAAAGAAACTTTAATGATACAACTTCTCGCATCTGAGGCTATCAATCTTATGAAGACATCTTTTGATATAAAGGGAAATTGATTTTTGAAATGAATTATAAGAAGGTTTATTTGTTTTGTATATATATGTTGTTTCTTTAGTTTGATTTTCACTTGAGAAGGTCTATTTGTTAGTAGATAAAACCATGATTGTGTAAGGATTTTAGCAAAATTTGGATTTTTATCTAGTATTGTATTGTTTTATGGTTTTGTATTATATATATATATATATATATATAAAGATGAAAGTAAACTACACTTCCAGGAGCTATGAAAAATCAGCACTCCATATCAATTAAACTAAAATATAGTTTACATCATCTTTGTCTTATATTTACATCTCATGATCACCATTTCCTAACCTTATACAAGTTGTTAAAGCAGTAGCAACTTCTCTATATAATGGTGCCACCCAATGTAAACCTTAGGTATCAGTGGACGTAAGAAGGTTTGTGCATAAAGTTGCTATTTAATGCCTATTCATCCAATATACCCAGATTAATTTCTAGCTTGTGGTTTTCATCAGTAAATGAGCTTGGATAGAAAACATTATTGTATTTTCATCTTCAGCTGATAGCTTTATAGTTAACTAAATAGTTAAAATGTTGCTTCTGGAGAGTTACATTTGATCCTAAGATCTATATGCAGTACTTTCTCAGATTCAAGACAGAAAGCCACATGATAAAAACTAATTTGAGGATATTGGATGAGTAGTCACTAGATAAGGATTTTATGCACAAATCTTCTTGCATCCATTGATTACTAAGTTTTGTGTGGTTGGCACTACTATATAAATTTGCTACCATCTTACATTTACTGACATGGAGTGTTGTTTATCGATAGTTATTGGAAGTGTATTTTATTTTTGTTTAATTTGCATATGACAATTAAGACAAAATTAAAATATGCTGATTTCTCACTACAATCTCCAATGCCTATGGTATCTTTGCTCCACCATGTTTTAGCCTCAACACCAACAACACAAAAGTTCTTTATCTACTGACTCTTTTTCTTGCAGACCTCTTTTTAATTTCTTTATTATCACAAGTTTATTAATAATTTGATGTGTCCTTTCATTATAAAGTTCTATTACCCATAGAAATATGTAGCATTTTATTCTTATTTTTACTACATGCATGAATTATGCTGCTACTCATCATCAAGGACATATAAAAACACCAATTACTTCTGTTAAAGATGTTCTATTTTGTTATGTAAACCTATTACTAACTTTCCATCATAGACATGTTGATATGAAGATTTTCATGGGTTACAGATATAAATAATTCATTTTTTGATTTCATCCATATATGATTTTTACTAAAAATATACAGATATTTTGACTTGCTCACACACAAGTCATCTAATGGGTGTTGAATAGAATACTATAAAAATGTTTGTAGAAGGACTGTAAACATTGATTTTATAATAATGTTAATGTTTCACCATTAAAAAAAAAACAGTTATATAAAATTGAAAAATAAAATTATTATCAGAAACTATTCAGATTAATGTGGATTAAAAAAAATGACAACAACTTCCAAATAGACAGAAGTTTGCATGGGTTATCACATCAGCTGATGCAATTTGGTCATTGAACATCTCAATGGCTTTTCTAATGTTACATTGGTGGAGAGAATCACATCAGGATAGGCTCCTGGTGTTAGAGAAAATAATATTGTAACCTAAACACATAACATGGAGTGATAATGCTGATGATGATGAGTGTTGTTCAACTGCATTAACATGTTCAACTCTTCTAGTATTGATATGATAATTGCTTGCACCTATATAAGAAGCTTCACAAATGCCATATGAAATTTCACAAATCCTTAGATTTGGATAGAATATTATAATTTTTTTTTATTTAGCACAGGATGGCACTACTGTATGGAGAGAGTTTTGCCTTGTTTAATAAAAATCATACATCAATGAACCCACTATATATATATATATATATGTTAAATGATTTCAAAAACAAGTTTTATAACTTCAATTTGATAAAAAAAATATAATACTCAATCACTAGCAACAGAATCTAGCCACAGCATTTCCCAATATTTGCCTTGATAGCATCTTCCTTTCATGATTTATTTTTTATAATGCCAATATTATAAGATGCTACTATATATTAAACAAACCTAAATATATTATAAATATGTCTATGTAAAGCTCAAAACATTTTTTAATCATTGTCTGCAGGTAGCTTCCATAAAACTAAACCTAGGATTCATATCCCATATCACAACTGTATTGTATAGTTTATGCTCTAAAGATGAATACTTTTTACCATCTCACTTTAAGATGGGGACTTGTAAAGTGATAAGAGTTAGAGTCAATAACTGAACAATATTTGACATTTATCTATAACAGTTACCGAACAACAATTTAAAACAAAATTTTAAGACTGTTTGTTACTTGAAAATAAATCTTTCTGGATTTGAATCCAAAGTCATGGATATTTTGACATTTGAATCCCAGGTCAAGAGTCTTTCTGAATTTAAACTCCAGATCATAGTCCTTTCTGGATTTAAATCCCAGGTTATGTATGAGTCTTTCGAAATGTGAACTCCAGGTCATGGAACTTTCTGGATTTGAGGCACAGGTTCTGAATTTAAACCCTCGGTCATGAGTCATGCCTCTTAAAGGCAGTTTAAGATCACATTTGTAGAAGTATTTATTTTAACTAGACTGTCTGTCTATTCACATATTCTAATCTTTACTTCAGTTTCTACATAAACTTTTTAAAAAGTAATATTTCTAACCTTTTTTAATACAATTATTATAATATATATTCACTCACAATTGTCTACAATCAAAACAAAATTATAGATGGGCCCATTAAAAATGAATTTACCGATAAAAATACATTTGAATTTAATAAACTTTTTCTTACATAGTCATAAAAAAAAACATATATATAATTCAACAGAAGACATTTAAAAAATCCATATATTAGAAATTGGTTTTAACTTTTTTTCAGATTTCAGAAATCTTCTTTTTTTATATTGACATATGAATTTATAGAAGGTAAAAAAAAAAGACTGTTTCAAGTGTTAAGCAAGATTTAATAGTAAATTTTAAAAACATTTTACGACCACGAATTCACTATTTATGTTAGTTTTATACATATAATCCTTTTCAGAAATACCAATAATTGTTTTGCTTGTATTTTTTATTTGTTAATGTAAATGTTTTAAACAACATGGCTTTCAGCTTATGTAATAATTCATATTTTAAAAATAAATCGCAGTTATATATTAAACAAATGATTATAGATTTTTTTTTAAAAATGTAAATGACTCCGACAATGCATTTCGACTGTAGCCGATCAGTTGTTTGTAACCGTTTATTTAACAAGTAGTAGGTGTATAATATTTGTAAATATATATATAAGATTTGGCATACCTTAAAACAAACAAAACTCTCTATAAGCCAGAGTAATCAATGGATGCCAGAAGGCTTGTGCATAAAATCCCCATCTAGTGCCCATCCATCCAATATCCCCAGACTAGCTTCCGGCTTGTGGCCTTCGTCGGTGAGGAGCCTTGGAGCAAGCATAAGAAATAGTGATCATGTAATGTTTATTTGGCATATATGTAAAAAGGGTATTGTAACATATATGTTAATAAATGTTAAATATATTTAATATCTTGGTTGAGAAAATACTACAATTCTTAACATAAACATAATTACTATTTGTAAATAATGTATTTATCTGAACATTGTATTTATATATGAGTGTTGACTTTGTGATACATTGATATAATAATAAATAGTATATCGTCACAAAGGTACAAAATGGAATGCGTAATCTACTTTGACTTACTACTGAGTTTTCCATGAGACATAAGTAATCAATGGATAATCAGATTGTAGCAGTCAAATTGAATTCAAACTAGTTTGTAGTTTCTGTACATTGTCAGCAGAAAGCACTATTCTGTACTATGACAATCCAGTAATCATCTTTATTTCCATTATGTTATCCAACCTAAGAGTACAGTTTATCAATTTCTGAAGAAAGCTAATAACCAGAAAGTAGTTTGTGGATCAGTTCACACTATACTCAAATATCCGTTGATTATTTTTGTTTATATGGATTGCTCAAAAGTAAGAGTAACATAAAGTAAATGTAACAGAGAAAGAATTGGGTTATCTTATATTCAGATGTAAAATAAAGTATCACTGCCTATTTTATTTTGTTTACAATGTATCTATCTTGTACTGATGTTACTTTATATTAACCATATGTTCAATATGTTTTTTTTTTATTCTTGCCATTTAATGTTTTATTTTTAATAACAATGAAACTATAATTTAGTTTTCATCAATGTTACTCATATAATTATGGTATAAAAATGAAGAGGCTCAATTTATTATATAAATATAATATATACATATATTGTACTTGTTTAATTGTTATATATACATGGTTATAAGTGTGTATATATGCTGTACATACATTTAAATCATTAAGCAAAAAAATACACTTGTAAACTATTACCTCGTGGATTATAAAACACATTATACAATAATTTAAATTAAAAATATTTAGCAAACTAATAACAAGATAGATTTCAAAGAACAAAAGAAAAACAACAGTTAATAAGAAAAAAACTTTCATGTAGAATTAATTGATAAGCGAAGTACCTGAAGATGATTAGCTGACCAAAACCTTTCAACACAACAAGGTTAATATCCCAGAGAATCTTCATACTATGGATGTAAATTAAGCCTAGCATCTTTTGACATGTCATTCAAGTCATATAACTGTAAACTTTTTCCATTCAAATATATATAGTCATATTTTACTATTATTTATTGTATTGAAATTTGGTCAAATTATATATATATATAATCGTTAAAATCAGTCCATACTTAGACAATCCCAGTATCAATAACAATGACCAATCTCAACCTGTCGATAAGGCTACCTTCTTTTAACAACAAGGAAGTCTAAATAAACTAAATATAACCTGTTCTGAATGCACTGCAGTTATAATTTTCAAATTGCACCAAAAGTATTACTTAAATAATTGTAATAATACTCAAAGATATATATATATATGGGTGTGTGTTAATAGGGGATTTGACATACAGGGATTTTCAGATTATATTCATCCTCCATTTCATCTCAAACAACCTGTATACATGACCACACACATGTGAAAAAGACAGCCGATCCTCAATACACATATTTCATACTGAACCAGCATTCATCAGTTGGGCCAGGTCATAACCTTCCACACATATATACAATTAGTGTTCAGATTAGATTAAGATAGCAATTCCTTAAACATTAATGGATAAGCTTTAATCTTCTCACCCTTCCCACAATTCAATCATCCATTTCATTGACAAACCAATGATGGAATGCTCAAAGCCCTTAGTAGATTTGATATTGTACTAATATCAAAACCCTCATATTATTGGACCATTAAGTATCCATTTATATTAATAGAAGAGGGATGGCTAGATCTATACTTTGATGTAAACTATTTCCAAGGCTATATGTAGTTAACTTAATTATTCAGTATGCTGGATGTTTACTATAGTAAGAGAGGGATTTGAACTTTGAATTTCAGACTATATTCATGCTCCACTCCATCACAAATAATCAGTACATATGATCACACCCATGTGAAAAAGATAGATGATGCCTAATATACATAATTCATGATGAACCAGAACTCAGCAGTTGGCCAAAAACATAATTCCCGCACATGTATACATTCCCTACATTGGCATGATTACAATATGAAATCCATCAAGAAAGGGATTTGAGCATTATACATTGATTTTCCAATAAAATGAATGACTAAATTGTTGGAAGGGTGAAAAGATTGAAGCTTGTCAGTTAAAATTTAAGAAATTGTTATCTTAATATAAACCCATATGTGTGGGGGATTATGATCTGATCCAACTAATGAGTGGTGGTTTGACACAAAATACATATATTGGGGATTATTTACCTTTTCCACATGTGTGGTCATGTGTAATGGTTGTTTGAGATGGAGTAGAAGATGAATATAAACTGAAAATTTTAATTTCAAATTCCTCTATTTACTATAGTAAATATTCAGTATACTGAATGAACAGGTTAATTATATATGTATGATCTATCTGCATATATTTTATCTACACTATAGTCATGCTGCATAAAATCACTTGGTTTAGTAATATATAAATGCACAGGTATGTATGTATATAAAAATATAGATAGTACAAATTAAACTTATTAATTCATTATTTCTAATGGTAAAAAAAGTTTTTCTTTTTATTTTTTAAAAATATATATTACTTCTTTGACCACCCATCATAAGTTTGTTTTTACAGATTATCCCTAATTAATTGTAAACATCTTAAAAATACTCCAGCAAGTTTTCATTTTCTAATCTATAAAGGTTTTTATAGTTTACTTTTTTTCAAACTAAAATCATCTATGAATTAATCCTTTGTTTTTAGACTTTTAATTCAAACAAAAATTATTTACTTGATTTACTTTTAAACTAGAGATTTTAACTATCATTTTCACTAAAGAGTTTAACTTTTAACAAATAAAACTGAAAGCAGTCATTTAGTATTTTACTTTATTCTAGTTTTCATTCAATAATTTAGTCTAAAATTATTTACCTTTAAAACCAGCTGATATTTGTAAGTACTTTATATACATGATGCAGCATTTATCTGTGTTTCTTTACATATTGATAAAACTGTATATAACATGGTAATATTTTGGTAAGCTAGTCTCTTCTAAAACCATAGCCAGGTATGTTGTCATCTTTGGGAAAGGTATAATCTGGTAACTGTTGACATTTAATCACATCCATTTAGCCTCTATTATTTGATGGACTTCAGTCAAGCCAGCCATCTAATACACATGGGCAATAGAACCCAGAAAAGGAAGCAGGCCTTTTACTTACATTTGAATCCAAACTCTACTTTTGTGAACTAGCACTGGTTGGATATAATGTTTGTTGCATTACATTGTAACTTCATAGACATCATGCTTTCATTCAGCAAAAAATAAAATAATTGAAAGGTTTTATCATTTAGGAGATCATAAGAAGTTTGAGTGCTAGAAATGTCAAAACTGAAATTAATTGACCACCTTACACTTCAGATTTAACAGTTTACCATTACACTTAACCATGCAGGGCATAGCTGATTCAATCCGAAGGGATTTAAGAATTTATTAAAAGGAGTGGGTAATTATGATCAATAGTAAGATTTTAAAAACAGAAGAAATTTGTAAAGGATTTTATTAGAAAAAAGTCATAAAATTGGTTTGGAAAAATTATAAAATTATTTTGCATGCATTATTAGTTCAAAATCTCTGGTTCAAACATATTTTTTGGATTTGTTTTTTAAAATTTTTAAAATAGATCTTTTAACTTATCATTGTAAAACCAAACCCTGAATAAGAGAAAACAACAGATAATTCCCTGCAATTATGATTCCTAATTTATTGGTATTTAGTGAATGTTTTTTTCTTTTATTAAATGCATTTATTTAAGTCAGCATTTCTTTTTGTTGTTGGTATCAATCAAACAAGTTAGAATATCTGTTTATTTGTTTCAATTAATTAAGTTAGAATCTTTGTTTGTCCGTTTCATAGTTTATTTGGATAAAATTTCAAAATTGAAGTTGCAATGCAATATCACCCTAAAATATTTTAGGTAGGTTCCCTAATTGCTTAACTCTATAGGGGATAGTGAAATAAAATTTAAATATTTTGATATCAAATTTCAAAGATGTTGATATCATTTGAAGTTTTCAATAATGCACATGAGAGAGCAGTATATATATATATATATATATATATATATATATATATTATTGGGGAATATAAAGTTAAGTATGGTAAATATATATATATATAATTATTTGGATACAGTCTTAAGTAATCAGAGAAATTGCTTGAATAAATGAGAAAAAAAGATAAATGAAGCAAAAAAATAAAATAAAAGGATTGATAAAGAAATTAACAGTGTTTTCATATAATAAATATGATGTAGATAGAATTCTATGAAAGGCCGTGATAGTATCAGAGATAACATATGGCAATGATGCATTGTGTTAGTAAATGGGTGTTAGATTACTTAGAAAAAGTACAAAGAGAAGTAGAAGACATGCATTATATGCAGATGTGTGGACAGCAAAAGAGACCATTCAATGAGACATGGGCTGGTCAAGTTTTTATATGAGAGATGCAAAAAGCAAAATGAAAATGTTCAGTAGATTGCAATTTATGGATAATAAGAAAATAGCCAAATAGTATTTGAGTTATGAATAAAGAACAGGCAACAAGATGGGTGAGAAAGGTAGTATGGAATGCAGAAGATTAGGATAAAAAATTTATGTCAGTATACTTATACAAAAGGTGGGATAATTGTGTTAGGAGAATTGTTGAGTGTTATAGTGGCAAGGAATAGAATAGAAGAACAGGTGCATTAATAAAAAAAATAAGGAGTTAGAGAGATGGAGAACTAATATGAAGAGTAAAAAAAGTTAAATATATATAGAAGTAAACATAATATTGGGTATGAGTTAATTTATGATAATAGCAAGAAAAATAGTTTATTGTTTAAGGCTCAAACAGGATCTTTAGCAACAAGCAAATATAAACATAAGTGGAATAATGTGGGTGATTTACTCTGCACGTTGTGTAAGGAAAGCATAGAAAATATTAGGAATTTGTTAATTGAATGTAAATTCCTGCATACAGAAAGTGTACAAATAATAAAGTTGTGGAAGAATAAAATATAAGCAAAATCATTATACAAAAAGTGGGTTCTTGGTTTTTATGCTGTGTTTGAGAAAAGATAAGGGAAATTTAAATATAAAGGCCATGGAGTTTACAAAGATTATGTTGTGGAAATGGGATAGAGATGAATTTGAGAAAAGCTTAGGGTGGAGAATGGAAAGAGAAGATAAGGTGGCAAACATGTTTCTCTGGATATAGTGGCTGAGAGATTCCTTACTCTGATAAAAGAAAAGCCACAATGCATCACATTAAAAAACAACATTATATTAAAAAGTATCTTAACCCCATCTTTTAAAACTGAAATAAAAACATTTTTTTTTTTTTCATATGTCAAAGCATCGGCAGGGAAGCGAATTGTGCTAACCACTCGGCCACCAATGCTTGACAAATCTTGAGTATAAAACTAATTGTAAGTGAGTATTATTTAATACATATAATTTTATTTTCAATTTTAATGCTAAAAATGGAAAAATAATAGATATAATTTTTTTATTTATTTATTTACTTTGGACTAAAAATACACAAAATAACTATTTCTTCTATATTTAACATGAAATGAAATTGGTGGGCAGAGGTCCAGAAATTAATTAAATCAATTCCTTGTTATAAAAAATAGGGACTGACTTAATTAATTTCTGGATACCCACATCGTCTTGTTTTTTATTTAAAGTTAAATATAAAAAGCCCATTTGTGATTGAAGAAACAATTATTTTGTGTGTTTTAGTACAAAGTAAATACGTAAAACATTTATTATAAAATATTTCTATATCTATTATTCCATTAGTAGATGTGTGTACAAACTCATATTATTTATTGCCAAAAGTTAAAAATCGCCTTTAAAATTTTGTTTGGATAATAGAAAATTTTGAATAATAGCTTTTCAGATTAATGGTATTTTAACCATATTTTAAATTATTTATAATAAAAATGTATGCAGATTTGATTGCCAGAGTTTTATTCATAATATAAGCAAACTAATTATAATGGGTCACATATATACGAACAGTAATAGCATTTAATAATGAGCAACTTAATTATTATAAAATGTGTGTGAATATATAATATTTACATGTTGCTTTCTAATTAAAAAAACAACTTATCCATGCGAAAAGTTATTCCATTAGGACTATGATTTAACAATGAGAAACATGAAAATATGAGATTTGAAAAATCATGAATTCGTGACCAAAGAAAATAAATAATAGATGCACAAAAATGACATATGCATAACCAATAGATAACATTTATATGTAGAAGTTCATAATATGTGTGCATACGTACACAAATATATATATATATACACAAAATCATTATTTATGAATAATTATGTCATTAAAACAACATATTAAGTGAATTTAATATTCAATATAAAAATACTATATTTATTTCACACAATCAAATTGACTTTTGTTATATAATAGTGGTGGCCAAAACTTTAACCTCAAGGTGTCTGGAAGTTGACTGCAAAGCTGACATGAACATTGACAAATTATAGTGATAAATTCAGAGCTTATTTGAATATAAAAAATAAAAAAATAAAAAATTCAAAATTATTCTCATTTAAAAATAGTTAAATTTGAAATAACATCTGTTGTTATTGTCGATCTCAAAAATAAACCAGGTTGGAAGAAGCTGAAATGAATTAAATTATTTTTGTGCAACACTAGAGGAGAAATGAAAATAACTTGTCCTGGAAAACAAGGATTGTAATGAACTGGTTTAAAACAAAGAAGTTGTAAACTTTTTAAAAGACTTCGTACAGTAATTTAATAATTGTAATTTAATAAATATTTTGTAAACCTACATGGGCAAATTGTAATAATAGAGGGAGCGAGGTAATTTAATAGTAGTCATAACAAATGTTTTCAATAGTTCATATCTTATTGAAAAAATATTCATCAGTTTGTATCTTCTAAAAATGTCACCAATATTTATTTCTGAGTACTTAAAAAGCCCTTATTAAAAAAAAACACCAATTCGTAAGTACATTCTAAAAAACCCAGGATTTTGAATCATTATTTGTTTTTGTTCCGGTTTTCATTCCAGCAAAATGTTTTTTTTTCTCCTAGTTTCCGGTTCAAAGCCCTGAAAGAAACGTAGTCATCCTCAGGTACACTTTCACCAAAAAAATCACCCCCAACATCTAAAAGTTTAGTTATCCCTGATATACAAGCAAGAGCAAATACTGAATGCCAAATATTTGCGAAAAATGATTGTTTCAATGAATTTTGTTTTTGAATTACTGTTAGTGGGAAACTGTTGCACTTCATCCAAATGACTCAAAATCTTAATTTATTTTAAAATATCATTTCAAGAAATAATACTAGTGAAACAGTTTTGTTTGCAATTGCAAGGAATTGCTTGTATTTATTAGAAAAATGACAATAAATATTTATTTCTGCTGGTAAAAATAAGAGCCAAAATCTACTTAATTTATTTATTTTATCTGATGTATATTTATAGTTATTCATTTAGGTTATTTTGTGTATTACATGGAAAATTGACATTAATCTGTGTCATTTGTCTGATTTACATAGATTATTTTATCAATCCATAAATTATTATTTATTTATCTCATGATCCCATCATTTGAACTGTGTATGAGTCCTTTCTCTGAGCTGAGCTACTTCTTAGAATGTTGACAGTGAAATAAAAGGGATTATAAAGCTGAAGTCAGCACTTATTTGGTTGTGTGTATTGATAACTCTTCTGTAAGGGAATAATTTTTTTTTTTTAAATTGTTGTTATATAAGCAAAAGCAAATACTGAATGCTAAATATTAGCAACAAATGATTGTTTAAATACTGTTTATTTGATACATATAATATCAGTTGCCAAAAGCTAATCTAGTCCCCAATTTGAAATTAAATCACTATGAGATTTAAAACGGCATCAAAGAAAATGGCAGCTGCTTATACTGAAAAATGTATACAACTTTCCAATTAATTTATAAATTTTAATGCTTTTAACTTTGGTCCTGCTTATTGTTATTTGGCAATAACATATCAGTAAAGTAGTATATAGTGAGTCATCTTAAATATACTACAGTATTTATCGTATGTTAAATAAATCAGTAATAAATCACATATAACATAGTTGTCTAATTTAGATTACACTGGAACTTTACGAATTAGCTATTAATATCTAGATATGTATTTACTGACCAGTAAGCTGTATTAATCATGTGTCTTATTTGGTAAGAAAAAAAAAAACCAAATCTGCTTGTGGTAAAAAGTTTCCAAGATTCTTCTGTCATGGGCCTAGCAAATGAATATGCTAAAAAAAACTGAATAGCTATTTTTATAAATTAGCATATGAAAAAGTATAACATTTTTAAAACACTTATAATATATATATATTAAAAATAATATATAGATGATCATAATTAATTGATTCCATAAAAAAATATAAAAAATATCAAGATAAATGGGAAGGAAATGTTCATAGAAATAATATTAGTAATATTTTTGTGTCACAATCAAATTGTTTAAGCTTCTTTTATATATTGTTATATAAGTTTAATCCAAGTAAAAATATTAACATTGTGTTGCACATACATTTATTTTAAAAATTTGTGCAGATTAATAAATGAAAGCTTTAAGTTTTACATATTAACAATAATAATAAACAGGAGTTATGAATTTAAAAATAATGATAATTGTAATTCACTATAAATTTTAATTATAAACATACACTTAGATATAAATAATATAATCCTCCCCCCCCCCAAAAAAAAATGAAGTGTTGTTTTGTTTTTCATGTAATTTTTGAGATAAAATTTGCCAATATCAATTTTACACTCAAAGTTGAAAGCAAACGTAGAAAGTGAATAATTTTCTTTAACACAACTAAGGATGTCGTTTTTAAATGAGACTTTCAAATAATTACTTATAAAGATTTTCTAGTATTTGTTAATATCCAGTTCTTTTCTGCAAACTAATAATAACCTTTTTTGTTGCCCCATAGGCCTTTTAAAACCAAAAGCATGTTTTGCAGTATTTAAGTGTTCAATAATTTTATCTTAAAGATAAAAATTTGTTTTTAAATACAATCATCCTCAGAAAACAAGAGTTTATTTAATATGAATAAACTTTTGTTAACTCATTATCTACATTAAGCTTTTCTCTTGAATTTGTATATTTTAATTTCAGCTGCTTATTATTTCTTAGGTGAATTCTATTTCTGACATTACATATTGACTGCATTTTCAAATGGAAGATGATATTCAGGTTTTTATTCATCTTTGATCACTTCAAACTTTACATTTAAACTCTATCTTAAGTTTAGATGATATTATTGATAATATATAAAAACACAGATGTTTAGGTTAAAATTGTCTTAGATTGGTCACATCATGGGGCAAAATAATTTATTAGCAAAGTAATCAAAGTTTTAAAAAGTTGGTAGTGAAAGAATAAAAAGGCAATCAGCAATGTGGGAAATAAACTCTATTATGTTTTAGATAGTATGAAAATGAAACTGATGGTTGGTCAGTCTAGAAAAGTCCCATAATTGCCAGAAGGTGGTGGAAATATGTTAGCACCCAATAATAATAATATTAAGTATACATAATGTGATAATATTGTATATTAAAATGATTAGTTATTCAATTTAGTAGCAGATATCAAATGCAGATAATTCAAGTTTATGTTCCAACATGTCCTCACTGTGATGGAGAAGTAGGGGATTTTTATATGGATGTTCAAAAGATTTTTGATCAGACCAAACAACATTTTAAAATTGTTACAGGAGACTTTAATGTGAGTATTGGTAATGAAAGCATTGTGGGTAAATATGATTATGGTGAAAGAAATGAGAGAGGTCAGACTTGTGGAGTTTTCAGAAGAAAAAAAAATCTCTATATTATAAATTATTTTTTTAATTCAATATTCTTATTGACTTTTCTTATGCAATTGTAATTCAAGCTAAACACTGAAGTGTTTAGCTTGAATTCTTTTTTTTGGAAAAAATGTTAAAGGGAAATGGATTGTATTATATCTTGACTAACAGAAAATATGTATTTCAAGATTGTAATGTTCTTAATAAATTCAGCACAAAAAGTGATCATCGATCAGTGAGATGTAAGATACATGTTAATGCAAAAATAGAAAAACAAAATTTATTAAGAAAAACAATATTCACAGTTGATACCTAATCTTCAGAAACATTTCAATGAATTTAAATTAGAACTTACAAATCGTTTTCAAATTTTAACAGTTTTTGAACATGATTCAGATTTGAACAAAGACAACTGATACACTTATAAAAACTGTGACAAAAATAGCTGGTACAAAAAAGCAGTAATTGACCAATAAAATTTCAGCAGAGCAAAACAATGTATGAAGACATGAAGGAATATGAAACTATATAAAAGTGGGGCATTAAGAAGGATTGAATATCTCAAATTTCATAAAATGGTACAAAAAAGAGTTGATAATCATATAAGAAAGTATAACTGTAAACTAGTAAGAAAAGTTATAGAAGAGAATAAAATTCTCAAGAGTAATAAAATAACATTTTGGCATTGATAGGAAACTTATTTCTGCAATAAGAAAAAAAGATGAAACTAATACTGCAAAGAGAAATGACATCAAAAAACTAAGAATTATATAGCAATAAAAAACAAATAAAAGTATATCCTACAATTATTATATTTTCTGTATTTCCCAGCATTTTAAATGAAAAAATGAGATAGGCAATTAAATTTATTATAAGGAAAAAGTTCCAGGCAATGATGAAATTATAATTGATATTTGTAAAGAAGCAGATGAAGAAATAGAAATTTTTTGGGCAAAGTTATATACCAAATGGTCTAAATGATAAAGATGTACCAGATGATTGGAAGAATGCAATATTAATATTAATATTTAAAAAGAATGATAAAGAAGATATCAGAAATTACAGACTTATCAGTCTTTTGTCAACTCTATACAAATTTTTTACAAAAACAACTACAACTTGCTTACAGCAAATTTTGGAGTTTAACCAGACCAAAAGAACAAATTGGATTTAAAAAATGGTCACAGTACAATGGATCATATCCAAGTATTGAAAGAAGTTATAGAAAGGACCAATGAATATAAGTTTCTATTATATTTTGGATTTGTTATATAAGCATTTCTTCAGTGATTAAAGCATTGGATCATCAAAGTGTAGACCCAGGATACTGTCATATTCTGAAGAATATTTATAAAAAGATAACAGCAACAATTAGATTACATAATGATACTAAAAAGATTAACACTGAGAAGGATGTATGACAAGATGACTCCATATCTCCAAAACCTTTTACAGCAATTTAGCAAGAAATATTTTGTGAGTTAAAATGGGAAGCTAAGGGAATAAAAGTAAATGGAGATTATTTAAGTCATCTAGATTTTGCAGTAGTTGGTTTTGCAAATAATCATTTAGAGCTTCAAGAAATGTTGCAAGAGTTGGCAGATGAAAGTAAGAAAATAGATTAAATGTAAATGTTAAAAAGTTCAATGGATTTTCCAAAAGAAGAAAATAAAGATTGATAATGATAAGTTAAAAGAAGTTAACAACTACTAATATCTTGATCAAAATATTACTATGCATGGAAACATAATGGAAGAAATTAATCAGAGAATCAAACTTGGATGGAGTGCTTTTGGTAGAAATAATTTAATATTAAAAGGAAATATACCTATGAGTTTGAAAAGAAAGATTTTTAATGTGTGTTACCAGTTCTTACTTATGGATATGACACTTGGACACTTAACAAAAGAGCAATACAGAAACTTTAGAGCATTCAAAAAGCATGGAGAGATGCATGTTAGGAGCAACAAAAACAGATTGAAAATGAAATACATGGGTGATAGAACAAACAAGTGTTACTGATATCAAGTGTTACTGATATCATTAAAAAAATTAAGAGATTAATTGGTCTGAACATATTTCTAGAAGAGATGATAATAAATGGACTGTTAAATCTTAAACTAGATTCCAAGAGATTGCAAAAGACCTAGAAAAAGACTGTATATAAGATGGATAGAAGAAATAAGAAAGTATGAAGTAATGTGATGAGAGGTTAGAGATCAGAGAAGATGCATTGAACTTGAAGAGACCTTAATCTTGTTGTGAATCGATATTGGTTGAAAATGATGATGATAATGCTGATCATATTTTTTTTCTTATTCATATTCATTTTCCATACCTTGACTTATTTTTCCACAACCAACATATCTAACCTTTTCTTCAACCCTCACAATTATGAATGTGTAATATATTCTTGACATGTCTATCCATTTCTCATATAAATACAAAGAAATAAATTTATCTACCAATTTTGCATACCAATCTAGTGCATTTTTTTTCACATAAAAATGATAATTTTATAATGTTAAATGGCTTCTTAAATTAAGTCAGAAGTTTTGTGTATAAAACATCATATATTTATAAACCGTAGCCAATTAAATTTACAGTTATCATTATAGCTACGAATATTATTACTTTTATTATCTGGTGATATGGTGAGAAACCAAGACCTTAAGAATATCAACACATAACTTTTAGTAATAGACCAACAATTTATTCATTTTCTTATAATACTATATATATCTTGGTATTTTGAGCTCAAATTTTCACACGACCCTCAGCTCTTCCACTACCTTATATCACTGATCACTTGACCACATATATGTCTAAAAGATAGATAATCATTTCGTGCTAAACTGACACTCGTCAGTTGGTCCAGATTTACACAGAGATGATAATCTGGACCAACTGACGAGTGCTGGTTTAGTACAAAATACGCATGTTGGTGATTATCTTTTATACATATATGTGGTCAAGTGTATCAGTGATATGAGATAGTGTGGAGAGTTGAGGGTCGTGTGAAAGTCTGATCTCAAAATACCCTATATATTATATTGTTTGTACAAGTATATATATATATAGTCTGTATGTTAGATATTATATATATTTTGATATTTTTTACAAAATAATTTTAAGTTTGCTTATATCTTTGGCAGTAGCTTTGCATACATGTTTATGTATTTGTGTACATGTGTCTATATAAATTGCTTATATATACAATATAAAGGAAGATATTCTGTATTATTAAATAAAATTGAAACGTATCATTTTAAAAATTTCGACTCGTATTCGGAGGCATCATTTCAGATTGGAATAAATTTAACAAATGAACTAAAACTCGAGCTTTCTCCTTTCACTGGTTAGCTAATAACTTGATCCCTACTTTTTTTTTTTCTCGAAAGAATAGAACTTGGTTAAGTTGATAAAAGAGAATAGATAACATTTAAATATAAAATTAAACAAAACGAAGCTCAACAAAATAAAAATTATGAAATCCTAGATAAACATAAAATTAATTAAACTGAATTATTTTTCTTAGAAACAAAAAATAATGAAATATTGTAATTCTAAGATTAATTTTTATTTAAATAAGTTTTTCAAACGCAGGATAGTTCAAAGGATCTTTTGTAACATAATACAATATTTGCATTCAATGCCATGTAGAGTGGAAGATTAATCGATTAAATATATTGCTCTGAAGGTTCTTCACTTCTATTTACAGAACATGACAAAATAATGGGAACACAGCGTGTCATTACGAATTTCACAAGGAGTAAAGACCCAAGATTTAAAAAAAAAAAAATCAGTGGATGATATAATTTCAATTTTTCAGGTCAGTTTTCTTCTCTATAACCTAACGCCATTATCATCATCATCTAGTATCTATTGATTACTAACTAGCACTACTATTGTAACGACATGGTGAAAAATTTTGAACCTCTAATAAAATTTCAAAAAGGCATTTTTAAATATTTATAACATATATCTTACTACTTTTTTGGATATATATAAAACAAAAAAGTTCTAAATCATATATATTGTTTTAGTCTGCTTTATAATAGCTATATCATTGATCTATTGATTACTCAAGTTTATAATTAATTGTCCTGGAGTAAAATGAACTGCTATTTTATTTTAAGAAGTCACTGCAAATAGACGTTAAGTATATATAGAGAAAATAATGAGATATATTTCTGATTTAATTTTATTCTTTTATAGATGCTCATACATATTTAAAAGAAGATGACCACGTGGGTTATAATGCATCGATTAAGCCTATGTTCTCAAATCAATATGTGGCTGCAAGAATTGTATGAATTAAAACATTTTCATATTGGAAAGATAATATTGTTGTTAGAAGATAAAGTGTATTATGAGATAAACATGGTCGTTAAAATGTTGAAATAGTCTGTAGCTATAATACACACATATAGAGGATTGGAATTTTAAACTGGATTCAACGAGATTGTAAAAGACCCAGAAAGAGACCACATGTGAGATGGATGGATGAAATAAGAAAATGTGCAGGGGTGTTGTGGAGAAGAGAAGCTAAAGATCGGAGAAGATGGATTAAACTTGGAGAGACCTTCATCCTGCAGTGGATTGATAATGGTTGATGATGATGATGATGATGATGATGATAGAGCAAAGAACGAATCTAAAGAATGTAATAATTTGGCTACCCAAATTATGATACTTCTGTAGCATGTTTCCATTTGGTAAAAAAAAAAGATTGATTACTGGACTGCTTCTGGAAATGGCAAAATGAGGTATATATAAGTCATGACTTCTCAGAATTTACGACATGCTTTTTAGTTATTCACAATCTAGTTCAAGTACTTATAGTTTCATCAGCATATTTGAAAGGATACTGGCCATAAATATTTGAACTCATATTATTTTAATGATATTGAAGTACTTTGATGTGTGATGATTAATACAGTAATTTGTTCTGTTATAACTTTGTTATCTGGGTACAGTCTTTCATGACTTTCATTGGTCAAGTATAATTTCTGATCACAGCTAATTCTCTAGAGGCTGTCAAAACATTAAACAGATCAGCAGTTTTAATCAAATTTTTTAAACTCAAATTTAATTTTTATTGCTGATTTAAGAAACATATCTTTTTTCCATATTCTTTTTATTTTCAAAAGTAACTTTATTGCCTATGAATACAAGGAATAAATAATAGAGCAAAAACAAAATAACAAATTAAACAAATTGCCTTGAATTATAATGAGGGTAGGAAAGTTTGAAGAACTCGCATTTTAAAAGTCTTATTCTTTTTCTAAAAATTGAGAGTTCAGCATCTTCACTTGACATTTTCTAAAAATTGAGAGTTCAGCATCTTTACTTGACAAAACATGAACAGGGAACCAATACCCATTTTCCAGCCTTCCGACCATTATGGGAAGGCTAATCCTTTGACTATCAATCGCCTGAAATGGGCACACCTAACCATGGCCAGAGCCGTCTTAGTGGCTTGTGTATAGTGACTTTCGGACAAATCGTGAAGGAAGCCCTCCAGCGCTAAAGTAAAAACTATTCTGGCAACACCACAAGCTTCCAGATATCATTATAAATTCTTTCGGGCGAGATTAAGTGATTCCTCTTCCTGATAGCCCTGATCTTGCACAAAATTTCGATATTCTTTTTATCACTCTTTTGTGACTCTATGCGTAAAAAAAAAATAATAAACTGGTGTCTAATTTCATTTTTATGCTGCTACATGATATCAAAAATATGGGGCTAATATATTAGGCACGTGATCTCAATATTTTGACTAATTTATACATCTGTATTATAATTTTTTAAAAAGAAGAAAAAATGTCACTTATTTGTATTTATTCATACTTCAACAAAATGCTTTCAAAACTACTTTGCAAATAAATAAATAAAAATGTGAAGAAAAAAAAATAGTGAGAAGGCTCCCTATCCATTCCGATTTAGCTAGAAAGTAAAATAATTTAAAGACAGCTTTTATTAAATCTAGAAATTGAATCTAATGGTGTTATAATGCACTGCTAAAATATTTGTATGAAAGCCACTTATTTTGTGGTCAACTAATGGAACTGTTTATAAAAGAAAATGGGCTTCAAATTTAGAAAGAGGTCAAAGGTCATCTGGAAATTTACTTTGGATTTGTATATTCTATAAAATTCTCATTCTTACATTTATGTCTAAGTAAATAATTTAAAAAGAGAAAGCGATTCTCACTTTGTATGTTTCTAATATAAAACATTTCAGATACTTTTTTCAAATCAATAAAATAAATCTATGTATATATATCGCCATGATTGGAAAGCAATGGGTAAATTTGCTTATGGAGACGGAAATGAGGTAGGAAACAATGAATAATTTGAATAAAAAGAAAAACTATATATTATAAGTTTTTTCTTTGAAAAAAAAAAAAAAAGCTAATTATGACCGTTAGATTATATTGTGACTAACAAAAATTATATATTTCAGAAATGTAATGTTTTTATTAGTAAACACAGGAAGTGATCATTGATTAGTAAGATGTAAGATAATGCAAAACTAGAGACGAAAACTATTAAAATAAAAAAAAAAACAATATTAACAGTCAATATTTGTAATCATCAGAAACACTCCTATAAAATTAAATTAGAACTTAGAAATTGTTTAAGAATAGTAATAGATTTTGAAGATGGTTCAGACTCGACAAATATAAATAAGACAATCGAAGAATTGCTACATAGATAGCTGGTTCAAAAAAGCTGCGATTCATCAAGAAATTTTAAAGTGAGACAAAACACTATATAAAGAAAATAAATAATCTGAAAAAATTTAAAAGTAACCCATTAAGAAGAATCTAATATTTGAAATTCTTTAAAATAGTATGAAAATATTTTGAAATGATCCAGTAAAAATAATTAAATATTTGGAATTCTCTAAAATGATATGAGAAAGAGTTACTAATGGCATAAGGTATAGAAAAATAAAACGTCTCAACAGTAAAAAAAAAATCTTTGCAAAGAATTATATAACAATAAAGAGCACACACAAAACAAAATAGAAAGTAAATCCCTGCAATTACAACATCTCCTGAATTACTAAGCATTTTAAATGAAAAGGTAAAACATGCCATTAATTTATTAAAGAAACAGAAAAATTGTAGCAAAACTGTATACCAACTGTCTAAATAAAAAAATGTAGCAGAAGATTGAAAGAATGCAGTAGTATTATTCAGTTTAAAAAAAGATATTAGAAACAAGCCCATCTTTTATCAGTTCTATAGAAGATATCACATGATCATCATTTCTTATGCTTGCTCATAACTGTTAGTAAAACAGGCAAAACTCCCCATATAGTAGTGCCACTCAGTGCAAGCCAGAGTAATTGATGGATTAATCACTGATGAAGGCCACAAGCCAGAAACTAGTCTGGGGATATTGGACGAGTAGGCACTAGATAAGGATTTTATGCACAAGCCTTCTGTCATCAATTGATTACTCTGGCGTGCACTAGTGACACTACTGTATGAAGAATTTTGCCTGTTTCTATACAAGATCTTTATAAATATAATTACAATATATATGCAGACAATTTTGGACTTAATTTAACTAAAACAACAAGCTAGATTCGGTAGCTTTAGCACCATGGATAACATGCAAGTAATTAGACAAGTTATAGAAGGATTAATGAGAATGAGTTTCTATTGTGTTTTGTATTTGTAGGTTATAAAAAGGCATCTGATTATACAAGCATTTTCATAAAGATTAAAGCTTTGAGTCATTAAGATATAGAGAGATTTTGTCACATTCTGAAAGACATTAATCAAATGTAATAGTGATGATTAGATTACATGAAGACATAAAAAAAGATCAACATTGATAAAAGTTAATGAAAGAATAGTTCTGTATCTAATAATTTTATAATTTATCTTTGAAAAAAAAAAAAAAAAGAATAAAAATACACTGATATTATTTAAATTAATTATATTTTGCAGATGGAGATGTTGTTTTTAGAAGTAATGCTTCTAATCCTCAAGAAACGTTGTAAGAGTTATCAGATTAAAGAAAAAAGGTAAGACTGTAGAAAGAAAACTAAAGTCATGTTTAATGGTTCTTACAGAAAAAGAAAATAAAGATTGATAAACAAAAATGTTAGCAACTATGCATATCTTGATAAGATTATTAATGCATATGGAAACATAATAAAACAAATTAATCCTAGAATTAAAATTGGATGGAATGCTTTTGGTAGATATAATAAAATATTAAAAGGAAGATTTTTAGTAAATATGTTTTATCAGTTTTTTTTTACGCATCTGGAACTTGGATGCTAACAGAATATTACAGACACTTTAGATCACACAAAAAAGAATGAAGAGATGTATGTTGGGAATAACAGAAGAGATGATAATAGAAGAATAAATGAGATTTCAAACTAAATCCCAAAAAAAAACTTAAAAAAGAACTTGATGCTATTATTGTGAAATTAAAAGTCACTTCTTATGACCTTACTTCAGTGCGTTCAATTATGTTATTTATGCATCAGTATAAACCTACTCAATTTATTTTGGCTCAATACCAAGGTCAAAATCTTCTTGGGTCAACCTCATAACTAATTGAAAGAATATATTTGCTGGAATCTTTCTTACAAAATTTTTCGTCTGTCCCTTTTGCAATTACTGTAACTTTTCTACACAAGACTTAGTATGTTACCTTTTATTCTTTATCACTTTAAATCTAAATTGAACATTTTGCCCTGAGCTTCTGATGTTTGCTTTTGGTGAAAGTCACCAAGACCATAACTATTACAAAAGTTTGACATTATGCTTAAGCTGAAGTCTTTACCAAATAGCATATATAGTACCAATCATTTCTTTCTAAGCAAATTTATCATATCGATTAGCTGTATCCAGTTTCCTTAGTTCCATTCCTCAAGAAAAATACTCTCCCTTCTCTTCTTAATAACTTTTGTCTTATCTCTATGTCACTTTTACTTATCAAAATCATTGAATTCATCATTAAGAATAAGATGTAGCCAATTGTTCTCCCTTCCAACTCAGATCACCATTTCACTAAAGGTGCTTCCACTGCTGATGCTGTCACCCTGTTCAAAATTGTTATCAACCTCCACCACCACAGAGTATTTTCAAATTATATGTAATAATTTACTGCTGATAAATACGGTATATGTAATAAAGATATATATATATATGGAAGATAGGAAACTGGATCAACTGATGAGCGCTGGTTAAAACATGAAATGCAGCTTAGTAGTCATTTATCTTTTATTGTATCTTTATTCATATGATTTGAAAAGAATGTGTGATAGTATGGAGGTTGCTTAATATATTTATATAATAGGTAAATAGTAAACAATAATGAGAATATTTGAAAAAGATGTCATAACTTATGCCAGTAAAAGGGTTAATTCAGCTAAAATGCAACTTGGTAGTCATTTGGGGGGGGGGGGTCCAATGACTTTATTCATTTGCATTTAGCTACAAATTAAAAAAGAGTTATTATAATAGGGTATATGCTGGGGGAGAGATAAAGTAGACTGAATTTTAGTGGTAGTGATATGGTAATTTTGGAGGGAAACCGCTTAAGGTATTGGATAATATGTTTTTTGAATGAGGTGATAATTAGTCACAAATTGGCTGAGATAATTGATTTAAATCAAAATATATTTTGCTAGCAAGGTAAACCAGATTTCATACCTTCTATAATAAAATTAAACACAACATGCTGTGTATTTTTCAGTGGAGAAGAATATCTTCAAAATCATAATAAAATAGCTATAAAATGGCCAAGCAAACTAAGAATTTGTGCTGCTCTAATATGAATTATCAATCCTACAATGTGTGTTTATTTCTGTCTACCATGTAGTTCCATATAAGAAGAAAATTATAAAAATCCACTCCTAGTCTGGGAAAAAAAAGGTAACCATCATCATTTGAAAAATTTGTTTTTCTTGTCTAGAAATTGGAATTACAGTTGCTTACAGTTGTTGATTCCCTCCAAAATTTTACTGGAATGAACATGTTGATGGATTATGAAAAAAGAAACAGACCAATTCTCACTATCATAACCCGGAGAACAACTATATAACAGAGTATGCTAACCTAAGTATAAATAAACAGACTTAACTAATTGTGATCAGCTTAAAAAAAAAAAAAAAACTAAGAATAAAATAAATGTAGATGAACAGTCTGAAATCAGAAGAAGAAAATAACTGACAATTATATTTAAGAAATAAATATACATAAAAATCAGCCTGGAATAATAAGTGAGACCTTAAAAGTGAAGCGAATAATCAATGAACTCTTAAAAAAAAACTATATTCAGACATTTCAGCAATTGTAAGCTTACATTTTTTATAGAAAATAAGTAAGTCTGAATCTGTATGTATGTCATATGCTAAAATTTTAAAGCATAAGCTTACAAACTAATATTTATTTATAATGAACTAATATTTAGTTATAATGGCTACAATATTAGTTGATTATATTTAATACTAATTTATTTTGATTATTAATATTTTTATGTGCTATAAATAAAACATTGATTAGGTTTATGGAGGGGAGGGGGGCTGAGAAAAAAATATAATTTATAGTAATTATGTTTTGATACTCTGCCATTCTAACTATTAATGTAAAAAAATACTAAAACAGTTTAAATATAAAATTTAGTAACATTTATTGTACCAAGTATACTTTCAACACTTTTGCATCATATTCACAGTTAGTCTGCTGAGAAAATTAATTTTTTACTGATTTGAATGCTATTTGATTTCTGGTTATTACATATTCATTTTGCGTAGTGAACCACATCTTTTTTTATTTTATGTAATCATTTTATGCTTTGCACATAATTTTAACAACAGTTGCAAAAGCATTGAAAGTATACTTGATACAATAAATTTTACTAAATTTTATATTTAAACTCTATTTTACTATTTTTTACATTTATAGTTTATAGTAATAAAAATATAATGTAATGGTAAGTTATTAAAAACCATTAAGTGCTAAGTTACATCATAGTTCATGCCTTAGCAATGATCTTTATTTATACTTCTACAATTTATTAGTTCATTATTTGAGAGAAGTATGTTGACACATTTGTTACTGTGCAGGATAAAATATTGTTGAGTTTCAAATAAATGACCTACATTTAATTCTCATTCTTGTATTTCATTGATTAAATTAAATAATTAAATAGAGCAACGTCATGATTGAATTTTTTGTGTTCCAAGCTATTGCTTAGTGCTGATGGTTTACTACCCAATGAATGAAGGTGTGAACCTGGATTCCTGGTTATACTTTGAAGAAGTAGCCAGAATGGGTCTTATAAATTGTACCAACCAAAAACAAATGAAAAATGCCTAGAGTTAGATATTTAGATGGATATGCTTATGATAGAAGCATATATATGTGAATGAATGTTGATGATTAAGAAATGTTATTACTGCTTGACTAATATTATCAACAATAGGCTTAGAGATTGGTAAAATCCTCCAGTATGCTCATCATCAATCTTTTGATTAGGTTCAAGGTAAAATTACAAGCCTTTGTTTCATAATGAGGGTAAATAGATATCCATTAATAAAAAATTCATATCCACTAAATAAGTACTTTTATTTGGTAATTGTTAAAAGTAGTTTCATCCTCTGAAAATTAGTGTAAAACCTGGAACCTGAAAATGGGATATGAAAGTCTAAGGAATGATGTATTTTTCCTCTGAAAATTAGTGTAAAACCTGGAACCTGAAAATGGGATATGAAAGTCTAAGGAATGATGTATTTTATAATTATTGGTGATAGTTTGCATATATTTCTGATACAATTAAATGTGTCTTACAGTGCAATGATAGCTCTTATGCTTAAAATATCCTATAATCTAGATTAAATAAACTTAAAAAAAATATTGGGGATTCTAATAAAAACCAAAGATTTTCTTTCAGATATATATCTATAATCAAGCCATTAATCATCTAATATCAATTGGTAAATAGATATTTATAATTTTTCTTAGCTAGAGGATAAAATAAAAAGAACAAACTATTAAAATGATAAGTCTGATAAGCAATATTTTCTCCTTCACTGTTTCTACATTGCTCTGAGGTGAGTTATTTAAAAACTGTTTTGCCTCTTTTAAATTTATTATGATTTGTGTTTTTTAGTACTCTATTGTCATAGTTACCTCACTCTATCTAGACAGGCAATGCCTATTCTAAATTTTAATAACATTTTAAATAATTAAATTAGACTTGGACATCCTATCAGCACAATATAAAGGCATCAGAAAAAATATAATGGCAAGTTCATAAAACCAATCAAATTTTCTTCAAATTTGCTGGGTGTGATACTTTTGAATTCCCACTGCAAATCCACACCTTCATTGGAGTGGACATGTAAATTAAATAAACAATGCATGACTTCCTAACAGGGTTTTGTGATGGGCTTGAGCATAGTTTGCATAGGACAGATAGACTGTCGACATTATAAGAATTATCTCAAAGATATTCTAAAGAAGTCAATGTCAATTGCTTCCATTGGGACAATATGATAGAAAACAATACATTGGATAGCTAAATTTACCCATGATATAGAAGTATTTCAGAAAGGAAAGTTTTTCTCTGAAGAAATTAAAAGACAACATCATTAAAACATCAAGTAAACAGATAAATGGATCAGCATGTACTATATGTAAATATATTTGTAATTCATTGATTGGTTGTATAGTCATCAACAAATCTCATTTTTAAAGTTTTTTTCCTATCCCTTTAAATTCCTTTTTTCTTTTTGAAGTTAGAATAGCCGCACTCATTTATGAAAGACTGTTTATTATTATTATTATATTTACGCAAACAAATAAAAATACTTTTTTTTCTTTTAATAAATAAAAACATGACTAAATTTGACATAATTTATGAAGAAAGTAAACATTCAAAACAAAACTACCTTAAATTTTATCAATACTTATGGAAAAATGTTTACCCAATATTTTCAAAAACAATTGGTAATAAAAATCTAATGTACTTAATTTCATTATTTTATATATATGTCAAAGCACTGACCGGGAAGCTATGTTAGCCGCTAGGCCACCAACGCTTGACATCAATTGATTAGTCGTGCATGCATCTTTGAATTTAATTTAAACTTTGTGCATCCATTATTATTCCATTTAATTAATTGATTTCAATAAAATATTTATATTTACACAATGAATATAATAATTAAAAAGAGCACTTAAGTTTGAAATACTATAGCTTTTAAGTATTTACAGGACAATGATTTATAAAAATAAAAAGATAAATTTATCATAAACAGACATAACTAATTGATATGCAAACATATTCGCTAATACTTATAAATGTGGTGATTTATATACATAAAGTCCACATTTTTATGTACAAACAAAAATAACTTATTAAAACAGGCAAAACTCACTATACGTATGCCACACACAGCAAAGTAGAGTAATCAATGGATGCCAGAAGGCTTGTGCATAAAATCCCCATCTAGTGCCTACTCATCCAATATCCCCAGATAAAAATAACTTGTATTATTTTTTCTAAAAGGGAGACAAGAGAGTGATTTGATTTTAAAATTTAAAATAAGCTGACCATATTTTGAAACTTTAAATTCATAGGATAGATAGATAAATAAAGAAATTTATTTGCAATTGTAAAATCTAAAGCCTGTATTAGATATTAATAATGCCTCATGATAAAATGTCAAACTATTTGGCTATGTTCTGGCTCAAATCATGATCAGATAAATTTGGATTTTTTTTTTCAAATTTTAATCGGACTTATGATTTTTTTTTCAGGTAGTCCATAATCAATCCAGCCATGCTAATCATATAAATGCCATTTATATGCATATTCTATTCACTGGTGGAGATTCCATCAATGTACTAAACTATATCAGAATAAAAACAATACCCCTTCCTCCCATTAAAAAATTAAAAACAACAACAACAAGAAGATGTAATGTGTGTGAAGAGGGAAAATAATCTACCTTTTTAGAAACCAATATGAAATTAATTGCCGTTATACTTGCAAAAATCACTAAATCTGCTACACAACTATTCATTGGAAATGGACTACACCAATTTAATCCAAGAATTTCAACCTACTGTTATGCCACCTCCCCATAGTAAAGGATGGTTGACTGATATCTGGATGCATATCAGTGGCTGTATAAACTTAACTCCAAACATCTTCAATGAAAAAAAGCCCTACTGGGAAACATATAGGCTAAAGAAAGATTGTCCCTCAGCTCTCCATAACGCTCTTGGATTAAACAACAAATTATTGATCAAAAAAGCCAAATACTGGTTTCTGGAACCCAAATTTATTGATTTTCTTCTGAAATTAAACCTCTCATCACGACCCACTAATCAGTTCCTCGTAATGAAAAGGGGTTTTAACAAAATTATCTCTTAATGTCAACTCTGTCAGAGGAACGAGGAAACAATTCAACACATTTTCCTAGATTGTCCATCTCTCAGCATTCTTAGGTCTTTCATTGATGAAAAGGTAAAATGCTGTTCTACAGGCACATTCTTAATCCAGCAAACAATTAAAGCTGGCAATTTCATTAACATTAGATTAGCAATTTTCCTATCCTTTGCCATCTGGCTAATGAGATGCAGTTTTGTTCTGGGCAACATGAACACCAGCACCCTTCAAGCATTTAAAACACTCATCAAGGGTAATATCATCAGAGATAAATTGCTCCAGATTGGCTGCATCAACAAACCTAGACCAGCACCTCCATGTTACTTCGCTGATTATTGCAAAGATATCAATGATCAAATTTGAGTCTCGCCTCATCAATGCAATACCAAAATGAGCTCAGTCATACATGAATACTCTACCAGACTATCTAATGACTACCAATTAGTGTATTAATCACACCATCTATCTCAACAATAAAAGTTAACATATTTAATCATGAACTGAATGGCTTAACTTATAAGAAAGTGATGGACAGAGCTCAGGATGCTTGGGCTCAGACTGATGGATTGGGAGCGAATCACTGACCTCACCAGCATTCTCCAAGCCCGCTTGATCTCTGCTTTGCATCTTGATTTTAAACTTATTATAGATTTTGATGTGCCTTTCAACACTCAAAGAGACATGCATAATTGTTCAACTGGGACAAAGTATGGTCCAATCTAGAATTCTACTGAAGCATTGATCCAACAATCATGTATGTATTCACTTCTCATTTAGCCATGGACATTGCTTGGTATTCATGTAATTATCATTGTATAAAGTTGTAACAATTGTTTAAATAAATCATTATTTATTTATTTTTTTTAAAAAAAATGAAATTAATATACTTTGCTAGCAGCCAATGATTGGAAAAACATATTATTTATTTAGAAAATAAACCTTTAGAAAGAAACTAAATTACTGATAAGAATAAATGCAATTCCATGATAAATTAAATTACAAAACCAAGACCACAAGAATACAAAAAGTTGATGATGTAATTTATAAGAAACTAATCAACCTCAATAAATTTATAAAATATTAAATCCTTAAACAAAAAATTCATAAGAAATTGAAATCCAGAAATGTATATCTTTATGTATAATCGATGTTCAAATGCATAAAAAATGTAATTCTGACAAGGCAAAGAAAAATAATTATATTTAGGGGGAAAATGCACAAAAATAATTAAGTGTTATATTTCCTGATCATCATCAATTTACAACTCTTTATGTGAGGCTTGGACTAAGAGTCGCCTCCATCTAGTATCTTCATTTATACTCAAAATATATCAAGTAAGTTTGTGGAGAAACTTCTTTTTGTGGAAGTCTCCATATGATGAAGTATTATTATCTTGTCAATAACAATTAAATTTCTTTTACAATACCACATATAGTTATAAGCATGCCATAATCATAAATAACCTTCATAACTATGTGATGAAAATGAAGCAATACTTAAATAAGAATGGCATAAATGCAAAGTGTAGTTTTCAGTAACAAAAACAATTTATTAAAACAATTAGAACAATTTAAAAAAATATATATTTATGATTATAAGCATATGCGGATAAACTCTGAACAGTTATGTATGTGAATAAAGTATTTGAATGCTCTTTAGAATTAAAGAGAGGGAGGAGGAAACTAAATTGTAAAAAAAATAGCAATGTTTAGCTTACATTAATCAATTTATCCTGCTTATGGTGTTTTGTAAAAATATGTACATTGCAATTCAATAATTATAAGATTTTGCACTTCAGAAAAAGTAAGCAAAATATATTAGAGGAATATATTTTTTTAGATCACTAACTGATAAGAATAAAATTAATGAACGTTTGGGTAAAATAATTGCTGTATAGAAAAGCGAACGTTATATAATTAAATCAAATAGAAAGTAAAAAGGTTTAATTACTGGTTAATTTTGCATAGGATTTAACAATAGAAAATATTTACGTAATATGTGATAAAAAAAATTGCGTTTGGTAAATGCCAAGAAATATTTGCCAATTATAAATATTTTTTTAATACGATAAAAGTGGAATCGACTAATTAAAAACACCAAGAGAAAAACAAGACTGATAATAATCGAGCATGACCCCTGGATTGCCGGAGGCCAAACGGTATGAGTAAATAGCATATATAGCAAAGTGTGTAATTCTCATTCCAGTGGATTTACTAAGTGAACTATTTGAGGGATTTTAAAAGACTGTAGCTGAAAGAAGCTTAATTGATGGGGCAACGCTCTAGTGTGAAGCCAACGTGATTGTGAGAAGCAGCTGAACGAAGCCAAAGAACTCCATCAGTTTGAGAAGTCAAGCCAAAGTGTTTTGAAAACTGGAAAGGAAACCATCCAAAAAACAAGCTGTTATGTGGATCATGGGAATTGAATCATAAGTGAACTATATATAATGTGTTGGAGTGTTTCAATAATTTTTCACTATTAATTATATTTCATCATTATCCAGTCCTTATCTAAATTTCATTTATTGTTTTATTTGTTAGTATTCTAAGTGCCTGCATTCAAATACACAACACTGATACAGAATCTTTATATGTATATGTAAATTTCACCATAATTCAAAACAGCCTAGCATTCGAACACAACTATAACTTTGAATCACAATGAAAAAAAAATGCAAACTTGGGTATAAATTTCAATAACTCAACTCAGTATATATTATAACAATTTACTAGATAATAAGAATAAAAAAATTTACAGACAAGATTAAAAAACAATGTGGAAACAAGTTCCTATTCACAATTCTATACACCAAAAACAAAAATATCTTGTTACAGATTTAAAAATTACTTTTACTAAGTATCTTTCTAAAGCTATAGATTTGTCCTTTCCCTAGTAATTTTTTAAAATTTCTTTACTTCTCAGTTTCTTCATCAATAATTTTGGAATTAATATACAACTTGGGATATTCAAATTCTTTATGTTGCACCCTATTTCATTTCAGCAAGCTAGAAAAACTTTTCAACAAGAATAAACTTCTATTAAAACATCAAGACATGCAAAAAAAAAAAAAAGATTATTTTTACTTCATAATTGTTTTTGGATTACTAACTTTGATGCATGGTATAGCATTTTCTCACTGTTAAGAAATTATACTTTGGAAGTTTGGTATCCTCAGCACATCTATTTAAAGCCATCTTCATAAAGAGGTTTTCCTTCGCAATTAGAATAAAATTAGTATTAAAATGTTTTTTTTAGCGATATGACTTCTTTATATTGGTAGTTATTATTAAACTATAGTAATGTCTGAATCAATCTGTTAAAGAATCTTGAATGAAAAGAAATGTCAAAGAATGTTTATCAAAGTGAATATATAACTTCTCATATAGCTTTCCCTAACAGAAACATGTTTGCCTAATCTACAAATTCACACTCTTTCTGATAAAAAGAGCTTATCTTTAACACTAATTACAGGTTGTTTTATTTTCTTAAAATCCATTTATAAACAGATTAGACAAATAATACCTTAATTATAAAGCCATAATTAATTATATTCTTTTAACTGTCATGTATTTTCCTTTCTTATTTCCCCCCCCCCCATGTGTCATAGCATCAGCCAGGACGCGAACCCACTATCCTGGGGCAACTGCTTATAAAGCAGCTGTCGCTGACCTTTCGATTAACTACAGATAAAATGAACTTCCCATAAAATCTTTTTGTTTTTTTTAAAATACAGAATGATGATCTTAAATTTACTGATAAGTTTTAATTCCATATTTTTATATTTATTTCTTAAGTATAGATTTACCATGAACTCTTCTATCCATAAATTAAAAAATTTTAAATATAGCATATCTTCAATTAAAAAAAAAAAACTCAAACAGGATCCCCTAAAATGCTTTTACATAAAATTAAAAAAAAAAGCAAATGGCTTTATTTCTCAGGGGCTCATAAGAAGTTCGATGACCAGATCTGAGAGTGTCAGAATCGATCCTGGGATTCTTTTATTCCAAATCAGATCTTTATAAGACCTTTTATACATTTTGAATTTAATATATTTGACTCAAATTCTTATTAACTATATAACCATGTATAATCATCATCAAAAGACCAACTTTTGATTTAAGTTTCCCAATTATTTTAATAGATATTTATTTTTTAACTATTTAGCTTAAAAGTTTTAATTATATTAGTTTTACTGAGCTATTTTTAACTTCAAATGAATCCATTAATGGATAAGATTGTATTGTCACTATATATATATATATAATATAGGGAGCGTATCAATAGCTCTAACAAGCTTTTATTAATAAGTGCCAAAAGAGAAAGCATTCAAAATCTCTATCTAGAATAATCCCTATCCTCACACCAGTTTTGAGCTTTTGGCCATCTCAGTGAGGCACTAGGACATTCAGACACTAGATCTAAAATACCCAAGCCAAAGCCAGCACTTATCTAATATGTAACTATTAAATAGAAAATCTGAAAATTTTAGACACGTAAATGTCTTGAAATCCAGATATTTAACTTAAATAGCTATATGGGTCTGAAAACATTTAAGCCTCACCATATATTAATAGTCTCAGTAATATACCATTGTCAAAGCCTCAAGGGAAAAATTATAATAATCAATAAAGCAAGTCATAATATGTGACTTGTTTTAAGCTTGTATTACAGATATGAATATAGGGAGTGCTATTTTTATTAGACAGAAGCTCCCGGAAATAATACTATGAATTCATCATTTATCTGTGAGAATATTAGAATTAACATATTGTACCAATCGGAATGGAAGTGAAGATCGAATCTAACCGCAAAAACAATATCTGCACTACAAGGGCGCCATCTAGGCATTTGAGCCTAGAAAAATTTATAAAGTAGGCAGATACGCGCTGTTAAGATTCCACTTTCTTTAAATATTCCGACCGTTAGCCCAAGTCACTAGCTCAGCGGAGACGCAGAGATAAAAATCTATAAATTTTATATCTTAAATATAAAAGAATAAAAGCCACTGCCAGAAATTAACACATAAAAATATTTATTTACGCACATATAAAATAATATTTAAATTTTGAGGAATAAATTTAACGTTTATAATTTTATATTGATCTTTAATTCTAAATTTAAGTAGATTGCATATAATGAGTTTACTATTTATTTAGAGGGTCGAGTATGAATGGACTACATAGGTCTGCATTTGAAAGGAAAATATTCTTCCCTGATTTAACCTTAGGCAACAAATTTCGCAATCAACTGGCGCCAATCCATCTGATACATTCATGTATTCAATGTAGCATGATACGACAACACAAAATACTATATTGTCAGGAATGTACATCTGAACAATAAGTAGAAATAGAGAAGACATTGACTCTCCACCACAGGAATGTGACATCTGTTGGCAAGTAGATCAATAAACAAAAAACTCCATAGGAATGGACTGCGGTCTTCTGCCGACTTACAAACCCATCCATAGGCAAACAGAGGGTGTGTGGCGTATATCTATAATCCTGCCCGTAGCGGACCTCATACTACATCTACTAATTACACAAATATATCCAATCCATTGAACCAATTCAACTACGAAATGAATAATCTAAGATTACCCTCCCTTAATACACTTTACAAAACTATATAGCCATTCACGCCCGACTTAATTTTAACATTTAAGATTACCTTCTCACAGATTTGTTTAAAAATGTTGGGTATAGATCGATTACATAGATTCCACGGTCAAAAACATTTCAAAATAAACATAAACGATCAAAATACAAAATTATTGATACCGACAATCGCAGAGGGAAACTTATAAGTAACCCAATAGTATTCACCATAAGATACTTGCGTTGTCACCAATAACTTAAAAGACATCCGAATAAATACATTTTAGATACTCACCGTAAGGTATCATTATTTATCGAATGTCTATATATTTTGATCAAATATGAAAACCAAAATATAATTAACCGCAAACGAATCCATGCAAGCGTCTATAAACAACTTAAATTTCATACATTTAACTAATCTTTACAATAAGAAAAAAAAATGGAAATGATGTTTATCAATCGGAAAACATATAAAATTAAACATTATTAATTTGATTTAAAAACTTACAAAAGTCAGATAAGAGTCCGTTTTAACATTTCAGTTGGCTTGTTTATCAATTTGTAAAACTTGACGAAAGTTCTTGATTGATTTTAACAATTGTTCATTTCATATAGCTTATGGTATAAGAGTCCAGGCCTCTGCTTTCAATTCCCGTGACGCCTCCGTTGGAAGGTAATGTTCTGGAGATGGCAATAGCTGGTTCAAGGTATCACAGTCTTTTCATTTTTTTTTTTTTTATAGAGAGTGTGGTATGTGCGTCATACCACATCTCTCAAACACACAACGCTGGAACTGTCAGAAAAAAACTGTATTTCCCTTTTTATATTATCCACAAGGATTCAATGAACAAAACGTCACTAGTCTATCACTTTCGTTAGGGTCCGAGCCAAGGCTTAGTGCTTCCATTGGTCAAGCTAAAATTTCTTTCTTCTCTTATCTAACTTTTCATCTGACTTTTTAATTACACAGCTTTTAGATAATTAATAAACAATCATTTCCATTTACAGATTACAGGAATTAATTAATACCTGTTTTTACTTTAACTTACGTTATTTTTTTATTAAAATATTTTTATATTTCAACCTTGTATTTTTTTATTAAAAAAAATACGTTCAAATACTTTTTTTTTTTTTTATGAAAAAAATATTTTTAAAGTTTAGCATCTGTGCGAATATATACGTTTAACAATATTTTAATTTTAGCGTTTAGTTTTTTACTTTTATTTGCGAACTTTTATTAAGTTTTTATTTTAAATTAATGTAACGACATATTTATATATCGTTACAATATATATATAATAGGAATGGAAGAAACTGGATTTCCCATTGAGCTATGTAAACATCAATATCAGCCAATTTTTTAGTTTTGTTAGTATTTAAGCTTAATTGCTTGATGTTGTTGGAATGGAAATAATTGGACTTTCCACTATGCTACATAAATGTCAATAAATTATGAAAAGATAGTTACTAATCTATTCTTTAGATTTGTTGGTATTTAAGTTTAGTTGATTGACATTGATTTAAATTAGAGTGAAATTTTTTATTATTTTATTTGATGTAAAGAATAAATAATCTGAAATCACTATTTAAGTATTCAGAAAATCAAGCCAGAGCCCCAGTTTTAATAACCTCCAAATACCAAATGAAATGTCACTTTTAACAAATGTAACAATAAATATTCATAGCTTAACTATACATAATTGGAATAAAGCATTGATAATTAAGCTATGAATATATATATAAAGAATAGAAGGTAACAACTACAAATACCTTGGTCAGATTATTCATACAAATGGAAACAATATAGATTAAAATAATCATAGAATTAAACTTGAATGGAGTGCTTTGGGTAAAAATGATATTAAATAAAATGTGTATATGTTTGAAAAGAAATGCTGTGCTTTTGGAAAAAAAATAATTATTTAGTTTATGTTCTACCAGTTATTATTTATGAACTTGAAGCTCACACACAACAGAAAATCAATACAGAAACTACTATCTAAATACTGAAGCATGGAGAGATGTATGTTTGGATTAATAAAGAGAGATCAAAAGTGAATACATGAATAAGAAAACAAACAGAAAACATTATTCTTATTGAAAAAATTAGAAATCTGAAATAAAGCTGATAACAATTGGAATGCAATCAAAATCCTATACTGGGACGAGTAAAAAAAGAAAAAGAACCATGTGAAATAAATCACTGAAATATAGAAGATTACTGGAGTTATATGGAGAAAATATATTAGGGGTTAGATTGATAAGGATAAATCCAACCTTCACTCTGTAGTGGATAGATAAGATTTTAAAGTGATAATATTTTATAAATAACATTAATTTGTCACCAGAAATTTTAAGTTTAAATTTAGTCTAGACAAGTCTTACAGACAAGATTATTTAATAAGTGATTTATTTAAATGCAATAATAGATAATATTTTTAAAAAAATCAAAGAAAATGCAAATTTATGTGAATTTTTTTTAAAGGAGTGAAGAGGAGTAGAAAAGGCATTTCCATATCAATTAAAGAAAAATAAATTTAAAAAAAATTTTTTTTCTTACTAAATAAAAAAACTACAGTAATATTAAATTAACAATAAAAATTATTATAATTTAATTTTTCTTTAATTAATAAATTATAATTACAGTTTTAATTTTATTATGACTTAAACTTTCTTTCCCCTTCCTTCCCTCTTTTCAAAGTTGAAGATTCAGTGGTTTATTTTCAACAAGAAAATGCTATTATTTTCTTTATATTCTAAAGTGTTCTGTTTATACACAAAACTAAAGTCGGAGACTAAAGCATGATGGGAAAAATTAATAGTTTCTTAAATGAAGCATATCTATCCATTCTTTAATTTTAAAATTAACTTTTATACTATTTTTTATTTTTATTTTAAATAATTAAACATTGAAATTTTTTTTAACAATTTCTAATATAACATTTTTACAAAATTAATAAGAATACATAATTTAATTTCATTAAAAGAATATACATAATACGATATTAAAAAAATTAAACTGGAATCAATGCATAGAAATATTCGACAAATCTTCAACCATAATGAAAGTTGGAATATATTATCATATTGGTTTTTTTTATTTACTCATTGGAATATTTATACTGATTTGATCGATCCGAATTACTTGAAAATTCGTTTATCTTCAGGTAGATACCCATTTAGCTGACCAATAATCAATGGCTAGCTGCATTAACTATTTATTGTATAAAATTCAGTGAAATAGTTAGGCAATACACTACATCAAGCAACATATATAATAATAATTGATCATTGATAATGGTAATTTATTTGCAATTCTTTGTTATTCATTAGCTTTTCACTATTTTTGCACCATCTGGTGCACATTTTGATAATCCTATCCAAATATCTGCTGACTATTTTTTAACTTAGCTTTCATCAGTGAGAATTTTTCGGATTTTTTTTTTTAATTATATACTTCTATCTTTTCTGGATATAATTCACTTTTCTTCTAACAATCATTTTTTACTTTTTGTTATACTATCAAGCTATCATTTTGTCAATATAAAGATAAGAACTTATTAAGGAACTATCATCTGTATCTACTGATTACTAAAGCTTTCACTAGATGGCATAAAAGTAATGGATAATTCAGAAAAATTTACTAATGAATAGCAATCTATAAGCTAATGTCATGTGATGTCTTGTCAATCATGTGACATCTTAATGGTTCTGTTGCAATTGCTTGCTGACCTTCTACAACATTTATTCTAGCTTATTAAATTTTTTAATTGTATCATCAAATAATTGAGTAAAGCATTCAAATTTGTGTGTATTAACTATGGCCATGCTATCTGAAAGACAAAGAATTAAATTTAAAATAATTCTTTTTTTGAAGTAATTTGTATTGTCTTCAATGTAAAAATATTGCACCATAATAAAAAATGAAACTAAATATTAAGAAAATGTAGTCTATAAAATTAATTTAGATTGGGTGATATAGTTTACTAATGGTATGCAGGAAAACACTTAGAAAAAGAAAAAAGAGATTAATGGAGCAATTAACAGAAAAAAATCATAAATGAGATCTATATAATCACTTTGTGGCACATATTCATATTAACCTCTATACTACAATAATGATTAGATATAAAAAATGTCTATGAGGCAAATAAAGATAAATATAATAAAGAAAAAAAGTATAAATATATTCAAAACATCTACACAAATAACTAATGATTGGTTATTAAAACAAATTTAAATCAAAAAAGCACATGTATATGGATTACTGTAACATTTTCTGTATGAATGGTATCTATAATATGTAGCTATGCACTTAAATTAATATATATTTCCTAACATACATATAATATATACATCAGGTGTATATAAATGGTGAAGATATTTATATAAATAAATGCATATTTCATAATATGCATAGATACGTGTATATACATATATTTGATAACGATTTATATACAAATAAATCTATATTAATAATAACTAATAAAAATAAAATTTACCTAAAAATATAACTTTCATTTTATCTAATAGTTATGTAATTATATAATATTATCATATGGTGTACTTTATTTAAAAAATATACACAATTTAAAAACAAAATTCATTACACAGATTATTATCAATATTTTACATTTCTCTATTTTTAAACAGACGAAGATAATGAAATGTTATAGAAAAAAGATTTTTTTATTATTATTAAATAATATATATTGTTGTATAATCTACTTAAGTATTATTTATATATTTTAAAGCAAAATCAAACAAACTAACAAAAAAATCAACCATTATGAATCTAATTATTTTCTTTTTTAACAGCAACGAACAAAATACAGTAATGGAAATGAAATTTATAAATATTTTTTATTTCAGTAATTTATGAAAACGAGTTAATGTTCATATATAATATTCACTTAGTAAAATTTATAATTAATATATACAGGATCGGCATACAAGGGCCTGCAAGGCCTGCATCATAGGTACATTGGATATGAAAGGCACCATGTAGTGAAAACTTTTTTATATATAAATAAGAAATTCATTTACTTAGAAACATGTTATTTAAAAATAATGGCCACTCACTATATAAATTAGTACACTCACTGCTTTGCAGTTTTTACATACTTGTTAAGCTGAATACTTTTGTAACGTAGAATATTATTTTTTATTTGCATTAACATTAGATATAAAGAATAATAACACTTTTTTTTTCTTTTTTTTAAAAAAAAACTTAGAAAATTCAAAAAAGAAATTATCTGATAACAAAACCAAAAAGAAAATTTGAAAGGGCAGAAGTTAATAAAAGATAAATAGTTACTTTATTTAAATAAATTTATTCTTATTTCATCTTTATGTTCAGAAAAAGGGGGGAGAAGCACTTCATATTATATGTGCAAGTAGGTACTAAAGATCATAATGCCAATCCTGAATATTTATACATAATCTAATGTTTGTTTTTTTCTTAAAGGTTCATATCTAATTTAAGTACTGGAATTGATAGAGTTGAGTTCATCCAGAGCCTGGACACATTATCACTGCGATAAATCAACAAAGTCAAGGTCAATATATTAATTAAAAACTTTGAAAGATGAAAAATCCTTATATATGCAGTAGTGATAACTTCTAATCATTATGAAAAATATCTTTCGATAATAGAATAAGAAATAAATGACAATTAAAAAATGAATATAGATGATTTAATAAAAACATCAAGACATAAGAATTTAGTGGTTGACCGAATGATAGATTGGTCCTATACTTAATAGATAAATGATAACAACAGATGAAATACTTTATTTTAAAACAAATGACGATATTGCTTCAATCTACTTTTTTTATTTAAGGCAGACCTTTATAGAAATTATTCTACTTGATTACAACAGGCAAATTCTCTATACAGCAGTGCCACTCAGTGCCAACCAGGGTAATAAATGGATGCCAGAAGACTTGTGCATAAAATTCCCATCTAGTGCCTACTCATCCAATATCCCCAGACTAGTTTCTGAGTGGCACTACTGTATGGAGAGTTTTTCCTGTTTAATAACATTATTCATGCAGAAACTATTTCAAAAATTTGGCATAAAAGCAAAACTAAAGTCTTGAAACCAAATAACTCAACAATGATCAAACAAATTATCATCTAATATCATTATAATATGTTACTCTACAATCTGTTTGAAAGAATCACAACTAAAATATTTATGATTTGTTGAGACATATTTTATTTATAGATCACAATGATTTGAATAGGAATAAGCTGTAATAAACAAATTTGTCTTTAACAACTAAATTAAAATCTGGTACTATTTTTATTGATTAATATCATATTCTTCTTCTGCATGGAAAAATGGTCTTCTAAAAGTTTTTTAAATGCTTATATGCAGGCAAACTATTAATTTACTCTACAAAATGGATTTCAAATAACACAAAATAAGGATTATAGGTGGTACAAAATTTTACCAAATGGTTTACCATAGGCTTCAGAATTTTCAACTATTTTATTTAAAAACATTTACCAATAATTTTCCCGAAATAGAATGTAGGAAATTCCTTTATGATTATGACATTAAGTCTCTCAATAAGAACATGAAAACACTAAAATTGAGATATTATTCCCAATCCAACGAAAACAGTATGTTCAATTTTTTTTACAAGCTATTAAGGATTAAGTTTGGATCATAAGCTAACTTATTTTCTTCATTCATTTAAGATTAGATGCAAATCAATTTCTAAAAATAATCTCTTTGGAAAGCTGCCTGAAACTATTTGGAGTTGTGATAGCTTTCTTAGATTAAAATATTATTTTATTGAACCTTGTATACCTACACCACCACCAAAAAAGAAAATAAACTATAAATATTGTAATTAATTTTTCCACAATGATTTTTTTAAGTAATAGTGATAAAAAATAAAATATAAATATTAAATACATGTTTTCTAGCAGGCATGTTTTTGCAAACATTTTTGGGGGCCCCAAAACTGTAGATTTATCAAAAGTATGACTGCCATCTTGGTTTACTTGAAAACTCCCAAGTACCCTTTTTTTCAGAAAATATAATTATAATTTTATAAGTATAATCAAAAAAAGAAGAACGATAGAAAGATTACAAATAAATCAAGCCATATATCACATCTCAATTTAACAAGCTTGTATTACAAATGTTATATATAGAGCTTGCAAATAATCTCTTAACAAGTTTGCAGAATATCCCCAACCTCAGCCCAGTTTCCGTTACTGGTTTTCTCAGTGAGGTGCTAGGATATTCAAGCATTAGATTAAAAATACCAGACCAAGCCAAGCACTTTATCTAATGGATAACTATTAAGTAGAAAATCTGAAATTTTCAGACATCTATATGCCTTCAAATCCAGCTATCTTTGTGAGCTCTATAACATTTGTAATACAAGCTTATTAAATTAGGTCATGTGACATATGACTTGATTTCTTTGTAATTTTATTTTGTGATATTAAGGCTTTGGAAATTTTACTTTGTTAAAGCTATTAATATATGGTGTATCTGAACTTGGTTCAGTCCCAAGATTTCTTCTTAATAGTTATCCATTAGATAAAGTGCTGAGCTTGTCCTGGTATTTTTAATCTAATGCTTGAATATCCTAGCATCTCACTGAGAAAGCCAGTAGCAGAAACTGGTCTGGGGTGGGGGATATTCTGCAAAACTTATTAAGAGCTTATTTGCAAGCTCTATATATAACCTTTGTAATACAAGCTTGTTAAATTAATTATGTGACATATGACTTGATTTCTTTGTAATTTTATTTTTTGCTATTGAGGCTTTGGTGATTTTATATTGCTAAAGCTATTAATAGATGGTATATCTGAACTTGGTTCAATCCCATATGGCTATTTAAGTTAGATAGCTGGATTTGAAGATATATAGATGTCTGAAAATGTCAAATTTTCTACTTAATAGTTATCCATTAGATAAAGTACTGGGCTTGTCCTGGTATTTTTAATCTAAGGCTTGAATATACTAGCACCTCACTGAGGAAGCCAGTAGCAGAAAATAGTCTGGGGTTGGGGATATTCTGCAAAGCTTATTAAGAGCTTATTTACAAGCTCTGTATATAACATATATAAAGATGTGTTGTAATTAAATTTAATAACAACTCACACGCTATTTAATGATATACTTACAGCAGAGAGATGACCAATAGTAGTATAAAAAGCTTATAATTATTGGACTCCAAACAATTATAAATAAATACAGACAGTAAAATAAAGAAAATGGAGTGACAATAAAAGAAAGGGTAAAGAAAAAAAATATTGTTTGCATTAAAAAAACTACCCAGACTTTGACGAGCCAATTTTAACCAAAACTGCAGCAGAAAGACTTTTGACCAAACACAGCATAATGATTATTTTCAGATCATCATCATATCTGACAATTATTTATGTTCCACTACATAACAACTTTATCGGTAGTCTGAGTTCCTCACTTAAACATATTTAAATGTTTAGAAAATAAATTCATATATGTTATATTCAAAGAATATGTTTATTTTTCTAAAAAAAAAAAATAATAATAATGCAACCGTCACTTTTAATTATTTCAAAGCTACTTAATTATTATTAACTGAAATATTTATTTTATGTCATTATACATCATCTTACTTAATTGAATTTGCAATGCAAATAAATTTATAAATGCATCTAAAAAACCAAACAAACCGTTGTTGCGCTTCGAAAGATATTTTGAATTTTACTTTTTCTATTAACACACGCGCGCACACACCAAAGTTTGCAATCATTATTTACAGAAATAGTTCTTGTTTCATTCCACATTTTGATAACCTTCATCAGCAGAATTATAAGAGATAGATGATTGCCTCCCTCCCAAATATTCTATAAAAGTAAAATATATGCAATAACATAAAAACAAATAAAAAAATCAATTAAAATTTCAATTAAAAGGCTGATACAACTTTTTAAAATTATCAGCACAAATTCAGTTCACTAATTTTTTTTTTAAAGAAAATTAAAATGAAATAAAAATGTTACTATAAAAATTATTTAACATTTTTCTTCGAATCTATGCCATACATTTATATATTAGCTTCTACTTATTGTATATATGTAAAACTATAGTACAAGATAACATTTCTTCATCAGACCATTATTCATACCTCGATACTATATATTATGTAAGATTTGAAATACCAGACCCTCTTAAACCTGGAGCCTAATTGTAAATATAGGAGATTTGAACTCAAAATTTCAAGTCCCTTCACTATCTCATGCTACTGATACACATGACCACACACATGCAGAAAAGATAAATAATCACAAATATGGGTATTTCGTACTAAGCCAGCACTCATCAGTTGGTCCAGATTACCATCTCCCATACATATATATAATCAGTGCTCAGTGATGGCAAATCTCCTCCTAAACAAAAATTCATATCATTCTGAATGACAAAATGACACAGGAATTTACATTTCACACCCATAACCCTCAAAGTGCCTATTAAATCTCATTATTTTTATCACATATGTTAATCTTATTCCATTGGAAAGTAGGTGGAAAAAATTACCTGGTATTTATATTCCCATACTTCATATGTCTAAATGCACTAAAAGGCAAATAGTGAAGTTAAGTACAAATTGCAGTATTAATTGGGTGAGTGCTTTCGAGAAGTTTTATCTTCTGATAATCATAGCTATTTGCTATTGCTATGATTATGAGAAGATAAAACTTCTCAAAAGCATTCAACCAATTAATACTACAATTTGTGCTTAACTTCCCCACTGCCTGCATTTTAACACATTTAGATATATTGCTTGTTTAATTGGAAAGTCTATGTTTCTTTTATTCCCATACTTAATAAAAACCATCATAAAGCATCACATGATCACCATCTCTTATACTAGCACATAATTGTTTATAAACAAAGCAAAACTCTCCATACAGTAGTGCAATGCATTGCTCTCAGATCCAAAGCTCCTCACTGACGAAGGCCACAAGCCAGAAACTAGTCTGGGGATATTGGATGAGTAGGCATTAGATAGGGATTTTATGCACAAGCCTTCTGGAAACCATTGATTACTCTGTTTAGCACAGGTGGCACTACTGTATGGAGAGTTTGCTTTGTTTATAAAACCATCATACCTATAATCCTCATGGATGATTTAAATTTTTTTCTATTCTTCAAAAAATATCTCTCACAACTCTTTGTTTACTAATCAAAATATAATCTTATGATTACCAAAAAGTAAATCTTTAACATGGAATATACTTGCAGGAAGCGTAATTTCTTTCCCTTGCACCATCTTCCCACAGAAATTCCTGGTTTTTCCCTATAACTGAATTGCAGCATCTCACAAACTTGAATTCAAAACAGATTTATGTCTTCAGTTAATAAAACTATTAATTATCCTTCACTCTATATCAAAATTTTACTTGATAACATACTTATGTTTCAAAAAACTATAATTAATTCACTTTTTTCTCTTATCAAGAAAATCCATTCATTGCACGAACCTGCTATTGAAAAGAAAAGTACTTTCCATCAGTAATCAAAGTTTAATGAATTATTTCTTCACATGGTTTTAGTATCCATATGTAGAAGATGATGAATAAGATGTACAGATTAATATTAATATTTCCTATTATTAAAATCTACATTCCTATCATTCATGCTGATAGACTATCATTTATTTAAAAAATATATTAAATCATATTGTCAATTTGATCCAACTAGACATTACTTTTCAAAATAAAATAAAAAAAATTAAATACTGGGATTCTTATAACATTAATGATTATAAAGGAAAAAACAAACTCCTTTTCATACCATCAATAACCAACTGACAGATCATTTATAAGTTCAAATGTTGGCACATATAGCCCAAATACCTGTAATTTCTGTTAAAAACCAAGCTTGTAACTCTTCTCACTAGTTCTTTACTCTCAAAGAAGATGTCCAACATAAATTTAAATGCTGTTGTTACTTTTGAAGTCATAAAGAGGAAACAATAAACCACTTTTTTTTTTAAAGTGTCATAGCATCGACTGGGATGTGAATCCGCAACCCAGGCAACTGCCTGCAAGTGCAAGGCAGTCGTGCTGACCTCTCGACCACCAATGCAAGACAATAAACCACTTTATTTTATTGACTATTTTGTAATACTATTATACCAGTAATTTATTCACTGATTAGATTTTTCAACAAAATTCTTTAACATTATTAATAAATAGCATTTACAAAGATTTCTTTTCTTCTATTAGAGTCAGCATCTTTTTAATGTTTATCTTTTTATTTCCAAGACATCACTTTAAATTCAATCCAACATCAGGATAATATAAATCTCTATTTCTCAATAAACTTAGAAAAATTAAAAGTACAGAAAAGTTTCAAACACCTGCAACTATTTATGTGGCTATATGGAGTTTGATCTTCTTTTCATCAAAACTATATTTCATTTATTATCAAAATAAATACAATTTATTCATTGTACTTTAAACACTATTTAACACAAACCTTTTATTATACATATATGCATATACAATCTTGCGTTTCAACTGTCCTGCAGTCTTCTTCAGAGTCACTTTTTCTTTAATTTTTTAAAAGTAAAAAAATATTTTTTTTACTTTTAAAAAATTAAAGTAAATGTAATTCTGAAGAAGACTGCAGGACAACCGAAAAGTAAGATTATATATGCATATATGTACAATAAAAGGTTTTTGCAAATAAAGTATTTAAAGTATAGTAAATAAATTGCACTTATATAAGATTTATATAAATGAGATATTTATTTATATAGGACGATGTATATAAGTTGTAATAAACTAAAGATCCAGCATTTCAAGCTAATGTACATGCGCTTTTTTATGAAAGTTAATAATAAATGAATACTTTCATTTCCAACACAAGATAAAGTCTTTGCAAAAGAATAGAATGAATCCACTTATTCTTTCAACCCAAATGCTTAAGTATGGGCAAATCTTAAGCACTGGAAATGAAAGCGTGAAGATAAACCAATCACTTTAAATTACTCTTTACCATGTCTGAATGAATGACGCCTAAGAAATTTTCTAGAATTTACGACATGCTATATAAATAAATATCTAATTTACATATGTTTAGTTTCATTTAAGAATGACATGTCGTAAATTCTAGAAAATTTTGTAGGCATCATTCATTCAGACATAGTAAAGAGTAATTTAAAGTGATTGGTTTATCTTCATGCTTTCATTTCCAGTGCTTAAGATTTGCCCATACTTAAGCATTTGGTTGAAAGAATAGGTGGATTCGTTCTATTCTTTTGCAAAGAATTTATCTTGTGTTGGAAATGAAAGTATTTATTTATTATTAACATTAGCTTGAAATGCTGGTCTTTAGTTTATTATAAGATATTATAGTAAAATAAAGGAAGTGGTAAATTTGGTAATATTATCAAAATATTGTAATTCATCTAGAACTATTATTTATATAGTACTACTTTTCATCATATACTGTAATTACCCTATTTTTTTAATGTTAACTCTTTGTACTATCTTATCAATAGAATTATGTCTAATTTTGAAAGAAAGAAAAATATAACTAATTTCTTATTTTTTACAATTTAATGTAATTCATAATTTGATGTAATTTTCTTTCTTTCTTTTTTTTTTTATCAATTAATCACCACTTTAAAATTAAAGAATATTTTATTAATATATGTAGCAAGCATGTACAAAAGTACAGATATTTAAAATTTATATTATCAAAATTTGACCTAATACTGTTCAACTAAACATAAACTGGAATTTAAATATTACATAATACAAATCTTAAATGTAATATTTAAATACAAGTATAAGATTGAGTGTACGACTGAAGGGAGCTTGAAAGTCTGGGTTCAAATCCCCTTTAATTAAATCTTAAATGTATGCATATTTATATTAATTCTAAATTGATCTTGAATATGGCGTAAACATACTGAAAACATGCTTAGCACATACATTAATAAAATATCTTTTACTCCAAATTTATTTATTCTTTGAACTATATATATAAATGCTTATATTTACATGCACAAATACAAGCAAAATTAATAATAAGAATGATAATGACTATATATATATATGTGTGTGTGTTGATATGAAGATTTTTACAGGTTACAGATATAAATTATATATTTTGCAAGTTCATCCATGTATGATTTTGATTATAAATATACTCCAATAAATAAATTATAAATATTTATAATCAAAATCATCCACAGATGAACCTCAAAATAATCCATTTATATATATATAGAAATATTGAATATGTGGAGTTATCCATTTAAATTAACATAATTAGAAAACACTTAAGTAATTTCTTGATAACATCAAAGGTTAAAGGTTATTTTTATTTACATGGATATTATCTTCTCATTTCCATTCTTTATTATAATTACAATATATATATATATATAACAAGATATATTGAATGAAATATTTTCATGAATTTTTTATTGTAATAAAGAATGGAAATGAGGAGAAATTCAAACAAAGGAGCTATTATATGTTTAATGGAAAACCAGGTTTGTCTTTCCTTGGGAATTATCAGTTAGTAGTAATTGATAACTTCTTGATAACATCAAAGGATAATGATTATTTCTATTTACATAGATATTATCTCCTCATTTTCATTTTTTTATTATAATCCCAAAATACATATTTAGTGTTCCATTACCAATTTGAGCATAGCATATTGTCACTTTGAAAGTAAAAAAGATTATAGTACTTATATATAAAGTATAGACTCCAATGTGATAGGCAAAGATTTAAAAGATTTCTAACAACTTTCTAATATTGAGCTGAAATACAAATCCTGTATGATTGGTTATTTATGATTGTAAAATGTATGCATTCAATATAGAATACATTAAAATTCACATATTGTTTATGTAAAATCTAGTTTTCAATTTACTTATTGTTTGTTTTACATATTTACCTAAATAGTAATGATAGTTTAACAATTTGTGTAAAGATTAAAATAACATCATAATTCTCCCTGCTTTGCTTTGGGTATGTGATTAATGTTCAATTACTTATTTATAAACCATATATAGGTACTGGTATATGTTGATCCATTGATACTTTAAAAATAGAAGTTCATTGTAAGATTTAATATATATATAATATATACTACAATTTCAATGTGGTTGATTAGCATTCAAGAATTTAATCATATCTGATGAAGTTATTGAGTTAAAATTACATTTGGTATGACCAGAATGTTAGATGGTAGTTTACAACTTAAGCATTTATATATTCAATAGGACTTGCAAAATCTATTGTTTATTTGCATACACACCATATATATTGAGAAGGTATAGATCTGATGTGTAAAGTCTAGACCCAATCGTTGAATATAAAATTTTAAAACAATTATAATAATAACAATAGTAATAGTTTTCAATAAAATGTAATGAATTTAATGCAGGAGAGATTAATAAAAAAAGAGAGTCATATAAATTATTAACCAATTTAATAGTATAGCTAATTTAAAATATCTAACGCATAAACAATTTCTAAAAATAGATAATTAATTATAAATAAGTAGTAATTTAGAAAATAAATTAATATAAACAACAGTTATTTATCCATTAATAAAACATTGTATAACAATTTCATAAATTAATATTAAACTAGCTAATTCATTTATTATGTCAATAAAAGAATAAAATATATCATGTGAATTCACATAACACAGTTATTTTATTTTTATGTTGGTGCAATAAATGGATTAATTAGTTTAATACTAATATTTTATATTATTTGTGAAAAATAAACTTACTATGTCAAAACTACTTTAAATGTTATTTTAATTTGAAAAATAACTATTCACAATAATTTACTCTCTAAACTGCTATTTATCATTTCCAATTAACTCTATTTTTAATTTTTTTTTTAATTTTTAATAATATTTTAAATTAGTTACACTATTTAACTGGTTAAATAATTTACATTATTCTATTTATATAACCTCGACTCCATTATATTTATTACACTTTCAAGGATTATTTTTTTATAGCTGTACTTAATAACCTCCATTCTATCACACATTCCTGAAACAAATGAATAAAGACACCTTAAATGACAAATGATCCCCAAGATGGGATGAGCCAGTGCTCATTTATTAGCTCACTTCACAATATCTTACATATATGTTTAACATATGTACAGCATTATCAATGGTAAATTGTTACATTTTGATTTACAAGTGTGAAATTTACTCCTGCAACTTTGACACAATCTACTCCAGATAAATACATTAATGATTATCACTAATCATTTATTAAACTAGAGATTATCCCTAGCATAGATATAAACTTTAACCTGTTAAAGATTAATATATCTGGGTTTTTTTAAAATTAAACATATATACATAGAATAATTCAACCTCATTTATCTTTTTCCATGTGTAATATCTTTCTATAGATGTACTATTAGATCTTAAATATAAGATCTATACCATCTCAATATATATATATATATATTGTAACCGGACCCGCATACAACCGTTTTATTACGTCAGCTGTAACAATTTTCTGATGAGCATGTTGTGGGAAGGAGCTATCAATTGACATTCCTAATGCAGATGTTAATGCCTCCCACAACAATATTTCCTGCTCATCAGAGGATGTAGTACCATAGAGACTGGAAACATCTAAATATTTCTATGTTTGGTTTCCCAAAAAGCGCCATTAGAGTTCCGTCTCACTACAACCTGACTTGCCTTGGTCTAGTTATGTCAGACGTAGCTCAGAAGGCATGAGATTCTCATGAACAAGTGCTATAACTGATGAGTGATGCAATAGAACAAAACAGAATTGGATAACTAGATAACCAATTTAATTTTTAGTAACAACAAAAAAAAAAAAAAAATTATTAAATAACAATTAATTTACAATTTCTAACGAAGTTCATTTCTATCCACATGATAACTCATCTTCATTTTTACTTATGAAAGAGTTAGAAGTAGTTCTTTTTTTTTATCAATAGTTCATTTATAAGTTCATTTATGAGAGGATGTTTGGAAACAGTCTAATTCAACAATAGTTCATTTTTGAATTCCTTTATGAGAAGAAGCTTGGAAATATTCTAATTCAAAAATAGTTCATTTTGAATTCATTTATGAGAAGAAGCTTGGAAACATTCTAATTTAACAATAGTTCATTTGGATTCATTTATGAGAAGAAGCTTGGAAATATTCTAATTCAAAAATAGTTCATTTTGAATTCATTTATGAGAAGAAGCTTGGAAATATTCTAATTCAACAATAATTCATTTGGATTCATTTATGAGAAGAAGCTTGGAAACATTCTAATTTAACAATAGTTCATTTTGAATTCATTTATGAGAAGAAGCTTGGAAATATTCTAATTCAAAAATAGTTCATTTTGAATTCATTTATGAGAAGAAGCTTGGAAATATTCTAATTCAACAATAATTCATTTGGATTCATTTATGAGAAGAAGCTTGGAAACATTCTAATTTAACAATAGTTCATTTGGATTCATTTATGAGAAGAAGCTTGGAAACATTCTAATTTAACAATAGTTCATTTGGATTCATTTATGAGAAGAAGCTTGGAAACATTCTAATTTAACAATAGTTCATTTGGTAACCGAAGCGTTTATAATTCAGTCAAATATAAAAGTATATTCATACACATAAACTCTGTTTGGCTTGTGGAGCATTTATCATTTAGTAATTGCAGCATTTATAATTTAGTCAAATATAAGAGTATATTCATACACATAAACTCTGTTTGGCTTGTGGAGCATTTATCATTTAGTAATTGCAGCATTTATAATTTAGTCAAATATAAGAGTATATTCATACACGTAAACTCTATTTGGCTTGTGGAGCATTTATCATCTAGTAATTGCAGCATTTATAATTTAGTCAAATATAAAAGTATATTCATATACATAAATTCTGTTTGGCTTGTGGAGCATTTATCATTTAGTAATTAAAGCATTTCTAATTTAGTCAAATATAGAGGTATATTCATACACATAAACTCTGTTTGGCTTGTGGAGCATTTATCATTTAGTAATTGAAGCACTTCTAATCTAGTCAAATATAAAAGTATCTTCATACACATAAACTCTGTTTGGCTTGTGGAGCATTTATAATTTAGTCAAATATAAAATTATATTCATATACATAAATTCTGTTTGGCTTGTGGAGCATTTATCATTTAGTAATTAAAGCATTTCTAATTTAGTCAAATATAGAGGTATATTCATACACATAAACTCTGTTTGGCTTGTGGAGCATTTATCATTTAGTAATTGAAGCATTTATAATTTAGTCAAATATAAGAGTATATTCATACACATAAACTCTATTTGGCTTGTGGAGCATTTATCATTTAGTAATTAAAGCATTTCTAATTTAGTCAAATATAAGGGTATATTCACACACATGAATTCTGTTGGCTTGTGGAGCATTTCTAATCCATATAGTAAATATACCCAAATATTTTTATAAATAAATTTGCATATCACTATTTCATAATTTCACTTTATAACGTATGATAAACATGTTCTAATATTTTACAAAATAAATTCTACGTAATTATTTCATAACTTCACTTTATAACATATGATAAAGATGTTTTAATATTTTATAAAACAAATTCTAGGTAATTATTTCATAATTTCATTTCATAACGTATGATAAAGATGTCTTAATATTTTATTAAACAAAACGTATGCAACCGTTTCATAAATTCACTTCATAACATATGATAAATATGTTTTAATATTTTATAAAAATAATTTTTATGTAGATATTTCATGATGTCAATTTATAATTTATGGTAAAAAATGTCTAAACATTCCTATAACATAATTACCTTCCAGTTTTGCAGTCTAGTTTACTCTAAAGAAGGCAGGTTATTTCAACTATGGAAAGTCATGGCATAGCGTGGAGAGAGTGAAGCTGCTAAATTACCCCATTGTTATTATAATTCCTCTAGTAAAGCTTTCTTTTTCCATTTTCACGTTTTGTTAAAGCTTTATTTTAATGTATCAAAAGAATTAAGTAATACACTTTTTTTTTAAAAAAAAAAAATTTAATATGTTCTGCTTCTCTGTGTAAGACGAGAGAAAAAAAAAAGTTCTTTTCTTCCGACGACGTGCCTGATTTGAATACTGCCTCAGTTTAACTCAAGTATCTTTTTTCTTTCTTTTTAATGATTGGATAATTAATTTCTTTTCTTTTTATTGAGACAGATAAAAAAAAATAAGATGACTTAACATTTTATTCAATTCCATCAATCACAAAATTAAAAATATGATTTTTTTTAAACAAATCACAGCTTTTATTTCATTCCCAATTAGACTGAATCACACTAGACATTTTTAAATGGGGGTGGGGTTTATTGAATATTTATATGAGGAACAGCATTATCTGTTTCATTACCCCTCACCAAATTTTGGGATGAAATCGCCTGGAAGTACGATTTCATTCCATGTACAATACACATTATTTCTCAGTACTGCTTGGTTTTAGATATGCTGATGAATGGGCAAGATGAGCTGGAAAAGTGAATACATGAACCATAGCCTCCAATGCCAGGATAAGTAGACGGCCAAGCACAAACTACCAGTACACACCGCCTCATGACGTCACAAGAAAATACCTCATTTTTAAGCACTACCTCTCTTGTACCTAGAAGTATCATCCAACCAAGAATAGGAGCCAGAGAAAAAAAAATTTGGCATTCAGCCAACCCTGCTCAGCTTCGGTGAGTCTTAGGGGCTATCATTTGGCCTATCCACGAGACCAAGGCCTATACATGAGACCTATATATACGCACTGCTGGACTACTCTTGGAGCACAACATCCAGGTCTGGATAGTGCCGAGTATATACTTTGGAGCACCATAACGCAATGCATCCAAGCAGCTCCGCTCAATCATCCACCATCTCAACATGAAAAACACAAGTTCATGCATCACTACACCACACTCACAAACCCTTTTCCATCAGCTATCTCTATTTTATTCTGAATCATAACTGCAACTTGGTTTGGAGAGACTGAGGATCATGATCAGTTCTCCTATAGTCCTCTTTTATATTATGAGGTGACATACTTCTGGATCATCTCTTTGTTGATAATTTATCATGTTTAACATTACTATGGTGTCTTGCTTCTTCATTTCTGTATTTTCTTTGGAGATCCTTGTTACTGTTTGATCTCCTAATTATACACGTCTGATATGGACCATGAACACCATCTGTGGATTTTCTCCTGTTCCTCTTCCATGGTGGTATTTCATTTTTACATAAAAGTTTATTTTTAAATGGTTCTTCTGCCATAGTAATTATTTTTCTGGTATTTGTAAAGGTTTCTTGTTGCTTATTTTTTTTCACACTGATAAATCCCGAGTTTTCAGATTCCTTTTTGGTGTCTTTTCCTGCGTAAGCAACTATATTTTTAATAACTGTCTTTATATATCTTTTTTCTGTACTCAATTTTTGATTTGAGTTTATTAAGCTTTTGTTTATAATTTTTATATATGGCTGAGGACTAACACACTTTTCTTTCCAATTTATGGTTTCTTTCTCTATCTCTGTTACTATTTCATAGCATATATCAGACAATTTTTCTGAAACATTTTCTTCTATATTGGACAGTTCCTTAGTTATATGAGAATTAAGTTTTTGATTATGTTCATTTTCATGTTTTTCATCTTCTTGAAGATCAGAAGATTTTAATTTTGCTTTATTAGATTTATTTTCATCCATTTGAAACTCTTTTGCTGTGTTTGATATTCCAGTCTCAGCTTCTGTATATACTGATTCTCTCTTTTCAATTTTAGAGGTATATTCCACAATCAGAAGTTTTCCTGAAGGTAGACTGACAATTTCAAGATCACTCTTTGTAATTTCAATTTGTGATTCCTTTAAAATATCTTTGGTTGGAAATTCTAAAGTTTCTTCCTCATCCAATTTTTTAGACTGAGTTATTTCTTTTATTAACTGGTTGAACTTTTCATTCTGATTTTCCACTACTTCCATAATTTGTTTTCCTATTCTTTGGTTTACTTCTATTGCTTGCTTGTTATCTTCTTCTCTCTGTTTATCCCTTTTTTGGTTATCTTCTTCTCTCTGTTTGATATCTTCTTCTCTCTGTTTGTCCCTTTTTTGGTTATCTTCTTCTCTCTGTTTATCCCTTTTTTGGTTATCTTCTTCTCTCTGTTTGATATCTTCTCTTTGTTTGTCTCTTTTTTGGTTATCTTCTTCTCTCTGTTTATCCCTTTTTGGTTATATTCTTCTCTTTGTTTATCCCATTTTTGGTTATATTCTTCTCTTTGTTTGATATCTTCTTCTCTTTGTTTGATATCTTCTTCTCTTTGTTTGTCTCTTTTCTTTTGGTCTGCTTTTATAATTTCTATTATCTGAGCTATCATAGCTATCTTTTCTGTTTTCTGAGCTTCTATGTTTACCATTTTTCCTTTGTTTTCTAAATCAGTAAGCTTCTCTCTCCATCCACACCATGACTTTACTCCATCTTCTTTGAAATGCCTGTTTCATTCTTTATGCCATTCATTTTTGTTTTGTTTTTCTTTTAAACTTTTATTTTTTTAACCTTCCTGAACAAATTACATCACTACATCATATGCACTGTTCATATCACAGAATCGTGATCTGCTTATACCTATGAGTAGGCTAGCTAGATTGGACCTCACAGCAGGGTGGCAAATGTAACCGGCCTATGCCAGATAAGGCCTCACAGTAAGGTGGCAAATGTAACCAGAGCCTATAGGTAGGTTAGCCAGGTAAAGCCTCACAGTTGGACGCCAAATGTAACCGGATCCGCATACAACCGTTTTATTACATCAGCTGTAACAATTTTCTGATGAGCATGTTGTGGGAAGGAGCTATCAATTGACATTCCTAATGCAGATGTTAATGCCTCCCACAACAATATTTCCTGCTCATCAGAGGATGTAGTACCATAGAGACTGGAAACATCTAAATATTTCTATGTTTGGTTTCCCAAAAAGCGCCATTAGAGTTCCGTCTCACTACAACCTGACTTGCCTTGGTCTAGTTATGTCAGACGTAGCTCAGAAGGCATGAGATTCTCATGAACAAGTGCTATAACTGATGAGTGATGCAATAGAACAAAACAGAATTGGATAACTAGATAACCAATTTAATTTTTAGTAACAACAAAAAAAAAAAAAATTTATTAAATAACAATTAATTTACAATTTCTAACGAAGTTCATTTCTATCCACATGATAACTCATCTTCATTTTTACTTATGAAAGAGTTAGAAGTAGTTCTTTTTTTTTTTATCAATAGTTCATTTATAAGTTCATTTATGAGAGGACGTTTGGAAACAGTCTAATTCAACAATAGTTCATTTTTGAATTCCTTTATGAGAAGAAGCTTGGAAATATTCTAATTCAAAAATAGTTCATTTTGAATTCATTTATGAGAAGAAGCTTGGAAATATTCTAATTCAACAATAATTCATTTGGATTCATTTATGAGAAGAAGCTTGGAAACATTCTAATTTAACAATAGTTCATTTTGAATTCATTTATGAGAAGAAGCTTGGAAATATTCTAATTCAAAAATAGTTCATTTTGAATTCATTTATGAGAAGAAGCTTGGAAATATTCTAATTCAACAATAGTTCATTTGGATTCATTTATGAGAAGAAGCTTGGAAACATTCTAATTTAACAATAGTTCATTTGGATTCATTTATGAGAAGAAGCTTGGAAACATTCTAATTTAACAATAGTTCATTTGGATTCATTTATGAGAAGAAGCTTGGAAACATTCTAATTTAACAATAGTTCATTTGGTAACCAAAGCGTTTATAATTCAGTCAAATATAAAAGTATATTCATACACATAAAGTCTGTTTGGCTTGTGGAGCATTTATCATTTAGTAATTGCAGCATTTATAATTTAGTCAAATATAAGAGTATATTCATACACATAAACTCTGTTTGGCTTGTGGAGCATTTATCATTTAGTAATTGCAGCATTTATAATTTAGTCAAATATAAGAGTATATTCATACACGTAAACTCTATTTGGCTTGTGGAGCATTTATCATCTAGTAATTGCAGCATTTATAATTTAGTCAAATATAAAAGTATATTCATATACATAAATTCTGTTTGGCTTGTGGAGCATTTATCATTTAGTAATTAAAGCATTTCTAATTTAGTCAAATATAGAGGTATATTCATACACATAAACTCTGTTTGGCTTGTGGAGCATTTATCATTTAGTAATTGAAGCACTTCTAATCTAGTCAAATATAAAAGTATCTTCATACACATAAACTCTGTTTGGCTTGTGGAGCATTTATAATTTAGTCAAATATAAAATTATATTCATATACATAAATTCTGTTTGGCTTGTGGAGCATTTATCATTTAGTAATTAAAGCATTTCTAATTTAGTCAAATATAAGAGTATATTTATACACATAAACTCTGTTTGGCTTGTGGAGCATTTATCATTTAGTAATTGCAGCATTTATAATTTAGTCAAATATAAGAGTATATTCATACACGTAAACTCTATTTGGCTTGTGGAGCATTTATCATTTAGTAATTAAAGCATTTCTAATTTAGTCAAATATAAGGGTATATTCACACACATGAATTCTGTTTGGCTTGTGGAGCATTTCTAATCCATATAGTAAATATACCCAAATATTTTTATAAATAAATTTGCGTATCACTATTTCATAATTTCACTTTATAACGTATGATAAACATGTTCTAATATTTTACAAAATAAATTCTACGTAATTATTTCATAACTTCACTTTATAACATATGATAAAGATGTTTTAATATTTTATAAAACAAATTCTAGGTAATTATTTCATAACTTCATTTCATAACGTATGATAAAGATGTCTTAATATTTTATTAAACAAAACGTATGCAACCGTTTCATAAATTCACTTCATAACATATGATAAATATGTTTTAATATTTTATAAAAATAATTTTTATGTAGATATTTCATGATGTCAATTTATAATTTATGGTAAAAAATGTCTAAACATTCCTATAACATAATTACCTTCCAGTTTTGCAGTCTAGTTTACTCTAAAGAAGGCAGATTATTTCATCTATGGAAAGTCATGGCATAGCATGGAGAGAGTGAAGCCGCTAAATTACCCCATTGTTATTATAATTCCTCTAGTAAAGCTTTCTTTTTCCATTTTCACATTTTGTTAAAGCTTTATTTTAATGTATCAAAAGAATTAAGTAATACACTTTTTTTTTTAAAAAAAAAAATTTAATATGTTCTGCTTCTCTGTGTAAGACGAGAGAAAAAAAAAAAGTTCTTTTCTTCCGACGACGTGCCTGATTTGAATACTGCCTCAGTTTAACTCAAGTGTCTTTTTTCTTTCTTTTTAATGATTGGATAATTAATTTCTTTTCTTTTTATTGAGACAGATAAAAAAAAATAAGATGACTTAACATTTTATTCAATTCCATCAATCACAAAATTAAAAATATGATTTTTTTTAAACAAATCACAGCTTTTATTTCATTCCCAATTAGACTGAATCACGCTAGACATTTTTAAATGGGGGGGGGTATTGAATATTTATATGAGGAACAGCATATCTGTTTCAATATATATATTAATGGTAAGATATATCTCTAGGACAAAATAACCAAAACATATTATAATGGTTAACTATATTTCAACAATGCACTGACCACCCATTGGTGTAATCTGTATAATAAGATACCCTGGATAACTGTATAAACATTAGAAATAAATGATGTCTGATGGTCACATAAACATGTCACTGTTTACATCTTCAAATTTAATATTAATCAAATGTTTATAGTTTTTCATCTGATAGTCCGTCAAATATAATTGAATAAGACAATGCCTCTTTAGCTAACTTAACAATATTTTTTTTTTCCATGTGTCACAGCATCGGCCAGGACTCGAACCCACAACCGTCTGCAACCAACTACTTGCTTGCATGGCGGCTGCGATACCTCTCGGCTAACAATGCAAGACAACTTAACAATATTTATTTGCAATAAAATGGCATCACACATTTGACTTTTAAGTTACTGATAATAGTCAAACTTCTGCATTACTTTTGCTTATTCATCACAAAGTTGTTCCAGATTACTGATATTTTCATATATATCATCTAATGGTAAAAAATGCTGAGAAAAGATATTAAAAGCTCCATTTCAGATAAGACTATCCTACAGACATTAACTCAAACTCTTCTGTATTTCTATGAACTATTTCTTGCTATTGCTCTAGCTTCTAGCTCATAGATACTAAGATTAAGGATTACATACATAAATTACTCTTTTCAAATTAACTATTTAAAATGATATCCATACAAAACATTAAAAAATGATATAAAGACACTATAGTAATAGATGTACATATTTATAGGGGTTGAATGTGTATATCTATCAGATATTTAATATATTACTAATTATTAATTTATTCTTAAATAAGTTTCTTATCATCCACCAATATCTGTGGGATTCCAATTTAATACATTACAATCATGGCAATATCTTAAACATAAGTTTAATTTATAACATGATACAACATTAACATAAATATAAAAAAACACACACACATACACATTTTCTCATCCCTTGCAATTTTATGAGTTATTCCTACAAGAAGTGAAAATATTTCTTTCACAATTTCGACACAGTAAATTAAGAGAATAATAATTTTTAAAAACTATATTATAACTATAACATACTAAAGCAAGTTTAAATTTTACAATCAGTTAATACTTCATGCTGAGAACTTTTTGAATCAAAATTCTTAAATTTCTTAAACATTTAATATGCATATTGTCAGGTGCTTTGAATGTAGGTTGAGTTTGAAGCTCTTTGGTCTGTCAACTTCTGTTATTTACTCTAAAAATCCACAATTGTTTTTCATCTCAGTTGGTTTTCATAATAGAATCATCTTTAATTCTGTGAGTGATTTATAGAATAGCTTGATTGCAGATTAGTTTTAAAATTTTCATGGTTGCTATTGGACTTAATTACTACAAACAAACATCTATGCAATAAATATAATCACTTGTGAGTCATATCAACATATTTCTCATCAAAGCAGATAACATACCAAATTTCATGACCTATACTAATCATGTTTTTCACCCACATTGAAAGGTTGGATAATGTACATCTGATGGTCCTTAACTGATCATCTTGGAAAAAACCATTACATATGACTTACTTTCTTATCTTTTAAGCAGTCAGAATTTTTTATTACAAACAGGTGACAATATTCACTTTATTTGACTACCTGCGCTCTCTGGATTGTCTAAATATTGAATATGTAGTCTGATGACTAATCTATCATTTCTAATTATGAGAGTTAATGATTGGACAGTCAGTAACTAATTTGGTGAAATATATTTTAAACTGCCTTTTATAACTTTCTATAATGATACCCATCTATTTTTCAACAATATGCTTTCCACATCTCAGAAGCTAAACCACTTTCCTATGTAGAATATTCTTCAAAATTATCCCTGATGCTTTCATATTGTATTCAAACTTTTAATTACATTTGATTCTATAGTTGTCCAAATGGTATTTTACAATAATTTTAATTTTTATTTAATTTAAAGAGAGTATGTTTGAAAGTATTTTTTTCATTTTTAATATTGTAATTTATGAGAGTAGCAACTTTTCTTATCAACTGTAAATTAAACTTCCAAGCCCTTGGACACTATTGTAAGAAAATCTAATTATATATGCATTTTCGATCAACCTTAGTACTTTTGAGGACTATTTATGGCCTTGTATCCATAGCAATGAGATTTATGTGGGTGATTGCATATATATGTGCGACAAGTTTATTCAAATGTATTTAAATTATTTGGCCATTTTTTCAAAAGGGGAAAACAAGATTTCTTCTTATTCATGGAGTTGGGATTGTTGGCTATATGCCACACTTCTTTCATTTTGCGCTTGATATTTTTCCTGATGCATGTGACATTGGCATCTGTCAGTTCAAATGTGTCACTAAAACTGAATTTTATTAATTAATTTGACCACAAATTATAATTACTTTATCAGCCAATGACTTTTAGAAGTATACCAACTCACCTTTACATACTAAGACTAAGTATATTCATAAATAACGATGCCCTGACCGTCACAATTCTATACTATAAAATTTATAGAACTCATATCATTCAAATATCAACAAATTATTTAATGTTCAGCCTTGAACAATCCTAGAAGTTGGTTATATAACTCTATTTTTGACCAAGTCAATGTATTCTAAATATTAAAATAAATGAACAGTAAAAATTATCTAATGCTTTGGCATTACTTTTAAACATATATAGTTTTGAAGATACCTACATTTATCTGCATATAAATGAAAATTTGTTTTCTTTCTCTACATTTAATTTTTTATAATTATGATGGCATAACTTCAAAACATTTATTTGAAGATTATTAATTTCAAATCCTGCCAAAAACTAATCTAGTTAATATAATAAACACAAATACAAATTATTATCCAATATCAAATTAAAATTTACTACTAATAGTTCCCTGCCAAGATAGGTTTCTCAAGTGCAAAAATAGCACAAATAAGCACTCTCACATATATATATAACTTAATTCAAAAAACAATGATATTCAATTTTTTTCTCATTCTTTTCAATGGTGACAATCTTTGACAGTTGAAAAAAATCTCATGGCTTGTATATTTTTCATGAATATATAACATAGAATTAAAACATTTATTTTTAATTTTATTGTTATTAACTTTTAATGTTTTTTAAAGTATTATTTATTAAGGCTATAATCTTAAGACTATGTGCCTGAAAAAACGGCAATAGGGACCTCTGCAAATCTTTAACACAAGATTTATTTAAAAGAAAAGAGGTCACTACTGTCGTTTTTTCAAGTGAAAAAAAATCAAATATAATGATGATTAATACTGGGGAAAGAGAAGATGCAGAATTTTTATTGGGAGATATTAAGTTAAGTGTGGTGAATAGATATAGTTATTTGGGAATTATTTTAAGTAATCAGAAAAATTATTTGGATGAATGGGAGAAAAAATTAATAAATGAAGCAAAGAAAAGAAAGAGATTGATAAAGAAATTAACAGTGTTTTCATATAATAAATATGATGCAGTTAGAATTATATGGAAAGGAGTTGCAGTAGCAGGGTTAACATATGGTAATGATGCATTATATGTTAGTAAAGAGGTATTAAATTACTTAGAAAAAGTTCAAAGGGAAGTAGGAAGACATGCATTGGATGCAGATGTATGGACAGCAAGGGAGGCAATTCAAGGAGGAATGGTGTGGTCAAGTTTTCATATGAGAGATGCAAAAAGTAAAATGAAAATGTTGGGTAGATTGAAGTTTATGGATAATAAAAGAATAGCCAAAATAGTATTTAATTGGTTATGAGTAAAGGGCAGGTAATAAGATGGGTGAGAAAAGTAATGCAATATGCAAAAGATTTGGATAAAGAATTTATATCACTATATTTGTATATAAGATGGGATGATTGTGTTAAGAGGATTGTTGAATGTTGTAGTAGTAAGGAATGGGATAAAAGAATAGATTTATTAATAAAGAATAGGGAGTTAGAAAGATAGAGAAATAGTATGGAGAGTAAAAAGAGTTTAAATATATATATAGAAATAAACAGAATATTAGGTGTGAGTTAATATATAATAGTAAGGAAAGTAGTTTATTATTTAAGGCTCGAACAGGATCTTTAGCTACAAGAGAATATACATGTAAATGGAAAAATATGAATGATTTATTTTATAAATTATGTAAGGAAGGAATAGAAAATATTAAGCATTTGTTAATTGAATGTAAATGCTTGAAAACAGAAAGGGTACATATAATGAAGTTATGGAAGAATAAATATGAAAAAAGTGATTATACAGAAAGTGAATTATTGGTTTTTATTCTGGGTTTGGGAAAAGATAAAGGGGATTTAGATATAAAGGTTATAGAATTAACAAAGATTATGTTGTGGAAATGGGATGGAGCAGATTATAGAAAAATTTAGAGTGGCGAATGGAAAATAAAGTGGCTAACAGGTTTATCTGGGCATAATTGCTGAGATATTCTTGACTTCGTTTACGGAGAAGCCACAATGCATCACATCACATCATCAGCATAGTCTTAATAAATATTACTTTAAGTAATAAGTATGCACTTTATAAATATAATTACTACAATTTTAATGTTTTTATTTAAACTATTTTGATCTACATCTTAATTTTTTGCATTGCAAAAATGATATTCCTATAATTTCTCTTTTATATTATTTAATAAATTATTTACAGTAATACTATTTTTTTTATCAAATATATTATGATTCCTCCCTAAAATCTTTCAAAACATAAAATTTTATAATGATCACATTAATATAAGTTATTCTAATAAATTGATTAAGAGTATTATATTTAATAAAAGTTAAAATAGTATTAATCATAGTTTTAAAGTATTAAATAAGAAAAATGTGATTTTTTTTCCTTTTAAATTGTTCTTTTTATAAAATTTTAAGGAAGAATCTTAACATATTACTCTGATTTATTAAATAATATGAAAGAGAAAAATGATAGGAAAACCATTCCTGAAATTGTTTAAAATCCCATGTAGCAACCCAACCAGCACTGCTGTATATTATGGGGAATTGAAAGCTAATATGACCACAAGACTAGTGCAACCAAAAATATCTATACCAGTGTGCTGAAAATAATCATGAATATAGATCTATCTTCTGAAAGCAAGAACAGCATCTTGAATATGTATTTGACACACAGATGGTCAATTTTGTGTGCATGGAATGGGGTGACATGGAAAGAAGGTTAAGATGGTGTGGTTCATAGTCAACTATACGAATGTAATAAATGACTGTTAATGAACATACATGCATAAAAGGTAGACTTTTTAGATATTCCATTTTATTACTGTCTATCATGCTTTCAATATATTATCTATATCATATTCATGGCTCATAGTAATTTGAATATGATTTACACGATATATTGGAAGCATGCTGAATATTTTAAAAATTTATCTTTTCTATGTATATGTTCTTTAACAGTCATTTATAACATTAGCTTAGAAAAGAAGGGAATAATTTATAGTTAAATTAAATATAAATATAATTAACAAGAAAGAAAATAGTGTCCAGTTATCCAGAAAGTGGAATATGTAAATTTCTGGTTTGAATAAAGTGTATATAATCATCTCACCATTTAAATAGAGCAACAGACTTTATCTACAAGAGTTATGATTCTGGTGAACCTCACTAAAAATGCAGTCAGCAATGTCTAAGTTGCAAAAAAAAAAAAAACCATTTTGGTTCACAGTCATGAAAAACATTTTCAATTACAAATACATACAAAGTAAAAACATAATATTATTTTTTGTTTTGTAAAAACAAATAATTTATAGCTTAATATGGTTGGAGTTTAAATGAAAAAGTAAAAACTCATAAAAGTAGAGTAAAGAAAAAAATATCATATTTTAAATTATACATTCATAAGAAAAATACAGGCCATAAGATTTTGTTTGAGCAAGTTGAGAGATGTCTTCCTTGAAAAGAGTGAAAAGAAAAGAATAATTAAAAAATATCTTTTAACATAATAACATAAATCTGAAACTATTAATTTGTCTAAAACTTTTTTTAATATTAAAGGTAATTGGAATTGTTAGTTTGAATTATGAAAAGATAGTATACATATAAGTGGGGAGGGGTGTTTGTTGTTTTGTGTTACTTTTCACTGGAATTATGTGTATTGGCAGGAAAACTACTGGTAATGAATTTTTAATTTGATATTAGCTTAATTTAAATCTGAATTGATGTGTTTGTTTTATATTTATGTAATTTATGGAGAGTACACTCCCAGAAGTAACTGCTGTTAAAATAATTAATTAGCCTTCTGGCTACTTTGTTTGACAATTTATGCAATATAAGTAGAACTGTCTTATATCACTTTGAGAGAGTTTACTCTCCATAAGTTACATATAATTTTGGCACTGTAATTATTTATATTTATATATACACATATTTATATATAATGATCATTTTACATTTGCTCGACAGTTTGGGAAGTTTATGATTCCAATGGTTACATATAATTTTAAAATGTTATATTAATTAGTAATTTCACATTCAATCATTGATTGTTAATTCCAATGGTTTAAAAATGAGTGAAAATTATCTCTACTTTATGAAGTTTAATGTTTGGTATATTCAAAGAAATCACCTACATTTGTGTTTGATTTGAAGTATGGCCTGAACAATATCACTTGCGAAAAATGCTATTCCTATAAGATCTTAGATAACATGCATAAATGGTCATTTTACATTTGCTGATCAGTTTGACAGAAAGGCTGACACATGGGTATTAATAAAGTTTGGAAAATTGATTATTCTAATGTTTATATTGTAACGGGAGGATGCTTTAGATTCGCATATACTGACCACGAGGGCGCCACTAGTCCGAAAATAGGAACTAGACATTTATTTTAAGGGTGGACAGGATATGCGAACCAAAATGCGCCGAACTAAACTCAGGGAGAAACAAGATATCTTAAATATTGTTTAGACAGTTGAGAAAACAAAGCACAAAGACAAACATCAGCCAAGTTAAGTTTAAACAAATTTTAAACTTTTATTTATGAGCAAAATAACTTGTAAGAAAAAGTTTACACGAAAATCAATAGGGTTATCTCAGGCATGTACTAGAAAGACTAAACACATTGCTCTAGCAGACTTACTGACCTTCTAATGAGGAGTTCTACAGGGAGGAAGCAATTTCATTCAGCAGAAGTGAAGTCACGTAATTGTTGGCCCTCCTATTCACAGGTATGAAAACAATATGTTCTTGAAATAAATCAATGAAACCAGCACCAGCGAGCTTTTCTAGGCCCCCCAAAAAATGTGTCGGGACCCAAAATGTCATCTGCTAGTAGAAGCTGCATCTTAAAACTACGTTCAAAGCAAAGATGATTGATTTACCTCAAGAACCACGATAAATATGCTTCAGAATGAATGGAAAACAAACAAATATAACTGGTGACTCTCCAACCAAACGATTGGCAAAACTAATCTAAGAATTAAGGGTCTCAATGGGAGACAAGTAAATTTATTAGAAAATCAGTTACGTCTGCCCCAGCATTTAACGAAAATGAATTACCAATAATTATAATTAAAAAATAAATTTACGACACAAGTTGTGAGTACACGCTCTGACAAATTTTCAGCTATACAAGTAAATACAAAATAAATCTATTGGAGAGTGCACATGAGTACAAAAATAGGAAAGCTATAAATACTTTAGCAGCGAAAGTCTCTCTCACCTGTAATTTACAAAAGGAATAAATATTTTCTTCCTGCTGGTGGCTAAAAATTTTTACAAAGCAAAAACATTTATAGTTTCCGCTTTCAGAGATATAAGAAATGAAGAGTATGAAAATAAAGTCACCAGCCAAAAGATTTGGTGGTTTGCAAAAGCGCAAACACCGTATTTAACATTAATTCAGGCTACTAAAATAATTACAGGTAAGCATAAAAATAGAAAAACTCACACGTCACTCTCCAATAAACAACAACTGAAAGCAAACTTGGAATCTTAAAACTAAGATTCCAAGACACACGGCAAAGTACAATAAAAGAGAATAAATATAGCTAATCAAAATGAAGTTAAATATTAATTTATGAATACAGATTTTTAATTAGATTGAGTGGAGATTTAATGAAAAGAAATTTACCCTGGAAAGAATAAAAGAAAATTTCATCTTACGATAAAGTACAGTTCACATAGAGTGCGCACGTTTATCTTTAGTTCATTTTCAGGTCCTTTAACAGCGGCAAGGTAGAGGCAGTGTTTATTTTAGAGGCTCATGGCATGACTGAAGGAGAGTGGCAGGCGTGGGTCCGTCCTTTCTTTAAATTAGCAAGGCATTCTGATGATGGCAAAACTCATAGCAGTAGATTTTGACATCTTGCACAGCAATGAAGTTTGTCAATCTATTTAAGTTTTTAGCAGGAATTAAACGTCCGAACTGCTACTCAAAACGGTATCTCTCCACAGGCGATAATCCAAGTGTGTATCCTCTTACTGAATCTCCCCTATCTCTAAATTGGCGGGCTATCCTTGCCTCGCTACATTTCCAGCGAAAAACTTTCACTAGTCTCCATTCTATATCTCAGACAGGGCAAATATTAATTTCCCGCTCAATCTAATTTAAGAATTCCATCCAGGGATTATTGTAACCAAAATAACAAATACAAAACTAAATCTCCGCTTTTTAGAATTAACTTTAAAAATAATTACAATAAAAGCAACAGGAATATAATTAGCAAGCTTGCCTGTTTTTAATCGAATTGATTAAAACAGGCGGAGAAAGTAAACTATTTTAAAATCAATTTTATAAACAAAGTAGTGAAAGTAAACTGTTTTAAAATCAATTTTATAAACATGAAAATGATCAAAATAAATATAAACGTGTATGTGTTTTAAATAATAATAAAAAATTTTAACATTAGATAAGATTTAACAAACCTTAAGTTTTTAATTTTGGCAGTAAAATCCTTGAAACGGAGATCAATCCGGTTCAATATATACAAACAAACTTAACTACTCCTTATCCACCTATACTATATATATAATTTAATAAATTAACACATTTAGGAATATATGTAAACAAACTAGAATAGAACTAAACTTCAATCACAATGCTTGAAACGTGTGTTATTTGATTGACATATCAATGTATGCGTTTCATAGTGCAGAGTGATTTGCGTTTTTTTACATGATATGGTGATAAAACTATGAACATTATTTCAAACATTGTGATTGAAACATATATATAGTATGTTTGTGTTATGGTGGAACAAGATGAATAATGCACTAATAAAAGCCAAAAAATTTGAAATCATAAGTCGATGTTATGATGACTGTTTATCCTTCCTTAAGGTGTTAAAAAGGAATAGACATCAGTCCCTATTTTACATAAGAAATGAATAGTGAAAGCTATCAAACTATCCGTGTGGACATAGAGATTTAAGTGTCAATAACTATCACCGATGAGAAGTGAGGTTGTTTATGAAAAGCAAGCATCATGAGAGAAGAAGATCTGCTCTGTGCTGATGGATTAATATGATGAGATATGGATTAATAAAAAAATGAATATATATATATTATTCATTATTAATAATCAGATCTTGGTTATCTCAAATAAATTATACTTGAACAGTTTGATTCAGAATAGCTTTTAAACAGATGTCAGAGCTGTGATGGAATAACTAAAACTATCACAATGAGAAAGGTGAAAATATGATTTAAAAACACTTTTTAAAAAAAAATACAGGATTTGTAAGAAAATATTGATAAAAAAGTTTAAAAAATAATTCAAAAATGAAGTATGCTAAATTAAATAAAATGAATCAAAAGCATATACATAAAAACAGTATGATGCTTCATTAATGATGAAGACTGTGTTATAGTACATTCCCTGATAGTGTTATAATATTGCACTCTTTTGCCATGCTTACAATCTGGAGTTTAAGAATGGGTTGAATAGATTTTGACTTTTTTTTTCAAATCACCAATAGTTCTAGGATTTTTTTTTTCATATGTCAAATGCGTTGACCAGGAAGCGAATCCAGGCCAGCTGCTTGGAAGGCAACTATGCTAACCACTAGACCACCAATGTTTGGCTTTTTTTTTTTTTTAGTCCAAACCTTGCCAATATGCCATATGCATTCTACCCATCATTAAGTACAAAGTCACAAGTCAATATGGTCGATTGTATGTCTATCAATGCACTGCCTACAAAAATATATAATTATAATGCTGGTATTCCTGACATCATCAACTCTGTGGTACTCCTGACATCATCAACTCTGTATTGTCGAATGGAAAAAAAACAGCTAAATTTAAGTAATGAAAATAGTGGCGAACATATTGGTGAAGTTCTATAAATAAAACTTTTTGTTTTACTTTTATTTGTCTTGTATTATTGTTGTATTTGTTAGAAATTTTTATTAAAAATATAAAGAATAAGTTTCCAAGACAATTTAGCTTCTCATCAGATAGTCTATAGAGAAATAATTAATGAAATGAACCCCAATTTACCATCTGGCTGCAAGAAAGCAAGCACGAAATGAATAATTTTTTCTCACATTTTGATACATATATATAAATTCAGACAGGCTTAAAACAAAACTGGCTATTATATAAACAAATCATTCACCAATAAATGTTTAAAGTATCCAGCAAAATTTTGTCATTTATTACAAAGTTACAAATAAAAAATAGAATTTGATTTTTGTTATGTTTATCTGTTTATATATATTTGTAATAAAGTAGAAAGACATTAACAGTTCAGTTATTTGTTTGCAAATATTATAATTTTTAATATGGGGGTATATTAAATAAAATTGACTTTAATTCTCACGTAATTTTATAATATAACGAATTATTAAATAGTGGTGAAAAAATATATATTAAAAGAATATTATTGTCTCTAATTTTTTTCTTCTAACAATCTTCGTAAAAAGGATCTGTATTTTTTTTATCTTACTTCTACTTTGTTTTGCTTTGTTCTATTCATTTCGTTTTCCATTTTCTTAATGCAGTATTTTATATTTATATCTTTATTGGTCAACAAAGATGTACGATACTATTAGAGATAGTTAATCATCAGCAATGTCTTCACGTCAAACTGGGAAGAAAAAGCAATCATAAACTAATTCTACATATTGGGTTGTAAATTTTGCTAAATAGGCAAAATTTCATACATATGAGTCAGTGTCGACTTGATAACATTTAATAATAATAGTGTTTCGTTCGTTCTTCATCTAAAAGACATTGCGTGAAAAGTTTTCTTTGCAATAGTTAGGGTTCAAATAAATATTCTCCCCCATCTGCTATAAAAACTACGAGACTTTAAAAGAACAAGATAAATAAGTATATAATAAATTATGAGCCTACGACCAGATGTTTGGTCGGTCCGATGATGTTTGGGCACCGAAGTCTCAGAATGAACAGAAACCAGTTTGTTTGTTTTTTCAATCGCATTTTTCTGGTAGGAATTTATCCAGGAGTTTCAACTCGTGAATCCGCGCGTTATAATTTATGGATAATTGGGGTAATTCTATTTTTTTTTTTAATATACTTCATTATTTGAATTTTTCTACTTGAACTTAAGTAGTTATCCAGTAATAATAAGATACTAACCAAACTTAAAATGAAAATATATTAATTTTACTTGGCTAATATGAAGTCTTTTTTACTTAGTAAAAAAAATCAATTCTTTATGAAGCGGTCAAATTTCCTCGAGAAAACGTAAATGAATGACATAAACTAATCCAATCAAAATAACTGACATTTTTTAGTTAACATGCTATAACGATTTTTTTTATTTATCCAAGAGTTCTCGCAGTTATGTACCTTCTACTTTAATAATATTAATGCGTTAGTTATAATAAAACTCCGCATCCGTCCGCCATGTTCTTTACCTGGTATTCGAATACAAAACTAATAAACTTGGATTTTTTTCATGTTTCCATCAGGTTTATAATTTATTTATTTATTTTTTAGTCAGTCTATAATTAACAGAGCTCTGCATAAAATTATTGATCGGTAAAATGATATCTAACTATTGCTAGCTAGAGAGCTAAATGACGGAAAACCGCTAAAACTCCCAACACCGGTAATTGCCTAAGATTCACTATTCCTATTCGAAGATGTTGAAGAGGCCTTTGTTCTGCAACGGGCCATTTAAGGACTGTTTTAACTATCTTTACTTTTAATAAAATTGATGTTTTTAAAATAAATTCATTTATTTTTAAAAAGCGAGTTAAAAGGGAGGGTGAGAGTAACGGTATAAATTAAATCTTTAATGAAACTTCGAAAACGAATTGCAATATATGACTGATTTGTTTAATAACAAAATGTCAGCTGGTAATAAGTGCAAATATTTACTGCCTATTTCCTCCGATAGCGCATAAGGGTGAGTAAATATTACTCGGAAAACATCTTTAATTCGAGAAGTCAATATATTGTAACTGGTTGCAAATCAATCATAGTTTAGACTTTATTAAACAGTAACAATTCAATCATAGTTTATTAAATAGTAACAATTTAATATAATTGTATATACAGAACCATCATTTTAAATTAGAAGTATATTATTTCATCTTATTTAATAAGCTGGAAAAAATTAATAATTCATTGGCTTATTGCAGTAAAGACGAAAGAGTTTTTAAATAGCTCACTGCAGGGCAAAAAAAAAACCTACACAATAGATTCTCATGGAGGTATAAAAAAGGAAAAGTTGTAGTTATCAGGTTTGTCAATTGTTAAGTGGCCGGATTAACGTCCTTATTTTTAAATCTTTTAGGTAAGGCTAGCTAGATATCCATTAACCGACCAATAGTGAATGTTTTGCTAAATTGGCTATGGGACAGCTATCAGGCAAAAAAAAAAATCTACTGATAACAATTTCAAGCTTACTCGCCCCGATCCAAACCTAAGATATAGGCACGCCAGGTACTGCGCTACCGTTGCATATGAGATTCTTGTAGGCAATTTAATCAGTACCTAAATTAGGAAGAAATAATTTTAAAAAGTGAACAAAATGATCGGCATAAGAATTGATTTGGTAAATGTTTGAAACATTTTGTTTTATTTAATTAAATGTCATGATTAGATAAATCATCATTATTTATTATCTGACAAAATGCAGATCCCAAAAACAGATCAAGTATTTAGAACTAATTCCCTCCTTATAATCATCACTCAGTCAATTTCCTTATTCCAGTTCTATTTCTTTTTCTACGCTCCATGGTCCCTTCCATTATATGTTTGATATTTCTTTTACTTTGATTGTACGCCTAATCCCATTTTATAATTTTTTAAATAAATATTTTATTTTTTTCGCTTAAATCTTTTCCAAACTTTTATATTACTAATCGTATGCTTCCAACTTACCGTTTTATTGTCTCCACATCTTGAGCTTTCAAAAATCTTTTCTCTTTTCTAAATTACCCACGTCTTTACTCCATATAAAGTTTATCCCCTAAATCTAATTTTAATGGGAGATAAAATTGCCTTAATATCCATTTTAAGATTCCTGCTTAACCACTACAATTTTGTAGTCTCTATATTATTTTATCATCATTTATTATTTACATATGAATATCCATTATTAATTGAGTAAAAACAATCTATTTATTTAACAAAGTTAATTACACTATAATTGATTATATAGATTAAAATCATAAACTCGATTAACGTCTCTTTCATTTTATAAATATAAGTACATATAATCACAACAGTTTTCGTTTATCTTGATTTGGACTCCTATCTCATCTACTCGAAAAAACATTCAAAATGCAAATCAATAGATTAATCTTTTACATTAATATATATAAATTGACAAAAGAAATTAACACTTTTTTCCTCTTACAATTTAATTTTTAAAATGCTAGTTTAAAAATAATTTAAAAATAAATAAATTAAAATACATATTGAAAAATAACAATAAAAAAGTTCGAACGTAGATCTCTAGTTAAAAAACAAAACAAAACAAACAATAAAGGTATAACATGACTACGAGTTGTATTAGTCACATTTGTTTAAAATAATATTCCGTATATTTACTCTTATTAATCTCAACAGAGTTAAGATATAATTTTCAAACATATATTTAAGTTTTATTTCATAAAACCATTTGAATTTTCGGTATAGCTAATCTACTTTATAGGTCAACTACAAAGGAATAAGGCAACGCAGTTAACATTCACTCATTCCTTTCAGGAGCAGAATCATCAATTGAATGCATATTTTTAATAATTTATTTTCAATGTTTAAATATTAGTTGCTAGAAAAGAAGCAAACAGTTTAATACATTTCACAAATTTATGTATAATACAGAAAAAAAAAAAAACTTACCGAATATATTTTTAGTGAAAATATCCGTACGCAACTCCTTCGATATTACGCTTATCCTTTACACAGTACGTATACCGCCGTACTGACAGATTGTTTCATTTTGTAAACATTGCGCAACTCCAAACTCTTACCTCCGCGGAATTATACTTTGAAATGAATCATTATCTACTACATTCACTAACACTCAGGTTTGTTTATCATACAAACTAATATAACATTTTATAAAAATTATTTGTACAAATAAAGTATTTTAAGCCTAATTTTTTATAAATTTCACTAATAAAAATGATATTTTCTTTGTTATCGATTTTGGGAATAACGTTTAAAAGACATTGCAGGCCTTTTCTTTGTTTACATTTAATGTACTATTTTAGCCAATTGGCTACAATCATAATTATGTTCTGTAATAAAATATATACATATTATTGATAAAAAGTTCCTTTATATTGCAAATAATATCAATTTTGTCCTAATTTGTTTATTATAAATATATAAATTACTGCCTTTAATATTTAAGGCGTTTTGTTTAGGAATTAGCGTTTATCTATATATTTAGTAGTAGAATTGAGATTAGAAGCAGAGCTAAAACAAAAAAAAAGAAATGAAGCGTTAATAAATTGAAAGATGATATCGAGAAAAAAATTTCAGATTGTTTGCATAAGAAAGTAAGCTTAAATAATAATAGCTTGATTGATAATATAAATTCTAATCAAAGATAGAAATTATTAAAAAGATACGACAGTGAAAATAGTAGATGATAAAAGAAATAACGAAGCTAAACAGGGATTAATTATGAATGAAATGGGGAATAAAATGGTTAAGAGAAGAAACTAGAAAAACATACATTTTTTTGGAAGAAAAAAAAACGTTCTGATAGATTAGCAGTGAATTAATGGAATATAGGATATAAAAGAAAGGTTGAGGTTGATTCATTAGAATAAAGCAATTTCGATGCGATATAGCTATAGTTGAAGGTGGAAATAATTAAATATTGGTAAAGAAAAGAAGTATCTTAAAGAAATAGAAAAATATAAATAAAAGACTTTGTTAAGGTAGTAAATTAGGTAATAATAATAAGTTAATGAAGATAAAAATGACAAAAAAAAAAAAAATTGAATGAAATTATTAAAGAATATGAGGGGTAAAGGTTTTAAAAGGGTGGCTACGAGATTTTAGCTATTATAATCCAGTAGAAAAATGGCTAATGTAATAAAATAGGAATTTTAGACTAGATGAGTTAGTATTTTCAAACCTTGACCTTGGAATTTCTTTTTATATTCTTTAAAAAAATCATTTAGGACCAGGAAAAGTTTATATTAAAATGAGTTATATCTATTGATGTTTATTGAGTACAGAGGAAACAGATTTAGAGACAATTATAATTATAGCAGAAAGGTCATTATTCTTTGGTTTTATTTAATATATGTGCTTAAACAAGACTAAGTGAAAGTTGTTTTAATAATAATAGAATTAGCATTCAATGTAGAAGTGTTTAATATATCAGATTTGCTGATGATATTGTAATATTTATGAATAGTGAAAATGAATTTAATAGAATGCTAAGCAGAATTTATAACAAGTTTGGGATGAGAATAAATATAAAATTTGAGAGTAGTAGTTAAACAGAAAGTTATAAAGTGAGATACTATCTTTAAGTATTTGGTAAGTTAGTTAATTAGTAATAGGAGTAGTAATAATAGTAATAAAAAAAAAAAGTGATAATTGCCATGGTTCAACAGGCATTTAATAAGAGTAGAAGATAGTTTTATGGTCATTAAAATCAGATTTAAGATTAGTGAAATATTTTGTATTTTATATAAAATAAATGCATGGATAATTAGGTAGGGAAAATCAGAATCTTCAAAGTTGTAGATTTGGAGGTGAATGAGAAGACAAGTTGGAAGAATAAGATTAGCAAAAATAAGTAAACAAAGATTATTTATTGATAAAATAATGAGGAATTTGATTGGGCATATTTTAAATAAAAAAACTAGATATATTCCAAAAGATAAATGAAACAAATAGATGAAGTTTATTAATGGTCTTAAAGAGGAGATAACTATACGCATTTGGAGAGCAAAACAAAAGTCTTGTTGGATGGACCTGTCTTGACAATTAACTAATGGTGATGTGTTTTCAGTAATATTTTTCTCTATTTAAAAAAAAAAAAGATATGTTTATGTTGTTTAATGTAACTAAATTTTTGATCAAAATGGAAAAAAGTTTAATCCATTATGCTGCTTTTACATATAATAAATAAATTATACATGTGATATAATATAAAATATCTTTATATAACAGCAATAATATATATAATAGTTGTTGTTTTTTTGTAAGAAACAAAATAATGGAAATTTTAGAAATATTTAATTTAAATTTGATGGGAATTCATCTATATAATGCCAATTCATTGTAATAGATCGTTTAAATTTAATCATGGATAGTTCATCTTCAGGTGGTGATAATGATACTGAATGTGAATCTGGAAGTAGTATAATGTGACAGTTTTCCTTGAAATACCAGTTGGTGATTCAGAAAGCCCTAGTTCAACACAAAATTCTGAGAGTTATTCTCCAGCTGCTGACCATTCATACAGCATTTTCAACAACATGTTCCAGTGAACATCTCTTAGACTAGCCTGGGAGTAGTTCAGGGCCACAATTTCGGACTGTGGATATTGGTCCCTCTACTTCGATTGACATTCAACTTCTTCCTCAGGTATTGCAATTCATGTGTGGGTTTACAATTACATGAAGTACTTAACTAAATTAAATCGTGCAATACCAATTGATAAATAAAGCCATTTTTCTTACTATAGTGTAAGGAGAAGGAAAGGTTTACCTTATGACTATAAGATACATCTGTGATTTTAAAAATTTATATTAACCAGGATTTCTTCTATTACCAATTGTTTTAAATCTTCTAAAACATCAGGCTATTTTGGATACTTTGTAAACTTCAAAGAATATTAATTTTTAAGGGGAAGTTGATATCCTAATTTCAACAGCAAGAGGGAAGTTTAAATCAGTTATGATTTTTTTTTTTTAATTTTTTGAGATTAAGAAAATAGAGACTACTAAATTCCCCCATCTACAAGCAACTTGAGAAGATCTTCTGAGTAGTTAGCTACAGTAAAAAATAATAATATAAACAAAATAAAATTTCAAACTTCATTCTAATAATCTAAGAAAAATTATTAAAAATGAACTATTTTTCAGTGAAGGGAATACAATGTGACAGGAATTTACTTTTATTATTAATTTATTTTAAAATGTCAATAATTAAATTTTGAGACAAAATAATTCTCAGACTTTCTTTCAGTGGATACTATTTACAGGACCAATAGATGTGTAGATTGTGCGATAATTAAGCATAAGGTTAATTTGTAGTACAGTTTATATAGTTTGCAGTTTATGTCTGGACAGTGGTGAAGGGACATAAACATAAAAATTTATTGTAATAATTTCAATTTCTAATTAATTTTTACAAAAAATAATTAATTAATAAAGAAATAATTTCGTTTTAATGCTTATATTTGTATAAAAATGTTGTTTTGTTTTTATTTTTGTACTTTTAGTGATCAATTAAAATTAGCAATTAAGTTTGAATAACATATATAATAATAATCATACACATAAAAGCTCTTTTTGACAAATATTAATTTTTGCACTTTTCAATGTACTTGAACTATTTTATAATTACGTGATGTGATATGATGTACTGTAGCATACATAGCGACATAAAATTAACTACCTATTAAAACAATAGAATATTTTTACAGCAGAAAAAAAACACTGTATAAATATATATTATATAATTTTCCATTCATTTATCATTAGCCAATTATTAGTTAAATTTATTTGTTTTATATATATTCATACAATTATTTTTATTATAATTAATGTAATTGGTTTCATATATCTTCTTTCTATTAGGTTCTTTAATATACTTTAAAGATTTTATATTTTTTACACAATCTATTTTATGTCCGTATTTTAAACAATGAATATATAAGGCACATCTATCATCTCTTCATTATTATGTTTTTTTGCTCTTTCATCTAATTGCTTCCTTGTATGTCCGTAGTAAATCGTACTGTAACTTCCACAAGTAAAGGGAAGTAATTACATAAAAAAAGCAAAAGAACATAATAATGCAATTAATAGAAGAGATGATAGATTTGCCTTATATATTCATTATTTAAAATATGGATATAAAATAAATTGTGTAAAAAATATAAAACTTTTAAAGTATATTAAAGAATCTAATAGAAGGAAGATATATGAAACTAATTACATTAATTATAATAAAAATAATTATATATATATATATAAACAATAAATTTAATTAATAATTGGCTAACGATAAATGAATGGAAAATTATACAGTGTACATGTATGCAGGTTTTTTTTTTCTGCCTTAAAAATATTGTATTATTTTAATAGGTTATAGTTAATTTTATATAAAACAGATAGATGTTGCTATATATGTAATGTAAGTTGCAATTATAAAATAGTTCAACACATTGAAAAGAGCAAAAACTAATATTTGCCGAAAAGAGCTTTTATGTGTATGATTATTATTATTAATACATATATTATTGCAGTTATATAAATATATTTTATATTATATCACATTGTATGATTTATTTAAATAACTAAATTTATATGATAGATTCAATATAAGCAAAAAATGTTATTTTTTGAAATTTAGTTATTTTGTAACTTGCATAGAAATAAACTGTTTTATATTAGTGTTAGGTGTATAAATATTTTGCTCAAATGCAGAAATATTAATTAAGCAGTATACATAGTAATAACACTTGATCTTCATCAATGATAATTTGCCACCTTTATAATTTATCTTAATATTCATCATGATCTATTTTTTTGTGATCTAAAGTAAAAGCTAACATTCATGCAAAGAGGAATAATGAAGATGACAATATGATTCTATAATTAGACGAGAATACTTCCATTGCAATTGCTTGTCACCTTCCTAATATTATTTATTTTAACATATTAATATTTAGTAAAAAAGATAAAATTAGCTTTTTAGATAGCTTACTACAGAGAGACATGTCTAATAGGCCTCCAAAGAAAAACTAATGAAGACCTTACTCTTCAAATTAGCTATATATTTAATATTGATAGCTATATATCTAATGATGATAGTTCAATCTCTATCTAAAATAGCTAAATACTCATTAAATGATCATTGATTGTATGTTTAGCTGAACTAGCCATTATGCTGGCTATTGAAAAAAATCTAAACCTGATTGTAACTTGAAAATTTTCAGTTTTTCACTTGGGGCAGGTTGTGGACTTGTTGGCGATGGACCAATCATCCCATGAAACTTTCTGTGTTGATGCATAGTGATTTATATTCCATAGATATTATACAAATGTGGCAAAAGTTATAATGATTTTTTATATCTTTTTGTAGAATAAAGGAAAGAAGGAAAGAGGGGAACGTTGAATTATAATGTTATGTCAACTTTAATATAAAAAGTACTTTGAATAACATTATTTATTTGCATAAACACATAACTCAATCTGAATAATTAAATACATTTTTCAGGATTATCTTTTTTCATTCTTTTTTCATTTCACTTTTAAAATTTACCTACTTCCATCTGAACCAAAATCCAGCCTACATGCTGGCATGAGTGAGTCATCAAATTTGAAAACACAGTTTGATCTCTCTTTTAGCTCTAATGTGTTTATATCTTAACTACTCACAGTATATATATAAACACGGATGGTGATATAAACAAAACAAATATTTAATATCAAATTATCATAAACTATTTGTTTATATACATCAAATCCAGGTTTTTGTTACAATTTTTATATTATTCAAAGTTGCCAACCAAAATTAAAACAGGAAATTACTTCTTGATATGATTTTCAATATGTGAATAAATGCACACAAACATCAAAAGTCTGAACTTCTTGATAATAATAACTTTATTTATTTTTTTAATTTACTATTGATTGTTATTTATTTTAATGGTGTTTATATATAATTACCACATATATATATTCTGTCCAAAACTGTTTACAAATATATGATTAAAATTAAGGGTTTATTATTTGTTATATAATAGCTTCATAATGGATATTAAATAATGTTTGACCTTTGCATTAAACACATCGCTAAAATTGTATAATTTTTCTTTTTCCTCCTAATAAATCCTATTTTATGGTACAACTCAGCTGATTCTTACTAATTTAAATAAATTTGCTACCTGAGAGTTTTCCTTCAGCGAACTGCTTGTTAAAATCTTACTTGAATGATCTTTACTTGGTCATATTTTAAAACTATCATTCCTTATAAGTTTGTTGATGTGCCAATCTCAAACTATCACAAAATGTCTGAGCATGTGCACAATTATTTTAGTGTTTTGTTTCATGTTATGTGAATGCTAAAATAATTTATATGTTCCTGATAGTTTGTAATCATTTGGAATCACTGTACAAACAAATCTTACATCCTTTATGAAATATATTTTTGTTACCTTGCATTCATTATTGGAACTATAAATTCATGTTTATTATCAACAAAATAAAGAAAATTTGTATTCTAATTATGAATCAATAGTATAAGTACAAAGTTTTTTCTAAAAGCTTTTGATAAAAGAATGCCTGCATGTTGCATATGCACATGGAATGACTGAATTATTAATCGCAGACATAAAGCTAGAATTTGTTTACAATTTGGCAAATGTTGGTTCGATAGACTTTGGACACCACATCTAGTATGATTAAATTGAATTTTATTCTGTTATTGTTTTATTCTTGCGTGTTTGGCAGCCAGACTTAAGCAGCAATAGATCTTACTATTTGCATTGTATATTACATTTTCTTGTTCACTGTGATTTGCATAAAAATTTAATTAAAAAAAATTGTGAATGTATTCTGAATAAAGGCAATGCTATTTTATTTTTACTTGAAAATTTATATGCATTCTTAATATTATAAAAAAATACATTATTTTTATTTATTTGTGCAAATGCATGAATTATTATTTCATGTTGTTAAACATAAAAAGTTACAAAAATAGATTGATACAAAAACATTATAAAACTTCTTGAGGGGGGGGGGGGGGGGGGAAAATCTTTGATACAGACTAAATTCCTTCATCCCCCCCCCCCCAAAGATTAAAATAATAATAATAAAATGATATGATTATGATTTTCTCTTTTTTTTAAATTAATATATATTTAACATGCACACATTGTATTTCATTCTTTTATTGATTGGGTCAGAGCAAATTACTATTAAATAAATAATTATTAATATTTTTTTAACTACAGATGCTATGTTTCTGCTTAAAATTTTTATTTTACCTACAATTAATTCTGAAATCATATATATTAGAATCTTATAAAAGAGTTGCCAAAGTTGTTTATAATAAAGTATTATTTGGATATGAGGAAAAAGTTCATTTGCTATTTTTTCTGCTTAAAATTAAGTCCATAACTATTTCATAAAATGCAACTTTTTTTCTTTAACATATATTTAATTGTGCCACAACAAGTTTATTGTAAAATAATTATTAGTACTTTTTCAGAATATTGTATTTTCTACTATAGAAGCTCTTTTTTCTGCCAGATTTTTAACAACAGTTTGTTCTTTTTTATAAGGCTGGCCATTGTAATTAGTTATTAACAATTTACATTCAAGATTTTTATCTAACTACATCATTTGGTATTCCCGTTTCATTTATTTTGTATATACAGAATAGATAAATGAAAAAATGTTCATAATATATTGTAGCTATAGGTAGTTATATCATGCATTAAAATGTGAATATCAAATTTAAAAGCTAATAATTAACAGCATGTTAATTATTAAAACTCTTGGTAGATAAAAGATTACACTATATAATGCTAATTAATAGTGATTTAATTCTAAAACCTCCCTACATAAATATCTTGTTCTAGTATGTATGAGGTTTTTTTTTTTTTTTTTGCATTTTCTCTCAAACAAATATTTCTATGAAAAAAATAATTAAAAAACTTGTTAACTGATTGTAAAAATTAGTTTTGGAAAAAGATAGAGGGAAAGAAGCAGCTTTATAAAAGTTATCTGCAATAGAAGCTTAGACTAATTTTCAATTTATAAAAACATGGTATTTCAGAATATGTTTGTAATATGATGAAAAATAAATAATATTTTTTTTGGTTTTCTCTTTCTTTTTTTTTTCAATCGTGATTAGTCATCATAATCTTTTCTTTTCTGTACTTTTTAAAAAGTAGACATTGATAATGATTTTAAGGTAGGTGTTTAAGTATGCAACACCTTGTAGAGCTTGGATTAAGATAATTGAGTTTTGGCAGATGATGTTTAGTAAGCAGAATACATTTGTGTTGGCTAGCAGATTTTTTTATTGCAAAAACTATCGGATTGTATATATATGCACTAAAGTCAAAAAGACTGCATTATAATTCAAATACATAAGCTAAATTCTAAAAAAAAAATGGCTTGCTGAGGAAACCTTAGCGGTTCATCCCCAACTGCATGGTACTCCATGGAAGAAGAAAGTGAAATGTTTAGCCTGTATAACCTAGCATAAAGAAAAATATATATTGCATCATTACAGCTTTATCATACATAAATATGTAAGTGTGTCTTACCAAGAGGAGACAGAACAAGGACCAACCAAACTAACGGCAAACTACAAAGTGATCATGGAAGAATTACAATGACCCATTTTATTAAATTTGGCGGAATTCACAATTTTCCCAAAACTACATGGATAAATTTGTGTGATTATAAAATGCATAGAAGGAACTAATGCATGAAGAACTCATTACCAGGAAAAATGAAATATGTATTTCAAAATTCCTTGAACAGATGAGAAATATCATTTTAAAAAATCTGAACTAATAGGAAAAAAAAAGAAAAATCATTTTAAGGATTATTATTGCTGAACCAAAGTGTTAGTTTTATATTTTTTTCTGGAATAATTACATATTGCTGACAAAAGATAATGGACAAAAACAAAAGTCAAAAGAATAATAAACCAGAATTCAAAGTAAGAGTAATTATTTATTGTATCATTCTATTTATAAATAAATATAAGTATTTTTTTCTTCTTTCTCTCAGTAAATTATTAGGTGTGTGTATTTATATTTTATAATTTTTTATATGTGTGCATTATCTATTTATTTTTTATTAATGTGGTTATTTTTTTCATATATATAATTTCAACTATGACATGGCTTCTGGATAATAATATATATATATATATATCTCATTAGTATGTGATATTTACTTAATGTAAAAGAAAAGGTAGTGCAATATTATATTTACCTAGTGATGCAGATGCCTTGTCAAGGTTGGTAGTAGCAATTGTTTAAGAAGAAGTAAAAACCAATTGCATGTTACTGCCAGAATAAAATTGTTATTGTTACATCTTTTTTGCCTTATTCACTTATCATTTATGCATCTCATAAAGTTAATTAAATAATGCAACATTATTCATGAGTTTCATAAATCCCCAGAGTTACGATCCAGAGCTAACAGGATCTTTTCAACAGGTATAAGTTTAAACCTAGGTTGCTGGTGGCACCATTCTCTTCTTTGAAAATATAACTAGCCAGAACTAATATTATATATTCTAGCATACTTAGATAGCATGAATTTACATCCATATGATGAGCAGACAATATTACTGTGTGGAGTTAACATTATCAGCAACTGATAATGCTCATTGTAGTTAATGTTTGGATTAATAAGTGATCAAGAATGGTCTGATCATGAGAGTGTTGGGGAGTCCCTGTTATACAATATCTTATAAATAGAAATGCTAAAACTATTTTTTCATCGTTAGTGTGCAGAATCACTTCTCAAATTATTTGAATCTTATCTCTGGTCTTATTTTGTTAGAGTATTACTGTGTGCAGTTTAGTAAAGTGATGAATTCAAGTGCTAAAGAAGCATGCATCAATTTTCAACTTAAAAAAAAAACTCCATTTAATCAATTAAATAGAACTGCTGTGCTCATCTTACCATTTAGGTGTACTGAGAAACTACCTGTATAATTATTTTGTTTTCTTTATTTAATGAGTCTTCCTTTAAATTGCAATATAATAATTCGTCAATGCTAAAACAGAGAATCTTTAATAAATAAAATAACTATTGCCAAGCGCTTTTAACCCCTACAAGTCCTTATCACGGCAGTATAAAAAATCCTATTTTTCTCCTAAGGATTTTTTATACTGCCTTGATAAGGACTTGTAGGAGTTGAAAATGCTTGGCAATAGTAAGGATTCCTAGGAGTTGAAAGTGCTTGGCAATAGTTATTTTATTTATTAAAGATTCTCTGTTTTAGCAATTAACGAATTGTTATATTATAATTTATAAGTTGTATTAACAGAAGTATTATATTTATTTATGAGTCATCCTTTGTTAAGTGACATTTTCACAAAGCAGTATTCCAATACTAACAACTGTTGTGAAACTTTTCTAGATCTAAATACTACTGGAATTTTATTCTCTTATAACATTATCACTATTAATAAGTATAAAAAAAGAGAATAATTTAAGTCGAAGTTAATAGCTTATAATTTTTGCAGTATACCAATACATAAATCTCAGATTAACTGCTGCAATTTTTTTTCTTAGTAATATGATCTTGTCAAGTTTTTCAGGATCAAGGTTATTAATGCCAATTTTTTTCATAATGGTTATTATCAATGAAAGAAATTATTCTTTGTAATTATCATGAAAGCATTTGACATTTGTAATAATTGCCATTAATAATTATTGTAATTTATTGGTAATTTATCATAATATCTGAAGTTGCCAGGAAAAAATAATTTTGTAATATTTTTTTAGCTTCAAATTCGGAATCAACAATTTACTCCTTACAAACCATATATCAGTATAGTAGTTTCATTTTCAATTCCATATTCAAGCATTATAACTAATACTTTTATAATATAAATAAAGCATGCATGACTTTCTCTGGTTACTTTTAGCACCTACATTCAGAGCAATAATTCACTACATTTATTTTACTCCAGTGGCATATATTATAAATTTGGGTAGTGAGAAGTAGGATTTGCATTCACACCTTATAGCACAACATTCTCTATTCTTATACTAGCCAAGTTAATAATCTGAGATTCAAACACTAAGGTTTTGAACCCAAGCCAAATGCATAGTTAAAGAGATTTTATACTAAGCTAATAATTACATTTTAGTGTCCTCAGTTTTATGTGTGAGCATTTTTTTACCCTTTGGTAAAGATTATATATAATAATTAAAGCATCACATAAGTATTTGATACTTTCTGCTTCTATATTTGGGAATATTAATTCATTCAACTTAATCTACCTGAGAACTATCTATTGTTAACTTAAATAGGAAATTCAATTGTCATTTTTAATTCTCTGAATCTAATTCAGTCTAAAGTCTTTTTTATGACAGTATATTATAAGCAGTAATGCCCTGCATGATTTTGGACAAGGATAGAATGGCAAACTTTGGAGACTCAAGGCATGGATTGCAGCCCAGCTTTGTCATTTCTAATGTGTGAATTTCTTTTGAACTCCCAAATTCAGTTATTTCATGGGCAACAATTTAAGCCCATGTTAAAGAGAAAAGGAAAATGATAACTAAGTAGTTGATGAAACATTAAATCATAGTTGACAATGGTTTGTCATTGTTTATCACTCTATTGACATATTTTATTTTAGTGTTTTCATTTTAGAGCTTCATCCTTTCACTTCAGAATCCTGTGTGACTCAGTACAATGGAAGAAAGTTAGATTTCATTACTGATGTGTGAATGGCATATGACCTACCAAGTGACAAATCACATTTAATTTCTTTTTGTTATGAACTTCAGAGCATTAAAATGCATTGGGATTCTTAGTGAAATTTTAGAATTTTGAGTGTTTTCATGAATACTGGTGTAATTTCTTAATGCATTTTGTTCAAATATTCTCATTCTTAATTGAAAATCCAGAACCCTTGAATATATTGGATTTGGGAAGTGGTAGATTTGTAAGTCAAAAGTACGTGAAAGGCTTAATGATTTGCATTAGTCTGTCATAATTTAGGATTCATATTCATAGCATAGTATTTTTTTTCCATATATTTGTAGGTTTTTTTAAAATAAGATCAGTTTCCTCCAAGCATTCACTCTGCAAGATAATAAGTTAGACATATTAGTATCACTATGTAGTTATCAAGATAGTAATCTTAGCTGGAGTTGTAAATATTTTAACCTTGTCTTTGTAAGAAATCATCAGAGTCAAGAAGAGAATAATAGTTCAGTATGAAAATGTTCTGCTTTTACTGCCCAGGCAAAGATGAATTTCATTCATCTTCTATATTTCATTCATCTGCTATCTGACTATTTTTACAAATATAATATATTATTGTTTTCATTAGTCAAAAATTTTTTAGTAGCCTTAACTTTTATAATAATAATAATAATAATCATCATCAAAAAAGATAGCAGAAAACTATTTTATGAAATTAAATTTTAAACATTTAATATTTGCTTTATTGCAAATATAAACAGATAAAAAAAAAAGGGGGATAAAATGAGCTTTTAAATAGCCTACTATAAAACAAAGGCCTCTATAACAGCACTCTAGAGAAACTGTGAAGAAGATGTAACTCAACATGTTTGCCAACAGATCTAGATACAGTGCTCTCAGATCCAATGCTCCTCACTGACGAAGGCCACAAGCCAGAAACTAGTCTGGGGATATTTGGCAACATATTTGTTTTGCCATCTTCCATTTGCCAACAATTATTGATTAGTTAGTTTGATTTCTGATGTTGATTATTTGAAAGAAGTTATTAATTCTGATAGCAACTTAAAAAAAATTTCAAGTTTTACTTAATTTAGATTTAAATCCATATAAAGAACATTGTAGAAAGAAATATATTATGAAGCCCTTCTTAAAAATATGTATATATAGCCAATAGTTTATTTATTATGATTATCTCTGATATCCTTGATTCATTTAGAAGTTGCATTCTGTTTTATATTAATTTTAATATCCTATATGGTTTGATAGTATGGAAAAGGGGCAGAATCTGAACTTTATGGCCCCTAGATCCTGAATCAGCTCTGTCATGTCAGCATTCAAACTTCTTGTGAACTCCTGAACAATAAAACCATTTGATTTTTTTTAATGTATTTATTTCCAAATACTCTTGGTGATCTTTCTTTATTTTTTCTATAATGTGGATAATAGTTTTATTGTATTCTTTTGATGACTTTTTCATTTACTTATATATCCATTCCTTTTTATTCTTTGTATTTCTCTTCATGTTAAACCTGTATTTCATTATTAATGATTGTTTGCTGTTATAATATGCAACTCTTTTTCATCATATTGTTTTTACAACTTCTAGTCCCTGTCAATCTTTTTTTGTTGTTGTTGTTGTTGTTGTTATTTTTTGCATTTCTACTTTATATTGTAGCACATTTTACATTGTAATTTCATATAGTTTTATAACTTTTTTTTATTCATAAAAATAGAATTAGAATTATTATTGCCTGTTTTACCTGAAATATTTGCATGATTCTTTATTTATAATTATCATTTCTATACACCTATATTCATTGCAAACTATTACAGCATTTCCATTTATTTGTAAACTCACACTTTGCATTCAAGCAAGTGTTATTGGATCCTTTCTCAGTTTTTTCCCTGATGTATTCTTTATCATATTTATGATTATCTATTAGAATTTATAGATACAATATATAAATGATATTGATCTAGATCCAAAGTTGTAACTCTATGTTGTTCTTGTCATTTTCTTAAATCTTTTGTTATTATGAATTTTAAAGAGAATTGGTATTAAAAAATAACTTTGTCTTAAGCCATATTTTTTCTAAATCTATGAAAATTAAATCTATTTCTATTTCTTGTCTTTTTTTTTGCTTTCTTCATAATGAATGAGTTGACCTGAATAGTTTGACACAGTGGTTGATGAGCAGACTCTGGAATTCAAAGTCCATGAATTATACCTCTAATGTCATTTCTGATGATCAACTTTTTATGAATTCCTGATTAATAAATCTTCTTATACTTATTAAAGAATGAATTATCTTTATCCTGATTGCCCTACTGTAAGTCTATCTGATAGTGATAATATTCTTTAATTTTTATTTTCACTCCTGTTCATACAAGCTTTCTGCAAAAGCAATCACATTAATGATAACATTTTTAAATTACTACAATTTAATCTGCAATTGCCAAATGTTGTACGATCTTAGATAAATACATTGTTTTAAACTTAGGTATTTTTTTAACATTTGTCAATGATAATGGTGGATTTTAGAACCAGAGATTTCTGAATGAATCCCATTTACTGTAAAAAAAAAGAAAGAAAAAATTTGGTAATTGAATAACAGTATTGTTCTCAGGCTGTCACTTTGGTGTTCAAGTATTACTTGAATTCTGAGCAATTGATCATATTCAGTATTATACATATCTTTTACGCATGTCATTGATTATATGTTTCAATAATGTTTGATGGAATAGAAATTTGAAAAAATATTTAAATAAGTATCTCTAAAAAACAAAAAAAAAACAATGTGTATATGAAGTTACATTGTAACGTGCTATATGGACTACTTGTTAAAGTATATGTTTCTAATGTATCAATAATGTGAGAAGTTGGTCTGACTTCTGGGCGGATGGATGGTTATGATAGTATTGAGGTAAGATGAACGATTCAATGAGATAAAAATATAATTTGATAATATGCGAATAGATTCGATTTTCTATTCAGAATAAGTTTTTGCTCAATTAGTATAGCAGTCAAAATTTCAAATATTTTCTCTACAGCGTTTTTAAACGATTTTACGAGTTGAAATCTTCCTGACTAAAAATTTTTCTTATGTTGTTTTATTTTTTAAGTTTTCTGTCATAGTTATTTCTATTAGTACACTTCTGATATGATATTCATATTTGGTTAGTATTTCTGATTAATGTAATCACTTATACATCTGTTTATATCATTCTCTGACTTTTCTTATTTATTTCTTGGCATCTCTTTTTACATGTATTATTCTAACTTTATAAATTTTTTATGTGAGTTCTATTTATTCTTAAACATGGTTTCAAAGTCCTAAATTGATAATCATTTTTATATGATTTTTTTTAGTGTGCATTTTAAATATCATTCTACTACTAATGTTATTTTATTGTTGTATTTTTCTGCTTATGTTTAGCATGATTTTTTTTCTTCCCCCATTTTGTGTAAGAATATTACCAAATCACTTTCAAGTAAATAAAACTCAGTGATACTATTTTTCTATAGAATTTTCCAAGACATTTTCCTGATTTCTGTACGCAATGATCAGCAGCAGCTTGTGCCCCGTGTAAAATCAGTTTCCATTAATTTCAGATTATATTTTGATTTAATATATTTTAGTCATTGTATGACCATGTTAATTTTATATTTACAAATTAATATTTAGTCAAACTTCAAAAATATGCTGATTGCCCTGCATAATGAAAACTTTTCGATATATTAAAAATAAAATATGTGTAAGAAAATATTTAGAATTTCATTTTGAAAATTATATCCATGTGTATTTGTGATTTATCCATTATTGTAAGAGAATAAATTTAGCATATGTCACTAAATCATTTACTTACAATTCATTTGGGTATTCTCCTGTCTTCTAATGTTCTTGAGTTACTAGTCATCATTTCTATGACTAATTTATTAACAATATTTTCGCGAGTGTTTGTTTTTTTTAGTCAGAAACTATGTTTCTTTTTTAAATCTAACTTTGCTTGATTGAATAATAGTATTTAAATTGATGGTCAATTGTTTTTTTTTTAGTATGGTTGTTTTATTTTAGAGGTACAGAGGAAAATTGCTGAATTTTCATGTAGACATTAGGTGATGATTTGAAGCAAGTATATTTCATTTTCATTTGACATTATGCTGATGTTCTTTGCGAGTTAACACAATGGTTAGAGTGATGGACTTGAGCTAAAGATTCCTGAATTGAAGCTCACTCTATCACTTCTGGTGCTCAAATGCCATAATTTCTTGAGTAACCAATCATTTTATTATTTTTATTGTTCTTATTAAACTATGCATTTTTATGACGTGACGTGCTAAAATGTATGAAATTACTCTAAAATTGAGATGTTAGAATAATTGTTAAGATGACATGAAACAATGATGATTAATACATAATTAAAGAGTTTCTATGGTAAGTGTTTATTCGCTTCTAAAGAAAAGAATTTAAACTTTAAATAATAAATAGCTGAGCAATGCTTTCACCACAGAAGGTCATATTCATAGTGCCCAAGTTCAATTATTTATTATTTAAAGTTTAAATAGTTTAATCTTTTCTTTGGAAGTGAATAAACACTTATCATAGAATTACATAGTAAAAGAAGTAAAAATTGTTGTAGAATTAAAGAGTTTCTATTGAAATTGGTTCATATTTATGTCAGCAGAACAAGTACTATTTTATAAAGACAAGAACCTCATAATTTACTGATTAGTGCATCAACCTATCCTGAGCTGTGAAGTAGTGTTTTTTTCAGGTAACAATCATTTTCTAAGAAATCATAGGATATTTTTAAACTACTAGTTTTTAACCAAACCTATTACCTACCTATCCAATATTTGTCAGTGAATAAATATCTAGCTATTTTTAATTGGATGATAAAGATCTCATGAAAATTGATCTTTGTCAAATGTGTTGATGCATTGAGCAGAAAAAGAAAAAAACTTTATTATGATGCATCCTTTATAGTTTACCTTACAAGGAATCATGGTCCTTATAAAATATGCTTTCCACAGAGTTCAAATCTGGAGAGAACTTTCAAAATTTTATATAGCTGAAAAAATCCCAAATAAACTTAGAATTTCTGATCCCTAATTAATCCAACTAGTCATTTAATGATAATCAGAAAATATGGACCTACTAGACCTACTATCCTTAATGAAATATTTTGCAATCCTGTCTGATTCCATACATATCGACATAACAAATAAAAATAATCGCCTGTTTAGATGCTCAAAAGATTGTGTAAGGTTCAAGCAGACGAGGGGTAGGTTAAATTTTCATTACTTGAAAAACGATTAATCTGGAATTTTTTTTAATATTTATCCCTGCCATTACTACTATTATACTAAACTGTATAAGACATTTATTAACAGTGCCCTTTTCTGAAACAAATCTGTAGAGTTGATAGGGAATATTTGTGATTCAGAAAGAGCAAAAACGGATATTTATTCATCTGCTTATAGACTACCTTTAAAATGTCAAAATTGGCATTGATATAATATATAATATTTTACTTGTATATAGAACAATAAAGAGTATCTCTAAATTTTGCTCCTATTTCTAGTTTGAAATTTGAAGCAGAAGATATAGATAGATGGATGTACTTTATCTCACCTTTCAGAATGTTAGTATTTGTTTAACTCTTGCTCAGCAAACATTGCATTTGGTTTCAAGTTTTATCTGAGGAGTGAAAAATTTTATATTTTAAAAAAAGATTTTAGTTTCAGTCATCATATATATATATTTTCTTCAAATATTTTTTTTTCCTTTTTATTGTTAATCTAGAACAGTGTATTTAAAATTGAGGTAGTTAAGAAACCTTTTAAAGTATATGAGGAGAAACAAGAAGCAAGTGGTATTGCATTATTAAATACTAATGATAAATGCATTTTATTGAGATGAAATGAATAAAAGATTTAAGTTTATAGATGAAGTATTTTAAGTATTTAGAAAATTATATATATATATATACAGTATATTTAATGACATATATAATATAGAGAGCATATCAATAGCTCAAACAAGCCCTTAATTGATAAGTGCATTAAGAGAAAATATTTGAAATCTCTATCTGAAACGTTCCTATTCCCACACCAATTAGTTTTGAGCTTATGACTCACCTCAGTGAGGAGCTAGAACATTCAGACATTATATATAAAATATCAACTCAAACCCAGCACTTATTTAATACCTAATATTTAAGTAGAAATCCTGAAAATTTGGGACATGAAAATGTCTTTTAACTCCAGCTATATAACTTAAATAACAATATGGGACTGAAGTAAATTAAGATCTACCATATATTAATAGCCTTATCATTGCCAAAGCCTTAAAGGTAAAACTATAGTAATCAATAAAGCAAGTCATATATAGCATGACATTGCTTTTATAAGTTTGTATTTACAAATATATAATATAGAGAGCATACCAATAGCTCAAACAAGCTCTTAATTGATAAGTGCATAAGAGAACATATTTAAAATCTCCATCCGGAATGATGTTATGCTATATATGACTTCCTTTATTGATTAATATCCATATATATATTTGCAAAAGATCTTTATACATTTGTCTTAATCTCTCTGCATGAAGGCAGATGGAATAATTAGGGCTTAGGGAGCTATGAGCAGATAATAATACTTGATTATCATGACCAGTGATAGTTGACATAATTTGATAGAAGGTTGGTATGAACAGTCAATAACTTTTGATCATTATCAATAATTTGAATAATTTGGCAGAAAGATATATGAGTAGGCAAAAAAATTTGATCATCAACATCTCTGATATTGGAGTAATTAGATAGAAGGGTCTTATGAACAGGCAATAACATTTGATCATCATCATCAATGATAGTTGGAATAATTAGGCAGTAGAGTGCTACAAGCTGATGATAACACTTCATTATTATCATCATTGATGGTTGAAATAATTAGGAAAAAGAGTTCTATGAGCAGCCAATAACACTTGATCATCATCATCAATAATAATTGGAATAATTAGACTATAGTCTATTATGAGTAGAGTATACTTAATCATCATTATTAGGTGAAAGAGTGCTATAAACAGGCAATAACACTTATTAGGTATTAGGGTGCTATGTGCAGGCAATAATACTTCGTCAGTGATAGTTGAAATAATTAGGAAAAAGAATTCGATGAACAGCCAATAGCATGATCATTATCATCCATGAAAACCTGTAGGGTGTTATAAACAGGATATAATATTTGATCATCATTATTAGGTAGAAAAGTGCTACAAACAGGCAATAACACTTGATCATCATCAATGATCATTAGAATAATTAGGCAGTAGGCTGTTATATGCAGACAATAATACTTTATCATTATCAATAATAACTTTTTATTGCTTAGTACTAGTCCATAATTTATTTCAGCACCTCAGTATTTAAAACTAAATCCTAAACTTTAATGAAACTATTTTCTGTTTAGATACTATTGTTTTTAATATACTAGTATTATCTTTTGTTTGATGTGTAATAACAAAATTTTGCAATATCTTTACAGAATATGTCTTCTCAAAACATAGAATTAATTTTTCTAAATAAATGGCTTTTTTTATATATGGTTGACTATATCTAGAAAATTAGCTATTTATTCTCATTCTTTTTATATTCTTACGTCTTTAAAGTTTTTATTGTTTAAACTATATGCTATTAAATGTAATGTGAAATATGTAGAGAAAGATTAGTAAGGTCTTGATGTAGTAGTTAATAGCTTTTCATATGCATAAAGCACAATATATTTCTTAATTGTTATATCGATTTTGTTATTAGATACACATGTATTTAGCAAATATTGATGTTTATTTAATCATTCTTTAAATCTGTTAGATTAGTTATGAAGGGTAACATAGTAAATGTAAATACGTAGTAGAAATGATCGTTTCTTATTTGTATATAATGTTTAATATATAAACAAATTATCTGAAAGTAAAATCCTAACTTTATTGTAACTTGAAAAAAAAATTTACTTTTATCTTGATTCAAATCCAGGTTAAAGACATAGCAAACAATAGTAAATGAAAATACAATAATAAAATGATAGTTTCTTATATATGAACAAATTATCTGAAAGAAAAATCCTAACTTTATTGTAACCTGAATTTTTTTTTTTTTACTTTTACCTGGCCTAGATTTAAATCCAGGTTAGAGGCATGACAAGTGAATGTGTCATTACACCTACAAGGACTTTTATTTAATGTAACTTCTTTAGTTTCAAAAATAACTTTATTAATGAAAAATAATTGATTATCTAAGAATATGTGAATACATTGTCTTTCTTGGTAAGAAGTTCAAACATCCTAATTGAGAATGTGTGATGGATCTAAAGTTTAATCCCCTGGAGAATCTCTAATGGAAATGCTAGTATCAAATTTTGTGTGTGATTGTTTATGTCTTAGGTGATTTTTGGTATTTGAAAGAGATTCCATATCTCATTATAGAGGAATTTTGAAGACAGGATAAGGTCTTTACTTTTTAACTTATTAAGGTGATCGATAAATATGACATCCTGATTTGGAGGTGGGAAGGTGAAGATTAGTTTGCAACGAACACTCCAGATTGTATGAACTAAAAACAATGAAAGTCTAATGAAAGGAAATTGTCTACTTTGTAAGGAGTCTTTCAATGATAGAATTTTATAAAAGTCAATGCTCGAACTTTGCGATATTAGCAATCTAATGCCTACCAGCTGAGGGCATGATTTAATAATATGGTCAAAAGTATCCTCTTGAGTCTTGCAGAGCGGGCATATTGGATCAATGTTATTTAGATATCTCTTGAAGTATAAAAAGTGATTAGTATGCATGGCATTTTGATTTACCTTATAACAAGTCTGTGTTTCAGTTCTTAATTAAGAAGGTAAGAAATTTGGGTTCTAATTTAAGGAATTTAAATAAAGAGGTGATTTTGTGATTGTTGATTCCTAAGGACGGTTTTATATTATTGATGATTGGGTGCAAAATTAGATGTGCATCCCATATAGAAATTTTGGAGTTGAAAGTGGTATTGGTGATTATCTGATATTGGTTGAGATACTGAAGAATAACATCAAGCCAAGAGTTGTTATGAGGTAGTGGTTTGTCAGTTGTAATGTAACTTCTTTTTAAAGTTACCTATCATCATCAACCATTATCAATCCACTGCAGGATGAAGGTCTCTCCAAGTTTAATCTATCTTCTCCGATCTTTAGCTTCTCTTCTCCACATCACCCCTGCATACTTTTTTATTTCATCCATCCACCTCACATGTGGTCTCTTTCTGGGTCTTGTACCTATATCAGTATAATATACGTAAAGTAGAATGCTTTAATACAATTTAAATTTACTATACTTTAGGTAGGAGAGTTTATCTAAAGCAAATTTATTATTCAATATTATTCGCTTCACATGTAATGAATAAAGTTATCACAAAAAGTAAATGATCGCTGAGATGACTTTCTGCTAAATTACATTGTGAATTGACTCATATCATCAAACCCTACCAATTGTTTCATTGTTATTTATCATATTTTTTTATGATTTAATCTACAAGTGTATTCTTATAATTTTAGTGATGATTTATTGTTTTTTGAAAAAACATAGTTTTCAATAACTATTCATTACTATTAATATTAAGCCAGTTACGGATTTTAAACTCAGTTAAAGATCAATATTTCCACATGTGAGTTTATTTGTATTGGTTTATAGAAAAATGTTCAGTTGTATTGATAAATATACACAATATATTGCATATATAATATAGAAAATAAAAACATAAATAATAGAAAAGAAAGTTATTTTTAGTCAAGCATTGGTGGCCTAGTGGTTAGCATAGCTGCCTTCCAAGCAGCTGGCCCAGGTTCGCTTCCCAGTCAACGCTTTAAAAATAAAAGAAAGTTATTTTTATTTTGGGGTTTCGTTAATGACATATCTTCTTCTTAGATAAAATTAAATTCTCAGTGGATTAAGAAAGATGCAACATTCAACACACACATACATATACACATAATACATCAAGATAAATACTCCAATCCTGATCTATTGAGTAAATGAAATATTTTTAGATTGGACATCTTTTATCTTTATCTTAATTGAGAGTATTTTTTGCTTAATAGACCAATGTTGGAGTATAATATTAACTGTTGGGAAGTTTATATTTATATATAATGTCGACTAAATTTGTGGTTAAACCCCCCCCCCCCGCTTCTTAGATAAAATTGAATCATGTACTGGACTAAGAAGAATGCAACATGCAATATATGTGTTTTTATATATATATATATAATGTGAACAAATGATTGTTTTGTTGTCACTCTTTCACCTTTAATAGGTTTTATTTCTGTTTATCATTGGATGCTTTATTCTCCAGATTCTCTCTCAGTAATTGCAATTCTTGCACAGCACTAAAAATATCTCTAAATTCTTTGTGTTTTTTTTTTTTTTACCTAAATACTGTATTTCTCACTTCAACTTATTCTACAATGGTATTCCTATTATAACTAATCCATATTTATTTATTATTGATTTTTATGATTAATTAGTTTCCATTAAGGACCAATATAAATAAATGCAAGCATTGATCATGGCCATTTGTTGAGAACATTTAGTATTTGGAATATCCCCTATCAATGTTATTACATTATTGTTTTAATAATGATGGAATTCATTAAAATCATTGATATAGCTTTAAAATTGATATGCTAGAGTAAATTATGTTAAAATGTGGCAAGCAATGTCTAAGATCAAGTATTATCCCTTATGAAGCATAACCACTTGATATATTAATTCAGCCTCATTTCAAGCAGAGGACTTAAAATGTGGAAAATATTTACAAATTTTGGGAGGTTTTGTCAGCACGCCGCTCATCTTAGCTTCATCACATCGTAACTATACTCTAGCACAGAAAAACAAATCAACTTATTTTACTATGTATAAATTTTGTGAACAATCTTCCCTCTTTATGTGAGCTAGAGATATGGATCTTTACAGTTAGCAGTTAGATACTTTTCCTACCCCATTCTCTCACAAAATAAGGGCTGATTTCTATGTTTTTTTGTAACATCTTGTAGAAAGATGAAACAATCGTTATGCTGGATATGAGGAATATGTTTACCTTTCGATTGAGCATGTAGATCTGTTAAATCATTGTTAACTAATCAATTTTTTAAAAGATATATATTAATGTTTCTTCCATCTTATTATAGAAATTGTTTTAATCTTTGACTATTTAAACGATAAATGATTTTTTTTTTTGTATAGTGACAAAATCTCATCTACACTGTTTATTTTTTCACACTGTAGCAAATTTATATTGACATTGTCAGATTTCATATTTAAAATTAGATGTGAGGGGGAAAAATACTGAACTAATTTAATATCAATATCCCCCCCCCCCCATTCTCTTGCACTCTTAATACTGCTCACTTATTCACACCCACATAATTATTATTCTAGGTAAAAGTAGCCAACGTCAGAATAACGGTCTCTCCAGTGTTCCCTGACAAGCTAATTGACTTTAGGTTAGTATAGAATTTTTTCTTCTAGTTAAGATTGCTATTATTATGTTTATTTATTATTTTGTGTATATAACTATATAGATATATACAAATTTTGAAACGATGCTACTTTTAATGACTTAATTTAATTTACACATGCATATCTCTCATCTATAATGTCTAGTGGCTTGTGCACAGTGCCATCTATGCCCACTATCTGGGTTCAAATCTGTTTGAAACTTGGATATTTTATCAGATAATTGAAAGAATTCATGAAAGCTTAGAATAATTTTCAGATAATTAGTCCATAGTTGGTCCTGATAGCCTCCCACTTATTGTTTGACAAATGGATATGAAACTTTTTAGTTAGAGACTAAAACCAGAAAGGGTAAAAAACCACATCCACTGGAATATGACTAATCTAGTGAGTAACGTCTTTTTCCCTTTTTTTTTTTTTAAAGAATTATATAAAGATCTTTGCAGTGAGTTATTTAAGGCTTTTTTTTTTTAAATTTATTTTATCTCTCTCTCTGGCATATATAAGTCTATATATGTGTAAATGTATGTGTGATTTTAAAAACAATGCTTCAGAGTAACCTTCTTATAGCTTATATCAGTTTTTTTTATATATACAAATGTTTAATTACTTTTATTAAGCCTTGAGGAACATAAAATATATATTTGCTTTTTGAGAAGCAATGATAATGAGTTACATTGAAACATATTTCTTACTGGTTTTGAAAAATGAAAAGACAGAATAGATATAGTTAAAACTAAATGGAATGATATTGAGTAAAAGAAGGAAGAAAAATTAGAAGATTTAGAGAAGTGGATGTGTGAAGGAAGATGAAAGGGATAAGTTAAATGGATAAGGTTAGAAATGTAATCATATTGTAAATAAATAAAAAAATTTAAGAGAAAGAAAGATTATTTACTTAGAAAATTACAAGAAATCTAAATTGAAATGGACATATATTTCAAGACAAGTTAGCTGTATAGAAATATGTTGGATAAGAGCTTGGTAAGAAGAGTGATAAATGAAAAAGATTAGAAGAAAGAAGTTGATAAATGATTATGAGTATTTAAGAAATAGAAGCATAGAAAGGCTTAAGAAAGGTGACTGATTTTATATATGGGCCCTACTTTTGTCAGATATCTAATGACAATGATATAATGAAAGCTGTGATATTTTGAGACAGACCTAGAGGGCCAGATCAAATTTATATGCCTGAGGCAAAAATCTAAACTATATTCTATTTTTATTAGACTTTTCCAAAAAATTTTTTTTTTTTAAATCTTCATAAATTTATTATCATGATGTAATTTACATTTTAAATATACATATGAACATTATCATCTAAATTACACATTATTATTAATTATATCATCAACATAGCATAATATATAAAATGTTTTATTATATAGATGAATACGGATTTTTTTACATTTTCTTTTTTATATTTTAAGAGCTTGTACTAAACATAGTTTAAATAATATAGGTGGTAAACAACATCCATATTTGAATTTGTTGATTATATTATCTGAGATCATATTTCCTACTTTTATTTTAGTCTACCATCACCACCATTTTTAACTATTGATCTATTTCAGGATGAAGATCTTTCCAAATTTATTCTACTTTTTCCAATCCTTAACCTCTCCTCTCCACATCATACTAACAAAATTCTTTATTTCATCCACCCCTCTCTCACTAAGTCTTTTATAATTTCTTGGGATCTAATTTAAAACTTTAATTGTCCATCTATTATTCTCTTCTATCAATATGCTCAGCCCATTTCTATTTCATTCTCTTAATTCTTTCAATGCTATTAGTGATACCTGTGTGCTTTTTCACCATCTTTTATTTTTATTCTCATCTTGTTATACTTAACATATATCTTTCCATATTTTGTTAAGTGATCTAAAGTCTCGGTATTTACTGTTATATTGCATTCAAGTTTCAAATATATAAATAAAAATGACTTTTTATCAAAAGCAATCATGTTTTCTTTTAATAATATTATTTTTATCAATAGCACATCTATTTTTAATTCTATGTTCAATTTTATCCATTGTCTCTTTTAATAATTTATCCAAGGTATATGTAATTGTTAACTTTTCTTATTTATGATTATCAATATTTATTTTTTTATTTTGAGAAAATTTGATGAATGTTATTTTGTCCTTTAAGCATTTGTCTTTAAGTCTTTTTTTTTTTAATTTTAATTTGAAAACCTTTGCAATATTTCTTGAAGCTCTGAAGCATTATTTGCAAAACAATCACATCGTCTATAAAATCTGGTGACTTAAATAGTGTCTATTTACTTTTACTTCCCTAGCATCCTCTTTTAATCCACAAATTACTTCTTGTAAAATTGCTGTAAAAAGTTTTGGAGATATGGAGTCACCCTATCATATACCATTTTTAATGTTAACATTTTTACTGTGTAATCTAAACATTGTCATTGCATTTTGATAAAATATTCTTTAGAATTTAGTTAGTATCCTAGGTTTATATCTAGATCACAGTCCTTTAATCACTGTAGAAATGTTTTTTGAATTAAATACCTTCTCTTAATCTACAAATCCAACTGAAATGGTAACTATTCATTATTCATTGATTCTTTCTATAACTCCTCTCAATATTTGGAAATGATCTACTATGCTATAACCTCTTAAATCCAGCTTGGTTTTTTAGGTTGATTAGAATCTAGTTTGCTGTATATGAGTTGTAATTACTCTTGGTAAAGATTTTGTAAAGAACTGGTATAAATCTGTAATTTTTATATTCTTTGTCACCTTTTTAAATATCAATTTACTACAACATTCTTCCAATCATCTGATATATTTGTATAATTCATATATTTGTTGTGTAGCTTTGCCAACAATTTTATTTATTTATTTCTGTGCTTTTTTAAATATATCAATAATAATTCCATCATTTCCTTGGAACTTTTCCCTTCTTCATTGATTTAATTGCACTGTCTTATCTTTTTATTTAAAATTCTTGGCAATTTGGAAGATGTAGTCATTATAATAAATACTTTGTTTTATTTTTTATTACCATATAATTCTTTATAGAGCTCTTCAACATATTTTATGATGTCATCTCTTATTTTAATAATAATTCTATTTTTTTCTTTTTATTGATATGATTTTATTTACACATTTGAGATTTTTATTCTTCTCTATAGCTTTTCTTGCCAATTTACAATTATATTTTCTTATATCATTGCCTTGATACTATATTATAAAACTTTAGAAGTTCAATTCTTAATGGATCATTTTTGTTTATTTTCATATTCCTACTTTTTTTTTACATATTGTCTTATCTAAAGAGAAAATTTACTGGTAAATTGCTGCTTTTTTGAGCCACCTTATCTTTTTTGTAGTTTTAATAGATCACCATCAGTTGTCTTCTTGATTTCAGTCAAGCTTGAATTATCTTCAAGATATACTAATTTTTAAAATGATTTGCAAGTTCTAATTTAAATTCATTGAAGGAGTTTTGAATGTAAAGTATAACATTGTTAATACTGTCTTTCTTAATAGTTTTTGTCTCTCAGTGTTACATTAATATTTATCTTACATCTTCATTAATTGACGAACACTTTCTATGTTGATACAGTCTTAAAATACATATTTTCTATTAATCAAAATATAATAATTCTTCTGCACCCTTCATTTGGATGTTTCTATATCCATTTTAATTTAACATTTTTCTCAAAGAAACAAACAATTCGTGATCTATATTTTTTTATTTTCTGAAAACTCCACGAGTTTTATGTCCTCTCATTTTTTTTGCGTATCTTATAAAAAAATTTAAATGCATTAAAATTAGTTATATTTATGTTTGTTAATTCCATGCTGTCTACAGTCATACACTTTTTTAATTTCTGCACACAAAATATATATATTTTGGATTTTTTTTCATTCTTTTTTTCTATTTATATAGTGGATCACATAGAGCAGATGGTCTTTTGTGGACTTATTTTTTCTGAAATCTGCTTGTTTCTCTACTTCTAGACTCTTTATTTATATTCCAGTTTTCTCCACAATTTCCAAATATCTGTCTCAACAAATTAATAATTACTATTTCTCTCTAATTTTTATAATTGCCTTTTCTGCCTTTTTTAAGAAATATTGTAATAAATGGCACTTTTGGGATTTCATTACTATTAATGCAGCTTTGATATTATTTCTGCTAAGTGCTTACACAATTTTTTACTGGCATGACCATAATATTGGCAACAGTAAGGGATTTGGGTGTTTCATCATCAGATTTTCAATGATATGGATGGTTGAAGAGTTGGAGAGTGGAGTAGATGGAAGCCTGTTCATTAAAGTTTGAAAATTTGCTATCTTAATATAAACCAAACACATTATATATATTTGTGAGAGATGTTGATCTGGACCAACTGATGAGTGCAGATTCAGCATGAAACATATATTTATCATTCACCTTTTTCACATGAGTGTGGTCATGTGTATCATTTGTATGAGATAGTGTGGATAACCAAAAATAGCTTGAAAATCTGTGATCAAATCCCCTATAATTGCATCTAAACTCCAAGTATATAAATTATACTTTGTATTCAAATATTACAGATTCAGCCTGTATCCTGCCCATCCTTCTTTTGTATATTTAAATGGACAAGATCCTATACATGAGGGGTCAGAGTGACTTAAAGTTAACATGAGCATAACAATAATATTGGCATCAACAAGGGATTTGGGCAGTCCATCATCAGATTTTCAATGATATGAATGGCTGAAAAATTGGAGGGTGGAGTAGATTGAAGCCTATCCATTAAAGTTTGAAGATTTGCTATGTTAATATAAGCCAAACACTGATTATATATATATGGTAGATGATGATTTGGACCAACTGATGAGTGCTTGTTCAGCATAAAATGTGCATATTGGAGATCATTTATCTGTTTCACATGTGTGTGGTCATGTGTTTTGGTTGTAATGTAGAGTAGACAGCTGAAGGGAGCTTGAAAATCTGTGTTCAAATCTATAATTACATAAAATAATTATTATAACCTTGAAACTTTATGACTTATTCTACAAGGTGGGCTAAAAGTTTGGAAGGATTTGAATTTTTTTTATAATCAATTATTTGATTTAGAAATTAGAATTCCAAAGTTTTTGTTCAATTGCAAGATATAAATTAAGAGGTTTTAAAAATTAAAAAAGTATTAATAGTAAAAGTCATAAAATTTTTGTAAGCCCTTTGTGATACATAAAAAGCCTAATTTAGCTGCAGAACTAAAATTTCTCTGACATTTTTAAATGGAGTAATATTGAGGAAAACACTACTTACCAATGGTTATAGTAGCATAAGTTTCATAATCTCTGTTCTATTTACTGTAAGCTTTAGTAAATAATAATAAATGCCAGATTATAGTGTTTAATAAATCCCATTGTGTGTTGTCCTATCCAATATTCACAGAGTAGTTCAAACTATGACTTTTATCAGTGAGGAACAGTAAACCTGAACCTTTAGATCTAATATATCTTTGTTCCAGCTTTTATCATTTAGCTTTTTTTATATACTAAATAATCCAAATTGAAAAATGTATAAATGACCTCTTTTTTATCCTATCAAGTTTCTAGTAAGTAGAATAAAGATGGTGAAGAAATATGCTACTAAAACAATTGTACGTATGTTGAAGACTTGAGATAGTATCGTGATATTGTATTGGTTTACACCTAATACTACCTACAGTTATTAAACAAATAAAGACACTACAATATGTAGAAACCAAAATGGTTACAGATGTGACTATACATGGTAATTGGCCTAGATAGGAAACATATTTTTAGTTTACAATGATAGCTTGATAGCGTAAACGAGGTGTAAATGATAGAAGCAGGAAAAAAAGTGCATTAGATCCTAAAGATCCAGGTGGACTATTCCAGACCCAAAGCTCTTCGCTGACGAAAACCATAAGCTTGAAACTAATCTTGGGAATATTGGACAGGCCAGACAGGATAATGATTTATTAAGCACTATCATCGGGTATCTATTTTTACTTATTAAAGCTTAGAGTAAATGATATGGAGTTGGTGAAAAAATATGCTACTAAAACAGTAATACTAAACTTAAGTCATGTGATAGGGTCATGTAATATTTTATTGACTTAGTTATGGTTAGTGGATATTTTATGATATTCCTTTCTTGATTTACCTTTTAGGTAAAAATAATAATAATTATTTTTTTTTTATTTGTAATAAAAAAAAAAAAGCTATTTACTGGAATGTTATATAGTTGATTCAGAAATTAAAAATCGTAGATTAATATATTTTTAAGAAAGTCAAATTTATTTCATATTTTTCTACAAGTTTTAAAAGTCAAACTAGGAATTCTTCTTTTTTTTTTTTTGTTAAGCCGTGTTTACATGGAGAAAAATAAATAGAAAGATAACTTTAGGAATCACTAATATGATCAGGAAGAGAAATGACTTAGTTCAGGGGTTTTGTTTGTCCAAACAGTTTCCTTTTCAAGATAATAAAGAATTTTACTAAGGAAGAAAGAAATAAATTTTTTTATTTTTAATGTTTATTATATTTTTTCTGAAAGAAATGATTTTGGTCGTAATAAATACAAATTATGTTCTATAATTACAAAAGTAAAAATATTGATATATCTACTAATAAACCGGTAATGATGCTCTAAAAAAATGTTTGTTTTTAATTTTTTATATTTTGTTTTAGGAAATGAAATGCTCATTTTTATGTTAAAAGAACTACATATACTCCAAGATCTTTGTGGTGTTGTGGGTAATGTCAGGATAAGGATTGCAGACGAGTACAACACTTGAGATTTAACATTTTGTAGTTTTTTTAAGTGGTCATTACACTTGTACCAATTTATAATTCATAGGAAAGGGAGCATTAACATGTTATTTCCAAATTTAGTCTTTGCTTGGAATTCAAATTCATGCAGAATTTCCAATCTTTTTACTAATTCCAAGCAAGTTCAGTATTTTTTACAAAGGCAGTGAACATCCAGACCAATTTGATATCCAGTATTTGGTTGGAAAATTGCCTATTAGCTATTAATATTTGGTAGCAAAGATATGTCCTGGCAATTTGGTCAGATGAATTTTTCACTGCCTTCAAAGAAAAAAGCTGATGAAGATGCAGGAAAGGAAGTGTGTACTCTTGTGGTTAATGTGGATATATTAAGTTCCCTATCCAAATGCAAGCTGAGTATAAAATTATGTCTGAGCAAAACAATTTATCATAGTCAATGATAGTTTGACACCTGCTTAAAATAATTTGGGAACTCAGTTTGAGAGCTTTGCCTTTAAGTTTTATTTTGTTTTAAATATCAAATTTATTAATTTAAATATGCATATAAATTACTATTTTCATATATATATTTATTAAATTTAGAATTGTTCATATATTAATTAAATATAACATGACTTCTCTAAATAACACCAAAGAATGAAAACTCTTACAAAAATGTAGTATTCTTGTATAATAATAATAATTCTCACAGAGGCAAACTTTCCATATAGTAGCACCACTCAGTGCAAACCAGCATAATCAATGGATGCAGGAAAGTTTGTGCATAAAATCCCTATCTAGTAGTGCCTATTCATCCAATATTCTCAGACTAGTTTCTAGCTTGTGGTTTTCTTCAATGAGGAGCCTACATAGATAGTGATTTTATGCACAAATCTTCCTGCATCCATTAATTTACTTTGGCTTGCACTGAGTGGCGCTACTGTATGGAGAGTTTTGCCTCTGTGAAAAACAGTTATATAAGCAGAAAGAATGGTAATCATGTGAAGTTTGATTGATTGATAATAATTCTATGATAAATGTTTATTTGCTTCCAAAGAAAATATTAATTTATTTAGACTTTAAATAATAAATAGCCGAGTCAGCTGCTGAGTTTAAACACTAAGTTTAAGTTGAAAGCATTGCTCAGCTATTTATTGTTTAAAGTCTAAATGAATTAATCTTTTCTTTGTAAATGAATAAATGTTTGTGGAATTACATAGTAAAAGAAAAGAAGTAAAAAATTGTCTTAGAATTACATAATAATAATAACACAAAAATATTGCAGTTAGTACATTAGAAGATATTAATAACCAGTTGTACCCTTTGAAGTCAGTTTAAATATGCCTCCAACTTTTAGCTATAATATATAATCACATAATATAAATTTCATCCCAAGCCTAACTTCTTTATTTGGGAAAAGCTTTTTTCTAAAATAATCACATATCAATCTTCTAAACTTCTCTTGAATTAATTCATGACAGTTTCTATCTAAATTAACTTTTAGAATTTTTAGTTTCTATCTAAATTAATCTATTCAATACAAATGGCTTTCCGAAAAGCAACATGATTAAAATTTGTCATTTTTTTGCCTCAAGCAAAGAGTGAAATTACAAGATTCTACTTAGATTGACTATTATAATTATTGCCTTTATCACTCAAATGATCTTTCATTATACTCAACTTTACAATTTCAGTTCTTACTATTATCTTTCTTTATCAATAACTAAAAATAAAAGACAAGGATAAATCATGGACTTAATATTTATAGATAAATGATACCTCCTTCTCCAGTGATATAAGTTGTATCATATTTTAGTCATGGACAATGCATTAGCAGTTATCAAAAGAAAATCATTCTGTGATATTTATACTCTATTTAAGACTATCTTGATCTCCATTTACCAACTGTTAATAGATAGCTATCTGGATTGGGCATAGATAAGCTACTTTAAATATTCTAATCTTTTTTGGAGATTTTTTCTTAACCATTTGGAAAAATAAATTTAACATGACCTGACTTAAATCTTTAGATCATAGAATCAATAGATCTTTTGCACTAATTAATAATGCTTAAGCCTTTTCTAATAACTAAATATGGTAACTTACAATCATATGAACTGAGATAAGAAAACTTATCCTAAGTTCAGTTAAATAATCCAAGCAAGGGAAATATGCTAAAGTAGAATAATGTTATTTATAATAATAAATAAATAATCGTAACTTCTAAATATCTGTAATTGTAAAGTGGAGGTAACTACCTCCCACTGAGTTATGCATCATTCTATCTTTGGGCTCTGTTATTACATAAGCTTAGTTTTTGACTTAGGTTTTAAATTGTGTAATGAATTTTATCTATTGTTTTAATTTATGTCCAGACTAAATGTTCTGCAATCACCATTAATATATTCAAAAGCAGAAGAACGAGTCTTACTTTAACAACCTTTGAACATTAAGTATTTTTTATTGGTTTTTGGTGCTGCATAACTCAATGGGTGGTAGTTTGCTTCTGTTTTACAATTACAGATATTTAGAAGTTATGCTTATTTATTTATTATTACAATGATTAAAACTAATATTTCACTTAATACTTAAAGGTTGTTAAAAGTAATATTCTTTCTACATCCTTTGAATATATTAATGGTGATTGCAGAATGTTTAGTCTGTACATAAATTAAAAACAATAGACAAAATTCACCATATAATTTAAAAATCAAGTCAAAAACTAAGCGTATATAACAACAGCACCCAAAGATAGAGTGGTATCATTCTATCTTTTTTATTGGTTTTTGATGTTGTATAATTCAGGGAAGTGTGTTATTTATAAAATATAAATAATAGTTGATATACAAATACCAAATTCAGCCAGATTACTTCTATAAGATAAAATGCCTTAGATGGCCCATTGCAGCTCTATCATTTCACTATAGATATATGGTGGAGACATTATTAAGCTAATCTATTTCCAGTTGTTGAGCTTTTCAGAGTTTTTGTTTTACTAAGTAGATCAAAAATAGCTAAATATTCACTACCCAGTTATTTGATGTCTAAGTAGATAAATCTGGGTTGATTACCTGAAAACAAAAAAAAAAAAAACAATAAATGTAAATTTGCTTTTAAATTCTCAGCTACTTGAAAAAATTTCCAAAAATCACCTTAATTTAATCCCCAAATCATGAGATAGAAAAGCAAGTGCACTAACTACTATAATCCATGCCCCTTTACCTAGACATCTTAATATTGAAATTTAGTTTTGTTAAGCTCTTGCTTAAAAATAGTATTGAAATTTTAAAATGAAATTTATTTTTAAAATATTTTTGCCTATGTCCTCTTAAATGAAATATTGATAAGGCAGATATTGTGAATGTGAGAGATATTTCTTTGTATAATCTGAATGATCAACTTTTATTGATATCTTTAACCTTATAAATTTGATTTATTTCTGTCATGATTAAAAGGATTATGTTTAATGGTTATTATAAAATTACAGATATCAGTTGCAGATATTTTAATATTTTTCATTTACAATAATCACCTATAAAATTGGCTATTAGGTTACTAATTATGAAAAAAAAATTTTTTTTAATCCTCTCCTATTTTTGAAACTAGTTTGTTGTTGAACCAAAAAAAAATTAATTATTTATTTTTTCACATTCTTTGTTTTTTGGATATTTTAGATTGCAATTATTTTAGTAGTAGGAGTTGAAATATGTCATCTGCACATTTAAAACTTTTTCAATTTTTTTAAATTTCATTTTTATGTTAATTTTATCAAGTGTTGTATGTTTTGGACTTTGGGTGAAAGAAATAGATGTTACAAAATGTTAATTTGTGAAACATATGCATTTGAAACAGTAATTCATTTTATTAACTCTATTCTGAGCTCTCTAGTGGAAGCTTAAGAAATTATTGAATCTTTGATGGTAATGGCCCATCTATATCCCCAGACTAAGTTTATTATTGACCTTTATCAGTGAGGAGCTATGGATTTGAAGATACCCATTTCACATTGGTTATATGTTTTTGCATCCAAACTAATGACCTTAAGTTCAAACATCATAAAGTTTTTAACCCAAGCTAACAAGATTATTTTGGAATAAAGTAAATATGATAAATTAATGCTTCTAATTTAGATATTGAAAGTAAGCAAAATTCTATAATATTTTGTTTGGTACATATCATTCTTATCAAAAAGTCAAAGGTCCTTTGTGAAACATTTTAGAAATGTCTATACCATGTGGAAATTTTCTGAGATGACACTTTTGTTAAGAGAACTTTGTAATTCATAATCTATTGTCTTCACAAAGCAGATTGGGAATACGAATCCTGGGTTTTGTTAAATCATTTCCGGAATGAGATTGTATTATATACTGCAATTCAGTATGGTAAAATTGGGAAAAAATATTTAAAAAATTTAAATTATGCCTCTGTTCTAGTCTGATGATGCCATCTTTTTTAAACGTGAGTAATCAATAGAAACTAGAAGATACTCTTTAATATTATTCAGGCTTATTATAGATGGCTAGCGGCAATGTTTTGCTCCTTAAAAGCATTATGTAGTCTGAAATCTTGTGTTGTTGTTTTTTTCTAACTTTAAATTATAAAATTATTTGTTTATCCAGAGTATGTACTATTCATCTCTTTTGGAAGCAAAGGTAGCATCCTTATTAGTGCGTTCAAGTTTTATATGGAAACATTTATAAAAATTTTATTATAGAATTAGTGGTTGTTTATAATTATGTAGATCTGAACTGTATACTTTTTTTTTTTCATATGTCAAAGCATTGACCGGGAAGCGAACCCATGCCAGCTGCTCGGAAGGTGGCTATGCTAACCACAAGGCCACCAACACTTGGCAGAACTATATACTTTAACTTCATAAGGTAGAGTTTTTCTAATTATATGTGATCATAACTTATGCTGTCATGTTTATTATTCCTTTGAATCTTAATGTTTACTTAGTTACCACTGTTAAAAACATTTTCACTTTGTATTATTTAATAAACACTTTTAGTTATTGAATTGAGTTATTCTGACTTGTTAGTGATTTAGCAATGTAGTCATTGTCTAAGAACGATTGTTCATATCTTTCACAAAAGCTCAGTGAAAAAGCCACATACTTAATCTCTCTGGAGCTTTTGACATGATATTGAAAATATAAATAAAACTCTAATCAGTAATCTAAATAGTACATAATGTACGTGCAAAGTAAATAGTTATCTTTTCCAACAATGAAATCACAACTGTTTGCACATTATAATCATGTTAACAATTAATCCGTTAAGAAAATGCTTTTTTTTTCTTAGTCCTGGTGATAATTTTTAAAATTCAACATTTAATTTAATATTAAAACATTATTCTATAGTAGAATTCAATAAAATGGGTTTGATTTGATATTAGTTTATGTTTACAAATGCAGTACGTTTTAAAAAAATCATATTTGATGTTTGAAAATATTAAAAAATTGATAAACTGAGTACACATCAAAACAAGCAACTCTCTTCTCATTGAATGGTTAAGCTAGCAACTTAAAAAAAAAAAAAAATCACCCAAATCTTTGTTGAATTAAAACTACATTTAAAACAGGAGTGAATAAATAAATTAAAAAAATGGAACTATCAAAAATCTATTAAATTATGTTTAAAATTTTTAATTTCTATTTATAATTTTTTAAATTTCCAAAGTTCCTACTACCATCTTCGTAAATGCTTTACTGATCTCTAAAGAATGATGGCATTATGACCATGATTTTCTTTATTGTTTGGATTATGGACTAATTTATTAACTTCCGTTTTTACAAGTAAAACATATAAATAAAATAAAATTATATACATGTATTCTTTTGGGTTTTAATAAATACTACAATATCACTAATGTTTAATAAACTTTGCAGAAATGAACTTCTTTCTATTATAAAAATCTCTTGGAAGTAGTTTCACAAATGCACATGTAACAGGACAACAATGATTAAAATCCATCAAATAAGTGGAGGTGGAGTTAACCCCTTTTATCTTTTGCTGCTTGTAAGAAATACCGATCTTTTCAATTTTTTTTTTTTTTAACATGCATTAATATATTATTTTCATTTTTTGCCACATATTAATTTTGGAAGGGGAAGAATAACTTTAAAGCTTATGCAGAAAAGTGATTTAAAGTGGAACTACTGTACCATTTCCAAATAGTCACTGTTGAAAACATGTCTATGCAGTGAAGAGTTAACACGTTTACATATCAAACACCTTAATGAAAACATTGAAGAAAAAGACTAAATATTTTAATCAGACTAGTTTCTTCAATTAACCAAAGTCACAGAAAATGTATTCATCATTGTTCAGTATTTATCCATTTAATACTGCCACAATTGAATTTATAAAGCAATATGCCTCCTGCATTTAAAAAAAGGGCATATGACCTTATTGCTCACACCAGAATCGATCCAAATCGGCTCTACCAACTTCGTAAAATCCCTCGCGGAGCATTTACTGAATAACGTAGTTAGATAAATACATTAATAATTAAGCATTATTAGCGAAGGATTATTACATAAACTTTAAATCGTATTGAAGGTCAGTATATTATTAATTACATATCTATAGTGAGAGCATTAAATAGCAATTAATATTATATTATCCATCTGAACATAGTTAAACATTACTCTGCAAATATGGGTGATAGTGGTAAGGAATTGTTATCCGTTCAGTTTGGTAGATTTTTGTTTGCCACTCTCGCACACACATATAATGTTTTATAATTCTTAGAAAGAATTGTATGCTTGTGTGTGTGTGTGTGTGTGTAATTCAGTTTGCAAACTATTTTTTTTATTCCTACTATTTATCTAATAAGAAGAGTTATTAGATTTTTAAGTTTTAAAAACTTTTTTTTATTTTGTTTTTAAATACTTAACATATAAAGATTGTAGTTCGTCAATTAGCATCATATTCAGAAATTCAGTTAGTGATTAGTAGAATATTAAATCTAATGCAAAGAAGAAAAAAAAGAACAAGAAACATTTTGTTTATACAGTTTGTATCTTATCTTCACAGGAGGATTTGATAATGCTTGCAGGGTGAATCCTATTATTTCCACTGCTTAATTGGCTTTATTAAATATATTTTCTGTTTATCTTTTACTTGTATTTCAAACAAATATTAAGTAATTAAGACATATATTAAGACTAAATCAACAATCCCTCGAGCAATTTTCTATTTTAAAAAAATTAATATTGATAAAAAAATAAGTGAAAGTTAATAGTATTATTCGTGGAAGCTTATGCAATTGTCTTCATATTAGTTTGTAATGTAGGGAACACCTTAAAGTTATTGGATTTAAAAAGTTTAAGTAGACCCATATACTAGTTCTATCGATTTGATTCTCATTAGGGAGCCTGAAGAACAAATTATATGTTCATTCGAGAATCAGTAGATAAACTATTGATCAAATACAATATCAGCAGGGTAGCTTGAATTATAAGTTTGTAAAGGTATATATATATATCGGTGGTTTTGCAACATAAATGTGCATAATAGTCAGGCATTGGTGGTAGAGAGATCAGCGACGGCTGCTTTACAAGCAGTTGTCCCGGGTTAGCGGGTTCACTTCCCAGCTGATGCTATGACACATGAGAGAAAGAAAAAAAGTTTTTAAATAAGCAAATGTAAAATGAAGTTATTTATTTTAAAAAAAAAAGAAAGAAACTTGGCCGATTTTTTCATCTAGATCAGATTTTTTCAGAGAGAAAATGAAAATAATATTAAAATATTTCTAATATTATATAGTGAATATTTAGTGGTAACACGTCTATTACATGGCTTACCTGCAAATTGGGATTCAACTCTGAGTCTGATAAGATGTGGACATTTCTCCCAAGTTCCAAAAAGGTAGGATTTTTCTGATAGGCAGCTAGCTATCCAAAATTGGTCAGTAAATGGATATCTAATTTCATTACTAGAGGTAAAACAAAGAAGGAAAATCTTTAAAATCTCCAATACCTGGAATTTGGCAAGATCTCATGATGTCTTCATGGTTCTTATTTGAATAGATAGGGAGAAGATCTTCACTCTTCAGTTTATTATTTTAAAAATACTTACCTTTTGCCTTTGTAGACATATTTGTAGCAATCACACAGAGAAAGATCTATAAAATAGATCTTAATTGTTGATATTTTTTACTTCATTCTTTAATTAAATAATGGAAGCAATGAGTAAATTAATAAATACTGGTTCTGGCTACTTTCCATCTTTGAATAAAAAGCAACTATTTTTTACAATAATAAAATATAATGCAATCATAAACTTAATATAGGAATCTAATTTGAGAGCCATCTAGTGTCAGTAAAATTTTAATTAAAGTCAGTGAAATTATATATTAATTTAAATTGATAGTTTTCATCATTATAAGCAACCATTTGTAAAAAAAAAAAAAAAAAGCAAAAGATATGGAAATCTAATAAAATTGAGTTTTGTGTTAATTATACAAAATTAGCTCAATACCAGAGATTTTTTTCTCTTTTCTGGATAAGTGTAATATTCGCATAAATATTCTGGACATTTATACAGAAAATGTATAGACTATCTTTTCTGTATAAATGTCCAGAACATTTATGTGAATATTACAAAACTAGCTATAAATCCCAAATATATCCAAATACATAACATCTAGTTCTAAAGATTATTTATTGACAACTTGTGATGCTATCTTTTAACCTATTCTACAGCAATCTTATCTCTGAAAGCATACACTAAGTAGCTATCTAAACTTGTTAAATATCTGGTGTTTTTTTAATTACAAACAAACATAGTATAAAAACATCATTGTTGAATACTGGTATATCATTTTAAAAATAATTTTATTATTAAAGTACTTTTTATTGCATTAATAGAACTAGTTATGTTAATTCTGATTCATGAGTATATTTGTTAATAGAAACAAAAACAAAAAAATTTCTTGGTCTTTCAGAGTTAACATTTCATAATCATTGATGTGATCAGACATTAGTACAAAAGTTGCAAGTAAATTTAGTTATATTTTATCAACTGGTAATGAAGTTTTATAACACAACAGTTTAAATTTGTTAGCTTGCTGGGGGTTTAATATTACAACTCAGTGATTGTCTGGATGCATAATTGATCAAAATCATTTTCATGGTCTATATATAAATTTTTGATTACTCATTATTGCACTGCAACCCTAATTCATTGTTATAATGGTGTGTCATGATTTAAATGTAAGCTTTAATTACCATGATAGCATAATAATTCTAATTCACAATATTTGTTGCAATAGTTTAAGCGTAAGCATTAATTGCCTATGATAGCATAATAGTAATTCTTCAAATTTTCTCATATATATATAGCAATTATAGACCTTCATGTAAAAATAGTTATTCTAGCATTGTTATTGGCTTGTTTATTTTATTGGGTACATGACTTCTATGTCTTTTTTTTTAATTTTTTTTTTTTTTTTTTTAAGCTTGAAATTTGTTTATTGAATCTATTCACTACAATAAATAAAGGTTTTAAAGTACCAACATGGAATTGCTCCATACTTTTTATATAGCTTATTAATTATAACAATTATCTTTGTTCAATAAGAAATTTTTTTTTTTATTCAGATAGTTGAAAACTTATTTATGACAATGCCATCAATAGACGCGACATGTGTTTTTCTATTTCAAAAAAATGGACGAATTAATTTGCATTAGCATTTGCATATTTTATTATTTGTTAACATGACAGCAATGTTTATAACTTATTTTGGCCATGAATATGAGGGAAAACCTCGAAAGTACTAGGCCTAAATTAATTTGATTTAATTGTTTTTGGTTACTACTTACAGCTTCTTCTTCAGCAGGTAAATCGCTTTTATATGCTATTCAATAGTTATTGTTGAGAGTCATCAAAGTCTGAGTTCAAATCCTCTATATATTACATATATAAGTGCAGGTATGAAAAAGCCTGTACTGTATAAAAAATTCATATTTCAATAGTTATTGGAAGTATAGTTATTCCTTGATTAAGTATCCCATTATTCTTGATGATTATTTATGGTGAGAAAAAGTTTTGTGCTTTAATCAGAGCAGCCTCATTTATATCACACACACACACACAAAAACCATAATCAAACAAGAGGAACTCTCTGGATTAAAATTTACAATGTGCTTGTTCTGATTATACATTGTTCAAGAGTAAAAGCAACAGATTTAAAGCTAATGTGAAGGAAAGCTTCATCATTGGTGTCTTTAAATATATGATTCAAAAGGTCAACAAAGATTTCAAGTAGAATGGAAATGAGGAAATAGCCTTAGCTCTATGTTTGGCTTTAATGCATATAAGTGTGTTATTATTAAACCGAATATTAGCCATCATATTTATGTAAAAGGACCCAAGTATTTTGACCATTCTTAATAGATAAACATTTTGCCCATTTATTTCAGCTAAATTGATCATTATGATAAAGAATGATTTTCCCTTGTTTTATATACTTTTTGAGTTGTACTCATGCCACTAATTAAATTTATATTTTAGAACTAGCACTGAATTTCTCAAGAAATATCTGCTCTAAGAATTCCAGTGTGTTAGAATAACTTATGAAAAAGCCATCTTTTCGTAGAATTTCACTATTTTATTTATTATTATGCATATCTTTAAACATTTCACTACCATTTTGGCCAATTCTGAATAAGAGATGTACAAAGTATCTCTTGATTTGGTTTAAGAATTTCATCAAAGATTAAATATTTTTGTACTACATAAAGTTAATCAGCAAAATAATTTCAGTGGATCTTCACTTTATCCTTCTTTTTTTTTTTTAAAGTTTATCAAAAACATCCAAAAATTTAATGTTAAAAATTTAAGAGAGATTAAATAGGAACTTATTTCATTAATAATGTGGTGGTTTATCATCACAATATTTTTTTTTTGAAAAATATTCAATCAACTTCTCAAGCAGGTTTTTTCCACAATAGTAAGCTCTCCACAAACTGATATGGATAAAATATTGGAGATGTATTGTTATGAGTTGCTAAATATTTTTATACGATAATATATTGTCCATCATATTTACAGTTCTGAATTGCAAATAGAATTAAACAGCATTAATCTGAAATCTTATTTTCTTTTTTTTTTTTTTTTTTGATTGCAAGAATGGATTTTTTTAATTTTCTTATCGAAATCCAAACTCGGTCAAAAATGTAAATAAGCATTAATTTTACTATTATAATTTTATTTACTGTATATGTAAATTCTTTATATTGCATAAATTTATTTTATTAATAACAACTTGAAATACAGTATCTGCTTATTTTTATATTGAACAAAAAAAGGCTATTACCGTAATTAAACAATAAATCAAAGCATTAATTTATTTTTATTTAAAATGCGGAGCAGCTTTCCATTTAGAATTTAAAAAAAAAAAAAAAACCAGCCAGCTTTTTGCAGTTAGGCTTAATTATAAATATTTACTGATTTTTTTTAAAATTTAATTTCGTTTGCACAATTTAATTTATTTATTGTAAAAGATTAAAGATTCCTTTTAAAATTTTGTTTGGAGAATATGATTCTTTGAATAATAGTGCTCAGATTAACGATATTCTACCTATAAACGTTTATCCAACAGCCATTTGAAATTATTTTTTTTATATAGTTTTGATTTTTAGAAGAGTTATTTAATCTCTCAAACAACTTAGAATACTATCTCCATGTTCTTCTGTAATACTATCTCCATGTTCTTCTGTTTTTAATTTTTCGAACACCCATAAATGACTATTCCCTTCTCTAAGATAAGTTGTCAAATATTTTTTCTTCATATTCTCATCAGATGTTATAAGTGCATATATTATCCGTATCTCCTCCTCATCTAAATATCCATTTATTATTCTATATGATAATTTCGTCAATTTTCGCCCCCCCCCCCCAATCACAAAGTTTTTTAAACATTTTTTTCACAGTTAACTTTATCCTTCAGCATTTTCATTCTTTTACAAATCCACATTTTTATAATCTCTAAGTGCTCTCTCCCTCTCCTTCTTTGTCTCTCTCTCTCTCTATATATATTAAACCATAAATGCCAACAGCTATTTAAATATTTTTTACAGGAGTAGTAAATGGATCTCATTTTCTATTTAATTGTAGTGTTGCTTTGACAGTAAATTGCTGATATTTTATTGGTTAGTTTAAACATAAGTGTTGACCTGATATAATTTACTATAAATCAATCTAGAAAGTATCAAACTGTAATTCTGATATAAAGGTAATCATCTTTCAATTAGCGATGTTAAATACTAGTAAACTCTCATCCAAATCACAAGATAAAGACTTTCCAAAAGATAAGAAGAGCCGTCTTATCTTTTGTATCTACGTGTATGAGATTATATGTAGAGTTGTTTTATATATAAGCATCACACATTTGTCAAAAGATCCTTTTCATGAGATTATTTCTTCAAATAGCTCAAACTTTATTTTATTTTTTAAAAAAATTGATGCCATTATTGTCCTTTTTTTTTTTTTACTGCCTTATAATTATTACAATAATTGAATTTTATTATATATTATAATTTCATCATTTATAGAAATTATTGCTAATATAATTTTATATCTCAATTATTTAAAATATTCTAAAACTTTTTTTTATATTTATGTTGTTGTTTTTTTTAAATGCCTTTGCACAATTATTTTTTTGCTCATTTCCTTCTGTGTTCGCTTCTTAAAACGTCCAATAGTTTATATTTTCCGTGTAAAATAATACTCTAAATCAAACATTTGACTTTTTTTCCCCACACTTTCTAATTTAGATTTATACATCGCATATATATATATATATTGTAGCCGAAAAGTCCACCCGGATTGTGACAAGCAGAATTAATGATAAACACAAAACTGTTACTGTATAATCTGATCGCGGCCAGGGTGACGGTGCATTAAATTACTCAAAATAAATTGTGTGACTATTTAATTAATTATCATTCTCACTAATGACTGTATCTTAAAACTACACTTTAAAACTATAATTTACAATTTTTATTTACACAAGATCTTATGGCTGACCATAAACAAGATGGTATAATCTTTAAAACTACTGAAGATTACTCTCCCAGGATTAAATGTATGATCCATTACATCAATACTAACTATCACATCGTAAATATAGGCCATTTAACAAGAAAGTAAAAATTATAATTAGTTCTCATAACATAATTGGCTATAGCTCAGATATACTCAGGATTATAGTACAAAAATGCTATGTAGGGTATTTGCTTTGCAATAAAAGGTAAGCATATAAACTTTAGGTTCTTTCATCATTAAATCAAATTTCTAATTAAATCAATAGCAATGAGACTCTTATTGTAATATATAAATCATAAAATTATAATATTGGAAAATAGGTTCAATCATCATACTGGCTAGCAAGCTTATTTATTAATTTAGGTCCTAATATCACGAACACCAATAGAAGTAACAAATTCTGGATTGTACTCTAGAATTAACCAAGCAAGTGAATGGTGATGTAGGAAGTAAATGGGATTTTATTATACCCTGTACGTCACCAATTATCCAAGAACAAACGCATTAAGATATTCTCTTATAATTTCAGTAAACCTTGTATGGATCATCAGTGACAATATTTGCTCTAATATGTGATCTATTTAATATGGTGGATTTTCTGGCTTTATGTATGACAAAAAGGCCTATGCCTTCCACAGTCATGATAGACAACCACAGTTTTCTAGGCGATGCAATGCTAAGTAAAATTCACACTCATTTCAAGGCCAAGTTGCAGAGCTAGCCTTACAACATTGGAGATATCTGGTGGGAGAAGAAGGAGATGAGTGACCATGGAATTAGGGAGGATCACATCACTCAGCGGCTGCTAGCCTATCCTGAAAACATCCATCCGGCCTGCATAGGATTCCGAGGTTCGTCCTTGTTCACCTGTGCAGGTTTACAGCGCCCATGGTACTAAGAGTAATCAATGTGTTGGCAGGAGAATTCCAGTTTACCCCTGACCTTTATTCGATCGTTCTGGTACCATTCCTAAAAAAAAACAAATCCCTTCTGGTCTTACAAATTTACAGCCAATATCTACGACCCCTCTCCTTATAAAAACAGTAGAATCAATAATTAAGGATAGGATTCAGCAGCAGCAGCTTACAAAGATCTCTAGATACAAATTTACCTGTAAGGGCCACTCTACAGGGAATACAGTCAAGAAGTTCATGATACTGGCAGAATACATCAAGGAGAAGAGGAAATTGCAACCTGTTGTTTTCCAGTTGGATTTTGTGGCAGCCTTCGACTCTGTGGTGCCTGGCCAGCTGTTTTCTGTACTCAGGTGCTATGGAGTCCCCTTGGTACATGTCAAGATCATCACCAACCTGCTGCTCAACAGAACAATTAATGTAACTTCAGATGACCCTCTTGCCCTGGGGTTTCAGCCTTACATATCCATATCCCAGGGGTCACCACTTAGCACCTTGTGTTTCATTGTATACATTGACCCCTCTTGAAGGAGATAGAGGACAAGTTGCCTGGCATATATGTTCTGGCACTGGGGGAAGTCATGGATCACATCCCATACATAGATGATGTGACCATCATCCTTCCATCTGCAAAGCTCCTTCTCCAGCTGTACCAACTGCTAGATGAATATGCCATCAAATGCCATTTCAAAGTTAATCCTGCAAAAACTGCAGTATGGCGGATCAACAAAGGAAAAAATGTAATATCTAAATTTACTGGGATGCCCCAAAATTTCCTAGGGTTCCTGGTGGCGCTGTCAAGGTCTGCAATGAGACGGCAAATACAAAATATGCTCATAGAGAAAACTAAAAAAGTTATTAGCAGCTTGTCCTTGATATCCCGTCACTTCCAAGCAAGGTGACACTGCTTAATATAAGTGCTAGCTATGATAATCAAGTTGTCTAGAAGAAGATAAAATTTTAAATCTGTTCCACTAAACTATATATTTGTACCCAAATATCAGGTTACAATATACACATAAGTGTGTGGATAAGATAATTATAATAACACAAGGGGTAATAATTATAAAGTGAAGCTGAACAATAAATACACTATCATCTCACTTTATAATTATTTTTCAGTGCATTATAATGTGAACTATATATAGTATTATTAATTATTAGAATGTTGGAAAAATTACTTTAAATAGAATTATAATTTTTATCTAACTTAAATACATACAGTTAAACATTAGTACATTTATTGTTTACATTACAATGGATTAGTGTCTGCCTGGTAAATAAAATCTTTCATGCCTTGAAATTAAAAAAATAAGATTTTTCTATAAATATGTATAAGAAATTATCGTTTCCACTGGATTTGTATCATGAATGTCACTTGTTTAAATATAAGTCTAACTAATGAAGAAGAGTTTGATGAAATCTGGAATCGAATGACTTATGTTTAATTTTATAGTTTAGTGGGTAATTGTTTATGATTAATAATATTGATTTCAAAGTGGCACAATATATTATGTTAGGCCACATATTTCTGTAGTATAATTTTCAGTACACCACTGTTACACAAGGTTTCTATCCTCTTTTAATACCTTGTGGAAGAATGTAATCATAAATATATGACCAAAGATGTGGAAAAGGTCTATGATCTCCAAGATGCACATTTTGTGCTGAACTAGCACTCATCAGTTGGCCCAAACCACAATCTCTTACACATATCTTTATCATTGTTCAGTATATATATATATGTATATATATAGCAAATTACTATAGTTTGATTGATAAGTATCAAATGTTGCTGCCTTCACAACATTGACAGAAATCTCTTAATGAAAATATATTAATAATTTTTATTAGTCATTTGTAAGACTAGAAATTATCCAATAATAATATTTCTGTAGTATAATTTTCACTACACCACCCTTGTGCAAGATAGAGACTGATTTCTATCAGCTTGTGGAAAAATGAAATCATAAACATATGACCAAAGATATGAAAAAGATCTATGTTCTCCGAGATACACATTGTGCTGAACCAGCATTCATCAGTTGACCCAGACTACAATCTCTTACACATATCTTTACCTTTGTTTAGTATATATATATAAATGGAAAATTACTACAGTAATAAAAATTATTAATATGTTTATAAAAATTATTAATATGTTAGTATTTCTTTAATATAATTGATTTTAAAATATAAAATGAAGTTATTGTATAAATATTTAAAAGCACAAATGCATATACACTCATATAGTTTTTTTTTAATAATCTGAATAGTTTTATTTTACTTCTATAGTCTCAGGAAATATTATATCATGATCATCTCCTAGCTGGTCAGCATTTTGTACTTTATATTGACAGTTTTTGAAAAATTACTGTATCTTTTTATGTCACTTCCTTGAGAAGAATGTGTTTGTATTTAAAAAAAAGAGGAAGCAGTGTTCCATAGTAGCTAAAACTGCTCCACTACTGTGAAAGTTATTAAACATCTGTCTTAATTATTAATTTATAAAGTGTTAACCCTCTATGAATCGTAGCTATTTATTTGCAATAAATGGTTGTGTTTTTTTTTTACTGGATGGTATAATTCTAAGACCTAATTTTAATCATAATGGAGGACTTATGATGTGGTGATTAGCATTTTATTTCTGACCAGTGGTTCAAATTTAGGTGAGCTTTGAATAATTTTTTTCCATGTACTTGAAGGTTTTTAAAATAAGTCTTAAGATATTTTAGATACATTAGCTAGAGAATCAAATTAAATTCCAGATAATCTTGACCATTCACATGCTTGTCAATTTACTGTCACAAAAGAAAAATATAATATTCACTTCCAGTGAAAAGACACACAATCATGGGTGCTACTTTATCATTTATTTACCTTTATCTAATATATAACTTTCATTATAAAATAATAAATTTGCATCATTATGATAAAATTCTGTTTAAAAAATTGAAATTTTTAGTACAGGTTGTATATACATTTAATGTTGCAATATTATACTCATATCATCATTATAATGTATATCTGAGAATGGGTTCTGTAATCATTTTAGATTCTTTTTCTTACTCTTGTTCTATTTTTCATATAAATAGAGCATTAATTCACTCTTATTTTCTCTAGTTTAGAATCATCTGTTGTATTCTTGAGTGCTATATCCAAATCCCCAGACTAGTTTATGGCTATTGACATTTTCTCTTGAGGAGTATTTGTTTTCCACACACATTTTATTCATCTTTAATTTTTTTTATATTATCCAAGTTATCAACCTAAATTTCAAAAACACACTATGATTTTTAATTCAAACTTGAACTTATACAAGATGACTCTGGATTAGAGTGATGTATTGATGCAGAGATTGATGGGTAAGCAGAAACAGTCGTGAATGTTTTGTTGAAATCATAATTACAACTTTTTTTAAGATCATCTAAAAAAAATTCTTTTCCTTTATTTTTTGTAACAGTACTTATTTTGCATTTTTTGAAACATGATTGTTGCAAATAAATACTTGCTATTACATTTTTTAAATGTCTTTGTAGTCTTAAGTATCTCATTTCTAACACTAATTTAATGATCTCCTTTTACATTAGTCATCAGATGGATTGCTGTCTTCTTATATATTTTATAGATATTGTTTTACCCTAATATTCTAGTCTTTAAATTTGGTGATTGTCTTCACTCTTATCATGGCTGATTGTTCTCTTTCTTTAGGGTCTGAACATTCTTGACTTTTTCTACGAAATAGTTTTGAATTTTGAAATATTGTCCATATAAAATTATTAGTATTATTAAGAGTGTTATCTGTATGAAAATAATATTTGCAAACAAATAATCTTCATCATCTCTTTAAAACACAAATAATAGTCTAGAAAATGAGGAAAAGAAGTTTTATACGAAAATAATTTGGAATAAGTAGATTTAAGTATTATATCTTTTTTTCACTCAATAAAAAATTAGTTGCTCTCTCCATAATAAGACTTAATTAGAGGGGATTTGAACTCAGACTTTTAAGCTCCCTTCAGTCATCCACTCCATCTTATACAAACAACCGATACGTGTGACAAACATGTGAAAAAGATAAATAATATCCAATATACATATTTCATGATGAATCAGCATTCATCAATTGGTCTGGATCATCATCTTCCACCCACATATATATAATCAATGTTCAATATATATTAAGATAGCAAATCTTCAGCCAACCATATTGAAAAATCTGATGATGGCATGTTCAAAGTTCTTGTTTTCCGATATCGTCATATCCATGTTTACTGTAAGTCATTCTAGTGGAGAAGATGTTCATTAAAGGTGGAAGATTTTCTATTTTAATATAAAATAAACATTAATTATTTATATGTATGGGAGATTATGATTCGGACCAATTGGTGAATGCTGATTCAGCATAAAATACTTATATTGGAGATCATTTATCTTTTTCACATGTATGTGGTCATGTGTATCTGTTGTATAAGATGGAGTGGATGATTGAAGGGAGCTTGAAAGTCTGGATTCAAGTTCCTTCTAATTACAGTTAGCTTAAGTATTTATGCTATACTTGTTTTTAAATAATAAGATTTAATAAAATTTTGTTAATCTAATATTCGTTTAAACTGTTAATTATTATTCACTGCTGTTAAATCCTTTTTTTAACTTCAGCACACTATATGTACTGTTACTATATGATCAAGTACTATTATTTATTGTAATATTTTGTTTTTTAATCAGTCTATCTACTTTTGAGTATAGGGTATAATGTACATACAAAAATGTCAAAGCTATATCTTGCATTGGTGGTCGAGAGGTCAGCGCGACTGCCTTGCACTTGCAGGCAGTTGCCCGGGTTGTGGGTTCGCATCCCGGCCGATGCTATGACACTTAAAATAAAAAATAAAATAAAAATGTCAAAGCTATCTTTAAAGTATTTTTTCTTAAAGATGGCATTCAAAAACATTTTTTAAAGGGCAGAATGGCCACAGTATAAATGAGAAGTGGCTGTGGAAATTAAACAACAATCACTTTATAAAGACCTTTTAAGAAAAACTCATTAATGTGTATCTCTTAAATTGCATTTTGATCCAGTCAAATGTTCCATTTAGGCTAAACTACACGTGTCCAAATTCCGCATAATACTATTCATATTTATAGATATTTATTCGATAAATCTACTTTATAATTACAAACATTTATTAACAACATTTCATCTTTCAATGAATACAACTGTTACTATTAAGTATTATTCATTTTGGCTTAGATCCAATGAATCAAAATGTATTTTAAAGCCATCAACATATTTTATTTAATGTCTTCAAAAGCATATTGAAATTTAAGAGTGTGTGGTAAGTGTAATTTTTAAAAATAAAATCAATAAATATCACGACTTATCATATGCGTTCACCAATTTATGGATACCATGCATAAAAATATCTGTAATGTCAAATTATAATAAGCAAAAGTAGTAATTATGTGTTAAAAGTCAATATAGACATATCTCTAAATATTTATAATAAGGGAGATGACTTTCAGAATAGAACATTTAAAATTTATTTATTTATACTTTATTTAATATTTTATTTTGCAGTGAACTTTTTAAAAAAACAATTTACTGCTCTAAATCAGGGATTGGCAGATTTTTTTCAAGACAAGGGCTATGGATAATTTTCTTTGAGTGTCACCATTTATATATTATATACATGTTTGTAAAATTGCTTTCAGTGTTTCATTTTTATTTATTTTTTTTGGGAAATGAAACACTTTCACGAGTTATATAACATACATTTTGGATTTATCATTTTGGAGAAAATTGTTCTTCACATTCAATATTAAAAGTATGTCTTTCTTTTCTTTGCAATTGTTTCAGACATTATATTCTTCTTTTAAAATATGATAAAATAATTTTTCATGATGAATTAATTAAATCTGTGCACCTGTCACAACCGAAAACACAATATCAAATTTATGATTAACTGAATGTATTCAATCCTTCCTGTTGCATATGCACAGTAAATGTATTTGAAGTGATCAATTTGTAATCGATGTACACATTGTCATGCATCTAAAATGAACTCATTCATCATTAAGTGTCCATTTACACAAAGCTACCTTAATTGTGAATTTCTGATACTCACCTGTAGTAGCTATAAGAATATGAAAAATATTACTTTATATTAGCTAATTAATCTAGCATAATGTAATGCTAGGTTATTATTTCTTTTTTTAATTCAAATGGCCACTCCAATATTTCTTGGCAGTCCAACAATAACTTGCCCATCTCTGCTATAAAACACACATATATAAACTGAATATTTTAAAAAAAAAAAAAAAAATTTTTTTTTCTTACCAAAATCGATTGTTTTTCAAATATTTTAAATTGTAGTCAAATAAATAAAGTTTAAGTTTTATCAGTTCTAATTTTGGTTTAATAATAAAATAAATAATTGCATAGTTAGTTAGTTGTTCAGGAGTTCATATGACGTTCAAACACCCAAATGGCAGATTGAGCACAACAGTTTGAATTGAGTTTTTCTCCTTGCATTACTCAGCTGAAAATCGATTCCAGAATTTTTCCCCTGAATCTAACACTCTAACCCAGGCATGGCCAATAGTTTTTGCCCACAGGCCAGATTAGAAAGAAATATTTTTTCATGGGCAGGAGGAAATATTAAAATTAAAAAATGTTAAATACAAAATGATTCGTTTAAGTAAACAATTTTTTTTTATGTAATTTGTTTATGAATAAATGTAAGTAATTTAGTACAACAAATTAACAAAAAAACTAATGTGACGAGTTGAGGCACTTTGCATGCCTATTATTTTTTTAATATCTGGCTCTATACTTGTAGTAGCCTCCTCTAAATGTAAATCATTTAATCTTGATCTTGTACTTTTATTTAGATTCATTAAAGAAAAAGTTTGTTCACAAATATAAGTTGAGCTGAAGATTACTAAATATTCCTTGGCAAGTTTTTTTAAATTTCCATATTGTCCATCATTCAATTGCTTATAAAAATTGCACAAATTTTCTTGCTCTTATCGATATTTCTCATATAATAATTCATCGCATTGTAAATTAATTATTTGTAATTATATATCAACAGGAACGTCATCTACATGTACAGAAAATGGATTTCAGATAATAGATAAAAATTTTATCCATTTTCTTGAAGCAATCAAATCGCTGCTCGATATCTGTCATTAGTGCAAAGATATTGTTATTAAATTCTTGAACCTTTTCTCTTGAAATATTTAATGATACAGTCTCTAACGTTGGAAAAATTATCAAATTGGCATTCAGCCAGATTTCTAGAAAAAAGACTAAGCTTCATTTGAAAAGATTTTAACCTTTGTATTAAATCATGAACATATAAATTTTTCCCCTGTAAACATACGTTAAATTCATTGAAATGTGTAGGAATATCCAAAGAAAATGCTAAATCACAAATCCAATTTGGTTCTGATTATTCAGGAAAATCCTCATTTTCTTTAAGTGTTAAAAATATTTTTATTTCCTCATGAAGATCCCACACACGTCTTAAAACTGTTACCAAGCTTAACCAATGGATTTTATTGTGATATAGTACATCTACATAACTGGTATTTAGTTCTTCAAGGAGTCCAATAAATTGCCTGTGTTTTAATCATTTTGATCAAAAGAAATTCACTAATTTCACAACTATGTTTGTTACATGATCGAATTTTAAAATATTTTTGCATAATGTGTGTTGATGAATAATGCAGTCTATGGGTATAATTTTATGATTTGGATCAATTTCAGAAATTCTGTCTTCAATTTGTCTTATGAGACCAGTATTTTTTTCCAATCATATTTGGTGATCCATCTGTTGTTACATTCATCAATTTTTTTCCAGTCTATATTGTATTTAAAAAAACTTTTTTCAACCTCTCGGAAAGATCTTCTCCCTTTGTTGTGTCTTTCATAGGAACAATTGACAAAAGTTCTTCTGAAATTTGAAAATCTTCAGTGATAGCTCTGATAAAAATTAATAACTGAGCAGTATCTTTTACATCGCAACTTTCGTCAAGAGCTATTGCATAAAAATGGGCCAATTCTAAATTATTCAGTAACTGATCATTTAAATTAGCATTCATATCTTCTATTCTTTGGGTAGTAGTTTGCTGAGACAGGCTTATATTTTCAATTTTATGTTTAGCTTTTGGACATATTACATCACAAACATCCAACATGCACTTTTTTACAAATTCTCCTTTGGCAAAAGGTTTTCCACATTGAGCAATCCGTTTTGCTACTAGAGAACTTGCTTCATTAGCAGATTTTTGTAATCAATTTTGCTGTGTAAATACATTTTGCTGCCAGGTCAATTTTACTACAAGATCTGTGGCTTGTTTTTTCGGCTTTCTTCATTTAAATTTTGTGCATAACTTGCATGTTTCGTTTCAAAATGTCTTCTCAAGTTGTATTCTTTTAAAACAGCTACACTCGAATTGCAAATAAGACAAACTGCCTTATTATTGTATATAGTAAAAAAATATTTCCACTCCCATTCATCATTAAATATACAGCATTCAAGATCAATTTTTCGTTTTCTGGAAGTCATCCCTAGAGTAAAAAAATTTTTTAATATACAATAATATTTTAATAAAAATATAATTACATATCATATAAATATCCAAACTGTATCGCAATCAACCAAAACAATATTTAATTAATAGAATGAGCTTGAAGAGGTTATATCACAAATAAAACAATTCTTCATTTTACAAACAGATGGGACACGTTTTCAGTTATCAACTGCAGCTATTTATTGTCTATGCTACACTGACACTTAGTTCAGCACACTTGACCACAAAAATAACAAATTGCTTGATCTTGGGTGCGCACTGGAAAACTCTGCCTACAAGAATGTGGGTTTCACATCGCCGCTGCATCAAACAGTTCATTTCGAATACAGACAAGTAAAAAAGTTGTAAATCTTTATAATGGAATTTTAAAAAAAAAATAAAGAAGTATCACAAATCCATTCGACCAATTATTGAAAGTTAACTCTAGATTATCTTCATACAAGGAATTGAAAGTTAACTCTAGATTATCTTCTTAAATATCTCGTTTTCCAACAATCAAAGACGCTTCCACTTCTGTGTAGCTGAGATTTTAACTTTCATTGTTGCACAATAGTTAGATATCGTAGTTTATGTATAATGACTTAAAAGTACCACTTATTTCATTTCCACAGTGCGTTGTGCGGAGAATATTAAAAATTTAATCACGGGTTGCATAAACTCATTACGCATGCCGGATCTGCCCCACGGGCTGGATGTTGCCATGCCTCTTCTAACCATTGCACTCAACTATATAAGACAATTTAGTATTGATTAATGATGACAGTTTACATTGACTAACCATCATGGTTTCTGATTCAATGACTACATATTCTTTCTTTCACCTTTTATCCTTTTATATGCATTGATAAAATTATAAATAATTAAACAAATCCACCTTTTTTATTAAACCATATCAATCTGACAATTTTGATCAACCATCAATCTTCTTCAGAACTTTTTATTATTATTCAATTTGTTAAAAATTGAATAATAATAAGTTCTGAAGAAGATTTCTCATCAATTGAAACTGTCAAATTGATGATGTTAATAAAATAAGCATTGTAACAATAAGAAATAAAGATGGATTTATTTAATCATTTTTGTTTTCTGAAATGAACTTCTTAACAAGTTATTAACAAACAAGTATATTAATTACATTTACTAAAAATTTCTTATTTTCTGTTTTCCAACTATTTTAAGTTTTTTTAGTGCATTTTATCAAATATGTTCCGACTTCTATTGATTCTGTGTACAAAAGTGTTTAAATACTGTTCAGTTACATAATATATTTTGTAGCATTTCTGAATGCATCATTTTTTAATCATTATTATTAACAATACAGTGAAACATTTGACAATAATATTTCCACTTATTTGCATTTAGCCAAATGACTTGTCATATTGAATTGCTACAGTCTCATAGTAAATATAAATTATCATTTTTAAAACGAGCTTAACTTTTCTTTCATTTTTGTTTTTTTTATTTTTATAGTACTTTGGGTCATTACATAGTGAGTGAATATAGCAAATTATCAATTCTTACGTAAATCACTTTTGGGAAAATATTTGACAGCATGCATATAAGCACATTGTATTTTTTGTTATCTGATAGTAATGAGGTTCGAGCCAACCACATAGTTTTTACTATACATGCATACAGTCGCAGCTTCATTATGGGAATCAAAACTTTTTAGACACTTGATGCAGTTGCTTGATTAATTAAAAAGTAGATGTCACTTGGGCAAAATAAGGGTAGGACTGGATTATGTAGCATATCCTCCAGATGACCATTACAAAGGATATGATTAGGATCAAAATTGAATTGAAATAAAATCTTAGATGTTATTTCATAGGTATTGTTCCTTCAAAGAAAGTTGAATATAATTGTAGCCACAATTGCAATGTACATAGAAGTGTGAAAAGAGTTTTAGCTATTGGCGTCTTTATCTACAGAGTTCATTGAAGATAAATATTTTAACTAGGATTGCAGTACATATATTTTTTGAAATATGGAAAGTGTTTTAGCTATGGGTGTCTTAGTCCACTGAATTCTTTGAAGTTAAATATATATGTGATTTCTACCCAAAATCAGCTATTTACTTGATCCATCAGATTGACATGCTCAAATGAATAATGAAAAAAAGGAATGATACTGCCCTAAGGTATGTGATTGCTTAGTATAGCAATACACATTTTGGCTCTTATGAAAGAGGAGAATAACTTTGGATGGATTAAGTTTAGTCCTTTACAAATAGGAAAACATGCTATGTTGATTGATTATACTTGTGATGATGATCCCCAAATATACGGGTTAATTAATTTGCAGAAACTATCCAAGAGCTGTAGTTGCTATGAGCAACCTATCTTACTTTCTCTTGGTCTTCAATGTTATTAGTCATATTTTATAATAACAATGCTGCAGTATAGTGTTTTTATTATATATAGTAAAGAGACGTATTATGTTGAATCTTTATTTTGGTTTAATAATATAAGTTTGTGTATTAAATTGAAACATTCTAGTTCAGTCAAGCTCTTTCCCCTACACACACACACACACACAAAGTAAGGATCTTTAAGAAATATAATTATTTATACTTTATTATTCTATGACAAATTATATTTGGAAGAAAATGTTTTTGGGTCTTAGATTTCAAAAGTGTATTTCATCTCGGCAGTTATAGTTAATTCAAAGTATCATCATGGTTTTCTAAAGACTAACTTTTCTTTTTATTCCTACTATTAATAATTTTAGAAATGTCAGTGGAATACATCATTGAAATCTGGGAATTTTCTCAATTTCTGGGCAACTTTGAGTATTGAAATCCATATGAATATTGATTTATTTTATGTGGTTTAATGCAGGGTCCTAGAATTGATTCCCTTACTGGCACTTCTGGCTCTTGAACTTCTTGTGAACTCTTGAGCACCAAAGCCATTCGGATATTTTTATTTTCATTCCACTTTCTTATTAAAAATATATTCATGTCTGCAATAGTAGATCAAGATAATTTAATATTTAAAAGTTAATTTGAAAAAGAAATAGTATCCATTGAGTACCATTATTATGAAATCCACGATTTAGCATAGAAGTGCTAACTATTTGCTTGTCTATTTTATACACAGTTGAGAATCAGAAATGGTTAAATTGATCTGATTTTTTAACAATTTTATTATTTCAAGAGTGTTTCTATGTAATCTATAATCATTACACATTTTTAGGTCTCCCATTATGACATAGTAAAAATGTACAAGTCTGCATTTAAGGCTAATTGTGAAAAAATGAGTTCATCCATTTGATATATTAATACTATAAAATCAAAATTTGAAATTCTACATTAAACATTTATCCTCAAAAGAAGTCATTTTAAAGACTATCTTTGTAATGTAGAAAACATAAGCACTAACTAAAAAATATGCTAAATATATTATTCGCAGAATATCACCAGAAAAACAATGGTGTTGATTTCTTTAATATCCGGTTAATTTTATATCTACATGAGTATCCAAAGGCCAAAATTTGTAAAGCAGCATGCAAAAAGGAAAATTTTTTTCTTATATCATATTTCCTACCACATATGCAATAGAGTTTTTTTTTTTTTGCAATCAATTAAATGTTAGTAATGAATTAAAATATATGTTGTAGCCTTCCAAAGGGTGACCAAGCAACCATAAAGTAAAATGTAGGTCTAAGCACAAGTACAAATGATAAGAATTCCCAACACATAAAATAAACATATAAGATAAGTCCTCTCATGGGTATGTGCACAATAATTAAATAAGTCCGCTCATAGTCTAATCACAACATAATTAATATCTTATTTTACAAGATGTGGATAGACCAATGGCTAATTGATAATTCATTGTTAGATTCCATAAACAATAATAATGGATAGTAGTAATAATCTCAGGTTTTTAAATATTAAATAATTCAGTTCTAAAGATATACTAACTTTGTAGTAATAATCTAAAATAATAAGATAGTTTAGGTTCCTTTAATCAAATAGCAGTGATAATAGCAATGAGTCACTTATTTTCTTAACATCTTATCAACACTTTCTTTTTTTATAATGAAATACAAGTTTATCCTAAGATGGGTTTAAACAGAAAATATATTGGCTGGCAAAATTAACTCTTATTTTGGTTCTTTATGTCATTAACTAAATAAAATCAAGTTGTCAAGCATTGGTGGTCAAGAGGTCAGCACAGCTACCTTACAAGCAGTTGTCTCGGGTTAGCAGGTTCGCTTCCCGGCCGATGCTATGACACATGAAAAAAAAATCAAGTTTTCTTAAAATCTAAAATAATTATCTAACAATAGCAAAGCTAAAGTAATGCAGTAAGTAAAAGGGCATTTTGTTGTACCAAATATATCACTAAGTACTCTAACAATAAAAGCATTAATAAAGTAATCTTATATAAATCAAATTGCATATATAATGGATTGCACGAATTGTATCTATGTGACAATTTCAAAATATGTACTCTCATATATACTTTAAACACTTTTACTATTTAAATGGATTTTCTGATATATGGCTGTGACACATGGCAATGGACACAGAAACATAATTAAAGAATAAAATAAATATTTATTACAAAGACTAAATATATTTTAATTTTACTTTACAAAAATTTACTGTTACTATTTACAATAAAAATAAAGAAACCCTTATATCAATTAATATAAAAGTTAGATATATAGTATACATATAATATATCTTACTTGTGATATATTTAGATTATACAAATAAAAGAGAAACCTCCTACAATTTGAATTTAATAATCAGCGATATATACTATGGTTAATTAATGCATCTGAATGTACTAATATAATAAAATATATTTACATTAAAATTATTCTACAATTTCTTAATATATAATTTATAATTTAGATGATCTAATATAAAAAAAATACATTGTATTAGTCTTAGATAAACAAAGCTGGTGGAGTAGAGGAATACAAACTCAATACTTTACTCAACACACAGTCATTTGAAAATATACAATAAAGAATAGGGGAATATAATCACACAAATGTCTTTTATAATATGCAAATTGGAATACCATCCATAAATATGAGAAAACAAGCCTACATTAAAGTGGGCAGACCAATACTGGGTCGATGCTACACATATATGTGTTTCCGTTAATATCTACTGTTAACATAAGGAAAAGCCTAATAAATAATATCTCAATAAAATGAGAAATCACCAACACAATTGCCACAATAAATACATGGTCATAAGCAGAAATACCAATAATGAAAAGAAAGGCATTGAGATAACAGTAGAAAGATAGCATCTTTGTTGTGTTTGGCAGGGAGGAAAGTAATTGAAATCAGTAATAAGTTATTTGACAGACCTATAATAGAGGCAGTAAGTTATGTGGTGATAGTTAATAAATTAACAGAGCATTTTAGCCTGCACCTGTCTAGGCATATTGCTAGATAGTTAATAAATTAACAGAGCATTTTAGCCTGCAGCTGTCTAGGCATATTTCTAGATTGGCACTCCAAAATAGATGACAAATGAAAGAAGAAAAAATAAAGGATTTTGATATAGAGTTACGCCAGCTAGTATCAATATGGGGAATTTGGTGAATAGATCTTGTTGAAATAATTGCTATGGAGAATGGCAGACGAAAAGTTATAACAAACCTTATTGACTGAAACTGCGTTGTCTTATGAATTAGTGATCAAAAAAGGGATCATGTATGAGTTAATTATTGACCAAGTTCTCGCTTTTAGAAATTATGCAAATGAGGAGGGCAGAAGAGCAGTTTATAAAATGAATAAAAATAGGCTGCTGAGAAATTATTAATCATGAACAAACCAATACCTTTAGGTAAATGTTTTTGTTGTGGGAAAACAGGACATTTCATGAAGAATTGTAAAGTGTATCAAGAAAGCTGTTTTAATTGCATCTACAGAGAGCATTTAGCAACAGTTTGCAAAAAACCGAAGCCAAATGATAAAAGAGAAATAACCAAATGAGGGAGGTAAGCAAGATGAAGTTAATATTAAAAGGAGTATGATTTCACATTGACAAAATTAATATATGCTAACACTTAAAATATGTAGCACAGAACTGGAAATGGAGATTAATAGTGGCTTGGGTATTTCATTGGTGTTCAAAAGCCAATGGAATGAAATAGCAAAAAATTATAATGAGGTTAAAATTAAAAAGTTCAATATAAAAGTTAAAGATGTAAGCAGAAACTCGCTAGCATTAGTTGAATGGCTGATGCTCCAATTTTATATAGAAATAAAGTATGCTATTTGCCAATATATGTTGTTAAGGGACAAATAACTCCAATAATCATTAGAAAGTGGTTTAAAGAATTAGATATTAAGGTACCAATTGTTAAAAACATTTCTCTTGAGCAGGAAATTTTAAATAGGTATCCTGAATTATTTTCTGAGGAATTAGGATTAATAAAAGCAAACCAGATAGATTTAGAATTGAGTGAAAATGTATGGCTGGTGGTTTCTAATCTATGGAAGATTTCGTTTATGCAGAGAGAAAAAGGTCACGGAAAAGTTTAAAATGTTGGTGGCTAGAGGAGTGTTAACCTCTGTAGAAGAGGCAGAATGGGTCATGCCCATAGTGATGATAACTAAACCTTACGGGCAAATCAGAATGTGTGGTGATTATTATGTGACAATAAATAAATATCTTAATAAAGGTCCCATACCTAATGTTAGAGAAGTTTTAGTGAGTTTGTCGAAGGCAAATTTTTTTTCCAAATTGAAACTCAACTCTGCTTATCATCAGATTAAAATTACAGATAAATCAGCAAGAATATTGATGCTAACCACACCCTTTGAGCTGTTCAAATGTAATCATTTACCGTTCGGAATTGCCACAGTACCAAACATTTTTCAAGCCAATTAAACTATTGTTGCAAGGGTAAAGGATAACATCTTATTACAGTGACATTTTGATAACAGTGACATCTAGTGAATTTTTAAAAAAAAATAATTTTGAAAGTTTGCGATAAATTAAGTAAGGCGGGGTTAAGTTAAACTGTGAAAAGGGTATATGGAAGACACAAGGGTTAAAATTTCTGGGTAACAGCATTTCAGATAAAGGGAAATGTCCTTTAATGACTGAAGTCAGGGCTGCTAAAAATGGTGAAAGGCTTAAGAACATACAGCATCTTCAGGCATTTTTAGGGCTAGTTAATTTATTGAGCCATTTTTAAAGAATAAAGCAATGGTGGCAATACCATTGTATAAGTTATTGTGCAAAGGATAAAGTTGGGTTTGGTCAGAAACTCAAGACAAGACTTTTGAAAAAACTAAAGTGCTGTTATCATTGTTGGTATATTTTGACAATGAGCATGAAGTTAGAATTACTACTGTGCATCAAACTGTGGGGTAGGGACTGTTTTAGCTCACTCTATAGATAAGATGAGTGGCCTGTGGCATATGCATCCAGAACATTGTCAAAAGCAGAGCATAATTACAGTCAAATTGATAAAGAAGCTCTGGCTATCATTTTTGCAGTGAAAAAATATCAGTTTGTTTTCAGGTGTAGATTTGAAATTATTACTGATCATGTCATATCTCACCTTGCCGTTAGAAGTGGACTAATCCAGATCCTGTCCTTATCTGGTCAGATTAAGCACTCATTGCCGCTAACTAATGTATAAAACACATGGCTAAAATGAAAACATGTGGACAATGTATAAACGTGGTTAAATATCAACCATTGCTTAGTTCATAGGCAATGATGCTCTCTGAATTCAATTGCTACCAGTAAGGTTAGGAATCTGACAATAAATAGTCAGCCTTTTTGGAGGCAAGGGAGAGAAGGTCTGACTAACCTAAACAATAGAACATGCTCCCAATTGAAACCACTGTTATCAGTGAATGTTTCTATTACAGTCTATTATACTGTACGTATACGCAGTGAGGTAAGTCCACAATAGGACTAGAATCCGCAAAGACTAGAGCTGATTCAAGGTAAGCTGTCTAGTACAGCCAGAAGAGTCAACTCACAAACTCGAGGCAAGCTGTCTAGTACAGCTGGAAAAGTCATTGGACAAACTCATGAGGACTCAGTATTTCCAGTCATTTGGACACTATCTGCCTGGCATTAATGAAGTTCAGATACATGGAAATATATTTATTGATTGTATATTATGTAAATATGTTTAATACTAATAAATTAGATTAAGTGAACTTCAAGTATTCATATTTTTTATTACTATTGGTTGGAGTCTGCAATCCAGACTAAACATAACAGATCATAAGCCTTTGTTGGGAATTTTAGGAAATGGTCATGCAGTGCCAGAATGTTGGTGGAATGTATTAACTGCATATGATTATTCATTAAAATATAAACGGGGAAAGAAATCATACCCAGATGTATTGTTAAGATTTCCAGATAATCAAGAGACATGCAATAGTGAGTTTGAGATTAATTAATATTGACAGCATGAATTCACAAGTGTTAAATAGTAATACAGTTCAAAATGGACTAGGGAAGGAAAAGGGTATGATATTGTGATGAATTGGATTAAGAAGGGCTGGTCTAAAACAAGACTTTAGTTATGTGACAGTGGGGTTTTGAGCTAACAGAAAGCAGTTATCTGTTTGTGGGGGGGGGGGTGTATAGTAATGGGGGATAGAGTAGTTATATTTCCTATGGGGAGGGAGATAAAAGATTTAAAGCTTCTCATTGAAGGGCATCCTGACATAGTGCATGCAAAAGCTTTGGTGTATAGGTATGTCTGATGGCTGCAAATTAATACAGATATAGAAAACTACATTGAGGTTGTTCTGCATGTCAGTCAGAAAGTGCATTACTGGCAAAATGTTTTGCATCCGGGCTGAAGGCAACAAAAGCATGGGAGAGAGTGCATATTGATCAGGAGGACCAGTGAATGGAAAAATTCTGCGGATAATTACAGACACATTCTCAAGATGGATAGAATACCATATAGTGAAAGACACTACTGCCCTGTAAACAATTAAATATTTAAAGATGGTTTTCTCGATACATGGTTTTCCAGTAGTGATGGTATCAGATAATGGAACAGGGTTTACTGGAGAGAAATTGTGACAGTTTTTAGTACCTATGGGATTCATCACATGTGTACACTTTCAAATCTTCCTATAAAATTGATTAGTGGAGAATGTGGTACAGCAAGTAAAGAGAAGTGTAAAAAAAGAGTAATGTCGAAATACAAGATGCATTGCAGACATTTATGCTATACCAACATTCAGCGCCATCTACAAATGACAATAAAATCTCCAGCAGAATTAATGTGTGGATGTAAACTAAGAACTGAATTGGCAGTTTTGCATCCTAATGAAAGATTAATGTTTTAAATGTCAAGACAAGCAAAGCGTTTAGAATTGATGAGCCTGCATGGGTGAGAGATGTTATATGGAAAAAATGAATCAAGGGAATAATAGACAAAATATTGTCAAATCAAATATATGTTGTTAGTGGAATTAATGGTTTAAAATACAGATGCCACATGAACCATATAAAGAAAAGAGAGCCAGAGGAATTGCAGCTGGAAATATTGCAAGATGCAAATATGCAGGAGGTGGAAAGTGATGAAAGAAGCAACATGGGAAGAAGACAGAGAATTTCCAGTTAATCGATGAAAACAGTGATGAAATGGCAGAGAAATTCAAGTGAAACCTGAAATAAATAAATCGCCTAGACCTATGTGCATCAAAAGAAAACCAGAAAGATGGAGTGGTTATGTGTAAGAAACAATTACAACTTCTGGAGTGAGGGGAGGAAGTATAGTATTTTACTTTCAATTAATTATTTTAGTATAAAAAAAGGTCGATAAGAGTACTCCAGAAGTTAAACTTAAATGTACTAATTAATGACAACGGAAACTGTTTTAAGAATGAGTTATAGATATAAGAAATGAACAGGGTTGCATAACTAAAATGTTTCTATAGACTGAATGAAAAAAACGGAGGAGCAAATTTTGAACTGATTAGGGTAAATATAAACTCTTACCGAAATAGTAGATCTGTAAAGTGAAATTAATTAAATGCTTTTCGCAAAGAAATTTTAAGGAATGGAAGACTATAAAAACTCGGGATTGTAATTAAAATGCTCTTTTTCTCCTTTATGTTGGTGAAGTGCTATTGGTTCGCACAAATCAACGTCTGCAAGGGAATAAATCCTGATGTTTCGGAATCTGAAGGTATAAAAATCTGACTAGTATTTAAAGCAGATCGTCCTGATCGTATTTTGTTTTATGTAAGTCTAAATGGCTTTTAGGTTTTAATTTGGGGAACTTGTAGTTTATTTAGAATTGACAATCCATTAAATAAGAGTAATTGTTAGACAATATTGGAAGAGTGTTTAAAGACTTTTTGACACCCCCCTCTCCGTGATAATCTATTTTTCTGTATATTAATTATATTTAAGTTTGTATATATATATATTCTAGTTTTGTTTTTGTATAATAAATCTTTAGTACTAAATTAGTTTTAATTATTAATTAATTGTGGTTTGCCCATTCAGAGTCATGGGTAAATACACAACACATTTGATATTATTTGCATTTAATCTTTATTTAATCAATAATTTTTTTAAACAACAAGCTCAGAAATATCTTTAAAGTATTTTCTCTTTTTATCTTATAATTCTTCGAGTGACTTCATTCAAATCTTTTCAATTTCTTAATCTGAACGACTTCAAATAATAATATTTATCTTTTATCAAACTTTTTTTAAAAAATGATTGGGGTTATTCTGTCAATTACTTAGAGACTTGTGTACTGTTATTAACGATATTTAATATTCTTTTAACATCGCCTCTAAGCGGAAATAAATATAATACAAAATGATTTAATCTACAAAACATATTAAGAGAAAACTAATTAATTCTAATTATTTAATTAATCTTGTTATTGGATAGATTCTTTTGCACATTTTTATTTATTTAGCTTACACATTTAATATATTTTACACATTTTCATGGCTAGTCATCATTGCAGTATAATGCACAGCCAATCCACTTTTATTTAAAAAACAGTTTAAATTAAAATATGTTAGAGATTTGTCTAGAAAAATTTAGTTTTTCTCTCTTTTTTTTTTTTTTTGAGATTTAGCTAGCATTCACCACTCACTACTTATGATATTCAATTTACAGTTATTCTTTCTCTTCTTAATTGGAATGGATGTAATTCAAAATGCGTTGATTAATAAAATGTATTGGGCACAAAAGAAATATTGATTCACCTTGATTGAATGACTGATTTTATTTTATCTATAAATTTTCTGGCTTTAAAAACCTATGTTTACAGCATATAAGAGATGCTTAATCAGGAATAATTTCAAGGACGGCGGGGCGTCCAACAGGCAGACTGTATATGATGGGTAGTAATAATAATTATATGGGCAATTGAAATCTTAAACCGGATTCCAAGAGATTGTAAAAGACCCAGAAAGAGACCACATGTGAGATGGATGGATGAAATAAAGTATGTAGGGATGATGTGGAGAAGAGAAGCTAAAGATTGGAGAAGATGGATTGAACTTGGAGAGACCTTTCATCCTGCAGTGGATTGATAATGGTTAATGATGAATAATTATATATTTAGCTGCTTGAAAACTTATATGATGTTCAAACACCCTAGTGGCAAATTGAGCAAATAGTTCTATTCATTCTTCAAGGCTAGATATTTTTTTTGACTTTATTCAACTTGCTTTAACTATTTAATCTATCTCTATACTCTAAAGTACATAATACAAATAATAGAGAGAAAAAAGATGTGTCATTCATGTTTGAATATGATTTTTTTAAAATGTTAATAAAAACTAAAACACCGATATAATAAGAAACTTTATCCCAAATATGTGACTGAATTTTTAAAGCAATTTTATTTTCTGTTTCAGCTTAACCTGTAGCCTTCATTAGAGATCTGTAAATGTTTTTTTATTTTACTGATAAGATATTAAATGTCAGCTGCAGATACATTTTACCTTTTTTCATTTAAAATAATTATAATTATAAATAAAACATTTTGCAACAGACAAATTTCAAAACAAATCTTAAAACTTATGGTTAATAAAAATTTATTAAATTATATATTTAAAATTAAGAGCGTGCTAATAGCTCTAAACAAGCTTTTTTTTTTTATTTATTTATGATAAATGCTACTACAAGAGAAGACAGTCAAATCATTTTTATCTTGGATTGTCCCCGTGGGACATCTGACTTGTTATTATTACTAAATTATATATTGTAAAATAGTTTTTATATTAAAAATAGTTGCATAATATAATGGTAGGTATGTAAAACCGAATTTATAATTATCGTTTCATACATATAATTTAATGTTTGTTTTTTGAAATTTGTTTGTTGCAAAATACATTTTGTTTACAACTGTTATCATTTTAAATCAAGAAAGTTAAAATGTATTTGTGTAGTTAACATATGAAATGCAAAATATATAAAGATCTTTGAAGTTCAACCAAAACAGTTGGAAAATAAGATTGTTTCAAAAAAATACAAAAAAGAGAAATGGTTTATTATATCATATTAAATATAGCAATAAAGAGATGGAGAAGTTGTTAATTAATATATAGCAATAACATATATGTTTATATTTATACATTATATTAATTACAAATTACTTGTAGTACGGCAAAATATAATCTTTTAACTTAAATTCCTGTGAAATAGAAATGAAAACATTTTTAGAAACAGATAATTTGATGTTTTCCTGAAGGTTTGTGATAGTGGTGTTTTAATTGTATTTTTATATTGGACTATTCCCACCATCTAATATGAGTATTGAATGTCTTTAGTAAAATTTAACTTTATTTAAATATTCCAAATGCATTCAACTATTAGTAAATAGCACATCAAACAGATTAGTGTATGCACTAATATTCATATTAGATGGTGGAAATAGTCCAAACAATAAATTCAAATAATTTGAATTTAGATTAATTTTGACCACGTATCAGATTCGAACAATGTAATTTTTTTTTCACCCTATAGCCATCTTTCAAATGTTTTACAAAATTTTCTTCTGAGAATGAACACAAAATAAAACTTAATTATTTGAACCCAGATTGTGGCTGGGGTTGATTCTTAAAATGTTTATATATTTATATTACTATAATAGTTAATTAAATGTTCTTTACAAATTAAAAAAAAGTAATCATATGATAATTAGTTGCTTGGAAGGTCATATGAGCATGATCCAAGATCTTTTAACTTGTGAGCTACCATTTTGCCACTGCACTAAACCAAACAGGGCATGATTTCTTCTGAAGACAGGAAAAGTAATTAAGTCAATCAAGAACCAATAAGAAACAAGGAAGCATTCTTTAATACTAATGCTTCCCATTCTTTTGAAACAACTCATTCTAACATCACATTGCACATATATATAGATGTAGATATTTTATTGAAAAAGAAAGATGAAAATAGAAAAATAAAAGTTTACATATAACCGTATAATAATAGACTAAAACTTTATATTTAATTTTTTAAAAAAGCTAATTTTTTTCACATACTAGGCACATAGTATTGCTATTCTTGTAATATTAAAATAAATTAACACATATTTTTCTATACTTAAAAATAAACAATGATTTTTATGGTTATAGTTTCTCCTTACAGTATGATTATCCAGCATTGACAAGTGTATTATTATATTAGATATATCTATGTATAGATATTCAGATGTATTTCTACACACATAACTATATATATATGTATGCTTATATATACATATATATTAACAGAATGATTCTTGGAACATATATCACTTATAATGCTGATGAGATGATCTTTATTCTTTCTTCACCTTTATTCAAATAACATGGCATAGCTGCTAAATAAATACATCCAGACATACAGGCTGTAGATCTACAAATATCCTATTATTATGACATTAGATGAAGAATTATCCCTCATAATTGACACCCTTAATATACACATTAAAGTAGTTGACCATAGATCAGTCTAAATTCAAAATCAAATAAATGATCAAGTTATTTATAGTCACGAACTAATTTTGTAAGCTTCCTAGGATAAATGAATAATAAAAATGTAACCACTAATGAACGCGATTGCAATAAATGCATTTAAGGAAGGGGAAGAGAAAAAAAATGCCCATTTGGATGGCTTAAGGTTTCTCCAGGATCTAATCACATTAGATTCTTTTTAAATGAAATTTAAGATTCCTCACATGAAATTATGAATTATTACTGCTCTTCTTTCTTTAATAAATAAAGTCTAAGACATTTAATACTATGAATGTTTAAGCATAAGTCTTAGTGGTCACGGTATATTATCTTCTATTTGCAAGTATTTATTATTATTAAATGTAAGTTAGAATCTTTACTGCTTAAGCATCAGTAAGTACTCCTGCATAAATATTGAGATCTTAAACCTCTCTCACTCAATGATACTATTTTGATTCATTCAATCGCCAAGCATATAGGCAAGATACAGTTTGAATCTTTGCTATTTGAACCATGAGAATTTTGAAGGCAACTATCACAATACAAGTATACATTAAAATAGGTGATTAGGTCTAAATCTTTTTCCAAACAGAAATATTTTTAAATGGGATTTAATTAAATTTTTCAAGTAAAAAAATAATGAAAATAATCCCATAAGTAAAACTTTGAAGAATAGGGCTTACATACTGATGTTATTCTTATAATAAATAAAGACCCCATGGCAAGAAGAATGATAATGACTGGAAAAAAATATTTTATTTCTTTCTTGTCATTAATAGAGAAATACAAAAAAAATCTTAGTTTACTCAAAAGATATTGTTTACTGGTTTAAGGAGGTATTTTAAAATTCACACCTCATATAAGCACCTGTACACTTTAATATCTAATTCTTGCGTACACAATTTCCTTTTTTTAATAAGGAAAATATAAATATCTGTAATAATATTTCCTCTACACATTTGGTTATTGTAATAATGCAAATGAAATCATAACTGGGAATCAAATTACAGAATTATTTTATACAAGAAAATAATGTAAAAGAAAATCCAATTTTCCTTAAAGTTGAATTATTTTTGGTATAATTCCTTAACTAGTCATTTTTTTAAATGTCCTTTACAGGAAGCTATCATTGAAATATTTATTACAATGAGTTCATTTTTATATTTTTATTTCTGTATTAAATTTAAGCATTATTTTAATATCCAATTGGGAAAATTGCTTTATATGTGGACATATTTCTTTTTCACAGATTGGTTTGCATAATCACAAAAATTTTTAGAGTAATTTGTCTCTCTTTTTACGTAATTGAATTGGCCATATTCACTTCTGAATGGCTGCTGTTGCTTCTTTTTCTTCTTCTTCTGCTGCTGATGTTACTTCTTTTTCTTAATCATTCTTATTATCCTTCTTACTCTTATTATTCTTATTATTAATAGTAGTAGTAATATTATCATTATTATCATCTTCATCATCATTATTATAATTTCTAATATATCCATTATAAGCCCTTTCTGTTTATATCGTTTTTTCTTCTTTATATTGCAAACTGATATACAATTGATTTGAATATTTTGCTTTTAATAGAAGGAAATGGCATACTTTGTAGATTAATTCAACAATTGGTTACATGTATTCCATTGTCATTTCTTTTCATTAAAAGAGTAATCAACTTTGCACTTACATATATTATTTTGTTTAACTGTATGCGTATAATACCTTTTCTCAATGATTTTTAGAGTAATATTTATATTGACTTATAATGATTATTTTTATGGTATTTCCTTTTAGAACAATTATAATGGATTAAACTTCTTAAAATGCTATTTTATTTAGTGTAGTGCAGGGGTCCCCAACCCTATACCTGCGGGCACCATGGCGCCCATAGACCATTTTACGTGTGCCCGCCGCTAACCGAACACGATAAAAAATTATTTATCTGATACAAATAAATTTAATTTTTAAAATTTCTTATAAATTATTGTATTATATTGCAATCAAATTGTAGGGCATACTATACTTTTACAGAGTAAAAATATAAATGTTAATTATATGTTAAAATTTTGTTTTTGAAATAAATATTTTTTTGTACATTATGTGTATTATTAACAATATCCAACTATAAATTTACATTGAAAAAATAAATGGTGCCCACCATCTGATTGAAAAAAATAAATGGTGCCCACCACCTGGCCGGTATTATAGAATGTGCTCTTAAATTTTGGGGACCCCTGGTGTGTTTTCATTATCTTTCAGAACTATTAACAAAGTAATATAATTTGACTGCTTTAAAAAATAAAGTCTCAATTTGACTAATCACAATTCTTTATTTTTAGCTAATTAAATATCCTAGGAATGAAAGTTTATTTATTAGTAAATTCTAACAGGAGGGAAAACAACAACAAAGGAAATATTTCCTGAATCTATATACTGTACATGATGAAATTAATATTCTCAGATTATTCCTTTATTATAGTTTTTAAAATATTAATTAATTATTTCATAACTGTCTCTAATATTAGCAAATACACTCATTTCAAGAATCTCTACACTATTATTGGGAAAAAGTTAATAATTTTAAGTTATAAGTTGAGAAGACAAAGAAATAATTATTTCGATCATTTGACTATTAGTTGGTTATACTAAGGTGGTATTATGAACATGGATTCAATATATATATATATATCCCTTTCTTTTGGACCTTTCTCTCCACCCACCATCTTTTTTAAATATATACATATGATCTATCATTTTAATATTGATTCATTCTATTAATATATATATATACAATACATATACATTGTAAGTATGTTATTTTATTTATATGTATAAATATATAATTAATATATTTATCAGTTATAACTTTGAAGAAACCTGTCAAAACTTTGAGTACAGTATTATTAATACATATAAAAGCAATATATATATATATATGTTGTTATCTGTTCTTAGACAAATTGTAATTAAATTAAATTATAAGCACTAGGAATGCTTAAATCCGAAAAGCTTAAGTTTCAGTGTTTGTTATAATATTATGCTAAGATGCTAGCAATGATTGGTGGACAGGAGGGGGAGAAATATAAATATGATGTAAATTTGTGCAAATGAACCTACATCATACCAGCAACATGTGCATCAAGAGAAATGATTCTAAGTGCAAAATAAAGGTGGCATGGCACATTGCTAATAATCCTTACTCTATAAACACAAAGGAATTCCACTTTCCCCTCTTGAAAAAGTGGTCGATTTAACTCATTTTAAATTTACATCGTATCAGTCCAAGATATCGAAAGTGGCTTAGCATTTTTATTTCTAGTGCTTATAATTTAATTGAATTATAAAATATGAAAAGAATGATTAATAGAACATTGTAAGCTATAATATTATGTAATAGGTGTTTAATATCATGCATAATTGAGCTAATGACATGTTGGTAAAAAATATCCTGCAAGCACCTATTATTTTTCATTATTATAGCAGCAGAAAGTTAAGCATTTATTTCATATTGCACTACAGAGGTAATATGTATTTTAATTATTTACTATAATATTTTTTAAATATGTATTACATATATTATTCATAAAAAAGATGTAATTAATTGTAGCAAGAGTGTAAACTGAGATTTGACACACTATTGACTTACTTTAATAGGTTTAGTATTTTAAAAATTGTTTAAACATGATGTAATTTATCATTGTATGATACTATTTTATGTTCACTCTTTTAAACAAAATTGTTTTTCATTAATGATTTTCTTTTATGTGTGAAATAAGCATTTACATTTTAATGTAAACTAGTGGCCAAAAATGTGAAATGTCTATTTTGTTAGTATTATTTTTTTAAATGTTGTAGCTGCTTAGTAACATTAAAGCATCTATTTAATATTTGAATTATAGAGCAGTGTGTATTTTCATTATCTGTCTTTACAAATGGTTTTAAATACTAGTGACTATATGAGTCATTAATTTTTATTATCACCTCTTCCTGCTTTATTTAAGCCACAAATATAGTAACATATTTTTATCCATGTTGCATTGTTTTCTGACATTTGAATTATTCCAAAGGAAAAATGTGTCTGTATGGGATTGCTGAACTTCCAACTAAAAATAGCTAACTCATCATTCACAAATCAATAATGAATGCCTAGATGAGTTGTCTAGACGATAATTACTTGAAATATACCCAATGCATTTTATAATTATTCCACCATTGAAAAATTTCTAGCAACACTCTGGACTGAACTGCAAACTAAAGTTACTGCATTTTTTTTTTTGCAAGTCTATTACTAAAATTTTCATTTGTTTTCCCACACAAATTACTGTTTCTTTCGAAGATAAAATAATTTTATCAGAATACATATATATTGATAAAATTACTTTATTGAAATATTTCAAATATATAATGATATTGTTATAAAAGGCTCATTAAACTTAATGATATACTGTACATCTAAATATTGAAATGCTAGAATAAATTGTGTTGATAGGCTTATCAACAATGCTAAACTTCCACTGACAACTAAATAATAAGGTTTAGTTGTAGAAGTCTGATATTTAGTTATACCATGAGCCTCTGGGCAGAATATTTTTACATGCATATAAGCACTGAACGTTCTTTATTAACAAAAATTATAAGAATTAAGTCATTTTATATTAAAATAGATTTTGTGTAAAATCCTACTATTCATAAAAACTATTCTATTCCAATCTATTAAAAAAAGAAGAACATATTTTTCTTTTTATTCTGCCAAGGTGAAATAGTTCATTCAGCTTTTGATAAACTGATGTGTCATTTCCCCCCCCCCCCTGTAAAGTCACTTAAACCATTAGAATTCTCGTCAAAAGTTCAAGTGGGGCCATCAGCAATTCCTTAGATCACTGGTTTCAGCTTTTTTTAAAAAACCACTAATGTTCTGTCATTCCATACCGAAAGTGATATTGCATTTTTGTATGAATTTATCTCATATTAATCACCTATATAACGAACAGAAATGAAATCTCTTATAATTAATCTGCATTCACGTCCCCCCCCCCCCAGATATATTTGTGGATTGAAAAAAAATTTTGTGTGTATATAATCAACCATCGGAATTGCTATTTTCACAGTTGTGTGATTAGGCACTTGCTTGCGTATTTAACATGTACACACATACATATTCTCTGGATTAAAACAAAATACTACATGATTTGGGAGAATTTTTATTGCTCTCACATTTATCCATGTAAACAGGTAAACGTATATACACACATAGTCTATCCCAAAGATTATTGAGATATATGTAAATCATGAGGTTCATAATTTGCAGATTTAAGATATTTCTTGCCCGTAATAAAAGTGCATCATATTATAATCGTTTTATTTTATAATTAGTATACTGACATTCATTTGATCAATCAAAATTATATTAATAATTACATACCATTTTACTGATCAATATTGGATGGCTAATTGAATTTAATCTAAATCAGCTACTTAAAAAAATCTATAAATTTTTATTTGAAAATACTCAGCTGCTTGAAATATTTTCAAGTTTCAGCTAAATTTGAAACTGGGTAGAATAGTCTATGCACTAATTATTAATCACCACGAGGTCCTTTATTTTAAATTGATGGAAAAAAAAATTGTTTTTATTAATAGCTAAATAATTTATTACCCGGAATGGTTGTCTCGGTGATGAGAGAAGTTTGCTAGTGAGTAAAAATTAAGAAAAATAGGTAGAAAAAACTATCAGATCAGTTGAAGTCAACTTCTGCACTATACTATTTTAGTGCTTGGATATTGCTTTATTTAGTCATTATATAATCACTTGCCTAGGAGGATGTCAACCAAATATTATAATGATAGGTTGAGCACGGTGAAGTAGTTTGTTCAAATGGACCCCCCCCCACATAATAGATAATATTTCTAGGAGTTTTTAGCTTTTTGAACTGAAATTGATTAAATTAATTTACCTTGATCCCAGAAACTACTGATCTTACATATATTTTATTTTACTATGTTATATTACATGTTATTCAAAAAATACGTTTCTTCTATATAAATTTACACATTGCAATGATCACAAAATTAAGCATTGGTTAATTGACTTTAAAGAGTAGTATCTTCAAATGCCATTAACTTTCTCAATACACATGTCTTTAATTTTAGAACAAAATATTTAGAAGGTGATAAATCAAGGATATGCAAGTCAACATTATAATGGGCAAAAAAAAATGTGTGGTACATTAGTTTTGATAGGGAGAACTTTGTATATTTATGAATAACTATGTTTGTGATTTTTTTCTCATGTGTCATAGCATCAGCAGGGAAGTGAACCCGCTAACCTGGGAGAACTGCTTGTAAAGCAGCTGTCGCTGACCTCTCGACCATCAATGCTTGACAACTATGTTTGTGATTTAAAATAGTGTTTGACAAATAATGCAAGTATTATTCAGTTATTTATCACTAGTTGAAGATTATAATTATGAAAAAATTTGATCATAAAAGTTATAGATGAGGTGAAAATTGGTATAGGAATTTGATGAAATTACAATTGAATTATTAAAGACTACAGCAGGTATCACTGTTATTGAAAGAATTAAGAGATTGAAATTGGGTCTGGTCTGGACATACTGCTAAATAAAATAATAATAGATAAATAGTTGAAATATACATTGGATCCCCAAAAATTTTAAAGACCTAGAAAGAGACAACATTTAAGATAGATAAATGAAATAAGGAAGTTTTCTGATATGATGTGGAGGAGAAGGGCTACAGATTAGATAAACTGGATTAAATTTAGAGAGATCTTCATTTGTGCAATAGATTGATAACAGTTGAAAATGTTAATGAAAATAAGAAAATGGTTAAGTAGATTTTAAATAAATAGCTTTGATTAGAAGAAACATTTAATGCAATGAAGTGAATATTTTAAAGCAATTATTTAATCTCACATTAAGATATGTTTTTAAAAAGAGTCTTGAAAAGATGTATTATTAATAGGCACCATAAATATTATTTCAACTTTGATCATAATTAAACATTTTTTATATGTTTGTCTTGTAAGTTGTGATGATATCACTTCATCTTACTAATATTCATTGTCCTCTTTCACTATCAACCCTATCAAAAATTATGCACTTGTTTAATGAATGATTTGACTAAATAAGACCATTTAATTTGCATATTATGCTTCAGAATTAAATTCAGTTATAGTCTGATAAAATATTCATTTGTTTGTTTTTCTTACTGCCCATCATATTTTCAAACATCTCTTTTAGCATCACAGTTCCTATTCTTTTTCACTGACTTACTTTCACATGCATAAGTGGTTATAGGAAATACCATAGCTTGTAGCAATTCTGATATTCATTTTTAAAACCATGTTTGAAGATTCTATTTAATTACCTTATTTAGTCTTTCTCTTGCAATTCTGCTCAATATTAGTCCATGACATTTATCAGTTGGATTTTTTTTTATAGCTGAATCATCCAAGAAGGAAAAATATTGACAATTATTTCTATGTGTACCCCATTAATTTTAAAGTAGTCTTCTGCTTCTATCTTCATAATGTTTGAGTTCTTCATATTTAACTATAAACCCATTTTTTAAATATGTTTTCAATTTCTTTTTAATGTTTTTGTATCTTTTTTATACTTGACTACAAATGTGCTACCATCAAGATAGATTAATTTTGCTATATTTCTTAAATCAATTCTGAATTTAATATGTTATTTATCACTTTTCTTTCATTAAATTGCTTTGTTTAATTTTTTTGCTGATGTAAAGTTGATTTCTTTCATTATAGTCTACTTTATTTATATTTAATACATTAGGAATATTAGTATTTTTCTGAAGGTTTATGATGATGGTGTTCTAGTTGTATTTTTATATTGGGCTATATATTTCCATCATTTAATATGAGTATTTAGAAAAAAATAACTTTAATTAAACATTCCAAATACATTCAACTGTTAATAATAGCACACCAAACAGGTTAGTATATGCACAATTCTTCAGGTGTTACTGGCCTGACCAGTGACAGTACTAGCATGGGAATCGAACCTGGACTCTTAGATTCTTGAGTATTGAGCATTGAGGATGACTCAGTTGATTAGAGTGCCACCTTAAAATTTAATACTCAAGAATCTAAGAGTCCAGGTTCAAAGCCCATGCTAATATTGTCAGTGGTCAGGCCAGTAACATCTGAAGAAGAGGGGAGAATAATACCTCTCGAAACGTTGTTCATATACTAACTTGTTTGATGTGCTATTACTAACAGTTGAATGTATTTGGAGTTTTTAAATGAAGTTAAATTTTTCTGAAGACATTCAATACTCATATTAGATGATAGAAACAGTCCAATATAAAAATACAATTAGGAATATGAATTTATAGATATTTTGGATATACCAATATTGAAAAACAATTGGAGAAAGAAAAACAATGTAAAAAGTGGAAATATTAATATCTGTTTTATCGATTTTGAAAAATATTTTTTAAAATGAATTGGATTATTTTAATGTGAAGTCTAAAGAGGAAAGATAAATTGAAAGGGAGGGTAATTTTTTGAAATTTGTTTGTGAATCAAATTCTGAAGTTAATCTCCCAGAATAAATAAATATAGGAAAAGATATGTTATCATTCTCTTGTTTTATTTAATATTTATTTAAATTAGTTGCATATGAGCAATGCCTTGATAAAATTTGAGTTAAATGTTGGAAATGAAAGGATGATTTATTATATTCATATTTGTTAATGATATGGTAATGCTTGCAAATGGCTAGTTGGAGTAATAGAATATTAAATTGTGATGTTTTGAATGAGAATGATTGCAACTATAATGAAAGAAATGATCATAGTGAAGAGAATAAAAGTATTTAAGAATGACAGACAGGGAGATACATGTAAGTTTGGGAAATTGTTCAACTGATAATGGAAATTATTATTTAAAAAATTAATTAGAATTGTAATAATTAAATCAGTTTTTAATTAGGTTAGGAAATTTATTTTATGGTTTTTTTATATAGAATGAAATTTGATAAGTATTTTGTTGAAATATAGTTTTTTATGGAGTCTATGTTTTACAATTCTCCACTATTAGCAATCACTTGTAAACAAGTATAGCCATTCTTACTCCAGAAAAATAAAAACAAAGATATAAAGAACAATATAAAATAAAAAGTTAAAAAGTAAAGAAAGAAAAGATTGAAACCAGAATGGTGCTTATGTAATTAAAAAAACAACAACATACAAACCCACATACACATTTAGTGAGTTTGACAACAGTGTGATGGGCTCATAACAACTAGGCACTATAGTCCTTTAAGTAAATGAATATTTGCATTTAGGAAAAGAGAAAATATAGAAGGGTTTGGAGATAATAATTATTTGATGAAGAATGGAAAAGATAAATTGGAAGAATAAAATTAGAACTATACTGATGTTGAAAATGTAAATGAATCAAAGAATATTCAGCACATTAAAAAGAGAAACTTGATTCAAAGTATATTCAGAATTATAAAAAATATGCTTAAAGTTAAGTGTGGATGATGAAAGATATGAAATTATTGATGAATGTCTTTATGGATAACTGTAAACTTTCAAAGACTTTAAATAAAATTGTATGAATTAAAATGTGAGCACAGTTTTGTCAACTAATTGGTTATGATGATGAAGATTATGCAAAAGTCTATGTGTTTTTATATGACATAATTTATTGCATAGTGATTTGTATATTCTATGCTCATGATCTGGAATTCAAGTCCTAATTGGAGGAAACTTGAAAATTTTTTAGGGTTCAAACAAAATTACAATTTTTTTTTCAAATAGCTTCGTATAGTCAATTTACATAGCGATCCAATCATTGATAAATAAATAGGCATCCTGACAATTTCATAATTAATTAAGGGAGAAAAACTTAAACTTTTTCACTCATCATTTGATTAGACTAATAATTCTGTCCTCATTAGGGGGTTTTTTTTTTGTTGAATGTGAGAACAATCTCAGTGACTCAGATTATCATGGACTTATTGCTTTTTGGATTTTGAATTAAGAATAGCTAATAATTTTATATAATACCCTCATTTTGGTTGACTACTTGAATTGGCTATGATCTAGCTACTTGAAAAAAATTCTGAGTTTATTTGAAATATATATGATTACTTGGAAAAGAAAAAAAACCTTTCTGTTTGAATACTTGAACTCTTCTATAAATATAAATAGAAAATGATGTGCCCTATTCAAGGTTTGGAATGTACATTATGTTGTTATAGACTTCAATACAATATTACTGGATCTTTTTTAGGATTCAAACCTTTTAGTCAAACTAGTCCATATTAAATGATTCATTGTTAATTGCCATAGCACAATTTAATCTGTTGAATTTTGTTTTTTCAATTCTTGAACAACTAGTATCTATATATTTTTTCCAGAATCTTGGTCTTCATATAATAAAAGGTTTATTGAAACATTAGCATTCCAATGCATATATAGAAAGTGTCATTTTTGAACGTGAATCAATAGAAAAGATGGCCACTCGATGTATATGTACAAATCCAGTTGATTCTCACTAATGAAGACAATAAAATGAAACTAGTTTGGATTTTTTTTAATCACTGACATCTAGAATTGATGGCTTAAGCTTACTATAAATGATCATAGATTAGAGTAGTGGACTGTATCTTAATATTATTGTTGAAAGCAAATTGAATCTTATTATGGATTAATATATCTTCATTAAAAAGTCCAAGGCATTTAGAGTTAACAAATAACCAAGCCACTATATTATGTAACTGCTAATCTAATTATACAAATAAATTGGTCTGGAATTCAAAATCTTAGAGTGTTTGAATCTCAGATCGTCACTTGGATAGTTCCAAAGAAGTAAGAACTATCATTTGCTGTGAATTTAAAAATTCAATTACCTTTACTGATGAAGGTAAATAATCAGAAATTAATCTGCAATTTGTTGGTGTTACCATGATGTAATACCCATTGATTACATAACCTTTTAATAAATGTCCTTATAATAGAATAATGAATGAGTTTCTATATCTAATGCAATTTTGTTTTAGTAGCAATAGCTTACATACTGCTTTCTTGTCTGTTATTGCCATTGTACATCTATATAATTTTCTGCAAAATAATGAAAAAAATATTAAATTATATTTAATTATTGCAAAATGTTTAAAAATTATTTTGCTTTATTCTTAAGGTTAATAATTTATTAATACCCCTTATCATAAAAGTAACTAAATATATTTATTGAGAATTGCATTTTGCTAATAAAAAGCTGGATCCTATTTTAAGTCACAATTATCCCTTTAGCTTATATATAATCTGTACTTGATTGCCATATTTTACCATAGCCCAAGTAATAAATGTAATCCAGATGGTAATGTCAACATAATTGTCATAATTGAAATTGCTAAAATATATAACTATTGAATTAGTATCAAACCTGTATATTTAGACAGGCTAGTATTCATTGTATTTAAAACTTTAATTGTAATAAATGCTGTAAACTGGCTGTAGTTCTAAGTGCTTGCTTTTTACTGAGGAAAGTCACCAGCCAGAATCTAATCTAGCAATCATTTGTCACTATATCTTATATATTGACCATTGATTAGTCATTCTTACGTGGATAGTTTTTGAATAGAGTAATGTGTCTTTTGTATCTCTTTCACGTAAATTGGGTCAAGTGTGTGTCAAGCGATGGAAAGTAAATGAGATATCTTATTACCGTTTGGTTATAATATTCTTTTGTTGTAAAGACTATTACTTTCATATTTATCATAAATTATATACATATTTATGTGACTATAATATATATGTATATGGTGATGCTTTTTTTTCTTTCTAAATTTGATATTCAAGTTATTTTTTTATCTTATGTAGAAATAATGAAGTTGTGATTTATAAATGTTAAAAATTTTTATTGCTGTAGCCACCTAGTGAGTAATCTTTTAACTAAATCGGGTAATTAGATTAATATAAAGCTTGTCTAACAATGTATTTAACAAATGTTGATCCTGATTTAATAAATATATTACAAATTTAATTAAAATATTAATATTCCTACGGCAATTAAAGACGTGGTTTTTTTTATTAAATCATTTTTTCATTAATATCGTTGATTAACATTAAGTAAAAATATTTGTTTACATTGTTAAGTATTAGGCCAACTAAGATTAAATATTTAAATAAAGATTAGTGTTAAAAATACATCGAGGTATTTAGATTTTGTCAGTAGAAGTAATTAATGAAAGTAGAAGAAAAACAATTTTCGCATACATTAATGAAAGAAATAGTAATTATAATTTAATATGTAATAAATTTAGATATATATACTTTTTTTTCTTTATTAAAAAAAAACAAACTATATCACTGTGGTTAATATGATATCAAGACAGAGCTCTTAAGCGATTTTCAGTATTCTCCTTTGAATATCAATCCCGAAATTATTGAAATAATATTAAAGCTTCAGTGAATGTGAAAATTGTTTGAAACAGTCCAAGAATCCATTTTTGTAAATATTATTTTCCATCTCGCACTATGGTTGTAGAATTTATTATCAACTTTCAACCAAGACAAATGCCGCCATTTTTTATTATAATCTCACGCTTTTTAATACATTTTGTCCACCAGTCAATAAGCTTTCATGTTCTCTCATTAAAAAAAAAAAAATTATACTGTGCTGCGAGACATGAATGCACTGTTGCTTTTATCTTATACAAATCTTCCTCCTCATAGGGCTTTTTCCAGGAGAACAAACAAATCTTAGACTAATGGGAGAAGATCAGGGCTATAGGGAGAAGAATGCTCAACACCTTCAAATGATGTGAAGAGTGTAGATAGTGTGAACAACAGATGCATGCCCTTGGATAGCAGTCTTCTGAATTTTATCTGAAATTTTAGACTTCAACTCTTCATTGAGCATCTCATTGTAATTAATACTGTTGATTGGTAAACTTTTTCCTGATATTGTTTGAATACTGGACCTTGAGAATTCCAGAAATTGTAAGCATCAATTTTCTAGCTATAGTTGACTTTTGAACTTTTTATTGGTCAGTGATTGAGGATATTTTCATTCCCTATTCTGCTATTTACTCTCAGTCTGTAATGATGAATCTATATCTCATCATCAGTAATGATTTTTTGTAAGAAACATTTTATTAGGGTATTGGTTCAGATTTTGTTTCCAGATGTCCAAATGTTTCTAATTGTGCTCTTCTGTGAGTTATTTTGGTATCTATCACATCATTTTTTTAGAAGTCAAGTCTGTTATGAATTAATGCATAGGGCAGAACCTTAGTTGATCAATAAATGTTTTGCCACATAATCCACTGTCACTCATTACTCCAATAGAATCTTTTCACATACCTGCTTAATTAAACAGGCAAAACTCTCTATACAGTAGTGCCACCTTGTGCCAACCAGAGTAATCAATGGATGTCAGAAGACTTGGGCATAAAATCTCCATCTAGTGCCTACTCATCCAACATCCAGTTTCTGGCTTGTGGCCTTTGTCAGTGAGGAGCCTTGGATCTGAGAGCACTGCACCTAGATCTCAGGATCTAATGCAACACTCCAGCAGCCACCTTTTATCTCTACTTAACTACAAAACTATGAGAATGAAATTGAAAACAATATTTTCAATCTAAGTCAATAGCTTATATAGCCATATGGGTTTGAACTCAGTTCAACACCCATACATTTTGGTGTCTTTGGCTCTTTATCAACTATAGTCACCACTATCCTGTTATGCAGAATTGGTGTTAAACCACTAAACATCACATGATCACCATATTTTATGCTAGCACATAACTGTTATTAAACGAGCAAAACTTTTCATACAGTAGTGCCACCTTGTGCCTATGCACGAGCCTTCTGACATCCATTGATTACTCTGGTTGGCACAGGGTGGCACTACTGTATGGAGAGTTTTGCCTGTTTAATAACAGTTATGTGCTAGCATAAGAGATGGTGATAATGTGATGTTTAGTGATTTAATACCAGCTTAATGTTATCATCAGTCATGGCTGACACGTGTGCTACTTTTCTTGAAATTATCTATCCTTTCATACATACTTCATAATAACAAACACTTTCTCTGTACTGTACAAAAAATGTGAGATAAATAACAGAACCAGACACACCTCAGACCACAAAAAAATGAATCACTGCATGTTGCTAATTGAGACAGTCATTATATCTCATACTGAAGTCATATTTGAGATCACATAACACATTCAAAACTGCCCAGCAGTGACAGGATGCAACAATCTTGTTACAGAAAGTGCTGATAAAACAATGCAGACAGCAGAAGTTTTAATATAATGAGTATGCGTTTAATTTTGACACCTCATGCAACAATCTTGTTACAGAAAGTGCTGATAAAACAGTGCAGACAGCAGAAGTTTTAATATAATGAGAAGGCGTTTAATTTTGACACCTCATTTTATATTTTTAATGTTTATTTTTATTTTCTATTTGACAATGATGTTTGTTTCTTCATGATGTTTAATGATAGAAAAAATGACTGATTTAAGTTATACTTGTGTCTATCTTGACTGTGACATTGACATTTAGTTAGACTCTGGATATTACTAATTATATAGATTGTTTTTCAGTCATTTAATTTATTTTAACATCTAATTCTAACAATTCTTCATAAGATTTTTACTGTAGCTCTAATCATATGACTCGCTTAAATAGTTGTGATGTCTATTGTAGATCTTTGTATTAAAATCAGACATTCAAGCACAAGCAAACTACATAGTCAAAACTGGAATCCAGAAGAACTTAAATATATATATATTCTTAAAGATTCAGTGTACATTGTAAAATATATCATGTGACTTATCATATGCTGGAATATCTCTTTAGTTCTGGTAGCAACATCAGTCATCATATCCTGTAACAGAATGATCTACCATGCTCATTCAAATTATTACAATTGAGAAAAAAAAAATCTATCTCATAATATTTTATAATAAAATGATTCGATCAAAATCTTCTCAATTATCAACACTAAAACAGCATGCACAAAACTGATATGAGAAAGGAAAGCTGTGACAATGAGTATTAAGGCCATGCAAAATATCATTCTATCCCTATAAACCAAAGAACAGTAAATGTATAATTAAATTTTTAACCCTTTTCCGAAACATATATACCACTACCAGTTTAAAATATCTTTTTCAAAAACCTCCTCAATATCCTTGGCTATATACTCCATCCACAAGCAACACCCATTTTCAACTAAAATAAATAACTAGGAACTTTGCCTACAAAACAGCAGTTATCTTTACTATACAAACAAATAAATTATTTAATTAAATCTAGTACCTAGACCCCAAATACCTTGATTTCTTATCATGATTAATTTAGAAGCATTTCCAATCTGTAGCCTCTTAGATAAAAAAATAATTTCTATCACTCTGCCACAAAGAGAAAGAAGCTATCCAGATTTTCGCTTTAAGTGCCTGTCACTTTAAAAATACTGAAATCTCATTACAGCTATTACTAAGTCCCAATCAGTTCACTCATTAACACCATAGAAAACAAGACTTTCCCCCAGCATTAGAGCAATTATTTTTATCACTTTTTGGTTTTTAGATGCCATTTTTGCTTCAGCCTAACCTAAAAAAAACAAAACTGTAGTCACATTTCTACAATAAAGTAAATAAAATGAGAAATCAAACCCTGTCACACTTCCATATATATATATATATGCAGCTACATGGAGCTTAATAATTTTACTTTACATCATTGTAATTTCTTGTCATTAATATTAAGATATGATCTTTGTTTTTATTAACCATATAGTTTTCTCATTTTAAAAATTCATATATGACGGACCTAACAATAACCAGAATTTTATAATAAAAAATTGTTTAATTATCCTTAAATGTTATAAATTTAATTTCCTTGAAAGTACTGTCCATTTAATACAATACTTCAGTCTAAACATGTTTTTCACTTTTCGAACTAGTCTGGAAACACAAAGTGAAGCCTTTTAATGCTTTCATCATTTTTTTCCCACCACTTCTAAGTCGGCAAAAAAAAAATTGTCATTTTTTTCATTCAAGAGATAAAAAGAAGTCACATTATTGGAGATAAGGAGAATATGACTGATAGATAAGCTAGGTCATGTTGAATTTAATTAATAATTGTTTTACACTCAAGACTGATCTCAGAGGAATTATCATTGTGAAGCTTGCACTCCTCATTTTGCCAAAAAAATAAGACATTTACATTTTACCACATCACACAAATATTTCAGAACTTGTGGATAAAGCGCCTGACTGTTAAGAACCAATTTTGAGAGAAAAATGCCATTTGCATCGATAAAAAAAAAAAAAGCATTATCTTGACGTTGGGCTTCACTCTCCATGCTTTTTTAGGACATGGTGAATTTGACAATTTCATTAAATCATTTGTAAACTTATCTCCCCCTCCAGAACAGCTTTCTTTTAATCTGTTTCAAGCATTATAACTGTTTTCCCTGCCATTTTCTCTAAAAGAAAGCAGAATTTCACATTATTTCCAACTTTTCAACCATTACAAAAAATTACCAAAGACTTGAAATGCACTTTACAAAAAAATGAGCCATGTGGTTACCACAATTTCACATCATAACATAATTTGGCAGATTAATGCTAAAGGGCTCCCACAAGAGGTCTGTAGCAACAGAAGCATGTATGACAACATGCATACTTACCATTGAATAATTATGATTATTTTGGGCTCTCCCTTCATATAATAATTCAACCATCCAATCGAATACTAACTATAAAACCAGTTTAAGTCTAACAGCATATTTCATATCCTAATTAATTCTCAAGCATTGGTATATAATCCATTTGAATCTGATTTTAATAATGAATATTTTAATGGGATGGTGAACCTGGGGTGATGGCACTATTCAAATAATACAAAAAAGTATAATATTTAAGATATGTTTAAAGTAATATTAAAAGTTCAAGATATTAAAATATAAGATATTAAATTAATGTTAAAGATCACATAATATTTAGGTAAAACTAACTATCTTAAGCATAAGCATAATTAACTAAGTTCACCAGCATTAAAATAGGTATGTCATTCAAGCAATAACCGTTCGTCATCATGAATGATCAACAATCAAAATAAATCAGCAGTCAATCTTGTGACTGGATTGGAATATAAAAAATATAAATCAACAGTCAATCTGGTGACTGGATTTGAAATGGGTCTACTATAGACTAGGCTAGCTATTGAGCCCTTGCCAGCTTGGGGGGACATTAGAACATGCTGATCATCATCAATGCTCTGGTCACTTAGTACCATTAATGTACTGGCCATTATAAACTTAATTTCTAATAAGACTAAACTAAAATTAAATGTAGTGCAGGAGCTTTAATCACTTAGTACCATTAACGTACTGGCCATTATAAACTTAATTTCTAATAAGACTAAACTAAAATTAAATGTAGTGCAGGAGCTTTAAAGAATATACTCTTAGCACCAACCAGACTATCTGGATGCCCCTAAGCACTAAATATATATCCCCTTCCATATATCAGACTGTTATGCTAGAATCTAGCTCAGAGAATATAAACTCTAAACTTTACTGTGATCAAGAGATGATGCAAACATATAATATTCTAAACTCTTTTTACAATTAAGTCACTGGAATAATTTTTATAATGAAATACAAGTTTATTAATAACAACAATAATAATAAATGATATTAATATTTCTAGAGTATGGTTGCCATACACATATCAATTAAGTCTTCTAATTTTGATCAGTATACAAAACAAAATTCAACTCATTACATTGTGATTTACAAGATTTCCTAATGAGTTTACATAAAATGCATATATATATATCCGCACAGATATGCATTATAATTTAGAAGTGAATATATTCCAATTGACATTTAATAATAAACAATGATTACATTTTACATAGGTGCTCTATTTGATTAACATAAAATAAAATTCAATTTATTACATTGTGGTTTACATAGGTGTTCCAATATGTTCACTTAAACACATATGTATAATCACACAGACATGCAATATATTAATTGATTTAGTACATAAAGGAAATTCATCTATCATATTTGAATTTATCAAAATAATAGAATTAAGTTTTATATCATGTAATTGACATATATGTTTGTGCATGTAGAAATGTATGAGCACATTGATGTTTATATTATATATTTTTGATTTGACAAACAATAATAAAAGTGTTCAAAATATACTGTCCATAATTAATTCCTTGGTTAAAATATATTAAATTCACACATACATGTGTGTATCAATTATAAATTAAAATTATTAGTTGTTTTTTTTTATATAGTCACTCAGAGTATTTTCTTTTTCCTTCTTTTTTTAAAAAAAAAAAAAAATCAATCTTGACAAGATTATTGTTAATTAATTATAATGCTTCTAAAATCGTCTATTCTTTACTTTTTGATTTTTAAATCCAAGCAAAATTATACTGGTTTAATTATTTACTTGTGTTATTATTATTATTTTTTAAATGTAGATTTTAAACGATTTAAAATTATTCTCTCTATATATGTATCACTATCACAGGTTGCTTTTTGTTTTTTAATTTAAATATATCTAAATGATTTAAAATAATATTATTCTATATATGTCTATCAGTTTTAAAATGTCATTTTAAAATAAATTATTTTTAAAAAAAGCATTTTATATAAATACGATACACCATATGTATAATTAACTTCTATAGCAAGCTGAGGTATTTCTCTTGGTAAGCTTGCTTAGAGACACTAGTTTATTGTCATCATCAGGAAAAGTAATTCAGGTAAATTGTTAATATTGATCAATTCCCTTCTGGCTAGGATTGGAAGACTTCAGGCAAGCTGTCTTCTAGAACACATTTAAGCAAGCCAGTAAATACAGAAATGGATTTGCTTTATATGAATCAAAACTCCACTGTAGTGAATCATAGAGCAGCTGCTGGGCTTGTCCCTCTTCCTTACAGACTTATCTTTTCATGATAGCTTTCTGTCCTGATTTGAACTATTCTGTTAGCCAACTAACTGGCCAGCTATATTTACTGTCAAGTGCTTCTCAAAATATTACTACCAAAACTCTTTTCAAAAAAATTACTAGCCAAACTAAAATAATCTTTTTATCCAACACTTTTATAGTATTGAATTGGTGTGATAAAAACACACTGGTTTTAATTAAAAACTGTTTTTTTTTTATCTCTTTAATCTTTTCAAACCACTTTTAATTAAAATCTACTTTTGAAAGCAAGTTTGAAGTTTATCAATCTACAAAGATTTAAAAATAGATAATAGAAATGTATACAAGTATTAATTAAAAGATTTCAAAAATACCATGCTTGTTTTTTAATTTCAAAATCAGAATTCAATAAAAATATGTATTAGACCTTTTTAAATGTTTAATTTATAATAAAATTCTATTTCAAATTCAGAATTATTTAATCTTTTACTTTGATTTTATTTTATTCCAGGAAGGTAGGAAAATATCTACTAAATTTTTTTGTCTGTGTTTATTTCTACCTTTCTTTTATTTATATATGGACACACAGCTATGTTGTTGTATGTCAAGTAACTCACCAGTTACAATATATAAGTATATACAGACATGCTATTAATCACCTTAATACCAATTAAAATATAATGTATATATTTGTAATAGGTATTATTTGCTTAAATAAATATAAACAATGTAGCCATATATTTCATTAATAAAAATTGTGTTAAAAGTAATATGTTGAATTCTCTAAAAAAGGATGTAGATGTTCAAGACTATGGCAAGAGGCCTGAAACCAGGAAAGGGGAGATGTCAGTTGTTAATCAAGTTGGAATAAAAATTAAAATTAGAATAATAAGAAAAGTAAATGATGATTATAATATATAGTATCAAATAATATTGTACTTCTATTATTGACAAATCATTCTGCATGATTTAGAAAAGTGGTAAAATTAGAAAATCTAGAGCTGAAGGCCCATTATTTACTACTCAGTTATGTTACTTCCACTGTTCAAACTTCCTCTGAATTTTCATTTGAACTCCCAAGTAACAAATTATTAATGATTATTTATTTATTGATGAAGTGGTATATGTTGGCCATTATAAGCTTTTACAATATTACTTTCATTTTTGCTAAACAGTATGTCAATTTGTATAGATCAATTCAGGATTACATGATGTTCTTGTACATTGTATTCTTGCAATGTGCTCATGTAAACACATAAACCCTAGAAAGACACACAGAACTTTTTTTATATCATCATTCTACATTAGTGTCATCTGGCAGCATCATTATAACAAGTATAAAAGTAAAGAAATCAAGTCATGTCACATGACCTTATTTAGCTCTTTCTATGTTCATTGCCAAAGATGATAAAGCATTTACAACACATTTTCTTTAATGAGTTGAGAGAAGACATTGCTATGTGTAAAATGACAACCTACCAAATTCATAAAATGTAATAAAAAATTTGCTAAAGCCAAGATTAGAAAGCGGTCACTTGATAAATAAATATTTAGTTAACATTCTTAGACCATTAAGTTTGCATTTTTCAATTTTATTACCTTGATTTGTCCTACATTCATTTTGATTCAGGATATTTTTATTAATTTTTATTTTTGTAAAATTTGTTTAGTATATGCCTTTTTCATGTAATTGGTCTATTTATTTCTATATTTTTTTTGTCAAAATCTGAAGGGCCTTTGAACTCCTAAGTGGTCAAGAGTGCAAATATTTTTTTCACGAATGCTGCAGTCACTTAATATTTTTTATGGATGAATTCTTGGGTCAAAAAATTTGTTTGATTTACTCTATAACTATAATTTCAAAGACACACACACTTATCAGTTAATAAGTTCAAACTGAGAATCCTATCTCTGGATATAGTGATACTTGGATGGTACTGTCATTCTCTGATGAACAGATAGAGAAAATATATATATTTTTTAAGGTTTTAAAATAATGTATAAAATATCATTTAAAAAATTAATTGCCTGAATAAATGATATAAGTTAAAATTACAAAACATTTAGATTTATTTACATTTTTCTTTAATTTATAAATGCTCTCTTTGTTTTATCCACATACACCTTATATACATAATTAGTATATATATATATATTTTTTTCCATTTCATTCATAATTTCTTTCTCATAACCTGTCAATGTATGAAAAAATTAAATAGTTTGAAATGAACCTTATAGAAGGAGAATAATAAAATAAATTATTTGAATATAATTGTAAGCAGTTCTGAAAAATATTTTGATTATTAGTTATATGTAAAGCCTATTAAGGAGAGATGTTAAGTACATTTTCTAAAGTTTCTTTGAAATATCAAATGATTGGCTTAAGGTGGTTTTAAAGCTAGGAATGATAAATTATATATATGTAGAAATGATAAGAATGAAAATATTAGACATTATGTGCAGTTAAATGGAGTCAATAAATATAATGTTACATGTAATAGACAAGTGATAAAAAATTTTAGAAAAAAGTTAAATTTTTTTAATAATAATAATAATAATATATGTAAACCTATATCTATGGAGTCCCCATGTAACCACAGCAATCCAAGTTATGTAAAACCATGTAACTAATTCACAGCATGTAAAAATTCCTGTAATTCTGTGTAAAACAATAAATCCATTTTTATATATGTAAACCTACAACTACGGATTGCCCATGTAAACACAGCAATCCAAGCTATGTAAACTCTTGTAACCCTTTAAGATAAATAAAGCTTATCGTTGAAACATAATAATAATAATAATAATAATAATAATAATTTCAATACCATATAATACAAAGAGTAATTGAGTGACAAAAGATATTTGTTCTGAGTATTACAATGTTGCATATATATATATATATAGCAGCTAACATGTAAATAAGCTAGTAAATCATTTTAAAGAGAATATAGATTAAATCATAAAAATAAGATAATATATAAAATCATTTGTCTTTGTGGAATATCATATATATAACATCATTTATTATGAGAGAGATTTAAGCATACAAAATAAAGAATATTCAGGCATTCTCTGCATTTTATGATCATGAATCTGAATGTGCAGTACAATTAGTACTTAATTTGAATTAAATAATATTGCATGAGAGAAGAATTAAAAGTTGCTATTTTTATTAATAGAGATAATAATTTGTTTAATAGACAAGATGCTAATGTAAAAATTCATGTAATAGTGCAGTATGGAAGTTAATTGCATTCATTTTATATTTGTAAATAGTTAATAATGATGTAACAGTAATTGCAATCATTTCTGCAATTATATGTTTATATATATTGTAATAATGCAGATTTGATTGCAGTTCAAATTAATTTGTTGCAAAACTGCATGATTAAGAAAGCTTAATAAATACTCTTAATAGATTGTTGTGTGTAAGTGTGCACATACTAGATAGAATATGTGTAATTTAAATACATTAGTTTAAGAAATATGAAAGGGAAAGAAATCTATAGAATTAACCTTATTAAATATTTAATAAATAAAATGTACTACGTAAAATTACTAACAATCAAATGATAATTCATATAATGTAAGGAAAGAATGAAAAACTAGTTTTAGTATGTGCAAATGAATTTGATTTGCATAGTTTAAGAAAATGTATCATATTTTATGACCTTTTCAAATTTGTTTTCTACATGAGGGTTTAAATAAATAATTTGCTTTTTATTGTAAATTGAATGGCAAATCTAAATATATTATTAAAAATTATAAGGTACTAAAATTAAGAAAGTTAGAGAACAATTTTCAAAAGTTGGTCATTTTTCTTTCTTCCCATAGTTACTATAAATAAATAAAAATTATTTATTTTGTTATATAAATATTTATAAAATAATTTAAGGAATGTGAAAATATTTTGAGAAAAAATATTCTGAGAAAAATATATATTAAATCGAGTATTAAATCTGGATAAAGGTGTTTTTGTTGAATATTATGATATAAATAAATAGACTTCATTACCTGTTAAGTGTTAAAAAAAGTCATGTGAGAACATAAATAGATATGAAAAGTAAAATGACAGTAGTCTAAATCTTGATCCAAAAAGAAAGCAATGCAGAGTGATTCCACAAAGATAGGAAACATAATTAGTTAAAGCAGTCTGCTTCAGAATAGCTTTGAATAGCAGTGCCTTGTTGAATGTTTTAAAGTATTTTTCAATACTCTATCCATATCATCATTAACTAGCAAAGGAATATCATGAATGGCTATTACATTCGGCAAAAGATCTGGAATTATGCAATCAGATACAGACAACTGCTGAATTATCTATAGATATGCCTGCTTATGTAAATAATAAATAAACCCAGTGCTAACACTAAACTGAAATAAAAATCCAAATATTAAATCTTCCCACATGGTTAATAACTCCAGCACTGTCCTCTATGATATAAATATATTAGAGTCCATATTTCAAAATAGGCTATATTTATTTCACAGAGGGTGGTGCTGGAAGTATTAATCATATGCAATGATTTAATATTATAAGTAGTAAATGTATGATATATGTAGAAAGCTATTGTTTAAAACTTTAAAAAATTTAAGACATTTGATAAGATTTTATTTTTATATTTATCCATAAAACCTTAAATTATAATGTTTATAATTTTATTATTATTTCTTTATTTTTCAATATTTATTATTTATTGTAGCTATCTGGTCACAGCTACAAAAATATAAATAATGATTTTTTATTATGGATGGTTGAAGAGTTGGAGGGGGTAGAAGATTAAAGCCTGTCCATTAAAGTTTGAAGATTTGCTATCTTAATAAAACTGAGTACTGATTAGATATTTCTGCTTCAGCACAATATATATATATTATAACAGTCGGGGATGATGATGAAATATACAGTCTTACCACATCTGCCGACAGAGCGCCACTAGGCTACTTTGAACCTAGAAAATTTATAAAGTCGACAGATACGCGCTGTTAAGATCACGGCCGTCAGCCCAAGTCACTAGCTCATGAAGTAGCAGAGGTTTAAAATACTTATTAAATATATTTCTTTTAATGAAGAATAAGAAAATAATCACTAGATTACTGTCAGTATTAATAACACAAAAAAGATTTTATTTACGTATATAATTAATAACACACAAACTTTAAAAAAATTAATTTTTATAACACAAGAAGAAATTTATGTTTTATTCTGTTTCATTATTATTTTATTTGTTTTTAACTTTAATTTTAAATTTTAGAATGTTGAGTATAGATGAGCTACCTAGATGCACTCACAAATTTTCAAATCACTTGACTCCAGACTAAAAATCCGCAGCCACACCAATACTCACTTCCAGATATATATCAGCAACCAATGCAATGTGAACATGTTAGCATAGAATCACGTCAACAGGAATGTGCGTCTGAAGAGCATGATATTATTGGAGAAGACATGGCCTTTGTCCTGCAGGAATGTGCATCTGTCAGGCGAAGGAAACATGCATATAAAATAATAAAAAGAAATGCTACGTATGGATGGGAGAGCGGTCTTATCTTGCCAGCTTATCGTCCAAAATCCATAGAGCTGGAAGGGTTCAATGGCACAGGAAATACGTCTGCAATCCATTTCAACGAATATGACTATCTCATTGGGGTCGTGCATTCAGTTTGCTCGTTGCCCTAGGTGCTAACACACTTCACATTACATTGATATAAATGTCCATATATCTCTCCACCAGCATTGACACAACTACGAAACAAATAGTCCGAAATCAAAAACCCTCTTTAAAAGTAACATATTTAAACTAGTCTAGCAGCTATCTACACTCAACTAACATTTAAATCATTTTATTAATTTTAATTCAAAACAAAATCTTTAGTTTAATTAAGGTTTTAAAATCATTTTTTAAGATAACATTTATATTTTAACTTATTTTTTTACTGCAAATTTATATAAACTGCTTTTCTTTGTAAATTTAATAATGCACAAATAATGATGTGTTTCTATTTTTTAAATTTAAGTTTGCAATCGCAAACCCCTACTCTATTACAAACAGATATTAATTTAGCATGAATAAAAAAATACAATACATTTTTTTAAAAAGAGATTACGTTTAAGACTTTAAATAAGAGTTTATAGAAATAAAGTTTAGGTTTGCTTGAGAGAGAAAGTCTATTATTCATTTTAAAGATAGATAAAGTTCGAAGATTTTAAATTTAACAGTTTATATTTCATTTTATCTTTTATAAATTATACTTTCCTTTATCCGTGCTCATTCCCTTGTGATGAAAATTTATGAAGACTTGTGACGATTTATGAAGATGCATTTTACGATGTTTTCTGAAGACGGTACCAGTGGTTTGATCCTGGGATCCGTGGAGATGAAAACTGCCTTCAGCAGGCCACACCGAAGGAAGCACGATGAAGCTAATTAAATTTTTTTTTTTGGTGACGACAATAACTTTTAAAATTATTTTTACAGATGAATTCAAAACTTTAATTTTCTGATTCTCCAACTCTCCCCAATTATTGTTTTGGATTTTCCTTTTATAGTACTCTGGTAACTTATCTCTGGAATGCAGGATTCATCAAACATATTCCATATCTCTATTTTATTGGTTAATTCAGTTTGTGGCCAAGTAGATTTTGGGTTTATGGCTAAGTAAATTTTTCCACTGATGTCTGTGTCTCTATCTCTGGGTGGGAACTCATCTATTTCGTAATCATTTCTTTAATTGTGATTTTACCTTAAGGATCTGTTTGTAATTTTTTTTATAATTAAAATAATCTTCGCTATTATTAAAAAGGTTTTTATTTTATATTTTATTTAAAGATTAGAATCTTTGCTTCGATTCTATAACTTATATATTTTTTTAAAGCTTATTTTTAATATTTAAATTAATCTAACATATTAATAAATTAATAATTCATTATTTGTGCATTTTGACAGTTTGTTTTTAATTCTGTATTAGATAAAGAAAATTACTATTAAAATTTGAATGTAACGCATATATATATATATCCCGTTACAATATATATTGGAGATCATTTATCTTTTTCACATGTATGTGATCATGTGTATCAATTGAAGGACTGGAGAGCTGAAGGGAGCTTGAAAATTTGAGTTTAAATCTATTCTAATTTTTTATATATTAAAAAGAAAGGATTTCATCTTTTTACATATGTGCCTTAATAATTTATATAATAGCTCAACAAAGAGCAGATAACATCTTCACACTCTCAAACCAAGATGCTTCAGATTGGCCTATATAATTAAGAATTTATAAAGACAAGACAGTCACTCTTATCCTTATAAAGTCTCGATCTTGTGTTTGGGGTTTCAGAGTTTCTTCTGACTCAACATGTCATTGTTGAGCTGTTATATAAATTATTCATGTGCATATTTGAAAAGGTGAAATCCTTTCTCTTTAATCACTTATGACCTATTCGCTTAATAAATAAATTTGAATGTTATTTATTTATTGTAAATAAATTGTTAGCATATTTTTTGTTATTAACCACTTTAGTTTGTTTTTGGTTTTCATATTCATTTCAAACATATTCAGTAATATGCACTAACCCTGAAAAATTATATAATCTACTGGGGAGCATGCAGGGATAATGGTAGTAATTTAAAAATGCTCAAAGGTATTAAGATTTCCAGAAATAAGCTTTCTATTCAGAAACTACTTCTCACTTGAAGATTAATAGTAAATTGGATTTAGAAAAAAAAATTAAAAAATAATTTTGGAATAATTACAGTACTTAGCTTAATCTTCGGTGCTATATTATTTTATCATCATCATCATATAGTAGCTTGATTACATGTATATATGTGATTTTATGAACCATTTGTTAACCATTTTTTATTATTTATATACTTATTAATTGTTATCCATTACAATATATTGTAATTACCTCATTATTTTTATATTTTTTATATAATTTTTTTCATTACGTTAGTTTGCTTTTTAGTATAAACTTAATCTTTTCCTAACTTTAAATTGAAGCCAATATATAAATGTGCATCTATTGCAAATTATATAATTGTCTCTCAGATTATATCCGTTTATATCTTAATATTTGATAGACTTACAAAGTTGATTTTGCAGTTATGTAATTAGTCCAAAGTAGAAATTGATTAAATCAAATATGTTTTAAAATAATTTGTTTCTCACTTTCATTTTTGAAATATTTGACCACATACACTGAATGAATGAATAACTAAAGCTGATAATAATTAGGATGTCAGGTAAAAATGAAAAAAGGAAGTCCAAAAGGGTACAAACTCAAGAAGTAGATAGAAAGAGCAATATATTAATGGAGTATATTGTTTAGACATCTGATTATATTATTGATTAAAAGCAAATGATGATTCATAATCATAATATTTCAAAAATATTGTTCAACAAAATTTATTAAAAATGTTGTTTGTCCTACAATTCTTTTAACTAATGGTAAATGTTGTGATGTAATAGTCATGTTTTGCCTCATGGTCAGTTTATTAATCCTTATCTGACTAAACAAGATTTTCCCATCCAGTTAAGGATAAGTAGAAATCCATATACTGATCAATATAAAGTGACTGGCTGAATATCTTATGGATTGGTTATCTAAAAGAACTTTAAGCTTGGTTGAGAAAATCTCAGCTACCTGAAAAATATTTCAAGTATTACTTTAGAGTATGGGCATGATAGATTTATGCTGTAACTAATTGTATAATAAGATCCTATTTCATATTTTCTGTTTTTAATTGTACTATATATTGAACTATTTCCATAATCTAACATTAAATATTGAATGTTTTTTTTTGTTTAAATTTAAACTTTATTTAAATTTTCCAATTACATTCAACTGTTAGTACAGTTTTGTATATACAAATTTTTCCAGGAGAATAATACCAATTTAAATGTTCTGTATATAGTAATCTGTGTCGTATTCCTAACAGTTGAATATAATTGGAAAATTTAAATAGAGTTTAAAATTTTTTCTAAGGATTTTCAATATTTAATGTTAGATGATGGAAATAGTTTAACATACAAGTACAATTACCACAAACCTTTAGGCAAACACTATTTTCTGTTATTAGTTTTTACCTGTGTCTCTTTTATGTCATCCATATCCCCCACCCCCCCATTTTTAATGCAGTTTTGAGTACTAAAATAAGTTGGTATTTTTTATATTTTTCACTTTTAAGGATATGTTAAAATATTTGGATTGTTTTTTTATTGTATAATTTTCGCAATTTTAAAATTAGTTGTTTTGTTTGCTTATTTTTATTTTTCTTTAAAAAAAAATGCTTTTTTTAAAGTCTGGGTCTCACTTTCATATAGCAAGTTTTTGACATTTGAAACTTTATTGGTTTTTGAGTTAATTTTTACTAATGGCTTCTTTATTTAATTGATTTGGATTTTAGTTCATTAATGTGTCTTCATTTATGTTTGTTTAATTGTTGTCTATATGTGTATATTGTTCTTTGCCTCAAAGTAGATCAAGATAATTAAGAAATAGGACATTAAGATGAAGCAATAATTGTTTGCTGATTATTAGTGAGAGTTTCTGTTGCATATTCTTATTATAACTTACCATAAAAAGTAAAGAAACAGAAGCATTTTTCAAGTAGCAAAAACTATTGTTAAAGAAACTCTTTAAATAAAATTATAGTTGGCATTTTCATTCTGCTAGTACAATTGGTCTTAACTAATGATAGAATCCATGTATATACTTTTCTATTGTTAGTTCATTTACTTAATTACTTTCATATTAACTTGTCCTGTCTGTGTTTTTGTAGGGATATCTAATTTTTTTAATTTTTAACAATTAAAAAAATTCTAGTCCCATTTAGAATTGAACTCATAACTTTACTTTTCCCAAAAAACTCCTTAATAACTGAGCTAATGGTAATATTACATTTATAGAATAATGTTTGGATATACTAATTGTTAAAAAAAAGGATGTCCCTACAAAAACACAGACAGGCCAAGGGAAATGAAAGCATTAAATGAACTAACAATAGAAAAGTATATAAATGGATTCTTTATTAGTTAAGACCAATTGTATTAGCAGAATGAAATTGCCAACTATAATTTTATTTAAAGAAGAGTTTCTTTCATTAATTAATTAAAAATAAATATTTCATACTAAAATCTAAATCATTCTTCTGAAATAATTAATATTTCATAAATATTTTGTGAAAAAAATAATAAATAATAAATGTTTTAAAAAATGTTAGAAAATTACCATATTACTTTGAATATTTTTTTCTCCAAATTTTGGACTTCTAAAAGAGGGTGCAACCAAATTGGTAACAAAAATTTTTAACATCTTATTTCTGTGGATTTTTGCTTTACGTTATACATGCATATAGTATTACAAATAGCATATTAAATCTTTTTATCAATATTTTTTGGATTAATTTTGTAAATGGCTTTAACTTTCTCTCAAACTGTTAATCTTAATGTTATTTTACCAATTTTACCATCTTTATCGAGAAAACGCTATCAAATAATCTTTAGAATTTTTTTATAACTAACAAATCAAGTTAACAAAAGATGAGAGCTGTCTTCCAAGACAATGATTGGTTGTTGGTTGTTCTCTCTACACAAGAGAGTGCCTATTAAAATTTTGACAGTTCTAATAACTTCCTTTTGATTTTTAAAGTGAAAAATATGTTTTAGAATATTTTAACATTATTTTGCCAATTTTGACAATTCTAATATTTTGATTTTGATTTTTAATGTGAAAATGTATATTTTAGAATCTTTTAAAGTTATTTTGCCAGTTTTACCATTATTTTATCAAGAAAACTACCAAACAACCTTTATAATTTTTTCACAACTAACAAATCAATATTACAGTGAGATAAGAACCTGCCTTCCAATGCGTTGATTGATTGCTTGTTGATTTTTACAGAAGAGAGCACCTGTCAAAATTTTGACAAATCTGATATTTTCATTTTGATTTTTAAAGTGAAAATGTGTGTTTTAGAATGTTCTTTGCACATTTATTTTTTCAGAAAATATTTATAAAAATATAAATTATTTTAGAAGAATGATTAAGATTTTAATAGAAAAATGTACTTTTATCCAAAAGCAAAAATTGACAAAGAAATTATAACTTTTGGCTGCAATTTAAATGACCTGAAGGTGATATACTCTGATGGAATAGTGATTCTGAAAGTGAAGATGTAGAAAGTGAAAGTACTATATATCTGAAGAAGATTCACAATAAATTAGGTGAGTTTATTGTATTTATATGTTTCATATTTAAATACATATATGTGTTTTAAATTCCAAAGTTAATTTTTTCAGCTTAAAATCCTACTGCATCTTAAATTTGGGTGCATGTTATATTCAAAGTAATACAGTATATGTTTTTTTTCATTTCCAAAATCAAAAAACAACTATCAAAATCATTGACAGCAGGTGCTCTATTGTGGAAAAAACAAGAAACATAATAAAAAAAAGTCTAATGAAGAAAAATATTTTATTTAAATTAAAATTATATGTTTTATTTATATCTAAAAATTAAAATATTAAAAATATTCTTTTAAATGATGCTTTTATGTAAATAATTTAGCCTACTAAAAAGTAGAAAAATAACAAGATAATAATACATTTTCATAAAAGCATTTGAGGCTCAAATCATAAAAATTAAGCCTCAAATGGCTTTTTGAAATGGATTATTACTTTATTTTTTTTACTTTTTAATAGGCTATTTACATAAAAGCACTATTTAAAAAAAATCTTTTTTATATATATTATTTTTCTATATAGAAAATACAATGGAGTGTTGTACTCTAATTAAAAAAAAAAGATTGTAGTATCAAGGTAATTTATTTAAATAATAATTAATTATTTTAGCAATTAATATATCATGACATATTTGCTTATTGAAGTGATCCATGGTGTCAGGTGTCTAGTTTTTTTTAGTTGTAATGAACTTCATTATTTTATGATGGAGTTCTAAATCTTATACACTAAAATAAAGTTTCTTAGCAGGTTGAGTGGCAGACTCTTGATCATAAGGTTATTAGATTGATTTCAGTACTAGAATTTCCAGCTCTTGAGCTTCTTATGATTTTTCAAGCAATAAAGCCATTCGATTGTTTATTTTTAACTAAAAGATGGTGATTAAGTGCTATTACTACATACAAAAACCTTATCCTTAGTTACTGCAACTTGCCTTCCTGAAGAATACTTAACCTCCATGCTACTCTCTACATATATATTTCATGTTCACATACATATATGAACGTTGTAAAGCATTTTTCTGAGGACTTGCAAAACTATATTTTCTTTTTGATTTTTTTTTCCTTTTAGCAGTTGCAATGTTTCTACTCTTTTGACCTATGGTGAAATTATGGCTTAAAAATATGATTCCATTTTGAAATATGAGGTCATAGATCAAGGCTCAAATTTGAAAGACTGCCAGCTTCTTCGACTTTTTTTTTTTTTTATAAAAAAATGATATTTTCAAAAATTCATTATTCTGCAAATCTAACAGATGAAAAGACGACAATTTTCTTATTTTGTGGAAGAAATAATAATAGAGCTGACCCTACCTGTTCTAGCAGAGCCTAATAGGTCAGAGTGGATGAGCAGACTCGGTGAAGTTTTTTTATTGTGAAATTTTTTCCGTTTCCCCTTTCCACCTCTCATGTTCTCCCTGCAGAACAATTATTTTCATCAGGGCATCTTCGTGAGCTGCATCTGTCACCTTTAATTGTGTGTTACTTAGAATTGCTTTTGCTTTCTTTCAGTTTAACTTTTTCACTTATAATTACTAATCATCGCATCTTTTTTAAATATTTTTTTTAGAATGTAACTATACCTGTATTTACAAAGTAATATATGTATATGTGTGTGTGCATTGGATATATATATATACTATTGCGTGTATATATTTGGATGTGTTTTTCATGTTTGCGTATATGTTAAAAATAAAATATAAACATGAAAAATGAAAATTCATATTTTGTAATAAAAAAATTAATAACAGTGCTAAATGAAAGATGGTGAAATCTATATATGAGGCATTAAATTCTTACTAACTGCTATGAGTTTTATTTTCTGAGAATACTGGTGATGTACGCTATGGTATTTACTTTCTTACAAAATTATAAGACTCATGATCTTTACGTAATCTCATTGAACTTACTATATTATCTAAATGCTAAATTAAATTAATTTTTGCTTTGAATTTGTGAATGTGAGATTGTCTTTTCTTTGTTATAGTACTTTTTTCATCAGAATTACTAAAGGTTTAAATTTATCCTTATCATTATGATAGATGCCAAAGGTAGATCTCACACACCACATATCTGTCTTTAAGATTTTCTATTTCTTGTTTGGCTCATTATATACTCATTATTGCTACCCTTCTTAAGGTTATCTATCAGCTTGCCCCCCCCCCCCTTCACAGTCCCTTTTGATAAATATTTTACAATTCCCTTTCCTCAAAGTATATGCCCAACCTTTTCCTTCTCATAATGTCCCCAGTAAATAAATCTTTTGTACTTATATTTTTTTAACAGGCTATATCCAAATTTCTCTTCTATAAAGAATGTTGTATCTTCTCTTTTTCTCTCTCTAACAGTCCATATCTCTGCTCAATATAAAATGATACTCCAAACTAAACATATTAATAAATTACTTTTTTCAATTTCAGTGAATCAAACAAAAATTATAGAAGTCTTAATAATAAATATTAAATCAGCCTTCCAAACATTAATATATTTCAGCAATGCCAGTGCCCTCTATGAATCGATATACAGTCTTAATAAGTACATATTTTTGTAGAGCCATTTCTACTCTTTGTCTAGGAAGGTTAATATTAACAATATCATATGATCACCATTTCATATGCATACACAAGCTGTTAATGCAGTAGCATCCTCTCCATGTAGTAGTGCCACCTAGTGAAAGCTTTAATAATCAATGGATGCAAGGAGGTTTGGGTATAAAATCACTGTCTAGTGCCTAGGCATCCAATACCTTCAAACTAGTTTATAGTTAACTAAATAAGCAAAAGATGGCTTTTGGTGAGTTGCATTAGATCCTAAGATCTAGGTACACTGTTTTCAGATCCACTGCTCCTAACTAATGAAATCCACGAGCTAGAAACTAGATTGGTGATATAGATGAGTAGGCACTAGATCAGGATTTTATGCACAAACTTCATATCCATTGATTACTAAGGCTTTCACTGGGTGGCACTACTTTATGGAGAGTTTGCTACTGTAATATCACAATATGATGAAAATAATCTCTTGGAAACATTGAGTGAATTTACAAGAAAGTCATGTGATATTAATGTTGATTTTAACATTTTTAGGTAAAGAAATTCTTCAATTAACATAAAACTGAGCATTCTAAACCTGATGATAAATCTGAGTATATAATTATGTAAGTCTGTTGACTTAGATTCAAAATATTGTTGGGTGTTTTTTTTTTTTAATTTCAGTTCATTAACTTGAAAAGTATAAAGAAATAAATTATAGCAGCTAGATGCTTAAAGTTATTAGATTCAACTTTAAATCCTAATTCTTATTGATGAAAGCAAACCCAAGAAAATAGTTGGGGGATGGAAATATTATTGCACCATCTTATCCAGTATCCCTTGATTATTCGAGCTTACAGCAGATTGGTATAAAGTAGAATGAAAAAGCATTTTTAGATTATAATAAAGCATCATCATTAGAATCCCTTAGACAAATATTCAAAAAATTTATTAGTGGTAGCATAAGATCTGGTAAAGGTTGTAATAGCCAAGATACGATAGTAAAATTCAAGTGTAATAACATGGTGGCAAGCCAGAAATTTTCTAAATATGTATGTGATTAGAGTTAAAATATGCAAACAAAGAAAAAAAACATAACATCTGACTTATTAACAGAATCTGATATATTTATTCTAAGGAGATTACATAATATTGGGGGGAAGGGATGGGACAATTATTTACGCTTTTTTTTCTTATAAAGGCATTTGTTTTTTTCAACATGCTCTTATTTTCTCATAAATAGATGACAATGTTATAATTAATAAAATAAATAAAATAAAAATCATGATGTAAACATTGATCCCATTTAAATTTAAGAAAGTACAATTATATTTTAATTAGTAGAATATTTTAGAATATAACTATTGGATTGTGTTGTTTATATTAACAGTTGTGTTCGGAAAATGCAATAAAAGAGAATTTTATATTGTAATAGAAAATTCAAAATGCTATGTTATTAAACATTTTTATCTATGTTTATGTCTTTGTTTTTTTTTTAACGAAATCTATATGATAATATAATGTGAAGTGTGACAATTTAATTTGCAGGATGATCATATGGTGTTACCTGTGTCCTAATTGTATCAAAATAATGAGTATTTGTGTTTGAATTTGTTTAAGCTAACACATATAAATTTTAAGCTGATAGAGCTGTGATTCAGCTATTGAGAAGATAATAAATTTCTGTGCATATAGCTTTAGCATAAATATGGGTGATTGAAATTTTGAATAATGTATTAATATCAAATTTTGTGTGAAAATCAGCAAATGTCTACTAAAACTTTATAACTGTTGCAAGTGGCATGTAATGAAGATACTAGGAGAAGTGACGAAGAGGACAACCAAAACAACAATGATTGATGTTAATATTATCAAAGTGTGAGACACAAAACTGTTCAACAGATGATTAATGTGTGAGATTGATATTGATAGCTGAAGACTTGCAGATTAATTGAGAAACAGTTCGGTTAATTTTAAATAAAAAATCGGGCATGAGAAAGATTTCTGCGAAGTTTGTGCCAAGTCATAGTGCACTCATTCTGAGAGACTCTTTGGCCAAAAAATCAATTTCACAACTAGATCATCCATTCACCTGACTTAGCTTCCTGTACTTTTTGGCTGTTTCCAAAATTAAAAACTGCACTGAAAGGATGAGAATGTTCTACTATAACCAATACCCAAATGTGAGACAGCTGCTCAACTTTATTCTGAAAATGAGTTCCAATCACTACCAGAAATGGGAACACCATTTTAATTAGTATATAGATGCATAAGGGAAATACAGTAGCCACTATTGTACATTTCCACATGTATATTTTATAAAAGTGAATTCCAGGAATTGTCACACTTCATTTTCAGATAAATTTGGTAATATGGATTGTGCTCCCAACGTTTTTCTACAAATTAAATTCTGATATATTTTAACAATGTTTTTGTGTATTATATAAAGTTAATATTTTTAAACTATTAAAAAAAACTACATACAATTTGTGAGATGCCGATAAATATGCATTTGAAAGACAATCATACATGGTGTATATATATCAGCACTATTCAAGTAAGTTTATTCCCAAGAAAAAGAAACGTCAGATTTCATATTTGAAAATATCCATTCAGTTTTATATTAAAATTTAATTGCGTTTTCATCGTACTTTTGTTTTACACACTTTAAAGATAGCTATCTCATATTTGAATAAAGAAATAAATTATACCACTCCCTCCAAATTTTTTTAAAAAGCCGAGTTTAATTGCTGAATCAACGTTAAAAATGCACTTTAAAATTATTCCAACATTATAACTATTTAACTATAATTATTCTTAAGGATAAAAAACCATAATTTTAAATCTACCTTTCTTTCATTTAAAATTATGGTTTTTGCATTTGAGAATACTATAATTAAACTATTGAAACTTGGAATAATTATACATTTTAAAAATTGATTCAGGAATTAAAATCAAATTTTGTAAGAATTTGCAGAAAATTGATCAAATTCATTCCTTTATACTTGATGAAGAAAACAAGCAAGTATTTGAAGAAGAGATTCCTATATATGTATGGAAATATTTAGTGTGTGGAATTATTCATTTATAATTATTTAATTAGAAAGCTGTTTGCTTAGGACAATAGCCCATCAAGGGTAACTGACTCAGGCTAAGAGTGAAAATAAAACTGCCAGGCTATTGCATTCTTCTTTTGAATGCAAGACTTGACAGTTTTATTTTCATTCTTAGCCTGGAACATTTAACTCCGCACACTAAATATTTCCATTACAATATCTTTTTAAATATTATATTATATATATATAAAATAAGAAATAGGTATATTGGTGATTATTTATCTTTTCTACATGTGTGTGGTCATGTGTATCAGTGGTATGAGATAGTGTGGATAGTTGACGGGTACTTGAAAGTATGAGTTCAAATCCCCTATATATATAATAATAATAAATTTAAATATATGTATATACCGTAGATAATATGTAATAAAATAAATTCTACAAGAGTATGTAGATAATTATCAACTATTACGGTAATAAATTTTCGTCTAAAACAATATTTATTACTTTGCTAAGCTAAGCGCTCGATATAACTTTTCTGTCTCATACTAATATTTACTAAGGCGTCTGAAAAAAATATGTTTTATATTCTGTAATAATATTTTAAGTTTTTGTTTATTTTTTTTTTTTACAAAAAAGTAAAATTTATAAGTAGACCTGAAGCCCCTCTATATATATAGTGAATTTTCGATTGCTCATTTTATTAAGGGAATTGGAAAAAATAAATGATAGATATAGAAAACTAATAAAGGGAAACCCTATAAAAAATTGTAAATAAGAATAATTTAATTATTGTTCATTGAAATACATTTAAAGTATAATTCAGATTTTAAAATTCAAAATATTCCACATTTATTATTTATAAAAAAATATGGCCATATATATAATTTTAATATGTTCATAATTGCCTGTGTTGAAAAACTGAGATTAATATTAATCAATGATTAAATAAAATATATATTTTAAAATATCTTATTGTTATTTATTTAAAGTGTAGAATTTAGTGCACTTGTTAGGTGATTCAAAAGGAATTTAAGATCATTGAACGGGTCATTTTTAATTTTGATTTTATATAAACTTCAATTTGTTTTTTGTTTTTTTTTTAAATTTTCTTCTAAAATCCTAGATTTGAAAATAATTCTAAAAGAGTTTAAAATCATAAAAGTATTTTAGAAAAACTAAGATTCTTTTTATACTTACCATTCTGTAAGTAGCTTATATGCAAAATCAATAGTTTCAACATAGCAATCAAACTTCATCTTGATGAATTCTTGAAAATCAAGACGGCAAATTATGAAATTAATGATAAGAAATTATTAATATGAACCCAGGGACATTATAGAAGATGGTTGTGCCAAAGCTACAAGAATGATAGCTAGTACTTTTAAAATGAAAAATGATTACATAATGTTAGCAATCATAGATGACATCAAGTACTACAAAGTAATTTTTTCCTCACTTAGAAAACTGTTGTGTTTGGTCTGGATTACAGACCCAACCTATAGAAAATAATACCAGTATTACAAATAATATAATATTTATTATGTTTACAAATATATACAATACATAATAATGTAGTTATAATGTGAACTCTTGGATCCGGGTCTTGTGGTTCTACTACTTCAAAATACACCTGATAGCTTGCCTCACAGGTAGGGAGAATGAGTCTTCCGGCTGTACAAAACAGCTTGCCTCATATCAACAGTAGTTTTAGCAGCGTCCTGTCCTGCTGTGGACTTGCCTAGCTGCATGAATAAATAACATATTGCTATCCTAAGAATGCTTACTGCTGTTTAGGTTAGCAGGGTTTCTCTTGGAGAATGCATACTGTCTCTGTAGGTTGGACAGACGATCTCTGACTTTTCTCCCAAAAGGCTGACCATTTATAACCAGATCCCTGACCTCACTGAAAATATTCAGATTCAGCAAGCATCATTGCTGATTGGCCTGAACTAACTATTGGCTGTGTAAATACATATACATCAGCCTATTGGCCAGTAGCAAACAATGCTTAATCCACTCAGATAAAAAGGAATCTGGAATAGTCCCCTCCTGAGAAAAAGGTGAGATATAACAAAAAACACAATAAAATTACAATAATTTTAACATTTAAAGTATATTAAAATAAAAAATAGAGATCCTCTACACATTAATTGTTCAGCACAACACTGAAGTAATTGTTATTCAGGAGATTCAGCATTCTTATAATAATGCATATCTTAAAAATTCTTGGATTTACATTGTTTATTAATAGAATGCATTCTAAACATGATATTACTATTTTGTTTTCAAATCATCTTGTAAACAAACAATTTTCTTTAAAGATAGTTGAAATAAAATTGTAATCACAATTTGGATTGACTCTACACTCTACTTTCAAATTTTCCTATACCTTCTGGATTTATAAGAAATTTCAGTTCTCATCCTAATCTCTGCTAATATGTAAATGAGACTTAAGTAGATCACTGATTTTTAGAATGGATGGATTTAAGTAATGTGCATCTACTTTATGACAACAAGTAAGGAGAAACAATTTATGCAGGTAGATGGTGGGCAGATATAATTATTGGTTTATGTTTTGCTTCAACAAAAAATGGTTTACCATTACTTGCTAAGCTATTGATATTAAATCATTTTCTCCATAGTTAATATAAACTAAATCTAATCTCTTTTAGAATTCACATTCCTATAGATGTTTTGAGATGGAATTTAAGGAAGAATTGTTATATTGGATATTTTGAAAAGAATGTGAATAGAATCTCTTCATTTCCCTTTTGCTCTGATAAATTTAATAAACTCATAATAATAGCTATCAGAGAGTCTGTGCCTGATGGGTATTGAAACCAATTCATTCCAAGTTGGACAAAGCCAAAAGTGATCTTTATAGCTAATTTTTATCTACTAATGATTTGAAAATTGCTGACAAGCTTGAAAAATCTTTATGCTGGAAAAAAGTGGGGAAAGTCCCTGGAGAAGCAAAAGTTTGCAAAATTAAATATAAGGTTGTGTTGGATATAAAAATATCTTTTCTACTATTACTGCTAATGATGTTATCAATTTTACTTATCAGACTTCTAAATCCAAAATTAATAGAATGAGAAAAACATCATTAGAATATAATTGCAAGCTTTTCTTTCACAATGTTCCACAAATATCAATCTTCTAAACTTGTTAATGTTGATAAACTTGCCTTTGATCGCCTTAAATCAGGAATGGTTCCAGGGGATAGAGAGCATTAAAAAATGTATGGCATAAATCCAAAGCATGGTTGGCAAAATTATTCAGTAACACTTTTCACATAAAAAAATTACTCCCAGAAATTTGGCGATAAACCTAGATCCAAGAAATTATTGCCCAATATTATTATTATAAGTTTCCTACAAGCTTTTTGAAAGAATCATATTAACAATAATTTTGCCAATAGTTGAGAGCCATCTACCTATAGAGTAGACTAGTTTTAGGCCTGTGAACAAGTTTAATTTTTAACAACTCTTATTGGAAAAAGGCTTTTAAAACGAATTAAAAACTGATGCTACCTTTATTGATGAATTCTCAACTTTTGATTCTATTTTCTTTTCTATATTCTAAAAGTTTCCAGTATTATTAAATGCAATAAAACTATTAATTTACTTGACAAAATACTCTTCAATATAAAAAATTAAGTTTTTCTAAATGATAATTGTAATAGATACAAAATGTTTTCTCTTAGAATTCAATTCTCCATCTACTTTATACAGGAAATTCATTTATGCTGTTGATATTGCTGTAACTTTAAAAAAAAAAAAGTTTTACTAAAATAGAAAAATTATTTGAAAATATTGGAATTCTTTTTCAAAGTATGGGATCTTATTCCTAAGCAGATGAAGATAATTTACTCATTTTTAAAATCTAAACAAAAGGAAATCATCTCACAACCTAAATATAACCTTTTATAATAATAGGCTGAAATGCAATTCTATCCATGCTATTAGTGATAGCCTTGAATTAAAACCTAATTTATTCTCATTTAGTCAAGGTTAGATTAAAATTAATATCTAAGAAAATTCCCATGGCAAAGTAGTTGGCATTAATTGGGATTGTGATGCAAATATCTTTACAAATAGCTTCTTTAGCACTAGCATATTCTGCTGGTAAATACTTGCTCCTATTTAGAGAAATATTAATAAACTTAAATCTATTCCTTTGCAGTGGCTTCCCATTCTTTCACATATTTATTTGTCAAATATCTGAAGAAATGATGCTCTTAAACAGGTCAGACTTGCCAATAACTCAGAATATAGTTACATCACCTAAGGCTTGTCTCAAATCAAGATTCCCCTTTTGGATGTTCAGCTAACAATCTAAAATTGAAGAATTATGGCATTAAAAAAATTGAATTCTTATGATGATCTAAACAAACAATTTTACTTTTCCACATCCAGCAATAAAGCTAACTGGATTTGATCTTCATAGATGCAATTGAGTCTCATCAATAGATTTAAGAAAACACATGGTCATTATTCTTATCTGTTTTATAAATGAAATTTATTAACTACTACTAATCAACATAAATGTGAGCACGCCCAAACTATGAATCACATATAGTTAATGACTGCCAAATGTATGTCTACAGCAGCAGAATTGAACTGGTAGGACTATCTTCTGGTTGAAATCTGTACATATTTGTTTATGATATTTTGTGAAAAATTAAGCTGATAAAAAAATCCATAACTGAATAAAGAGAATACTAGCTATAATTGTATATATAAACATTGTTTGGTATTATTATATATTTAATATTTTCGACTAAAAAAGAATTATATGGAAAAATATTGAATGAAGATGATTTTTAACATTAAATGCAAACATAATACCTTGAAAAATGATGAATCCATTAATGTATTTCTTTGACACTGACTTTGGAACCAAAAAAAAAAAAAAGGATGACCGTTGCATAGAAGTAATACATGCATATACTATGGATGAGATTAAAACTTATGAGCATATATCTGTATATAAATATGTATGCTCTCGCTGCCAAACACCAATTATAGGAATTATCCCGTGATATTTTTTTCCAGTGTTTACTACCGTTTGTTTGAGATAAAGTAGCTATAAAAATGATTTCAAAAGATATAAAATTAAGTCTATGAATATAAAGAGAAATAATTAGTTACAAAGAAAAAAATTTCCATACTAAGTAGAAAGATTAGTAGATATAGTTGATATTGACCAAAATTTAAAATATACATCTAAGGTGAAAAGAAAAATGTATTAATTTCTAACCTATAAAAACGATAAACATTTCTATAAGAATGAAGGTCATTGTATTAAACGCTAGATAAAATTAAGGCGCTTACAGATAGGCGGCATAGTACAATGAATAATTTGTCGTTGCTTGTCACCTTAACACAATTTATTCTAACATAGAACTAAATCGGAGTGCCACATTATTAAATCGCTTACATGTAGGTGCTTTCTATTTACATCTTTATATGTAAATATGCAAAAATATTTAACATATATCAGTATGTGGTATATAAGCCCACACACGCATTAGATTCTAAATTGATTTTGTTGTTCAGTTAGTATAAGTATCAATTTTATTATAAATGAAATTAATGATTTAGTTGAAGTCGTTTTCATTTAATCACGAAGTACATGCATATATCTCTTCTAATCCTTTTGACACTAATCAGTTTTTGAAATTTAGCATTTTTTGGTATTGTTTTCGTCTTTTCCTCATCTAGATTTGTTTAATTTATTATTGTTTTCTTTTTTACTTCCTTCTATTGGCAAGAGACAGCCGGTTACCTTTAATTTAACAGAATCGTTACTAAGGAATGAATAGCTTTGAATGTCAATTATGTTGTTTAAAAGTAAATTGAGGAAATTGGAAAAAAAAAATGAAAATTTACATTGTGGAAATCCAAAATGAAGAGAATTGGCTAGGGAGGAAAGAAAAGTGATTTTAATATTTTTTCCAGTGTATTTCTATGAAATGCATGGAATACAGGAAAGGGTGTTATTGCAATCAATAACTAGAATAGTTTGTGTGGATAACTATTAACTTATCTCTAGGAGGTCTATTTAATTGAATATTATAAATATAAAGAAGGGTAGATAGGTAGGGCAGACAAATTATCACTTACATTATAAACATTCTGTAGTAATATATATCTGTGGTTATGTTGATTATATTTCCATAGAATATACCGTGAAGAAAGTATCCAATTAGCTTTGCTGCAATAATGAAATAATTAAACAAAAAGAAAAAACTTAAATGTCAAAAGTTAGTAATTTTTCACTTCTAATATTGAAATATATATATATGCATATACATGGTCTATAAGCGCATTGTATCCAGATCCCACTTTATAAGAAGAATTTTTTCAGTATTTGTAGGAACCTAAATAAATGTGATATACCTCTAGCAAATGTTTTAAGTCTTTTTAACCAGATATTTCTAGGATTCTTATCCATGTGCTATACATTATATGACAGGTTAGGTATAAGTTTGTTTGGTAGCAAGAAGAAAACACTTTAAAAGTATTTGTGCATGATTAGAACAATGATCTATATGGTATAGCATAGAAATATGCTTGATGGAGTCAGAAAATAAGTTATTATATTGATCTCCATCAGAGCAACACCTAGTTTCCTCAAATGATTAGAATTAGTGCTCTCAAAGTGCCATTTGGATAAATGAATTTCATGTGATCTTCCAAGCAGTAACTATATAATTATTAATTTTATATGATTTTCCAAGCAATAACTATATAATTATTAGAGCAGTGAATTTTTCTCATGATCACATAAAGTCCTGATTTTTTGTTAACACTTTTTCTTTACAAGTAATTTGATGACATATATTATCATATAATCCATTTATAATAGCATAATACTAACTTTAATTTTGAAAAATATGCCATTCTTTTTTAAAAAAAGAAATATGCGAGAGAAAAATTAAATCTCTACAGAATATCTTCTAAAACTTTTCTTAACATTTAGTTTTTTTTACTTTTATAAATAAAATAATTTTCTTTTGTTTAAGCTAAAGAAGTCCTTTCATATGGGAAGCTCTGTTAGGGTATGGAGAATTCAAACATGAGATAGGGTAGTGAAAAAATGGTTAAAATTTTAGTCACCTTCCATGCCCATAACAGGGGTTTAAATCTAATGAGATGAAACTTGGATTTTTTCCCCTGTTAGTTGGCCTATAATCATTTCATTTAGCCATCCAGTTATTGGTCAGAAAATGAGTATTTAGTTATTTTTAGCTAAAGGAGAAACCATGAAAAGAAAATCTTAACTCTTTATCTCTAGCAAGCCAAATGAGCCATACACCTGGGTCTCGTTTTATGCAGTAGATAGGTTCCACAGAAAACCCGCATTAAAAAAAATCACACAAAAATAGACGTAACTTACTTTGAAAAATGGAGGATAGGTTCTATAATTTTCGGAATTCGCATAAAAGCAAAGCAACAAGAAAAAATTACATTAAAATTTGCATTAAAAAAATAAGCAAATAAAGTATGACTAATAAAAAATTTTAAATATTTGAAACAAATTAATACAAGACAAACTTTTTTTACTTTTTTTATTAACTACAGTATTTAATTTTACATTTTTCATACATATTTTAATCATTAACGCTAGCGTTCATTTGTAAACTGGTAAGAAATCAGTTTCATTGTGATGTGATGTATTGTGGCTTCTCCTTAAACGAAGTCAAGAATCTCTCAGCAATTATGCCCAGAGAAACCTGTTAGCCACTTTATTTTTATTCGTGATGTGATGTACAACTAATGCCACTTTCAGTCTTGAGCTGTGTTAATGGTTTTCTGTTTTTATATTTAAAAAATGAGATCGTAATCAAAACAAAAAGATTATTATACATTGCCATTAGAAAGATTATTTTCAGTTTATAAAATCTTCATTTTTTATTTTAAAAATCTAAAAGATTATTTATTTCTGTTATATATAACAAAATACATTTTAAAAGTTTAAATTTTTTGAATATTTATTGCGATATTTGTGTATGTAAGTATAAATCTATTATTATTATTTACTCATTAGTATAAATAGGTTATTTACATAGAAGCTAAGTTTCTAAATACAGCTTCAGGCCATATTCATGTTAGCTGCTAATATAACATTATATTTTTGAAAAAAAAAAAGTATTTCAAGTCAAAATAAGCTATTAATAATTTAAATTTCTTGATATCTAATAAATATAGTGAAATATGAAAGATATTAAGAAGAAACATGAATCGCATAACCTTAAAATCGCTTTAAAATAATCTGCATAAAATGAGACCCAGGTGTACTTACTTTTTCATTGTTATTTTTTAGAGGGTTAACTATTTAAAGAGTGTTTACTTTTACATACTCATATATATATACCTTAAATCAAATATAGCTCAATGTATATGTTAACAAAGGGGGTAAATCGCTCTTCCTCATTCTATGAATTAAAAGCAATCTAAATGTTGAATAAAGGATCAAGTATAGTATGAATCCATCTTTTATTGGAGCTCTGATGTTTATAAGCATATCTTTTGTTAGCATTGTTGATAATTCAGACTGAAATTAATTTATCAGCCAGATGGAACATGGCACTAATTACCACTAATGTTGACAAAGGTATGCTTATAAACATCAGAGCTCCAAGAATAAGTGGATTCATTCTATTTTTGATCCTTTGTTCAATATTTAGAGTGCATTTAATTTATATCCTAGGGGAGGATGGTTTATTTCTTTTGTTTATATATGTAATTACTTATACTATAATGAATAATGATTATGTCATTCAACTTGTAATAATATTTGAACAATATAATTATTATTATAACATTATGCATATGAATGTTAAATTGTCTGCTCAAAAGTCATTGTTAATTATTTTTAAGTTGCCTAAATCATATCTTGGCTATCATTAGTTGTCAAAAATTATATTGTGTATATGTCTACATATAGTAATAAAATCGATCTATCATATTACATATATTTCTACTGAAACATTGATTTGTCATATAAACCAGAGCAGTGTTTCTCAATTTTTTTCATTATTCTGTCTCATTTTTGTCATATTATTTTCATGTGCCCCCCCCCCTAATAATATGATTTTTTAAAAAAATAAATAAATATGTTTAGCATATATTCAGGATTGTCTTAATCTTATGGGCAATTGGGATGACCAAACAAAAAAAAGCATCAAGAATTAAGATTTTAAAATCTTAAAATATTGTATTTAATGATTATGTCATTCAACTTGTAATAATATTTGAAAAAAATTATTCACACTTTGTTTGTAGATTTGTTTTACTTCACTTTCTGAGGAGACAAATACATCATTTTTGACATATTCTCTCAGCTTTTCAACAAGGTTTTGTATGCCCTCATCAAAAAATGATTTAGGCTGAGCTATGAGACATGCATACACTGTCGTCTTCACCTCTTCACCAGACACAAATTTTCATCATCATAGGGCTTTTTTCTGGGAACCAAACAGGTGGTAGAATGATGGGGCAAGATCAGGATTATAGGAAAGATACTCCAACACCTCATAATGGAATTTTTGGAAAGTATTGATGGTATGACCAGCAGCTGTAGACGTGCATTGTCATGCAACAACAAATATCATTGGATGGCAATCTTCTGATTTTTGTCCAAATTTTAGGTATGGTTTTCATTGAGCATCTCACTGTAATGAGCACTGTTGCTGAACTTTTTTCCTGATAATGTCCCAATACTGACTCTGGAGTGCGAATAATTTTTGACTTACGCTCATATTTATTCAAAGTTGCTCATCAAGGGTTTTCAAATTTAGTGAAGGAGAAGTAAGTAAATGTTCATGTTCTTATAATATTTTTATTGGGACGATTTAATACAAATTTGAATAATAAATATCATAATAATATGTTAAGTCCAAATCATATATAGATTATAATTATTTGTTATATATTGACAATATTGGAGCTGCTTTTCATTTTTAATCCTTATTATTATAACTATAGTCAGAGTACATTGTTTGTTTTAATGGAGGCAATAATTAAAAAAAAAAAAAAAGTATTACACAAAAGTAAGATTTGGTTTTTAATTATTATTTTTTCCATTCCTTAATTCGTTATTTTTATTTTGACTGTAAAAGCCACATAACATTTCTTTAACCTTTCATCGATCCATATGAGGACATTTCAGCTCTTAGGGACTCACAAATCAGGTTAAGAACCACTGTGAAATGGTGTGTTCGTCTACTTTCCCACAAATTAGATTAGAATTCAAGTGGAGTAAATGTTTTTGTTTTTTTCCGATCCGATTTTTTTTTTTCAAGTAGCTGATTTATAATCAGCCCACATAACTAACTATCAAATATTTGTTAATAAACAGTTATTTTTATTAAAAAATAAATAAAGATAGAAAATAACTCAAGTCTACATTAAAAATTAATATGTCTGATAAGTAAGGTTTTCTTCTTTACTGTTTTTAGCTGCTAGAGAGATTTTTTCTCTGTTTGCTATTTAAAAACTGCTGTATTTTTATTATGTATATATAAATATCCACTGTGTAACCCTAACTAGAGAACTGTACAAAGAGCTATCTCATCTACATATCAATAAAGCAATCACTTATCTATAATTACTAAGCTTATCGAGAATAAAGTGGATCCTCCTTAAAATTAATTGGTCAAAGTTATATAAAGACACCATATATTTAATCAACAACAAATAAATGCAAAATTTAAATTAATCAAGATTCAGTTAATTAATATATTTTCATTATATATATATATATTTGACAAGTCAGTTTATGATAGTACTATCTTATTAAAGATAAGTGAATATAGATGTGTTGAATTGTTTATCAGCATGAGGTTGAAAGAGTTCTATATATATATAATATTAAATATCACATTTTTCAACATTACACATGTAATGTCAAAATTAGTATTTAGGTATATTTTTATATTTGAAAATCCTCTACTAAATATTAGATCAAACAGATAAAGATATTACATAAAAATAAATTTATGTGTATATAAATGAAAAAATACATTATCTTAATTGCATATTATGGGGGAGGGGGGTAATGAAAACCAATCAATATATACATAGAACCTTGGTTCATGGTCCAAATAAGTTTCATTAAACATGATATTAAGTTTATTCTAATTTACATATTCAGATAATTTTTACAATGCCTTTTGTTAAGATACTATTGGAGTTATTCAAACTGCTATCTGAAAGATTTCATATATACAAGTGGTTAGATAGATGAAAGTAAGAACGTTAGTTTCAAGTTTCTAAATTATATACTTGGTTTTTATTTTATATTATTAAAGAATAGTGAAATATTTTATTAGTAAGTAATGATTCAGTTGATATTGTCATTAGCATCTTAGCTTTCCACGTCCATGATCACCTATTGAAATTCATATGGAAATTTTGTAGATAATACTATTTTGCAAGTAGGTCTATTATTTTTAAAGGTGGACAGCTTATCTTACTATTTAATACTGATAGGTAAATGGATATTGAACTATTCTTAGCTCAAAAATAAAGGCTCCAGAGCAGTTGTAGTTGGTCTGATAAATATTGATGCGCTAAAGGTAAAAGCAAAACAAGACTGGTTTGGTGCAACATTACCACTGTGGGAAGAATGGGTTGGCACATAACTGCAGCTGCCAAGCTCATGGGTTATTTTTCGATATCTACATATTGGCAAAGGAGTAATAGAAGTCAGTATTTACTCTGTTTTCATTTTAATGAAAAATATTACAAATTTGCATCACCAGGATGTCAAACTATTCTCAATAATGATTAAGTCTATCATTGGTTGGTTCAAGGTCATACTTTGATGCTGTTAAACCTAATAAATGGCAATAAAGGTCTAGATTTAAAATATTCATCACATGATAATTATTATAATGATGGCAATGAATGCTTGAATTGGAAATAGTTATTCATTCTAATTAGTTCATAGCTATTTATTGTAAGCTTGATTAACTAATGGATGCTAAATGGTAGTTCAGTATCCAAATCTTCTTAATTAGTTTCAACAGATTTTACAACATACATCCAGCAGAAAAGTCACTATTTAGAAACTAACTAGAAATATGGAAACATTATGGTTTTTTGATTATTTGAGCTTACAATAGATGGCTCTCGAGTAGAGTAAAAAACAAATTATTACTTTATTTTGGAATTTCCACAATTTTTTTTTCCACATATTTATCTATGAAATAAATGAGGTTTTTGATTGGTAAAAGAATAGGAATTCTCTCTATACAATAGTGCAAAGTAATCAGTAGATGTCAAAAGGTTTGTGATTTAATTTCCTATCTAGTGCCTATTTGTTCAATATCCCCAGATTAGTCTCCAGTTTATGGTAGTCATTAGTAAGGAGGCTTGGATCTCAGAACAATACATTTTGACCTTTGGTTCTAATGCAACCCTGTACAACTACCTTTTATCAATTTAGTTAATTATAAAGCCATGAGGCAAACTGAAAATGCATGTTTTCAATCCAAGTTATTGGTTATTGTGCCTTGCACTAGGTGGCACTATTGTATGGAGAGAATCATGATGTTTTTTTATTGTTGTGGTAAATATTCTCCATCCTATATTATCAAAAAATTTCTTTTGCTAGCTGATAACAAACTTTATAAATATAAATTATATTTTTGCATATCACTAATGTTTTTGTTTATTTGGTTAATTTAATTTCTTAATACATTTTCAGGTTGTGACAATGCCAAAATCTAATGCAAAGAAACGAGTTAAATCTGACACTGAATTAAATACATTAACTTCTGAGCATCATGTCAAAAGCAAATATTTTAAAACAGCGCAGAATAATAAACGACTCAGTGATGCATTTTTTGATGTTCCATGTGAAGAATTGGCTAAAAAACTTTTAGGTCAAATTTTGATAAGACGAAATGATGATGGACAAATATTGAAAGGAATAATAGTAGAAACTGAATCTTATCTTGGTATTGAAGATAAAGCTAGCCATTCATACAAGGGGAAAAAAACAAATCGTAATACTGCTATGTTTTTGAAACCCGGAACAGCCTATGTCTATTCTATTTATGGAATGTATTTCTGCTTCAACATTTCTAGCCAAGGTAAAATACTGAAAAAAATTTTTTAAATATATGTGTGAAGAGTATGCTTTTGTACAAAAAAAAATATTGACATGTGTTATTATATTGTTTATGCATGAATCCAGTTAGACAATACTGCCATCTTGGACATGAACTATAATGTTGTCGCAATGCATAACTTTCCAAATTTTGAAATATGATTTATACCAACAAAAGTGACATAGATCAAAGTTTAAGGAATAACTTTTTAGACAAAACAATAAATGATTTGAATTATTATGGCCGAAATCAATATTGGTTTTAATATTAATGTTAAAACAGATAATTTTCATTTTTTATTTTTTTTTTTTTTTTTTTTTCCACTTTTATTAAATCAAATTAGTTATTCATGACATATTCTACTTATGAATTTTAATGAAATTTGTAAATAGTTTTTCTATCATTTATTAGGATAGTTAAGTTTTGAGCTTTTACAAATTTTTGCATTTATTTAATACATATCTTTTGCTTGTTAAAGAATATATATGTATATTAAGTTTTCTGCTTAAGTGACAGTGGAGAAAATTAGCCATAAACAAGTGATAAACATCAGAATGATCCTTGCTAGCAATTGCCATTGCTGGTTACTTCCTTATTTATTTCAGCATCTGAAATTTACTTCTGTATTATAAAATAATGAGGATTTTTAAAAGCTATTAATATACGTAAGATGCATATATAATGTAATATTTATCAGAGTATGAAATTGGTAGATATTTTTATTTTAATGTGCTGAATTCTACCTTAACATTATTTAATTTTAAATGGCTACAGTGAGGTTTTATAACATAAACAATGCAATTGATATCTGTTATTGCTCATGATGAAAATGTTCTTTTATGATATAATTAAGGTTCTAGATTTGATTTTTTTTACTTATAAGCATTGTTTATACACCTGGGTCTCGTTTTATGCGGTAGATAGGTTTTTCAGAAAACGCGCACAAAAATAGACTTAACTTACCTTGAAAAATGGGGATAGGGGTTGTAATTTTCAGAAATCGCATAAAAGCAAAGCAAGAAGGAAAAATTACTTTAAAATTCGCATTAAAAAAATAAGGAAATAAAGTATGACTAATAAAAAATTTCAAATATTTGAAAAAAACTAATACAAGACAAACTTTTTTTTACTTTTTTTATTAACTACAGTATTTAATTTTACATTTTTTCATACATATTTTATACATTAGCGGTTATTTGGCTATTTGACAATATGCGTTCATTTGTGAAATGTTAAGAAATCAGATTTGTCATGTGACATACAACTAGCGCCACTTTCAGTCTTGAGCTGAGTTAATGGTTTTTTGTTTCTATATTTAAAAAATGAGATCGTAATCAAAACAAAAAGATTATAGATTATCATTAGAAAGATTATTTTCAGTTTATAAAATCAATAAAATCTTCGTTATTATTTATTTTAAAAATCTAAAAAATTATTTATTTCTGTTATACTTAACAAAATACGTTTTAAAAGTATAAAATTTTTGACTATTTATTGCGATATTTTTATATGTAAATATAAATCTATTATTATTATTTACTCATTAGTATAAGTAGGTTATTTATTCTAACTACAGCTTCAGGCCATATTCACGTTAGCTGCTAATATAACGTTATATTTTTGAAAAAAAAAAAAGTATTTCAAGTCAAAATAAGTTATTAATAATTTAAATTTCTTGATATCTAATAAACATAGTGAAATATGAAAGATATTAAAAAGAAACATGAATCGCATAACTTCAAAATCACATTGAAATAATCCGCATAAAACGAGACCCAGGTATATATTTAAAAAAAGTATTATGTGTATAATAAAATAGAAAAATATGATCATAAGATCACAAAAAATGTTTATGTAATTGACTACGATATTTACTAGTATAGTTTCAAACTGAAATTCCAAACAGGCAGTAATAAAATGCTACACATGCACTATACTGTCATATAAACCAATATTTTTGTTAAGTCTGTAGTTTTGACAAGACTCCCTCATGGTAAAATCAAAACTGCAGTTTATCGATAACCCACACTTACAGGAAAATACCTAGCCTATACTTCCAATCATACTTGAAACACAAAACATGGAGTTATACTATCATTATGGAACAGAGAAAAAGAAGTTTGTTCAGAAACCAGCAATTTGAAGAAAGAAAAGATCTATATAGAACAAACTCTTATGAAAAATGGTTATCCATCAGCTGTTTTTAAGAAAATCTTAAATAGTCAATAAAAAGAATTGTCAAAAAAAAATTATTGGTATTGTTGTGTACCCATACATTCCAAAAATAATAGACAAATTAAGGAAAATCTGCAATCAGTGTAACATCAGAACAGCTTTCCAGAGTCATGCCACTCTGGGATGAATTCTAACATCTACAAAATCTGAACTTGAAATGCTGAAAAGAAAAAACTGCATTTATGAAATACCATGTGAATGTGGAAGAACATATATTTTGGTGAGACCAGTTGTCCCATTGAAAAGTGCTTGCAACAACACAACCTGATGATTAGAAGAGAGAAAACAGATTTGGCTAAGGTAGCAGACCATGTGTTCATTTGGGAAAATACAAACATATTGGATAGAGAAGAAAAAGTATAGAGAAAAATATTTAAAGAAGCTTCTTACATGACAATGGCAAACATTCCTATAAGCCAACCTAGTGTGAACTATACATAATGTACGGAAACCACTAATCAACTTTCTTCTTAGGAAAAAGTGAAGAAATCAGGAGGTACCTCAGAGATATGTATATGAAATTTCTACTGACTGTTGCCTTTGTTAGGATAGATCAATTGGTTAGAGCACTATCTTAAAATTTAATACTCAAGAATCTAAGGGTCCAGGTTTGAATCCCATGCTAGTACTGCCACTGGACAGGCTAGCTACACCTGAAAAAGAGGGGAGAATAATACCTATTGAAACATTATGCATATACTAACCTGCTTGATGTGCTATTAATAACAGTTGAAAGTATTTGGATTATTTAAATAAAGTTAAATTTTTCTAAAGACATTCAATACTCAGATGATGGAAATAGTCCAATATAATAATATAACTAAAACACCATCATCACAAACCTTCAGGAAAACACTATAACCTTATATGGTTTGCAGTGATTTGCAGCTTCCTTTTTTCTCACAGCTGCAATTTTAATGTATTGGTGGGAGAAAATCTGAAGATGTCAGCAATAGATGGACATTTTTATATGATTGTCAGTATCGTATTAGCATAACAAAGCTATGAGGAAGATAGTGTAGAAGTCAATAGAAATGAGAACTTATGATTGGTTGAATGTTTTAAAAGCATGAGGCTAAATAATTGAATATATATATATATTTATTTAAAAAAATGTAATTTTCAATAATTTGTTTACAAACTAAAGATTATGATGCAATATTTTTATTAAAAACTTATTTTTAAACCAAAAACTACATCTCTAATAGAAGTTTATCTTTGAAAACAACTTACTTTTTAAAAGTCAACTCTTAAAAAGTAATTACAGCAATGGGAACAGTTTCTATTGGTTAAACATAAATTGCTTTTGTTACATTAGTAAATACAAAACTTTTTAAAATTTTAATACAATAAATAATTTATTAACTTGTAGAATTTTTTTTTGTTTCTTTGATGATAACTAACTTTAAATGTATTTTTTTTTAATAACATAAAATTCAAGTATCTAATATTTCATTCTTCTAACTTCTTGAATAGGTAAATTACATTCAATGAAGCTGTCCTCCATTATTATAGATAAAAACTTCATTTAGATATATATTTTCATTTTTTAAAAAAAAAATATTTATTTTTAAAATTGTTATTGTTTGAAATCTTACATCTGTAATTATTAAAATTAAGATTATAAATATATTATGTAGAAAAAGGTTTAATTGTAAAAATAAAATTTGCAAATATTGAGGAATATTTAATGAAAGAGTCACTAGATCCTATTCAAAATAGAAAGGGGGAAATTTTAGCTTAACAAGTTATGATGATGCTAAATTATTTTACATGTATAACTATTTTCTCATTTATTGGAATTTATATAACAGTTTATTGTGATATTTTGTAATCTAAATGGTCAAAAGTGTGTATTACTTTATTTAACTATACATGTTCTAATAATGAGGTTTGCTTTGTGCTTTATTCAGTTTTAGTCATAATTATAAAGTGTACTGGTAAAATATAAAGTAAACTTATTTTTTTAAAAAGGTGAGAGAGCACTCTCTACTACTCTAGCATCATCTACTACAAGTCTGAATAATCAATGATTTACCAGGTAGTAGTGCAGATGAATTCCTATTCGCAGATCATTTTCTGTTTTTATCCATTGAGAACTTGGGATTCAAATGGAATAAATGCAGTTATGTTTCTGGAAGCTATCTTTAACTTCTTTTTTAGTATAAAGGTAATATTACAAAATTCAAATAATTGTAAGGTTTTGAATTAAAATCAATGTATTTTATGACAACTCATGACTTCTCAAGTTTACAATAAATTATGTAAAATAATAGAGAGGGATAGAAGATTTTTGTTAATACTGTACTAAGCAGAATGAATGTCATTGCGCTAGTATTAATATATATATATATGTTGAAGTGAATGTTCTCATGCCCAAAAGATGGTTTATAGAACATGTTTTCAGAAGTATTCGTATTTAATAAAATAGGCAAAACTCTATACGTATTGCCACTCAGTAGACACCAGAATAATCAGTGGATTCCAGAAGGCTTGTGCATAAAATTCCCATCTAGTGCCTAATCCAATATCCCCAGACTAATTTTTGGCTTGTGGCCTTTGTCAGTGAGAAGCCTTTGATCTGAGAGCACTGCACCTAGATCTTAGGATTTAATGCAACCCTCCAGCAGCCACCTTTTATCTCTACTTAACTACAAAACTATGAGACTTAAATTGGAAAACACTATAATATTTTCAATTCAAGCTCATTAGCTTATATAGTCATATAGGTCTGAACTCAGTTCAGTACCTATACATTTTGGTGTCTTTAGTTCTTTAATAACCATAGCCACCACTATCCTATTGGGCAGGATTGGTTTTGAGCCAATAAACATCACATGATCACCATTTTTATGCTTGCTTTTAACTGTTGTTAAAATAGGTAAAACTCTCTATATGTATTGCCACTTAGTGCAATCCAGAGTTATCAATGGATGCCAGAAGGTCACAAGCCAGAAACTAGTCTGGCGATATTGGATGAAGAGACACTAGATGGGTATTTTATGCACAAGCCTTCTGGCATCCATTGATTACTCTGGCTTGCACTGGGTGGCAATACATATAGAGAGTTTTGCCTGTTTTAATAACAATTAAGAACAAGCATAAGAAATGGTGATCATGTGATGTTTATTGGCTTAAAACCAATCCTGTGTAATAGGATAGTGGTGGTTATGGTTATTAAAGAACCAAAGACACCAAAATGTATATATACTGAACTGGGTTCAGACCTATATGACTATATAAGCTAATGAGCTTGGATTGGAAATATTATAGTGTTTTCAATTAAGTCTCATAGTTTTGTAGTTAAGTAGAGATAAAAGGTGGCTGCTGGAGGGTTGCATTAGATCCTAAGATCTAGGTGCAGTGCTCTCAGATCCAAGGCTCCTCACCAATGAAGGCCCAAGATAGAAACTAGTCTGGGGATATTGGATGAGTAGACACTAGATAGGGATTTTATTCACAAGTCTTCTAGCATCCATTGATTACTCTGGCTTGCACTGAGTGGCAATACATATAAAGAGTTTTGCCTGTTTTAGTAACAGTTGAGAGCAAGCATAAGAAATGGTGATCATGTAATTTAATAAAATAATAGTAAGATGAATATACTGGCATTTTGATGAGATAACACTTACCTTAGATATGTAATACAATAATAAGTTTTTCTGGTTTACAGAAATTTGTAACATTCTTGATTTTTGGGCTTTCTGTAATAAATGAAATGTAGGAATAATTTGACCCCTGTGCAGTTTAGCTCAATAGTAAAGTTATGGACTCAGCTTAATTGCAGGATTGATTTTTCAATTGAAAACATTTAAATATAAATAATATACATACAAATATTCTATAAAAATGTTTTTATTTAATTTGACCAATTGTGCAGTAAAAATGAAAAAAATTGTCTTCACTTACAATTTTGGTTGTTATATGTAACTTGAAATACGGGTGTGAGGCTTCCATAAATTAATTAATTCATTCACTGTTTTTAAGAATAGTGATTGAATTAATTAATTTATGGATGCCCCTCACTTTTCTTTCAAGTTATATATAACAATCAAAATTGATATTAAATAAAAAAATATATGTTTTGATTTTTAATGCACAACTGATCAAATTAAATAAAAGCTTTTTTATAGAATATTTTTTATATGCATTATTTTTTACTATTTGGATATTTTGTAACAAACTTTTTAATATTAAAATTTAAAAACTGACAATCCAAACAATGTCATCATATTTCCAGTATTTGAAATGAAATTTTTGCCATGATAATAATCATTTACAAGATTTTTTTGTGCTATGAATGCAGCATTTTTTTAAAAAAGCAAGCTTTAGTTAAACAGTCAAGAGAAATTAAGATTTATCCTTCATTTCTTTTTCTTTCTATTTTAATTAACTGCAAATGCTATTTAATGAATTCATCATAAAATTCAGTGAAAGCACATTTTTAAAAAATATACTAGCTGAACTGATATCAACACAAATTGAAATTTGGCCATCAACACTGTTAGGTCAAATAACTGTCTGGGACAATCCTGATATATAACATTGTTATATAAATCACTATCATTATTGATACTTAACCCTTTTCCCGCCTCTTACAAGACCTCTCGTCGACAGTTGACGTCACTCTAATTCCATTATTTTTAATGCTAGGATATTTGTTTGACAGTTATTGATTAGGTTTTTAAAAGTTCTGTAATATGGTGCCCTCTTTTGAATTATTTTACAAGTTAAAAAAAAACGCATTTAAAGCTAAACAAAGAAAGAAGCTTGTCAGTGATTGGCTCTCAGCCGGCTCTCAGCCAACAAAGACATTCTGATTGGCTGGAAAGAACAAAGAAACCACCTGATCAAAGAAAATAAAGAAAAACGCTGAGATTTTCATTTCGAATATGATTTAAAGTATATTTTGAGAAATTACAAATCATTTTCATAGAGTATACTAAAAAAACAAAATTATTTTCGAAAAATATTGAAGATTTTAGTAAAAATATTGAAGATTTAGCAAAAATAAATATTTACTTTTCTATAACGTAAAAAGCATTTACGTCACCAACTCTTTGTTTGTATGTTTGCTTATATTTTGCCGAAATTGAGTATTTTATAATAAATAAATAGCAATTTATTTTTGAAAGAACTTTCGTTCACTTTCATAACCTGACAAATTATTAATATACTTTTTATAAACGAATATAAAGTCAATATGATATTAAAGGTGAAAATATTTTGACAATTGACTTGTCTTCAGTTTGTGAGCTGGCCAATTAAAAGCTTTGATTTTTACTGACACAACCAATAATATAATTAGCGGTTAAAAGGTTAATACATATACAAAATATGAAAATCATCCATTTGGTAGAAGTATGTTAAAAATTGCAGTAAACAAACAAATTAAATTTCTAAGCTAAATAAAAGTGTTTAAAAATGAGTTTATTTTAACTAAATGAAATTATTAAATGCTTAAACTGCCATTTAGTATTAGAAAGTCACATAATCTTATGAGGACCTAACCGTGGAATTATAGATACCGTTCTTTAAATCCTTTGTTTTTCAAATGATCACTCTGAGCTGAAAATTTAAATAAATATTAATTTTAATATCTACATTTTTGTGGATGTAAGTAATTTCTATAATGTCAAATTTATTTCTCATAACAGTTTGAAACTATTTAATGTATGTGAATTTTTAAATATTGGTGCAGAATTTTCATATAATAATAATCAGTGCTGTTGTTAATTTTATTGTTATTAAACATTTTATATCACAGCAATTAAGAAACATTATTTGATTGTTTTCCTCTCTTTCCTTTCCAGCTTTCGTCCAAAAATGCATGTTACCTTATCTAGTAGTTTGTTATATTACTTACTTTCCATTAAGTTAGTCTCAATCTGAAAAAATGTCAATTACAGAAAAAAATTTCGAAAAATATTTTCTCCACCTTTTCTTTTATTAAAACTTACATGTTAACATGAAATATGTGCAAAGTACATTATTAAGGAATATAAATAGTACGTGTTATGTAACAACAATATACAATGATTATTATCAAGATTCTCTTTTCTTTATTACATTTGCATGTAATAGAAAAGAGAAATAGTTCAACAGGAAATTATTGTACACCCTTGATAATGACTTATAGTATATGGTTGAAATACAGAGTGTAGTTTTATTGTTTTATAATATATATTACATATGATTTATAAGTTTTAATAAATAAAAAAAATATGGAGTAAATATTTGTTATATGTAATTCTGAATAGTTCGTTTTTAAAGGGGGCGGGGCAATACTTAATATTTTCAAAGTTTGAAGTTAATAACTTTAGGATTTGAAAGCATGATTTGTGAAGTATTTGTTCAAATTCAAAGTATTTAAATTTATTAATTGTTAATAAAAAAAATGTATATCCCCTACCCCTTAATTTTATTTTCAATTATAATGTTTGTATTATTTTTTTGCTGCAGTGTTTATTTTTTAATGGATGTGCATTCAAAATTAAAAAATGTTACTGTAAATAAACTCAAACTTATATAAAAGTAATAATTATAAAAAGTTAAAATCACTTTTGAAGTTACTGAAATATTTTAGTTTTTTATAGCTTTGAGGAAGATTGCTGGGCAATTGAACTATCAGATGGATTAATTTTAATTTAATAAAATAAACACTATATATTAAGACTATGCGCCTAGATCCAACAGTAGGTTATATCCTTAATATATATTATTTACGCTTAACAAATTATTCATTACAACTTTAAAATAAGCATTGTAAAATTAAGAAAAAAAAAGGTGGATTTGTTTGAACTTTTTATTCATTTGGATATAATTAATAAATATGATTTTTCAAATATATAGTTGCAATACTAATTATTTTTAAGTTTTTGAAAAATTCAAGAATTGAAACATTTTTTGATTTTCTATTATTATCTGCAATATTTTGAAAGTCATTCATATTGCTTTTGTATTTTTAAAATTCTGCATGTTTATCCATATTTTTTTAGTTGTGACTTAGGAAATTAGTTTTTTGGATTTTTTTTATTTTAATAATAATACCAACTTAGATGCTTCTAAAATAGTTTAAATGTTTTTTATCATTATTTTTTTAATGGGGACTTTGAATTAAAAGGATTATTTGTTGTACACTTATAATTAACATCAATTTACAACTATATTGGAGAATGAACACAAATTCTCAATATTCTTTATTTAATAACCATATATAATTTATTTCATTTAGATAACATAATGTATTTAGTTATATAATTTTAAAAATGTAATTTTTAAAAAATCATAGTAAAAAGCAATTGATTGATTTTATTCTTGGGAGGGCATATGCCATTTGAACACTGGAAGCGACAGAGATAAAATATGATTCGAGGGCATATGCCATTTGAACACTGGAAGCAACAGAGATAAAATATGATTCATAGACCTTTTATTATCAAGATGTACTAAACCATACAAAGCAAAATCATAGTCAATATTAATAATTGGCTCATAAAATTCTTAAAAATTTAGCAACTGACTTGAGCCAGTTAGTACAAGTTAATGTCACTATTCCATTGTAATTAATCCCAATTCACGGTATAAGAAATTTAATTTAGTGATAGGCATTACCATCTTTGTTCAATGTTAATATTGTGGATAAAAGTATGTCGTGATCAATTTGATTAATTTAGGTATTATCGTATAATCACTGAAAATTATGAATAATTGTCTAATATTTTTAAAACATAATATGTAAAAATGAAATGCTTGCTGTTTCTCAAAATTGATTGGGTAATATGCTTAATATAAGTCGGTAAATTATTTCACAATTAGGTAATTTTTTCTTTTGAAAAGGTATAAATATTATTTTATCCAAATTTTTTAAAATATTCTATATTTTTTATGGTCATTATTATCATTTTAAATTACATCTATACCCTGATTAGCGCATGTCTTTAGCAAAGATTCACAACAGTGATTATCATCAATTTGTATCCACTATTTTGATTTACAATTGATTATTCATTATAATGATTGTAAAAAAAATGTTAAAAAAATGTTTTGGGTGATCATTTTGTAAGACTGATAAAGTTATTAATGCCATGCCATCCAAAAACAAAGTAGTGACTTTCATACTGAAACTCTACAGTACAATATAATAAATAGTTTAAATATTTTAATGGCATACAACAACTAAAAATATTAATACTAAATTAAATTTTAAGATGTGTGCATTAGTTTAAAAACTGTACATTGTATTTACTCACTTTTATGGAATAAAATTTTTACTAACAGTAGGAAAAATAATATTGTATTGTAATTTAGTTATCATAATTGTTATTTTGAAAAGAAAAAAAAGATTTTATAATAATGAACTTTGTATGATCAAAAATTACTAAATCTGAATTAAAAATAACACAATCTATATGCTCGATTTAAAACCCTCTCGTACCTTTATCGCACATGTATAAAACAATAGAACTGGAAAAATAATGAAAATTTTATTCACAATAGAACTGAAAAAATAATGAAAATTTTATTCAGCATAAAACTTAATTTTAAGTTGTAATTAATAATTTAAGCACATACTCATTACATAAGTAATATCTATTACTTACATAAAACTTAATGTAAATATATTTTCAGTTTAAAAAAACATATGCAAAATTGTATATAAATAAACTGAAAAAGATTCATACCTTTAATTTTTATTTAAAGAGTTACTTACATATGCAAAATTGCATATAAATAAACTGAAAAGGGATTCATACCTTGAATATTTTTTTAAAGATTAAAAAATTTGACTAAAGTAATAGAAAAAATTTTAAGTTATTTTATAGAAAATGTGTACAGCAGTTAATAAAATGTGACATCTTGTGGCAAAAAAAAAAAATGCAACAGCTAGCATATTTGTATATAAAGTGATCTTTATTTAGATCTGCATATTAGATATTGTGAAAAAAAAGCCTCAAATATTGATTACAATATGGAACACAGAATGCATTAAATACTTTTTTTCTTTTGTAATATGTCAGAATTTGTTTGTTTGTCTTTTTGTTTTTTGAAGTTAACTGCAATTAAATTTTGACAATTTACATTATGCTAATTTTCTCTTACATTAATGATAAATAAAAAGTCTTTATGATCAATTTAATAAGTTGTTATTATTTATTTTTTTTAAATTTTACATAATTTCCTGTAAGTTATTTATAATATAGTACAAATTTGAAAAAAAATAAAACTTCAGTATGTATTTTATCCCAATGCTATGAGAAACAGTTGTGCAGAAGAACACAAAAAATTATTAAGAGTTTACTTTCACTTTCCCATCCATTTTGCTTTTTTGGACAGTTAAAAAATGCATTTTTTCCTAGTGATTCTGTTTAAAACTTACATTTTCAAATAGAATCATGGCTGCAATTAATGATCATGAAAAAAATCAAGAAAATCTCTGAGTTTGGAAACAGAAATGGATATCTTAAGTCGACTGGAAAGAGAAGAAAATCGTGATATCTGTTTGTTTTTTTTTATGAGTTGTCCACATTTACCGGCACCACTATTTTTAAAAACAAGGATAAAATAGAACAAAGTGCTCAAACCATCATAGGTGTGTCCAAACTTTGAAAAATCATGAAATCACAATATCCCATATAAAAATTTAAAAAATCCAATAAGATATCAATCATCCATTCTAAACTTTTTCTCTAGAGATCCTCAGCCATTATCTGGTAAAATTATCCAAAAAAAAGCCAAGATCATCAAAGGATTTAAAAGACAACAGCAGATCTTAGAGTAAGCAATTCATGATTCAGAAAATTAGATAATTATGATTCTCTAATGGATCACCAGAAAAAACAATTTTAATATAAGTTTTATTTTATTCATAGATTTAAGTTGCATTATCATACATACATACATATTTTAAGTGCATATTTGCATAACACACATAGCACAGTTTACACAAGCATATACTGTATATTAAGGGAGTTTTTTTAATTACTATTTATACTAGGTTAAATTGTTTGTTTACAGCTTATAATGTAATTTTTAGATAGAGTAATCAGCCAATTTTTTTTCCGATAGGAAACCATTATAACTACATGTTCTTCATGTGATATCCTTCATTGCTTAACGATGAGTTTTGGGGGACCAATTGTGTTCGCTAAGCAGGGTAAAAGGTGTATTTTATTGACTTATGAATTCAACAGTGATATTTAATATGTGATGTGCAATATATTTCATTTTTTATTTCCGTTATCTGTAGTTACTATTTGTTATTTATGAGGAATAATATGTAGAAAATACATATATATATATATTGCACGAGAAATTATAAATTGAATTATCCGGTACTCAGTATTCATGTTAATATGCAGAAAGTCTCTTGAATCCTGTCTCACGTAGCATATTTATTATTTTCTAGAGGATCGTTCAAAGTTTAATTAATACTTTTTGAACCTAACCAATCGGCATCGTAACATACAATAAGTAGTCTGGGTTGTTTATTTTGTGTTTCCATGTTCATTTATTTAATATTAATCAGAATGTACTAAACATTAAATTTGGAATTTTTGGTGGCGATAAGCACTCATCCTGTCTTGACTAAAATTATTCGTTTATATATTTTTACTGGATGTAATTTTATTTTTTTTAAAAATATTTAAAATAAATCTATACTATGTTTTCCATTATGTTAATTTTGGAACTAACAATTTTATTTTTTTCCTCTTTCTCTCTTACACTTAAACAATAATTGATTTTATTTTGAATCAGATTACAAGAATAACTAGAATTTTAAGGGTCTTGTTTATTTCGTATTTCTGCTAATAGTTTATTAATGGAAAAGTAAGGTAACATTAGAAAGATTTAAGGTCATCACCTTCTCTGCTTATCTTTTAACATTATGAAAGAATCGGGAAAACAGTAATGTAAAAATCAATTAATATACTTTATTTGTCTCGATGCTGTCTCTGTTTAATTTGCCATTTGAAACCGTAAACCCGTGTTATATTAAACTGATCAATTTAATTAAGGTTGAAAGCATCTTCCAGTACCTCTTGCATAAGATGTTTTGTTTTGTGTGTGCGTGTTAATTGATTTACGAAATTCAATAAAAATAGCATCTTTAAAATAGTTAATTTGAAAAAGTTCGTTAAATGATTTAGATAAAAATAAATTTATAATAAGTTTAATATTGTTATTGTTATAACCTGTTTTTCAAATATTTGTTATACTATAAAAATATGAAAAGATTAAAAATATCTTTAAAAATCAGTATTATTCCTAAGGTCGCAAAGATATGTTCAACTTTCCATTTAAACAACAGGAAATCATTTTATAAACTTAATATTCTAGAACAATGCCCCCCCCCCCCCGCCAATTGTTTCCTCTGATTTTATTATGCCATATGTTAGACAGAAATACTTTTCATGGTTTAGTTCTTTTAAAATTTACTCTATTTTGTTTATCTATTCATTTATTTAGATAATAGCGCGCTTTTTCTAACTTCTCATCATATCTTCATATATCTAGCCCAATTACATATTACACTTTATATATATATTTACTTCTTTTTTCTTTTAATTTTTTTAGATTCATACTAAACATGCTTTTCTTTAAAGATAAAGATGACATCTATAAAAGAATGTTAACTTCTATGTAAATCGCATCTTATTACAATTATACTTTTCAATTTTACAATCAACGTATTGATACTTATTTTTCTAAATAAAATTAGCTAAACACCATTTATTGATTATTATTAAATGGTTAGATGGATTGACTATTAGCCTGGCTAAGCTTGTTGCAACCTGAAAAAAATGCAAAGTTTGCTTGATCCAAATTTGAATCCGGACCATGGACATGATAGTTGATTACTTTCATCATTATGTCACAAAACCTCATCATTACTCTTTAACTTTCTCTTAATTTCTATATATATATATGAGTACTTGGTAAAATTTTCTTCTGCTTTTGCATGTCAATAAACCATAAACTGATAATCTGAGATCATCTATAATTCAGAAACAGAATTTATTACTTTAACATAAGTTTACGATTTACTCAATTAATATTTTCTGTTTAATAAAGTACAAACTAATGCACACACATTTTTTTTAAAAAAAATATTAATATAGTGATATGAACATGATATCAATGCATCAATAGTTGTGTGTTTTTTACTCTATTCATTCATCATACAGAATTTTGCAATTTTCATTTTTTCCTTGAAAGTAGCGAGTGAAATGGGGAAAAAGTGAAAACATTTTGTTTCCTAATAGGAATCTTGCTTCAGGTACATATAATTAAAAAAAAACACTATTGCTCTTTTAACTTATGCTGTAACAATTTTTCACTTTTATACTAGATGCTGTGTTCTTTGTTAACCAAAGATTTATATTGTAGCATAACATTAAATGAGATTAAAGTTACATTTTCCTAACACCATAATCCAGAAAAATTTAAGAATTAATTCAAATAAACATTTAATTAGCCTATTCATTCAGTGTATTGAATGTTTCTTATATAAGTAAATAGAGGGATTTGAACTTAGGATTTTTCAGTCTATATTCATCCTCTACTTCATCTCAAACAACCAACACACATGACCACATACATGTGAAAAATATGTATTCCTCAATATACATTTTTGTGCAGAGTCAGCATTCATCTGTTGGACCAGATCACAATCTCACACACATATATACAATCCTAAGTTCAAATACCTCTATTTATATAAGAAGCATTTAGTGCACTGAATGAATAGCCTAATTACATATTGCTTTGGAAATAGGGTACATCTATAAGTTCAGCCCATCCCTCTCCTTAATGGTCTGATAAAATGAGGGGTTAGATTGATGTAATGTCTATATGGGTATGACTACAATATCAAATTCATCAAGGGCCTTGAGCATTCCATTGTTGGATTTTCAATTAAATGGATGATTGAATAGTTGGAAGCACAAGAAGAGTGAAGCCTATCCATTAAATTTTAAGAAATTGCTATCTTAATATAAGTGGAACACTGATTGTATATATGTGTGGGAGATTGTGATCTGGCCCAACTGTTGAGTGCTGATTCTGCATGAAATATGTGTATTGGTGACTATATATCTTTTACACATGTATGTGGTCATATGTGTTAGTTATTTGAGATGGAGTGGAGAATGAATATAAACTGAAAAATCCTAAGTTCAAATCCTCTATTTGCTCAAACATTTATTTATTTCACATTTGAATGATGACAAAATAGAAATTGTAATTAACTTTTTTATTTATCATGTTGTCTTCTTAATTATATTTGTTTTCAGCATTTCTATTGGTTTGTTGTTATTGAATTTTATATAACAATTGACTATATTCTGTATTTCTGACAAAGAATTTCAAATAAATAAGAATAAAATTATAGTCATGTTGTTTTTATGGGTTATTACAATTTGAAATGTGAAGTGAATCAAAATAGCATATGCTAAAACAGTTTTAATCTACGGGCCAGGCTGATTTTTTTTTTTTTTTTTGCAGGCTGGTTGGAGATATTAAAATAAAACTAGTTAAAAAAGTATATATATTTGATATAATTTAGTAAAAAAAAAAAAATAATATTTTTGATAATGATATTGATATAAAGCATTTCATATTTTCTTTGTTTAAATTTGCAATAATATAAAAAATTTATAAAAATAAATATACTTAAAAAAACCTTTATATATAATATCATAGTTTTGTATAAAAATATATGTTTAATATTTTCACAGAACTGCAAGTCAAGCAATTTTAGCATAGTTTTTGTATTGAATGGTTTAATTTCAATGCTAATGATTTTATATTTTAGTTTTTAGTTTTGTTTATTGATAGCAGGAGTAAGTAAAAAAATCAGAAAGCACTAAAGATTAGATTCCAGTTCTAAAAAATTAATGGATGTGATTACACAATACTGCAAGACAAAAAGAAATGTTTTTTATATAGCTATTATTTTTATTTTAAATATATGATATTTAATATGATTATAAAAGTGAAATATATGTATAATAATAAAAATGTTTTTAAGCATCTAAACTTAACATTATATATATATATAGTAACATATTTAGAAATGTCGTTTACTAGAGAGAATTACAGCAAGAGGGGAAATATAATTCATTTTACTTATTTTAGATTTTATATGATTGGGTGCTAATTGTATAAATCTAATAGGTTGTGGCCACATTTCAAGACGCCCCATTTCAAGACCATTAAACCCACTCTTTAATTAACTAAAGGGAAATGCTCCATCACACTTTCCATAATCAGATTTTTCAATGGTATAAATGGATGAAGAGTTGGAGGTTGGAATGGATTGAAGCCTGTCCATTAAAGTATGAAGATTTGCTGTCTTAATATAAACTAAGCACTGATTATATATATGTTTGGGAGATGATAATCTGGACCTATTGATGAGTGCTGGTTTAGCACAAAATTTATATATTAGTGATTATTTACCATTTCTACATGTATGTGGTCTTGTGTATCAGTGGTATAAGATGGTATGGATAGTTGAAGAGTGCTTGAAAGTCTGATTTCAAATCTCTTATATTCACAGGCTCCAGGTATGCAAAGAGCACCTATATGTCAAATAATCACATAAAAATAAAACTCACACACAGGTAAGTAATTGTAAATCTTACTGTATTTTAGGTAATCATCTCTAAAAAATATCTCTAAAGTCTTTGGTTAAGAGTCTTTGTTTAAAGGTCATTTTTATGCTTATTTTCCCCCATTTTTAATAGTTTTTTTCATTTTTGTATTATGGAGTATTGAGAGAAATTAAGGTTTAAATTTTTTCAGTTGGCTTTACACTATAGAAGTAAACTCAGGCCATATTTCCTCACCTATCTACAGGTGCACATACTCCATAAGAGAAAGCTTCCATTTGATATATATTTCATGGGCATAATTATGTAATGTAGGGCAAGCACAACTAAGTTTGCTTACATTTCAGTCTTTGACCATGGCTCTCTGGGTAATTCATTAGGAACTGCATTGTGTCCAGATCAATCGATACACATCTGGAAAGTCAGCAATACAACATCATTAAACTCTATAACATCAGATTGTATTCATCACACATGAACTGCTGAATCAATATCTTGAAGTTCAGCATACAGAAAATAAGCCTGATTTCAAGAAAATGAATGACAAAAGAGAATAATAATAAAAATTTCAATTCCATTGTCTAAGTTGAATTTTCTCCCTCTTTACCTAATCTGATTAATGTCATATATATAAAATTTAATATGATTAGGTTTCATTAAATAACAAATTTGAACAAATTATAATCCAAAATATAATTACAATTCCTGGTTCCTAAGTGATGGTCTAAATGAGAATTGGTAAGTCAGGCTTGTTTTTTGGGTTTTAAATACTTCATATTTGCAAGAAAGAGATTCACAAGAATATGTTGAAACATAGTAAGACCATTTTTTGAAACACATTTTTAAAATAAAGAATAGCTATTCTCATTGAATAAATTTTATAATGTTTCATCATTCTGATATAATCTTAAAATTGCAATTTCAGCAGATACATCTTCACTGTGAAAGTGAAAAAGATTTATGAAAATGTTATAAATCAATCCAATTTAAAAAACTCTAGAACTAAGTTCCTCTAAGTATGCTTCAACATGTGTAAAAATGAGCAGTAGAAATATTACTGTCAGTAAAATTTACAATAATATTTTTCAATTTTGAGAAATACAATAATTGATTTTTTAATGAAATGAACTTTGATAATGCTAACATATATTACATTTATCATCTGAGTCATATCATGATTTTTACCTTCCTAATTTAAATTTAATTTATTAAATTTTATCATTAAATCAGAAAAGAATTGAAGATCAAATAATCAAGGTTTTTTTTCTAATTGGAAAACAGGGTTCCTTTCTGGATATTAGAAATTCCTTTACATGAGCTTCACCTCTTATAGAGTTTGTAGTTTTCATCAGTAATTATATTATATGCTGAAATGATATTGTATCCTGAACATTTCCTGGTGGATGATGCAATAATATGATGGGGAAATTTTGGGAATGAGCATACTGGTTTAAATAGCATAATGAATTCATGTTTTCTCTTTTTCATTACTGCCAACCATCTTGTTTAATTGTAATCAACTTTTCTAACAGTAAATTATTTCTTTCTATATATCTTTTGAAAATTAAATAAATGTTTTTGCTCTTTGATTGTGCTTTCAAAACCAGGTTTTTTAGAATTGTTTACTTTGGGGGGGGGGGGAACGTCAAAAACCATCTTCACAACAGTAATTAATTCATTTAGCCTCATACATTGGTAGATTCATCTAATTACAGAGAAAAATGAAATATTTTTGTATTTCCATTTCTTGATGTTACTGTTATTGCTGGGAGTTGATTGTGTATTGTCTCATTTTTATTCTTATTATAATTTAAAAGGCACTCAATGTTAATAATATAGATTTTTTTTATTTAATCACAATTTATAAAGAGAATTTGTTATTATTTAATTAAAGTGTATATTAAAGTTTTTATGAATAGTGTTGAAGCCTGTGTTAACTTATATTTTAATAACTAGCAACATTTGCATTGCATAACAAGCACCCCCATTTACCTTTAAAGTAAATAAAATGAAATGTTTACCTTTAAAATGAATAAAACAAATACATAAAAAATGCAACAACTGCAGTAATATAGTAGAAAGAAAATCAAAAAGTTATTGTTATGATGAAAGAAAAACAGCTCATTGCATGTACCCTATTTGGATAAGAAATTGTTAATTTTTATTTGTCTTTAGATTAAATTTATTTTTTGACTCAAAGTCACCCTTTTTTTTTTTTGAAAGAAAAAAAGAATTATAATAATTTAAAGTATTTATCATAAAAAAATAAATACATATCTTTCCTGAATGATTTGAAGTTTCAGAGGTTTGTTACTATGAAAATTTTAAAATGAATAAGCATTAGTATGAAAACTTTTTCTCACTAAATTATGATTTAAACAATAAATACAAAATTGCATGGTGAGGAATAGAATGGCAATCTAAAAATATAGATATGCATACTGCCATAAGTCATAAAAGCAGAATTTGGAAATAGATTAATGTCGATCTCAAAAAAAAAAAACCCTAGCTACAAAATGTTTGTACATGTTTTTGTTTAAAAGTATTCCAAGTGTGTATACTATAATAATTTTAGCCATTAAAAAAAAAAAGAAAGCTGATTAATATTGACATAAAAAAAATTGAAAATCCTTCTAAAATGGCAGAAATCTAAAATATTTATTTAATTCACCTACATCTTTCATTATCCCTAGTGATAAAAATATACATATTTTTCTAGGAATGTCATACAAATAAAATTCAAAAATAAATTAATGTTTAACATTAAGAAAAAAATTCAAAACAAAATTCTAATTTTAAAAAAAAGTTTGAAAACTGAAACTGACAAAAATGGTGGAAATCTAAAATTTAATTTTTTTATATCTAATGGTAAAATGCCGTGCATATGTTTTTTTAAAAATATTCTGTAATGTGTGTGAATCATATACTATAAAACTAGAATTTGAAAGCTAATTAATGTTTGACATTAAAAGCGTTGTTAGCCAAGAGGTCAGCACAGCCGCCTTGCAAGCAAGTAGTTAGTTGCAGACGGTTGTTGCGAGTTTACCTCCCGGACGCTGCTATGACATATGAAAAAAAAAAAAATTCAAAACAGATTCTGGTAAAAAAAAAAAGCTTTAAAATTCAAAACCAATACAGTTAATGTACATCTAAAATTAAATTCTCTTATCTTTCATTTTATCTCTAGCACTAAAAATGTTGTATAATATTTTTTTTTAAAGTATTCTATGTGCATATCCTGTAATAATTTTAGCTATGTACCATAAAATTAGAATTTGAAAGATGATTGATTAATGCTTGATGTTAAGAAAAATGTAAACAAAATTCCTGTAAATAAATAAAATAATATTTTAAACTGAAAGATTATTAAAAATAGTGGAGATCTAAAATTTAGTTAATTTAAATCTCTTACTTTTTATTTTATCTTTAGTGGTAAAAATGTTGTACATATTTTTCTTTCTTAGTAGTCTTCTACATGTTTTATAAAAGTAGAATATGAAAGCTAATTAATGTTGATATTAAAATTTTAAAAAAATTCAAAACTAAAGTATGGCAAAATTATAGAAAATTAAGCACTAAGCATGAAATTATTATAACGACAAATGCTATCGGCTGAAATAAAAAAATGTTACAAGTTCTATTGGGTGAAATAGCAATCATGTGTGTAAAACTTTTCACAGCATTTCAGCTTTGAATAAAGCTTATTGCATTTTGTGAACTTATTTGTTTTTCTTCTGCAATTTTTCTGCTTTATTTTTGTTTTTTAAATTGTTTTGTACATTACAAGTATTAATTTTAATTATAAGCCAGGAATAATAGTGTCAAAAAACTGATATGTAATGAAATAAAAAAAAAAAAACATTTCTAAAAGAGAAAGCTGTAAAACTTTCATCAATTTAAATTCGGAGTACAATATGATTAAATCACTGTTCTATATCATTTTAAAAAAGTGACAACAAATAAATAGATGTTAAAAAGAATTTTATGCTTGAGTGATTTATATTATTGCTAATATAGATTTATAAAAAACAAATGGCAGGTGATAACATCAGTTAGGTAATCATTTATGAAAAAAAAGTTCAACAATGTTTGTCAAGAATTTTTTGTTGTACTCCAATACATATTTATAGTATTCATGTGAAGGGAGTTTATTACTAACAAAGTAAAGTTCACCAGATTCAGGAAAAGAATTTGATTACATAGCATTGTCCAAGGCAAGGTGAAGCTTTTAAGGCAGAAAGAACTACTGCTGTATATTATTTTACAAAAAGCCAAGTTCTGGATTCAATGATCTGAACATTTTAATGTTAAGCTTATTAAAGTTAAATTTTAATTATTTTTACGAATATTATTTTCATTTGTATTTTTACATTTATATTTTTGACTTCTTTTTTTTTTTGTTTTTGATAATAACTTTGGTGTTGTGTTGACTGGACCTAGAATGGGTTACTGCTAAGTACATGTATTTTAATGTAAACTACAATAAACCAATTGTATAATAAATGGCTGTTTGGAATTAATTATTTCATTTTAGTAAATTCCACTGTAAATGTAACTATTTAGATGATGATATGAATAAGTTCTCTCGCAATTAATTAATAATTTTTAATGTAAGACTTTTTATTTTTAAAACATATATCAACTATATTTCAAAAAGTGATAAAATATTTTCACCATATTATTTTGCTATTGATATGTAACTGTAATTAAATGGGATTAGTATACATTTTAAATAAAATATAAACTGATCAAGTTCACAACAGTTAACCACTAATTCTCATTCTGTTTTTAATAAAAATATTTTAGTTATCGTGATTTTTTTAACCCTTTATTGACTGACTTAAATCGAAATCAATTTTTTTAAAAGGGGTTTACGTATGGGTAATTTTTGCAACTAAAACTCTTTATTAATAAATTCAGTTACTGTGTAGATGATTTTTTTTCTGTTTAATCACAGTTTCTAGCACTTTATCGCTTTCCAATCAATCTCCATTTTTAATTTTGTCTCAATGTTAAACACATTCTATTTGTAGTTATGCTTATTTGAACCTATCATTTCAAGTTAATGCAATCAAAAAATTATAATGACTAAAGCAAGCCCCAATAAGAATATGTCTATTGTATATGCTTTATTGATATTAAAATATTTTGGCTGTTTTTGAACAATCATCTTCAGTCAAACATAGAGCACAGAAAATCAGTATGCATGCATACTGAAGGTGGCTGTTTAAAAACAATGTAATAAACATAATGGAATAGTTTGTCACTTGGAGGATTATGTGATATTTAAGAATTAAAAGTGCCAACTTTGAGTATTGATCCAGGGAATAATAGCTGAGTCATTTTGCCACTGTACTGAACAGGCAGGGAGGGATGATTGCTTTTAAACTAGTGAATATTATTAAAAGGGAAGAAAGGACTACCTAACTAAATAGCCTAAGAGTGAAAACATGAAGAAAATTGAGCAGACTAATGAGAGTTGAAATGAATAGTATAGGAATGTTAAAAAGAACAAAGAAGTGCAGGAAGTAAATGGAGCAAGTTTAAGAAAGCAGTGCCCACTGTAGCATTAAAAAAAACAAAGTTCATTAAGGAATGAAGATGTGAGGATTGAAGAAAAGAAATATATCTTCAATTAAACTGAATAATATGAATAGAATCAAATAAGTGAAAAGTAGTCTGGTATTGACTAACATCAAGCTTTTTATTTTAAAAAAAATTAACTCATTAAAACAATGTTGTTGTTTTTTAATTTCAATGTCATTTTGGATACTGAATTTTTCCAAAATTTAACCAGTAATTACAGCGCAGTTTAAAATTTAATAGTAATCAATTCTATGATAATAACATTCACCACAGATTGAAATTTCAAGACTAAAAATAAAAAGCTCCTCTCATAAACAAAAATTGGCTAATAAGAAGACATAAAAAGTTAATAAAGCTTTCTTTATAAAAATCAACATCCACTCTCGTGAAGGATTAAAATGAGATATTTTAGCTTTTTTGATGCAATCTGTTCAATTATCAAAATCATAAATATTGATGTTTTTTAATAATAACTATAGTAGAGTTATAATTATTTATTAAGCACATAGGAAGTATATGTAAATACTTTTAAGACAGGCTATAACCTGTATCAAATGCCCTTTGAAATTTATAATATTCAAACAATATCTTTTGCTGATAAAGGGACCTCTCAAACCATGAAACAAGATAGTGACTTTTATAAAGATAAAAGCAGCATCCCTGATTAGCAAACATGTAGTGCACAACTTGGCTCTCAAGATAGTTGCAACATCCTTAAGAAATTAAAATTGGATTCAGTTAGCATTTAGTCAATTTACTTTAGTATTGAAAGTGACTTTAAACTTAATACTTTTACTATTTTAATTTCTGGCTCATTATTTGAGTTAATTTGCATTTAGTTAATTTATCTCATGGAAAAATGATTTTAATGGTGGTATCTTCAATGCTCTGAGTTTTAATCATATAATTAAACTTGGTTGGAGTGCTTTTGGTAGAAATAACTTGATACTAAAAGGAAATATGCCTATGTGTTTGAAAAGAATGGTTTTTAACAAATGTGTTTTACCAGTTCTTACTTATGGATCTGAGACTTGGACACTTAATAGAAGAGAAATACAGAGACTTCAGATCACTCAAAGGAGTATGGAGAGATGTATGTTGGGAGTAACAAGAAGAGATCGAAAACGCAATGTATGGGTAAGACAACAAACAGGTGTTACTGACCTTATTGAAAAAATTAAAAGATTGAAATGGAGTTGGGCTGGTCATATTGCTAGGAGAAATGATAATAGATGGACAATGGAAATTTTAAACTGGATTCCAAGAGATTGTAAAAGACCCAGAAAGTGACCACATGTGAGATGGATGGATGAAATAAGAAAATGTGCAGGGGCGTTGTGGAAAAGAGAAGCTAAAGATCGGAGAAGATGGATTAAATTTGGAGAGACCTTCATCCTGCAGTGGATTGATAATGGTTGATGATGATGAACACCACCCAAGTAAATGTAATTTATTTAATAAAATTGGAGTATTATTTCCCATATTTTTTTAATATTTGAATTCAGACTTCATATTGGTTGGTAATAATATAAATATATATGTTTAAGATTAGAAGATGTGAAATTTCTATTTGATATTTTGATGAGAATAAGGTATAATTTTTTTTAAACAAGTGATTTTTATAAGATGACAATGTGTTAATATGAAATGTAATAAAAGATAAATAATCTCTTAAGTATTTATATTTATAGCTTTTTACAATACTTATGAAGTATTATATAATCCTAAAGTTAATATTGTGAGGCTACTTGACACTGTGAAATACATTTATATTTATTTAATAGTGCAAATATAATAGGTAATAAAAATATTTATAGCTACTAAATATTAGCTAGTAATATTTGGTTTTAGATAATTTTAACAGGAATGTTAAATAATTTTATTTTATGAACAGTGTTTATGAATTAGTTAATTTCTACATGAAATTTTAAATCTTAAATATGTTATTTAATTATAATAAATTTGAAATCATACTATTAAAGAAGTTATTGAAAGAGATAAAAAGGATCAATTTCAAATTTAGGATAAGACTTTAGTGATTATAATTAACAAGTTTTATGAAGGATGAAAAGAATGTAGATATAGTTGTACTTTATGGTACATTGTTAATAAACTTTGAAGGAACAAATTTTTGTTAGTTATGATATTTTGTCATGTTATTTGTTGGAAAACTATAATGAAATAATAGGAATATAATGAGAAGAAGGAGAATAAAAGAAGTAAGTTTTGTTTTGATGAGCATAATAGTAATGTATTTAGAATTCATTAGAATTGAATTATTAAATGATATATGAAGATGAGGAAGAAGAAAAGAATAGATGTTTGTGTAAATTTAAGTGAAGGTGGTTTATTTTCTACATTTAAAAAATAATAGTAAATTACTATTGTTAGTTTATAAAAAACTTTTTTTTTTCTCATTAGAGGGGAGGTGTTGTGCCTACTTAAATTAGAGATGTATTTCAGTATGTAGTAAAATGTCACTCATAATTTTTTTTCTTTCTTTGATTTTTGGATAATGGATATGTTAACTTATGAAATATTTACTGTGTTGCTATGACAACAATAATAACCATATACACCTGGGTTTTGTTTTATGCGGATTATTTTAATGCGATTTTGAAGTTATGTGATTCATGTTTCTTCTTAATATCTTTCATATTTCACTATATTTATTAGATATCAAGAAATTTAAATTATTAATAACTTATTTTGACTTGAAATACTTTTTTTTTTCAAAAATATAATGTTATATTAGCAGCTAACGTGAATATGGCCTGAAGCTGTATTTAGAATTTTAGCTTCTATGTAAATAATCTATTTATACCAATGAATAAATAATAATAATAGATTTATACTTAGATATAAAAATATTGGAATAAATACTCAAAAAATTTAAACTTTTAAACTGTATTTTGTTATATATAACAGAAATAAATAATCTTTTAGATTTTTAAAAGAAAAATGAAGATTTTATAAACTGAAAGTAATCTTTCTAATGATAATGTATAATCTTTTTGTTTTGATTACGATCTCTTTTTTAATATAGAAACAGAAAACCATTAACACAGCACAAAACTAAAAGTGGCGCTAGTTGTACATCACATCATGAATAAAACAAAGTGGCTAATAGGTTTTTCTGGGCATAATTGCTGAGAGATCTTGACTTCGTTTAAGGAGAAACCACAATACATCACATCCAATCTGATTTCTTACCAGTTTACAAACGAACGCTAGCAGTAATGATTAAAATATGTATGAAAAATGTAAAATTAAATACTGTAGTTAATAAAAAAAGTTTGTCTTGTATTAATTTTTTTCAAATATTTGAAATTTTTTATTAGTCATACTTTATTTGCTTATTTTTTTAATGCGAATTTTAAAATAATTTTTCTTTGTTGCTTTGCTTTTACGCGATTTCTGAAAAATACAGAACCTATTCCCCATTTTCCAAGGTAAGTTAAGTCTATTTTTGTGCGATTTTCTTAATGCGGATTTTCTGTGGAACCTATCTACCGCATAAAACGAGAACCAGGTGTAATATGGTTTATTATTAAATATTTTGTAAGATTATAAATTGACTTTATTCATTTTTAAAAAGAAAAATAAATGTGTGAATAATAAAATATATGGTTTGGATGAAATTATTATTTTTTTGTTTCATTTTTGTTATTGCATTAACTGATATTAAATTATACATAATACAAACAAATGTTTAATATTTCAAATACATTTGTACTTTTTATTTGTTTAATGTTATACTGGGAAATATGTATAAAATATCTTTCCAGTGTAATATGTTAAAAATATGATGTAGATTGTTTATGCTTTGTTAAAATGAAAAGTAATATTGGTATTGTAAAAACGTAAATTTTTATTGTGTGTAATATTTCTAAAATATTTATTTTCATTAGTTGAATAATACAGTTTTTATTAGAAGAATGCTACTGGAAATAACTTAATGAGTAAATATAGATGATTACTATAGGACTGAAAAATTTGAACAAAAACTTTTTCTTTCAACAAAAGCACATATAAATTCTTTGCATGCTTTTTTTTTATTTCCCTAAAAGTATATAATTGATTTTAAAAAAATGGAGGGGTAAGAAACTATATTTTCTGCCCTATAGACCCAGGTAGCTTATTTACGAAATTTTATGAGAAAATGATGTTATTATAAAAAGAAAAATAGTGAAATTGCTTCATTATGTTGTAAACCATCATAATATTTTATTCAGTAAAAATGGATGTTATGTATATTTTAAAAATGGAATACAACAGCAAAAAAGTGTACAAGAGTCATATTTATTTGCATATGTAATCTTATTAGATTGATTGATTAAATTTTTATAAGATATGAATTAGTTTAATTTTCCATCATATCATCCTACATAAAAGCTAGCATTTATTCATGTATATTTAAAATAATACTTGCTTATGAAAGGATATTTCTTCATATAATCGTAAATATCAAATAGTGCTTATGTGTGTGACATCATATGAAACAATATTGTTTAAAGGAATAATTTGAATGTATACATAAAATATCAGAATCGACAAAATGTACTTTCAATTTACCAAGATCTCATGAATACATTTATTTTCTTTGGAATAAAGACATACTGTTGGTTTTGTAGTTGGAAATATAAACATTGGAATTATGATACCATTCTGTAAATACAGTGTCTAAGACTCATTCTGGTTGTGTATTTATATTTGTCATTATTATTGATATATATGTATATGGTTTATCTTTATTTAAAATGTAAATTTATTTACTTATAATTAATATCTATAGTTTTAAGTTAATTAGTAATCCCCTAAGTTTAAATTTATATCTTGTGTTATAATAATTATTATTTTAGTTTAAAAGATTCAATTTTTTTTAGTAATTAAAAATTTAATTTCAAATATATCATTTATATTGGAAGTTTAAAAAGATTTTATTATAATAATTATTAACTTTATTTTGTTCTCTTAAATTTTTACCAACAAGTAACTAGATTCATCTTTGTGTGTGTATATATAAAATATATAAGAAGGTATATTTCAAACTCTTATATTTTGGAAAGTAGGAACATCTCATAACACATTTGTGAAACATAGACATATTTAGTATTTTGTTATTAAATAAATGGAAATTAGTAAGCAATAATACATGTAAATATCAAATTAATGTCAATTGATATTTTATTGTATACTCAATTAGATCATATGTATTATATACCAATTGTTTATGATATATTCATTATATGTACATATTTTTAATCATATAATTGATATCTATTTATTAATAAATTTGAATTTAACTTAAATCAAATAAACTTTGATTATTGTCTGGTTGGGCAAATGAATTTATCACTTGATAACATTTGAGTGAGAACAGATAAACTGTCTATAGCATAAAATTGATTTGAAATAATTATATTCTATAATCCAGAAATCAAATTCCAGTGTTAATAAGTATGTATGGTAGCATTATTTTTTTGTATTGAATCCTATGGTTATTATCTGATTAGTTATAAACTTTGTATGATAATCATAATTAAATATTTGCATGTTTTATCTAAATTATTATTGTTTAGATAATCACAGTATTGAGTTCATTGTTGATCATTAAGATCTTAATCTTTTTCATTTATAAAGCTAATAGCAATATATTTTGTTCTGTCATAAATCAGAATGATTTATGCTAATTATATTTAAATTTAATTGAGATGAATTATCAATTCAATTAACTGTTAAATTTTAATATTCATACTCGATTATAGTAAATGTTAATATTTTTTTACTTTTTAGGTAAATGCTAATAATTGTTTTTATATGTTGTGATTATTGTAATATATAGATTTAATAATTTAGTTACAGGAAATTTAAAACAAATTAATATGATTAATTAATTGTACTTAAGTAAATATCCAATAAAAATCTACTGTTTGTTTTATATACTGATATGATCGGACAGTATAGATTTAAGATTATATAATATATTCATTGATGTTACATCATTATTATTTTGTTTTATTACAAGTAGATTAATTAACAGGAGTAAACTCTATATAAGAATATAGCATGATTAAATTAGTATAATTTATTATTTATGATTTTTATTGTCTTTTATCTTGTTATAAATAGCATGATTAGTAAGAGTAAATTAATATAACATGGCAGAGTTAGTATAATTTATATCATTTATTATTTTATTAAAATAAGATTTAAAATTAATTATTGGGTCATATCTATTTAGATATTATGGACATTGGAAACTTATAAGACATAGTAAAACTGTTATCTTAATCATTTATTAATTATTTTATTTAGATATGAACATCTTTAAATTTTAGTATAAGTTTGTATTTTTATAAGCAATGTTTGATTAGTTGGGTATATTAGAACTTAGTTGTTTAATGATTTATTATTGGTTTTATTCAATTGTAAGTGAAATTTATCTTAAGCATATATCATTGTTTTGGGACAGTGATATTTGATTTAAGAGCTTTATTTTAATCTATTTTAAGTAAGGTTTATATTTAGGGTATCTGAAGTAATGATCTTGTTTGTTTTCTATTTATTCTAACTCATGATGCTATAGTAAAGATATCATCATTGTTTTGATTTATTATAATTAATAGTTGGATATGGGGTTATATTAAGTACTGAATAATTATTTATTGATTGGTATTTATTTAGTTTAGCATTTTGGTTTTTATTCTGTTATGCACAATACTATAATTTACAGGTATTATAAAATGAGAATTATTTTTATCTGATTTACATTTTATTCAATTATAAATGATGTTCAACTTCAGGAATCATTTTCATTCTGTTACATGGGGTGACCAATGACTGAGCTATATTTTAATCAAGTTATATTAGAGTGATTGTTTTATTGCATATTTTCAATCTGTTACAAATGCTATTTAAGTGATTGAGGCTATAACAGAGGTAGCATATACACATATTTATTACAAATGCAGCCATAATTTTCAGGGCATAATTAAACAGGATCACTCTATTATGGTTTCATTATATCTGATTTGTTACAAATGCATCTCAAATATGTGGTGTTTTAAAAGAAGAGTATACCCTCATTTTTATCCTATTATAAATGGGGCTCTAACATTAAGGATCATAATAAGAGTTAGTTCATCTTTTTTTTTTTTTTTATGTCAGTAATAAAATGTGTAAAACCTGTAGGGCAACTTTTTATTCTGTTATAAAATACAGAATATTGTAAAACAAAATTCTTAGATCATTTTCACAATGTTGTCCATCATAGTATTTGTGTTGCTAATGTAGTTATTTTAAGCATTATAGAAGGAATTGTTAACATTATGTTAATACAATATAAATGTAAGATGTCTGTTCTCTTTGTTTAAATAAGTTTTTGTTTCTAAAGATTATAATAGTAATTAAATTCAGAATAATTTATGTAGCCACAAACTGTATTTAAATTGAACATGTTTTAATTTAAGCCTCAATTTAGTTATACTGAGTGTTTAACATTATTAATTAAAAAAACATTTGTTCATAGAGAAGGGATTTAATTATAAATAATAATATATCTTATCTTCAGAGAAGCAAGCTCACAAGCTGTGTCTTTAATTGGCATGTTGATTGAGAGTTACAATGATGATTGGATAGTGAACAATCTTTCCATAGGAAAGTGGTATCCACATCATCTATTAATTAACCTATAAGTGTACAAGTGTAAGATATGATATAATGCCAATAAAAACAGATAAAAATAATAAATATATTTTAGGATGCAAAAATGCTAAATAGATTATCCGAAATAACCATTGGAATACCAATCCAACTTATGAGTTTGAATTCGTTTCACCCTAAATCCCGATATATAAAACGGTGTTAAGTTTCATCTTTAAATTTAATCAAAATGTATATCATTGAGAAAATAAATGGAATGTCTCAAATACCATATAAGACTAGTATGATTTCTGATAATATAATTACAATGATATTTAAAGTTTGAATGACTTTGAGAAGTGAAGCCAATTATTTGAGTTGTGACTTAAGTTGGTAACTAAACCTTACAAAACATTCATTGTTGGCTTGACAGTCATTAACTGAAGTTTAATTTAATAAGAAAAGGTGTGAACGATTTAATGATTTACTCTTTTCTTTTTTAACTGCAGGTAATTGAAATTGTAGATTTGGAAATTATGAATTTGGAGAGAATGCTGTATTTGTTTATATAAATGTTTCTTGTTTTTTTTAAATATATAATATTAAAGAGTTTTAACTATTAAAAGTAGTCACTAATTCAATGTTTATAAAAAAAATTATTTTTGAAATGTTATAACTTTATTAGTATAAAAAAAATCTAATTATTGTTGTTTACAACATTCATAAAGAAAAAAAAATTCTTTAATACCCTTTTGATTTTTTAAATATATATATTTGCTTGGAAAATAAATAAATAGACTAAATATTAATTCCTAGTTTACAATATTTCTAATCGATGTCACTTTTGTAGGGGTGATTTTTAATGACTCCTAGCACTCTAAAAATGATTTGTTATAGCCGTGAAAATGTGAATTGTAATGCAGAATATCATGTTTTTCTTTCTTTCTAAATTACTTTTCTTTGTATAGTTCTATGTGAAGTTAATCAAAATTCAATATTTTTATTTATTAAGAAAGGTAAATTTATTCATGGCATAACTTTTGATTACATTGTTTGTGATGACATTTTCTCTGATTACATTTTCTCTCATTACATGAAATTATCCTATATATTGTCAGTGCAATCTCTGAACCATAGAATTGGAGATCCAAGATGTTTACTCATCATTCATAATAGTGCATTGAGACCAGGTATCTTGATGCAACCATTCAGGTGCTAATAAATCGAGACCAGGTATCTTGATGCAACCATTCAGGTGCTAATAATATGTCCCTGTCTCTGAGCTTGCCGACAAATTTTATTGTATACACTGCAAGGATCCTTGGTGATCTGTTTAAAGATGTACTTGCATCTCGTCGGCCATATGGCAAAGACCATGAAAGCTGATAATCTAATGACTGAGAATAAGCCAGTCCCAAAAGCCTTTTCAAACGAAAGTACATCCTTACTGTTGGGGCCTACATTGCTTGCTATCATAGACTGCAGTCGACCAAAGACAAGACAATCATAAAAAAGATGTTGCCTGGTCTCCTCACTGGTCCTGCACAAACCACATTGTGGATCCAGCCTACAATAGCCTCTTCTGAATACCAAAAAGTGAGGTTAAATTGTATTTCAACAAGAAGTCTACATACTTGGGTTCAAATGCCCAATACTTTGATTTTTTGATAATCTGCTTGCTGGTAAGTGGCAGTTGAGTTTGTATAATGTCATGGTTAGGATACATAGATTTAAAATTGTCCCAGTAGGTCTTTTTGGCTTCCAGTGCCTGCTAGGTGATGGGGAATAAGCTGGCTAAATAGCTTACTAACTCACCTATCCATTTGCTGTCAACTGGTAGTGGCATGTCTGTGAGTTCAATAGTTTTGATTCTGTCTGACCCATATATGTTAAAGCATAAAGCACTTAAAGCTCCCAAGGCCTTTTGAATGTAGAACACTTTAACTGCATGTAATCCCAGTCTATTCAACATTCCTCGGTTTCTGCATCTTGGCAAGACTGATGATTACATACTTGCCTTTCCATAGTAACCTGGAGCAGATGGAATTTAATGTTATTTTGAAATGACTGGGTAGGTTTCACTATTGGAAGATAATAGTTGATCCTAGGATATACTAGCATGTTGAGAAGTGCTACTTTCCCGGGAAGTGAGAGGGAGATTGTGGACAAAGACGTAACCATTTTTTTAGTCTTGTCCAGGAGAGAGAGAGCTAATTTCTCTTCTCATTGCTGTCTTGGACAAAGCTATGGGAAAACCCAGAAATTTCTGGGGCTCCAATGTGAAATCTGATGACACCCAAATGCCTGTACTTATCTTCCAAGTGGACGATTTGGAAGGGTTTACATGAAGATTATATTTACAGCAAACCTAACAATAATTTGTGCGGTATTTTTGGGATGGAAGACAATAACGTCTTTAACATATGAGATGGACTTCCTCCTTCAGTACAGGGACAAAGATCCTAGATAAGTCTTGTTCAATTTTTTTAAGTAGAGATTGACATAAGAAACAAAACACAGGGTGGTAAGGAGGAACCCCTGGTAAATAGAAAGATTAGATCTGAACCCAGGGGCAATGCAACCATCTAATGATGTGAACACAGATCTGTTTAGGACCAGATTACCAATGATCTTACTGCGGGTACTGCATACTGTCAGAGCAATTGGAGTAGCAGGGATGGAATGACTGACACCGATGTAAGATCCAGCTGCACAGCAATGCATATGGATTTCCTGTGCCTTCTTACATGCTCCACCAGAAGCAAGAAAGTGTCTCACCACCTCATTGGTGGAGGAATCCTTGTGGGCAAATTGGTACTCTGAGATATAGGAGAGTAGCTGCCCTTGGATCCTGTCCTTTACTATGGCTTCAATTGTCTTGATAAGTAGTGATGTCTTGGATATTGGATGAATATTAGTGAGGCTGGATGGATTGATGGGGTTTTTTCATGAAAGGTACAACTGCTGTTGGATATAAATTGGGAATGTGTTGGAAATCACCTGTCAAAACATCAATAAGTCTGGGGGTAATATGAGCAGTAACTTTACTCAGGTGGAGAAGGACAGATCTCAGAATAGCATGCAGTCCCAGGTGTGTAGACTCAGGGTAGGCCATCAGGCATTGTATGATATGTTACTCAATGATGCCATGATCCTCTGATTCACTGTTGCAGTTCCCGCTATCACCTATTTCAAACTTATAATTTTGGAGTTTGTTTTGAAAAAAATCATGAATATTGAAGAGCATATTTAGTCCTCCGTAGTTGTTGGCATCCACTTCCATCATAGAGAGGGGTTGGCCGTTTAGCCACACCAATTTCCCAACATGTATTCTTGGGTCCAGTTGAATTGAGAAGGTAGATAAATTTTTGCCCTCTCCATAGCAATTTATTATGCAAGCATTCTCTGCTTGTTGCGATATTGGCTTTTGATGTCAATTATCTCCCTGACACTAGTATTCTCGGATGACAGCTGACTAGCATCAACCAGCTCTTTGGGAAGCTTGTTTGACCACCTTGGTTCTTTTGGTAAAGGGGTTAATCAGAGCACTCAGTATTTATGTATTATTAGTTGGAATTTTTACTCTTATCCAAAATCTGACTATAGGTAAATAGTAAATATTGTCAGCTCAGATGAGTGACATATTTCTTATTCAACTATTTTAGTCTGGGGTGATTGTGATTGTGCTCTCGAAAAAATTATCATTTTCTTAGATTGCCCAATCTTTCAGGCAAAGGAAATAAATTTATAGTTGACTTCTTATAATTTAATGCAGTAAAATAGCAGACTAAGCTCTAATGGTTCAGAGACCCATTTTTAGCAGAAGAAACTAAAAGAAAATTCATTTTGGTTATTCAAGTAGAACTATGTCCTGCGTGATTTGACCCAAACTGTAGAATTACTTTTTAGAGTTCAAGAACCATGGATTGCACCCCAGCACTGTCATTTCTATGTTCAAATTTCTTATGAAGTCTATTAAATAAACCATTCGGTTATTTAATGAAACTTTTTTCAACTTGCCATTTTGAATCTTAAATATCATATGATCTTTCAAGGAACAGGTTCAATTATTAATAGTAAATAAATAAAAAAGGGGCAATAAATAAATAGTCTTATTATTTATTTAGTAATCACTAATTTTTTGCATAAGTTAGTTCATATGGATAACAAAGCAGTTTCTTCTTTTTATATCATACAGCTGAGTTCACTTTCAGTGTGAATACTATGTAAATTAAGTCATTTGAATATTCCATTTACTTGATAGTTGGATATTGTTTTCTTTGTTGTTTATTATATTTCTGTGGCTGGCAATAAAGCAGCAGCAACAAGAGCTATGATTACGGTGCTCACCACCAAAAGTGCACTCAACTATATGATATAAAGAGAAGAACCCATTTTGCTACCCTCATGCAAAGGAAAAATTAATAAATAAGTAGTTTAATGATTATTATTAAATGATTTATTATCAACTGCAATTATTGATCACTTACACAAATAATAACAGTATTTTTAGTGTGTTTAAGAGAAAAATCTTCATATGCTTAATTTATGACTGTATCATTTTAATTGCTTGCCATTGACTTTAGAATAGCAGTAAATGGTAAATGAATGTATGTAGCATTAAAACTAATCTAATTATAATGAAGAAATTGCACTTGTTGAATCTTTATTTAGATTATGCCAATATAATATTGCTTGTTTTTTTTTCAACTTACTATATAATAAATGAAAACTTTTTCTTTTTTCTCCTTTAATATTATCTATTACAGTATCATCTGGAAATTATTGATGGGATAGTGATAGATTATAGCAAGAGGAAATGTTCTTTATATTATATGTAAATGTAAATTGTGCTAAACTATCTGAAACATAATCTCACTGCAATTTAATAACACTATATTACTATAGTATTAAGGAAATGTGAACTTAGTAAAACAACTTATGTTATATAGTTAATTCTTATGCAAATTACAATAAAATTAATATTCTTTTAAATGTTTAAATAAAAATATCATCATGGGGGAAAGTGTTTGGATAGTCAAGTGACACTAAAATACCACAGTAATAAGTTAAGGCACAAACAGTTTCACTCAATTTGACTCACCTGAGCTTTTTCCATTTTCCTTTGCTATGAATCAATCCAGAAACTTTCAGCTTCTGAGACTGGGACTTTCTTGACACGACAGTTTATTATTACCTATAAAATAATTACTGTACTTATGTGTCCAACTTGATAAAGATGTAAATATATTTTTTCTAGAAAATTTATGAAAATCTATTTTGTAGGTTAGTTGCTTGGGGGGTTGAGCACAGCAGAACCATACATTTGACTGAACTAACATATATATTATATTTCTTTCATCTGAAAATTGATCCAGAAATTTTTAGCTTTCAAATCCACTGCTACTCTATACTGCACAGACCCAGTGTTCATAATAGATTGCCTTTTGTTCTAGACTTTTTAGAAGAGAAAATATATATATAATTTCCTTTTTATCTTTATTAATTTCTATAATCTTGGTTTTTATTTTGAGTGTGTATATATAAAAAATATTTCAAGAGTTTATTCTATTGAGACAAATTAATTATATAAAATGCAAAACAATTTCTTTATTTAGAAATTTTACAAAGTATATGTTGTTTTTTCTGTAAAGATCAAAAATACACTATGAATGTAAAAACAGTTTTCAAATAATCTACTTCAGAGCAAAGGTTCTCTGTGACCCTTTCATAGAGGAACAGTGGAGATGGAGATAGTATTTGCCAAGTGGTAAGACTTGGAGCTTTTTTCTATTCATTGTTTTCATCTCTAGCTCAGAATAGCTCAATATTAAGCATCACATGATCACATTTCCTATACTAGCACATTAATTGTTGATAAACAGAGCAAAACTCTCCATACAGTATTGCCACCTGTGCTAAACAGAGTAATCAATGGATGCCAGAAGGCTTGTGCATAAAATCCCTATCTAATGCCTATTCATCCAATATCCCCAGACTAGTTTCTGATGAAGGCCACAAGCCAGAAACTAGTCTGGGGATATTGGATGAGTAGGCATTAGATAGGGATTTTATGCACAAGCCTTCTGGCATCCATTGATTACTCTGTTTAGCACAGGTGACAATACTGTATGGAGAGTTTTGCTCTGTTTATCAACAATAGCTCAATATCTTTTTATCAACCAATATCTGGATTGCTATGGGCTGTTGGAAAAATATATAAATTTATTTTGTTCAGATTCCTACCCAATAACTTGAGAATTCACATTAATATACTATTATAAATATATATATATTTAATCTTAAATATCATGACACAAGCCAGAAACTAGTCTGGGGATATTGGATGAGTAGGCATTAGATAGGGATTTTATGCACAAGCCTTCTGGCATCCATTGATTACTCTGTTTAGCACAGGTGACAATACTGTATGGAGAGTTTTGCTCTGTTTATCAACAATAGCTCAATATCTTTTTATCAACCAATATCTGGATTGCTATGGGCTGTTGGAAAAATATATAAATTTATTTTGTTCAGATTCCTACCCAATAACTTGAGAATTCACATTAATATACTATTATAAATATATATATATTTAATCTTAAATATCATGAATATATAAGTATATAAATTAATATTAAATAAAATATATTTGCATAAAAAAAAAATTAAAGTAGATAAATTATGATTATACAAAAAGAAATATAAAGAGAAATAGAATTTAAAAAGGTAATACACAATTTTTTTATTTGTAGAATTTGCTCACCATTATTGTTCAATACATAAATTTAGACATTTTATCCAGATGATAAATCTGGGTAATCACATGGGGATTAATAGTATTATGCAAATTTTGGCATTTTAAATTTTTTCTGCACATATCTGTACAATTGTAAAATTCCATATATTGATCAGGATTATATGAATATCATTTGTGAATCTGATGAATAAAATGAATGGTATTTTTTCACACTCCTTTACAATCAACAAAGAGACTTTATGGCATTCCTTCTAGAATGAGCAAAAATAATATCGCATGTCTACCAATACACAAAGTTGTCTACTAGTTCAGCAGGTTTGACTTGAGTCTCGATGTAATTTATTAAGTTTTGCAGTACAGTTTCTGTTTCTCTTTGATTGTCTTGAATATAATTATTTTGATTCATTTTTGCTAATATACTGTATTTTATGGAAGTATGACTGTGAAAATATACATTAATATTATGATGCTGGATTTATGAGACATTAGTATATAAGTACTAATATATTTTAAAATAGAGTTCCAATAATTGAAAAAAGTCTATAATTTGTATTATAGGTTCAATTACCATAATTACATGCAATACTTTTTTTTAAAATATGCTATTGTTTACTTACAATCATTAATTGCTCATTCTAATGCAAATAATTAAATAAATCTAGAATAGATGCATGTTATATACAGTTCTCAGAATAATTTCATATAAAAATTATCAAATTTTTTTTTGGGTTTTCCATGTATAAATACAGGGTAGAGATCATTTACAAAAAAGAAATATCTTTATGTGGTTTGGCATGAGATTTTTATTACGTTATTATGGGTATGCATGGATTTAAAATTGCTTGGCAACATTTCAATAACATTTTTTTTTCAGAGTAGAAGTAATTGGATTCCAAAGGAGTGGTGCGAGGGTGGGTTTATATAGTGTTGATAGATTTTGTTATATTTTAAATTAACCAGAATTATGTCATGTCATGATTGTCATCAGTATATTATAAACAATATAAATTTATACTCTAATTTCTCCTTTGGAATTCAGATAGTACTGTGCTGAAGAAGTTAACTTTGAAATTATTGCAGTCTCAGCGAGCACTTTTGAATGTAAACACCATAGCGTAGCTGCAGTAGCAATCAGGACTCTTTTCATATAATTTCACCTGCTGCTTTCTATGAAGATTTTTCTGACCTTATACATGAGCAAAGCCAAATAAAAATTTGTCATATTGTTTGTCTTAAAATCTTTAATGATAGCATTTTACTTGTAGCCATGTGTTGGACTACTTTCATTATTTAGTTAAATTATTAGTTATTTTTAGAAAAATTCAAACTTTATATTTTTTCAGTACAATACTAATAACACATGGATTAATTGCCTTAGAACACAGAGTTTTGAGTGGTGTTTTTTGTCTTTCTTCTTCAGATAATGCTGACCTGAGCAAGTGACAATTTAATTGTTTAGATCAGTGTTTCCAAACTATGTTCCATGGAACACTGATATTCCATAGAAGGTCAATAAGTGTTTTGTGGAAATTATGAAATTCTGATAAATTAGCAGACTTGTATGACTTTTAATATTGTACTAAGTTGTGTTTTAAATATGTGAATTGTATTATAACTAAAATTTTGGAATAAATGTTTAGTTTGTTTTTTAACTTATACTTATTTACGTTATTTGTTATTAAAACTGAAAAATCCAAACCTATTTTTCTCTTACAAAAACCAAAGTATTCCATTAAAATTTTAGGATTTGTAAAGCATTTCACAATAGAATAAATTTGGGAAAGACTAGTTTAGAGCATCACCTTAAATTTAGTATTCATGTTCTAAAGATTGTCAATTCAATCCCCATGCCAAAGTTTCATTTGATTTATATCAGCAATACTTGAAGAAGAAAGGAGAAATATACTACTTGAAACATGTTTTTTTTACTAATTTATATGTTATTGAATGCATTTGGAAAAAGTATAAATAAAGATTGAATTTTTCTAAAATTAGTCCAACACATAACTACATATTTGTCACATATTACTTATTTTGTTTCTATATAATCATCATCTCAGTTTTTCTTTACTACTAATCTTAAATAGTAGCACAAATCATGATCTTGTCTCCTACAAATATAAGATGTCTCTTCAACAGATGTGAAGATTATATTCTAATTTCAGTTTTTAGTCAATATATTTGGGAGTTACTTTATTTTCTAATTAAAAATATCTATTGAAACAATCCTGACCATATCTAGGAATTTTGGTATTTGAAAAGAAAAACAGTTTTACTTTGGATGTGAAACTCTCAACTGTTTTTATGAATTTGGCACTGTTTTGTACTTTCTATATGTATGCATATTGTTTTATTTAAATCTACAATGTAGTCTTTAGTCCCTCCCAGTTGGGCCACTTCAGATTTATCAGACTTTCTATTTTATGTTCTGACAAATAAATTCTGCTAGTTAGTAGCCTCTGGTACAAGATTTATTCTACAGATGAGAATCTCATAATTATGAGTGATTGGTGAAGCTATAATATTTAAATATATTTGCATGTGTCAAAAATAATTAATCTTCTCTTATAGAAGTGTTGTCAAAATTATAACTGCTCAGTAATGACTATATTGTTTAGATCCATTAAATCTGCTATTGTTTTCTAATGTAATGTCTTTTTTATTTTCCACTTCTGGAGATAGATATTGCATCTGGGGTAGTTACATTTTTTTTAGAAGAATCTTTATAGAACCAGACCATTATTTCACAGATTGGCATCTGCTCTAATGAAGGTGTCATTCTTTATTAATTAAAAAAACTATTTAGGCTAATCTCATTTAATTAAATCCCCATATTACTTTTTATTGAGTTAATACAGACCATTAATGTGATGTTAGTCTTATATTTAAATTATTTAATAAAGGTGGTTCTAATGGAACTGATTAAGCCCTCTCTGAGATTACCTATAAAAATCCATTCCAAATGACTATTACTATTAATATTAGTTTAACTAATAATGTTTTTTTTTTTAAAAAAAAAAGAAGGCTACAACACTAATGAATTTGAAACATAATAATGATGGAATTAGTTTCAATCAGATCTGTGATTAATCACTAATGAAATAGTGAGAGTACAAATTACTTAGATAAAAAAGCCCTATGTAGATAAGTATGTTTTCTTTATTATAAACTACTAAATCTTGCCTGATGATTTGAACTCATCCTAAATTTTGTATCTCCATTATTTTCTTTGCCAAAGTTTTTAAAATTAATTAGTAGCATTTATTTTGATTTTGTAATACAGTATAATCATTGTTTTTGAATTTCACTGTAAAAAATTAGACATTCATGCATTTTTTATATTTCTATTCTGTTTTTGCTTTCTAATTGCTCTTATGTTTTTTCACTTTGAAAATATTTGTTATGTTTGTTAATTTTATTTTACTTTGTCTTTATCTTACATTAATTGTGTTTAGTGATATCTTTCTTCCAACTCCAGAAACCGAACTAGTAACATTAATGAATACTAAATCACTTAATTTTTATACATATTAACCATTGCTTTATGATGTGAATTCTCAGAATGGAAGAAAAATTCACTGATGTGTTTAGTTATATATATATATATATTCCTTGTGTGATTAGTAAAGTAGTAAAGCAGCTGGCTTGAGATCGGGAGGTTCCAGGGATCGATGCCGGCATTTCCAATTCTGGCACTCAAACGTCTTGTGAACTCCAGAGAAATAAAACCATTAGCCTTTTTTTAAAATTATATATTGATTTTTAGTTTTAATAAATTGCTTTTAAAAATGAGAAAATATAAATCATAACTTGTTTGTGCGTAAAATAATTCAATACTACTATACTGCTTGCCGGCTTTCACATGTTATTAAAAAAAACTAATCATCTATTATAATAGCACTTGGTTCTTTTTTTGTTGATGAGTTTTGTGCTTTTATTGGTATAATCTAATTATTTATATACTTGAAAATTATTTATTTATTTAATAATATTTAAATATAAGTATAATTTTTATACTGAGTTTAGATGTAATTATAGGGGATTTGGATTCAGACTTTCAAGCTCCTTTCAGCCATTCCCTATAATTACATCTAAACTCCAAGTATATAAATTATACTTGCATTCAAATATTACAGATTCTGCCTGTATTCTGCCCATCCCTCTTCTGTGTATTTAAATGGACAAAGTCCTATATTTGAGGGATCAGTGATTTAATGTCAACATGGGCATGATAATAATATTGGCATCAACAAAGGATTTGGGCACTCCATCATCAGATTTTCAATGGTATGGATGGCTGAAGAGATGGATGATGGAATAGATTGAAGCCTGATCATTACAGTTTGAAGATGTGCTATCTTAATATAAACTGAGCATTGATTATACATAGATGGGTGTGGGAGATGATATGGACCAACTGAGGAGTGCTGTTTTAGCATGAAATACATATATTGGAGATCATTTATCTTTTTCACATGTGTGTGGTCATGTGTAACAGTTGTATAAGATAGAATGGATGGCTGAATGGAGTTTGAAAGTCTGAGTTCAAATCCCCTACAATTACATTATAAAATATGATTTTACATTTACAAACCTAAGTGCCTTGATTTGATTAGAATTCTAATTCAGTCTTGCTAAATATATATGGCAAAAAATTAAGTTTTTATCTGTAAATGTTGCCTTGACAACATATTGTGGATTCTATGCTTATTAAGCTTTGACTGTTATCACATGGTCTATAAATATATATATAATGTTTTGAGATTAACTCATTGCAACTGTTTAAATATAATTAAATTGCCCTCCAGTGTCAACAAATAACAATACATTAGTAAAGATATAAGAGATATTTCTTTATTGTTTCCATCTTCATATTGGAAGATTGTTTACAATTCATTTGTTAGAAAGGATGAATTTTTACTCAGTCAAAAATTTATTTCTAAATATTTTAAAATCTGATCTACATTATATCAGACAAGCATGAAATTTCTTTCATTTTTAATCTTTGTCAATGATAATTTAAATAATATTATGCAATTATATTAGTATTTATATTGTCATTGGCAAGATTAAAAATCAAAGAAATGTTATGCTTGTCTGATATATATATATATATCACTTAGGTTTAAAAATATTTAGAAATAAATTTCTAATTGATTAAAAATTCATCTTCTAGCAAACACATTGTAGACAATCTTTCAAATATATGAAGGAGGAAGAAAGTAAAGATATATCTGTTTTACCTTGAAAAATCTATTATCATTTGCTAACATTATGAAAGCAATTTAATTATGTTTAAACAGTTGCAATGAGTTAATCTTAAAGCATTACTTAAAATATTTAATACTGTAAATAAACCATAAATGTTAACAGTTATCTATTCATTATAAATAGAATTCATTTACTAGTGATGAAATAGTGCTGATAATTTAATGGTTTATTTAAGCATTGGTTTGTAAGGATATCATTTACATATATATATAATGAAAACAACCACTAAATGAAAATGAATAACATTAAATAGATTGTCTAAAGAATATTGCTATTGTAATATATGGGACACACTCACTCTAGTCATATGATAATATGATAATAAGAAAATGGCAACTACCTTCAAATTGGTTTTCTTTTATATATTAAAAAGATTGCAAAAGTTGTGAAAATAAATCATTCGAATTATTTATATAAAAATCAATATGTTAATGAATAATTCACAATAAATAATTAAATTGGTTTATTGTTCAGGATAATCTTGTTAATATAGGAAAGAGAGCCAGTTTGAAGGTGATTGTCATATGACTCATTTATTAGAATAGCATTACTCTTTAGACGACCTATTTAATGTTATATCGGGTGTGTGGGCACGTGCTTTACACAAATTTACGTTATGAGTAGCATGTTTTTAATAATCATTTAATAGCTACATTCTTTTTTAGGTTAGAAATTATCATGTTTGTTTTAGGCTTAGTTATAGACTTTAAAAGTTAATGCAATTCATATGCATGTATAATAATTTTTGCAGAGATATATGTCATTCTCCATCTTTTAATTGTTTGCCTCACTGTGCTAATGCACTCTAGTCATATATTTTTGTACTTAGAATTTACATACACTCCTTACCTTTTAAACATACAGTTGTACAAATTGGAGGAAAATACAATAATAATTTCTAATATGCATTTTGACTCAACCATGTTTCATCACTTAGACCAAGTCATACATAGATCTCCAGGTATATTTGAACTTTATTAAATTTAAAGACTATATTTAAAATGGAAAGAAATGCAATTTCTAATCGAATAAAGAATAATTATTATGTTATTACTAAAAAAAAAAAAAAGGCACAGTTTGAGATATTTAGGGACTCTACATGAATTGTTTGCATATTTTTTTGTAATGTTTGTATCTTTATATTTAAATGTACAAGTATATATTAGTTTTTGTTTTATAAATATATATAGACTTGTAATTGTATTGTATTTACAAACTTAAATAAATATTTTATTATAAATTGTAGTTAATTTAAAATGAAATTAATTCTCAGGAGAATTTTTTTTTTCTCTCTCAAAAATCTAAGTTTAAAGTATGCATGTATTCATATAAAAAAAAATTAATAATGGAATAGTTTTATATAATTATAAATTTTATTTAGAAAAAAAAAGTAGAGTTGAGAGAGGGGAGGAGGGAGGTAGCATTGAAATGATATATGAAAAAGTATAAAAAATATATAATGGAATTGGAAAAGTAAAGTTTTAATTAAAATAAAAATTAAATGAATAATAAATAATATATACATTGTATGCATGTAAACAAATATGAAATATATCTACACTCACATTGCCTCATAAATACTTATATATGCACCTTTGTATATTGAGTGCATGGAAATCAGGCCTACAGGCAATTTATTATGTTCTTATTATATTTCATTGTTCTGGATTGATCTGTTACAATTTATAGTTATATATTGGACTATTTCCATCATCTAGATGAATGGGTTAAAATATTTTTAGAAAAATTCAAACTTTATTTTAACCTTTCCAAATATATTTAAGTGTTAGTAATAACATGCTTGTTAGCATAGAATACAACATTTCAAGTAACATTTTTATTTTTCATATGTTGCTGGACTGATCAGTGACAGACTAACGTGAGAGTTGAATTTGTGATCTTTAGGTTTGTAAATATTAAATTTAAAATGCTTTACCCAAAGAGCACCAACCAGAAGAAATTTTATAGAATTTTCTAGGAGAGGCCTTCTGATTTCTTCATCGGAAAAATAGATAAGTATAACGTATAAAATTTCTACTGATTATCAAAATAACTTAGTTGGTTAGAGCACTATGTTGGTATATTTCCATGCTAGACTGTCATTGGTTAGGGCAGCAATGCATGAAGAAGAAATATGTCACTCGAAATATTGACTATATTAACTATATATTACGACAACAGTTAAAATTTATTCGAAATGGTAAAACATATGAAGAATTTAACTATATGATGGAAATTGTCTAACATATAACTATGAATAAAATACCACTACCATAAATCTTCAAACAAACAATGTTTTATAAAGTAATCAATCCATCTAGTCACTCAATATTGGTCAGTAAATGGGTATTTAGCTGTTTTTAGAGGGCAAAATAATAGTTGAACACTACTAAAACTTTCACCAATTTTTGTAACACCTCTTTTTTATTGTTCCTCTGTTGGGAATGGGGATTGTTGAAAAAGCCTTTCTTCAACAGTGGGCTATTTAAGTGCTATTGCATTTTTAAATTAACAAAGGAAGAAAGAATCAGTATTGTTCTCAAGTATTGAAATGACACTGCCTTGCAATAGTCTATTATCAAAGAGATTTATACTAAGCATTTGGGCCTTTATTGATTATTTTGAAAAAAACAGAAAGAATTTATGATTTACAGTGTGGTGGCTGATCAAAAAAATATAAATAATGCAGAAAAGTATATAAATATATGTAAAATGAAGCAAATGATTTACTGTGTTTTATTAGATGCATTTTTTGATTCAATCATTCTCATTCATATAAACTTCATCTGATATAAAACTGGTATATTTTTTATGGAGACATTTTTTTAATAATCACTGAATATCAAGGGAAATAGGCTTTACTTAGAAGGATTCAAACATTATCAGATGATTTTTATAAAAAAGAATGGTAAATTAACCATTGTTCTCCTACCTTACAAAGGCAATGATTACTATAATAAAATAGAGAAAATACCAAAAGATATTCAGAGAATCATTACTTATCTTTCTAGGATAGAAAAAAACACTAATTTTCATTATTAATTTGAATAAGAAAACAAAATTCTTAGAAAGAAGAAAAAGAATTAGCATTTTATTCAAAATTATATGAATTCTCAAGAATGTAAAATTTTCCAGTCATAATTAAGTTTTGATATTACTCATTATTTATTATTGTATCAGTGAGGTATGAAGTCGTTGAAGTTTTGGGAGATATATTTAGCTCTTGGATTTCACTGCTCATTTAACTGAATTTTGTTTATTGTATACATTTTTGGTAATTATTGGTTAGGTATATTACCATCTAGTTTAGTTATAATTTCATTGCCTTTAGTCTCTGTTTGCATGAAATCTTGAAAATGACAATATTTAATTCAATAACTAAAACAAAAAAATCCCCAAATTATCCCCCCGCCCCCTCAAGATCTTTGAAGTTTATCACTGAAAATTCTGAGTCTGTAGACCAGTCAGTTTGTTAAAATTTATGATATCACTTTGGGATTGTGTTGTATATTTAATTGTGTTAAGGAATAACTGTAGTGTTAGTAAAGATTGGTTGATGTAGTTTGGTTGTAGTTCTTTACTGCCTAGTTAATTTGCATGTGTTTGGCAGAGAACTTAATATGGATACATGAATAAAAGTCTATTAAAACATTTGTTTTGCCCTTATGATAAAACTTCTGCTCTTGATGCTTTTTTCCTAACAAAATTTAATTCAGTTATTTTCTGTGGCTATTATTTTTTTTCTTATTTTTAAAGATAAAAATTTAATTTTTTCCCCCAATAGTAGTAATTTCCATTAGGAGTTTATTTAACTAAAAACATGCTTTAGCAATGCTTACAAACACAGTCTAAGATGTGCTTAATTTTTTTATAAAAGTGATCACTGATAGAGTTAATATTTTTTATAGAAGTACTATTTAAGATAATTTACATTAGTTCCAAAGATTGATGAAATGTTGCCATATCTCAAGGGTAAAGTTACACCCGGAATTATTACTGTTATATGAAATCTCATTCTGGGTTTGTTGCCAAGCATGCAGATAAGGAGAGATTGAATGTGCCAATTATTGATTCACAAACAAAATAAGACAGTAATTTCAGTGAAATCACTATAACCAGAGCTGGTGAAGATTTTTAAAAATTATTCAGTATTTGAGATTTGAGTAAATTAAATGATACTGAAAGAAACAAATACCAGAAGAGGAAAAAAATTATGGTTTTAACCACTGATCACAATAGTTTGAAAAATTACATCCAGTCTTACAACTTAAAATAGATTAAAGAGGTTTTCTAGATTTTTGAGTCATGAGGTAGGCATATTGGAACAAATCTAAACATCAATTTTCTATTTTTATAAGACTACTGCTGCATATTTAATAATGTATTCAATGGTGAAATATGTCAGGCAATTTCCCCCCAAAAAATTATATATAATTTATTTTTTCTGCAAAAATATTCATCATAACTTATATATAAACATAGACATGAATTTATGTCATAAGCATAAGACATTGGGAAAATTTCATTTAAGTTATGCATCATAATATTCTGGAAAATGGATGCCAAGATCATAAGACTAATCAGAATGTTCTTCAGCTTACTGAATGTGGTGACTGAACAGTTAATTGTAAGGGAACATTTTTATTGAATTGGATATGTGGGTGAATGAATAATAATGGTCTTCTAAAAAAATATGTATTATGATTAACTTGTCGTGATTTTTATTTTAGAGAGACTGTTTATATTATAAACCTTTTTTTTTGAAAAGGCATTATAAAGAAATATTATATCAATTTCTTTTATTGAAATGATTCAGCTGAGGTACAGTATAATGAATTTTTCAAGAAGAAAAGTTTGCTTCAAAAAATTATAAATAAAATATACAAGATATCAAATCAAATAACCTTCTTATAATATATATTCATGCATTAGCATATATAGTCGCTACAAAACTCACCTTTAATTTTTTGTTTTTATTTTTTTATGTGCATGTGTGCTTAAAACTGGGTTTTTTATTTAAACACCAATACATACATATTTACAAAGTATAGGAAGTAGAGGGATTTGAACTTAGGATTTTCAACCTACATTCAGTCTCCACTCCATCTCAAACAAGCAATACACATGACCACACACATACAAAAAAGATAAATAATCTCCAATATATGTATTTCATGCAAAACCATCAATCATCATATGGGCCGAATCATAATCTTCCACACTTATATACAGTCAGTGTTCAGCTTATATTAAGATAGCAATTCCTTAAATTTTAATGAATAGGTTTCAGTCTTTTCACCCTTTCAGTAATTCAGCCATCCATTTCATTGAAAAACCAATACTGGAGTACTCAAAGCCTTTGGTGGATTTGATATTGTAGTCATAACCGTATAGGCATTACATCAATATTTTTTTTAGCTTTCATTTTGTATGTTATGAAATAATGCTGTTTGTGCCATAATATCTTTTTAACATTTGATAAGTCAAAATTTCAGATAATATACAAATTTTGCATTTGTTAAACTTCTAACTTACTTAACTATTGGAACAATATTGTTTCATTTGATATATAATGAGAAAGTGAAGGTATCTAAAATCATGCTGTTGCTTGTCTTTGTCTTAGTTTTACATTGTCAAATATTTTAGGAACTTGATACTCCTTATTGGTAAGGAGTCATAGTAGTCCATTCTTTACCAAGCCATTTGCCACAAACAGTGAAACAAGACAGTATTCTGAAGGCTAGTCAGCTATTGGTTTTTGATGACTGTTTTTTTTATTTTTGACACTATAATATAGATTAAATAATTATACAAAGCAATTATTCATCACTATCTGGGTTGACTGTGGAATAGCTATCTGATAAAAAAACCTAAGCTTATTTAGATATTCTCAGCTAGCTGAAAAGTGTTCACATTCTGCCTGAATTTAATCTCAATATATGGACATAACAGATAAATTATCCCCAAATATGATAATACATCACAAGCTTTTTCCATTAATATACAGTATATCATGTTAAATTCTCTGCCAACAGGAAGCTTTTATACATAATTTCAGACTCATCTATGTGTTTTTATATTCTTTGCTCAGGTTTTGAAACACTCATCTACTTGAGATTTTTCAACTGCTGTTTCTTTCACCTTTAACCCTCTCGTAAGTCAGCATTTTCTGACATTTTTCTTTGTCTCACACATCAATGTAAAATCTATGATAAAATGATTATTACTTATCAGAAAATAATAAATTTGACTTAATTTGATAGATATTTTTGTTTACTACTGAAATAAATTTTAAATGTTCACATTTTGTTTCTGTAAATATTAAAAAAATGAGACCATAATCAAAACAAAGAGTTTGCACATCATCATTTTCTAGAAAGATTATTTTCAGTTTACAAAATCAATGAAATATTTTTTATTTCTTATTATTTTTAAAAATCCAAAAGAATATTTATTTATTTCTCTTATATCTAACAAATTATACTTTAAAAGTTTAAATTTTTTGAATATTTATTGCAAAATTGCAATATTTTCATACTCATAATTATAAGTAGATTGCTTACATAGAAGCTAATCTTGTAAATTTCTTCAGGCCATGTTTACATTCACTGCTAATATAATGTTATATTTTTGAAAATAAAGTATTTCAAGTCAAAATAAGTTATTAATAATTTATATTTCTTGATATCTAATAAATATAGTGTAAATTATTGTAAAAAAATTTATCTAAAGCCATAATAAATTCGCAAATAAACACGTTTTTGGTCATTGGAACTATTTTCTTTAAACAATGTTGTAAAACGCCAAAAGTTTTACAGCCTTGGCAACAGACAATGGCTGAACATGTCAGGGTGGGGCTTATGTCTATTGTAAGAGCAGGAATTTTGAATTTCCTGCCTTCTACCATAATTTTTTAGCAAAATTTTTATATAATAAAATATACCATTTTACATGCATTTTAATGTATGATATTTACAGAAAAATTCACCAGGGGGCGAATTGCCCAAAAGGTGAGATTCTTTCATCCCAAAGTATAATTGGGTTAATAGTTTCAATATCTTCCATTGTATATTTTAATTATGTTTTTCTTCTAACAATCTGTCTAATTTTTATACTAATCATCTTTTATTTTTTATTTACTATTTTCAAAAACTTGCATACCCACTAAATTTATCTTTTTCAAAATCTTCAATCACATTTCTGTGTTATTTTTTTCATTAAAGAACAGAATAAGCCTACTCAAACAATCAGGCTTAAGAATGATATATGGATTGAAACTGCAATGGAGATGCAATTATTTTATGATTATGACCTTTTTATATATTGAAATATAGATAGGGAAGATTCATATTTGCAATCAATTATGATATCAGTATATATATATATTAAAAATGTATATATAGATTTTGATAGAAAGGAATATAAGAAAGTAGAGATATTTATTTGTGATTATGCATAAAGTTTGAATTTTTATTAGTAAAGGAAGATGGATATTTTTATTAATTTGATGTATATATTTTCTTTTATAAGATTGATTATTTAATATATATATATGTCTTTTTTTAATAGAAAATGTTGCAAATTTTTTTTTTTTATTTTTATCTTCGACTGATTTTGCTGTATATAAATTTCTTTATTATTATTATTTTTCTGTTACCTCTCACTTTTGTGGTATACATTTGTAGATTTGGCAATGATAATGATATACAGAGTAAATAAACAGAGTATCTGAAAATCACTTTGGGTAATGCTAATGATTGTAATATATAAAATTGTATAAAAATGTAATTTGTTTGTTAATAAGGATTTACGATGTGTACATATGTATTTATGTATTGTATATATGCTCAATTGTTTATATTTATTTTAGATATCTATAAGAATTAGTCATTTAGTTATCTATTTTTGAAACAATTGTAGAATATTAAAAGAAAAAGAAAGTTTTGAAAATATTGATAGTTATATTAAAAATAGATTTTGATTCTTTATTGTCTCATGAAAGTGTAAACTAGGGTGCCGCGGTAATCGATGATGCAACAAATAAAGAAAAGACTGTGCTTGTAATTTTTTTATTATTATTGACAATTATTTGAACTAAAAAGGAATAACAAAATTTGTCATTGTTAGATTTTTGTTCTTCTGCCTAAATTTTATTAATGGAACTTTATCTGGATTAAGTAATATTAAAGAATGGTTGGCTAAAGAAGACGTGCTAGCTGAGGAACTTGATTCCTCTTGCTTATTTCTCTTAACTTATTACCTTCTGAAGGAGGAAGAAAATTATCAGCAAGCATGCATCTAAAGCAAAAAGAAATTATTTTAAAAACAAATTACTATAACTATCCTGAAGATTAAGATGAGAATTCATATGGTAAAAAAAATATCTGAAATATTTTTGCTAACATCTGTTAGTTGATCATAATTTAACAAGCAGAAAGGAAACTTTAAGGAATGTTAATTTTCATTATTCATAAAATTTGAGCATTTGTCAACTAAAGATAAGTTGCCATGTTAATCTGAGTCAGGTAAGATTAAACCTAGATGCTTCAAATAATTGTTCATTAAAAAAAGGAAAGATATAGAAGAAAGATATTAAAAGGTTAATTAATCTGACTATTTTTTTTAGGCAAAAAAGAATAAAGTGTACATGTTTTTTTCTTCTTTTTCTTAATTTATCATGATAAATCAACAATTCATCAGGTATTGTTTTTTTGTTGTTGTTGTTTTGTTTTAATATATATATATATGCATGCACATAGTTCATAGATAGTATCCTTTACAAGAATTTTATTCGAATTTGTTTTCATGAAAACCATTTATATATACATAAATGTATTGATATTATTATCATTAGTGAAATTTATTTATTTTCTTTTGACAAATAATTTGTAGCTATAATCAAGATATGTTTCGAGAAGTATTTTATTATGTTAATATTTTATATATTATATGCAAGTATTTATATCCATAAACAAAAAGATTTGTCTTTATCATTTATGGGAGTTTATTATATGAAGATATTTATTTAAGTTATTATAATTTAATGACAAATCACTCATTAGATTCTGAAGAATAGATCATGATATAGAGGAGTATATTAATTGTTTTGTCCAAACTTGAGGATCACCTGTAGCATAATAGAATCAGTGAAAGAAGTCTGCATTTGGCACTTCAAAAGACAGAAATGTAATTTAGGAAATAGTTTGAGGAGAAAGTTAGTAAGACAGAAATGTAATTTAGGAAATAGTTTGAGGAGAAAGTTAGTATGATCCTGCCAAAAATAATGTATATTTGATTTTGAACCATCTGATATTGTCAAATGATATTATTATTATCATCATCATCATCATCATTTTTTCTTATAAATTTGTTTCTCATTCTTTGAGTCATTCTATTTTAGCCAATATAGATTTCATTGTAATAGCATTTGTACTTGTGATAATATTGTTTTTGTTGATAATTATTGTTATTTAGGAATTTTTATTGATTCTAAGTTATTTTGATCAAATCATATTTGTTTTTGTTTAAGGTTACGTAAGATTAATTATTTATTTTATTATTTAGTTAAATTTTGCCTAGATCCATTTTGTTAACTATTTATGAGCCTTGCTATCAAAGCATATTGTCTTATAATATTTCTATTTGGGATGGTTGCACTGCTTACACTTTGTTGTCTTTTACAAAATTACACTTTGGGTATTATTTTTGGAAAGTCTAAATCAACTTCGGTTCAGAATATCTATGATAATGGCTGTGTTTTATCTGTTGTTAATTTTTATAAAGACAGGGTAATTATTGATATATTGTGTTACCATTCTCTTTTATATGCAAGAATTTTTAAAATAAATACTCAGTTAACTAAAAACTTTCAATTGACAGTGTTTGCTAATTCAATTACAATTGTATTAAGTTGTATAATTCTTTTGTCTCTACTTATTAATTAGATATTGACCACATATCATTTGCTATGTTTAAAAAATATTGTGATATTGGTTATATTCTATCTAATTATTTTCATTAATATTTTGTAATTTATTATGTTGTTTATATTGTGACATTGTTATCAAATAATAACAATAATAATAATAATAATAATAATAATAATAATAATAATAATAATAATAATAATTATTATTATTATTATTATTATTATTATTATTATGATGATGATGATGATGATGATGATATATGAATATATGTGACTCCTCTCATAAGTATTTCCTTGTTTGGAGTTATATTAATTTTGTATTGTTTATATATTATTGTAATAAATAAATAAAATTCATATTATTATTACTATTGCTGCTATTATCACTGCTATTACTGCTGCTGATACTGCTATTTCTCCTTCTGCTACTACTGCTGTTGTTGCTACTACTTATTCTTAAAATGTAATTGGTCTTCATTCAGATACAAATGCAGCTTCATAAACAAACATGAATGTTATAGCAATCAAGTGAAAAAAACCTATAAAATAAAAATAGATAGTATGCTTTATTAATTTATTGTTGTACGATTATGATTTGCCAAACAAATCTTTGAGATATAATAAAGATTATATCATTATCATCCTATGTTCATTTTACTGAGGAAGCCAGTAGCAGAAACCGGTCTGGGGTTAGGGATATTCTGCAAAGCTTGTTAAGAGCTTATTTGTGAGTTCTTTATATAACATATGTTCCATTTTACCATTTCAATTTGGTGCAATTTTAATACAAATTGATTAAGTTTAATGTTGCCCACTCTGTACCATTACAATTGATACTTTGAATGTAGCATAATTCTATAAATTCAAAGGGTGACATTCTTCTGCCAATAAAAATGTCTTGTACGGATGGAGTATTTTAATTATCTTTTGAATATAGTACTTTCTCTCATATTCATATATGTGAAATGTCGTTTAGTAAAATATTTGGTAAATTAAGTTAAAAGTTGTGTAAAACTTGAGTTCATTAATTTCATATATGTATCTTACTGCATGAGTGCATCATGAATCACATTTTATTCAATCACTTCTCATTTTGCATGTACATTCAGTCATGAAGTTGTTCTCTTTGAATTTTTTTACTGTATTTTTTATTATTTTTTTTTGTAACTGCATTATTCTTTACGTTAATCATTTTTATCTATGTCTTAATGTGTAACATTTTAAGAATTAAATATTATTGTGCGTGTGTGTGTGTATATATATATATATAAGTTTTGCTCTTATCCATGGTTTTAAATATCCATAGATCTTTCGGTAGCATAAGCAATGAATATGGAAAAGACTACTGCAATAATACATGAATTCAAATTGTTTTTAATGATCTATTCTATCAATTCATATCTAGCTTAATAAACTGAAACAGCTCCTTATAATTCTAAAAATAGAAATGTTGCTGGTCTTAATGAAATGCCTCAAGAAAGTTTAAAATATGCCTATGATATGTTAGCTTTAGAATTATTAGAATTTTTAAAAAAAATATTTGGATCCATGGAGTTGTGCCACTTGATTTTAAGAATGTTTTTATTGTTCCAATTTATAAAAATTGATATAACTACATTAATTGTTATAAAATATCATTATTAGCAATTAAAGCAAAAATATTTTTAAGTATTTAATTCAAAATGTTACTTCCATCATGGGTGAACATTTAGTTATTGGAGATTTATTGTGGTTTTAGAGATTCAAGAAGAGCTAGCCTTACAAATGGTTTTTGCTGGAAAGCAAATGCTAGAAAGATGTTATTTGTATATTGTTTTTATTGATTGTTTCAGTTAATTGTAAAGGTTTGTTTTGCAAATAGCTAATTGTATCCAGAAACTATGGTAATATGAGAGAAAGTATAATTACTGAAAATGAATATTGGTGTTTGAAATTAGTATTAATTTTGTTTGTTTTTCATTTTAAAATCAGTGGACTTTCAAATAAGATGTAAGTTATTGCAAAGATTTTTATTTGTGCTAATTAAAATTTTAAAAAAAACTTTCATTCTTTTGATTTACAGAATGTTGATAATTATGTTATTTTTGCACCCAATGGCAATGATTGTTAACAGAAAATTCTCCATATTTTAAATATATCCTATTAAGTCTTAAAAAATTAAGGTGCTGTATAAACCATTAATGGTTAAAAAAAAATCTAAAACTTTTTTTTTCGATATGTCATAGCATCGGCCGGGAGACGAACCCGCAACAACCGTCTGCAACCAACTGCTTGCTTGCAAGGCGGCTGCGCTGACCTCTCGGCTAACAACTTTTGGCTTGACTGGTTATCTTTTTGACAAGATAAATCAGTTTAAATGATATGTTTTTTAGTTTGGATTTTGAACGAAAAACGGGCTCCAATGTGCTGTCAAGATATAAAGTATGGTACACTATATCATAGTGATATAATTATTTCAGCTAAATTAAATATATAGTTGGTTATTATTCTGCCATATTTATTGTATAGTCATAAAATTTACCCTTTGAGTCATTTCGCCTTTTTCTGGAGTTAGAAAAATTATACTTGTTTTTGAGGGTGTGAACGATTTATAGCCAACAACAACTAGCATTAAGACTTGAGCACAAATTACATATTTTCTCATGAATAAAAAAAAAAATGGTAATAGTATAGTAAATTTAATGAAAGAAATTTAATAATATATTGTGCCCTTTTGTATGGGTCACCATTTAAGTTTTGTGCTAATTTAGTAGAAAATTTTAAATTTAAGAAGTATTTTAAAAGTGTGATGTTGACTTTGCTTGTGGTAATATTACCATAAGTTTAATTAAAGCAATCTATGAGTATTTGATATGTGAATTGTGTTGGTATTGGGAAGATATTTAAAATGATGATGATTATGATGTAATACTGCATTAATAAATTTAATAACAAATGTTTAAAGCTAAAGTATTTAAAAGACAAGTTAAAATTAGACCAAGATATTTATTTAATTTAAAATATATGTTAAAAGTGAATAGAAATATTTTAAATTATAAGTACTTAAATTGAGATTAATATTTGATTTTAATCATATTAAATAATTATTTTAAAATCTGATATAATATCTTATTTATTTTAAAAATATTTATTTTAAAAAATGCAATTGTTAGTTTATTTTTAGACTATGAAGCGTTTCTTGTGTTATAAAGAACAGATGTTAGTTAAATTTACACACACATGCGTGGAAGTTGTCTAATAAAGTTGCATAACTATTTTACAAAATCATGTTATAAAATTTATAAATAATACGTGAGTTATCACGAGATAAAAATAAAGATATTAATGTAAAATATTAAATCTGATTTTTAAAAATATTACTTTAAAAATATAACGTATTTAAAAAGATTTAGTTTATTTTAAATGATCTTATAAAAGTTAAGATTTAAATCAAGTGAGAAAGAATATTTCAAAAGAATGTTTAATAGATTTAAATAAACGATAAATATTGTTTTAAAAGAATTTGATAAAATATTAAATATTAAATAAGTCATTATTTTATTTTTAATAGTGTGTTGATAAATATGTAAATAAGCAAAGTTTGATTGTTTAAACGTACCAATCAGATGAGGAGTCTCTTCCACTATAAAAGCTGGATTCAATTGTTGAGGGGGGCTCTCTGTAATTAAATTTCTAAGTTAAACGTGCTATTGAGAAAATAGCCAAGTAAATTTATAAACGCTCTTAAAATCAATTTTAAAATCATAAGAGTGTTATTGTATATAATTTTATAAAAGTTTAAATAATGAATATGCAGTAGATATTTTAATATTCCCTATTAGTCTTCTCAATATCGAAACTCAATTTACGTACAAATAATCATGGAAACCTCACATATCGGAGAAATATATCAGAAACTTTATGCTAGAGAAATAACAGACGCTGGATTAGTACATAAAACTACGAGATGGAGAAAAGTAGTATTTTGGACTATAAATAGTTTTAAAAGTTTAAATTACTATTGTCTATTATAAATAGATATTTAAAAGGAATATGAATACTTCTATAGAAAGAAAGTATTTTTTTTTGCAGATTTTAAAAAAAGCAAAATGTATATCTTAAGTAAAGATATAAGAAGTAATAATTTTAATAAATACTTGCCTTGTTAAGTCTTTATGCTTAAAAGACTAAATATTGACAATTTGAAAAGGCAAATAGATTATAAAGATGATTATTTAAAATCGTAATATAATAAGAGTATTATATTGTAGTAATCTAAAACGCTGGACGTTATAGATGGAGAAAGTAATTCTTACCTGAATATATTATTTATAAATGCGCAAGTAATACGTGGACGTCCAGGCCAAACCAAATCAGGCCAAGTTAAGTTAATGGAAGTAATTAAATGAGAATAATTCAACAATTATAAATTAATTTAGAAATGATAATTTTTGAATAATATTCTATGAAGAACTGGATCCAGACAGAACTTATAAACTATTTTTTTTAATTTTATTTTGTTTTCTTGTGGGAACTTATTATTTTTAAAAAAAGAACGTTATCATTTTTTTATATAAACTTTCAAGAAACACGTGATACAACGGAACAGGAAATAGTGTTCTATTGACTTTATACGTAGGATATTTGTTAGAACTTTTATGGTAGAACAAAAGTCATCGCTGGAATCCGTAATATAAATTTTTATTTTATTTATTTAACATAAAATTTAAAATATTATTAAACTATTAAAAAGTAGGTTAGGTACATTTATTAAATAGTAACTTAAAAATAATATAATAATTAATTACATAAATTTATTTTTATAATTAATATAACACGGAATATTTTAGTGAATGTTATGAGTATGAATGTGTATTATTTTTGTTTTCTGAAGCTGCAAATTCCGAAGACTACTGGATAGCAGAATGGACATTATTATTATTGTGGTAAAAACATTGTATAATAATTTTGATGAATTTAATATGTTTTCTTTAGATCAACTAAATATTATGTTTTGTGGGATGAATGTATAGATATTTTATGAAAACACATACATTATATTGGCAACGAACTTTATTAAAATATGCATAAGTTTTAATTTATAATATAAACATGATACAACATTACGTAAGAAGCTTAGAAATAATTATATGATTCTTTTATAAATAATTTTGATATTTTATTTATGTTTAGTATTAGAATGATTTTTTATTATTTATCTAAGTAATTATTTTTATTTTTGCAAGTCAGAAAAGGATTTTAAAAGTCTATATTTTTTTTATATTTTATTTTATTGGATAAGTTAAGTTACGTTTAGGTAGAAGCTTATATTTAGATTGAAAGTTTACTAAGTATAAACGATGTAGTATAGGTAATTTGGATAATGAATATTTTATTTAAAGTTGATGTTTGTTTTCCGGAAATTTTAGATAAAGTTTAGAATATGTTTTATAGATAGAAATTTATTAGAAAGGATTAAAATAACACATAAAGTAAAGTAATGATTTTTTTTACATAGAAAAGAATCATAGAATTTATCTAAGGTAATGCTTTATGAATTTGAAATTGATAAATGATTTAAATAATAGTATTTGAACAGTACAGATATGTAATGCATATTTGATAAAACATATAACAGGAATTACATTAAGTAGAATATAATTATAGTCAATTATTTGTTATACACTATAAAGATATATTAATTTATATAAAGCTATTAAGCAATGCTAATAATAAAGTGAATACATGATAATACATTATAAATGGTAATACTTAATTAATGTAGCTATTTAATAAGTAGAGCTACATTATGTACACATGCTACATAAATAGTCTTGACATATATTGTTATTTGTAGTAATTAAAGTACATTACTATTTATTTTAAAAATCTAAGTTTTGGAAAAACACACTGTAATATTATTAATATAGCATTTGAAGGAATGTAAAATTGCTTATTAGGTACATGAGTTAATAACAGTGTAAGCCTCTTATATTTGTATTTCTTATTTTTTTATTTTATTTGTTGTCATAAATTCTAAACTGTAAATAGTGTAAATAAATTTTATTTGAAGTTATTGTAAATAAATTTGTTAATTTGTTTTAAAAGTGTGTCGAGTTTCATTATTTTTCACCACAGCATTTTGACATCAGATGATTTGAAATAAACATAATATTTGCACAAAATGAATTTGTTATTATTATTTAGAATTGAATACCATATTTGCTTAACATTATTTTATAAGAATTGATTGACATGAACATAAAATATTGCAATGGTCATAAGATGATTATAATGCACATTATAAGAATACAATATTGTTTATTGCCACAGATTATTAAGTATAAGATTTTGATCTGTTTTTTAAAATGAAGATACCATATGAAATAAAAGATATACATATGATTGTTTATTCATTTAATGATTGATTATATAATATAAATAGATGAGATTAAATTACACTTTAAGATTAGTATTATTTATTATTATTATTAAAATAAGTTAGGTGTATTTAAGTTTGATATAAAATCCCACATCATACTTATTTACATAAGTTATTATTATTTTAAAACAGCTTAGAAGAACCTGAGATTATTTAATTATATTTTAAGTTAAAAGTTAGGAATTATTTTAGTATTATTAAAGATAATTTATTTCATTTTAAAAGTCATAAGAATGCTATAGATGTAGTGGTAAGATGATAAGGTAGTGGTAGTATTCTTATGCCATTGAGACAGTATCTTGGAGATATTGACTCAGTGTAAATCTGCTTATTACTTTGTAACTTTACTTCACAGTCTCATAATTTTAATATATAATTATTTAATTAAGATATGATAATATAAAAGTATATTAAAGATAGATATGCAAATTTTAATGAAGCATAATAATGTAACTGAGCTAGTTGTATTTTAAACTATTTTATATATCAAGAAGTAAGGGTACAATATATAAGGACTTTAAGAATAAGCTATATATTCAATATTTTAAAGTCGTTTGGGAAGTAAGATGTAGAGATGATAGAATTTAATTATTAAAAAAAAACCTTGCTCTACCATTCAAACATTGTATTGAAAAATAATTGTTATTCCATTGTGAACCATCAGGGAATTAGTTTGCGAAAAGAGACAAGTGGAGAGAGAAAGAAGAAAAAAGAAGAAACAAATTTTAAGATTATTTAATGTTTCTTTTTATATATTATGATTTATTTTAAGAACTAAACTAAGCATTTAAAACATTTTGTAGTACTTTGGAGTAAATCAATTGATTCCCCGAGGTATCCTCGTTTTTTAGAAGAAAAAAAAGTTTTATTTTAGAACTGTTTTTTTCTTCTTAATTAAGTTTCGTTTTTTTTTTTTTTATTTACGTATTAAATTAAAAAAATTAAATTACTGTATTTGCATCTTTTTTAAAAAAAATGAATGTGTATATAAATTTAGTACAAGATATATTTATGTGTGGTTGCGGAAAGGGGTTTATTGCTAACTGAAATATTTTTTGATTTCTCTTTGAGGTCTTAAAGGAATCAAGCGAGACAAATTCTTAATATTTACTCTATATATTATTGTCGATAAACTATTATTTCTACATGATTATTCATGTAATAAGGGAGCATGAATGGGCTGCTCGTCAATATGCATTAGCCAGCATGAAGAGTTTGCTGGGTTATAAGATCAATATATACCATGGTTTTTCATTTCATTTGCCTAATATTTTGGTACTTGTGAGTTTTCTTGAAGATTGGATGAATATGTGTGTGAATAATTTTTTTTTTCTTATAGATATTTCCAATTATTCTGGATAAAATTAAAGTATGACCTTTGTTTCAAAGAGGCTATAAAATCACTAGACAGGATAACAGTCAGTGGCCAAAGGTGGAGGATGCTTAAGCATCTTGTAATTGTGGACCTAAGCTGTCATTTGATAATCTTTTATTTAGGTATCTAAAATTGCAGATGACTTTTAAAAGTAGGAGGATTGCATGAATTGGAAGAAACCATCTAATATTAAATGGGGCATTGTTGGGTTTTGTAAAGTTAGAAAAAAAAAGGCAATTGATTTAAAAATGGCAGTACTTTACTACAAAGACAAGTATTGGAGGCATGAGTGGAATGAGATTCCTTATAAATAAAAGTGAAAAAATAACTTTGTAGAGATTGATGGCATGTCATACAAAGGGTAATAAATACATATAATTCAAGTTTATGCCTCAACAAATGCAAATACTTTTGATAAGAATATTTTGCATAGCAATCTCTTTTTGTTACCTTCATATATTAAACCATTACAATTTATTTTGAAAGTGTGAACCTTATTGCACATGTAAGTTTGAAATCTTCATATAATATTTAAATACAAGTATAGTATATATACTTAAGCTAGATGTAATTAGATAAGATTTGAACCCAGATTGCAATCATCCACTCCTTCCTATACAATTAATACATATGACCACATATGAAAAACATAAATGATCTCCAGTATACATATTTTGTGTGATTATATATGTATGTGTGGGAGATGATCAATTGATGAGTGCTGGTTCAGCATGAAATACGTTTATTGGAGATCATTTTATTTTTCACATGTATGTGGTCATGTGTGGAGTGGATACCTGAAGGGAGCTTGAAAGTCTGAGTTCAAATCCCCTCTAATTAAATCTTGTAGAGTATTTAGATTTTCAAAAATAACAATAGTGTTTTCTTTCTTCTAAATAGATTGATGTGCTTTATTTTTATTTTTTAACACTTACTAATCTTTATATAAGTTATTGCTCGATTGTTTTATGAATTGTTTACCATAAAGAAATTAATTGATATCGTGTGAAAACTATTTTTATTTGTGCTAATCTGTTATAAAATTAATCTTTAAAAATAGCTTCTAACTCAATTGTTTAAATATTCCCAATGAATGCTAATAAAAGCTCATAAATGAAGTAGTTCACTTAAAATTTCTGTCGGTGTTGTCGCAGTTAAACAAAAAAACAGCCCTTGGAAGAGCCAATTTTTTTGTGAGGGGAAAACGAGACAGTACTATATATAGATATGCATATGCAATAGCGATTCATAATTTAAAAAATTATTTTAATGTGTTATATTATTTGATAAAGTTTGAGAAAATTGAAGGAAGGATTGAAAAAAAAAGCAATTATGCAAATGCTCAAAGATTGAATTTGAATAAAGCAAATATTCAAAATTCTCAATTACACACAGTGATCAGATGGGAGAGAGAGCCTTTTCTTTTGTTAATGATGAAATAGTTGAATATGAAACAATATATATTTTAATAAATGTAGGAATATATTTAGGACTCAGGTGTATTTTTTTGATTCTTAAGAGATATGGTAAAGGGTTTTAAAATAAGTCTCTCTAGTATGCTTGCTATTTCAGAATTTGTTTCACTATTATTCCATATTTCTACAAGTCCATAATGATAAAAAATATATAAGGATTGCTTTTTTTTGAGTTTATTTAATGAAACAACACAGTAATGATGTTCTGATTATTCAAAGTGCTTTGAAGTAAAAATATTAAAACTAAAAAATTTGGTTTAGTTGAATGAAAAAAGATGTTTGATAAGCATTGTTTGAAAAACTAAATATTATTTGAAGGAGCAAAGAGTTTACTGGGTAAAGTAAATAAATAGAGGGATTTGAACTCAGGATTTTTCAGTACTCATCAGTTAGGAATACATCTATTTACATATATAGAAAGCATTCCGTATAACCAAAATGATATACTACCTTAGATAAATTAAGTTGAAAGATTATCATATGGCTAAATGGTACAGTGATGTTAATACACTCTAGTGGCAGGTTGAGAATTTAACAGTTGCATTCAGTCTAAACTTAGTATTTTTTTAAATTCTGCTTAGACTCATTCCCAGAACTTTCAGTCCAGCTCTCATTTTTGTGAATAGTTCAATTTAACTGCTAGAAAAAGAACATATATAAATTGTCCGGGGGGGGGGGGGGAGCAGCATTTGGTAGTTTGAATGCAAAGCCAATAATGTAGTATTCTTGGCTCTATAGCTCTTCTGGACTAATGAATGATTTTGCCAAATTAAGTGAGCATTGATTTAATAATTCAAAAGTAAATCTCCAAAAACTTCTGATTATAAATCTGATGCTTTTAGACACTTTTATTCTATTGAAAACGTAAATAAACATTAAATAACCATTACTTGTAATATCTATAGTTTGAATATATATTTACAATTATATTCATATATTAAATATACCTACTTAGATAATATAAAATCATTTAAATCATATGCTTAATTTTATATCAATATAAATCTTAAGAATTACAATATTGATTGTTTTTATTGGAATGATATGGCTGAGAAAGGAGTACATTGAAGAGCTACCATTAGGCAAAATCTTAAGTTATTCACAAGAAAGATTTGTCATAGAAGTTAAAAGACCACACCACAAGATAGACTATAATGTTTTCATATAGATTCATTTATGCTTCATGGATATATTTTGTTTTCAAATCTCACTCTATATTTTGTTTTTCTATCTTTTAGAATGTCTGGAGTTTTTACAAGCTATTAATAATATTGGTGATGATTATTTTCCTAGCTTTGTTAAATATTAAATAATAATATTTAACTATTAATTTTAATTTCTTATTAAACATTTTATATTATGAAAATCCACTCAGTTTATGTAATGATCTTTACCCGCCCCTTTCCCTTCCATTTTTTTCCAAAAAGTAGTAAAATTTTACCAATTAGATTTAATCCTTTTTTTAAAAAATCAACTACACTTATCTTTCTTTAAAAAACAAACAGCTTAACATTAATCTTTCCTCCTAGCATTCTGTATAGAGTATATATTTTTCATTTTTTGACATCAGTTATACACACTTCTGTTACTTTTTGTCAAATTTATCATGATTTGCATGATTATTTCTTGTAATCTGTAGTTATACTTTTAGTCACTAGATGGAACTTCTAATTTTAGTAAAAAACATTTAAAATCAGGTTTTTTTTAAATATTTTTTTTTATAATCAATAAGTATCTTTTTTATTTGTAGAATAGGATTTAGTATGTAATAATTTTTTTTAAATTAAATAATATTCAAATTTTATATTAAGGTGTTTTTTTTTTTTTGCTTCTAATTTTTAAAAACTTAAAATTCAAAATGGAAAGTATCCAAAAGTATGTTAATTTTGGTTTTAGTCAATCAATATTAAGAAAATTGATATTTAAATTGATTTAAAAATAGTAATTTTTATGTCAGAAGATATTACATTATGTAAATATATGATAAAAATTAAATTTTGTAAAATAAATATTTTAAAGTATTACATTGAATCTAAAATAGAAACACTAAAAAATAACACAGAAGAAAAACAACTTACATTTCATAAATCTCCTGCTAAAAAAGTAGTTTTAGTTCAGATTAATGGAGGGGGGGACTTGATTAAATAGAGTTATTTGATTAAAATAAATAAAAAATAGTATTTGTATTAGTTAGATTTGTTAATTTACAAATATTTACTGTACTGTGCTTTTGTGCATACATTCTAGATTAAATAAATATATTAGTAAACAAATTGAAATTAAGATGTTAAAGTATGGCTGTCATGAAAATGTAAACTTTACATTTGTAATTTTGTTTGAAGGGTAGAAGTTGTTGAATAATAGAGATATAATGTGCATAGGAATGGACAACATAATTGTGTGGAGAAAAGGTAAATTTGATTAAAAGACTGGAGAAGCAAATTTGGAACAGTGACTGTGATAGTATTTATCAAGCAGACATATATCATTAGTAGAATAAGAGTGATTGAAGAGAGAAAACAAAAGGGGAATAATTGATTAGCTAAAGAGTGGATTAAGGTGTCCCATCCAAACAATAAAAAACCAATATTGCATGGAAAATCAATTTGGATTTTATTTAAGATAAAAATTTGCAACAAAGAAAAATAATTTTTGCTTGTAAATAAAAGTTGCTGGAAAGCTTATAGAAGCTGTTATCATGCCATTAAAGATTGCTATAAAAGGTAACACCCAGTCTGGATACTTTTTGGATAGTGTTAGAAATTGATACTTAGACTAGTACATCAACTTGTAAGTCATTAACATAATTATTTATTCATACTTAACCACTCAACTTATTAAAGTTATTTCCATTTATGGGAATAGAATTTAATAAAGATTTTTAGATGAATGATTAATGATAGAATCTGGAGGCTGAGAAAACAATTCTTTTATAAAATGAACCACTGTGTAAATACTGCTATTAAAATAAGTAGAAAATTAGGTTAGTTGGATACATAATTAGATGACAAGAAGAAAATATTATAAGCAAATGAAACTTATTGGAAAAAAATCATGGAGATGATCAAGATTATAGTGACATGATTGGATATTTTTAGTCATCAAAGAATTGGTTCCAAACTAAAAACTAATTGAATTTAGAAAAGTATGGAACAGAACTGATTATAAATGTCCATGATTTAAATTTGATCTAATTATGGCCTTCTATACATTTAAGGGCCAAAAATGTTTCTATTATCTATAATAATATTGTTTAAAGCTTTCTTTGAACTCTAAGATTGCATCATCCACAGTAGCTCATCTGTCTTAAATTTATTATTTCCTGTTTCCATCTTCTTCAAAACTCCTACACTCATTTTACATTGTAAATTGTTTTATATTTGTATGACCAATTCAGTTATCTTTTATTAATTTTTTTAGAATTAATAATTACCAATCACTTAATTTCCTAGTTACGCAATATATGATAAAACAATCAAGGATTACCAGATGGTATTATATTTAAGTCTTTATCTCCTGATCAGTTTCTCGCTGTTGTCTTTATCAGTGATGTTTAGTAGTATTCGAAATTGGAAGTATGTACAGTTAGTTACAACTTTTAACTTTATTTGAGGGGAATTTAAATGTAATACCATAACGTTATTCATTAATTACTGAAACTTATTGAAAATAGCACTAGAATTGAGATCTCAGTTTGTTTGTTTTTTAGAATTATTAAGTTATAATATCGAAAATTAAATTTATGTGTGTGAATATATATATATTTACAGATTATACATTAAAAGAAAACTTAACTTTTTGTTTCGTCTTTAATCATTTTTTTCTCTCATTATCGTTTAATGTTTTCTTCTTTCCATATCAAGTCATTAAAAACTAATGAATTCTTGCTCAGTCTCTCTTGAGGCATATTGTCAAATGATGTTATATAATAATAATTTGAGAGAAGAGACATCTTTAAAATATAAAGAACTGAAACATTTAGTTATCACATTTAGTAATAAAAAAAATAACATATTAGTTTTCACATTTAAATATCAAATATTGAGATTTTTTTTTTGTTTGTTTTTAAATAAAACTTTATTATGAAATATGAATATCTTCGTTTATTTTTCTCTACATACTGAAATGAGTTATATATTATGGGAAAAAAAACAAATTATATAAATTTAATAGAGAGATTTAATTACAATATAAGAGAACAAAATTAAAGATTTGGGGAAAATTATATTGTTAATAATTCAAGCAGTGGAAGGAAATGCATATATGTGAACAAAATTACGATCATGATCTAAAGGCAGAAATATGAATCATAAACGATTAAATAATGGGATAATAACAGTACAGGAATCAGGTTTTGTATTACCAGAATTGAAAGTTGGTCACGTGATCATTTTTCCTATGCTCATATAAGTTGTTAAAACAGTAGTAATAAGTGGTTTTAAACCACTAAACATCACATGATCACTATCTCATACTAGCACATAATTGTTATTAAACAAAGCAAAGCAAAACTCTCCATACAGATTGCTCTTATTGGCACAAGATGGCACTACTGTATGGAGAGTTTTGCTTTGCTTTGTTTAATAAGAGGTTTGTGCATAAAATTTCTATCTAGTGCATACACATTCAATACCCCCAATCTAGGTACATGGAATAAAAGAACATTACATTATAGATGCTTTATTAAAACTGAATTTAAATATTAGACTTGATTCTATCCTATGCAGTTTCTTGCTCTAATAGAATGGCAGCCCAAAGAATGAGCAGTCATCCTCCAAATCTGATATTTTCCAGCACTTAGAAAGTCACAAGATTTCTGAAGCAACAACTAACTGTTTCAGCTTTTTTTTTATTATTTATTCCTAAAATATTTCATGTGTCTTGTTTGTTATTTACGTTTACAGTATACTAGCTGAAACACACAGGCTTATATATACCTTTGTCTATATATGTAATATATAGGGTATATGAGCACAGACTTTCACATGACCCACCACTCTCCACACTATCTCATAACACTGACACACCCAAACATATATATGTTAAAAAGATAAATAATCACCAATATATGTATTTCATGCTAAACCAGTATACTGTATTTTATTGTCAAGGACCATCTTATCCTATTACAACATCATTTTGATTGTATAAAACTAAGGTGTAGGATTTTTGTAGGTTGGTGGATACCTTTATTGTTTTTACTATAGGAAACATAATTCCATAATATAGATATCTTATATACCAAAAAATAGAAACTTAATACATTCCCTCTTTTTAATTTAGTGTGCGGAACCCTTGATCTGGCAGGTTAGCAAATTATGCATAATTTCTCCTTCTCCTGCAGAAGAAGGGAGAAATATATATATTAAAGGACTTCTATAAATAGCTGGTGCCTTTTCACCTTTTAGGATCATAGTATAAATTATGGTACAAGAATTTATGAATAAGATGGCATTGATAGCCATATAAGAATTAGATCCAATATAAGGAAAACAAATCTGAAATATTAAGCTGCAAAGATAAACAAATTAATGAAACACTGTCAGAAAAAAAAATGTACATATATGTAAAATAATGTCAAGAAGTTCATAATAAATTTAAAATATATATTTATATATTATAGAATAATTTTGAATAATAATGATTTTCTTTTTTATATTTCAGGTGAAGGCGCTGCAGTACTGCTTCGTTCTCTTCATCCAATTGAGGGTTTAGATATTATGGAAAGAAATCGTACAGTTAAAAATAAAGAAATGGCAAGAAATCTAAAAATTCACCAACTCTGTAATGGACCATCTAAATTGTGTTTAGCAATGGAGATTACTAAAAATGCCTTAAATCAAAAGGACTTGACAATTGATGATAATCTTTGGTTAGAAGAAGGAGAGGAGATTCTTCAGGAAAATATTATTAGTGCCAAAAGAATTGGAATCGCTTCCTATGGAGAGGAATGGGCTAGCAAACGTCTTCGATTTTATATTTTAGGAAATCCATCTGTTAGCATAAGAGACAAAATTGCTGAGAGTAAAAAATTGGCTGTAAAAAGTTGATATGTAAGTGTATGTATTTGTATATGTATAAATGAAGTTCTGATTGTTACAACAAAATATTATTTTTTTATTTTTTACATTGGAACATGCATTTGGGTGTTTCTGAAGCTCTGTAGACCAACCACAGATATCCACAAGATTGCTCTAGCGATTTAGTCAACAATTTGGAATAATAATAGTAATTTTTTCTTACTCTTTATTTAGGTCAGATTATTTCTAATATCTCACTGTTTTATATATATATAATTAATAATACAAGTTCAATATAATAATAATTTTTATTTTTTAAATTAATGTATTGACAATTTTATTGTTTCCATCCATACTTAAAATATAGTCAGTGTTCATGACATTTATGCCTTCTAATAGACTAGTTTGTAATTTTTTCACATGGATTCAAAGTTTTATTTTCATGTAATGGTAAAATAAAACAACAGACTGCATTGCACTTGTCTCTTTAACAATTCCTCACAGAAAAACAATAATGTTGAAGACAGAAGGTAGTGTTTTAAAATATTTTTTATTACTGTATAGCTAAGAATGGCTAGATAACCATTTTCTGATTGATATTGAATGATTAGTAACTACATAAAAGAATAATCCCAAGCCTATTGAAAAAATTTCCAAGTTTACTAGATTTGGATTCGAACCCAGTTGTAAGCATGGTAGACTGAAATACTATTTTTAAAAATTCTGCTCGAGGTTTTTTTTTTTTTTTTGCAGTTAAGTAAATGGGAAAATTGAATTTATAGCAGAAAGCTAAATTGTCACTAGGTTTTACTTTTTCTGATTACAGTTTTAAAATCATAAATTATTTTTCAAATGCTAGTTGTGTTTTTTAAACATTGTTTATTTATTTATTTATTGTTTTTTTTTATTTTATTTATTAAATCTGTTTCTTTATGTTATCTGAAAAAGCTTTAATATTTCAAATGCTTGGAGTTTTTTTGTTTTGTTTATGTCAACCAATATTTTCTGAAGTTTTAGTGTAATATCTAATTATGAAAAAAAAAAAAACTATCCCATGATCAAAGGTTATATATTTGCAAAAGTATAAATTCAAAAACATAAGATGTAATTGCTACAAACCAATATTTTCCCTTCTACTGGTAAATAACTTTTCATATTGGTAATTCCCACAATCTTATTCTGAGACATTCCTTGTTATTGATTCTTTTTATGAATTTTTTAATACCACGGTTATTTTATGCATTGATTCCTTTATTACAGTGGATTGAGTCTTTTTTGATATACTTTTTTGGTATAAATAGATGCCACAAATTTATCATCAAAGAAAATAAGATATCACAGTGAAACAAAATTGAAATACTTATTTTTAAAATAAAAATTGGAAAGAAATACAAAAACAAATATTTACATTTTCAACATTAATGAGAAAATAATGTCATTCCAAAATAAAAATCTAAATCATATGGCTCTTAATACTATAAGCGGGAATTCATGGAATGTCTTATGTTTTAATAGGCAGTTTATTAAACAGTCTTACACCAATGTATTAGCTAGTGTCAAAGTAACATTATTTTTGATGATAATTTACATTAACTGAAAATTTCGACCACTTTTGACATTTCTAGGAAAATCAGTCTTGGAAAAACACATTGCATGGCAAAGCCATTCCATTAGGCTCTTGTAGAGAATAGATGACAGTACTCACTCATCAAGGTTTGTCAATTGACAAGTTGCGAGAATTTGCTTTTCCATCTTTGTTTTAATTTTTAGGCAAGAATAATGAGATATTCGTTTATTGACCAATATTAGATAGTATCTGGATTGGTTATGGATCAGTTAATTGGAAAAAAAAATTCAAATCTGTTGAAAAAAATTTCAAGTTTATTTCACTCAAATTCAAACTTGGTTAGAGATATGGCATGTAGATGCATTATTGTTATTCTACAAGATTTTCTGATATATAAATATATAAAACATTAGTGAATGCCCTGAAAATAAATATAATAAATGAAAAGCATATTTTATTTGCCCCAATGCTAAACCACACTTTTTTTATAAAATTATTAACCACTATCTAATATAAAAACAATTCAAAACAAAGCAAAACTCTCCATATAGTAGTGCCATCTTGTGCACAAGATGGCACTACTATATGGAGAGTTTTGCTTTGTTTTGAATTGTTTAATAACAATTATGTGCTAGTATGAGATAGTGATCATGTGATGTTTGGTGGATTAACACTATCTAATATAAAATAAATCGATTTTTTTAGTACTACATTTTGTTTTAGACACAATTTAGACTCATCAGATATTGTTTAATCACTTATTCATTACATTTGAATAGCAGTCAGAATTTTATAAATAACTAGCTTGTGTGATATATTTTATTTTTAAAGCATGAATATGTTACCAGACAATTGCACTTTTAAATAATGTCATGATCAATTGTTAAATATCAGTAACAAGTTTGAACACTAGAACTGTATTACAGTAATAATCAAATATATTCTGTAATCCACAGTTTTATGTCACAACAAATGTGTCAAAATCTTATAATACAATAAATAACTGTGGGGTTACAGAAGGTTTATCCGGTGAGGCATATCAAACATTTTGATAAACAGTTTTTATATTAATGTGTTAACTAGTATCAAAGTACTATTTTAGTGGTGTCCAAAATGTTCATTTAAATCAATTATATGCAGCATATATTATTACACTTTTACTATGCAAAGTAGAGACAATTATAGTCTCATTTTAAGGCTTGGATCCCATGAGTTTTTTCTGTATTTTTTTTTTTTGTCTTTTAATCTTCTATTAATTTATAATAGTTGTTAATTTTTTTTTTCAATCTTTTTTGTCTGTGAATTATATATGTATATATGTGTGTGTATCTGATAATGACAAAATTAATTTTAAAAATGTGTATTTAAACCAATATCTGTTCTTCATCATAAATTTATGTCCTGAATTCAGTGATCATAGTATAAGAGTAGTTTTTTAGGGGACCAGATATTTTTGATTCGATTTTTATGTAAGGAAATAAATATAAAAAAATTGTGGTCTGGTGAATTGAAATGAAACTTGTCTTCTTAATACTTTGATACTCAAATGAAAATAGATCTTATGAGCAACTGATTATATGTAAGATGCTCTTTGTTAAATGGCAAATGGAAGTAACGCACAGTAGGATGACCAAATGATAAAACTGATCCTTACTTACCACTCACTCATCTCTTAATACAATTTATTTAGATATTTCAATAATAGAGCTACATTATAAACTTTAATGAGCTCTTTATATTATTCATATTCTTCAGCTAAGCTGAGAGATCAGCACAGCCACCTTGCAAGCAAGCAGTTGGTTGCAGATGGTTGTTGCGGGTTCACCTCTCAGCCGATGCTATGACATATGAAAAAAAAAAAACAACTATATGAATATATTTTATTATGAATACTGCTATAAAAATAACCAGAAAATATCTCTAATTAAGTAAAGTATATAAGGAGATTTGAACTTAGGATTTTCAGTTCATATTCAGCCTCTATCTCAAACAACTGATACACTTGAGTGCAAGTCAGACATCTGCAAGAATTATATACACTGGGGATCATTTATCTTTTTCACGTGTGTGTGTTCATGTGTATCAGTTGTTTGAGATGGAATGCAGGATGAATATAGACTGAAAATCCTAAGTTCAAATCTTTCTATTTACTATAATAAACATTCAGTATACTGAATGAATAGGTTAATTTAAGTCATGTATCTATAAAAAGAGAATCGTGTTAATTGTCTTATATTGATTCTTATAAATAACTTTGTGAATTCAAGAATAACATTGGGCACATGTATGTATATTCATTTCCTTGCCTGATGGTGAGTAGAAAAACTTGGCAATATGGTAGTATAATTAAGTGATAGTATTTGTCCATCAGATCTAATTTATCATTACTTATCATCTCCTTAGCAAGTTATTCTACTATTTTGATATTAAGAATTACATCATAAATTTCTTACTCATTAAGATGTATAAGAATGATGTTAATTGTAGATTGTCAATGACTGACAGGAAATTGCAATGAAGGCAAGTTAATAAATAAAAACACATATAAATTTTAAATTTTCCATAAATAGTTTTTGAGAGAGTAGATATCAAATAATAAAGTGAATAATATTTGTTGCTACAAAAAGTATAAATATATATTATCAATCTATATAAAACTAAGGTACTGATTAAATCCTTATTCCAATAGAAATGATCATTGATAAATGATTAGTTTACATGCTCAGAATTTTTATATATGTAAAATTCTGTTATACAGGAACTGTTTTTGGAGAACTCATTAATAAGTAAGTACTTATATATATATTAAATTGAAGGTTTTATAATATTTATTACCCAGTTGATGATAAGTGTGACCTGATCGAAACGTTGATTTATATATATATTGTGAATATTACTTAAAAGCCAGTTTAAATCAATCATTAGAAACATTAAAAATTGATGTTGAATCTTGCAAATATCATTGTTCATAATTGCTTTACTAACCCTTCTACATTTCAACATTTCCCCACCTTACCCTAGAGGCAAATTGAATTTATACTTCCAATATTTTAATTTTAGTATTAAAACCTTATTCAATGATATGAATCAATAAATTGGTTTGATTTACTAAAAGTATAAGTTTACAAATGAAAAAACATTTTTTAAAAAGTCAGAACTTAGCAAATAAAGAAAAAAAAATTATAAAGTGAACTACTTAATGAGAACAATTGATTTTTTCTTATTGAATGATTATCATAATGCTGGTGGAAAAAATAAATGAACAAAATTTTTACTGGTTGAACTTCATTTTTTTAAATGTGAACAAACTATTATTAAGTCATCATAAACTTATGAAATTCTAAAATTTAAAATTTTATTTAGAATTATTAAATAATAATAAAAGTTCTAATAGTATGTTGTTTTCCAGAGTATAACAATCATAGTTTTCTTTTTATTGTTACTTCAAATTTCATAATTTATATTTTTAAAAATAAATATATGTTATAAAAAAAAATCTAAGTTTAAACATGAATATATATCTCTATTAAAATAAAGAGTATATTGATAGCTCTAGACAAGCTTTTTTATGGTAAATGCTACAAGAGAAGGCATTCAAATCATCTTTATCTAGGATTGCCCCCATCCCCAGATTGTTTTTGAGCTATGGCTCTCTTCAGTGAGGAGATAAGACACCAAATTTAAAACACCAATTCAAGCTAAGCATTTATCTAATAGTTCTGAAATTTTCAGTTGGAGAGCTGAATTTAAAGACATGTAGATGTCTGAAAAATTCAGATCTTCTTAAGAACTCAAGCTAAGCATTTATTTAATAGTTAATTCTTAAGAAGATCTTAAATTTTCAGACATCTATATGTCTTTAAATTCAGCTCCCCAACTGAAAATTTCAGATCTTCTTAAGAGTTAACTATTAGATAAATGCTTAGCTTGAGTTGGTGTTTTAAATCTGGTTTCCTAGCTCCTCACTGAAGAGATCCATGGCTTGAAACCAGTCTGGGGATGGGGACAATCCTAGATAAAGATGATGTGAATGCCTTCTCTTGTAGCATTTATCATTTTAAAAAAAAAGCTTATTTAGAGCTATTAGCATGCTCTTTATTTTACATATTTGTAAATGCAAGCTATATAAGTCCTGTGATATATGACTTGATTTTATTATATATATATATATTAATCTTAAGTATTTAAATAAATTATAGAAATTTTTTTTGTTCATTTCTAGCTACAATTAAAGAGGAATTTACAAGATTGTTTATATGCCTGAGATCACAGAATCTCCTAATCAATGATACACTAGGATTTTGTCAGCTTATATGGAGTTTTCCTCTGGGAACTATTGACATCTACAGATTTTTTAGATTAATAAATTAATATTTACTCTAATTCCACTTTTTATTATCAAATGAACGTAAAACTAGCAAAACGGCACTAAAAATAGTTGCAAAAAAATGACTTAAAGTTGAAGCATGGCAGCACCATCATAGTTCTTTGTAGTCACTAATAAATAATTTGGGTTATAGACAAAATTGGTTCCATTTTCATCTGCTTTGTGATTGAGCAATAATATGAACAACATGTTTAATTAAATTTAATATATCTAATGGATGGAGATTTTCATTGCATCCTAAAAATTGCATTAATTGATACTATTTAATTACTTTATAATAATAAGATTTTGTCTTGAGATTAGTTCTTATGTCCAATTTAAAACAGGTAATAAAAATGTCTCCATAAAATTGATGTTGAATCTTTTAAATGCTATTGTGCATACTTGGCTTGCCTAATATATGGCCTTTGATGAAATTTGTTCCTTTTTCATTTGTTTTATAGTTAAACACAAATATGAGTGTCATATTTAATTAAATTTAATATAGATCATGCTTGGCAGTTTCATCACTTTCCAAAAAATTACCTATTAATTAGTCTGTTTAATTACATTATTGCATATTTATGATAAAATTTGAAATTCACAATGGTTCTAAAACGAGTAAGTAAAGTTACTATATATAGTGAATATTAATTAAGACCAATTAGAATAGATGTAAACATCTCAGTAAAAATTGATATTGAATCTCACAATGTCTACATTTATTTAATTTAATAAATAATTCAGGCCATAAATGAAATTGGTTCTGGTTTCATCTATTTCCTGGATAAATGAAATGAGTAAGATGTTTAATTATATTTAATATAAGCAATGATTGTCAAGCATTGGTGGTGGAGAGGTCAGTGACAGCTGCTTTACAAGCAGTTGTCTTAGGTTAGCTGTTTCGCTTCCTGGCTGATACTCTGACATATGAGAGAAAAAAATATATATAAGCAATGATTGGATATTTCATCACCTAAAAGTTACCTATTAATTTATGTGATTCAATTACATTATTGCATATATATATAATTATTAAATATCATGGTGTTTATATTTTTTTCCTGAATTGAATATAAAACAATCAATTTAATAGACAACTATATATTTAAATCATATATTCATTTCCATCTAATCAATGGTTTTAAAAGAAATACCATCAAGTGAAATATATATATAATGCAAAACCATAAAACAATACAATTCTAATAAAATCCCAAATTCTTACATGACCATGGTTTCATCTACTACAAATAGACTTTCTCAAGTGTTAGGCAGTTTGGTTTTACCTGGGTCTCGTTTTATGGGATAGATAGGTTCCTCAGAAAACACGCGCAAACGAAATCGCGCAAAAATAGACGTAACTTACATTGAAAAAGGGGGGGTGCAGTCTGTGATTTTTCAAAATTCGCATAAAAGCAAAGCACCAATGTAAAATTACTTTAAAATTCGTGCAAAAAAAAAAAAAATAAGGAAATAAAATATGACTAATAAAAAATTTCAAATTTGAAAAAAATTAATATAAGACAAACTTTTTTTAACTATAATATTTAATTTTATTCAAAATAATATATTGTTATGCATAATTTACAGTACAGTAATTTACATTTTTTTATACATGTTTTAATTATTATAGCTATTTGCCGAAAAACACGTTCGTTTGCAAACAACTAGCACCAACTTCACACTCATGTTGTGTCAATAGTTTTCTGGTGACAACATAATTAGTAATTAATCTTTGAGACGATGATTTTATTAATTGTTTATGAAACTAACAACTAAAAATTAAATTCTTATTTTTGTCTTTAATTTTCAATTCCGTTTAAAAATCAAATTTTATATCACATTATTGTAATGGTAAGAAAAGTAGAGCTGCTTTAACCTAACCTAGAGATGCAGATAGAAGGGGTTCGAACCTCATCTACTCCTCTAGATTGCTACTAAGCGACTTACTCCTCGAACCTCACTAGAATTTAATCTTAATGTATGCCTGGTGGTCAGGGAGAGAAGAGACCACGAAAAGGAATTTTTACATATATAATGATCAGATGTACATACGTATGTCACAAAAGAAAAACAATACTTTTTATTTCTAGTGAATGAAAGATAACAGAAATTTTTATTATTAACATTAAAATAATTCACACAATGCTTTATTAATAGTGTCGCAGGCCATTTTCACTGCAACCGGATAGACATATATGAAAGATCCATTGATTGTAATGATAAGAACAGACAAAATTTTACGTTATAATTTCTTCTTTAAAATATTCCAGCAAATGGAAGTGTTACGTAAAAGAAATCAAGAGAGAGAGACATGATTCATTAACTCTGTGGTTGGAGAACATAGAAATAAATAGGTGGTCAAACTCAACTAAACACTTTGGACAGGTTTAAATCACAGCCCTACTTATGATTTAAGAAGAATGATAAAGTGACCCCAGCAGGAATTTCCAGCCATAATTGAAACATTTCTATGAGATTTTGAGAAAGATTTCCTAATAAATATAAATATACAAGACCATGCACAAAGGCGAGAGCATATAGTGGGCTGTGAGGCTCGAGACATAACAGTTATTAAGAGGTTAACACAAGACCGGATAGCTCTCCATCTCTAAACTAGGTTAGAGAGAAAAATGGAACCCGTTCGCTAAACGCGTGACCCGGATTCAGGATCGGAGTTTTTGTTGCTTATGTCCAGTTACGTACATTGAAAGGACTGAGATCAACATGATATCCAGAACAATTTATTTATTTTCAAAAGATCCGAATGTAGGTATGTTAACCTAAGCAAACTTGGCAAAAGAAGCACTGTAATATATATGCTGAGTGACCCAGTAGATCACCCGAGGCACGATGCCATATAAATACGGTCAACGACCTTTAAATTTAAAAAGAAACCCTCTGCAAAATATATATATTAAGAAAGCTCAACCATCACTGAAAATCCGCAGAAAAATGGTAACTTTCCTTTTATGAAATTCAGATCACTAAAACAAGAGGACAGATATTTTATTGATTTAGTTGAAGTTTAACCAAAACACCCCAGAGTCAATGCTATTTAATAATTTTTAATACATATTGTCAAAATGTACTCTCTCTTATTACTAAAATATAAATGCGAACGTTTTATTTCACGCTCTTTAAAATATAACTTTAAATTTGTAACCCTTCATTGACTAAAATATACAGGCATTTGATAAGGATCTTTCTTTTATATATATATAAAACTAAGTTAAAGTTTGGAAAGTTTTATAATAGAATATTTAGCAATTTAAATCTTGATTTTAAAATAGAGTTTTGCACTTTCTATGATTTGCTTCCTTTTCTTTCCAAAATATCTATATAAAATAAATAACTTAATTACTGGAGTATAATGGCGGAAAGTTAAACGAAGTAATTTTCAATTAAATTTATCAAAGCTATCACCGCCATTATATATATAATAATCCCACCCATTACGATATAAAAAAAAAAGAAAAGAAAGCAATTAATGAAATACCATTTTACAAGATATGAATACGTATATTAAAAAAAACACATATATATATAAAAAACATAAATATAGATTGAATTTGCAAATTACAAAGATATTTTAATAATTTATGGGAACGTTACCGGTAACTAGATGGGTGGGTCAAGATAAGTTCATTAGATGTTTCCCACAGGTCTTCCCATTCTTCAAATTTGTTTTTCCATGTTTTTGAGGGCAGATTTTTATGGATACAGGGCAGACACTTTAGTTCTCTGGCTGGCTTACATGATTAGAACTCCGGTCTCAGGAATGGCTCAGGAGAGCGAAGGCAAAGAGATTACCCCTGCATTTTTGCAGAGCAACACATTTCTGGATTTTTTTATTTATATGCTGAAAGAATAGAGTGCAGCTTGAAGTAAGTACAGCAAGCAAGAGTTCGCTATATTGTCCAATCTTTCAGCAAAATTTCTTCCAACAAAATTCTTAAGATTTTCTCTCTGACCTTCAGCACTGGTTACCCGCAAGCATAAGACCAAGAACAAAAGAAAAGTTCTTTATTTATACCCTTTTTCTATTATGTCTTCAATCTGCTAATTAGTAGCAAATCATGCCCGTTGTTTCAAATTTTTCCTGTTATCTATTATTTTATCTAACTCAGAAAAATGTTTTATTTATTAATTCCTTTTCTTAATGGATTCTATTTAATTAAGAAAATTTTTATCTTATCGAATTCTACCAAATATATTTTAAAAATAGTTGCAAATATAATTTTAACCTTCTATATTTTATTTTATTAAATCTTTTCTCTTTAACACAATTCCTTCTTTAATTTAGGCAACTATTTGAGAAAATGATAAATTTAGTTTGAAAAAGAAACATACATTCACTGTGGTTGGACTTAGGGTCTTAGTTAGTCCACAGTGAATGGTGAAGCCAGCATATATATATATATGCACAGCTTCATTATTTCAAGTCGCCGTAAGTAATTTTTAAATTGTTAATTACAATTAAAAATCAGATTTTAATTTTTAATTGTCAAATTTAATTGTGCCCACTGTTATTACTCACTTTTTAAAAATAAACTTGTGGACACTAAATGATTAATAATTGATTATGTTTTTTTTTAAAAAGCAAAAACAGAATGTAATTTAAAATGCAAAATTAACATGCACAATGTTTGAACAAATTTACATTATAATCTTGTAAAATTTAATGTGTGTACATAAAATGTGGAAATCATGATTTTAATTTCATTATTGCATAAAATCTTACTATTATAAAACACTGAAAATATTGAAATTACTAAGTTGAAAGTCGAATTCCAATAATGTGGTATTACTTTCAATATATGCAAAATTTATTATTTAAAGTAATAGCGCAATATCGGAGTTCGACTTCCGGTGAAACACGAATCGCATAACTTCAAAATCATGTTAAATAAGTCTGCATAAAAAGAGACCCAGGTGTATATGTAATTTAGATGGAAGAAAACTATCCTTTAACTCATACTATGAATTGAGAGTATAAATAAACATTGATTGACAGTGTTGGAAATAGTGTACAATATATATGCATCAGTGGGGAAAAGTTTTGTGGTATATTGTCCTTGTTTATGAACAAGGGGGTTAAAAATCTAGATGAAATTTTGAATTTTCTTAAAGTAACCAGTGTTTACCACTATAGCAGACCATTTTTTTACTGCCGAATAAATGGGTGCATCTCCATTTTTAGCTAGAGAATAAAACAAGGGAGCAAACCCTCATCTGCTCATAGTCTATTAATCCAATAAGTATTTTTTTTTACATAGTGATGCTTCCTTTTAGCTGGAGTTTTAAAATGTTTTAATAATATCATTGGCAAATTATTGGAAGAAAGCAAAATCAATCTCATGTAATTGCTAAAGTTACTTTAGTGATGAAAGTATTTGGGTTATTATACTACTGATACAATCATCATCTGTAAACAGTAACCTACCATGTGTTCAATATATCTAATTCAATGTAAAAATGTGTACATAAAATGTTAAGTAATTATTCACCATGTTTCTTTTTAAAAATGTTATCATTGTAAAGTGAATGAAAAAGTTTAAGATAGAAAAAATGTATTCATTCTTTTATAATATTTTTATTAGATTAAAAAAAATGTTTCAAAATAAAGCTTTTCTGATTCATTTTGAATAAGATTGCTAATGTTATGATAGTTTTTAAATTACAAGCTAATTTTTTTTATTAAAAAATAATAATAATAATAATAAAATTAATATTAAGTTAAAAATAGAAATAAGTACATATTCTGTCATTAAAAAATAATGCTTATTTAATTTTGTTTTTCCAAAAAAAAAAAAGAAAATGAAAAAAAAAAGGCAATTATAGTCATCAGAACTTGCTTGCATAATGATTTTTTAATGTTTGCTTGTATATATATAGTAATGAATAGCCTCCCACTTGAGTCGTGGTCAACAGCCAACACCAGAGGGTACCACTAGACTTATAATCTAGAATTTCTATTAAAGAGACTTCATTGTAAAGTTTACTGGTGGAGTTCTTACGCTATAGACACCAACACAGTCCTATACCATTGTAATAGATACTTAAAAATGCTTCTAGGTCGCAGAAAACAGATCCTTGAGCAGCACCAATTGTCAAGAGCAGGCAACAGTAAACAAATTTGAAAGATTAATCTAATAACAAATAAAACAAATTTAGCAGTTTAATTATAATACATAATGTTAAATTATCATTACATGTTGGCATACATATTTGTTGATATCAGGTAGCCCTCTCCAATATTAACAATGACAAAACCTTAATATTTAATTATCATCTCTTAAGACTATTCTTCAATAATTACATTGATTATCAGATTTTGTTTGATTTGTGTTTTCTATATCAAGATGTGCATATTTACTACTTTCACTCTTAACTTAAAGAATTGGCAATAATAAAAGAGACTAAATTAAATTTACATCTTCACCATTTAGATTCAATTACAAAATTAGCCTTATACAATTTGCAATTAATTATGCTACATAAAAGTGCAATATTATAAATAACCTCCAGTAATCCAGAGTACAAAGTAAAATATTCATGGAGAGAAATGTCTTTAAACCATTCAAGTGGGAAATTATATGTACCACAGGGAGGCAAACATATAGATTTTAAGTGTGAAGATAAAATATCTACATGATTGCTATATAAATGCACATATATATTCTAACCTTTAATTCCATATGCATATGAATATCAATCTGCTTAAAAATTCTAAGTAAAATAAAGTCCACTCTCTAAACTACCTATATGTTTACACGCATGTGCAACAAACCACCCATATCCTTATTTTCATTAATATCTAATACACAGTTCAAATTATTTTTGAACAGCTTCAGAGAGAGAACTTTTGTAGAAACTAAATCTTAACTATTTAGAACCAAATCTTTCTTATATTTTTTTAAAACCAATTATCTCTTTAGGAGAAAGATTGATTTAGCATTTACTTGAATTAAATTTTGATTATTAAAACTATCTTTATTATTTAAAACTTTTAAGAAATATTCATGAAAATGGAATTGACTTTGATTTAAATGTTTTCTAATAATAACTAAACTCCCTATTTCCTTATTACTATCTAATAGCACATATTTATCACTTTTAAGTATTTGTATATATCATTAAAAACCATTCAACATTTAGACAATATCAATAACAATCAAGAATTTCAAACTGTTGTCAGGGCAATGTCCTTTTAACAATAAAGGTGGAATCCCACCTTTATTAAAAGTCCAATATATTTATATAGACATTAAAGATTACAACTTAACCACAGAGATTGAAATTATTGATACAAAGAAGTTGAAATATACCTCTTTAAACAGGTAAATATAACCTGTTAGGAATGCAGACTAATAAATAGTCAATTATAACATTACAAACTTCAATTATAATTTTCAAATTGCATCCAAAGTATTAGTTAAATAATAAGTATAATAATGTTTAAGGCTAAATGGGTCTGTAAGTAATCATTAAAACCCATTCAACACTTAGACAATAATAATAAAGAATTTCAAAATGTTATATATATATGTGTGTGTGTGTCAAATTTTATACTAAAACCAAAGTATTATAAAATATAAATAAAATGCAAGAGTTAACATTGGAAAAGAAATATGATGAAATAAATATAAATTATAAGTGATATAAATAAATATTACTGACTTGTGGTAACTAGAGTCTCTTTAAGTTTACTAAATTATTACTACTTATAAGTAAAGTGTTACCTCATGTCTGAGAATCAATTTAAATATGAAGCAAAGATTAAATTTACACACGTATGTTCTAACTTTGGACAGATGGAGAAGAGTCCTTTTGTAGTTCACTAGTGAAATATTCTGTAGATAGTTTCAAATATTTAATTACAATCAATTTTTCGCATTCAGGCTAGAGTTTGTATGAAAGTTGCTTAACTTTCTTTTGTTGAGAAATGCATCTTATAGCTGCAGTATCATTATACAGTACGTGAAACTGGTTATCTAGAGATTGGAGCTAATTCAGCCAATAGGTTTATATATATCCTGGTTATGTAATTCATATTTGGGAATAAGTCCTTTAATAAATTCAGCTGCTCATGGAGATTATTTTAACTGCTTGAAAAGGGTTTTTTGAAATACTGTTGACATCAATGACATTCTTGATGAATGGTGAGCAGAGGCAGCAAGCAAATACAAATTTTTTTCCTGAGTATACCTATTTATATTAGTTATCAATTTTGCAAAACATATGTTTTTAACATAACTAAACAACCGATTAATTATTTTTAATTACCCATGCTTAGAAAATTTCTCAAATAAAAAAACAATATGTTTACTTGCATCGCAACTAGTTACTTAATCTCTCAAAACCATGTTCAATTAAAATTTTAAATTCTTGGAAAATATCAAATAAAGGAATTTGCCTTACTGTTGTGATAAACTAGATTTTTATGTCAAAATTTTATTGATTCAACATTGCTCAAAATATTCTTTCTTTAGCATAAATTTTAAACAAGTTTATTTAGTTGAAATAAATTAGATTTAGTTGTTGTTTTTTTTTTTTAATTTAATCAATCAAAATAAACAGATTATTTTTATTTTTGAACACACATATCTTTACTCATGCGTGTGTATGCCTATAGTATATAGAAACTTAACTTTAATGATAAAATTTAATTAATAAAATATAACTCCAAATCGCAATCGCCGATAACTTTTATTTTTTTAATTATAAATTGAGATTGCCAATCTATCTTAATATATATTTGATACACAGACATTTGCATTGTAGATTTATAGGAAATGAATGGAAGCATCAAATCTTAAATACTCACTAGCAAACTTTTACAAATCAAGCACAATTTTTTATGCCCTATGACAGGGATGGGCAAATAGCAGCACAAGGGCCACATGCGACCCGCTAAGAGTTTTTATGCGGCCCTCCAAGACAATCAGAAAAATTCGCCTTGAACTGAGATTTCCTTCCCGTACGTGACTGAAGATTCATCTCAAATTTTCCACTAGGATGGTCACGTCAATACACTTGCAAAGTATAGATATGATGTGCAGTGCTTTTCCAGTTGATCTGGTTAATTTCAATTTTGTCTTTGCATTAGCAAATATATGCATTTCCAACTCTAGTGAAACCATGAATCCTCCAAAAAAATGTAAAATCGGTGATGAATGTCATGTGTTTAATAAAGAATGGACAAATAAATATTTCTTTGGTAATACAGGGAATACAGCAGTGTGTTTATTGTGTCATGAAAAAAAGGTGCATCCCTCCGCTAACCTTCGCTTTTACAAAGTGGCCCTCGATGCAGCCCTCTGCCAACTTGTGTGGCCCCCGAGTCAAAACAATTGCCCACCCCTGCCCTACGATATTAAGTTAAACTACAAAGAGTTGATTTTTTTTTGTCTATTCGAAGTCAAACTTGATACCATATGACACGGAAAAATTATTTATTTTATAAAGGTCCAGTTTAGCAATATATTTGTTTGTTTTTTAATATTGAATATCAAATCTTCAGAGTACCATTTACAGTTTTTTATAATATTTTGGAATACAGAATGAAGATTAATATTGAGAAGATTTAAGAGTTTATGGTTAGGGAGGAATACAAAAAGCTATAAATTGAAATTCATGAAAATGGATTTTGATATTTGAGTAGTTTTTTGTGTGTGGATGAAAGAAGCAAAAATGAAGTTAAGAGAAGAATAGTATTGGCAAAAGAGTCATTTGTTAAGAGAATGAAGGTGTTTTGTGGACCTTTGAAGAGATAATTAAGGAAAAGGTTAAATGCTATCTATGGAGTATACTATTGTATGGTTGTGAAACGTTGCCAATTAATAAAAATATAGGCATAGATTGGAAGCTTTAAGAAGTGGTTGTGGAGAATAGAAAAATTTAGTTGGATGAATAAAATGACAAATGATGGATTTTTGAAAAGAGTAACTGGAAAAAGAAAATTGATCAAGGAAATTATAGATAGAGAAACTAGATTGGGCAAATATTAAGAAGGAGCAATAGCTTACTGAAAGATGCTTTGGAGGGAATGGTGAATAGAAACAAGAATATATGGAAAGGAAAACATATGGAATGAAGTTCTAGACAATGAAAAGAACTGGAAAAATTGATGAACTTGTGATGTAGCTGCTTTCTGACCTGTCCCTAGGACAGGACACTATTGATATTTTATCTATTGTTACATTGATGAAAATACTTGAACCAATCTCTAAGGATTTAAATGCTACTAATATCAAGCAATGTAATTGTTAATTTAATGGCCTTATTTTAATGAAGACAATTTCAAGAATCAGTACATGCATAAAACATTGTAGCTTTTCATCAGCATAGCAACAGAAATTATTGTGTAATTAGTGTTTTGAAGATTTGATATTACTTCAATTCATTTTAAATTATATCTACAGCTCTCACTTCTTAAACTGTAAATCTTTTTATTATGTTCATGGTTTCAGTTATAGTAAAATATTCATTTTCAGGTAAGATTAACATTTCGTAGTGCAATTTAATACTATGTAAGGTTATTAGAAAGTATATATATATAATTTAAGGTATAATAGATTTAAGATCATATAATTCCTTTTAATTATAACTACATTGAATATATATATATATATTGATTGTTCATGCTTATAGAAGTAGCTCTTTGGGGTGTGAAGAAATATTTATTGATATTAAGTACAAATTAAATGTAAACTATAAGTTCTTTGTTTGAATGCATTGACTGTCACATAGATTTTTCCATAATTCATGATCTATCCTGGTTCAACAATCATTATCAAAGAATATTTAGAGAGACCAATAGATATTTTGAATATACCAGATTGTACTAATTTTTGCACTAAAACAACCAAACTATCAAAGTAGAATTTCTTTACACAAATAAATAAAAAATAGTGAATTAATTTTGATTGGTTTTCACCAACTCAAAATGCAGTTTACCTTTTTTTTTTAATGTTCTCTAATTTCAGGTGTTCTCTTCCATTTTCCATTTTTTAATTAGATTTTTACAACTCTCTAAATCTTTACCAAGTATACACAAAATCTTTACCCAGTCAAAGACAAATATTATTTTATCAAACGTAGTGATTGTATACTTGAATATTCTACATCATTGTTATATTTGAATATATTGCATAGGTCTTTTCTAAAATTTCTATAAATTATATACAGTAAAGAGCCACTCCGGTGAGTGAGATCTCCGGTTGAGAAGAAAGCATGTCTACTATCTATATCTCTTTCTACTTTATCTATTTTTAAATGAGCTATAAGTTTTCTAGACTCTAATAATCATTCACAAATAATTTTTAAAGTAATAAATCAATTTCTAGGGGTATAGTCTTAGTCTTGTTTTATTTAACAACAAAATCTTTACAAATATTGTTAAGAAGAATTTAATCTGTATTTTCTAAAACTAAGGCTAGCAAATTTAAATACAAGGTTAAATAATATATCTCGGGGTTAATCTAATAAATGCATGGATATCAAGTGTGTTAATGCTACCAGGATACAGCAGTGTAAAAATGGGATTTATGAGTTATGTACCCCATCTTATCCATTAATATTTTACGTTTCAGATAACATTAATGCAATAATGACATATTTAATCCAGTTGATTTTTATGTGAAAGTTTATACTTAAAATATCTTTAATATCGTGAATGACGATGTTTATTTAAGAACGACAAAGAGAAATATTAAAATTAACAATGACTTTATTGCAAAATATAAAAATCAAGAACAAATAAAAATTATATAGCATTCAATAAATATTACTATTTGCTTTCTAAACTAATTTGAAGTGTGTTACCGTACAATATTGTGGATACACCCACATTAAATAGGAATAGGTTGTAATACTATTTCACAAAATAATCCCCAATTTAATGTTGGAGGATAATAATTATAATCATAAAAAATAAATGTCTTGTAGATGCTATTAATTAGTTTATTTTACTAACCAATTAATTATTTATCAGCCTCATTTACAAACATTGGAGAAATTTTTACTCTTAAGGTCAGCAAGTATAAACCATTGTTTAGCAGGCCTAGATGATAATTTACCATATTGGGCATATTTATTTTTGCCTCAAGATCTTTTACTGAATTCAATTGCAGGCTTGAATATCAGGAATTGTTACTTTGCTGACTCGACTATACTTAAATCATTAGGCTGCTTTATTATACACTAGATAACAGTGAAAATTAATACTAATAGTTATGAGGTTGTACAAAATATTCCTTACAGATTTACTCGGCTACATAAGGGTAACTAACTCCACTTAACTTTGAGGTTGAAGTATTAAGAACTTATAAGCATTGGCAATGTAACCGTTTAATATAAGTTTGATAACTATTTACATTTGTACAACCCAATCCTAAAATAAATTACATTTAATCCTTTTCAATCTCAACAATAATAATATTAAATAAAATATTACCCTTATCTGAATGCAGAATATGTGAGAAACTTTTATTATATTATAAACAATTTTAATTACCTAAGAAAATAGAAATTGTATTAAAATAATCCATCTGGTGTATTGCACACTTCATTCAATTTTTTAGTATCCTTTCTCAAATAGCATAAAAAGTATTAAATTCCATTTAGTATGCTTATTAATCCAAGATAATCCATTTGTAAGATTACTTGTAATTTGGTTCTTTATTATATCTAGTATTTGTTTGGAGGGTCCACTATTCAGAAGTAACATTTAAATATTTCTTTAGAATCCATTGTCCTTTGAATATTATTCACATATTTAGCAGAGATAATCCTTGGTGCAATAACTTAAACATTGAACACACATTCGTAGTTTGTTATAAATAGCAGTTTAATTTCTTTAAACAGATTTTATTCAAAATTTAGCGTTCAACACTTCATTGATTTGGAATATGAAATTAATCCAATCATTTTTGATTTTAATCCATTAGGTTAGTAATTCTGATCATATTGCTAATAAGCAAAATTTATTATCCATAGCAAAAATGATTTTCATTAAGGCAAAATTCGTTTCTTTAGCAACAAATTTATAATAAGCATATTTGAGTTAAAAAAAATACTGTGACTTAAAATAGGTTTCCTTTTTATAATTGAAGATGAGATAAAATTCACTTCTTTGAGTCTTAGAGATATCCTTTCTTGTAGTGAAGAATATCAGTTATTTTTATAATAGTTTACGGAAAATACATCAGCAACTTGCTTGGAATTAAGAAATATAATTTTTTTTTTCAAATATACCAGTTATTTATCATTGTTGTTTAACTGAAGAAAATCCAGCGATTCCTCAAGTCAATCTGTCTATTTTCTGCTAACAGTTGACTATAATAAATGAGACTTCATGAAATAAAAACATTCATGAGTTAATAATTGATAATTTATGGTTATTTGTTGTGGTCCATCTTCTGAAATGATGAGGAGATCAAATGCCTAGCAAAACAGCATTTTCCTAGCTGTAGTCTCAGCCTGCCATCAAGGAGATGAAACCAAAATGGCTATTTAATGTTTTGGACCAGTTTAAATCCTACATGCATTGAAAACTTGTACAGAACTGCTTGGATTTTCCAGCTTAACCTTTTATACCTGTTGCATATTCTCCATCATGCATTGGAAGGATTTGCCATAGTTTCTTCCATGCAAAATATTAGAGTTAAGATGTTTAAAACAAGGTGGCAAAACTTTCATTTCTGGGTTTTAAGAAATAATTTTTACAAATATTTATTCAGCATAAATCATAACCCGAAAATTCTCAGTTATTTATTCTAAACAACTTTATATTGACTTTTAATAAAGAATTTATTAAATAAATATTTTTAGCAATCAAATCAATTTTTGTTACATCTGATCAATTAATTTTTGTTACACTTAAATACGTAAATGTCCACACTTGCACATAACATATAAAATGTAATGGCTATTTGTTTTACATATAATTAAAATATGTACTTATATTTCTATTTTTGAATTATTAATTGTATGTGTGCAGCACTTCTTTTGATTTATACAATCATAATTTTCTCTCTTAATAAGAATAGCAATGAAAGTGTATGTATTTTCTTTATACAAATTTAGAGGTCTAAAAAAATCAGCCTGCAAAGCTATTCAAAATGCTTTATAATATGATACTTTTTTAAAACATTGATATGAGAGACTATTTAAATATGATAATGATTATGTTTTATCCTTTACAACCAAGAAAGTGATAAATACAGTTGCTTAATCGTAAAAATTAAATCAAAGCCAATAAATTTTTTTATAATTTTTAAATTTAAAATAGTCAATTTGCAGTGATACTATATATATATACTAAAGAAAAAGTCTTTTTGGTTTCAATAATATTAATTTATAAAAATTGTTATTATTATTGTGATTTTGGCTTATTTTTTATTCAAAAAGTGGAGTTGAGCTTTACTAAGTATTTTACATGTTCCATATTATATAGAAGTAGCATGTATTTTTGCTCAAATAAGGAAATAGATAATCTGTATAAAGGAGAATTTGGTAGAATTAAAAAAAGTTTTAGTAAAGTTATAAAGGATAATATGATTCCAGATAAATGGAAGGATATGAGAATTAGATTATTATATAATCTAAAGAAAAAGATTTTAAGTTATGAATTAACTTCAGATCAGTAGCAATATCTTCCATATTTTATATAATGTTTATATATGATAACAATAAATCCTTAAGCTATCATCAATATCAACCTGTAGTCAAAGCAACCTCCTTTAAATTGAGATTAATATTCCAACACTGGTTTATTAAGTTAACAAAATACTCTTAATCCAAAGCACAAGATAAAACTGTTTTAAGACAAAAGATCAGTCAGTATTCTTTTTATCTCGGTTCATTTATAGAGTTATCTGAAGCACTTTGGAAAGAAAGCATGAAGATTTTAAATCAATCATATTACTTTTTAAAGCTATATTTCAAGTTGCTTTATATTGTTTTAATTGACATTTGCAAAATTTTTCAATTTGCAGCTTGTCAATACCAAATCAAATAATGAAATATGTAAATATAAATTTTCCAGCGGTTAATATAATGTAATACATTGAGAATAATATATCCAATACTGGTTTATTAAGTAGATGAAATACTCTCAATCAAAGTATTTCATTAACTTAATAAACCAGTTGTTGGAATATTAATCCCAATATATTACATAATATTAACCATTGGGACATTTATATTTACCTATTTTGTTACTGGGTTGGGTTTTGACCAATTGTAAATTGAAAAATTTTGCAAATATCAATTAAAATAATATAAAGCAATTTGAAATATATATTTAAAAAAGAAATATGATTGATTTAAAATCTTCTTGCTCTCTTTCCAAATTTGCTTCAGATAAGTCTATAAATGAATTGAGGTCAAAGAGAGAAGAAGATGAACTGATTTATTCTATTAAAAAAGTTTTGTAGTCCTTTGGACTGAGAGTATATTTTCTTAATAAACCAGTTGTGGAGAATTAATCTCCACGTATCAAATAATACTAACAGCTGGGAAGTTTATATTTATGCACGCACACATTAATAGATAATGGATTGGATGGAAAAGTATAAAATATTAAAAGAGATTCTCAATGAATTTCATTCAGGCAAATGATGGTGAGGTAATTCATCGTTGGTCAGTTTATTATGTACTTTTTATGAGGAAAATAAAGAATTATTTATTGCTTTTATATCTACAAATGTCTTATAATAATTTGAATAGAAATAGAGTGCAAAGAAATCATAAAAATATAGGATTGAACTTAATATTATTAAAAGTGATTAATATTCTTTATAAGAATAATTTTTAAAAATACTAATTGGCTGATGTTGAATTGATGGAAGTTAAGTGTGAACAGGACTGCATTATTTCAAAAGAGGATGGGTATAAAAATTGGATTGTTGTAGGAATTCCCATATTGGTACTAGAAGAATACATAATAAAGCCCTGTTTTTTTATTGCAAATGATGCATTTTTCCCCAGATAATATAAAAGTTATGAAACTGTTGTTGGAGAAATATGCAACGGTAAAAAAAATACAAATATGTAATAAAAAAAACTGCAAGATGAAAATGGGAGATATTTGTCATTAAGAAACAGAGGAATGTAGATATTTAAGTATTTTGTTTTATAGGAAAATAAATTATGCAAACAGTTATGAATTAGACTTTAGACAATTTAAAACTTGGATATTTCTTATATAAGAAATATGAGGTTTATAAAATGATTTAAAAAGGTATATGTTATCTGCTCCAATATTTGAAAGTTTATATTGGTCAGGTATCTCAAAAAAATTTAAAAAAAAATAAGTATTTATGCTTAGGTTGTGAATTGTGGACAAGAGGTGAGGCTATTCAAGGGAAAATGGTGTGAACTTTTTTAAGCACAGAAATTAAAAGCAAATTAAAAAATTTTGGAAGAGAAAATGTGAAAAGACTAACATACATGTTGTGCAAAAAATAATTTACAATATACAAAATATAAAATTTATTTTTGGGTAATTATATAGGATAAATCTATAAAGTATATATTGCAGATATATAATTATGAAAGATGAGAAAAGTGAATAGAAAAGTGGCCAAATGAGAAAAACAGTTATGCAGAATGGATAAAAAAAAATTTTTTTTTAAAAGCTTGGAATTATATAAGATTAAAAAGTATATTAAATATGAAGCAAAATTTGATAACAATAGACAGAGCTTATTGCTAATTGGTACAATGGTGAAGCTTTAGATATTAAAAAAAAGAAGCAAAAATAGAATACAAATTTTGATTACAGATGAATTTGTGTGGAAATTGGAAAGCGAATATTAACTATTTATTTGTGAAGATTAAGGTGTTGAAAAAATATGAAGATAGTAGGAATATAATGATCATCATTATTTTCAATCATTATCAATCCACTGAAAAATGAAGATCACTCCAAGTTTAATCCAGTTTCTCCAATCTTTGGTCTGTCTTCTCCACATCATGCCAATGAACTTCCTTATTTCATTAATCTACCTCGTATGTTAACTCTCTCTTTCTCTAGGTATTTTACAAACTCTTGAGATCCAGTTTGATAAATGGAATAAAATAATTGAATAGTTTATTGTTCAGAAGTTCACAAAAAATCAAGTACTGGTAATGACTACTGGAGGTATAATCCAGGAACCTTGAGCCTCAGAGTCAATTAAATGATTTGGTGCTCAGGAAGTTGTTTGTTGGAAATGATAAAATTATGACATGATCCATGGACCTTGAATTCTAGGGTCCTTCACTCTTTGACTGTTCTAAATCACTAGCAAGAGAATGAAAAACATAAATTTTTGGTTTAGATATTTATTATGAGAGTAGGAAATGGGTGAAAAGAATTTTGAAATCAGTAAAACAGTATTTATTAAATTGGAAGAGGAAAAATGAGTCGGTGCTGGAAAAATAATTTAGTAAACAGGAGTAAATAAATTAATTACTTCGGTAAAAATGGGTTTAAAAGAAGGGAATATTTAATTTAGCTAAAGAATCAAATAACTTTTTATAATCTACAAATCTAAAACATAAAAGTAATTCATATTCATTATTTATTTATTTTTTCCTGTGTCAAAGCATCGGCCGGGAAGCAAACCCAGGACATCTGCTTGTAAGGCAGTCATGCTGACCATTCGGCCACCAACACTTGACTATTCATTAGTTTTTATTATAATTTCTTTCAATATTTGAATATGATCCATTGTGATAAATCAATTTTAAAATCAATTATGTTGCTTCGATTAGGTACATTCTTAGTAGATGAGTCTTATTTCACTTGGTAAATTTTTTGCACAGAACTGATATAAGACTAATACTTCTTTAATTGGTAATCTATTTTATATGATATTTATTAAATATTACTATTGAATTATTCTAATTTTCTGGCATATAAAACATTTCCAGAAACTTCTGACATCATTTAAGAAGAAACCATTTTATTTCACATTATCAGTTAATCTTCAATACATGTTGCAGCATCTCATCAAGATGTATAGAATTGAAAAGTTGCACTGATATGATCTCAAAATTTGATTGTCATCATTAATGAATTTTAAAATTATTAATTTTTAAAGAAAGAACAGTTTAAAAATATATCATTCGTCATTTATTAATAAAGAATAATGGAGTTTGATAAATATTGTATATATGAAATTGCTCTAACAATTAAGTACTTTTTAAAGATTCCAGGATGATAAAACTCTAAAATAATATAGGTAGATCATACATGCATAATGCAATTACCTAATAGAAAAACATTTACTAATATTATTCAACCTTTTCTAGTGTTCAGAGTAATATCATAGACTTATAGACATTAGGCTATTGTTTGCCCTTACTTAGATATATACATTAAAGCATATTTTGTTTACATGTGTTAAACTTCCAAAACATTTTTTTTTCAAATTTAGAAAACTTATCACTCTGTTAGCTATTCTTCTGGTTATTTTGTTTTTTAAGTAGAAAGAACTATTTTGAGATAATCAGCTGCAAACTTAAAATCACATGATTTGTGTGATATTTTGTTTGGTATAAACTTTTTTTTGACCTAATATTTAGTTACCAGCAGTTAATTGATAACGGATATTACTCAAATACTGAAATTCTGTTGCTGTTTCAAATCTATATTGCTAAATAAATTGATGATTTGGATTCAAAACTGAAATTTTTAAGTTTCATATAGTTAACATAGATAATATTATAAATATTATGACTATTACATAATGTAAAAAATAATCAAGTAGTTTATTACTCGGGAGATCATATGACACCGAAGAACTGGACATGGCAGTTGATCAGGGATCCAAAGTTCTTTAGCTTTCACGTCTGTCACTTGATCACTGAACTCAAGCTCACAGAACACATTGCAAAAATACTTTTACATCAATAGATATATAGACAGTAATCAAACAGGATTTTCTAATAACATTATTGAGAGAGTATAGATGTAATTACTATATAGGGTGTAAAATGAAGATTAAATATCAATACCAAGTATTATGGGTTGAATTCTTATGGTCTCAAAATCTTAAGATATTTGAAAATTATAGCCGTTAACTTAATAAGCATAATAAAAACTCATCATTAATGCAATGATTATTATTCTCCCCTATCATTCTTGTGACCTAGTATACAAACCTAGGTGTATCTTCCATTTGTTTTTTTTTTTTTGTTTTTTTTTCAAATAATCTTGAGATGTGTTTTTAGGTCGATGAGTGTTTTTATTTTGTTTTGTGTGTTTTTTTTTAGCAAATTTAATGTTTAGAAAACCATTAATATAACATTGGCATTAATGAGTATTTGGTTTATTAGATGGAAGTTAATGGTCCCAAGATAAACTAGGTTAATCTAACGAATATTGTTACAGCATTTTTCTTTTGGTGAACAGGCATCATACTTCCCCAGATGCAACCTCTAATTACTTTTGTTTTTTTATTGGATTAATGCGCTGCAAACTAGCCAGAAACTAGACATAGAGGTCTCATTATTTACTGAATGCTTAATATTTAATAGTGAAGAGAAATAGATACGAGACTTGTAATAAGCATAAGGATTATGCTAAGAAAATATATATATTTTAATTAGGATATATACAATTCTGCATATATATGGTATCTGGTAAAGATAGCGGAAAATAAATTAGGTCATATGTACTACATCGTCAGTTGTAGTTTGTTGTTTTCCACTTTTCTTTTAAAATCTCCTATTTAAACTTACATTAGTTATTAATATGTATATACGTATAAACTTCTTTTTCATCTATAACAATCTTTTTTCTTGTCTTAAGCAAGTACAATGAATAATAAATTTTACCCCACCACCGCCTAAAATATTAAAATTTAGACTAAAAGCTTTTGCTAATTATTAAGTTTGGTTTTCTTTCAATTTCAGAAAATTTATTCATTGGAGTAACATAAGAGAAAAATGTTAGCCTCTGCAGCCTTATTCAAAGTTAATTAAGCTGCAGTAATTTTTCATTACTTCAATACATGTTTGAACATTTGCTTAGAAAAAGATAAAAAATTATGTACCTACTTAAAAAGATAAAGAAGACTACATATAATTTATAAAGGAATAACAATCTAATGACTTTACCGAGAAATCATTAAAAAAGTTAACATTTCCGATCAAAATGACACTGCTGTTTTTTTTTTTATATATATTTTAGTCAAAACAAGATAATAAAATCATATATTAAGTGATAAATATTCTAATGAGATTGATACTTCAAAACTAATTTTATTATAAAAAGAAAGGTTCTTAAAAATGCTTAAAAGAATTCCTTTTTTAAAATCTTAAGGTTATTTTGGAAGACCTTGAGGCTGATAGCTTATCAAATATATCTGGTCATAAGTGAATCTTAAATTTCAGTACTGGCATGATAATGATAGAGATTTAAAAGTCACTCTTACTATATACAGGTTATAAACCCTTAAAGAGTTCATGTGCCACTAATTTGGAGTTTTTATATATAATATACTAATATTTAACACTTTAAGCAACAGAGATGGAAAAGCATTTAAATTTGGTTTAAAATAATTTACAGTTCTTTATCAAAAGGTTATTAGAGTGGGCAAAAGCATATAAGATTTATGTGCCAACTTTCAAGTAAATTTGACGTGGGAGTTACGCTTTTGAAATTGACACATTTATTTAAAATTTTCTTTTTCAAGTGTTCAGGCATGATTTAATATTTTATTCTATCAAACCCACTTATTCAAGTTTAAGTCTATGATTAATTTCATTCATTATGTTTGATTTGCTTTTGTAATATTTATAATATTAATTCATTACTATAGTTGAAAATAATGTATTCCATAACATATCCATCTATTATTCCCTTGATATGGGTTTGAATAACTTGTTTATATTTTCAAGTTAGTAACTTGAATTTCAAAAACATCCTAAAGTTTTGAATCCAAGCTAACCTGTTTGAATAGTAACTACATATTTCAATAATCTGAATAAACAAGAAAATATATAACATTTAGCCAATATATACCATTCTAGCTGAAAGATGGGCAGGTGTGTACAGTTAATATAAAACTGATGTCACTAAAATACAGGTATTTACTTAGTGCAAGAAAATTAGCTTGGATTCAAAACTTTAGGATTTTTGTTTTAATTTAAGTCTATAAGATTAATACTCTGAAGTACTGAATGCTGGATATGTAGATGCACTAGGGTCCGCATCATCTCAATGAAAAAGACCAAAACTAATTTGACAATGTGGATATAATAGCACTATCATCTAGAGTCTACTTATCACTCAAACATATATAATAAATGGTTGTGGACAAGAAAGAATATAATACTATTCCCAAAGCATATGTTAAAGTCTAAGCAGAAAATGTGAGATGTTTTGTTGGCATTTTACCACCCAATATTTGAAAAGCCTGATGTGTAATGCCTTTTTTATTATTCTGTCAAAAGGCTGCCCTGCAGTAACCTGTATAAAATTGTTTTATACAATGTATCAGTTTATATTAAAGCATTATATCTATCTGATATGTAATTGCATAATAATTGTAATTTTAAGATTTTGAATTGTATATTATATGTTAATTGTTATCTCTTGCCAAATATTAGATGGAATTACTGACATTATATTTTTTTATTGCTTGATTTGAAGCACTTAATTTCAGATTCACTAAACATGCTTTTCAATAGATCGTTTAATATTTATACATAAAGCGGAATGCCTAGTGGCCCTTTAGCTTAAAATTAATGTACTGTTTTATTATTTAAATTTTCAAATAATGTGTTTTATTTTGTAATTCCAACATTTCAGTCAAGATGAAAGAAAAAAAGACAACAATTATTTCTAATTTTCTTTACTTAATCATTTTCAATGCAACTTAAAATATGATCATTCAGTATTAATAAGTAAAATATATTTAGTTTACAGTAAGGACCACTTTTATGTCATAGTAAACAGATTAATGCTTAAGGGTTCAAGTGCAATGTTATTTAATAATACAAAGACTAATTTTAGAATAGAAATCATTTATAAAATCTGTAGAACAAATATCTATTTGCCCTTCTAAGTTTTATCAAGTATCACATTATTGATCTAACATCAATTTATGATATAAACTAGCTCGTATATATTATAATGGTCATTCTATGAAGATATTGAAATGATTAGAATACTCACTAGATTGTGGCACTAAGTTCACAACCAAGACTACTATTTTATAGGAGAATACTAGATATATCTTCTAAGCATTTAATCATCACAATCAGTATATCTTCTTTACATCCAATTTACACATGAGATTCCAAATCTAGGTTCATTTCTGCAAACATATTGTCAATAGATACAAACTATAGAATATAATAATATTAAATCTACATTTAAGTTAATAAGACATATATTAGCTGTGACATAAATTAAAACATAAATACTTATATCTATTGAATCAATTAGTTTATATTATGGGTATAACTTTACATTGTTTCAAAATATTTCTAACTACAAGATCTCGACATTAACTCATATTTTGAAAGATTTCGCGAACGTTAGTGTTTAATAGAAATTATGGACTTAATTAGTGAAGAGTTTAACAGCTTCACACTCTCAAATCAAAATGCTTTAGATTTGCCTATATGATTAGAAAGTAGATTGAAGATAAGAGTTGCCATTCTTATTTTTATAAAGTTGTAATCTTGTGTGAAGATTTGCAGAAGTCCCTCTAGTGGAAAATTGAATACTCAAGGCACATAGTATTAACATTATAGCCTTAAATATATATGTATTTATATTATGGGATAAATATAACACATCACTGAAATATATCATAGATTTTTAAACTAAAGATTAACTAACTGACAACTTTTAAATACTTTATCTTATAATCATTCCACATGAATTTTTATATATTCCTTAATATTACTGTTTTCCTATATATGATTTATAAATTGTCATTATAGAATAGATATGATCTCTCAAAATATTATGAATTAATTGTCTTGTATTATTTTTGATTTACAACTAACCATTGGGCTCTCCAATTTAACATTACCTTTTATTAATATGATAGCTATGAGTATCGCATAAATATGAATATAAAAGATACATAAGACTTACAATTAGTCTAAAAAATTGTACTAGAATCATGTCTTTAAACAAATTTTAAGATCAACTATCCTAGAATATATCAACTTTTGGGTCATGCATTGAGCCTTTATCCAAGATTACAATAAGTGTTGTACAAAACAATATGCTAAATTCTTAATTGACAAGTAATGCAATCTATTATCCAATAATAATATATCCAGTCACATCTACATAGCCATAAAGATATGTTGTTCATGAGAAATACTTCAATATATACTTTCAGTATCACAAGATAAGCATGTGGATAAGAAGAGAATTCTGATCACGTGTATAAAATAACATCTCTGTATTATATCCATTATTCTCATGAAAACACATAACTAAGTAGTTGATCCCAGAAAGAAATCTATGTGATAATATATAGAGAAAATAAATCATTATGCCAAACTACATCTGCAAAATACTAATATTAAAGACAAAAAATGAGCATACATTTCATTTTCTTTAAAACTTATGAGCAGAGACTTTATCTGTATTTATCAGTTCCTTTAAATTAAGCATGTAGGAAAGAATTTCATAATATAATGCTTCGTGATTAATAACACATGCACATACAACTCAGCTCCAATGTCAACATATACTACTGAAAAATTCTATTACATTTAAATTTCCCTATTTCATGCCATGATAAAATTTCGTACATTTAAATATAGTATACAGAAACTAAAATGAATTTAAATAACTTAATAAAGTCTAGGTTAAACATTACTAACTACAGATCTAAACTCTGTGTGACAACTGCATTCACATACCTATTTTTATATTAAGAGTTTTATATACACCTATCCTATAAGTCCATTTAAATATAAATTGTAAAACCTACATTCCTCTTAAGATTTTTATATAATTTGTTATTTGGATTATTTCTTATAACTAAGCTCAATAAAACTGGCTATTAATTTTTCAACCTCAATTTGGGATTTATGAAACAGGTTATTTCATTAATACACCTTAATTGGAAATTTGAATCATTTTATTTGGAAATCCTATGTATTTACTCTTGAGAAATAAAGATAAAACTTTATTTTCTCTCTTTTTAAAAAAGCACGATAATAAGAATGATCCTTAGAATAAAACCAGAATATGTATTATCAAATAATATATATAAAAATTATTTTATAATAAATATTTTTATTTAACTAATCTTTCTTATTGCATTACCAAATAAGTTCTGAAGAAGATTGCTGGGCTACCGAAACTATAAAAGAGGGTGGTATTTAAAGCATTATGAAACAGTGATAAAGTACATAGATGATTTAATATTATATTATATACTTTTATTTACCATGTCTTAAAAAGTCAAAAAAATAATTGCCTTTTCTACTACATTTGAGATTTTATATTTAACTGAAATAAAAGCATGGGTAAGTTAATTAATTAAATCACTCATAAAGAGTAGTGATTGAGTTAATTAATGTCTAGATATCCAATGCTTTTATTTAAAGTTAAATACAAAAACCCCAATTGCGATTGAAGAAAATAATAATTATTTTTTAGTGTATAGTAAATAAAAGTGTTTATTATAAAATATTAAATATTTTTTTAATTTTTTAGCATTTGCAAAGTAAATAAAATTATTACTAAATATTTTTTTATATACTACTTTTAATTTTTTAGGACTTAGTTACTTTAAAATAAAATGAGACATATTAAAAATTGATTCCAATATTGTTTTAATTATGAAAGAAGTATTTTAAATAAAAGAAATTACTATCAAAAGAAAATAAAATTTCATCATTTTAAAAATAATTTTACAACCAATTGAAAATAAGTTTTGTTTTTATTTCTATTTTAATTGTTAATAATTTTTAGTGTAACCATTTTTTTAATTAAAAGCGTTAAAAAATATACTGCCCTTTTGTGCACATCACTAAAAACTTACTGAACCAACATCAATACAGTCAAAATTTATCTGCAACCCACCGTCTACAATAAAAAAATCAGAGAACTAAAATTATTACAGTGATATATTTCATTGCCATCAATTTCTAACATATGTACAAAATTTTAAGGAAATCTATTTGATAAAAATCTGTCAAATCTCAATTACAAAATTTATCATAAACAAAGTTTATAAGTTAAATAAAAACACTTAAAAATAAATTTAAATTAAGTTATATAGTTTTATTTTCTAAAACTTGCTCTCCTATTATACTCTTAACAATACAACATATACAAGCCATCAATAAATGTGTATCGGTTGTATAAGATGGAGTGAATGATTAAAGAGAGCTTGAAAGTCTGGGTTCAAATTCCCTATAATTACATCTAGCTTAAAGTATATATACTATACATGAATTTAAATATAACATATCTTTCTATATACATAAAATACATCTGTCAAATAAAATTTATTTGAAATTTTATATAAAATTCATTGACAACATATTTTTTAAAGATTTGACAAAGCTGATCTGCAGTAATTTTGCGCCATGACATTAATAGGACTTATAGCTTTTCGTGAATTTTTTCCATAGTTCTTTTTTTTCACTGTTCTAATTAGATAATTAAACATTAAGCCTCTCTCTACATTTATTGAACATAGATCCTTTGCTTTAAATGGGAAGCTTCTGTGGATTATGTTTAAATAACAGACTCATTTGATAATGATACATAAGTTTACCACACATATATGCAATATTAAAATTGTAATCGGTAGTTAAACTTTTTTTTCAGGAAGAGTACAAAAAAATTTGTGCCTACAAGATCATTCTAGTGAATTTGTTGGTTCTGATCTATTCTGAATGCAGACTAATAAACAGTCAATTATAACATTACAAACTGCAATTATAAATTTCATATTGCACCCAAATAATAAGTGTAATAATGCTCAAGGCTTATAAATGGGTTTGTGACAACTGAAATTGAGTGTAAATTCAGTATGTGGTGAAATGTCCAGTATAATTTTTTTTTAAATTCTTAATTGATTTTATTAGAGAATGTGCTAGCCTAAGAGCATTGTAATAGGTTGCTATAACAACAAAATAGTAAAACAACGAATGCATTATTATTATTGCAACATAAAATTATAAATTAATTTTATTTGTTTAAAGTAATAAAGTTTAGTGTTTAATAAAATTATTATTGTTTTTTTTATTATATGTATTTTAGTTATTGCATTCACGAATAATAGATTATAAATTATACACACAAATATTTTGGTCTTAAATGAGTTTGTTATGTTTGTATATGTAATATTATATTAGAAAGATGTATAAAAATATATATATTTCTAGTGCAGTATGGTGAGAATATAATGCAAATTATTTTAGTTTGACTTGGATTAAAAGAATATTATTTGTATTTTAAAATGTGAATATTATTTGTTATATTGTAAAGTTTATAAAATATTATCATCATCATCATCATTATTATTATTATTATTATTATTATTATTATCATCATCATCATTATTATTATTATTATTATTATTGTAAAAATGATTTTAAATTTGGAACACAGGATGATTTTGATATAAAAGTAAATAAAGAGTGTAACCTTGGATTTCAAGACAAAAAATATCAATTGTAAGAAATTATAAGGAACTGAATAATTCACATCCACTCTCTGATGTCTTGACTTCTATAGATGCAAAACTAAGTTCGTTCATATATTTTTTTTTATTTTAAAAGTATTTGCTTATTAACCATAACAATGTAAGAAGAATTATATTTGTCCAGGAAAACTGGACAGAATCACTGAGAATGTATTAAAGGAATTAGAAAGTAATTCATAACGTTCAAAGTCATTTTAATATTTTCATTGCAAAATAAATATCCCGCATGAACAAAAAAAAATATTTTAATAATGGAATATAAAAGCTAATATTATATAAAAGAATTGTTTTCATCTGCAGATATAATTTTATAACATTGATAAAATATTTTAATTCAGGATTTAAATCGGTTTATTTGTATGGTGTATCATCATAAAATGGAGATGGCATTTGTTCATTCATAATGTCATTATATTAAATATCTTCAAAATAAAGGATGAAATTTAATACTTAGAAAATATTGGAATTTAACAAACTATAATTATTTATGATACTTTTACTTTATTTGGATTAATAAATATCAAATTATAGCTCGCGGAATAGACATTGGAACAGTTGTGTTACTTTGAAATGTCATATAGGAGGATGATGATCAGTCATATGTTAATATGTATTATATTTTTTATGTATTCAATTGTATAGTATTTATCAATATAACTATTTACTATATTTTAAGTTAGGCAATTGTTTGTTTTATATATATGAAGTAAGAGAAAGTTAAGTTTAGTCTAAATTTAAATTTTAACAATTAAAACTTTGATTTAAAATATTATTATCTTATTCATTGATCCCAAATTATTTTTGAATACACATTTTATAAGTATTTAATAAGGGTTGTGTTCTGATCTATTGTGTCAGCTGCTTGATGGCATTGATGCTAAGCAAAAACACATTCATATAACATTCCCGGGCCAGCCATATATACAACTATGATGTCCATAAAATTAAAAATAAAAGCAAAATATAAAAATGTAAGCAGACTTTTTGGACAGTAATTAATCAGAGACTGGCTTTTTTTGTATGTGTGGGTGTCGATAAAAAAGTATGTTACTTTCCAATAGCAAATAATAGTACATTGGAGACTTTTTTGGACAGTAATTCCAACAAAATTTTACAATGAAAGCCGACTTTGATCTTTTTGGGATAGTAATTAATTTGGACAGTATTTATTTATTTTTTTGCTACTTTATGTATCTGAAAAGTTATGGTACTTTTTAAATAGAAAATTAAATTACATTTTACCCCCTTTTTTCTGACAGTAATTAATAAGACCCATGTGTGTGTATGGGGGGGGGTAATAATTATATTGCACTCTATTTGTGTGTGTATATATAAAATTACGTTACTTTTTTAATAACAAATAATAGTAAATATAGCGGAGACTTATTTGGACACTAATTAATCAGAGACAGGCTTGTTTGGCTTTTTTTTTTTTGTTTGTTTTTATGTATTGGAAAAGTTACAATAGTTTTTTAAGAAAAGATTAAATCACATTTTACCCTTTTTTGGACAGTAATTAATCAGACACTGCATTTTGGGGTAAAGGGGGAAAGTAAATTCGATTGCAATTTACCAAATAAAGTTATTAATAATTACAACAAACTATTATAATGAAATCCGAGCCGGTGTCTGGAAAATGGCAATTTTGAGAGTTAGAAGCAGTCATTTTCCCTGTCTTGGACGATTTCTTGCGATACGTTACTTTCATCATGATTTTCGAAATAGTGCTGTACCCCACCCTAAAATCCAATTTGTAACACTAACACAGTCCTGATGGAACAGTGATGACAATGTTAAAAGTGTTAGAAGGTACCAGTAAGTCAGTTCACATGAAACAAAAAAAGATCAACCTGAAAAGTTAAATTATTTGACACGATGCAATCAACCCACCATCACACAATACTGTAGCAAAAATATAGAACCCATATTATGATAAAGTGCGTAACACAACCAACTATGGCAGCCGATGAAGGCATTTTTCTGTGCCTTTAGCATAGAAAAAAGTCACAGCAGTAGCCAGCAGCCGAGTAAACTGACTCTTTCTGTGTTTTATCATAGAAAGAAAGCTATCTGCTTGGCTGTGGCCACGGAAACGGCATATTTCTAGCAATTTAGGTAGAAATAGTGCCATCAAGTGGCTGACATGATAGATCAGAACACAACCTTAATAAGTAATTAGAAGATTATCATAATTATTTTATTAATTATATGCAATAGTTATTTTAGGATAAAAATTTATATCTGAGCTAGTACAATAGTTTATAAAAATCCAAATATATTAATTATTTAGGATAAACAAAGAATATTATAATTGAATACCTACATATTCTTTTAAACTATTATTTATTGGATTGTGTTATAGTAATTTAGTATTTAGTTATAAAGATGGTAATCATATTATATTATAAAATTGGTAATAGCATATATAAAAATTGATATTTGAATTCTATTAAATAGAATGATTTACTTTGATTAAATTTTAAAAAGATCGTACATTTAATATAGATTGTAAATTTAATTTAAATACTAAAGCTTTGATGTTAACATTTGATTATAATAGAGTATTGATAATATTAGAAATATTTGGGTAATTATAATTTAAAGTTTAATAACTTGGCTTTATTGATTTGAAGGATAATTCATTGTTATTTGGTAATGGTATTTGTATAAGTATCTAAAAATAATCATTTAGTTTATGATGTCATCATTGGATATTATAAATTGTAAGGTTATTTGAAATGCTGGTTTTCATCTATTTTATTATAAGTTAGAGTAGATTGGTGAAATGTGATAAACTGATCAATCTTGTATATTGTATTTTATTATAGTTTTTATATTGTAGACTTTTTATTCTATTACAATTTGATGTTGTAAATTTATAAGGTTTTAAAAGAGAAAGTTTTATATATTTTATTAATGATAGATTACTGTACATAATCTGTAAGATAACAAAGCCTTTTATTATCATTAATTATTTCATTATATTACAGTTGGTCTATCCAACAAGGGCATATTACGATTTATGAAATGTTATTGTTCCATTAGCGTTGTCTTTATTTTCATGTTTAATAACACTACTTTTATTTTATTCACTTATCAATGGAGATCAACTATTGGATTATACTTTAACATATAATACTAAATCATCCATGCACTTTACTACTGTTACACTATACTTTATTTACCACCTTCTTTTACAGTTAACAGTTTCGATTGCCCCAGCAATCTTCTTCAGAACTACAACATAATACAAACATATAAATATACATGAACATATAATTTACATTCTATATATACAACTTATAATCATCATCTATTTATTCCTCTTTTAAATATTATATATCTTTTTACTAATTATTTACAGAGAGATATAATCATTTAATTTCTTTCCAAGTCAAAATATTATGTTGTAAAAAGATTGGGGATGTTAAAATTGCTTTGAGTAAAAAAGATTGTAGCACTTGCGTGTAATGGGAACAATGATGTAATCATGCTTCCTATAGACTTAGCTGGAATAAAGTCTGTCGATAAAGAGGTATGGGTTTCAAGATGTTTAATTTCTTTAAAAATATTTGTTCCTTTGTAATATAATTTTTTTGAGAAGATTATATAGTGCAATGAACAGTAAGCTAATATTGATTGGCTGCTTTTAGATTTGATTTTAGGTGCTCAAGAAGTTCCACAGTGACTTTGGTGCCAGAAGAGAGAGTGTCACTCTTTGCTAAAATGGGTATTCCAAAGGCATGAGATAGAGTATATCATGCATAATTTGCAATGGTTTTTACCAGTATTGAAAGATTGTATTTTTTATAGCTTAAGAATTATAGGATTCTGGTTGAAAAATGTGATCAAGTGGTTTGTTTCATTTTGCAGTTTATGGATAAAAAGTTTGACCTCATTCAGTCATTCAGTAGTTTTATGAATTGCATCAATGATATCAATATGTTGTTATATGAAGAGCTATTTAAATTATATCTTGATAATTAATTAGAGCAATAATAATTGCAAATAATTTTGAAGACTAACCAAGTTTCAACCAGAAAAAGGTTGCAGATGATAATAGAAATGACCTATGATAACTATATTAAAAAAGTCATCTATGGTTAATTTAAATTCCACGGTAATATGGCGTTTACATGTAAAATCATAAAGTGGTGTGTTATTTTGAAATTTGAGCATCACACAAGCATGGTCTAAAAATGAAATGCTGGATAGGTAGATTAAAGTTTTAAAATTGGATGGAGATGCAAAAAAGAGATTGATGAGAGTTATATCTTGCTCTCCGATAAATTAAACTGCACCAGGAGAGTACAAGAACACTAGTGGTAATAGGTTAAGCTGATTAAACTTAGATGCAGTTAATAATTCATTCTAAGAGCAGTTAAAGCTATAATACTAGATTATTATTCTAAACCTGTGTATGTTTTTTCCTGTATTCTGGTTTCATCATTGTCTTTCAGAATTAAGTATATTTCTATGAGATAAAATTATCATTACAGATGATTAAAGAAGAGGACGGTTGTATTGATAAAAATATATGTTATTGCAATGCAGTGACTGGTTTGTGAAATAAATAAAGCTAAGTGTATGTTCATAACTAGCAATACGAAAAATATTGTAATCATTCTAGAAATAATAAAATGCAGAATAAGCAAATCATGCAAAGTGCAAGTTAATGTGGAAATTCCAATTTTGCATAATGACAATAATAAAATATTTATGCAAATTAACAGAGTTATAAAAATATCTACAAAATTTTAATGAAGAGATAAAGAAAGATGCTATCAAAGCTAAGTAGACTGAATGAAAGACAGTTGAGCAAGCAGTAAGGTGCTTGCTAATCTCATTGTCAGTGAACAGTAAAGGCTGATGAAAATGCTGATTGAAAACTAATGTAGAAAGTTAATAGATTGAAATGAAGGAGTTTTAATAATGTGTAGTAGTAGAGTCACATTCTATGAAGAATTGTTTTATGTAAAATTATGACTGATTATATTATGGAATTCAACCAAGAAGTCGCTAATTGAATATATTGACCTATTATTAATTCATATATATTTTGAGTAATAAACTCTTTGTTAAGTAATTAAAAAACCTTTTTGTGTTAATTTCTAAAAATAATAATTAATGAGTGTAGGGCTGCCTAGATTAAAGTCTGGTCCTGTACATATCAATTATGCTTAGTTTTGCTAATGGAATTTTTGTACTTGTCAGAATCCCTACACCCTGAATCAATTTGATGTTTGGTTTGTGTATATAAAGACATAATTCTTATTTAGAACAGTTAATGGTGGCTGGTTGAATTAAGGACAATTTTTTTCTCTCAACTGTCATAGTAATGGCCAGGAAGCGAACCTGGGACAACTGCTTGTAAGGCAGCTGTGCTGACCACTTGACCAGAATAAATATATCACATTGATGATTTTTTAGAAACTGAGTTCACTATATAGTTATTTTATGTAAATGTAGGTCATGCACATTGATTATAGCAATGTTTATATTATTCATATTAGCGTATATATTTGAGTTGCTGGAACAGTGCTTTTTGTTGACATGTTTAATGCCTGGATCAGATATATATATATATCATTAAAACCAATCAAACAATCCAAATATCGATAACATTCTGATTAAACTAATCTGCAATCTGATATCATTGTTTGCTCACACTTACTAGGCTGGCTTTTGGATAGAATGGTGTTAAATATTGCTTAGCTATCATTAATATAGATGTATGAAACTATGATATAACTTGTACTCGTAAAATAGTTAAATTGCTAAATCAATCTTATATAATGGGGTTGCTTGATATGCTTTTGGTTTAATGTCAAAATTTCTTTATATTTAAAAACAAAATTATAAAATATGAAAATCGTATTTGCCTACATGTGCAAATCATTATTTTATCGATGCCCTGCAAGGCTCAATGCAGTGGTGGAATATTACATTCTGGAGCATAAGGTATATAGATTGATTCCAGTTCTGGTGCTTCCACCAATCAAATTTCTTATGTATTCCCAAGAAGCACCAATCAAATTTCTTATAAATTCTCAAGCAGCATCAATCAAATTTCTTATTAATTCCCAAGCAGTAAAGTCATTCAATTATTTATTTTTACTTCATAGATGAAACATAATGATTTGAAGAAGAATGAGCAAATACATGTATATAATAACCATCTGTCTAATAGATGTTGGTTGCAATAATATGTAGTTAATTTATTCCAGAAATAAGATATCTCACATTGTTTTACATTATAAACAATAAAGTATTTTTCCTTTTTGCTAAGTTGAAAATAAGGCCATTTTTTACACTTTATTTACAAATTACAAGCATTTATTCATGACCATCGCTTTTCAGTAAATATAGTTAATATAATTATCAATCAATCTTTGTTAAATTAGAGAAATTTTATTTTCTTTAACTTTATATATATATATATACTTCAATTAATAAAGTCCACCATATATATAACAACTACAGTGATAAACTTACTATGTGATGTGATGCGTTATGGCTTCTCTTTTATCAAAGTCAGAAATCTCTCAGCCACTATGCCCAAACAAACCTGTTAGCTACCTTCCCTTCCCTTTCTATTCACCACCCTAAGTTTTTCCCATATTTTCTCTATCCTGCTCCATCCCATTTCAACAACATCATCTTTATCCACTCTATGGCCTTTATCTCTATCTTTTTCTAAACCCAACTTAAAAACCAAGAACCTACTTTCTATATAATTATTTTGTTTATAATTATTCTCCCACATCTTCATTATTTATACCCTTTCAATTGTAAGCATTTACATTCAATTAGCAGATGCCTAATACTTTCCATTCCTTTCTTATATAACTTGCAGACTAAATCACCCATATTTCTCCATTTATGTGTATATTCCTTTGTTGCTAATGATCCTGTTTGAACCTTAAACAGTAAACTACTTTCTTTGCTATTATTGTAGATTAAGTCACACCCAATATTCTGTTTACTTCTATATATATTTAAACTCTTTTTACTTTCCATACTAGCTCTCCATCTCTCCAACTCCCTACTCTTTATTAATGTATCTATTCTTTTATCCCATTGCTTGCAACTATTACATTCAACAATTCTCCTAGCACAATCATCCCACTTTTATGCAAGTATATTGACATAAAGTCTTTATCCAAATCTTCAGCATATTGTGCTACCTTCCTCACCCATCTTGAAGCTTACCTTTACTTGAAACCCAATTAAATACTATTTTGGCTATTCTCATAATCTACTGAACATTTTCATTTTGCTTTTTTCATCTCTCATATAAAAACTTGACCATTCCATTTCTCTTTGAATTGCTGCCTTTGCTGTCCACACATCTGCATTTAATGCATGTCTTTCTACTTCTCTTTGTACTTTTTCTAAGTAATCTAATACCCATTTACTAACACATAATGTATAGTTATGATAAGTTAACCCTGCTACTGTCATTCCCTTCCATGCAATTCTTGCTATATCATATTTATTATATGAAAACACTCTTAATTTCTTTATCAGTCCTTTTTTTTCTTTGCATCATTTATCAGTTTTTCCTCCCATTCATCCAAGCAATTTCTCTGATTACTTTAGACAATTCCCAAATAGTTATACCTATTCCCGTATTTAACTTTATATCCCCCAATAAATATTCTTTCTCTTCTCTTTCCCTTGCATTTATCATAATTACTTTTTCACTAATTTAATCCCATTTCTTTACTCACTCTTGTGCAGGTCTTCAGCATAACTTTCCTAATCTTCACTACTTTCTGTGCACAAGAAGATATCATCAGCAAATAAAAGGCTTGATAATATATACACTCCCTTGCCATCTATTAATGGTATCTATATCCCTCTTTCCAGTCTTTCTATTGCTCTCTCTATTTCTCTCAAATATAACAAAAACAAAATAGGTGGCATAGGGCATTCTTGCCCTAGTTCTATCCATCTTAAACTTTGACTGATTCTGATATGTATAGTAATTAATGTCATACAATCTCTTAATAACATCCACTAAAGAACCATTCATTCCCAAATTTACTAAACGTACCCATAATCTATTTTTATTTACCCTATCATAATTTTTTTTATATCTATAAAGACTATATATAACTGCCTACCTGTATTCCTACTCATATCTATAAGTTGGGTGACTACAAATAAACTATCTCCCATTTGCCTATCCAATCAAAAACCTCCTTGCATTTCTCTCACTATATTATTTTCTTCCATCCATTTTGTCACCCTTCCAGGCCACCATATATGCAAAAACTTTATGTAATAATGATGTTAACCACTACCAATCTATAATTGTTTATCTTTCTATGGTTCTTACCCTTTCCTTTAAATAATAGCCTCACTCTTGTATTATTCCAGCCATTTGAAAATTTTGTCTTCTTGACCATCTTATTAAAACATAGTAATGGATTTAATTTTGCCCTATTTTCCAAATTCATCCCCATCTCTGTTGCCCATTCATCTAAACTCTTCCCTTTCCACTTTGCAATTTCTTTCCTCCCTCATTCAATTTATTTTCTGTAAAACTAATATTTCCATTACTATGTGCTTTTATGTATGTTGTCACTCTGTCTTTTATATCTAACTTCTTTTCTATACTCATTACATAGTTTTTTAAAATTGTCTAATTTTTCTCTAGAGCTACACTCTTTTTTCCCATCATTTAGTAATACTATTTCTCCCTCCCCCTACATTTCTTCTTTTAATATATTTCAAAAATTTTTACTCCCATCTTTTCCACTTTTATTAATATCCTCCAATAATTTACTATTTAATTTCATTCTCTCTATATAATGATCTATTTCAGTCAACTAATATCACAGTCTTTTTATAAGTTATGAAGTTTTTTGAAAAATAAATTAGTCACTTCCATCCAAACTGTATGTTAATCTATCTCAATGCCCTATTTTTCAAAAAAGAAATTATTTCCAGGTCTGTCCAAACCATATCAATAGCATGTTTTTCGAAAACACGGGAAAGAAAACAGATGATGATGATAATTCATAATTAGAAATAGGAAAGGAAGACAGATTAAAATAAGGAAAAATATTTTTTTTTCTTGTCAATTATTAATTATAATTAGTTAGCAAATGCCAGACAATCACACACATACTTATGGAAATGTCAAGCATCGGTGGTCGAGAGGTCAGCGACAGCTGCTTTACAAGCAGTTGTCCCGGGTTAACGGGTTCGCTTCCCGGCTGGTGCTATGACACATGAGAAATACTTATGGAAATAAAACTTAACCCTTTTCTACTGAGCATTTAAAATAAATTTAAATTTATTATTATTGCTACAATAAGTAATATTACATTTGCAATAAAAATTTTGTTAAAACATTTTATAATGGTTACAAAAACAAATGGAAAAGGTAGTTCACACTAATTCTCTACTAGTTACGAATAATTTTGAAAAAAAAAAAAATTGATATAGGAAGAGGAAATGATACTATTTATTGGATCTCTATAAAAAACAAAAAAAAAATTTGGTAGTCATTACAATAATGGAAACCCATGAAATATGCCTAATTAGTTTGGTGTTTAGAAGGCTATCCGAAAAGAGATTCCATTCTCAATTGGAATTTAAATAAATAAATAGTCTGTCGCTCAGGAGCTCATATGAAGTTCAAATACTAGAAGTGACAGAATGGAGGCACAATCCACTGACCTCAATCTCTTGGAATCCACACTTGTTGCAACGGCATTAGGCCTTGCAATTGCATGTTTGTTTGATAAAAATCCCTAGCAAGTCTTTGTTGCTCAGTATATCCGATATCAGGTAAAAATAATGTAACTCATAATTTTGAGATGTCAAAACAAACAAAATATCACTGAATAATAAATAATCGAATGGCTTCATCGCTCAAGAGTTCATAACAAATTCGAGCACCGGAAGTGCAGCACCGGAAGCGATTCTAGGAATCCACATTCCCAAGTCTGACATTTTATCACTCCCCTAATCAATACTATTTTATCATAGTATCCTGATGCCTAGTTACTCTATGAAAAGAATTTAACAGACATATATATATCTTTAGTAAAAAATACGTTCATTTTTTCAAATCCAATGATTAGAATCTTTTATACTGTTTTCATCTTTTTGATTATTTATGAATCTTATTTATTTATTGTATTTTTTTTAGCTGTTTGCTTTTATCTTGTTGTTTTGTTTAGTTATTCTATTGTAGTTTGTAGGTCAGATTTTGAATCTTGGATTATTAATTTGTTTATTTTTAAATAATAAAAAAAATATTACCAGTCACTGTAAGGGAGTGGGGATTTGAATATGTATACGATTAAACAATTAAGAAGTATTAAAGATCCATTACTTTGTACCTTCACACTCCAGCAAGCTTCTACTTATTAAATTTTCACTACAAAGCATTTTGGGAAATATCGGGGGGGGGGGGTTAAACAAAGAAATAATTTTACTCTTCGACAATTACCCTTTTAGCCAGAATGCAATTTACATAATATGATGGTATTAGATTCCATCTTACTTGAGAAATGGTTTCATAATTGCATTTAAATTAGAATATATGAGAAAGTTTCTGCAATATAAATAATGACTTTAAAAAGAGAGAGGGAGAGAATAAATTATTCGTAATGACGGCTTCCAGATCGGTCTTGGAATTCAGTTTTGTTTTAATCTAAGCCATTTTGATTTCATTATGTTTAACTAATGGCTTATTAGCTAAAATTTGCTTCTTCCTCTGGCTCAGTAACTAAAACTTTTATAATATTGATATGGATATATAAATATTTAATGTTTAGGTAATATATATATAATCTTGTGATACAACTGGAATAAAAGAAACAGCGTTCAGAAGAAGGGGGTGATGAATGGACTCGAACCCACGCTTGGTATTAGAGTCCGGCCAGATAAACTTTTCATGTTAAAAACAAGATTAGAATTTTTTCTGGGGGTGGTAAAAGCCAATAGCCAGCTCAACTAGCTAAACAATAGAGGTTAATAAATGGGTATCTTACCATAAGTAGCAAATGATTAAAGATCCTAAATTAATTTCAGTTGATCAGATGAGTATCAATGTATTGAGTGTAAAACCAAAATATGATTGTAGTACTACTACTGGTCAACCTTCATTGCCTATTAAGGAGGCACCCAATTCAAAAATTGCTGATCCAAAGCTTATTTTTTCTCATGGGAGTATCACATACTTCTTACCAATAATAAAGTGACACATATTTTAATCGCTCTCTCTCTCTTTTTATGGTTAATGCCCTATGACTTTGGTCTGAGCAACCTGGATTTATTTATTTATTTTGCAGCTGAGAATAATCAGATACTAATATATTGTTATTTGTGTAGTCAGGTGCAAAATCAGACCACTGATAAACTCCATAGTTATTGGATAAGGGAATGACCTTCAAATATGGGGTTAATTGATTAAAAAGGAGTATTTAATCAAGAATATCTCCAGTCTTATAGGATAGTATGGTTGAACATCAACACAAACAATCTTTATGTTTTTCATTTTGCTGTATCATTCTTTCTCACTGGATCATTTAGATTGCTAAAGGGCTTAGTAGTCATAAGCCTTTCGTATCATTAATGATCTTTTTATTTTGTGATAATAAAATTTTTGCTTACATAACAGCATTTTTATTATTTAATTACATACTTAGCTAATCAATATCAAACCTTTCTTTTTTTGTTCTTTGTATTTTTCGGTAAGTAGTATAGTCAATAATGAGTCACTTCGGAGCTTTATTTGGACCATTCACTCATCAAATGATTATATATTTTGTCAACATTATTTAGGGACCTCCTGCCTAACATAAATGTAGAAGAATCAAAATGGGTTATCAAAAAGTGGCTTGTCTAGAGAAAAATTTGGCTAGGTTGCCACAATTAATAGATCGTTCATTTCAGCAATAAATAAAATTGCACACTCTGTATTGATAATAGTCGTAATGCAGGGAGTAGTGATGGAAATAAAGATACATATTTCAATTTGTTACCAAATATAAGTATATGGGTTATAAGATAAAAACTTATAGTCAAGATATTATAGGGGTTTAAGATTGGTATAACTACTCTAAATGAATCTCATATTCTAGGAAAAGACAAGTGTTTGTTTTTTATTTTAGAAATGCAAATTACAATGTCAAAAGTGACTGGAATTTGATGTAGAATCTAATTTGTTATCATTATTTTTTGAATTTCGAGATTTATTGATTTGTTCTGCACTACAGGTATGCTTGTTTTATTAAATGCTTACACTCTATTAGATTCTGAAAGTTAAAAGAAAAATTTTATTTCTTGGGGATAATGCTGCTTTTAAAGAGATTTTTTTTCAAAAAAAAAACTTATAATTTTTTGTGGGGGAGATGGAAAACTAACCAAACTATAGCGATTAATAAATGGGTATCTAGCCATACATAGTAAAAGACTAAAGATCCCAAGTTAATCTCAATTGATCAGGTGCCTGCCGATGCACTAAGTGCAAAATAAAGAAGCCTAAATGTTATTGTAAATAATAGTATTGATTCTTAAACTTAAAAGGTATGTTGTAATTAAATTTTTTTGTATTACTTTTGGACTGATTATCATAAACATTTTATTTAGACAGAAAAATAATTAAAAAGAAACTTGAATGCAGAATAGAATATAAAAGATGTTAATGTTACCTGACCATTTACAGGCGCATACTGATAGACAGAAAACCGACAAATACATTCGCTTAATGTATGAATGAGTTCTTGATGTTAGACTCAAAGTACCTGAAAAATCTTAGATTATAGAAAAAATAATACATTTAATAACAAAACTAATTTGTTAAGTTTTATAGATACATTCCGAGTTGTTTGAGGTAATTTATAGTTTTGATTTTATATCTCACACATTACATACAAGTAAGTGGAGCTCTCCTCATTATAAAAGAATATAACATATAATAACACACCTTTTGTCGATAAATATTGATTAGAATATAATACAATTGTTTATTGAACTGCAAGTATATAATATTTTTTAGCAAAAAATAAAATTCCAAAAAACTCAAATCAGATGTCACATGACCTATTTTAATAAGCTTGTATTTACAAATGTTATATATAGAGATATTCTCAAAGCTGTTAAGAGCTTATTTTGTGAGCTCTATATATAATATTTTTAACATGCATATATATAACACAGACACTTTTTTGTACTATATGAATCAAAATTTAAACAAAATTTTAAAAAATAGTAATATAGTTATTTGTTACTAATAAATGGAGGGAGACATTAATTCTATTTATTATGTGTGTGTGTTCATTCATGCATGTAATAATAAGAAAGAAAACTTATTCCTATCCTTCTGGGCAATATTATTTTTTTCCAATAACTTTTTTCTCTTATAGAAACAATAGACTTGTATTTTTTTTTTTAGAAATTGTTTTTTCTCTCATTATATTAATATTTTAAAATCAATATTCTGAAATTTTGTAAATTTTTTACTCTTGGAAAATATTTTATTCAGTGAAATACTGCATATCAAATTCAGAAAGGATAAATAAAGGAAGAGTATATGTTCTTTCAACATAAAACTGGAGAAATTTTATTAATTTGTGTAATTTTACAAATGGCTGCTGAATATTAAAATATAAACAAAGCAAAACTCTCCATACAGTATTGCCATCCTGTGCCAACCAGAGTAATCATGTGATGCTTAATATTAAAATATGTGAATTTTAATAGTTTTTTTTTGTTAGTTTGTTACATTTGTTTGTTTACATTTTACTTTGAATAGCATATAACCAAAGTCATGGTACAAAATAGTTCATGGCTATTCTGTAGATATAAAGTGAGTCACAGACCAACTAAGTCCAAATATATTGGATATTTTCAATAGCACATATTTAATAATAATGATTTAGTTACAGTCATATTAAAGTTAAACCACTAAACATCACATGATCACTATCTCTTATATTAGCACATAATTGTTAATAAACAAGGCAAAACTCTCCATATAGTAGTGCCACCCTGTGCCAACAAGAGTAATCAATGGATGCCAGAAGGCTTGTAGATAAAATCCCCATCTAGTGCCTACTTATCCAATATCCCCTGACTAGTTTCTGGCTTTTGGCCTTTATCAGTGAGGAGCCTTGGATCTGAGAGCACTGCACAGGGTGGCAGTACTATATGGAGAGTTTTGCCTTGTTTATATGAAAGTTATTACAATCTATATTATAACCTTATTTCATCCCATGAGGGGTTAAATATAATAGAAAGTTTAATTTTTTTTACTCAGATAAATATAACCTTGTAATAAATAAACTTCATTATTGTTAGGCTATGTAAAATCTTAACTAGGCACTCTAATTTATTAATAAAACATTTTGTTAAATATGTTTGAATATTAACTGTTCAAAGAATATTAATTAACTGATTTAATATTTGCTTAAGGTCTGAATTTGATAGTTTAAACTTGGATAAAAATTAGCTTAAAGTGTTCTATGTTTTGAATTAGTTGCAGTAGATAAAGTTTCTACTTTACTATTTGTCAAAATATGATTTCTTAATCTGTCTTAAAATGCATTTAAAACAGTAGTTAATAAAGTATTAGTAAATGTAATATCTATTTGAAATTAAAATTTAATGTGTTGCACTTAAGGAAAGCCAGTTTAAAATAGGTTTATCTTAAATGAGTTTATGGGTAAATTGAGTTTGGGCTGTCTTTTAAAGAAGTAATCATTAATCTGTAGTGAATTTTTTGTTTTCTTAATTATTTCCTAATATATATGTGTTCAAATGTGTGTACGTGTGTGTTGGAAGATTGAAAAGTTTAAAAGGGATTGCTTAAAAGTATCATTTGTCTTTAAAAGTAATATATTTTATAAAAGATATATTAAATGATTTAATGATAATCTTAAAGAACTCTCAAGATGAAAACATAGTGTTTATTTTAAATAAAATATGTTTGACTTAGAGTAAGTAAATAATTTTTATTAAAATTAAATAAATGATATATTTGATAAAGTGAACAAAGTTCATTATATGTTAATTAACAATCTAGATATCTGTTTAAAATCTATTCTTGGACATCTTAATTAGTAAAATTTCATGGCCAAGTCTATAAATATGTGCTCTAATTAATAAAAAGTTGAAATTTCAATGCTCATTTTTGATTGATTAAATCAAATCATATGACTACTTTGCAGTAAAAATAACATGCACATTTAAAAAAAAAACTGAAAAATAAAATTATTATTACAATGAATTTCTTCTTAATCAGTTTTGCAAATTATTTGCTCAGCTTATTTGAAATACTTTCTATTTTATTAGTTGAATAATATTGGAGTAGAATCCTCCAAAGTTGTTTAAGCAAATATATTCTGACAGTACATGTTCATCTGCCCATAAATTATATCTCATTTGAAAATTCAACAGCCAGGTTGTAAAGAAAGAAAATACAGAGCATTCTGAATATGACATTTTACTGGAGATCACTAAGCTGAAAAGTTATGCATATGTTTAATTTGCCATCTCTAGAGACTTTGGTTAATTGTTTTGAACTTTTATAGAATCATATTTATTAACACCTTGTCATTTAAATATTCAATTAGTTATATACACCTGGGTCTCGTTTTAAGCAATAGATAGGTTCCTCAGAAAACATACGCAAAAGAAATTGCACAAAAATAGATGTAACTTACCTTGAAAAAGGGGGGATATGGACTGTGATTTTTCAAAAATCGCATAAAAGCAAAGCACCAACATAAAATTACTTTAAAATTTGCACAAAAAAAAAAAAAAATAAGGAAATAAAATATGACTAATAAAAAATTTCAAATTTGAAAAAAATTGATACAAGACAAACTTTTTTTAACTATAATATTTAATTTTATTCAAAACAATATATTTTTATGCACAATTTACAGTAGAGTAATTTACATTTATTTATACATGTTTTAATTATTATCACTATTTGTCGATAAACAGGTTCGTTTGTAACTGGTAAAAAATCAGATTCTTCACAAGAGGAAATACAACTAGTGCTAACTTCACTCTCATGTTGTGTTAATGGTTTTCTGGTGACAACATAATTAGTAATTAATCTTTGAGACAATGTTTTTATTAATTGTTTATGAAGCTCTCAATATCCAGACATACAACCATTTAGCTCTCATTGGAATTTAAGAGCACGTTCGTGATTAGTGTCATTAATAAGAAAATAATTTGCCAACTGATTAGAAAGTTGAAGACCTTCTCGAATCATTTTTGCAGTGAAAGGAACAGGTTCCACTTCTGTTTCATTATCTTTTTCTACACTGCTGGGAAAAATTTAATTAAAACTAACAACTAAAAATTAAATTATTTTTTTGACTTTAATTTTTTAATTTTCAATTCCGTTTAAAAATCAAATTTCGTTTCACATCACATTAATTTCAGGTCCCCTTAAGTAATTTTTAAATTGTTAAAATTGTCAAATTTAATTGTGCCCACTGCTATTACTCACCTTTTAAAAATAAACTTGCGAACAGTAAATGATTAATAATTGATTATGTTCTTTTTTAAAAAGCAAAAACAGAATGTGATTTAAAATGCAAAATTAACACACACAATGTTTGAACAAATTTACATTATAATCTTGTAAAATTTAATGTGTGTATACATAAAATGTGGAAATCATGATTTTAATTTCATTATTGCATAAAATCTTACTATTATAAAGCACTGAAAATATTGAAATTATTAAGATGAAAGTCGAATTCCAATAATGTGCTATTACTTTAAATATGACGTAAGTGCATGAAATTTATTATTTAAAGTAATAGCGCATTATCGGAATTCGACTTCCGATATAATACAGTGTTAATGCATAAAAGAAAACCGCATACAAAAATATTAAAAAGAAACATGAATCGCGTAACTTCAAAATCGCGTTAAATAAATCCGCGTAAAACGAGACCCAGGTGTATATTTATGTACTAATTACCATTATTAACAATATTACTTTTTCTATTTTATTAAATGTCATATCTTATAAGAAAAATAATTTATGCAGACAATTTAATAACTGAAATACAGTTATTATTATTAACAAGAACTATGTTGAAAATTATTATATCTTTAATAAGTAAAAGGATTGTGATAATGAGTCTTTTGAAGCTGTGTAAATTTAAATGTCAAAACAAAATACAGTCATTTCAAATTGATTTATGTAATTCTGATAAGAGAAAATGTTATCTGAATTTATTTTTTAATATTTTGGAAAAGAAATATCTCCCATTACCTCCAATGCAAATAAAATATTTTAGCAGCATTATAATTCATACATCCATAATTCATTTGCTTATTTATTAAAAGTATATTTTATCACTCTACCAAATGGGAAAGAAATAATTTGAATTTGCTTTATATTTAATATTACCAACAATATGTTTCAACTTTGCTACAATTGCTCTCAGCTCCTCTCCATTTAAGCTACGATTGCAGACAATGCTGTCAAGAAATCCCTGCTATGAAATATTTATTTATACATTTATTTTGTCTACATTAATGAAAAACTGCTGTGTTTTATTCTATCGAACAAGAGAAGGACTGCTCAATTAAAGAGGGTTAATTTCATTTTAAATAATTGAAAAGAACTTTCAATCCTTGACTTAGTTAATTGGGCAAAACAAGCATAATGTATATTTATTGTCATGAAATTGTCTTATGCTTATTATTGTATTATTATTATAGTTATATGTGTTATACATATCTAATTATTATTGCTATATGTGAAATTGTAAGGTATATTTAATAACAAAAACTTTTAAGCTATCAACAATCTCAATCTGTAGTCAAGGCAACCTCCTTTAACAATAAAGATGGTACCACCTTTATCTATGTTCTGATCTGTTATAGAAACACTAAAGATTGCATCTTGTCTGTATGAACATATCAGACTATAGATAAAAGTGGTACTACCTTTATTGTTAAAGGAGGTTGCCTTGACTACAGGTTGAGATTGTTGGACAGCTTAAGGGTTAATTGTTATCATCTACATTTATAAACCTATTAAAGCCTTGAGTAATTGGCTTTATTGTCTTAGTTAAGGTATATTTATAATAATATATCTGCTTAAAAGGGATTTGGTAAGAAAATATCCTGGTAAAAGGTTTGTTTTTCAATTAAAAAATTATTCAGAGTTCTCAGAATTTTATTCAAATATAATAAAAGTGTATTACTGTGCAAATAATAAAAACTTATATATATATTTGATACATATGTGAATGCAATGTTTGGAAGTCGATGTATGAGTTTGAATAACTATTAAACTTTTTAATATTAGATACTGCTTTGCAATTATAGTGCATTAATTTACATATATTTTAAATAAAGATCAAGTATACGTATTGTTTTGCATATGGGTATGTGTGTAAGTTATCTGTTCATTTATTATTATCAAATTCATGACTTGCTCAGTTATTAATTCGTATGCTGCTTGGAGACATGTATTAATTTCGGCATTTTATGTGGTTTCCATTATTTTTGTGTTTGTTAAGTCCTCGTGAGAGAGAGGGTGGTGTGCTTGCCTTGGCACTGCCAGATCAAGTTACTGGGTGCCCATATATTTGTTTCTCACAATCCATGTTGCCTTTAGTTTATTTTAATGCGAGAGAACATTTGAAGGCATGTCCACTTATGCGATTATTTTTGCTAGCTCTACTACAATTTTATTTTAAAGAAGTGAGTTTATTGTTAGTATTGAGCTCTTTTATTACTTTGTCCTTCATATGCATTAATAAACTTAAATTTATAATTATTTTTGTGGTATATCAAGCTATTTTTGCAATGTCATTAGAATTTGGTGTCCACATTGCTTTTTAAACATTGTGAGCATTGTGGGGTTGTTTTTTCTTCATATGTCAAATGCGTTGACTGGAAAGTGATCCCAGATCAGCTGCTTGGAAGGCAGCTATGCGAACCACTATGTTATCAACGTTGGGCATTGTGGTTTTTAATATCATTTTAGTGGTCTGTGTATAAACATATATATGATATTCTGTGTACGTAATTGTTAGATGGAAAGTATTAAATAGAAGCGTGAGAACTTCTTAAATAATGTAAATGCCATAATTATAATTTTACAAAGATTATTCAGAAGGTATATATTTTAAATTAAACAAACATTTATGTCAGTATAACTTGTCATATCAAAGTTGTCGCTTTTTGTAAATATCTTTTAGTATTAAAATGTTATTATCGTGTAAATAAATATTTCATTATTAATTAAATACGTTTATGATTTCGTTGTCATAATCACATCCATTTATTCAGAAAATCTAATTTAATAAATTGTACATGAGAGTACATTTTAAAAGTCACATTAAATTTGTTTTATTCAGTTTATTTATTATTTATTTAACACCTGTTATTATTTTACACGAATTATGTTTATTTATTATTATTACAATCATGCTTAATAGTATAGTGGGTAGCATAAAAGTACCCTTTCTACCTACTGCATTAGTTTATTTTCCATTTCTTGGTACAAGTTCATATGTAGAGATATAACAAGTAGTATCTATAGGATGTATGAATATTCATAGAAGACGAATTTTAGATATTTGAAGAGTGTTTTATTTGCTAGCTATACAGTTATCTGAAGCATTCCGATACGTAAGTATTTTATAGTTCCTTTTGAACAATAAGACATAAGATTACAGAATTATAAGAAGAAAATAAAATATTTAATGTATAAGAACCTAAGTGGTTCTTGCTTTTAATTATATTCGAGTGTTTAATGCAAAAATTATTTTCTTGTATCAAATATAACAAAAATCCTGAGGTGTAGCTAAAGTAAGAACCCAGCATATAAATTCAATTAGAACCTGAGATACGTTTTTTAATAAGAACCTGAGATTATAGTATTTATATTTATATGATACTATTTTGTCTATAAAAAGTCTCATACTTTGTGTTAGTAAAATCCATAGTCATTTTGATACCAATCAGTGTGACCTAGTCTTCCCTCCATTGATAAGAATACAATATTTACGTGCACGCACACACGTGTGCAGAAGAGTCTTGTAGTATGGTGGTCAACATGTTTGTCTACCATATAAATTTTTTTTAAAAAAACCATCAGATTCCAATAATGTTTAGGATATTTTTTTCAAACAATTATAACACGGTCAATTTATCTAGCTACGTAGTTATTGATTAGGAAATAGGTAATTATATATAGCTATTCTTGATTAGAAAGAAAACAAAGGATGAAAAACATTTATCCTTATTATCTGAAAATTGAACTATTCTGGTAAATCCGTAACCTGCAGTAGCTATTTAAAGCTGTTTTATCTTTTATATAAATATATATAGTGTTTCATAAAGTTTACATCAAGGGGTTAAATTATATTCATGTTTTAGCAGATCACAAGATAATTGGTCATGAAAGAATAAATCCAAATAATACTACTTATAAGAAAATACAATTTGAAAAAATATTAATCTTTTATTGAGATTTTTTTTATGTTAATAAATTAAAAATAAACAGCAAATGATTGTATAAATATTTATTCTTAGGCTTTTTGGTTCCATTTTTTTTTTTTTGAATGAATAAACCATAAAGCATGCACTATTCCTAACTATTTGAACATAAGCTTAACTTTTTTATATAAGCATACTTTATCTAAGCTACCTTAGGATTTCCTACTTTCTAAAACATATGCCAATTTATAATAGATATTGATGACCTTTTTGACTTTGAAAACAATTATGGAATTTTGCCACTAGATGGCAAAGTAAACGTTAGCTTTTTTACATAACAGAAAGTCCTGTACATATCATCTATTTTTATTCATATTATTTTATTCAAAATAATATTTTAAAAGAATCAGACATCTTAGGATATGAATTCAAATTAACTTGTTTGTCCAATTATATACTCATGTTAAGTGATCTTTTACTTTTTTGCTATTATAGTATCTTGTATTCAAAATTTGTTATAAAGTCATAATTTTAGTACTCCTAAACAAAACCAGTTTGAGATGTTTTACCAACTATCTAGTGTTCATTGGCAATAGATTGTGGCCCAAAATCAGAATAAATAAAACAATGTGAGGAAAACTATATAGTTTACAGTGGAGCCATGATCTATGCTATATTTTGTTTCAAGCCATTTCACATTCTACATATATAGTGTATAATAGCTCACATTTTGTTGAAAAACAATGATTAGAATAGAATATGTATTGTTTATTGAACTGCAAGTATACAGTAATTATCTACATGCACACACACATATAAAACTGATGCTTTTTAGTGTTCACTCATGCATTCACTGATACAATAAGAATAAGAAAGAAAAACTAAGTACCATATTTTTATTTTTAAAATAAAGTAAATAGCAAAATAATATTTCTGTAGAGTGCTTTTCATTACATCACTCTCACACAAGATAGGGATTGGTTTCTATCCATTTTTAACACCTTGTAGAAGGGTGTTATCATATATGATAATATATAACCAAAGACATTAAAAAGATGTATGATCCCCAGGATGTACATTTCATGATGAAACAGTACTGATCAGTTGCCCCAGATTAGATTCTCTTACACATATCTTTATCATTGGTCAGTATTAATAGATAGGAATTACTACAGTTTATCTGTTAAGAGCCAAACTTACTGCCCTCACAACATTGTCACAAACCAATTGTTGGCAGTATATTAATAGTTTTTATTAGTTATTCATTAGACTAGAGATTATCCACTTAGTAAGTAATATTTCTGTAGTTTAGTTTTCATTATATCATTCTCATGCAAGTAGAGGCTGGTTTCTAGCCACTTTTAACATCTTGTGGAAGCATATACTTATAAACATATGACCATAGATATGTGAAAAAAATATATGATCCCCAAGATCCATATTTCATACTAAACCAGCACTCATCAATTGGTTAATTTCTTACATATATCAATATCATTGTTCAATATATATATATATTGTAATGGGCACACATGTCGTTACATTATTTTTTTTAAAAAAATTAGACATTAAAAATAAAAGTTCGCAAATAAAAATTTGTTTTTAAACATTAAAAATTGAAAATTAAAAGTCATCTAAACTTTATATATATAAAATCGCACAGATGAAAAATTATTAAAAAAAAAAACTTTATTAAAAAAAAAAGAAAAAGTTTTAAGACTAAATTTTCAACAAAAACTTAAAAAGATTTAAAGATAAAAATATATCTTTAAGAATGTACAAATTTAATTAATTCTATTGTGCAAAATGGAAATGATTATTTTAATTAATCCAAGTGAACTAGCCCTTGGGCATCTCAAAATTTATAAGTAAATGTCAGATAGGAGAGAAAAAACAATAGGAACAGAATGGCCAATGAAAGAAATCCCTCAGGAAATGGACCTCAACAGAAGGATAATCATCACCATGACATAATGTTCACTTGATCCGAAAGTTGAATATAAAAGGAAAAGTTTGGAAATAAAAAGAGAAGAGATGTGAAAGAAGAGGTGCTATATGTGTTAGTGCGGAGAGAGTTAAAGGAGAAGGGATTGAAAAGACACACTCTTCAATCGCTTTAGTTTTTTTTTTTTAAAGAGAAAGAGAAATGACCAATCATTTTCCCATATTGCAGACTATAGAAAATCTGGGCCCGGCAATAAAATACCAGCTACAATAAAGGACCAATGTCTAACTGTGTATCCATCTGCTCAGGGCATCATGGGAATTAACATCTTCCAAATTACAAGCAATTAGAAACTATGGACTTTTTAAAACAGTAAGAACTATATAACTAATGAACATTTTCAAAACAGTAAGAACTTTAATTCCAAAACCTTTTCAGTATTTAATAGAAATAGAATCCTATCTGACCAACATAAATTATTATTAATAATTAATTTTATATGATGTATTTTTTAAAAAAATCATTTCCATTAAGTTATTTTTTTCATTCTTTTAAGTTTTTATTATGATTTTTTTTATTTTTGTTAAACAATTTTTAATAAATGTTAAATTTAAGTCAGGCGTATATGGCTGCATAGATTTGTAAAGCTATATTAGTTTAGTTAAGGGAAGGTTAATCTTAGGTTATTTGTTTCATAGTTAATTAATCGGTTGGATATATTGATGTAATTAGTAAATGTAGTATGAAGATCTGCTATGTGCAGGATCACATTATACACCGCACTTGGGCAAAATGAGTCCCATTTTGTACTGACCATCAGAAGCAGACGTATTCCCTGCTCCTTAGATCACCCCTTTAGCCTATGGAATGGGATAGTAAGATGGCAAAAAGGACCGCAATCTCTTCCTATGGAGTTTTTTTATTGTTCTTCTTGCCAGACAGATGTAACATTCCTATACTGGATGAGAGACAATTTCTTCTCTATAACCATGCTATTCAGATGTGCATTCCTGACAGTATGGTATTGTGCTGTCATATTCATGCTGCATTGAATACATCAATATATCAGATAGATTGGTGTTGGTTTGACTGCGAACTTTGGCCTAAGATTAAATAATGGATAGAATATTTTATTTTCAAATGCAATCTATGTAGTCTATCCATACTCGACACTTTAATAAAATATTAAACTCATCTGTGTGAACTTCTAAAATTAAAAGGTAAATTGTAAATTAAAATCTAAAGTAAAGTTATAATGTTTTATAAAAAATAAAATAAAAGACTAAAATAATAATGCTAAATTTTATATATGTTTAATAAATGTTTGTGTGTGTTATTACTGGCAGTGGCTTCTTTTATTTTTTTTATATTGAAGATATTTTTAGATAAGAATTTATATTTTATAAATCTCTGCATCTCACTGAGCTAGTGGCATGGGCGGACGGTCGGAATAAAACATATATGTAAAAATCAGATCTTAACAGTACATATCTGCCTACTATATAAATTTTCCAGGTTCAAATAGCCTGGTGGCACCCTGTATGGCAGATACGATAAGACGCCAACTTCCAATTTCCCTGACCGTTATAATATATATATATGCCAATTACTACAGTGTAATTGATGTGTCAAATTTACTGCTCTCACAACTTTGACACAAACCTCTTGATGGAAGTATATTGATAATTTTTATTAGTCATTCATTAGTTTAAAGATTATACACTTAATGAATAATATTTCTGTAGTGTAATTTTTATTACATTACTTTCATACAAAATAGGGATTGGTTTCTATCCTCATTTAATTCTTATGGAGGGGTATTAAAAGTGGATAGAAACAAGTCCCTACCTTGTGTGAGAATGGTGTAATGAAAATTACACTACAGAAATATTATTCATTAAGTGGATAATTTCTAGTTTAATGACTGACTAATAAAAATTATTAATAAATAGCAAAATATTTGACTTTCATAGTTATTAAAGATGCTCTTGACAATATTCTTTTTTGTTCAATTACTTATTTCTTTTATAAAAACATAATAGCAATATCTTGTTGTTAAAAAAGTAGGATCTCTAATTATTTTGGCTTTTTTTTTTCAGTATATTCTAGAATTTTATAAAACTTTCTGTATTATTATCAGAAATGACTTTATTATGCAAAATACAGCACATCAAATTCGGAAAGAATAATAAAGGAAGTATAAAATATATGTGCTTTCAACATAAACTGAATTTTTTTTATAAATGTATATAATTGTGTACAGTGCTCAGAGAAAAAAAAATAGCTGCAGATTAACATAAAATTTTCTAAATTTAATGAGGTTTATTTGTTTATTTATTTACATTTTTTTGATTGTTTACATTTTTCTTTGGAATTAAAGCCATATAGTTAGATACAGGATAGTTCACAGTTCCACATACATACATTTAAAAATAGAATTGATAATGAATAAGTTTATGAAATATAATAGAAAGAGAAACACAATAATAGAAATATGAGAAATAGGCTTTTAATTTGAATGCAGTAAAAAAAATATTTAAAAAAAGAAAAGATATTTGTAAATATAATAAAGGAATATAAGTGAAGGCTTACTAGTTTTAAAGGAATATCTGTAGAAATAAATATATAGTGATAAGAAAAGAATGAATTAGTATCAGTATATATTGTAACAGTTTAAGTAAGGAATGAATTGAATGTGGTATCAAAGTGTGTATTCTAACTTGCAAAAATTTGTAAGTTAATAATAATAAGCATTTACAACAATATGGATGCCATTTCTCTTAGTTTTACAATGATCTTACAATCTATAGTAAATGTGCAAGTCACATGACATAAATGTGTAAAGTTTTATATTGTAATCTTAAAATAAGAGTAATATAATGTATCACTGCAACAAAACCAGTGTATCATCTATCATGGACACATTTTGCATTAACTTAAAGACACATAGAGACATAAATAAAATTTTAAGATCCTGGCAGTATGGCAATTGGATAACAATTCTAACTTTATTATATATAATATACAATATGAATATATCAATCAAAATATCCAAATAATAATAATAATAAATTAATACTTATACATAGTGTTTTCCTGAAGGTTTGTGATAATGGTGTTCCAGTAGTATTTTTATATTGGACTATTTCCATTATCTAATATGAGTATTAAATGTCTTTAGAAAAATGTAACTTTTATTTAATAAATATTCCAAATACATTCAACTGTTAGTAATAGCACATTAAACAGGTTAGTATATGCACAATGTTTCAAAGAGGAGTATTCTCCTCTCTTCTTCAGGTGTTGCTGGCCTGACCAGTGACAGTACTAGCATGGGATTCGAACCTGGACCCTTAGATTCTTGAATAAAGGCAACAGTCAGTAGAAATTTCATATACTTATCTATGAGATATAATTGGGAAAATTTTAAAATATTGGATAGAAAAGAAAAGGTACAAGGAATAAATTTTAAAAAGCTGCCCACATAAGCCAACCTAGTGTGATTATACATAATGTATGGAAACCACTAATCAACTTTGCTCTTATGAAAGAGTAGAGAAATCAGTAGATACCTCATAGGTAAGTATATGAAATTTCTACTGACTGTTACTTTTGGCAGGATGGCTTAGTTGGTTAGAGCATTACCTTAAAATTCAATACTCAAGAATCTAAGGACCCAGGCTAGAATTCAATGCTAATACTGTGTCACTGGTCAGGCCAGCAACACCTGAAGAAGAGGAGAGAATAATACTTCTCAAAACATTGTGCATATACTAACCTGTTTGATGTGCAATTACTAACAGTTGGATGTATTTGGAATATTTAAATAAAAGTTGGTCAGGCCAGCAACACCTGAAGAAGAGGAGAGAATAATACTTCTCGAAACATTGTGCATATACTAACCTGTTTGATGTGCAATTACTAACAGTTGAATGTATTTGGAATATTTAAATAAAAGTTGACTATTTCCATCATCTAATATGAGTATTGAATGCAATACTCATATTAGATGATGGAAATAGTCCAATATAAAAATACAACTAATACTTATACACTATTTCTTATCTTGAACAAAATATTTCACATATCTTAGAATATAAACTTCCATAATATTATAAACTAATATTATTTGAAACCCTTTTTATTATAATTTATTATTTTACAGTTATAATAATCACACATATTTGTTTGTCCTTTATGATTTAAATTATTTTTAATTTAAATATTACAATCATGAAATGAAACAGAAGTTATGTCTATTAATTATTAACAATACTTAAATCTCTAAATATCCCCACATGTAATAAAGATTATATATATAATATTTAAATACATGTATGTTTTCTACACTAAACTTAATACATATATAATAAATGAAGTTTGATGTCTGTATTCTTTCCAAAATATATGTAATATTCAAATTTATATATATATAACTTAACTTATTTTATTAGAAGTACTTTCGACTATATTCAACATTATATAGTTGACATATACTAAAAGGTATATAGTCAGAAAGTATTTCTAATAAAATAAGTTAAATTATATAAATATTATTAGATTTAATATATATAAATTTGAATATTACACACACATATATATATATATATTAGTAAAAATTAGTCACATGACTTATGTAGCTTGCATTACCAATATGTAATATATAAAGAACCTGCTAATACCTCTAAATAAGCTTATTTATTTATTTTTTAATGATAAATGCTATAAGAGAAAGTACCTGAAGCCTTTATAAATGCTTGGTTTGAGTTAGTATTTTGAATTTAATGTTCTAGCTTCTCACTGAAGAGAGCCATAGCTCGAAACCAGTCTGGGGATGAGGATCATCATAAATAAAGGCTTCAGGTACTTTCTCTTGTAGCATTTATCATTAAAAAATAAATAAATAAGCTTGTTTAGAGCTATTAGCAGGCTCTTTATATATATATATAAATATGCTCTGCTTTGAGGCAAAAATAGTTAATATATAGAAAAGGTTAATATTTACAAACATATTCATTTAATAAATATCTTATGTCTATCATATGAATAAGAATAAAGATTTAACTAAATTTAGAGGTGTCTTTCAACTTTATAATAGATTCACATATGCATATATCAATCTAATTAATACACATTTCTAAAATTAATATTTGCTAAATAAAAGATGTTATTACTACCATATTTTTATATAGAATGTATATTTTTTTATAAAATAAAAATAAAATATTAATATTTTTTAACCTCAATAATGCAATATTAAAATAATAACTATATCAGTTGTTTAAGTCTCTATTCTTACATGTCTCATTGGGATCCCATAGATAATCCATATTGAAGCTGATGAAATGATAATTGAATGGAATTATTATATTAACCATTAGCTTTGAATATCTGATTCATTTGTGAACAATATTTTTAATAACTTTTTTGCTTTTTAGTTGATTGATAAATATAACCAAATATAAGGTATCCACAAAATTTGAAGAAAGATGCATTATACAATTGATTTATTCCATGCAATGTTTTTTGTCTGATTCTTTGGAAAAATATAGTAGGAAATGAAATATAAATCTCTTCATTTTTATTATTTTAGCAATCCATTTTTATTGGTTTCTGAGCTATTAAAATGTATAATTAATCCATAGTTCAGTTTTTTAAATCATGAAATTTGAAGATAATTTTTTCCAGTTGTCACTCAGTTCAATGTCTGTTTTTCTCAATCATTTTTTATTCAAAAATCACACTTTTTTAACCAATCAAGCAATCATTTTAAGAAACTTTTATAGATATTCCCACATTCTGACTGTTCTTTTAAAATAAAGCCATTTGCATAAATGAAAATATAAAGAATAATATTTTATAAATGATAAAACAATCAAGAACAAAGGTATTACAGCCTTATATTATTTATTCTGAATGCAATAACTAATAATATTAATTTTTCTATAATAAATTATTTAAATACTGATGTATGTAAATTTTATTTAATTATTCATTTATCTATTATCGTACATTCACATACATCATGTGTTGACCAGGTTGTTTATCTGAGTCAATAATCCTTTATTAACCATATTTTATATGTTTCTTTAATAATAATAATAATAATAATAATAATAATAATAATAATAATAATAATAATAATAATAATAATAATAATAATAATAATAATAATAATAATAATAATAATAATAATAATAATAATAATAATAATAATAATAATAATAATAATAATAATAATAATAATAATAAATGAATACCCTCTGATATAGTAATTCAAAGTGACTGTTCTATAGTCACACCTTCTGTGCCAGTACTTCAGATTTGCTCATATATAAATATTTGAGTCGTAGTAATAAGAGGATTCCTTTTATTGCTGCATAAATTCTATATCTTGTATGGGTCAGAGGGTATTCATTTATTATTTAACACTCGCAAAAAGCGTTTGCACAATTTGGTTTGAAAATGCCGATATGAATGTGATTACAATTGTATACAGACGCTATAAAAAATAAATGCTGATTTATATAAATAATAATAATAATAATAATAATAATAATAATAATAGTAGTAGTAGTAGTAGTAGAGCTTTTGTTTTGTTTTTTCTTTTTTTAAATACTCCTTTTTTAGTCTTCATATGATCCTTCTAGTTACAATATATATATAATAGAATGCAAAGAACTTATATGAATTGCCAGGGATAAAAGGATAATAGCTACAAAAAAAACAAAAAAATATATAGATTAAACTGAAATTGCAAATAAGTTTAGAGACAAAATATGTATGCATAGATGTTTCTAACATGTTTAATAAACATATACAAAAAAATCGGTAAATGAAAATAAAAAGGAAATGGAGAGAAGAAGTGGTAAAGTAATTTAGTAGAAATGCAGAACTTGAATTAGCTCAATCTATTTAAACAACATGGTGGTCAATTTTCATAGTCTATAAAGATTCAGAAATATATTGTGGATTAGCTAGATATATTAATATGTATTAATAGTTTTAAAATGTGTGCTGATATTAGTAATTTAAAGTATGTATAAAACAATATGTTGGAGTAATTAGAAAATGTTTATGCTATAAGTTATGACTTAGGTAATAAACTTGATTTTGTATCAAGTTAGATAGTTTACAGACGTAAATCACATGATAATAGCCCATACTTATCAACACACCAGAAATCTTCAATCTATTGACAGATCTCTATAAATAAAAGGAATCTATCTTTTATTTACAGAGATTTTCTTGACAACATGTAGGTTTGGGATATTATCATTAGAAAAAGTGTATAAGAAAAATAATAAGGAATGTTAGCTGAGAATATTATGAATTATGTGTATGAAGAATTGCATTACTATCACTTAAGACAACTAGAAAATAAATTATAAAAATCAAATATAGAATATAAAATGCTTTTTGCTGAAGAAAAAAGATGTAAATCTGATTTTTAAAGTATCACACAAAAAAAACAGATGATAGTCTAGATAAATAAAGATTTTTTGGAGCTAAAAAGTCATCATTTTTAGTGTTTAAATATAACACAACTTCCAAGCAATTGTTATTATTAGCACATATTAATATCAAATATATGGCAAGAAATAAATGAGGTAATGGAATATGAAATGCAAAATAGGAAAATATTGCATAGGATAAGTATTAAATATAATAATACATTTTTCCATTGTCTCTAGAGCTAACTTTTGGAAGCATGAGCAATCATTACAACTACAGACACCCTGATACAATACATTGTTGACTGTTCAATACTAACATGTATATAGAGTGTCATAACACATTGCAGATAATGTTCACACACACTATTGATGTAGGAGCTAGTGTTGACTGCTTTACCATCAAGTGTTTGAACAGTTTGCAGGCCATGAGATGTATGAGAAGCCTTGTAAACTGCATATTTTTGTGCTTTTGCATGGAAACAGCACCATCTGGATCGTCCGATGTTGTAGTACCGGATAAGATCAAATCAATGCAAACTTGCTTTTGGTTATTAGTCTTTCCAGTGAAGAACAATGGATTGCATTTAAATATCTATCTGCTCCAGATTTGAGTGATAAAAGATTTATTAATGCTGATAGTAAATATAAGCTGGGAAAAACTGATATTTTGTTAGCACACACAAAAAAGTTCATAATAAAAGCAAAAGAAATAACAGGAAAAAAACAGTAATAAATTATTTTATACAGCTAATTAATAATTTGTTAAGCGCATACTCATTGCATAAGTAATATATACTAAGGCCATAACCTTAAGACTAGGTGCCTAGATGCAGCTAAGCAATAAATAGCATTCTTTGGTTGTAAGGCTAGAAAATCTCAATTATAAAAATTATATATATTTATAAAATCATTATCAAACATTATTGATCCACTGCATGATGAAGGTTTCTCCAAGTTCAATCCATCTTCTCCAATCTCTAGGTTTCTCCAAGTTCAATCCATCTTCTCCAATCTCTAGCCTCTCTTCTCCACATCACCTCAGCACACTTCCTTTCATCTATCCATCTCATATGTGGTCTCTTTCTTTCTAGATCTTTTACAATCTCTTGGAATCCAGTTTAAGATTTCAACTATCCAGCACAACTCCACTTCAGTTTTTTAATTCTTTCAATGAAGTCAGTAACAACAGTTTGTTCTCTCACCCATTTCATTTTTGATCTCGCATCTCTCCATACTTCCTTGAATGGTCTGAAATCTTTGTAGTGCTCTTCTATTAAGTAATATGTTCTGTTAGACATATTGACAAATTTGGATAAGATTCAGAGAGAAGTGGAGAAAAATGTATTTGGAGAAAATTTATAGTTAATGAATGGAGCATCCTATGTGGGTTAATACCCTTAGATGGCTACCAGTCAGCTACCTGAAAAAAAGTTCTGAGTTTGCTTAGAAATCTTTAGCTACTATCCAAAAAATTTGACACATTTTCTCCTAGATTTGCACTCTTTTTTCCCTAGATTTGCACTCTAGATTATGACAGTTAGATGTTCTAACAATGATAATCACAAAGCCTCTCATAATGTAAAAAGTAACATATTATTTATGGTAAAAACAAAAATCTGAGAGACAAAAAATGTGTTAAGATAGGTAGAAAAGTTATAAATTTATCATGTGATATGTGAGAGCATATGATAACAAACTTAAATTATGTGTAGCAGTATGTAGTGATAATTTTGAAATGGATTAAGAACAGATAATGAAATTGTATCATTGAGGAAGGGGGTTATGCTAAAAAGAAAATGAAATGACTTTGGTCAATATGGGGTTTAAATAAAAAGGATTAAATAAAATTAACATGAATTATAATTTCTTTATATCTTCTTTACTAGTTTCAAAACTAATGCTGTCTAGTGTAAAAGTTTATCATATGTCCACATATATAACATCACACATTTATATCTCTTCATTTTTCAGCAAATTTTACCTGTTTTTAAGCTTTCTGTTTTTGTGTTAAATAATATTTTACTTCTGCAATGACCTACAATTCATATTCAGAAGAAGCATGAAATATTTTTGGGCAGGAGGGGTAGCCAAGAATTTCCAAGCAAGTTTAGAATATTTGTTCAGCTAACTGATTTATAACAAAGTAACTCAGCTATCTAAGTGTATTAACCCACATAGGCTTCATTCACTGACAATAGATTTTTTTCCAAATGCATATTCCATCATTTCTCTCTGAATCTTCTACACATGAGAAGAGAATCCTCATGATGTAATCATTATCAAAACTGTCTGCTATAATAAATCCAGATGAAACTTGCATTTTTACCAGCTACCATTTCACTAATTAAAAATGTTCTAATGTGTCTTACATATAGCCATTCTAGCTCTCACCGATGGGGAAATTTTAGTGACTAATTTTTCAGTATTTGGGTTGTTTAAGGAAGTTTTAAATAATATATACATGTTTAAAATTTATTTGCAGCGATTTAGAATGACCTCGAATAAGAAGAAATCTCACATTACATTGCTCAACTATAATAGAGATGTAGTAATATAAAGTACTCCAACCAATTGTATATACACAGACGAATAAATATATATTGATGTGTGAAAAACAGTAAACATTTGATGGATAAATGTTGATGTTAATAGTTTATCGTAAAAGAAAACCTGTAAACGTGAATGTCTTAATAAATTTTCCAACTAATCAGCTGGGAGCGCGTTCATTTACACTGCTGCATTATTGATGATTACTGATGGAAACTAAGATGGCTGCAAGACAGCGACAAACGAAGCTCTCATCAAGATTGAAATAGCATTCAATAAAACTTTTAGCAGAAACACTACCCCCTTAATATACGCTCTAATGAACAGTTAAAGGCTTCTTTTGTGCTGTTTTAATTGGAATATTTATTTCGAATAAATAAATAATTTACATATACAATATATAATATTGAAATACGAGTATAATGTATATACCTAACCTAGATGTAATTAAAGGGGATTTGAACCAGTCTTTCAAGATCCCCACAGTCATCCACTCTATCCAATATCCGGACCAACTGATGAGTATTGGTTCAGCATGAAATATATATGCTGGAGATCATTTATTCTTTTCACTTGTATGTGGTGATGTGTGTAGGTTATATCAATACAGTGGATGATTGTAGGGAGCTTAAAAGTCTGGATTCAAATCTTTTATATACAATATATATATATTAAATGATAGGTCATTGATTCTGAGGAGTCATTGGGAAAAGACCAGTGAGATCAAACAATGAGAAAACATTTGACATCTTGATCAAGAGTAACTTGACATCTGCTTTTCAGTTAATTTGTGTAGGAGTAATTTTGGTGTTTGTTGTGTTTGATTAGACTTACAGGTTTGTTTTCAAACCAACCGACACAAAAGAATAACTACTCAGTAATTAATATGTACAACTTATTAGTTCAAATAATATACACACGTTAGTTAAATAAATGAATAAATACAGTTGATTGTATTGAATGCTGAGATAGTCGAGCCGAGTACGAAACTCACTTCTAGCTAAATGATTAGCCTGCCTCGTGAACTCTGCTAAGACTCTTCCAGCTATATATTTAGCTTGCCTCGAGTTGGCTCTAATTTGGATGTAGCAGTTTCCAGTCTGTAGGTGGATTTGCCTCACTGCATGAATGTCACGATAATGAGTAGATAAATATCTTTGCTGATGGTAGAAGGTTTAATGGAGAGCACGTTCGGTCATTCAGATTAATAGATGTAATTGCTCTCTACCTTGCCTCCAAAAGGCTGACTATTTAAAGGCAGATCCCCTACCCTATGGTAAACATGTGGATTTGATGTGCGAACCCCAGAGAAGGTTTTAATCACTTTGAATAGCAACTAGGTGTTAGCCAATCAGGTAAGGAATCTGGAATAGTTCACTTCTGAAGGCAGAGTCAGATATGACAGTGTTGGAAATGGAAATGGTTAAATCTGTGTTAATTTGGTCAGTAAATGGTGTATTATTCTCCAAATGAAAATAGTTTTTTATCCCTGAACAATGTCCATTAATAAATCCTTACAGATCAAAGATTTCTCTGGTATTTGTCTATCATAAGCTTTTCTAAAGTAAAATTTGAGCCCTTATTTCATCTTAATTTAAGTCTTTTTAAAAGACCTTCTTATATGTTAGTATCAAAGTAAGAATCCCCTTACTTCAATTATCATTGTCTTTTTACTAATTTTTCAGTTTTTTAAAAGAGTAATTATTTTTATCTTTATTATCATCTACTGCAAGCTTGATTAATCTAGAGGCTTAAGATAATATAGTTATAAAATATCCTCATGTCCAGAGTGATTTTGAATTATTTTTTGCCAGTAAAAACTACAATTTAAAGCTGAAATTAATGCATTTGTGCATCTAGTAACTATCATTTCTTCCTTTGTGTTACTTAAGATAATGGCTTGAAATTAAAAAAAGACTAAGATTTTGAATGTAAGCCAACTCGTTTGCACAATTATATTGCTCAAAGACCAAGTCAGATTCTATACTTTTTAGAAACCTCAGTTTTGTGACAGGAAAGTTAATACCTTCAACAATATTCATGTGATTTTCTCATATGCTTCTAACAGAAGTTTTCTTCACTTTAATGTCATCTACCTTAAATATGAATAATAATGGACTCCAGATGTATATTATTATAATATCCCCAGATCATCTTTTAGTGTTTGTCTTTATTAATGAACATTAGGGTTTGAACTTAGAACTAAAGCATTTATGATTAATAGTTATCTGATGTTTCTAAAATGTATATAAATTGTTCTGGTTTTAGATCCATATAATTATGCAAGCAAATTGGTATGACTTCAAAACTTTACTGGTTTTTTTTTGCTTGAGTAGTAGAAAAGAGTAAAAAGTATATTCTAAATCCATTAATTTCAGATTTGAATCCTAGTTCTCAATAATAAAGGAAAAAACCAGAAGCGATCTAGAGATGGGAATATTTTAGAACTATGCTATCAGATATCCACATATTACACCAGATTAGGATGTAAAAAACTGCTCTTGAAATCGTACAATAAAATCATGTGATGTTATTTATTTCATATGTCTTTATTATTGCCAATTATTTAATTTATATAATATCTTTTGAATTTATTTTTTTATCCTTTCATATTCAAAATATTATTTAGCCTATTCTTTTGTGTCACTTTTATCTGTTAATTTTAAATTTAAAGTTTATGTTTCACAACCATAAGTCAAAGTAGGTAAGATGTTATTTAAAAGCAATTATTTTAAACACAACCTTTAATTAAACATAATCGTTATCATGATAAATAAAACAATTATATGGTTAATTAATTAAGAGACATGATGTTTAAGCACCAAATTGTCAGATTGAGCTCAATAGCCTTGTTCTTCCCAAAAAATTTTCTATAAATATTCAGTTAAAATGAATCCAGACTTTTTGGCTAAAACTCATCACTGAATCACTTAGTCTAAGCCTGATAATATAATGGACATTATTCTTATTTCATTTACTTCCTCCATTTGCTTTGAATTTTATAAGCTAATCAGAATAATTTTGTATACACTTGTTCAATTTTCTTCCTTTTTTGCAACAATGTCATTTAAAATGGCAAAACCCTGTAAATAACACTTTAGTCTTACTGAAATATACTTTCAAAATTGAACCATAATCTGTATTCTTTACTTCACATTTAATTTGTATTTGATTATAGAGATCTCGTTATCTTTATCCAGATCCATCTTTGTATATATGAGTAACTAATTGTTACTAAAAAGTGCTACCAAACAGATTTCTAGATTAATTTCTGACAAATTACAATTGTAAGGATAAAATACAGAAACATCAGAGTATATAATAACACTGCATGTCCTGACAAAAACATATATATTGATCTTTTTAAATAAAAAAATCATTATATTTATATAGCAGCTTTTCTGAAATTTTAAAACAATTTAATTTTAAACACAAGCCAATTTCATGGTCTACCTAATTATAAAGACTTTTTATCTAGTGTCTGAACCTACCCTGACACCTCTCTGAGGAGTGCCAAAGCACGAAACCATGGTCAGGGGTTTGGGGAGGGGTTCCTGACAGAGATATTTTAAGTGCTGGCTCTGGCTAAGCATTTATCATAAAGCTTGTAGAGGAATTGGCAATCCTCACTGTTTATAACTTACAAGCTTAAGAGATAGGGTCATGTGATCTATGAATTGATCTATGACTTTTATTTTGACTATTATTTTATTGGTATTTGGTTTAAAAAAACTATTCAAACATTACTTTGTTTATTAGAATATCTTGTACTCTTTTATAACTTTACTTATGAATATGAGGGGAAAACCTCGAAAGTACTAGGCCTAGATTAATTTAATTGTTTTTGTTTTTTTTACTACTGACAGCTTCTTCTTCAGCACGTTAAAGTGCTTATATATATACTATAACTTTACTTATGGTGAGTTTACCATTAAATATTTCCTGTTTAACTCTATCAAATGTAAGTCACTTCAAATTTTTATCTTTAGAGTTTCTTGCATACTTTTAAATTTATTTTGGAGATATTTATATCTTCCACTAGATTTACATTGTAATTTTCCTCTGGTTGAATATGCTAGATTAGGTGTGTGTTTTTTAAATCTAATCCTACCACTGAAAAGTTTATTAATTTCCAAAATCTGGCATTTTTTGAAACTACATGGGATTTCAGGCATGTTAATTGGAAATACTTATTGATTAAGGATGTTAGAAATTTTGGGATTCATATTTTTGTTTAACAGGATTAAATAATTGCATTTTACAAAAAGAAAAGATCATATTGAAGCCTGCTTGAGACATACCTAAGCTAGAAAAAAAGCATTAATCCAGATTGTGTTGACATTTAATTAAATCTTATAGTGCTAAATTTAATAATAATTAATACAATTTACTTAAGTAATATTTACTAAGGCAATAAACTTAAAGCCTGTGTGGTTGAATCTGAACATTATGAAATAACACTTGGGGGGGGGGAGATCTGTGCCTACAAGATGGTTGTATCATCTTGAGGATTGTGTCTTATACAGAGGCAAAACTCTCTACATAGTAGCACTATTCAGTACAAACTAGAGTAATCAATGGATGTGTTAACACCTTGTGGAAGCATAAAGAATGGTGATCATGTGATGTTAGTGAATTGTTTTTTACCTGATCATTTGCAACATTGCTTTTGTCACATAATTCTATAACATGATTCATTACTATTTCAGCAGCATTTTTTATCAACATCTCTATATCATCTACTGCAAGCTTTAGTAACTAATAGATGCCAGATGATACAGCTATCCAATATTCCCAGACCAGTTTCTAGCTTACAGCTCTCATCAGTGAGAAGCTATGAATTTTGTAATAGTGCACTTAAACTTTTATGATCTAATGCACTCCCCCCTCTAGTAGCCATTATTTATCTATTATTGTTAAAAAAAAAACTAAGGACAACATAATATATTGATACTGAACTGGTTTTAGATATATATGACTATACAAGCAAGTTGGCTTGAATTGAAAACATTTATATGTTTTTCAATTTAGGCTGATAGCTTGATAGTTAACAAAAGAGATAAATAAGGGCTGCTTAGGGGGGGGGGAGGCATTAGATCCTAATGGTTTGAGTACACTGTTTAAAGATCCAAAGTTCCTTATTGATGAAACCCATAAACTTGAAATTAGTCTGGGAATATTAGATAGGATAACACTGGATAGGGATTTATTAAACACTCTTATCTGACATCTATTAGTTACTAAAGCTGCCATAGAGTTGACAAAGATTATGTTGTGGAAATGGGATGGAGCAGAATATGGGAAAACTTAGACTGGGGAATGTAAATTAAGTAGCTAACAGGTTTCTCTGGGCATAATTGCTGAGAGATTTTTGACTTCGTTTAAGAAGAAGCACAGTACATCATATTACATCACATGCTACTGAAATACTATTTTTAATCAGATTCCTGTTAAAAACATTACAAATAAATCTTGGACATTTGCCCATTTTTATTAGAATCTTTATATTTTGAATATGAATATCATTACATTTCAGTGGAGAGTATATGACAAAGTCTGCTGATGTCAGAAAAGCAAATTTGCATATCAGTCAAAGTTAAATTCCCATGGATTAGAATTTTGTGTAGAATTAAATCATCAGTTACCACCATAAACTTGGAAGACCATAAGAAGTTCAGGCACCGGAAATTTATCGAGCCGTCATCCTTGAATCTTTAGTTTCAGAGTTTCTCTCTCTACCACGGCATCAAATCGTATAGAATTGACATCATTAAATAAATAATTAAAAATAAAAGCTCTTAGTGTCAAAATATATATGTTTCATGTTACATTTAAAGCGAAGTCATTTAAAAAGACTTCAAAAATCACAGAAACTATTTTAAAAGCAAAATTATTTTTTCTTCAGACTACAGATTCTCCGCAAGGGAATTAAAACATTGCATTTTAATTATACTAACGTCATTTTTTTTTTTTTTTTTACAAGTGTGCACCAACTCATTCCTTTTTTGCTATACTTTGAATTATTTACTTATATGTCGTATTTCAAACCAGCGTTTCTCAACCTGTAGGTCGCGATAAGGTTTCTCTGGGCGTAATGGCTGAGAGATTCCTGACTCCAAAAAGGAGAAGCCACAGTGCATCGCGAAATGATAGAAAAAATTATATGCTTTAGCGATATAGAATTAATATATGATCGTTAATTTCATTTCTTAGTTATTTTATATTTTTTGATTGATTATTTTGTGCCCCCCCCCCCCCCCAAGCAAGAGACTGAAATAAATACAATTCAAAAAAAATTTCGCGATTTTTATTTTTGAAACGATTTGATTTAAGCAAATATTAGCACGAAAGCAAACAGCATCTTTTTATTGCAGTTCATTCTATTTTGTTAGGTTTCATAATATAATGATTTTATAATATTTGGGTTCCGGTACCAGCACCGCATCAAAAATTTATTGATCGTAACTATTATAAGTGGACGTATATTTAAAATTTACGATCGTGAAACATGCAATATTATTAAATATTCTATGTTTTGGTTTGAGAATGGTTGCATTTTTTAAATATTAATTTTTCACAATATTATGTTTTTTGTTTTTTAAAAAAAAAAAAAATTTACATTTCTTTTTTATACGCAGAAGAATCTGCTTTCTTTTTTTTATTTTATTAAAATTATTGTTTATACATAAACAATAACATTTTTGTTCTATTCATAAAACTTTATGAATGCAAAAACAATACAACAGTGAATATATACAAAAGTTAATGAGTATTTATTTAATAAGATTCGATGTCCTTTATTAAAATGGAAAGAAATTGGCATTGATAAAGTTTTACCAAAAAAATATATGTGAGCGGGCATGTGAATATAGTTTTCAGTTCAAGTGTGTGTGCGCGCCGCGATTGCTAGATTTTGTTGCTGCCATTATTCAGTAGATGTTGGTATTGCTAAACACAGATCACAATAACATTAATAGGGAATCACGCACATGGAAGTACTTGGAAATTATATTCGGATCTTATCATCCATGAAAATGTTCATAGTTACAATATATGCACATTACAACAAGTAGGAGAAGATGGAGATAAGTGATGAGAATAAAAACTAGTGAAGCTTGTTTCCATTTAAACAATCTATGCTTAATTCAAGCCCAAAATAGTAATAATAAATAAATAAGAAGGGAAAAATAATAGTTATTAGAGATTGTATTCCTTATGTAAAAGAAACTACAAGTAGAACTGGATCTGTTCTGAAATATTATAATGTAAGATTAATATATACTACTAATCAAAAAACATTCTGCCCAGGCTTAAGAATTCTGTCTCTTTTGAGGAACAAATAGTTTATAAAATCCCTTGTAATGTTTGTGGAGCTTCTCATACGAGTGCAAGTAATTGTTGGATCAGTTCTAGAAGAGATGAATCTGCTAATCAAAAATCAGCCTTCACCATCATTGAACCTCTCATTCCATGCTAAGGATATTGGCCATAATATAGATTTTCCAAAATCAGGATCCTATGCAAATGTCACACCCTTTAAAAAATTATCACAAATATGATTATATGTGTAAATTATCTTCTATTTGGAAATTTTTTTAAACCCCACTAATTAAAAAACCTGTTAATTTTACATCAATTTTCTTATCTACTGTCATCTTTATTTTCATATTTTAAGACTTCAATTTTGTTTTTTATTGGTTAAATCTTTAATCCTGTTTGATGTATTGTTATTTGTAGCACCTTTACATTAATTTTTTGTAATAATATTCCTTAACCAGTTGATGGAAAGTGCAACCCAGTCAAAATATTGGTTCAATGATTCTGCCTATTATACATGGGTGACCCAAGATAATATATCTTATATGAAAACCTTTTTTTTCTCAGTGATGAAAGCTTTTATTCATCAAAAAGACAAAATACACAACAGTTAAACAAGGTTTACAAAGAGATAATCACATGACAAAATGAAATTCAAGTACAATATGGTGAAGGGAAAGGGAATACATATGAAATGGGAAAGGGATATGGAAAGAGTGTGTAGTCCAGGCAAAGAAGAGTCTTTGATAAGGAGCAATGTTGATAGGCTTGGTTGCTCCGAAGGATTGATAGGAGGATCCATATGTGACATGAATTTTGGAGAAATAGCTAAATGTTAAGTCTTTAGAGGTTTCCGGGATAGATGAAAAGATTTCTAAGTTATGCTTAGATGCAACAGGCTGATTTTTGTCTGTTGTAGATGAGTAGTTTTAGTTTTTCCCATTGTACTTGGAATGGCATTATGATTGGTCATATTGTTATTTTTGATTTGCTTTTTACCTTTGGTAGAACAAACCAAGTCAGTTTGGATAAAATTTGGGTAATTTTGAAGGTTTTAGTTTATGTAGTTTAGGTCTCTGCACATTTTTCCCACTAGGGGCAGTGGCCATCTTTAAACCATTTGAAAGAAATATAACAAAGTTACTTCATTTTTAAATTAATAAACTAATTCCAAGCATCTTTGGAATAACAATACTCAATACTGCTTAATCAAATCTTATATTACTATGTGCCTGGATATGCTTTCACTACTATGTACCATACTCATAGCTTGTAAGTAGTGTGCTATGATCTCATAGTGTCATTCCATTATGCATTTATCTGGGCATTGTAAGCAATTAATAAAATTCAATGGCCATTGTAGTAAGAAATTAAAAAGATAAATTATTTTAATTTTTGTATATGCACTGAATATTATAATGATACATTACAAAATAATTATAAAATCTTTCAGTATAAGAAATTATATTTATTATTATGTGTGAGTCTTTGGCTTCTTATAAGTATAATAGATTTAAAGCCTTCTTGTTTGGCAACAATTTGCTTTGTAAATTTAAATCGGACAAAAAATATATTGAAAGTATCATTAGCAATCTGACAGGCATAGGGTATGACAATCATGTATGGAGTAATCTTACTAGAAAGTTTAATTATAATAAGAATAAACAGGCCAAATAAAAGAATTCAGATATGTCTAAAATTCTTCTCATAGCTGTTTTCTCATTGCTATTGAAACCAATAAATACAAGAAGTATACATAGAGTATCATGGAATGCGCCAGATATACATATATTTAAATAAATCATATGATATAAAATATCTTTATATAAAATATTTTTAAATTTAATATCTGAATATTGACTCGTTGTAAATCGAAAGATTTCGTGAATGTTAATGTTTAATAGAAATAGTGGACTTAATCAGTAAAGAATTTATTAGCTTCATGCTCCCAAATCAAAATGCTTTAGATTTACCTATATAATTAAGAAAAATAGGTTAGAGATAAGAGGGTCCCTCTTATCTTTATAAAGTCGAATCTCGTGTTATGATTTGTAGAGGTCTCTTGCTAAAATTAAGCACTCAAGGCGCATGTACTAAAGCTTTAGCTTTATATAAGTATTACGTGCTGACATTGCGCTTAATAAGAATTAATATTTATAACAGTAATAATTGTATATATATAATAACAATTTCCCAATTGAGGACTTGTGTGATCAAGTTGAAACATTGGAATATATATATTAATTAATATCTTACATGGATGAACCTGCAAAATATGTCTTTTAATGAACCTGCAAAATATGTCTTTTAATGAACCCACAAAATGTCTTTTATATATATAACCTGGAAAAACATTCAATGTGTTGGAACTATTTTATATTTACAATCTACATTGCATACGTAGTAACATCTATCTTTTTTATATAAAATTAACTATAACCTATAATAACAATAATACAATATATATATATATATATATATATATATATATATATATATATATAAGGTATGTAAAAAAAATCTGTATAAATATATACTTTATAATTTTCCATTCATTTTTCATTATCCAATTATTAGTTACATTAATTTATATTTTACATATATTCATACAATTATTTTAGCTGTAAATAATGTAATTTGTTTCATATATCTTCATTCTAGGTTTTTTAATATATTAAAGGTTTTATATTTTTTACACAATCTATTTTGTGTCTTTATTTTAAATAGTTAATATATAAGGCAAATTTATCATATCTTCTATTAACTTCATTATTACTAGCAAAAGAATATAATAATGCAATTAATAGAAGGAATAATAAATATGCCTTATATATTCATTGTTTAAAATACAGACATAAAATAGATTGTATAAAAAAATATAAAACTTTTAAATTGTATTAAACAACCGAGAAGGAAGATATATGAAACCAATTATATTAATTACAACAAAAATAAATGTATGAATATTTAAAAAATATCAATTTATTTAATTAATAATTGGCTAATGGTAAATGAATGGAAAATTATATAGTATACATTTACACAGATTTTTTTCTTTATATATATATAAGAAGTTTAAGTTTTCTCTGTTACTTCATTATGAAAATAAAATATTATTTATAATAAGCAAATTCTAAACTGTAAACTCTAATATTATAAGATTCATAGGGTCAATTTTAATTGAAATCTCCTTCATTAGCTATGTAGAGTCTTTAAACACTAGTAAACACAATTCTTGAATCGTATTTATTTTAATCAGGTTTTGTTTGCTTTATTTCAAAATATGAATGACTCATGATTATCAAATATGATGTTCTATATAGACAATAAATAAAGAATTATATTCATTTGTATATTATCTTCATTGTAGTTATAAAGTAAATGTTAATTACTTTATAAAATTTACAATTACTAATATATTTACTGTTTAAGCACTTAAACTAATATGCAAATATATTGTAATCACATGAAAATTTAATCAATTACATTTTACACACATTGGGTTAAATTTGCATTTAACACAACTTATTATGTAATTAATACAATGCCATAGCTCATTATTATAAATGAGATTATTTAGTGTTCTTTTATTACTTTATTGTAAAAATAAGAGATTATTTTCTCAATGAACTGATACAGGGAATTCAAGAGCTTTCATTCATAATAAGAAAACATCAATTACATTAGTGATTGGTACATTTATATAATATGCAAATATACATGCAATTATACATTGGTGCAATAGTTTAAAGCATGGATTTTCACTTTTAAAATTTTAAATAAATATAACATACTAATTTAATCACAATATAAAGCTTATTTAATTAAAATGTTAACTATAGAATAAGAAATAATCCAGTGACATATTGTTTGGAAGATCATAAGAAATTTTAGTACCAGAAATGTCCAAGTTGGGCTTCAATCTGTGGACTTTAGCACTGGAATCCTGCTATCTACCGCTGCACTAAAAACCATGCATATCAAAGTAGTTGATGGGTCAATTACTCATGAGTTCATAAGAAATTGTAACATCAAAAATGAGAGAACTAGAGTCAGGATTCATGGACTCTGAGCACCAAAATCCAAACTTTCAAAAATCAATGGTAAAGATGTTTATTGTCGATTTCTGCAAACATATGCATATAATTACATTATGACTTTTATAACTTTATTCCATCGTGTGCCATGCTGTTGAAATTTCCAACAGTCTAATTTTGATGTCTCCTATTTAAAATGCAATTTACAAACTAACATTTGTAATTTTTTTTTTTTTTTATTTAAGCTTCAATAAATTAATAATATTTTTTATTACTAGGTAAAACAGGTTACAAATAGCTCACTGCAGAGTTCATTTAGAACTGTGAAGACGAAAATATTGTTCCAAGTTTGATAAAGGAATTTTAATTTTTCCATCCTCACTTTAGCATTTGCTTAAAGTAACTAGAGATTCATTTACTTTTAAATTGGATGGCTATTGGTTGGAGATTTAAAAAAAATCCTAAGTCTCTTTGCAATCTGAAAAGAAAATTCAAAGCTTTACCTCATCAAAATTCAAATTGTAATTGTAAATATAGCAAATGATTGTGCCAAATATTACATCACAAAGTTTCATCTCTCTTTTGTCTTTATATAATCACCATTTTAAATCATTATCAATTTTTTGCAGGATGGAGACCTATAGATTCAATCTAGTTTCATTGACTTATAACCTCATTTCTTCACATTAAACTTTCTTATTTCATATGTCCTTCTTTTATATGGTCTCTTTCTACATTTTTTATAATCTTTCTCCACATCACAGTATCAAACCTCCTTATTTTATCCATCCATATCTTAATGGTCTCTTTCTACATCTTTTACAATCATTTGGAATATAGTTTAAGACTTCAACTGTATCTACCAATTATCATCACTTCTAGCAATATGTGCCGCCCAACTTCATTTCAATCTCTTTTATTTTTTTAAATGATGTCAATGCTATCTATTTGTTTTCTTACTTAAGTATTTCATTTTCAGTATCATCCTGTTATTGCCAACTTAACACCTTTCCACACTTTAGTATTAATATCATTTACTTTCTTTATTACTTTTACAATGCGTTGTATAATTATAACTCACTATTGATATTTTTGATTAGCCCAACAACCTTCTTCAGAACTATAACAAACAAATACAAATACATGAATACAAATGTACACGAATATATAATTTTAAATTTTATATGTATATTCTATCTTATAATTAATATTTATAAACCTACACATATTTATATATCTTTATATACTTCTATATATATATAATTTTAACCCCTTTATATATAATACAATTTAGCCCTTTTTATATTTTATACTTACCAATATTTACTTTCTGTAATCAGATACATATATTTTTTATTTCTTTTTTTTTTTTAACATTATATATTTATATTTTACTTTATTATTCATTATATTAACATTCAATATTTATAGTTTAATCTATAATTTTATTTCTTTTTATCTTTTTATTACTAATTATTTTAACATATTTTTTAATCCATTTATTATTATTATTTTTAAATCATATTTTATACTTACTTTCTATTTATATTTTCAAGACTTAACAGTTAACTATTCAAAGTTTTAAATTTTCCAGTTATATCTAATAGCTCCTTCTTTTTATTTTTTATACAATTACATCTACTATTGACTACTCTTGTCTTTTAAATAAATCTTGTGTTAAGGATTTGCAGAGGTCCCTACTGTCGTTTTTTCAGGCGCATAGTTTTAACGTTGTAGCCTTAATATATATTACTTTATTATTTTTAATTTTTACTAATATTATATTTATTTTTATTTTATATCTAGTAGCTCTCCTTTTTTATAATTAAATCTATTCTTATTTTTAGTCCCTACTAATATTATTATTTTATGTTGAAATCTTTTTCAGACCTAAATCTCTATTAAAAAGTAATAAAAAAAGTAAAAGATATTAATAGTGTATGGATTTGGCAATTCAATAAAAAAGAGAAGGTTTTAATATTTCCACACTTTGTTGAGAGTCATAAAGTCTTTGCATTGCTTTTCTGTTAAGTGCCCAAGTCTCTTATCCATATAAAAAAACATATAAAACACATGGATTAAAAACTTCCCTTTCAAACACATAAAAATATTTTCTTTTAAAATTTAAGTTTTTTTCTATCAAAAGTAATTTTTAAAACAGGCAAAACTCTCCATACAGTGTAAGTCAGTAATCAATGGACATCTTGAGCAAGCATAAGAAATGGTGATCATGTGATGTTTCAAGTAATTCTTCCAAATTTAAGTTTAAGTTTAATTTTATTTATTATGTTTTCAACTATATTAATAATCTGGCCAAGGCATTTATAGTTTGTCAATTTCTTTTAATTTGTGATTATCAATCTTTCCTTTTATCTTCTGAGAAAAACCATTGAACATTAGTTTTTTCAGTATTTATTTTTAGTGCCACTTTCGTACTTTTGTCTGATAACTCTCTCTCTTTCCTATGATGTGTGTGAGCAAAGATTTCAAAAAACGTTTTGTGCAATTTGTATAAACTATATAGCGTTGCAATTAATAATATTTGAAAGTTTAATTAGTGATTTATATATATTAATTTTTGGGATTTCTTTTTTATTGTCCGTTAAAAGAGAGAACTTCTTTTTTGATTAGTGTGATAATGCGTGATAATGTGTTTGTGTGTATATTATTTATGTAAACTAAATTTTTGATTTTCTGACAGCTTACTTGACCGTTGTTTATTAATTAAATCTCATTGCTTGGGTAAACTTAACATCTGTGTTATGAACATAACTTTTGTGTCACAGAGAAGCAACTAATATTTTTTTTTTTTTGTAGTGTGAAAATCAATTTGAATAACATATGATAATGAAATTTAAGAAGACCTTGTTTTAACTTTCAGTTGTTAATCGTTCATATGGTGTTTCTTGTATGTTTGTATCCTTAATAATAATAATATGTATACATTTGTATCTGCACACACCTTCCAACGTTAATCAAAAATAATTGCATAAAACATATTCAAATGTAAATCAGCAAATGAATATTGTAGCCTCCATTCCTGCCCCACCGCAACACTACTGCCCTTCCCCCGTTTATACACACTTTTTCCTTTCACTTGCAATGTACACATATGTATGTAGAGTGACTCATAGTAAATGCAATCTTTTAGTCATTAATAAAATTTTCTTTTGAAACCTAATAATAATATGAAAAAGGGGAAGAGATAGTAGCAACAGCCATCAAATGGATATCAGTTTTTAGCATTTCTACAGATCATCTGTTTGATTTTTCGATGGCTCAAAAGCATACTCATTACTGCAATAATCGATCAATTTTCTTTTTTTTTTCATAATCAAACTATCAAGCATTATACCTTTTTTTAATAGAAGACATGCCCGATTGTGTAATTTGGTGCAGTAGTAGACCGAAAGATTTTGTAGCTAAGAATCCATAAATTGCACCCAGTTTTGGCATTTTCAGTGCTTTAACTTCTTACAAACCCCTGGGCAATAAACCATTTAATTATTTCTTAATAAAAGATATTTTCATATGATTTAAGTAAAATAGGATGATTTCATTCTGATTGGATATCCATGTATTACCCTTTTTCATGCATTTGGTTCAGCAGGAGTACTGTCCAAGAACCTAATGAACTTTTTCTATCACTCTTTCTTGCTATTCTCTTTAACATTTGTAGAAAGTTGTAAAACAATCAGAACTAATTTACAATCAGAACTAATTTCTAAGGATAAGTCCCTATGCAACTCTACTATTAACCTAATATAAATCCTTAGACTATTATATCCTTATTGTTAACGAATGATTCAAAAAGGCAAAAATTATCAACCATTTCTATGCATTCATTATCAATGTTTTTTATATTGATTCTCTCACCACAATGATTATCTTTATATTTAGCCATAATCATCTTTTCACTCTTCTCTCTACTTTATTAATGAGAGTCTCATTATCTTTTATATTTTCAGCTACATGTATATGTCATCAGTATATTTAAGATTTTCTTATGCTTTTTTCATCAATCCCGAATTTACATTTGTCTTTATACAATCTGATTTCCTCATTACACAATCAGTTTACAAAATGAATAGACTGAGTGATCATATGCAGCTCTGGCGAACTTCTTTACCCGTTGGGAACTTAGACTATTTGACCGTAGTTCATTTAATTGTAGCTTCTAATCCCATATAGAGATTTCTCAAAATAAATACTAATTTCTGGTAGATTCTAAGTATAAAAATAAGTCATTTAAGGTAAAATGTTATGCACTGTTTAAATAGTCTAATGAAAAGTACTAAAGTTTCTCTTATATTCCTTTACAAAGAATGAAGAAAACACTAATTATTTTTACATTTAGTTTATTATACTCAACTACAGCTGTTTTATTATGAAATGAATATTTCATAAGCATTCACAGCAGTGATTCATAAGAATAAAGTAACAATGGAGTAGGAGATAGTCAATTTGAATTTAGCTAAAAAGTAATTGAGGAGATATGTTATTTACTCATAATTAAATTTATTTATATTTAATACAAACTGATTTGAAAGGTCAAAAATAATATATATATATATTGTACCGGGTTCGATCTGGGACATCGAATCACCGGACTCTTAGGCAGAGAAGAACATATTCGGAGAATATGTATGTCCAAATGATAGCTATAAAATATATAACTAGAGTTACATTTCCAGGACATAGCTTCTTCTCGGTTGTTGAGTTCAACACCACGTTCAAAGCACTTTTTTTTGTTTGTGTATAAACATGGGCACCAGCTATCTATTCAAGAATGAATAAATAACACACTTTAAGCAATGGCCACTAACTCAGCACCTAAATATCCATGACTAGCTGAGCTGTTTGTAATCACTAACAGATTATACATAATTAGTGGTGAAAGAATTGATAAAACAGTTGGTTAAAAGAATTGATAAAAAGAATTGATAAAAAGAGATTGATAAAAAGAATTGACTGACAGATAAAGTTTAATTTTAAAGACAGTTTATTAACTAACATTAATTTACTAAATTTAAACATCTTTATATTTTTTTTTAACTAATATAACACACGCACATTTTAAATTAACACATTATAATATATATCTTATGAAAAGCATAAATAATATTTGACATCAATAAATTATCTCACATTCACAAACACACACATCAATAGTTCATTTTATGCATGATTATAGAGTTCAAATTACTTGTCTCTGGATGCTTTATGAATTAATGCAATAGCTATTATGGTATAAACGAAAATAAGCAAATGTTTTGCCTAGGATTTTGAACGTAGATTTAGAACTTTGTTTTCTGCTTCCATTACGAATACTTCCATTACGAATATTTCCAGCCAGCTGGGACATTTCCTTGATGAGTTTCCTTATCATTCGTGATTATTACTATTGGAGACAATTAGATACTGAGGGAGATTTTCTAAGTTGTTACACTGACATTATTTCACGGGCAGATATTTCTGATCTTATTTGACTAAGGCTGGAGAAAGACGTGTGTTCCCAAAAGCTGCTCAACACTGCATTTTGTTTCTGGATACAATTAACTCAACTGATTGTCCTTTCTTGACTTAACTGACTCAATTAATTGTCCGATAAAAAAAAAGTCTATTTATATCTGTGACGTGTTGTCCGTGTAATATCCTCCGGCAAATATCTGTTGTCGAAATTCCATTGATAATCCTTTGACAACGTGTTTTGGAAGATTGTTTAATTGGTAATAGCCATGCAAAAATGTGTTGTTTTATCTTTTAATTAATAGCCATTGCCGTTGTGTTTTTAAATACATTTCATTTACAATATTTATTTTCATACATTTTTATTTATTTACCATCGCACATATATACGCACATATATAACTAGTTTTAAGATTACTTTTTCTTTAATTCGAATGAAAAGAGATTTTTATTTTTAAGCTTTTAATTATTTATATTTACGAATACCAATTAAGAAAAACTTTACTTCCTTTTATAAAACTTTTAGTTTAACTTTCTAAAGAAAACCCCCTTCCCACTTTTAATCAATTATTTTCCAACTTTTATTTCAAACTCTTTTACGAAAGATTTTTATTTTAATAATTTTTTTTTTTTAGACAAAATTATTTTATATACATGTGCCAATTTGGCCTTGGCACAATATATATATAGTAATGGTATAAAATGAACAAGAGGAAGAGTCTTCAAAACCCCAAATTGAGGATGCCAAAATCTGTAGCTGTATGAAAATGAGACAAGAGAAATAAAAGACTCTATTAGTATATCCTAGATTTAAACACTAAATTTATACTGATGCAATTAAGAACATAGAAATGCTAACTGTTATTAATGCCTCAAGTCATTAAATAAGCTATTCTAATCTTTTATTATAATAAAATAATAACATGGTAACTATTATAATTATTTGCCCCCATAATAACTGCCACACAACCTATTATGGGGAAAATAAGACTACTATCAAGAACAGAGTTTCTCAGCACAGATACCTATATAATAGAACTAAAATTAAAACAGAAGGAAGCTCTATATTTGCAGAACATGAAAAAAACACTGGCCATATTTTTCAACCAACAATCACAAAATGATCTGCACAGAAAGAAATGACACAAAACACAAAGTCAACAAAGCTTTCTATATAGCAAGCGATCTGATAGGGATAAACATAAGAGAAGCTTGCTTTGGCATTTCCAGGAAATGGACACTTTAGCCAATTTACATACATTTGTATAAAATTTCTCCACAAACTTTTAACAGTTAATAATGAGCTATGATTATGGGATAAAGATTTTCCAAAAGCACTCAGTTTATTAATTAAGTTTATTAACTACTACAATTTTATAGCTTCATTACATGTTTGCATAACACAACTATATAATTTATAGAAGAATAAATTGATCATGTGACCTATTTGCTTTATTTATATGCCTTATAAATTGTAAAGATGAAATTTAAAATAACATTAATTGTATAATATAAAGAGATAACAAAATAAATATACTATTTAAAATTAGTAATGCTGTACTAGTTAAATAAATCAAATCTGTAATAGAATAAAATGAGTGAAGATTAATCAGACTTTATGATATAATAATCTAAAGTTGTAATTATAAATTTATTTAAACGCACATTCATTATGTAAATAATATTCATTAAGGCTGTAGCCTCAATCACATGTGTATAAAATGCGATAGTAGGGACCTCTACAGGTCTTAAAACCACAAACTTACTCTTGGAAGAAAAGATTCTTCCAAGAGTAAGCTTGTGGTTTTAAGACCTGTAGAGGTCCCTACTATCGCATTTTATATGCATGTGATTGAGGCTACAGCCTTAATGAATATTATTTATATAATAATCCAAAATCTGCATTGAAATAATATTCAAGATTTATTAGTATATTTACCTTGGTATACATTCATAAATAACCCTTCTGTTGTGATGGTAAATTTATATTGTATTCAAAATGTATAGATATTAAATTTAATAATTCTAAAAAAATTTATTACAAAAATTTAATTAATAGCTTTTATACCAATGAGTGTTCATAAAAAATATTAGATTAACTTTTAATCATTACTGGATTCTACTATAACAATGAAATTTACATTATTTTGTTAATCAGATTTTATGAGTTAATGTTTATGAGAAAATTATAAATTATAATTGCTACATCTTATATTTATTAATTTAAACGAGACTCAATTCAGATTTAATAAATAATAATAATTTATTTACAAAATGAATATAAAAAATTAATGAATATATTACAAGAATTTGGATTAAGATGCCTTATAATATTGTACTTGTCTAAAGTATCAAAGATGGTACTAAACATGAACATTCTTTTAAAAATCAGAAAAAAATACCCATTTATCTATTAATTTTAAATAGACAATAAATAAAATTATGAAATAAAATAGTAACTTGTTATAATTTGTCTTTGGACATCTATTACAATTACTAATTATAAAATTTAGAACTATTATAATTTTCTTTTGGTTAAATGCACATTTAAATATTTACTCATGCATAAATATACATTAAGTAACTCTTTTAAAATAATAAAAATATTAAATCAAATAAGTACATATATCAAATTATAAATAAACCAAACAACCTGTGTTAAAATAATTAATGTTTATCACCAAAAGTTCTGCTTTTGAAGTTTCTTTGTTTTGTTAAAGTTCTAAATCCACTGAGAATCCCATATATATTTGAAGCCCAATAATTCAATAAAAGAAGAGTATGTTTCTTGGTTATTAATAATTCCTGGTAAAGTATTAATGCATATTATTTCTTTAAAATGATTACTATTAGATTTGAAGTGATTGTCATATATCTTTATCTATTATTAATTTGTTGACACATGTATATAAATACAGATACATGTAAGTATTAATTTTCTTGGTAAAACTTCATTAACATTTTTATAACTTCACTTATTCCATTTGTTAGCATGATTATCATTTTATTTTCAGCACATTAATAATCCATGAGCACTTTATATATATATATATTGTAACAAGCACAGACGACGTTACATTGTGTTTTTATTATTAAACATGTTCGCATTTAAAAATTTTCTTTAAGAATTAAAAATTGAAATTAAATATCATCTTAAACTCGTATATATAAATCGCACAGATAAAAAAAAAATTATTAAAATAAAACTTTATTAAAAATAGAAAGGTATTTTAAAAACAAAAACTTAAAAAGATTTAGAGATAAAAATATATCTTTAATCTTGGAAAACACATTAATTAATCAGAAATGGAAATGATTGTTTTAATTAGTTAAATGTAAACTAGCCTTGGGAATTTAAATGTAAAAGCATCGGTCAGATAGGAAAACAATAGAAACTAATAGCCAATGAAGAGAAAAGCAATGGAATCGGACCTCAGCGAAAAGACCGTCTCATCGATGACGCAATGTAAATTCAATCCTTCAAATTAATATAAAAAGACAAGTTTGGAAATTATTAATGATGATAGATTATTTACGATGTGACAGATATGTGTTAGTGTGGAAGTGAAGGAGAAGGGATGGAAAAGACGCACTCTTCAATCCCTTCAGTTTTGCTAAGAAAGAAAGAGAAATGAACTATCGTTTTTCTACATTGAGGACCAGTAAAAGCAAAAAACCTCCGGATGGATAAATAAATCGGCCAACAGAATACCAATCTTAGGACAGCATGGGAATTCACATTCATGGCAAGCAACGGATAAAGATGAACTGTTTTAAACTGTAAGAACTTTATAAATAATGAACATTAAATTAAAACTTTCCAGATTTAAATGATTGCAATATTATCCTATCTGACCAACTTAATTTATTAATAACGTTATTTGATGTATTTATTTTTATATATATATATATATTTAAAATCATTTCCATTTATTTATTTATTTTTTGTTCTTTAAGTTTTATCATGATTTTTGTTTTTCGTTAAATTAATTATATAAATGTTAAACTTAAGTCGGGCGTGAATGGCTGTATAGATTTGTAAAGTTATATTAGGGGAGGGTAATCTTAGGTTATTTGTGTCATTGTTAGATTGGGTCAATGGATTGGATATATTGATGTAGTTAGTAGATGTAGTCGGAGATTCGCTACTGGCAGAATCGTTTATATATACGCCACCCTCACCCATTTGCCTATGGAAGGAATTATAAGACGGAGAACGCAGTTCCTTTCTATGGAGTTTTTTTTTTATTGTTCTTCTCGTTAGATAGATGTAATATTCCTATCTGATGAGAGTCAATGTTTTCTCTTAATCTTTTTGGTGCTGCCGTATTCCGTATTACATTGAATACATCGATATATCAGATGAATTGATGCCAGTTTGACTACGAATTTTAGCCTAAGGTTAAATAGGGATAGAATGTTTATTTTCAAATGCAAATCTATGTAGTCTATTCATACTCGACACTAAACAAAAATGCATTAAATTTAAGTTGTTTATAGACGTTTGCATGGATTGGTTATCGGTTAAGTATGTTTTGGGTTTTCATATTTGATCAAAATATATAGACATTCGATAAATAATGATACCTTACGGTGAGTATCTAAAATGTATTTATTCGGATGTCTTTTAAGTTATTGGTGACAATGCAACTATCTTATGGTGAATACTATTGGGTTACTTATAAATTTCCCTCTGCAATTGTTGGTATCAATGATTTTATATTTTGATCATTTATGTTGATTTTGAAATGTTTTTGACCATTGTAATCTATGTAACCGATCTATATGCAACATATTAAAACAAGCTTTTATAATCCCATCTGTGCGAACTTAATTAAAATGTAAACTTATAATATAATAGAAATTAAAATGTAATTTAAAATCTAAAGTAAAGTTAAAAATAATGTTAAATGTTAAAATGTAAACTGATACTAAAACAATTTTCAATCTTATATATATATGTGCATAAATAAATGTTTGTATGCTAATTACTGGCAGTGGCTTAGTTTATTTATTTTTTAATGTTGAAATTATAATTAGATAAGGTATTATAGTATTAAATCTCTGCTATTCCACTGAGCTAGTGACATGGGCTAACGACCGGAAACAAAATATAAATTTTTTTTTTTTGACTTACATATCTGCCTACTTTATAAATTTTTCTAGGTTCAAATGCCTAGATGGTGCCCTGTAGTGCAGATCATGGTAAGCTCTAATCTCCGGATCGTTACAATATATATATATATAAAGAGAGAGAGAGAGAGAGTCAACACTTCCATAACATTTTTAAAGCTTTTAATTATTTCACTAGTTGATTAATATTATTAAATCCTTGCCAAATTACTACATTTATTGGCATTCATATATATATATAGTAGACAATTGCATATTTATTCTCACTAATTTTTAACTAGACATTTTTTTAAATTTCCAGAATGCTGGCAAGCAATATCTCAGATGTTGCCTCACAATCTCAAGAGATTTTGCATTTTTGTCCTTCAAAGTAGATATCCAACTTTTTTTATCTTTCATCATGATACCTTACTTAAAACACTCTTTTAAAAGATATATATTGCATTTTATATATATATGTATGTATCACAAAACAGTGATTATCAAAGTGATCAAAAAAATAAAAGAACAAAAAGAATATAGATTTTTTTAAGTGAATGCAAGGGATATTTATATCATTTTAATATATGTATTAATGAGGTCATCATCTTAGATACTATCACCAACTTATAACTCCACATTTACACTTTTACTTTAAAAGAATCATTATTTCTCTTCAATAGAGTTTCATCTTTTTTACAAAAGCACAGCATCTCTGACAATATGACTTCTTTTTAGATTCCAACAGAAGAATATTTAAAAATAAAAACAATAACAATTACTTTCAAATATCTTTTTTCAAAACAAAACAAATACCATCATGTTTTATTTTTTTAAATACTATTATAAACATTTTTTTTGAACAGCAAACATTACCTTCAAAAATATTCTCAATTTTAAAATCTTATATAATAATCTTATATTTAAATAATAACAAAACACACATACACACATTCACACACATAAGTGAAAATGTCATTTTTTACCTATTAAAATATATGTTTTTGCATTTATTAATAACTCTATAATGAGATATTAAATTCAATACAGTAAATTTACTTATCACCTTACTTTATCAAAATGAAACAAATAAATGATATTTAACCCTTTTCCTGCCTCTTACGAAGCCTCTCGTCAACAGTTGACGTCACTCTAATTCCATTATTTTTAATGCTAGGATATTCGTTTGACAGTTATTGATTAGGTTTTTAAAAGTTCTGTAAGATGGTGCCCTCTTCTGAATTATTTTACAAGTAAAAAATCAATAAAACCCCATTTAAAGCTAAACAAAGAAAGAAGCTTGTCGGTGATTGGCTGTCAGCCGGCTCTCAGCCGAAAGAGACATTCTGATTGGCTGGAAAGAACAAAGAAACTGCCTGATCAAAGAAAATAAAGAAAAATGCTGAGATTTTCATTTTGAATGTGATTTAAGGTTTAAAAAAAGTATATTCTGCGAAATTAAAATCATTTTCACAGGGTATACTAAAAAAACAAAATTATTTTTGAAAAATATTGAAGATTTTAGTAAAAATATTTAAGATTTAGCAAAAAGAAATCTTTACTTTTCCATAACGTAAAATTGAAAAAAAGCATTTACGTCAGCATTTTTTTGTTTATAGGTTTGCTTTTAAATTTGCCGAAATTGAATATTTTATAATAAATAAATAACAATTTATTTTTGAAAGAACTTTCATTCACTTTCATAACCTGAAAAATTAGTAATATACTTTTTATAAACATATCTGAGTTGAATTTAATATTATAGGTGAATATGTTTTAACAATAGGCTTTGTTTTCAGTTTGTGAGTTGTCCAATTAAAAGATTTGATTTTTACCTCATACAACCAATAATATAATTAGCAGTTTAAAGGTTAAAAGATAAACAGGAAAACAAGTGTCAGATTGACCTACATTTTAATTGTTTACATGATAAGCTACAATTAGATAAAATATCACTTGATAATTTTAATAATCAATTTATAAAATAAATGACTTATAAAGTTAAAAAAAACTCTTATACATATACAGCAATGTTTATTCAAGGACTAATCAAGAAGAATGTATAAACTATGCAGTATCTAACTACATGAATTTAATCATATTCTATTCAAAGAAAAATGTATATAACAAAAAAAACATTAAAATTCACAAAATATTAAAAGATAAAATTTGTAAATAAATTTTACAATATGCCAGTAGCCATTTTTCCATCTCAGATCACTTTACATGATTATATATATAATTAATAAAATTAGTTCAGCTTATGTTGAAAACATATTTTTTATTCTTTTATTATTATCCTTTCCAAATTTGATGTGTATAATATTTTCTAAGAGTAATCACTAAAACCTGTACAAAATTTTAGAACATATTTAAAGTTATTACTAATTTAAAAACATTGAAACAATTAGAGAGATAATAATTTTGTAATAAAGAGAGTATTATGTTCTATAAGAGAAAAAATGATTGAAAAAAAACCAAATCACCCAGAGCATATTTAATAATGATGAAAGTCCGATATTTTATTATGTACTTTATTTTTAAAATAAAAATATGGGATTGTTTTTTTTATATTCTTATTGCTTTAGTGAATGCATGAGTAAACATACAGTAATATAGGTGGCACTACTATATGGAGTTTTGCTTTGCTTTGTTTAGTAATATATATAAATATGTTCCCTCAATTTATTATTAATAACAGTGTTATTATTTTTTAATTTTTTATATATGCACAATATACATATTAAAAAGCATGTTATATATATAAACAAAGGGAGTAAATTATTTCCCTCCAGGCTATCATAAAAGCATTTTATATTTGGAATGAAGGATCAGGAATAGAATAAATCCACTTACTTTTTGGGGCTTTGATGTTTATAAGTATACCTTTGTCAACATTGTTGCTAATTCAAATTGAAATTACTTTATCACTCAGAAAGAATGTGGCACTTAAGAGTTAATAAACTCATAATCAATAAAAATCAGATAAAATAAAGATACTAATCAAAATATTCTATAATAAACTCTACAATATTCAATATTCCAATATAAAAAAATTAATAATAGCTATAGCCAGCTTATAGCAGTGTATATCAGCCTGAGTAGAACTTAACAATTTTAACTGTTAAATGTTACTAAGGATATACACTGCAGTAAGATGTCTATAGCTATTATTGATTTTTTTTATATTGAAATATTGAATACTGTAGAGTTTATGCCAGAGTAACTTGATTATATATATATAATAGTTTTTGGGTTAAACCATGGGTTAATTTTGATTAATTCCCAATGTTTTTTGAAATAGCATCATCCATTGAGAAGGTTAAAAACCATTAGATCTCAAGTAGTAATGAGCATTCAGAATATGCGAATTAACAAAATGTTTATTTTCTTCAGTTTCACCTTATATTGTTTTCAAGTTTAGATTAGAAGAAAGAGATAAAACAAGTAATTCCATAAGGCTGAAATATGTTGTGTTTCATTAGCTCTATTTAAACCAGTTGGTCTTTTTAATATAAAGTTGAAAACAATTAACGATGAAACTGAAGAAAATAAACATTTTGTTAATTCGCACATTCTGAATGCTCAACTACTTTATTCTCAATCTCATTCTTTACCTCACATTCAATCTTGTTGCTATTTGAGATCTAACATTTTTCTTTAAAAAGTTAACCTTGACAATGGTGGATGCTATTTTGTCAAAATATTAGCAATTGACCAAAACTAGCATATGGTTACCACAAAAATTATTTTATTTACATCATATAATCATGAAAACATTATATATATATGTGTGTGTGTGTGCATGTTGAAAAATACTGTTCACAGCAGTTTAATAAACAATACATTTTCTATTCTAATCAATGTTTATTAACAAAATGTGAATTATATGCTATATACATTTCAACATGAAGGCTTGAAACAAAATATAGTGTAATTAGTAGTTACACTGTATATACATGTAGATGCAGTATATTAATTGTTTGTGCATGTTTTAAATGTATGTTTATGAAGATTTAAATTTTATATGCATCAATTTAATAAATAAAATTAAAATCATTTCTTTTTTCCCATAGGCAAGTCATCATATGGTTAAATTTCAAAATAATTATTTTAAATAATTTTCTTTTTAATTAAATAAAATTGTGTTTATAATTTTAGTTTAACACCTAAACTTAAAATAAAATAATTTGTTTAGACATTTTACTATCAGATTTGTTTCAAGCAAAAATATTTTTTTAAAAACATGATTAATTGATTAGGAATAAGAGTGGTTATATGGAAATAAAAATAAAATGTTGTTTGACTTTCAGCTGAAAGTCTTCATTAATTCTTGGTACAGAATAAAAACAGTAAAAAGAATACAGAATTATATTACGAGTTATGAAAATTGTTAATTAGTAGCCGTATGGATTTGCCTCATTAATTATTGTGAAAACTATGTGGAGAGAGAAAAAAATATATTTAATTAGTGTACAATAAATTAATCACTTTTTTGGTTTAAAATTATTTTATGTTAGAAAATTCCATGAAAATCAGCCAGTGCACAAGAACTTACATGAAAGAAAAAAGCTAAATTTCACATTTGATTAAAAGTCACTGTGGAGCACAGAGTTGTGGTCCATCCAGAAAGAAATTGTAATATTAGCTGATTAAAATAGAAGTCATTGATGAATAATTAAAAAAAAAATTGGATCTCTCTTTTTAGTTGAGTGCTTTCAACTCTGAAAAGTATTCTGCATATCCCTTCCTCTAGAGCTTAATGCATACATTATTTATTGTTATAAGCATATTTGCAATATAACTTGATTCCATCATTGAAAATGAAAAGGCTATTTCAAGTTTATTTAAATTATAATTTAATATTTTCCAATAATAACATGAAAGTGTTTGTCAAAGCTTCTGGAAAATGTAAAGATCTCAAATTGAATGTAAAACAATATACATGCAAGAGTTTAATTATAAAAATTGTTTATTTGTCACATGATCACCGTTCTTTATGTTTACACAACCTGTTTACACAGAGGCAAACCTAGGTAGGGATTTTATGTGCAAGCCTTCCTGTATCCATTGATTACTCTGACTTGCACTGAATGGCACTACTGTATGGAGAGTGTTGCCTCCGTGTATGATTATTTGTATTACTATTTTTAAATTCACCTAAAAAATCTATCCATGATTAGAATTTACACTGTTACCTTATGAAAGAGTTCTATTTCAAGGGAAAAAAACTTCTAAATAATGCACTTCATACTAACTTTTACTTTATTAAAACTTTTATAACAGGAAAAGAAAACAATCCATTATTTAATTGAAATTCATAATTTTTATGTTTTAATTTTTTTCTCTCTCTCTTTGATTGTTGAATTTTATTATGTGCTGAAAATATTTATCTTATTTAGAATAACATTTTATATTACATTTTATGTAGAAGAGGCAGAATATATTTCAAATACTAGGAGACATAATGAATAGAGGATAATTTAAACAGTGTTAATAATTTTCAACATATATAATAAATTAATCTTAGATAAATCACTCATGAATAAAAGATTGGAAATGGGTTACCAGTTGTTATATATAAATTTGATATGTTTCAATATCTTGTTTGTTTGAAAAGATAAAATAATATATATATTTTTTATATGCTAGATTTATGAATCTTAAGGGTTAATTTTTAGTTAAATGTATTTTGGTATTAGTTTAAGATGGTTTAACAAAATAAAAGTAATGATTAATGGAAGAACTTCATACTCTCATTCCAAGGTGCTTTAGATTGGCCTATATGAATGAATTGAAGTACAAAGATAAGATGGCCACTCTTATCTTTTCAAATTCTCTGTCTTGTGTTTGGGTTTGAGAGTATCCTCCATACTCAACAAAACATAATTGAGGTATTAAAACAACATTGCAATGCATGTGTATAGAGTGCAAATCCCTTCTGATGAAAATTATATGCGAACATTGCACTAGTAAATTATAGAAAGTTAAATAAAATAAATATAAAAGAATTTAGAATTATTTCTAAAGAAATTTAAAATAATGAATGAAAAGAACCTACTTTATTAAATATATTCAATTCAGAAATAATAAATTATCATACAAATGATAGAATAAAAGGTTTACGTTATAAACAGTTAAAGTTTGCACTTTAAACTTAAATATATATTTTTTTACATATTCATAAAATATGTGTGTGCAGATAATGTACATATTGTGGAAAAAAGAATCGAAATAACTGATTATATAGTTTTAAAAATAAATCTTATTACTAGTTTTTTTTTTTTTACTTTATTTTTATTTTATTTTGAGAATTAAAATGTCTTTTTTAGAATTGCATTAAAAACACATGCTTTCAGTAAAATTTAAGTTAAATATGAAATAATTGATAAGTTCTTAATTTTTGAATATATGAAACTGTTATACTTAAATGCAAACATAAAGAAAATGCAATGAGAAATTATTTTTAATTAATGTCTATGAATGAAGAAATACTTTTTTATTATCAAGTGAAAAGTTAGGTTAAAGATAAGATGGCCACTCTTATCTTTATAAAAGTCGCTATTTTGTGTTGTGGTTTGAGAGGTCCCTCTATCGGCAAAATAAAGATATTGCTTGATTATTATAAATGTTTCAAGGTTCATTTGATACAGGTTACAGCTTATCTCAAAAGTATTTATATATACTTCCTCTGTGCTTAATAAATAATTATAACCCTACAATAGGTTATATATTTTCAGTATAAAGATCGTAATATTAACTCGTAAATCACAAGATTTTGTGAATGTTAATTTGTATAGGAAATAGTGGACTTAAACAGTGGAGAGAACAACCGCTTCACATTCCCAAATCAAGATGCTCCAGATTGGCCTATATAAGTGGAAAGTTAGGTTAAAGATAAGATGGCCACTCTTATCTTTATAAAAGTCGCTAACTTGTGTCGTGGTTTGAGAGGTCCCTCTATCGGCAAAATAAAGATATTGCTTGACTATTATAAATTCCAAGGCACATTGGATACAGATTATAGCCTGTCTTAAAACTATTTACATGTACTTCCTATATGCTTAATAAATATTTATAACTATCATTATTTACGAAGATGATGTATACCAGTATTGAATACTCAAAGAATAATTTAAGAGTTAATGTCAGAGTAATATATATGTTATAAAAAGTATTGATTATAATATAGTCTTCTAGCATTTAAAGTTACTGAATATATTTGTTGTCAACCAGTTTATATGAGTTTAGAATATATTTTTTAAAGGTTACTTTTTATCAGAAGGAAATTATCCCATGCTCATGTGCTGTATTGTTTTTAATAACTCGATTATATGTTGTTGGGAATGAATGAAGGATACTCTCAAACCATATTGCAAGATAGAGACTTTGAAAAGATAAGAATAGTTGTCTTATCTTTGTACCTAAATTCACTTATATAAGCCAATCTAAAGTGTTTTTATATGAAGCATAAAGGTCTTCCTTTAATCACTTTAAATCCATTCATTTTTATAGTCTATTAACAATCATGCCTGTTAATATTATGAGATGTTAGAATCTATGTAAATCACTATTTAATTTTTAATCTCAGTATTCATACATAACTTTCAACAGAAGGGTATTGGAATAGACAAAATAAAAGTGAAAGAACTTAAAGTTATTAACAAAAAATCTTCATGATCTCATACCAAGATTCTTTAGATTGGCTTATATAAGTGAATTTAGGTACAAAGGTAAGATGGCTGTTCTTATCTTTTCAAAGTCTCTATTTTGTGGCTTGGTTTGAGAGTATCTTTTATCCATACTCAACAAAACATTGTGGAGCTATTAAAACTCTCTATTTTGTGGCTTGGTTTGAGAGTATCTTTTATCCATACTCAACAAAACATTGTGGAGCTATTAAAACAATACAGCACATGTATATAGGGTGAAATTCCCATCTGATGAAAAATTACATATGAATACTGTGCTTGAAAATTGAAACAGTGATTTATAAAGATTTTTTTGTATTTTTGCAATGGACAATTAACATATCCTATATTGTGAGCTATATGGAGATAGTGAATTCATGTCTTGTAGAATTTGGAGAATGTTTAATTAAAAAATTTTTGTATGCAGTTAACATATTCATGTCCTTCGTGACCATGAAGGCATGTCTCTTTGAGAATTTTTACATCATAGTTTGATTATTAAAAGGAGATTATCAAGAATTTAATAGATATCATTTGATGAAATGAATGCATTTGCTTTTTAATAATTTTATTTTGTATTTCAACTCTGACATATTTAAGGTTGGTTGCACAATTTTAACAATTTTAATTAAAGTAAATGATCTTAAATATTTGAGTATTATTAAAATGATTAAATCAAAAAACATATCCAAAATTTATAAATATATGCATATACATGTTAATGCTTCAAAAATATGTGTGATGTGTCTACACCATTCAGTCAATGTTATCTTAAAGCAGTATTTCCAATATGGGGCACAGCCCCCACATGGGCAAAATTTGATGTTTAATGAGGACAATCTGAGAATGAATTATTAATAGTGAATTTTTTTGAGTAATTAAAAGTGAATTTGAGAGCCTGCTAATTGTTTTTATATCTTATTATTCATAAATTAAACTAAGAATGTTTGTTTTTTTAATTTCCCTCTTTCCACACCATCTTCTTCTCAGTGTTGTTGTAGTTTAGATAACCTTTACTCCTTACTTTTTCATTATTATTTGGAGCAAGTTAAGTGGCTTGAAACTTCTTTGTACTTCAACTGTGCTACATCCATGTAAATAGGAGTTCACTTTTTGAATAATAAGAATTATATGATCCTGGAGAAGGGGTATTAGGATTTCAGAGATGCTTAGGTGGAGCATAGCCAAAAAAGGATTGGGAACCATTGCCTTAAAGTAAATAAAATAATCATCATTGTAATAAATGAATAGCTTTGCCCTTATTAAGTTATAATTAGTTTTATAATCTAGCAAATCACTTTTAAATAATAGAATGATTATATATAACTAAATTTAAAATAATGTGATTTTGAGAATAAGCCAAGAAGAGCAAAGAAATATTAAGGATAGCTTAAGGGTTCAATCTCAATTTAAAATTAACTGTTAGAGAAATAAAAATAATGCACTTTAGGAAATTAATATATCTTTGTAGAAAAATTAGATTGGAATATATTGAACCATCAATAACGGCAGACTTGTATATAGTTTATATATATAAATGGGCTTTAACATCTGTTAAATTAATATTCTCATGTGTTATCTAGAAATAGCTTCCTATTAATATAAATCTCAGCAAGGCTTATGATTTCCTATTTTATGCTGAAAATAACAAAATGAAAAACAATGAGTAAAGAAGGATTTAAGAAAGAAATAAGAAGCAGAGCATAGTACTATTTATTATTGTTGTTATAGTTATGGTAAGCTCCACTAGTGTAAAGATTTCCTAGTGTGCACTATCCTTACCCAAAAAATAAGGTTACATTGTAGAGAAGATTGAGATGTAAACTCGGTATATTACTTTTTTTATGAATTTTCTCATATACACTGTAATGCAATTTTTATAAAATTCCTCCTTTATTTTTCTGTAAATTTTAACTGTCCTGAAGTCTTCATCAGACCTTTTGAAAAGGTTATTCCAAGCTCTAATGAAGATTGCAGGACAGAAGAAGGTTACAAAAAGCTCTGATGAAGTTTGCAGGATAGTCGAAACTGTTAGAAAAATAAAGGAGAAATTATATAAAATTGCATTAAAGTGTGTATGAGGAGATTTATAAAAAAGTAATATATATGAATATATAAAGAAATGCAAAAAAAGTAAATGAGGAAATCTAAAAATTTAAACTTGGTCTCAATTCTTTTCTAGGTTCTGAAAGAATCTAATGGCATTCAACTAAAACTAATTAAGTTAAAGAACAAATTATAATCGATCATTTCTTCTGGTAAACGTATACAACTCCAGTGATGCCTTCCATTAATTATTACCTTATTAAATTATAAAATTAAATAGTATGTTACAATTTTGTTAATTATGTTGAGCAATTTGTTATTTAATCAATTTTTAGTTCAAATAATAGCATGATATATATACATAAACAAAATACATATGGATATACAAACAATATTTTTTTTGTTCAGCGAAAATAACGTTTAAATTGTATGTTGTTCAAAAGGCTTAAAAGAAAATAAATACCTATGTGCATTTTTTTTTTTTTTTTGTGGATGCCAAAATTTGTCTTCCCAGGATGCAAAGTTAGATTAAACTGACCCTGACTTATAATACATATGTGGATCAAGTTCAGTATATCAACTGAGACAAACATTTGCATAACTAGAATGACAATCTTTATTTTAAATTTCTAAATCTGCAAGTAAATTTTAAAAAAAAAAGGAAATTTATACTTTTTTAAATAAATTGCAATTTAATCTTTTGAGTTTTTTTTTTTTTAAAAAAAGGTGATTTATAGTTTCTATAGATGGCGCAAATGTATACAATATTTTTAAAGAAACAATTGATTAGGATTAAATGAAAATTTAATTAGAATTGTAAGAACATTTTAATTAACATAATTTGCATATTTTAATTAAATATAACAAACTTATTTGAATATTAGCTACAAACCAATAATTTAGTACATTTAAAAAAAAAAAAAAAAAGTTATAATGAATGTAGAAAAAATTATTCATTTTTTAAATGCAAATATATTTTTATGCAAAATAGTTTGAAAGACGATGGTAAAAAAAGTCTAAAAGAGATAATCTCGCATAAAAGTCTTTTAAAATTTTTCTAAGTTTTTAAAGAAAAATGTGATGAAGTATAAAAATTCATGAAGTGTTGCGTAAAACAGAAAGTAAAATTAATTAATGTGAAATTAAAAACAAAGTTTAAAAAGATAGTAAAAGCAATTGTTAGAGGATTTATAAAATAGTTTAAAAAGATAGCATTGAGAAAAACTAGATTTTTAGATGTAATCTTAATAAGTAATGGGAGAAAATAACTCATTTAATTTTATATCACAATACTTTATGTGTACTATATTCTATTATTTCCATATAAAAAGAGTAATTGTCAAGCGTTGTTAGCCGAGAGGTCAGCGCAGCCACCTTGCAAGTATGCAGTTGGTTGCAGGCGGTTATTGCGGGTTCGCCTCCCGGCCGATGCTATGACATATGGAAAGAAAAAGAGAAACTGTATGAATACTATGTGTTACTTTCCAAGTATATTTACAAAGGACTATTGAAAAGCAGGTTGACTAACTCCTCAAAATGTAAAGTATCGGTAAAATTATAAAAGAGTTATTTTTTTTTTTCATATGTAATAGCATCGGCCGGGACGCGAACCCACAACCGCCTGCAACCAACTACTTGCTTGCAAGGCGGCTGCGATGACCTCTCGGCTAACAACGCTTGACTAAAAGAGTTAATTTTTTAGTGATAATTTTCTATTACTAATATACACTAGCAGTCATCTAAATTGTTCCTGTTTAATGGGGTTTTAATAACACTTCTTTTAAATTGTGAAATTATGTGTTTTTTAATAATATGCAATTAATGTTTTCATTTAAAAATTATACTGTTTTTTGTAGAATCTCTCTCTTTACATAGTATTTGTACATATTTTTAGAGATTTTCTAACGTTTATAAAATTATTAGAAATTATATACTGTATATACAGAATTTTTGCGTAATCTAATATCCCCCCCTCCCACACACACATATATAATAAATTACAGCATAGATTTTTTTTTCATGTGTCATAGCATCGGCCGGGAAGCGAACCCGCTAACTCGGGACAACTGCTTATAAGGCAGCTGTGTTGACCTCTCGTCCACCAACGCTTGACGGATTGCAACATAGATTTAAAAAGAATTTTTAAATACTTTCTATAAAAAAATATTTAAATTGTTTATTGCTCAGGAATTCTTAAGAAGTTCAAGAACCGGAAATGACAGGGGGGAATCACAATCCATGGACATTGACTTCCAAAGTCTTTCTATCATGCTGTATTTTTGTTATAATAAATATTCTATATATAGAACTACTGTTTTTATAGCATTTGCAATATTATACGGTATAAATAACAGAATTATACAATAATTCAATTTAAAATAACTTTTGTTGAGAAAAAGAAAATATTTATTATCAGGCATTCAACATTTTATTAGAAGAAGAAAAAAAAAGGTGATGGAGGTGGAAGGAAAATCTAACTTTTTAAGATAATTTTACTCCTTTCTAAAGAAAAAATATTAAAAATAAATAAATCTTACATATATATAAACAAAAATACTAATTTTATTGATTATAAAATTGATAATTACAGAGCAACCATTATTTTAATAATTAGAAACTTAATGTTTCAAATAATGTGTTATTAAAGAATATTATACACCTTACAAAAAACATTTTCACTATAAACAGTCATTCATAGAAGATGCAACTTTAGTAGTAGTGGTAGTGGCAGCGGCAGCAGCAGCGGCGGCAGTAGTAGCAGCAAGCAGCAATAGCAGGAAGAGTAGGAGGAGAAGGAAAAGGAGGAAGAGTAGTAGTAATAGCAGTAGTATCCATTAATATATAAGTATTACTATTATAATTTCAAGAGAAAAAAGAAAAGAGAAAAAAGATGACTAAAAAAAACTGTTCAAGAAATGCATTTTGCAATATCCCCTAACAAGCCCATATGTGAACCACAAGCACATTCTCATATAGAATATATTGGTCCATTAATTTGTTCATTTGATATGCTATGATGTCTTTTAAGTTCTTCAACAGAAAATTTTCTTTCTAAAATATTTCAATAATATGTTGTAACAGTCAAGTTTGTACATTCGCATAACAGAATTCAGAATCCAAGCAAAAGAGACTGAAGCTGACCAGACTAGGACTGTGACATCCCGAGTCCGACCACACTTCAACTCGTAAGCCAGGATTCCAAGACTCAAGACCCTACGAATGACCACCTTGAAATTACACGTAGTATACCTCTTTCCACACGGCCGACATAGGTCACGGAGAAGCAATGAGACTCTGATAATTAAAAGAAAGGTTCTTAATTGACTAAAATATCACTAAATTTAATTTAACTTAATGCATAGTTTTCACATATATAGACTATAAATAGTAATTAGAATTGGATTGAATTAGATCAATAACGAGACAGAGAACGAAATACATTAAATTAATTATATATTTATTTACAATTGGCATGAAATTGATCAGTTTTACACATTTCAGCGTCGAATGTACAAACATTGGGTGGATAAGAGAACACATTCTCTTTTTATATACAATTATAAATAGCTTTATATAAATAATTTTTATACAATTCAAAATAGCTTTAGATAAATACTTTCATTTAATTTTCATAAATGGGTTTGACATGTGCCCATCTTATGAGTTGCTTTTCAATTAATACATAATTAATCACTACGTTATGTCTATAAATCTCGATGAGCCAAATCCTATTACATTTGTGGCTGGTATATAAATAATTATATTAAACTTTGATCATGAATTCATTTACTAAAATATACAATATGATTTAATAACGAGCGCATAAACCAGCTCAAGTAATGATCGATCGAACATGGCTTTCGAGAGAAAATTTCAGAATGCTGAAAGCGTTATATAAAGGTGGGAGAGTTGGCTGCATAAGATTTTACCAATGCGCTATGGCACAGGTAAACAATAATAGGAAAAGTCGCTCTGCGGATGGATGAAATAACTTCAGGGTTCTTGCGACAAACGCCGGTACCCTGTAACCGATCGCAATGCTGCGTGAAAAGGAACATTGTGTTCAGGAATGGCGGGGGTCTTACGTGCTAACCTGGCCTTGGCTCAGGCTTCGCTACTGCTCTACCCTATAAGAGAAGATGTGCTGGCAACGCCGTGGCTCCATCTTAAGATACGTATATTACGTATAGCAGCAAAACGAGAATATTTTTATAAAATAATATCACATCCGCCAAGCAAAGAATAGTATATTTCATACTATGAAATACGAGTTAATAGCATATTAGCTCTATCAAATTGGGACCAACTCTTGCGTAGCCTGATAATAAATGTCTATGCTACTAAAGGGAATATTATTACATCTGTACTTTGACATGTTCGATCTATTAAGTTACTTATAGATAATAAATATTTAAGGAGGGAAAGTATATTTCTATGGACTTAAGAATTTAAATGTCAAATATACTTATAAATATGATCAAGGCTAAATTTAATTCTAAATAAACTTATCAAGTTAAGTTTTTTTTAAATGGTTGATTATAAAAGAGCCACATTTCACATATTAAATCATTTAAATAATAAAAAAAAATAGGATTTCGAAACAGCGCAGAAAGTTGATGCTATAAATAAATTACGCGAAGATTTTCAAATAATATCTTCTTAAAACATACATGAAATTAAGTGCTCACTGTTTCGAAATATTGGCATATAAAATATAATAAGCATTTAAAATAAAATAAGCAAAGAAATATAGACACAACCGCAGTGATATAACTTTAAATTAGACACTTATAATGTACTTTAAATGAAAGGAAAATATAAATTACTCAGATTATTTAAACTTTAACAACATGAAATTTTGGATAGCAATTGACATATTTAAAATATTAATTAAATGGATTTAAGTTTTGGGTTACATTTTAGCTTTATCATTATTTTAAAAGAAAGTTAGCTAACTTATATAGATATTATTTACATTTACACAGAATTACACAGAGCTCTGCGGTTTGAAAAATAAAACGGTACCGGTATGATTTATCTGCAAGTTCTTGGCTGTTGGTTTGGTTTAGTTTGACTGGGCGGCATCATCTTTCCCATTATGTTAGGCTCGTCTCTTCTATCGGCATGATGGTGGTTTAGGCATTTCGACGAGAGAAACCCCGTTCTCCCGCGGAGTAACAGCAACAAGATGCCCGCTTTTAGCCGGACATGTTCAAACTTTAACAATTGTGAAGACTGGCTACAACTCTCACTAACAATATGGCTTCCTCTTATCTCTTTAAAAAATACAGAGTATTTATATGTTTTCCTTATCGGAATCTCCCGCCTCAAGACTCACTAAACTCAGGAATTTAATTAAGTGTTTTTCAATTTATAATTCAGATCTTAGATAACTTATGTTAGAAACATTCCATAAGCTATTATTATAATTAAGATTTTTCGTTGCAAACAATTGTCCAATTTAGATTTTAAAATAACTTAATCTTATCTAAGGGGATTTTAATTAGTAAATTTTTAACTAGTTTTACTTTTTACGAATTCCAGGTGTGGTCGTTAATGACACTTGTTTACAACCAAAAATCTTTTAATTACTTGACCAGCTTTTATTTTTAATCTTACATAGAAACTCTTTCTATTTAAAAACAACCTTTTAACATTTTTTTAAAACGAAAACATTTTTAACATATTTATTAAAAATAATTTACAAATATATTTTGATATAGCTTTTAAATATATTTTCGAGAAACTTTTCTCTGAAATATATTTAAAACAAGAAATCTTTTAACAATTTTAAAGAAACATTTAATAGTATTTTTAGATAACGGCTTTTACATATTTTAAATCATGTCTTTCTTCTATATAGCACAGATTATATATCCACATACGAAATTACAATATTAAACAACAAAATTAATAATTTACTCTTAACTTAAATAATATAATAAACATTTTTAGAAATATTAAATAACTTTAGGACGCTATAATTTTACTAATCCTATCTAATTATAGCGTTGGTTCGCACGTAAATATATAATACTGTTTTATACAGACATGAACGAATTTTAAATTTATTAACATTTAAATAGGTTCGAACTTAGCACAGATGAGAGTGTCATTAGGTTTGATGGTGAAACGGAAAGGGATTGGAGATTTCCGTTTCATATCCGAATACTTGGGACAAAAAAAATAACAAAAAAAAAAGGAATTTACTTACAGTTGGCTATTAAATAATTTGATACGCTTTTTTTTTTTTTTTTACTCATAATATTAAATCAATTAAGCTACCACATAGAGATGAAAACATATAAACCCAATTGCCTGCTACATTCTATACCGAGGAATTTCATACATATTAGACAATCAATTATTACAAAAAAAAAATACGACTAAATTAAAAGTTTAAAAGCAAACCACACAAAATAGAATATTGTCAAATATTTACATTAAACAAACTTTTATATCCTACTGGATATACGTTAATTAATATACAATGGGGATGTTAATTTTTTTTTTTATATATATATATAATAATAATAATTTATAAACTATATAATGATAAGGAAAGGCAGATCGTAACAAATATATACATATTTTTATCTAAATAGGATCTGGTGGTACATTAAGTAACTCCTCTTTATATAACTTAAAACAGCACCCGAATATAATGTCATCCTCTTCATCTGATGTCCATTCATATCCCTCATACTCATCTTCCCATCTCAGAGTCGGTTGTGCTGGGTGCATTTCTAAACCCTGTACAAACTTGCTTCCACTGTATGGGTGTTTTCCAGATCTGTTATTCCCGAATAGTAGGGTTTGAACCCGTTCTTTCTCTCTCCCTCTGTTCTTCCCCTGGCGAACCTCTGCGGCTGTCTCCTGTCTTCTCTCTGTCCATCTTTTCTTCCTACTTGGGTATGGATCCTTTCTTTTCCTTTTCTTCTTGTTCTTTACAGTACTCTTTGATTCGTACTTCCCATGCAGTCCACCTATTTCCCAAAGCTCTCTATCCAACTCTGTTCTGTCCTGCTGGAGCTCCCGCTTTCTATCTTCTACTATCGCCTCAATATCCACACATTTGGATTCTTTATTCTCAGTCTCTAGTATATTCTCCAGCGTGTCCTTGCTATCCCACGTTTCCAATTCGGTCTTCTTCAAAAGGAAATGGCAACTTTCATCATCCCCTTCATTAATCTCTGGCTTGCTCATTTTGTCCAGCTCAGTTTTCCTCAACTCTTCCTTTTCCACTGGTTTTAACTCTTCTTTTACTAATACTATTATATCAATTTTAATATTTTCTTCTTTTAGCATTGTGCTATCAGAGTTTACTTCTTCTCCCTGATCTGACACTAACTCTTCTATCTCATCCTCTACAGTATTCTGCATTTCCTTGTCATTTTCGTCCTGTGCTTTTTCTATCTTCTCTGCAAGTTTTACTGGAATCTCCTCACCTTTTAGCTGGCATCCCTGCAGGATTTTACACAGTTTTTCTTCTAAGTTTTCTCTAATATGTGCTGTCCCTTTCTCACATCGCCTGCCCAAAGCTTCAAAACGTTGTTCCATTTTTAGATTATTTCTATGATCCCTCTCTTCTGCATCCTGTCTATTTTTCCTATCTCTCTCTTCTGCATTCTGTCTATTTTTCCTATCTCTCTCTTCTGCATCCTGTCTATTTTTCCTATCTCTCTCTTCTGCATCCTGTCTAAGTTGCTTCACTAGTGACTCCATCATTGAGTTCATATTCCAGCATTCTTTCTTAAATTCTTCTATAGGTCTCTGTTCAGATCCCGTGGTGTCTGACTTTTCTGACATGGCCACGCTCTGTTGTATCGATGCCTTTTCCCTAATCTGGCTTGCTACTTCCCTTTCTTCCTCCGTACTACTATCCATTTTAATATACATTTTAATATACTAACAACAAAAAAAAAATTTCTCTTTTTAATGGCTCAATTTGTTTTTACTAAAGTTTCTTGGTTTTTGTTTACTTTACTAACTCGGCTAATTGCTGCACTCCACAAAGAAAACGATCTGTCTCCTACTCATCTCAACACCTATGCCTAACTCTATTAATACACCTAACTTCTCGCTATACATTCGCTTGATGCCCACCCAACATTTAACTAACAGTGAAATAAATTTAACATATATAACAACAAAAATTATAAAATGCAACTCACCCTTGGCCTCTTGCAGCTGTTTTTCTTTTTTTTTAAATTTTCCACGGTTCATGGTTATAATTTAATTTACACGTCTGTGCTAGTTTCGAACCTTTAAGATTTGATTTGACCTTACATTTATTTCCTTCTCTTTCTCGTTCAATCCAATTCATAAAACATAAAACAAATAATAGACCCCCCTTTTTCTCTCTTTACTCCTGATGACAAAATTTATGTGAGAACGATTTGACATTTATTCAAATCATCCTCGGGCGCCAGTCACAGTGAGCAAGAAAGTTTACACAACATATATTAGAAATCCCCTTAAAAATTCTACTATGCATCTATATAAATACTTTTTACATAATAAAATAATAATCTATTCAGAGTATGGAATTAATTGACGTTCAAACTCAGGAAAAAAAATCTATACATATACATTATTTTGGAAAACGAAAAAAAAATTAATTCAAAATCATTAATTTTAAACAAAAGAATTTTATCTCTATACTCAATCTCCTCAGGAGTGGAAATAAGTTACTACAAACCCGGGGAAAAAATACTACATATATATTATTCATTATTATTTATAATGGAAGGCAAAAAAAAATATGTATATATTAAACGCTCTACAGAGTATTGGAATATCGAATAGTCACACGATGTGCGTCCAAACCCGGTGAAAAAAAAATCTTACATATATACATTATTTAAAAAAAATTGACTCAAAATCGTTAATTTTGACCAAAAGAATTATATATATACACTCCATAATCTCTTCAGGGGTGGAAATAAGTTACAAGCCCCACGATTTTGGGCGTCCAAACCCGGTGAAAAAAAAAATACTATGTAACAGTCAAGTTTGTACATTCGCGTAACAGAATTCAGAATCCAAGCAAAAGAGACCGAAGCTGACCAGACTAGGACTGTGACATCCCGAGTCCGACCACACTTCAACTCGTAAGCCAGGATTCCAAGACTCAAGACCCTACGAATGACCACCTTGAAATTACACGTAGTATACCTCTTTCCACACGGCCGACATAGGTCACGGAGAAGCAATGAGACTCTGATAATTAAAAGAAAGGTTCTTAATTGACTAAAATATCACTAAATTTAATTTAACTTAATGCATAGTTTTCACATATATAGACTATAAATAATAATTAGAATTGGATTGAATTAGATCAATAACGAAACAGAGAACGAAATACATTAAATTAATTATATATTTATTTACAATTGGCATGAAATTGATCAGTTTTACACATTTCAGCGTCGAATGTACAAACATTGGGTGGATAAGAGAACACATTCTCTTTTTATATACAATTATAAATAGCTTTATATAAATAATTTTTATACAATTCAAAATAGCTTTAGATAAATACTTTCATTTAATTTTCATAAATGGGTTTGACATGTGCCCATCTTATGAGTTGCTTTTCAATTAATACATAATTAATCACTACGTTATGTCTATAAATCTCGATGAGCCAAATCCTATTACATTTGTGGCTGGTATATAAATAATTATATTAAACTTTGATCATGAATTCATTTACTAAAATATACAATATAATTTAATAACGAGCGCATAAACCAGCTCAAGTAATGATCGATCGAACATGGCTTTCGAGAGAAAATTTCAGAATGCTGAAAGCGTTATATAAAGGTGGGAGAGTTGGCTGCAATAAGATTTTACCAATGCGCTATGGCACAGGTAAACAATAATAGGAAAAGTCGCTCTGCGGATGGATGAAATAACTTCAGGGTTCTTGCGACAAACGCCGGTACCCTGTAACCGATCGCAATGCTGCGTGAAAAGGAACATTGTGTTCAGGAATGGCGGGGGTCTTACGTGCTAACCTGGCCTTGGCTCAGGCTTCGCTACTGCTCTACCCTATAAGAGAAGATGTGCTGGCAATGCCGTGGCTCCATCTTAAGATACGTATATTACGTATAGCAGCAAAACGAGAATAATTTTATAAAATAATATCACATCCGCCAAGCAAAGAATAGTATATTTCATACTATGAAATACGAGTTAATAGCATATTAGCTCTATCAAATTGGGACCAACTCTTGCGTAGCCTGATAATAAATGTCTATGCTACTAAAGGGAATATTATTACATCTGTACTTTGACATGTTCGATCTATTAAGTTACTTATAGATAATAAATATTTAAGGAGGGAAAGTATATTTCTATGGACTTAAGAATTTAAATGTCAAATATACTTATAAATATGATCAAGGCTAAATTTAATTCTAAATAAACTTATAAGGTTAAGTTTTTAAATGGTTGATTATAAAAGAGCCACATTTCACATATTAAATCATTTAAATAATAAAAAAAAATAGGATTTCGAAACAGCGTAGAAAGTTGATGCTATAAATAAATTACGCGAAGATTTTCAAATAATATCTTCTTAAAACATACATGAAATTAAGTGCTCACTGTTTCGAAATATTGGCATATAAAATATAATAAGCATTTAAAATAAAATAAGCAAAGAAATATAGACACAACCGCAGTGATATAACTTTAAACTAAATAATTTACTTTAAATGAAAGGAAAATATAAATTACTCAGATTATTTAAACTTTAACAACATGAAATTTCGGATAGCAATTGACATATTTAAAATATTAATTAAATGGATTTAAGTTTTGATTACATTTTAGCTTTATCATTATTTTAAAAGAAAGTTAGCTAACTTATATAGATATTATTTACATTTACACAGAATTACACAGAGCTCTGCGGTTTGAAAAATAAAACGGTACCGGTATGATTTATCTGCAAGTTCTTGGCTGTTGGTTTGGTTTAGTTTGACTGGGCGGCATCATCTTTCCCATTATGTTAGGCTCGTCTCTTCTATCGGCATGATGGTGGTTTAGGCATTTCGACGAGAGAAACCCCGTTCTCCCGCGGAGTAACAGCAACAAGATGCCCGCTTTTAGCCGGACATGTTAAACTTTAACAATTGTGAAGACTGGTTACAACTCTCACTAACAATATGGCTCTCTATCTCTAACAATACAGAGTATTTATATGTTTTCCTTATCGGAATCTCCCGCCTCAAGACTCACTAAACTCAGGAATTTAATTAAGTGTTTTTCAATTTATAATTCAGATCTTAGATAACTTATGTTAGAAACATTCCATAAGCTATTATTATAATTAAGATTTTTCGTTGCAAACAATTGTCCAATTTAGATTTTAAAATAACTTAATCTTATCTAAGGGGATTTTAATTAGTAAATTTTTAACTAGTTTTACTTTTTACGAATTCCAGGTGTGGTCGTTAATGACACTTGTTTACAACCAAAAATCTTTTAATTACTTGACCAGCTTTTATTTTTAATCTTACATAGAAACTCTTTCTATTTAAAAACAACCTTTTAACATTTTTTTTAAAACGAAAACATTTTTAACATATTTATTAAAAATAATTTACAAATATATTTTGATATAGCTTTTAAATATATTTTCGAGAAACTTTTCTCTGAAATATATTTAAAACAAGAAATCTTTTAACAATTTTAAAGAAACATTTAATAGTATTTTTAGATAACGGCTTTTACATATTTTAAATCATGTCTTTCTTCTATATAGCACAGATTATATATCCACATACGAAATTACAATATTAAACAACAAAATTAATAATTTACTCTTAACTTAAATAATATAATAACCATTTTTAGAAATCTTAAATAACTTTAGTACGCTATAATTTTACTAATCCTATCTAATTATAGCGTTCGTTCGCACGTAAATATATAATACTGTTTATACAGACACGAACGAATTTTATATTTATTAACATTTAAATAGGTTCGAACTTAGCACAGATGAGAGTGTCATTAGGTTTGATGGTGAAACGGAAAGGGACTGGAGATTTCCGTTTCAATGTCTAATTGCAACCCTCAAATATAATTTTCCTGCCATATCTTCCCAATGGAAACAATGTTACATTTTTTTAGAATGGATTTGAGATAATCCTTATAAAGTAGAAAGAATCTGTTTCACCTAAGTTCACATAAAACAATCTTATAAAGTCTTGCATTGTTCATTTATTTTACAAGTCTAATCCGACGAATATGTGATTTTACAATAGTGGACAGTTTAGTATCCAACAAATTGAAGAATATATTGATTGATTTTATGATATTGCCATCAAATTTTTAAAATTTTGTGAAATACATTTTTATGTTATGCTGAAAAGGTGCCCAAGTCTCACCTCCATACCTTAAATTAAGTAAAATAAAAGTTCTATACACAGCTTAGTTACAATAGCTATTTCTCTGTGATGAAATACTCTGTCTTTTGATTTCTTAAAAGCAGCAACAATACTCTGGAGTTTGTGTTGTACCTCAACATCTAAATCCACTTTTCCATTTAAAAATGACCAACATTTAACCTGGACAATGTCTGACAAAGTTCTTGAATTTATTATCATCAATTATTAAACCAATGTTGTATTCAAAGCAATTCTCTTTTGAACTGACAAAAAAAGCACAATCAGAAGCAAACTACAAATCTAACTTAAATAAGTCTCAGCATAAAAATTTGAACTTTGTTTTACATAAATCGTTATGCAGAGAATTGTAGAATAAGGAAAAATGGCTTTATTTCTTAGTTCATAAGAAGTTTGAGTGTCAGAATCGATTTTAGAACATCCCAATCCCAAATTGGACACTTTACCAACTGTACCAAACCATGCAAGTTAATAGTGAAATAGATTCTTACCTAGACTTATTTTATTATAATATTCAATGAAAATGTAAAGAACGATTTAGTAAACATCCATAATATACAATCCCAAGATAAAGATTTAACTCCAATCATTAACACCTTAACTGGAGAGGAAATTTTGTAAACAGCCAAAACTCTTAATCAATATGATAGATAATCAAGTCTTGACATATAAAATATACAATGATATAGATGAGTGGAGGGTAGTAATCTTTGAAATATTGAAAGATCCACTCATACAATATGTACATTGTATGGGCACTATGGAGCCTACAAAACTGAACAAACATTAAAGAATTGATTTTACTGGCCCAGGATGCACAAAGACATCCTAAAAGAAATATAAAATTGTCAAATATGCCTAAAAGCCAAACCAGTAAACTGGAATTACATTAGTTCAGTAAGATCTATCATATCAGAAAGACAAAACAAGATCTTAGATGTAGATTTTTATGGAGTGTTACTGCCATCAAATAAACAAAAGTATTTGGTAGTAGCTTATGATCTCTTTTCGAAATTTGTGTCAGCTTATCCTATACCTCAAGCTAATACTAGATAGACTATTAAAGTATTAGACACCCTCCATTTTAAAGAGATAGAAAAGCTAGGAATAATCTTAATGAATCATAGTACCCCTTTTCTATCCAAAGAATGGAATAAATGGGCAGTAAAACAACAAATAAAACATGTACTGACCTTCACTAGAAATCCACAGTCAATCCGTTATGAATGTGTAATATAGTAACTTGGATGTTTGTTCTTGACATATTTGGAGAACAGACATAAAAGCTGGGTAAAGTGCATGCAACATATAGTTGATTACATAAATTGGAACGTAAATGAATCAACACCAATTTTATTTCAAAAATACATTCCAACAACTACAAAAACACTTATAAACCCAGAGAGAGAGAGAGATCAGAGGGAAGCATCTGAAAGGATAATGCATATGGCCTATAAACCAAATAAAAATAAAGTAAAAAGAGATTACTAATTCAAAGTAGATGACTTGGTATTCATACAAACATCACGTTAGTAAACCACAAGAATTTATATTCCATAAATTCTGTAACTATTATGATGGATCATGCATGAGTCCAAACACATATTGGTTAGACTGTGGAGATGAAATCTAAAGCATATACAATGCCCAAATACTAAAATCTTAATGAGAAAAAGCAGATTAACTTCCCCACATAAGTAATTATGTAATAGATATAAGATTAGATCATGTCAATGTCAGATTAAAATAAGATCTAAAGAACAGTAAAAAGAATAATGATAACAAATAAGTGAAAATATGGTATGAAATGCTGAGATCAATTGATGAGAGTATGTCATGTGAAATGTTTAAATACAAGTAGCAGAGTACCTTAGGACTGATCAAATCAATAAGTTCCCCTTTCAGATAGGAATGGATACTCAGGCATTTTTCGGTGAAAGTTGACTAATATTAGCTCCTACTTAAGACCAGTTTTTATAGTTTTTCTTCTGAAATTGATAGTGAAAAGCATACCAAAAGATAGAGGAAATTTTTACTAACTGCCATCTTTTGTATCCATGTTTGGTGTGAAACTATAGAAATTATCTTCTTAATTTATCCCTGCTAATGAAATATTTTAATATAATTTTATCATTATCTATATTAATCTCTATATCTAAATACTTTATTTTAAGATCAAATTCCAATTTTGTAAATTTTATATTACTTATATTATTATTAAATTCTTTATAAATATTATTTTAGCTCTTTTGTTACCAATTATTAAAGTATCGTCATCATATCTAGAATAATGTGTTATTTCTTAAATTTTATTATTCTTTTTTTAACGATTTTCATTTCCAATTGTTTAATAACTATTTGTGACATTAGCCTACTAATTTCACAACTCACTATCCATCCTTTATGTATACTCCAGTATTCATTATTGTATTTAAAATATAGACTATTATGTATTATTGTTAAACCTATAATATACATTATATTTATATCATTAATATACATAATTTCTGTATTAATATTTCTATAGTTTCATTTGTTGGATACTAGGATACATTTTCTCAATATCCATTTTAAAAATACCTCGATTTCTCTTTCAGCAGTATTTTATGTATTAGAATCTGCATTTTTAATACAAAATTCCCGATAAACAATATTATTTGCTATCCATTTATTTAAATACTTATGAAATTTCTGTAGAATGAAATCACTAAAATTAAAGAATAATCTCAATGGATTACTTACTATCTTTATGATTTTTCATCTTAGTAAATGTATATGAATTTTCATAAGAAGATGGATACAAAAATCTTTGTTTTTCCATTTTATGTATTTATTTCTTATAATTAGTAGAGTCTTTTGATAAGACATCATATCCTTTTTTTATTTCATATTCTATTCTTTCCATATAATCTTTAGAATACAAAAATATATCAACTACCTTATCCATCCTCTTTAAATATAATTTTTTCACTATTACATATATTTTTAATGTCATTAGTAATCCTTCTATATTTATATTCTTTCTTAGAAGTTTTATTTTCATGTAATTGTTTGTTCAATAAACAATTGAATTTCTTCTTTTCTTCCATTGAAATATTTGCCAGCTCTATATCTGTAATAAACTTTTTAATATCAATATCTACAAATGGTATAAAGGATGTACGTTTGTTTACTCAGTAAAATATTTTGTTCCGTAGAAAATTTATATTTTATTAGGTTTATGAAATTATTCTAAATTTCTTTGTTATAATTTATATATTTATAATGTTGTTTATCTTTAATATCCATATTTGAAAATTTACACCAATATTTTTCCACCACCCATTGCCATTTTTTATAAGACTTAATATTCATTCATTGATTCCATTTTATTCTGTAGTTATTTAAAAAAACATTGAAATTAATATACGTATATTATAGGTTAATGATGAACTTGTAGAAAATTGATGATCACATCTACCTCCAATGCCCATGATCTGTAGTTCAAATCTAAGCAAAACTTTTTCAGGTAGTTGTTATTTCCATGCAAACTTTTGCTGGGAAAAGTCAATACAATTTTTATTCATTCATTTATTGGTTGGTAAATGCATATCTAGAAATTCTTACATAAGAGATTAAACAAGGAAGGAAAATAATATCAATACTCAGTAATTATCAGTTGATAAACCTGGTGAAAAATGCCCCTTTTTAGACAAATGTGGAAGAAGTCTTCATCTGCCAATAGAATATTTCTGGCTGTTTTATATTATACTCATTTAATTATTTACATTAGAATGAGTAATTAATGCTTATAAATAAACACATATTCATTTGTAGATATATGTTGGACTATTTTCCATTATCGAATTGTTTTTTTTATATAGACAAACTTAAACTTTATACCCTTCCAAATACATTTATCTATTAGTAATAACATGTTAATATAGGATCCATTTCAAGAGACATTGTTCTATTTTTCAGGTGTTGCTGGTTTGTGCTAGCACAGGGATTGAAGTCATAATCCATAAATACATAAGGTGATGTTCTATCTAGCTAAACTATTCTGATCACATCAATTGTTAGTAGAAATTTAAAATACTTATCTAAGAAAATTTTCCTAACATTATGGATAATTATACTACATTGGCTTATGTATCATGTGAAAGCTTTTTAATTTTTTCCTCTGTGCTTAATATTCTTATTTGCAATTGAGCTTATGTTCATTGGTACATTCATATTCTACTATTTTTGGCACTTCAATTAGATTTAGATGGAAACAAAGGCCAGATTGCCACTGATGATGTACAAATGCCTCATTACTACTAACCAAAACACTTGCTGTCTAATTGGTAACCTGATTTTCAGAAATTCATAGCTGTGATCACAAGAAATTATGACTCAGGTACCTGTGGGTTTTAGGTGATTTTTTCTTTATATCCATCTCTTGCCAGAAAAAAACAAAGTAGTTTAACTCTTTCCTTTAATGAGATCTATGTTCTATAAGATTTACTCTTTATAAATTGTGATACCAAAAGATAAGGTTTTTTAATTTCCAATTACCAATCACTCAATAGATGTGAATAAAAAGTTTAACCTTTCATCCTCTGATTTTCATAAAAATTTCTCTCGATTTGATGTTTTTATATTATTCCTCATTGAAATAGTTGCGGCTTTACTTCATTAGTGTTTGAAATCAATATATTTATTATTCTTCATTGGAAATCTACTTATGTATTCTGTTAAATTTCAATATTTTTTTGTAACACATATTTTCTAATGTCAAGACTCTTATCATTAAATCTTTTTTTTATGTATCACCAAGTTTCACACCCATACAATACACAAATAAATATGTGCAGTTTTGAAGTCAAAAATTTTTTTTTGCCTGATCCAATATTGATTTTATTATTTTTTACATGATTGCTTTTGTTGTAACCATGTTTATGTAAACTTTATTTTTTTGCTTTAGTGCTTATCTCTAATGTTATTTTTTTTTTTTGGACTATTTAATTATTAATATCTGCATATCTTAAGTCATATTATGCTAGTTGGACAACATAAATATTGCTAAAAAATTATATGGATAAAGGAGAGCAATAGTCAAATTATAAATATTTGATTGTTAGATTAAGATATTATATATTTGTAAATATATATCTATACATGTTTGCTTGTGGTTAATATGATGCTATACCAAAGCTTCAAATAAACATGTTTTCCATGAACTTAAATAATGGAAAGTCATGCCAAGTATTATTCCTGGGAAGCCAAAAATAAAACTTGGTTCTGACCTCCACTACTTAGATAATGGCAGGTATAATCCATATCAAAGTGTTAGTACAATGTTGATGTTAATCAGGAGCTATATACACTTATGAATTGGAAATGAAAGTTTACAGCCTTTACCGTTGAAAATCTTCACTTTGATATATAGATAAACAGTCTTCAAACAATCCATTGCAGGGAAAAGGCTCCTTTCATATTTTTTAAAAGCTTCGAAGAAAGACTCACCTGGCTAAAAGAATACCATCTGATGGGAGTTTTACACATTCCTTTTCCTGTTTTATCCTCAATCAATATATTAACAAGGAGGGTAACTGGACTGGCTATGTTCCAGTTATCTAAAAGAAATCCAATACTTACTTGAGTGATGGAAAAAAGTCTGAACTCAAACTCTAGGTCATGAACCTGACATGCAGATATGCTCACTGCTAAGCTATAAGTATGCAAGGATTGAAACACACATAAAACAAAACAGTGCCTGAAAAACAACAAGACTATTATTGAGAAAGCTACCTTTCAAGAGTGAACCTTAATAATTTTGAATTCCCTCACAAAGGAAATGTGTGTTCAAGTAAAGACATGTACTTACTACTCTCATGAAAAAATTAAGTTTTTTTTAAAAAAAAACATTTGTTCAACAACTCTCACCCCCTTTCAGGTCTTTAGAACTTTGTACAACATCTACTTGTTAACCACATATAAATATCAAAATGATTTTTATATTTTTTCCAAAATAAACTAATAGTTTGAGTCATAACTATAATGTCTGCCCTGAGTGGTTTAATTCAATGATGTGAACTCAGTAGCTAAAAGTTCATAAATTGAATCCCAAATGTGGAAAATAATTTTAAAAAAACCACTTTAGTTAAACATAAAAAAACATGCTTGATCTCACACTACGATGCTCAAACAGCATTTTACCTTCCAAAAAAAACTGCCATTTGTAAACACTGCACTGATTCTCTTCTTTAATTCAATAAATCTGATACCCGATGAAAAGTTTGCTGCATTTAAATAAGTAATTTTATTCCAATCAGCCTTATTTAAGTTGAGCCGTTTTAATAAACTTTGACAAAAAAAAAAAACCCTGAAATATAAAAACACACAATAAAGGCAGATTACAGATTATTTACCACATATTTTTTTTGCATAGCATGCCGGTTAATCAATAGAGATCATTTTCTGCATTTGATTTATAGTATTGGATATAAATAATTAAGACAAAAATTTATTTTCAAAACTTTATTCTTTTATTAAAAAATATTTCTCATTTTACACCAACAGTATTGGAAATAACTGTTTGATATTTTAAAATATGTACAAAATTATAAATAAATATAAAAATATGCAATAGATAAATTATAAAATGTTCAGTCTTTTCTATAGAAACTAGCTGCAGCTGCATCCTCGTGAGTACATGTGATTAGGACGCTGCGGAATTTGTCAATCAAAGTCAAAAGCTGAGACCTTCGAACATTTTCATAATACATGATTTCTTCCAAATGGTGCTTGCCTCTAAAATAACGAGCCAATCTAAAACATATATATATATGTAAACAATTATTATTATTATCATTAAAATATCTCTAAAAACATTCAAAACAAATTGCATTCATTACGAAAAAATACAGTAAATCAAAAAAAAATTAAAGAGCGTACAAGCTCTAACAAGCTTTATAGATAAATGCCGCCAAGAGAAAGCATTTAAAAAATCTCTATCTAGAAATCATCCCTATCCTTAGACCGGTTTCATGCTTTTGGAATTTCTCAGTGAAGCACTAGGATACTCCAGATCCAACATACAGCCATACCATATATTAATAATCTAAACAAAATCATTTGCAACTTAATTTTCATTTATATCTATTACAAATTCTTATATAATTACTGCTCAATAGTGCAAGAAACAACATAATAAAATGCATTATAAACATGAAAAAGTGCAAAAAAAAAGTATATTTTACAAGATATAAAAATAACATGAAAAGAGTGTAGAATGACAGGCTGTAGACTCAAGAATCATGAATCGCAGCCCAGCTCCTTCACTTTAAGTGCTCAAACTTCTTAGGAATTCCTGCGCAAGTCATTCAATTACAGTGAAACCATAAACTATGCTGTATCAATATGCATAATCTTTAATTACATGCTATCCAAATATATATATAAACAAATAAACAAAAATGTAAAGAGACAAACAAAAAAAAAAATTAAAACTCATAAATATAATACATTTTAACGATACTTGAGCAGCCATTTTTCCTTCTCCAAGTGCTATATGTGATCATGCTTTAAAAAAAATTAAAATCTGTAAATAAATTTTACAATATACCAATAGCCATTTTTCTGTCTCAGAACACCTTACACGACCATCATATTTATTAATGAAAATTTCTTTGGTTTATATTGAAAGCACACACATTTTATTCTTCCTTTATTACCCTTTACAATTTTAAGGTACAGAATTTCACATAATAAAATATTTTATAAACGCAATGCCAATTTTTTACAAAATTTTAGAAAAATCTTAAAGTTGACACTGACTTAAAAATAGCAAAACAATTAGAGAGAACAGTTTCTTAAAAACAAGACTACTATTATGGTCCTATAAGAGAAAAACGTTATTGAAAAAAAAATATTAATAACTATATTATTATTATTTTAAAATTTTATTTATACTATAATCTTAATTTATATATGCATACTATATATATAAAAGCATGTGTTATATATATGTATGCTAAAAAATACTGTACAATAGTATTTCAATAAACAATATGTATTCTATTCTAATCGAAATTTATCAACAAAATGTGGGCCATTGTATGCAATGAATGTGAGGAAGGCTTTGAACAAATTATAGTATATCTCGTGGCTATATAGTATTATTATTATTTACTTAACATTACATTAAGATAATAACCATACTGCTATTAAATCCAAGAAAATCATGAATGGCATTCTTAAGAATGACTCACCATGTGTGGTTTTTGAGGTTCCGCAATGATATATTGTGTTGATAATGAAGTCCATTTTTCTTTTACTATGAATCTTTTCTTGTAATAATATCTAAATAAGAGTTTCATTCCAATCATTTGTGCTTTAAAGTTCAGGATTGATATGATCGAATATTCACTTTTCTCTTTTCCTTTGTCTGATATTCTCAGTAATCTTCAACAGCTATCACAGATCAAATATATAAACCTTCAGCGTTCCGTTTTCACATCCACAGACAATCACATGAATTAATAAAGCTGTAACAATTCTCATCTTCATATATAACTGTCTTTCCACCTGCAATGAACCACTTGACTGCCGGATTCTTTGTGTTGATAAATAGTCCAAACTCTTATTTCTTCATGATTAATATTAAGGTCAGCCACCAGCCCTGCAAATCACAATCTTTTATTTTCTTCATACGTAACCATAATTCCATCTTTCATATTTTTTTTAAACCAAGTTTCAAATGTGGTTTTCAAAATATCAAATGTCAAACCTTAAGGTTTATAAACGAAATACATATTTAATAAAAAAAATGATACTATTAAAAACTGACAATAATTGCTTTAGGATAAAACTGAATAAATTTGTTCCCCTAAACATTCTGACAAGTCTTCCCTCTGAGAACCAGTTTGAATGTTTCAACAATGCGTAAAGTACAAAATATCTGTAAATCATTTAGCAACCAAGTGTTTTTTCAGAGAACCAAAAAAATGAATATTATTTAATCAAAGTATTATAGAAAATCTTGTAAAAAATCATTAGTGGCAGCACACAATGTGTACACACATCTGACAATTCACTGGGGGATGCAATAATCAAAACACATGACACACTTCTACATCTTCTTTCAGGATCCAAAGTGATATACATGATGTTAAAATTCTATCACACCCTCTATGGTCTGATACAGAAACAATCTCATATACTAGCCCTTCTAATGTGTTCAACATTGTGCTTAAAAATTATTAAACTTAATGGCAGTTCGGGCATACATCCACACGAATCTGAGCTAATAAAAATTATCAATCACATGAATCATTAACATATTGGTAAAAAAATGGTCCGATATGTCCACAATTATTACGGTATAAAAATTTTAAATATTTATCCAGTCGACCAGCAACTAGATGAATTTATGTATGAATTTAATTTTATTAAACTTTGCAACAAGTCTAGAATGCAACTCACAATTTGAGTAAAATCAGTATCCCTCTGGTTTCATTTCCTATAAGAAGAATTATTTGAGTTTATTCCACAATGCTCTTATACCCCACATTACATATAATTTTAAAATGTCTTATGATGTTAGATTTACAAGGCTCACATAATATAGCATGTGGTAAATGAATCATGTTTTGTGCATTTTAATTTAAAGTCTCAAGGCAGGATGAAGCTATCAAGCAACAAGATACTAATAACCAAATAATAACACCTGATCACCACTATTAATAGCTTACAGACTTTGTATTCATAAAGTTGTTTAATTAACAGCAGAATTTTCCCAGATAGTTCTCAAAGAAAACTATCTTAAATGTTAAGAACTCCTGTGAAATTATTTGCATTATTTAAAAAAAGACTAATTTTTACTAGTTTTTTGTTAAATTTGATTTATTCCCTTGTTACGCTCTCTTTAGAAATAGATAATCCAAAAACGTTTGTATTTTAGTTTGGATCTCTTAGATTATGTTTACATCTGCATTAACAATAATAATTCATTCTAGATTCACTTAATTCTTTACACAATATATAAGAAAAGAGTAACTCTCTATTTCAGTGCCATCAATAAATAAGATTAAGTAATCACATTAACAATGAAGCTTGGACTTCAAATCCTGAAAGTTGTGCAGTTATTGTATCTAGCAATCATCTTTAGCTCCATTTTATTATTCAAGCTAAAAGTCTGAAAATTCTAAATATCCTAAGGTTTTAAAGCCAAGCAAACCTGTTTGAACAGTTATACAGATCTGATTTTACATCCGTAATTATATCTTTTAATATGCTCAGTTCTTTGTTAACTGTAGATACTTACATTCTTTGCTAGAAATGTTAATAATAACAACCGCTTAATTCTTATAGAATACATAAGCCAAGAACCATTCTACTCTAGTACAATCTACAACAAGATTAAGTAACTATTATTATTATTATTATTATTTAGTTTATAGATTTTTTTTAGGACAGCTTAACTAGGAGATAGATTCACTAATGGGTTTATTAAGAGTGTCAATTCTGCCACTTCAATTGTAGATTTATCATTAAGTATATGGTTCATGGTTTGTGCCTTGCCATGTCTACATAAATCAGTGGGTGTTATATTCCATTGGCCCAACAACCCTTGATTACCCTAAATCGGCTGATTAGATTTTAGTCCGTGTCAAGGAAGATCAAATCCAACTAGCTTTATTGTTGAATCAGGAAAAAGGAATTTATAAGAATTCCATTTTTTACCCATAAATCTTCAATTATGATTCCGGGTTTTTCTTTATCAATAAGGTTTGGGATTAAAAGGTGGAAGCATTAAATAATTATGCAACTAGCAACAATCTTTAACTAGAATTAGAATTTAAATGCACTTCCATTTGGTAGTCAATGATTCTCAACTTTACTATAGATAGCACTAGCGTAAAGAGCTGCCCTAATTGTATGTTGACAATAAAAAATTGATTTAATATTATTAACTTTCCTAGCCAGGATATACATGCCTATAGTTAATAAAGATCTGAAAGTACTAAAATATATAATTACTGACTTGGAATCAGATTTATATAACTGTCCAAGCAGATTGGCTTGGATTCAAAATCTTAGGGGGTTTTGAATTTTCAGGCTTTAGCTTGAATAGTAAAATGGAGTTAAAGATAGTTCCTTAATTCATAATTGTACTTCCAGCTTTGAAATCACTTACTGTAGACGGTATTGTAATACAGAGCTGCTTTCGCATGATTAATATATAGTTGTTGATCTAGTTTCAATTTATATAGCTAGAGACAGGCAGATCTTCAGACCAGTTTCTAGCTATTGGTTTTAATTAGTGAGAAGCAGGAGATAAGTATCCATCCAGTTATCTCCTATTATACAATCAAGTTAATGACTTGAAAGTTTGGAACCCTTAAGGTTTTAAATCGCTCACAATTACGTACACGACTCTTGGGCAGAGAGGCACTGAATGGATCATTATTGTTATTATATATATTAAATGTAAGTTAGAAATCTGATAGGAGGCTTTGTTTTGGTTACAATAATTAAGGCATATATTTTACACAATGTAATCTATTTATTAATAGAATATCAATGCAAATTTTACACGATGTCACAAATCAACAATAAAAAACATCAAAATGTATCTTCTATAACTGGCCTATTATTAAAAGACATCTTGTACAATTCAATACTAAGTAATAATGACAATCATATAATTAATTGCTTGGGAGGTATGTGATGTTTGAGCATCTCTAGTGGTAAATTGAGCAAGCTAAATCGTATAATGATTTAGTCCTACATGAGAAAATATCAATGAACATATTATACGCATTAGAATAAACAATAGCAGTTTTTTTTTTCAAATTTTTTTTAAAAGTTTTTATCAATACATTACCTACACCATATCACAACCATTTACCAGTGGGAAAACTCGGATTACTTTTTACTTATTATGCATTGTGCACACAAACTTAGCTCATTAGATGAGCTACAGATATGGGTATGAAAATTAAGGTGTTTTATACCTATAGCTCATCTAATGAGTGAAGGTAATTCACAAAATACATGCATAGTGATATAATGAAATTGACAAAAGATTCATTGACAAAAAACCAAAGAAGTTTGAATATAGCTTATGTTACTAATTCCTTTTAATTAAATATTATCATAGAAATAAATATTCTCGCAACTAAGGAGATGTAATTAACAACGACTAAAACTTTCAGAAAAAGAACATACCTAGCGAAAAGACGAAGATCTTCTGGGTTACTTGCAGCAGGGACTTGCATCACAGCTTCCCTCTCAGCATGAGTCAAGTCAGAAAGAATTAAATCCTGCAATCGGCCCTGGAGTCTGGCAGCTTCTAAAAGACTACCGTCACTCGTGTCACTTGCTCGGGAAGACAACATGCTGAAACTAGGGCTGCTCTCGTCACTCGCAACTGAAATGATAGCGGAAGCTACATATTAAACTTTTTTCAAAATTAATAATTGGCATTTGATAGATATATATTGAATTAAAACATATATATAAAGGGAAGTAACTTTGTACTTTTTTATAAGTAGGTATGCATGCTTTTTTAATGTTTCTCGATTAACACTGGTTGAATAATATCACTACATATTTGTCAATATAACTTTTCTGCAGATATAGCAGATATAATGACAGTTGGTATCTACAAACCAATGGTTTTATACAATTAATTATTACTAATAAAGCTAATTACTGTAAAAAGTATCATCATCATTGTTTTCAATCAATATTGATCCACTGTAGAATGAAAGTCTCTCCAAGTATGATTCATTTTTTCCCAATATGTAGCCTCTCCTTTCCAAAACACATCAACAAATTTCTTTATTTTATCCATTTCCCTCATGTGTGGTCTCTTTCCGAGTCTTTTACAATCTCGAGATCTAATTTAAAATTTTAACTGTCCATCTATTATCATTTCTCCTTACTCCTGTCCAACTCATTTCAGTTTCTTAATCTTTTCTATGATATCCATGATAACTGTTTGTTCCATCATTCATATATTTTGTTTTCGATTCCTTTTTGTTACTCCTAACATCCATTTCTTCATACTTTGTTAAGTGATGTGAAGTCTCTGAATTATTCTCGGATCCATAAATAAGTACTGGTATGGTCTCTTTCCGAGTCTTTTACAATCTCGAGATCTAATTTAAAATTTTAACTGTCCATCTATTATCATTTCTCCTTACTCCTGTCCAACTCATTTCAGTTTCTTAATCTTTTCTATGATATCCATGATAACTGTTTGTTCCATCATTCATATATTTTGTTTTCGATTCCTTTTTGTTACTCCTAACATCCATTTCTTCATACTTTGTTAAGTGATGTGAAGTCTCTGAATTATTCTCGGATCTATAAATAAGTACTGGTAAAATACATCTAATTAAAAACCTTCCCTTCCAAACACATAGACATATTTCTTTTGAATATTAAATTATTTTTACCAAAAGCACTCTGGTTAAGTTTAATTCTATGATTAATTCTGTCCATTATGTTTCCATCTGCATTAATAATCTGATCAAGATATTTGTAATTGGTAACTTCTAATTCATCATTATCAATCTTTATTTTCTTCTTCTGAAGTCTTTGTAGCATTTATTCTTAGTCTCTGATAACTATTGCAATATTTCCTGAAACTATAAAGCCTTATTGGCAAAAACAACATTACTTACAAAATCTAGATATCTTCTATAATCTCTATTAACTTTTATTTCTTTAGTTTCCCATTTTAATTCACAAAATATTTATTAAACAGGCAAAAACCCTCCAAATAGTAGTGCCACCTTGTGTTAACCAGAGTCATCAATGGATGCTAGAAGGCTTGAGCATAAAATCCCTATCTAGTGCCAACTCATCCAATATCCCCAGACTGGTTTCTGGCCTTCATCAGTGAAGATCTGAGAGCACTGCACCTAGATCTTAGGATCCAAGGTTCCTCACTGATGAAGGCCACAAGCCAGAAACCAGTCTGGGGATATTGGATGAGTAGGCACTAGATAGGGATTTTATGCACAAGCCTTCTAGCATCCATTGATTACTCTGGTTAGCACAAGGTGGCACTACTATTTGGAGAGTTTTTGCCTGTTTCCTAACAGTTATATGCTAGCATGAGATGGTGTTCATGTGATGTTTAGTGGTTTAAAATATTTATTGTAAAACTGCTGTAAAAGATTTAGGACATATGGAATCACCCTATCATATACCCTTTTTAATGTTATTCTTCTTAATATCAGTATGTAATCTAATTATTTATGTTGCATTCTGATAAATATTCTTCAGAATATGACATTATTCTAGATAATGCTTCAATCACTATAGAAATGCTTATAGAATTTCTACTTATTTCTCAATCAAATATGTTTTTTTTAAAAAAATCATTATAAATATCTTACATTTTCTTTGTCACATTATTAAAATTTCAAATTATTTTCTTTTTTAATGTGTATTAATCATGTTCTGTTCAATTACAATATTTTAAATAGAGACAAAGATTCTATTACTACCTTTTAAATTAATCTATTATGGAAGAAAAATTAACGAATATTTTGCAGCGCCCCCAAGTGATAATCTCACTTAATAATTCTGAATATATGAATTGTTAATCATCTATTTATTTATACTCTTTTAAAATATAATACTTTAGGCAAGTTAATATTAACATTAAAGAAAGAGATGCATGCACAACTTTATAAAAAAAAAGATAATTTTACCGAATTTTATAAAATTAAACTAACCTGATGCTACATCAGAAAGACTAGGATGTCGAATCAAGTTGGCAGAATCATCGGGTGTTGACTGCCTACTATATTCTCGACCCTTGTCCATTAAAATGCTACAGCCTTGTGGTGTTGGCATTAAAAAAATGTATGTGTGCAGCTGCATTAATAATCGATGCTGCAACATCCAAACTACCATCTGGACTTGCTGCTCCTGTAAAGTACAATATGCGTCAATCTACAAACTCACATACTTCCAACATGTATGTTAAGCTCTTTAATCAAAGTCAAATCATGATAACTAATAAATACTATACTATAGGCTATGATAATATTAGTTATTGTTTATGTTAGTTTGATACGATATACCATTTTATTATTATTATTAATAAACTACTAAACTATACTTAACTCTATAAAGAGGGAAGTACATAATGCTATTTATGGTTTGGATAAGAAATAGAAAGTTCACCCAAAAACAATAAATTAATCTTTCAAAAAGACGATAAAGTGATAGACTTGATGGTGATTGAATGTCGCACCCTAACAACTAACCATTCATTTAACTTTCATACAGCTGGCACAAATTACTTTAGCTCAGTAATGTCATGTAACATGGGAGTTGAAGATTTCTAGATTGATTTATTTAATTGAATGGTCAGTTACTCAGAAGATCATGTGATAATCAAACACCAGTTGTGGCAGATTGAGCTTAGATTCAGAAATATTTAGAAAAAAATATATATTCCAATAAGATCTGTAAATGAAACCATATTGTTCAGTCTGCTCAAACAGTCCCAGCCATCAAAAGATCTAACTAAATGACAAATAAAACACAGGATAAAAACTCAAAACATACCCACAATCCCCTGAATAACTCGATATCAGCATACTACTAACAGTGACAGTAGAAAAGTTAATAGGACGAATAAATTTCCATTACAAATTATATTACCATATCAGACAACAACAATCTGATGCTGTTAATTTTTGCTATGTAATATAACTTTATTCACAAGGATCAGCCTCTCAAAAGATTATCTCATCTCCAATTCATGCAATAGTAACCACAGTATTAGAAGATCAAAGTTATTTCTAATAAATATCATGATAGAAATAGACAGTAAAAAGGATAGTTTATTTTGAGTTCACAGTTAGAATTAAAAAAAAGCTCATTTAATGTTCTGTGGAGCATAGTTTATAAATGAACAATTAGAAAAAGAAAGGGAAAAAGCAGGAAGATGTTCAATTTAGAAAAGAATGGAAATAAAAAAATATTAAAAGATTAACTACATTAAAGTGTCAAAAAAAGTAAATGAAATACAACACAAACAAACAAAATGATTATTTACTGAGGACAATAGAAAAAATAAGATCCATCGGACTGCAGTGGAATTATGGACATATTGGATAGGTTTGTCTAAGATAAGAGAGTAGGAAAAAAAGAGACCGAATGAAATTTAAAGAGAGCCATTCAATGAGTTTTTGAAAAACAGAGTGGCCAGAAAGACTTGTTTGATTGATATTGATGAATAATGATTAATTTACATGTACCATATTACATTTTAAAAAGTGAATTTCAAATTATGCTTTTTAATGATGTGGCCCTGCGCATTTTGGTGGAGTTGGCAAAGCTTCTGATTCGGGGTAGGGAGGTTCCAGGACTGACTCTGATGCTCGCAGTTCCAGTGCTTGAACTTTTTATGAACCCCGGAGCAATAAAGCCATTAGCATCTTGTTTTTGCTCTGAGCGGTTTGGAGTAGTTGTTAGAATGTCTGACCTGGGATCAGGAGATCTCGGGATCAATTCTGGTGCTCAAGCTTCTTACGAACTTATGAGCAATAAAGCCATATGCTTTTTTTATGGTAAGATAATTTTTTACAATCTGAATTTCTTCTATTAGGATATAAATATAGTTTTAAATTCTATGCATCGGAGTAATAAATAGAGTATTTCTTTTCTTTTTTTTCAGAACTTAATATTAATAAATATAAAAATAAAATAATTGAATAGTTTGTTACCTGGGGATTATGTGATGGTTTAAGTTACCTGAAGTAACAGAGTTGAGCTTTGATTCGAGCATCTTTAGCTCTTAAATCCATTTCTTTACCATTGCATTAAGTTAGGCAGAAAAATATTAGCTTTTAAACACAACCGTACAATTACAACTAACATATACAGCTTTTAAAATCTGTAAATAATAATATTTATTAGTGTTACCCTGTCGCTGCCAATCTATTCTTTCACTTACTGAAATACAATGTGTGTCGAGGGCAATGTGCTACACTTGTTGAACTCTGCAAAGAAGTTACAATGTTTCCGGATGAACAAAACAAGTCCGCAAAATCTTCACATAATAAGAAGTTTGCTATAAAGTACACTTGATATATTTTTAAAATTAACTAAATTAAACTTACACCAACAAAAAATAGATAGAGCTGATATTTGCAGAGCATGATAAGATTCAGTTTAATCAAAAAACACTGACAAGCTCCCTACAGATTAGTGCCACCCAGTGCAAGCATGAATGCAAAAAGATTTGTGCATAAAATCTCCATTAAGCAATTCTCCAGTTGCTACTTTTTCAAAATGAAAATAGAAGTTTTCAATCCCAAGATCATTCACTTGTATATTCATATAAATCTGAAACCAGTTCAGTATCTATACATTTTGGTGTCTGTGATTCTTTAATAACCTAAGTTGTCACCATCATCGTAAACATCACATGATCACCATTTCCAATGTTCACATAAGCTGTTAAAGCAACGACACCCTCTTCGTACAGTAGAGCCATCCAGTGCAAACCATAGTAATCAATGGATGCAAGAAGATTTGTGCATAAAATTCCTATCTAATACCTATTCATCCAATATCCCCAGACTACTTTCTCGCTTGTGACTTTCACCTGAGAGAAGCCTCGGATATAAGATCACTACACCAAGATTTTAGATTTTAATACAACCCTACAGCAGCAACTTTTATATTCTCTCAGATTCAAGGCTCCTCACCACTAGTCTGGGATATTGGATGTATAGGCACTAGGTAGGGATTTTATGTACAAAACCTTCTTCCATCCATTGATTACTACGGCTTGCACTGGGTGGCACTACTGTTATGGAGAATTTGTTACTATTTTAACAGCCCGTGTAAGCATAGAAAATGGTGATCATATGACGTTTTGTAGTTTAAAAAACATTATTTACAAAAAAAAAATTTAAAAGATCAAATAGATGATTCTTTTGAAGCATTCGAAAAACTATTGTCTTTAAAAATAAAGTGATACCAACAGAAGACTTAATCATTATAATAGTTAAATATCCAGACTCATGAAGGAAACTATTAATCATAAAAAATTGATACAGTTTTGGCTGTAAATTCAAAACATATATCAAACACTGTCTACCATATTTTTAAATGCTGTTTACTTTTACTACTTTATAGATATGCAAAAGTTGGATATTTAGCAATAATAGGAATTAAAACAGGCAAAACTCTCTATATGTATTGTCACTCAGTGCAAGCCAGAGTAATCAATGAATGCCAGAAGGATTGTGCATAAAATCCTCATCTAGTGCCTACTCATCCAATATCCCCAGACTAATTTCTGGCTTGTGGCCTTCGTCAGTGAGGAACCTTGGATATGTTTGAACAACAGTTAAGAGCAAGCATAAGAAATGGTGATTATGTGATGTTTATTGGCTTAAAATAGGAATTAAAACAAATATTAGCAAATAACTGGCATCTGAAAATAATATTTATCAATATGGATATCAAAGATGTTATCAGCAAAAATAAAAACAAATCCTCTTCCCATACATCTCATTAGTATCTAATTAATACATTTACAAATTAATTACATGCAATCAATAAAAAATTTAAAAGTATAAAGCAGTACTTTTTATTCAACTCCTTTTAAAATATGCATTACAAGAGAGCAGGTCATGGAAAAACAGTTTCTGAAAGCGGGTCTTGGCCCATAAGAGTTCAAGAAGCTCTGACTTAGATGATTAAACCCATTTTTGAACAAAGAGAATAACTTACATAACAAACATAAGCTTAAACCACTCACCTGTTGCTTAGTAGAAGCAAGTGGATTTCTTTGGTTTCCAAGAGAGATGGGAAGTGAAAATTCAGATAAAATAGCTGGAAGAGACATCCCTGGAAAATTCTCAACAAATTTTTCAACCAGAACAGAGTTTCTATAAACAATACAGACTCACTTAGTCTTCAGAAATTTATTAATAATAATGATGATGATAAAAGCAACAATAACAACACAAAATCAATATTAATAATAAAAATAACATTCATTTCCAATTAATATAGATCCACAGCAAGATGAAGGTCTCTCCAAATTTAATCCAGTTTCAGTAATCTTTAGGCTCTCCTTTCCACATTGTACCAGAAAACTCGCTTATTTCATCCATTGATTTAACTCCAATTTTTTAAATATATCTAATTAATATATATTTTTATTTTTATACAGCACAGTATTTATTGTAATATGTTCAGGAGCAAATCAATCGCTACATATGCGCTGTTTTAAAAAATTGACATGCACATCAATTTGTTAAAAGCGTGTGTGTGGAGATTGATTTGCTCCCGAACGTATTAAAGTTATATATATATTGTACTTTATTTGACCTATGCAAGCACATACATTTTGCAGATAGTAAGTGTGAGATGTTTTGAACTGTAACATCTGAGTTAAAGCTAATGGTTAAGTTATTCTATTTGGATACCGAATTTCAGTGAATAATCCTTAAATTGCTTATCTATAATTTTAATTTAAATAACATTCTATATTTCTTACATATCGTTTATTTTCAGACCTTTAAAATATGATGGACCGAGAGTTTAGTTTATATATATAAACAATAGATTAAATAAAAATATAGGATTTTTCTCACTGTCGAAGCTGGCTTTATCATTTCAATAAAATCAATGCTATTAATAAGGCCAATATTATGAAGAGAAAAGTTTATCTAGATTTGAAACATTAATATTAATGAGGACATTATGCAAAAAATTTTAAAAATAAAAACGACTTACACATTAGTTGTAGCATTAGGAGCCAGAACATAAACGTTGCTTTCACATAGTGGATAAATAATAATGGCTTTAGCCCAATAAACAATATGTCTTACAAGCTGAAAAACCTTGGAAAAAAAACACAAAAATATGTTATATATAATATTATAATCTATTATAATAGTGATATTAGTGATTAAGCTAATGCACATGCGCTTTAAAGATATATTATAAATGAATACTTTCACTTTTCCAGACGCAAGATATAGTTTTTTAGAAAAGATGAAATGAATCCACCCATCCTTTCCATATGCTTAAGATTTGCCCATACATAAATGTTTGGGTCAAAAGGATGGGTGGATTCATTCCATCTTTTCTAAAAAACTATATCTTGTGTCTGGAAAAGTGAAAGTATTCATTTATAATTTATCTTTAAAGCGCATGTGCATTGGCTTAATCGCTAATATTACTATTACAGTATAGAAACATAGCGCTATATAAAATAATATCTCATTATAATCTATTATGTAAAATGTGAACTAATATCGCAAATCATATTAATAACTAAACAGTTAAAAATGATACAAAAGTTCACAGAAATATTATTTTGAAGTTCAGACCTATATATCAATTGTTTGGTCATTCAACATTATCTCCCAAAATTTCATTAAAAACCAAAATTATATATATATATCTTAATTCTTTATTTTAAGGCATAAAAGAAATTTCAGTCACACAACTATTGTGCACTTATAAATTTTGCACTTTGAAAAAAGAAATAATAACATATATGTAGAGAAAGAATTGTAGTTAATGCTCTATTTCAAAATTTGAATTGATGTTAAAAGTATAACACAGTTGACGAGAAAAATCTTAGTCTTTTATACTTTTGTAACATTTTCAGTTTTTCAGTAGTTAACTGTAAGAAAAAAAATAAAATTAATTTATATTTTTCTTCAAAGATGGCGCTTTATAATTAAACATACAATAGGATGTGAAAGGTAATACGCTATGCAGGTTTAGATAAAGAATTTTATACAAAAGGTGGAATGATTGTGTTAGGAGAATTGTTGAGTGTTTTAGTGTTAAGGAATGGGATAGAAGAATAGATGAATTAATAAAGAATAGGGAGTTGGAGAAACGGAGAGTTAGTATAGAGAGTATAGAAGTAAACAGAATATTGGGTACGAGTTAATTTATGATAATAGCAAGAAAAGTAGTTTACTGTTTTAAAGCTCAACGGGATCTTTAGCAACAAGGGAATATACACATTAATGGAGAAATATGGATGATTTAGTCTGCAAGCTGTGTAAGGAAGGTATAGAAAATATTAGGTATCAGTTAATTGAATGTAAATGCCTGAAAGCAGAAAGAATACAAATAATGAGGTTGTGGAAGAATAAATATGAACAAAGTAATTGTACAAAAAATGGCTTATTGGTTTTTATGCTGGGTTTGGGAAAAGATAAGGGGGGTTTTATATCTAAAGGCTATGGAGTTGACAAAGATTATGTTGTGAAAATGGGATGGAGCAGGGTAGAAAAGAATATGGGAAAACTTAGGATGGGGAATGGAAAGGGGTTCAAAGTGGCTAACAGGTTTCTCTGGGCATAGTTGCTGAGAGATTCCTGACTCCGTATAGAAGTCACAGTGCATCACATCACATCACATAGTAAAAACAGCTTATCGATGGTCTACCAAAGGACAAGGTCTTTTTCAAGAAAAACAGTGAAGAAACTATTATTAACACACCAAACCAACTCTTGTGTGAGTTTGTCATTTTTATTTTATCCTCTAATTAGAAATAATCGGAAGGCTAACTAAGTTCATTATAAACAGACAGCCTAACTGAAAAAAAAAAAGTAAACTTATCTTACACATAAAAAAAAATGTTTAAGTTTTCTAGATTTGAGAGCATAATTATAAATATATCTGTACCTGTGAAAGTGTAAGATCTGTATCTGATACAAGCTGCTGAAGCTGCTTCAATGGACTTGCTTCTCGGATAAGGCGAACAAGTGAGGGTGATGAATCAGGTTTTAAAGACTCTAAGAGCTCATTCGCATCCTGAAGTAAAAGAATAGCATGATATGGCCTGCAAAAAGCATACAATTTAGTTAAAAAATAAATTACTGGTGCAGCATTAAAAAATTAATTATAATAAAATAAGGAGTATGCTATTAAATGATATCAACAGATTTGTACTTTAAAATATTTGCAATAAATTTCGTTCATATATTTATCACAGAGTCAGAACACTGAAGCGACCTCTATTAATACTATTATGAAATAAATAGCAAACACCCGTTTTATGAATTACAATGTGCTTTAGTACTTTAATATTTAGAAATGAGGCATTTTGAATTGGATAAATGCTATATATAGGGGTGAGACTTAGTTTACCAGGTGTATATGCATCTGCAATAATTTAATCAAACAAAACACTAATTAAAGTAATAAAAACAAGTTTATTCACTTGCTAATAATGAAAAGAATAATAAAATAAAACGACTGAAATCACTTAAGCTTCTTTAAGCAATTCCACTAATTAACTACAAACAGGTATTATTGGCATCATTAAAAGAATTAAACAACTGAAGTGAAGTTGGACTGGATATATTGTTGGAAGAGATGATAATAGATGGAAAATTGAAATCTTAATAAAACTGGATTCCAGAGATTGTAAAAGACTCTGAAAAAGACCACGAGAGATGGATGAAATAAGAGTGCAGGGATATGGAAAAGAGAGGCTAGAGATCAGAAAAGATACTTGGAGAGATCTTCACCCTGCAGTAGATTAATAATGGTTAACGATGATGATCCATTTACTTTGATTATAACATGTAGATATTCTAATCTTATTTCTAATATCAGTCTTTAACAATTTCACTGACTTCTACAATGACTAGCGCACACATTCCATTTTTCTGCTTACAAGGATGCACAATTGCTGCTTACACGATTGTATAAAATTCTGCTCTGCCCCACTAGAATGTATCCAGTTATATTTATGCAGTATAGAATACATGGTAGGGCTCATTTAAATAGTGACCTTGCTCAATATCAAATCCAGATTTTCATCTTTGTGCTAATTTTCTAGATTACATTTATACCAATAATAATTTTAATGTAGTACCAAATACAAAATTCCATTAAACTTTATTTACTCTAAACATACATATATAAGCACAGAACAGTCCAATAAGAGATTCAAAATTTTTTGGATAAAATTCAAAATGAAGTAGTTAGATTTACTATTGAAAGGGTGAACTGTGGATAATAAACACGTTTATTTGTGGTGGACATTTTTTTGAATGAGGAAAATTAAAAGCAAATTTAAATGAAAATATATAAGTAAAATAGTATTCAATTAGATTATATGGAGAGAACTTCGAATATCGTGGGCTATAAATATATAAAAATTAATAGAGAATTTATTTCTGTAATAACTAAGGCAATAAACCTAAAGCAAAATGCGAAGGAAGGGACCTCTACAGGTCTTAACCACAAGCTTACACATTGGAAGAAAAGAGGCAAATATATAAAGAATACATCACAGATATATAGGCGGGGAAAAAAATATTTTTTTATGGAAAATGGATAAACAAATAATTTAAAATATCTTATGTAAAAATAAAAAATATGTTGAATATGAAAAAAGATACTAGAAAAAATATCATAACACCTGCCAAAAAAAAAAAGACAGTTATGTCATTTCATTTCCTACTATGAGAATTTCAATCTCTCCCTCCAAACATTCTAATTTAACGTCCATTTCCTTTAAAAAGAAAATAAATAATACTGTATTACTTTGAATATAAGATACCCCCGAATTTAATTAAGATATAGCTGGATTTTAAGCTTAGAAAACTGGGGGGAAAGTCTGTAAGTTAATAAAATTTTTGCTTCAAATTTAAGATGCATCAACACTTTTATGGGTCCAAAATTTGGATAAAATATTTGACGTAATATGGTAATGGTGGAATAACCTACCCCTGTTTCAATCTTTAATGTTTAACTTTTTTTGGTTCTATATCTTCCAAATAATAATTATAAAAGATCATTAATACCATTTAAACAATATCAAATCTATTACAAAATTCCAAGACATCCTTTCCATGCTTACTTTTTATTATATTAAAATATTATAAACAACTGCTTTCTATATTATGCATTTTAGAGAGTTATATTTGCTTCTTTTTACATAAAGTTAGAAGTTTCTGTAATATAAGTCTACAAATGCTTTTGTCCAAGTTAACCATTCTCTATCTCTATGCAGAAGAATGCTGTAATGGGCTCTTAAATGCTTTTCTTTCTTTATATATGCAACTCTTTTGCATATATGTGTGTAGGTTTTATGAAGTGAGTTTTTTTTTTAATTCCCTTTATTTTATTTAGCTAAGTTTTTTTTAAAAAAAAAACCTGCTTCATAAAACATTATACCTCATATATTGATAATTAAAACAGACATTCAGGTTTAAATAATATATCAAAGATGTAACTCAAAACCCTCATAAATATATACAAAAAGCTGGATAATCATACCGCATATAATTTTTATTAGTCATTCATTAGACTAGAGATTATTTCTAATCTAATAAATGATTAATAAATATTATTAATATACTTCCATTAAATAGTTTGTGTCAAAGTTGTGAGAGCAGTAAGTTTGACACTTATCAATTAAACTGTAATAATTGGCTATCTATATATACTGAACAGTGATAAAAATGTAAAAGATTGTGATCTGGGCCAACTGATGAGTGCTGATTCAGCAATGAAATGTGCATCTCGGGGATCATACATCTTTTTCATATGTCTTTGGTCATGTTTATGATTAACCCCTCCACAAGGTATTAAAAGTGGATAGAAACCAGTTCCTACCTTGTGTGAGAGTGGTAGCGAAAATTACAACTCAGAAATATTATACCGCACATAAGTCTGTAAATACACAGAGAAAAACCAATAGCCATTTCATAATTGTACACAAGGATTCATTTCATAAATATATGTATGGAAAGGACTGATTTTGATTTCCAGGGTCATCTAGCGAGAGCCCTGTTTTAGAATGGCGTAGTGTATAGGGATGAAAAAATTGTTGGGTTTCTTTGTGCAATGATATGCGCACCTATACTATTTATTTATTTACTTGCTTGTGTGTGGTACGATTCTCTAACTTTGTTTCATATACTGAAGTAAGTTTTTAACATATGCCTTGGATATATTATTTATGTCTGAGTATGTGTTTTACAATTATATATTATAATCACTTTCATATAGTAATTAGCTTCATGGAATTCATTCTGGCATACTACTAATATATATATAGTACAAATAAAATGTTCATTAATTAAAAAACTACTGTAATAATAATAAAAATAATAAATATAGTGGTAATTAACTATTATATACAGTCTTTGAATCCGCAGTTTACGTTAAAAATTGAGATTCATAGGATTTTGTTGATGACGTTTGTTTTCGTTATGTTTTTTTAATTTAACGGCAGCATATGATCACTATTTCTTATACTAGCACTAACTGTTATCAAAACAGGCAAAACTCTCCATATAGTAGTGCCACTCAGTGCCAACCAGAATAATTAATGGATTCCAGAAGGCTTGTGCATAAAATCCCCATCTAGTGCCTACTCATCCAATATCCCCAGACTAGTTTCTAAGATCTAGGTGCAGTGCTCTCAGATCCAAAGCTCCTCACTGACAAAGGCCACAAGCCAGAAACTAGTCTGGGAATATTGAATGAGTAGGTACTAGATGGGGATTTTATGCACAAGCCTTCTGGCATCCATTGATTACTCTAGTTGGCACTGAGTGGCACTACTGTATGGAGAGTTTTGCCTGTTTTAATTTAACGGCAGTTGAGAATGGTTACTGAATTAACCGAAAGTACTTCTGTGGATTGAAAGACTTTAAATAATAGTTAATTACCATTATATTTATTATTTTTATTGTTACATAAATATATATTTAAATATGCATCTTTTCAAAAAAGTTTTATTGTTATTATTTTTTATTCTCTTGATTGAATTCATAAATTTCTGATTTTAAAAATTGCATATAATAGAGCAAAAGAAGATAATGCAATTAATAAAAGATGGTAAATCTGCCTTAAATATTCTTGTTTAAAATATGACATAAAATAGATTGTATAAAAAATATAAAACCTTTAAACTATATTAAAGAATCTAATAGAAGGAAAATTGACTACTCATAAATGAATGGGAAATTATACAGTGTACATTTTTAGAGCCCCCCCCCCATCCTTCTTTATACATATTATATTATTGTTATAATGGATTTTAATTAATTTTATATAAAAAGAGATAGATGTCATTATACATGCAATGCAGATCGGAATTGTAAAATAGTTCTAACACATGGAAGGATACATTTATACAGTTTTTTTCCTTCTTTTTCTTCGTTGTAAATTTTGTATTATTGTTATAATAGGTTGTAGTTAGTTTTATATAAAAGAGATAATATTGTTATGGATGCACTGCCGATTGAAATTATAAAATAGTTCCAACACACTGAAAAGGGAAAAAATTAATATTTGCCAAAAAGACCTTTTATATATTATTATTGTTATTATATATATATACAATTATTGCTGTTATGTAAATATATTTTTATTTTATATTATATCATATGATTTATTTAATCATATATATATACAATAAAAGACCCAGAATGAGACCACATGTGAGATGGGTAAATGAAATAAGAAAGTGTGCAGGGGTGATGTGGAGAAAATGGATTGAACTTGGAGAGACCTTCATCCTGCAGTGGATTGATAATGGTTGATGATGATACAATTAGTTTCATGATGTACAGTCCCTGATATATTTCTTGTAATATATTTATACCTTTTCAAGAGTTTTTTTCTTCTTTCTTTCTCCCTTGAATAGAATCATGCATTTCTAATTTAAATGTTAATAATCATCACATAGATGTATAAAAAAGGAAGCTTATGAGATCCTTTTTTCAGAACAAAACAATTTATAGTGACCAAATAATTGCTGGTTTTCTTTGTAAACTGATATGGATTACTAGCTGTTTATTTATTTATATGACTGCATATAATAACCTCTGTTATGTATAATTATATAAAATCTATCAATAAACAAGACAAATAATTTGTTTTCAAGACTAATTAAACTTCCGAGTGGCAAATGAGACTCAAATAGGAACACAAGCTATATCATATGTATGTATGTTTGTTACTTTCTCTCCCCGATAGAGCAGAGTAACTAGGCAATAAACAGAAATAAGCAAATTACTTGGTCATCATCAACAGTCTTACACCCATTTGCTAGCAACTCAGTTTTGGAGCTACATCATCAGCTTTAATGAGTTTTTATATTATAATAAATTCATCTATTTTTTCTAATCCATGATATGATGTAAAATGACTTCATTTTGCATGGCACTTTCTTCCAAAAGTTTTTTTTTTCTCTTTAACAAATCAAATCATTAATGCTTATCATACCATTCTATTTTCCCGACTCATTTCGCAACATAGTTTTCAAAATTTCTATTAGTTCATCATTCCATGCCAAATCCTAGTGCATGCCTTTATTTCTAATGATGTGTACAAATTCAACTTCCTATAACCAAATATTATCTGTTTTATTCTCTCTAAACAACACACATTCCATAATTATATATTTTCCACTTTATCTTTAGATAATCTACATTTGCCATCCACCACATTATTTCATTTACTCACTTTTTTATTTGATTCTAAAGTTTGTGCCCTCACCTTAAACAACAAACTACTTTCCCATACATATCTTTAGCTCGGCTGCAGAAAGGAGTTTGCTATTAACTGAAAGGAGACCCTTTGATTCCTCTTGGAGGCCTTAAAGGAACCGAGCAGGGCAAATTCCTAATGTCCACTCCATACGTTCTTGTCGTTGCAGCTGTTATTACTATGTGATTATTCATATAGTATACGAACATGGATGGGCTGCTCACCAACACGCATTAGCCAGCGTGGTGAGTTTATTGGCTTTTTACCTCTGAGTTTAAGATCAAGAAACACCATGGTCTTTCTTCTCAGTGCCTGATAAGGCAGAATGAATGTTTGTGTAAATGATAAATATTTTTCCCATACATATATACAATTATGACAGACAAAAATAAAGCATGGCCCTTATTCCCAGGAGGCTGTAAAGTCACCAACCAAGGCAGCGGTTGGTGGCCGAAGGCGGAGGGTGCTAAGAATCCCCTGATTGCGGACCCAGGCTGCCATTTGATGACGACTTTTTATTTAGGTACTTACAACTGCAGATCACTTTCAAGTGAAGGAAGATTGCAAGAATTAGAAGAAGAACTGTCTTATATTAAATGGGACATTATTGGACTTTGTGAAGTTAGAAGAAAAGGAGAAGAAACAATTGATTTAAAAAGTGGACATATACTCTATTATAAAGGCACACATATTGGAAATACAAGTGGAGTAGGATTCATTATAAATAAAAAGTGGAAGAACAATATTGTGGAGATTGATGGTGTATCGGACAGAGTGGCAAGATTAGTTATACAACTTAATAGCAGATACCAAATGCAGATAATTCAGGTTTATGCCCCAACAAGTTCTCATAGTGATGAAGTAGTAGAAGATTTTTATATGGATGTACAAAAGGCTTTTGATCAGAGTAAACAACATTTTAAAATTGTTATGGGAGACTTTAATGCTAGAATTGGTAGACAAATGAAAGATGAAATTGCTGTAGGTAATTTTGGTTATGGTAATAGAAATGAGAGAGGACATAGACTTGTGGAGTTTGCAGAAAAAGAAAAACTTTATATTATGAATTCATTTTTTGAGAAAAATGTTAAAAGGAAATGGACATGGAAGCATCCAAATGAAGGTACAGCAGAATTGGATTATATTTTGACTAACAGAAAATACATATTTCAAGATTGTAATGTTCTTAATAAATTTAACACAGGAAGTGATCATCGATTAGTAAGGTGTAAGTTACGTGTTAATGTAAAACTAGAGAGACAAAAATTATTAAGAAAAACAATATTTACAGTTGATATTCCTAATCTTCAGAAACATTCTAATGAATTTAAATTAGAACTTACAAATAGGTTTCAAGTGTTAGGAGATTTTGAACATGATTCAGATTTGAATGAAATTAATATGAAAATAACTGATACACTTTTAAAAACTGCAACAAACATAGCTGGTAGAAAAAAGCAGCAATTGACTAATAAAATTTCTACTGAGACTAGAGAATTTATGAAGAAAAGAAGGAATATGAAGATATACAAAAATGATGTATTAAAAAGAATTGAATATCTCGAATTTTGTAAAATGGTATGGAAAAGAGTTGAAAATGATATAAGAAAGTATAACTGTGAAATAGCAAGGAAAGCTGTAGAAGAAAATAAAAGTCTCAAGAATGTTAAACAACATTTTGGTATTGGTAGGAAATTTATATCTGCAATAAGAAAAAAAGATGGAATTATTACTAAAAAGAGAGATGACATCATGAAATTGGTAGAAGATTTTTATCAAGAATTATATAGTAATAAAGAACAAGTACCTCCTATATCTATTACATCTTCCGAATTGCCCAGAATTTTAAATGAAGAAGTGAGACATGCAATTAAGTGTATGAAGAAAGGAAAGGCTCCAGGAAATGATGGAATTATAATTGATATATTAAAAGAAGCAGGTGAAGAAATAGAAACAATTTTAGCAAAGTTATATACCAAATGTCTAAATGATAAAGATGTACTGGAAGATTGGAAGAATGCAGTAATAATATTAATATTTAAAAAAGGTGATAAAGAAGATATTAGAAATTACAGACCTATCAGCCTTTTATCAGTTTTATATAAAATTTTTACCAAGATAATTACAACTCGTCTACAGAGAACTTTGGATTTCCACCAACCAAGAGAACAAGCTGGATTTAAAAGTGGTTTTAGTACAATAGATCATATCCAGGTATTGAGAGAAGTCATAGAAAGGACAAACAAATATGAGTTGTCATTATGTTTTGGATTTGTAGATTATGAAAAGGCATTCGATTCTATACACATTTCTTCAGTGATTAAAGCATTGGATCATCAAGGTATAGATCCAGGATATTGTCATATTTTAAAGAATATTTATAAAAATGCAACAGCAACAATTAGATTACATAATGATACTGGAAAAATCAACATTGAGAAAGGTGTAAGACAAGGTGACTCCATATCTCCAAAACTCTTTACAGCAGTGCTGCAAGAAGTATTTTGTGGATTAAAATGGGAAACTAAAGGAGTGAAAGTAAATGGAGAGTATTTAAGTCATTTAGATTTCGCAGATGATGTAGTTGCTTTTGCAAATAATGCTTCAGAGCTGCAGGAAATGTTGCAGGAGTTAGCAGATGAAAGTAGAAAAGTAGGACTAAAGATAAATGTTAAAAAGACTAAAGTAATGTTTAATCGATTTGCTCAAAATATGAAAATAAAGATTGATTATGAAGAATTAGAAGAAGTTAACAGTTACAAATACCTTGGTCAGATTATTAATACAGATGGAAACATAATGGAGGAAATTAATCATAGAATTAAACTTGGTTGGAGTGCTTTTGGTAGAAATAACTTGATACTAAAAGGAAATATGCCTATGTGTTTGAAAAGGATGGTTTTTAACAAATGTGTTTTACCAGTTCTTACTTATGGATCTGAGACTTGGACACTTAATAGAAGAGCAATACAGAGACTTCAGACCACTCAAAGGAGTATGGAGAGATGTATGTTGGGAGTAACAAGAAGAGATCGAAAACGCAATGTATGGGTAAGACAACAAACAGGTGTTACTGACCTTATTGAAAAAATTAAAAGATTGAAATGGAGTTGGGCTGGACATATTGCTAGAAGAGATGATAATAGATGAACAATTGAAATTTTAAACTGGATTCTAAGAGATTGTAAAAGACCCAGAAAGAGACCACATGTGAGATGGATGGATGAAATAAGAAAATGTGCAGGGGTGTTGTGGAAAAGAGAAGCTAAAGATCAGAGAAGATGGATTAAACTTAGAGAGACATTCATCCTGCAGTGGACTGATAATGGTTGATGATGATGATGATGATGATGATCTTTAGCTCTGGCAAGTTTTTTTTTGTTGTTGTTTTCGTAAAACTATAGTATATATTTCCATATTTTCTTTAATTCTAACTCTATTCATCCTTCTATTCTAATGCCATAATTCTTTATTTCTAGAATTTTCTTTGCCTCTTTAACTCACTTTCTAATCATATACATAGAAAAAAGAAATTATTACCAAATAACTTGCAAAACATTGTCACTCTTTTAATCTATTTGGTCACTCTTGCTTTCCAAATAATTTAGTAAACTATTTTTATTAATCTATTTTCACTCGCAAGAATTATTCTACGAAAAATCTTATTCTCCATCATATAAAAACTTTTCTCCTTAAAGAGTCTCTACTACCTACTCCGAGTATATATTTATCAATTTCTCTTTGAATCTTTTCCATAAGTCATTACTTCTTTCTCAAAGCATACTGTCTCATCATCATAATAAGCCTGAAACATTAACCTCGATATACATCATACTTATTAAAAAAAAGCCAGTATATATATTTTTAAATTAAAGTTGTTTTTTAAATACTTTTTTCTAGAAGATTTATTTTCTCATTTTACTGATTTCACTCCCTAAATTAAACATGTTTATAATCTCTCAATATCCATCTTTCAATCAACTCTCCCTCCCCCCTCATGCTCCCGTCAAAATTTCTAATAAAATTTTTGATTTAACCATATTAAACTTAAAATCACTTTTTCTCTGTTAAACTCTGCACAACTATCTTGAAAAAACATAGAATATGTAATTTAGTGTGATGTGATGCATTGTGACTTCTCCTTATATGGAGTCAGGAATCTCTTGGCAACTATGACCAGAGAAACCTATTAGCCACTTTGAACCCCTTTCTATTCTCTGCCCCAAGTTTTCCCTTATTCTTTTCTACCCTACTTCATCCCATTTCCACAACATAATCTTTGTCAACTCCATGGCCTTTAGATCTAAATCCCCCTTATCTTTTCCCAAACCCAGCATAAAAACCAATAAGCCACTTTCTGTATAATCACTTTGTTCATATTTATTCTTCCACAACTTCATTATTTGTACCCTTTCTGCTTTCAGGCATTTACATTCAATTAACAGATGCCTAATATTTTCTATACCTTCTTTACACAGCTTGCAAACTAAATCACCCATATTTTTCCATTTACGTGTATATTCCCTTGTTGCTAAAGATCCCCTTTGAGCCTTAAACAGTAAACTACTTTCCTTGATATTATCATAAATTAACTCACACCCAATATTGTTTACTTCTATACATATTTAAACTCTTTTTACTCTCCATACTAGTTCTCCATCTCTCCAACTCCCTATTATTTGTTAATGCATCTATTCTTCTATCCCATTCCTTAACACTATAAGACTCAACAATTCTCCTAACACAATCATATCACCTTTTGTATAAGTATATTGCCATAAATTCTTTATCCAAATCTTCTGCATATCGCAATACTTTTCTCACCCATCTTGTTGCCTGCCCTTTATTCATAATCCAATTAAATACTATTTTGGCTATTCTTTTATTATCCATAAACTGCAATCTACCGAACATTTTTATTTTGCTTTTTGCATCTCTCATATAAAAACTGGATTTGCATGTAAAAGAGCCCCATCAAGCGGGAAAAAATAATACTACATTTTTAAACAACTATTATTATTCAGAATTTATTTTGAGGAAACATTTTGAAGAATATAGGTTGAATTTTAATTCAAAAATCAGGAATTAAATTGGAATTTAATTTTAAATAGAAATATTAAACTTTATGCAACTCTTCTTACCTTAAAGCAGCTAAGCATTTTTGAATAGCTTCAGGCTAGAAAAATAATAAAAATACAAATAAAACATTTATTATTTATTGTAAAAATTAAAAATAAATAGATAAATATATATTTTAAATACAATGTTAAAGTCTACAATCAGAATTTAAATCTTTGAAAGGTAAAAATTTCATATGGTTAAGGGAATCTAGGCTACGAGATGTGGATTCTCCTTTCTGAATCACCTAAATATCTGTTAGCCATCATATTTCTTCCTTTTTTAATTTCTAATTTACACAGTTTCTAAAACTTCAAATCCATTTTATTTTATTTATTTCTGGAATCAATATCTAATCCTCACCATAAAAGTTAATAACTAATATTGTGAATATTAATTTAATTTATATTTTCCCATAAATTCATAATCTGTATTCTTTCCAATTCTAAGAGTCTACACTCTAACAGTAAATGGCTAATATTTTCCATATTTTCATTGCATAGATTACAAAACAAATCCTCCAACTTATTCCTTTTATAAATATATTCTCCTATTCATAGTGCCATGATTGATTGTTCTCATAACACAACTCATTCCTGATAATCTGTATATTTCTATGTTATATATAGAGCTCGTAAATAAGCTTTTAACAAGCTGTGCAGAATATCCCTAACCCCAGACCAGTTTCTGCTGCTGGCTTCCTCAGTGAGGTGCTAGGATATTCAAGAATTAGATTCCTATATACGTATAATTCCAATTTTCCCTATTTTACATATTTGTTCCTCACCTTACTATAATTCTCTCTTTTTATTAGTGAAACTATTCTGCTATCCTAATTTTTACTATTGTAACAATTAGCAATCCTTAAAATCCACTTTTTATAAAAACAAATCCAAAATCATTGACCAACTCTTTAGTAAATTTCTCATCAATCAGGTTACTTTTTCTTTTGGTAAAACTGAAATAAAACCTATTTACTTATTCTATTGCTATCCATAGGATGCAATCTATTCAAAATTTTTAGATTTGCTTTTTGCACCCTCAAATAAAAACTGACTATTCCATTTTCCTGTGAATGGCTTCATTTTTTTAGCCACGTATCCATATCCAAAGCATGTCTTACTATATTTTTTTAATTTTTCCTAGATTATTATCAGATGGTGTTTGAGTCTGACTTGTTTATGGCTAATTCTTTATTTAACAAAAGTTCTGAAATATACTATGGATGCAATATTCCACAAAAGATACTGACTTCTGATGACTCCTATCTATAAAATCTCTCCATTATCTATATCTTACAATATGATGAAGCTCTTTAAGTTTAAACTTTATTTATTTATAAAATAAATATAAAATATCAAATGTTAATTTTATTATTTTGTGGTTAAATATATGCAAAAACATATAAGAGATAAGCTTAACATTTGTGAAGTTAGCAATTTTTTGTCTAGTGCACTTTCAACTAAATTATATTAGTCATCATCACAACTCACCAAATTGCACTCCTCCCCCTCTGAACCGATTTATTAATACAAAAGACATTCTCCCCCCAAACCAGAAATCACAAATTGTATAAAAGGTCACATGTTCTCACATCAACTACCATGCCATATATCAGGGGTGGCCAAACTTTTAGATGTTGGGGGCAACTTTTTTGGTGAAAGTGTATCGGAGGTCGACTACGGTTTTTTTCAGGACTTTGAGCCAGAAACCAGAAAAATTTTGTCATCTATTGCCCATTTTTGGTCACATTTCCACTATTTTATGCTTATTGTAAATTCCTAGTTTTATCGGTATTTAAATTTTAATTCCAAAAAAATTCACTATTGGCAATATTTTTCGCAAAAAATCGATTTCTGATTGTTAACTTTGGCTATTGTTCTCCAGGTGTTTCTATCAAAGTCAGATATCAAACCAAAATGCTTTATGCTTTTGTTATAGATTTTGAACATAAGTAAATATATTTCTCATAATTTTTTATTCATAATTAAGTTTTTATATTAATTTATCTAAATATAAAGTTTGATTCAAAAAATTTTAAATTTTACAAGAAGAATAATCAAGGAAAAATGAATAGCGCTAGACTGCTATTCAAGACAAGTGACTAATGTTCATTGCTATTGCTTTCATAATAGATTTTGAATGTAAATAAATATATTTCTCATAATTTTTTACATTCATAATTAAGTTTTTACATTAATTTACATAAATATAAACTTTGATTTGAAAATTTTTAAATTTTACAAGAAAAACAATCAAGGGAAAGTGAATAACAGTTGACCACTATTCAAGACAAGTGACTAACATTGACTGCTATTTGCATATCAATGGCATTTGACTATAGCTAGCAAAACACAACTATTTTCATAAATATTTATGGATTTTTTGATTACTTTTTATACTATATTGACTAATAATGTGGCTAGATTTAGACTTTTATTTAAAATATTTAATTTTAAACAAAAAAAAAGACAATAGAAGTGAATAATCAGCTATCATAATTTCTAAGACCCAAGAAATCACCGGTGTTTTCACTTAATGATTGGTTGAAATATAATTCCTTTGTTTTACTGCAGACTATTTTTCATACGTTTTTCTTCAGTTATTAACATTATTTTAAATTTTTCATTACATTTAGCCAATTTGAATGTAAAATAATTTAATTTTTACAAGCTAAATTAAAACACTTCTAATTATTGTACATTAATATATTTCAGGAAAAAAAACAGGCTAGATCTGTATTTAACAAATAAAATTACTCAAATTTTTTACTCAATCTGGCCAATAGGAAAATTCATCAGATAAAACGTTAAATCACCTCAACTCCCTTTAGTATTATAATTTGTCCATGTTGCTTTATAAAATATTTATTAAATTACAATTTTAAATTACCTATAAATAATTATTTTATAAAGGTGGTCCTGAATTTTTAAAAAAATTCAAGAAAAAAAAAGATAATTATTGTTTTAGAATCATATTAAAATAAATTAGATGCAAATTTTACAAAAAAAAAGAAATTATGCAGTCAACATCTTGGACACCCCTGCCATATATTATGGAGAATCGAAGGCCAACTTGGCAACATTAGCACAACACCAGCACATATTAATTCATACTCAAACCCAAACAGATACCAAATCAATTTTTTATGAACACCAGTCCACTTCCAGCCATCCCTTCAAGCCTACCTCTGCCACCATTATATGTCTAGAGCGCAACAACACTAAGCATAAACTGAAAGAGGCCTGGCACATTGCGAGAGATAAGAACACTATTAACAAGAAAGATTCCTGCATTCCGCTTTCTAAAAAATGGCATATTTAAGTAAATAATTAGTCATTCAATTATGCTAATCACCCATTCACTTTCTTTAATAAACCCAGCAATGTTCTCCCCCTGTCAGTTGCCATGATTACGACTAATATAACTTAGTCAAAAGTGCATTAGGCAAAAAAATTGCTAACTTCATAGATTTTAAGCTTATCTCATATAAGTTTTACATATATTTATCCACATTAAATTTCCTCGGGATATTGCGTATCAAAATTTCAACGTTACAACAATTACTATGACTTTATGGAAAGACCAAAACTATTTACAAGCTCTGTACATCAACTTGTACATTACATGATAGAATAAAATTCTTAGAAATTTGCTCGATTTATAAAGTCTTTCAAACTGTTGCCAAATCCATGTCTTCAAATCAATTTATAATTGTGAAAAAAATCACCTTTCAATTGAAATTTTTCTTATTGAAAAATATTATCAAGGGGAGTAAAAGCCATCTTAAACATCAAGAGTGATGTAAGCACAAAATATGGGCCAGCAGGACATCCCCCCTGGAGATCACTAATAAATGCCAGATATTTGTGTTTAATTTACAGGCTAAATATTCTAATAAAGTATACTTTCTCGCCACTCAACAAAGTGTATGCATAGCTGGTCTAAATACTATACTTTCGTCAATCTTTCAACACACAACCAACCAGATAACAATAAGAAAATCTTAAACTATTTATCAGCAGAACTGAAACATTCAATACGAGAACTCATTGCAGACGTTGAAGCAATCTATAGTAACAGCTAACAAAGGAAGGCTATCCTTGGACAAGTGGTTCAAAATATCCCATGGAACTTCTTTAACAAATAAGACAAGGCATGGAAAAAAAGTGTTGACTCCACTAAACAATGCCTACAGCATAATAACATAATATGCTCTAAAGAGAATAAAGTAAATCAATTTGTTTTGTACCCAGCACAAATTTTGTTATAGGAATGTGCACACAGATCAACAAATTATAATTCAAGTTAATTGATTCATATAATCTTAAAAGGATCAAGGATAAGTTTATTTCCGCAGTGTTACACACGTTTTTCAACAAAGCCTTTTTTAAGCAAAAATATTTGAATATATACTTCTCCACTGCAATTCCACTCTGATTATTTGCTAATATTATGCTACACAAGGTATAACACCCCTCTGCCATCACTTAATGATAGACTTTGGGGGTGCACTTATAATTATAAGCCCATTCAAATAATTGGTCAGTGGTTTAGCTATCAATTTGGTTTTGGCCAATTCATCCTTAAGTTTTCATTTGAATGCATATCTCAAATCAAAAAAATATACATCGCAATGAATAGCATCATTTGGCATTGTTAGACATCATTGAGTTGTACAGCTCCATTCCACTCATTTATCAGTTCAAATCATATAAGTTCTCGGAAAAGTCAACTATAACACGCATAAAACAATTTATTCTCAAATGTTTACATTGGCTGCACAACGACATTATGGCTTTATTTAACAATGCCTTTTACAAAATGGATTATAGCTAGTTTATAGGCCTCCCTATTAGTGGGATTATCTCAACCCCATTCTCAACAAATATGAAGATGTATTATTTCAATACCTTGATTCTGATCTTTCCATCTATATATGCACTATGTTGATGATGTGTTTACTTATACTTCTAATGCACAAATCAACAGCATGCAAACCGCCCTCTCACAGACAACATTCTTAACATCGACCTGGGAAAATGAAGACAATCACTAAGGCATCAAGTTCCTTGACCTCTGCATTCAATGAGAAATCACCAATCTTAATTATAAAATGCTCATTAAACCTATCAAGATTCCGGGTGCTATATATCCTAAATCCATCAATCCAAAATCCCACAAGTTTGCTTGTTTAAAAGTATTTTTACATCGCAATTATCATTAATGTAAGTTCAAATCAGATAAGAAAAATAACACTGACTCTTACTTCTTGGACTTGCGCAATATCGGTTATAAAAACAAAATCTTAGCTCAAATTATTAAAAAGTTTTATTTTAAGCTTAGATACCCACTCCCAGAAGCTGATAATAAATCTGGTCTTCATTACCATACATTCTAGTATTACTTGTCTTTGTAAAATTTGCTCCACAACTCACCAAATCGCATTCTTCCCCCTCTGAATCGATTTATTATTAACGTAAAAGATATTCTCCCCCCAAACCAGAAATCACAAATCGTATACAAGGTCATACACATGCTCTCACATCAACTGCCACACCATATATTATGGAGAATTGAAGATCAACTTGTCAACATTAGCACAATACCAACACATAAACAACCATGCTCAAATACAAACATATACCAAATCAATTTTTTATAAATTAACAGTTCACTTCTGGCCACTCTTTAGAGACTACCTCTGCCACCATTGTATGCCTAGAGTGCAACGATGCCAAGCATAAACTGAAAGAAGCTTGGGACACTGCGGGAGATAAAAATGCTATTAACAAGAAAAATTCCTGCATTCTGCTTTCTCAAAAATGGCATACTTAAGCAAATAATTAGCCATTCGATTATGCTAATCACCCATTCACATTTTTTAATACACCCGATAATTTTCTCCTCCTGTCAGTTGCGATGATTATGACTAATATAACTTAGTTAAAAGTGCACTAAGCAAAAAATTGCTAACTTCACAGATTTTAAGCTTATCTCGTAGACATTTTTGCATATATTTATCTACATTACACTCTCTCAAGATATTGTATCCCAAAATTTCAACATTAAAATAATTATATTTCTATAATCACGCTTTCTCATAAAGATATATAATTTTTTTTTTAAATGTTTTTTTAAAAAAAAATTAGTTACCTCTATCCAAAGTTCCTTGTTATGCAAGTTTTGAATTTTGTGGGGCAGACAAAAATTAATTTCTATCCAACGATTTATATATAAATGGACAACCCCTGATGTGCATAAGCTGTGAATAATATATATGAGCAAAAATAAAATTTTAGTTGATGTAAAAGTGTAATTACAATAACAATATAAGAAATTATTTACTCATTATATTCTAGAATGTTAATCGTATCTTCAGACTAACTTCTGGCTAATATTCTTTATCAGTGAAAAGCATTAGATTACATTTATCCATTCAATAACTACCATTATTTCTAATATGTGAATATTGATTTCATGTAAATTTTCTAATAGTATCTACATTGTTATTTGAAATATCAAAACCAATTATAAAAAATAAATTCTTGAAGAAATATGATCATGCCATTTTATATAATTTATATTTTATATATATATTTTTCACTTTTTGAAAATTTAAATGAGAAAACATAGAATAAGCTAATGATTCTTTATATGCATACATATATATTTATGATAAACAAAACAAGTTATAAATTTCATAATTGCTCTTAGCTTGCATTTTATGATCACCAGATGGAGCTTTACCAATAGCTCACTAACAAGCTTTGTTTACATAAAAGCTGAGAGAGATAGAATTCAATATCTCTTTCGTTGTCTCCAACCTTTAGACCATATATATATATGAAAGAGAAACAATGCATAATTCTAACTGAAGTCAATATAAAGTATTTGAAATGCCCCAAAGCTATATTATTCCAGCTGCACTCCCCCTTTAAATAAAACTCAAATTTTAGCACTTCACTGAAAAGGAATTCCTTTTCATGGTAGTGGTGAAATTTGAGCTTTCTTTATTTAATGGGGAAGTGTGGCTGGAATAATATAATTATGGGGTATTTTAAATATTATTTATATATTCTAGTGATGTTGGAAAAACAAATCATTATATTCATGTGCTGTTTCATAGTACAATTTTCCAGAGAGCATAAAAAGTTATAAATTTTTTGTGACGTTAAAATAAAATTTTAATAACTCAGCTTCTATGTAAGCTAGAAGAATCCTTGTTATCTTGTTTACAGGCTTATTTCTCACTTCTTTGAATGAATTTGTTTATATGCGAGTATCATTTGGTATTTAAATATTACAATGGAATAAGTAGAATAAAATTAAATTTCAAATCAGTGACCACACTATTGTTTTTCTGAAGGTTTGTGATGATGGTGATCTAGCTGTATTTTTATATTGGATTATTTTCATCATCTAATATGTGTGTTGAATGTCTTTAGAAAAGTTTAATTTTAGTTAAATATTCCAAATGTATTCAACTGTTAGAAATATCACAGCAAACAAATGTTAGATAAGTATGTGAAATTACTACATACTGTTGCCTTTGGCAGGATGGCTCAGTTGGTTAGAGCGTTACCTTAAATTTCAATAATCGAGAATCTAAGGACCCAGGTTCGAATCCCATGCTAGTACTGTCACTGGTCAGGCCAGCAACACCTGAAGAAGAGGGGGAAAAAATACCTCTCGAAACATTGTGCGTATACTAACCTGTTTGCTGTGATATTACTAACAGTTGAATGCATTTGGAATATTTAACTAAAATTAAACTTTTCTAAAGACATTCAACACACATCTTAGATGACGGAAATAGTCCAATATAAAAATACAGTGACCACACTATTTTACAAATCTGAACCGAAAAGATCTTGTCTAGTATAAACATATTTCAAAAATATAAAAAAGTATGTACAATTTAAATTACATACAAAATAATCATAAATAAAAGAATTAAGTAAATAGCCAAGTTGGCCTGATTGGCATTTTTTAAAGAGACAAAATTTTCCATAAGTTATACAGCTTCCCAGACAAATACACTGTTCTTTTTCAATTGGATTTTCTTTATTTTCTTTCTCTCATTGCATTGAGTATGATGATGCAAAATTAGTTAAGTTTTTTGTTTTTTAATTATTGTTGTTTTTCTCTCCAATATTTTGACTAGTTAGTAGTATTTTTCAGCACTACAATAAGAGCATATTTTAATTTCTTTTATAACATATAATTTTATACTACACATAATATATATTTATATGAAAATATCCTAGTGCATATAGCTAGCTGCAAATTCAAATATAAGTTTTGAATCATCCTCCCAAATGTTTTTTCAGCAACGCCCTCTGTGAATAAGTCAGACTTTATATTTATTCACAGAAGGTGTGTCGAAAAAATATAATTTTGGATGGGGTGATTTATACACTTTATAACATATACAAACACACATGTATATATATGGATACTAATCTACATATACCATTTCCAACCTTCTTAAACACTTCAATAGTACTATTTTTTTATATCAAAACTTTATTCTTACAGTTTCAACTGTCCTGCAGACATCATCAGTTATTGTTGAAGTGTTTAAGAAGGTTGAAAATGGTATGATATGTAAATATAAAAATCAATACATAAAGAAAAGAAGAAAATTATATTATTTCCATATCTATGTGAAGACTTAATTTTACACTTTTAAATTCATATTTTATACTACATTATGATCAAAGTGAACTTTATAATATTACACATTTACACACACACTCTCAAATTATATGTATATACACGCACACATAATACAAATATATCATCTTAATATTAAAAACATGTAAATATAACAGTATTTTGAATCTTATTGTTATGTTATATTTTTTATATATATACATTTTTATCTATTATCAATTATATACTGTATTATCACTCACATATAGACCCCCCCCCCTTTTTTTTAATTTTAGAAAGAAAAAAAATGGGGTGTGCATTATATATCTGTAGTACATTTTCCTTATAGTATTATTCTTTTTTCTTTTTTTTACTATAGATAATATTTTTAATAGATTTTTATAACAATTATAACAAAAAAATCTGAAATTTTTACTAAAAAAATTAAGTGTACATTATATGCATGTGTGTGGTATATGCATGAAAATATGTAAATATTGCTATATATACACATATGTAGATACAAACATATACATATAGTGAATATACATATACTCATTAATTTATATATATGTAAAAACTTGAACACATATATATATGTCTGTATACCAAAAAAATTATATTAATATTGTAACCTTTGAATTTGCCAGTAAAGCTAAACTTATAGCCATCGAATTTGTCTAAGTATAAAAAAAAAAGTTCAATGAGTTAATTTTTATTGCGAATTAATTTTAATAGGGCTTTATAGTTAACTGCTAATTCATTTTATAAGTCATTCTAAGAACTTTTATAAATCTTAATTATTTTTTTAAATCATTTTAATATTTTTATTGTATTGGTTTGAATCCATCCGTAGTTAAAAGTGACTTGCAATCATTTAAATTAGAAATATACTCCCCTGTATAATAATAAGTTAATGCTGAAAGCTATTCAAAACTAAAGTTATTCTCGTATAACTTCTAAGATATTAAAATTCAATGTTTAAATTAAACTGTAACAATAGCTAAGTTTAAATATTTAATGTTAAGTGTTATTATTTAATTTGTTTGCTTACAAAAAAGCATTTTTATTTAAGTTATTTATTAATAAAAGTATGTTTTTATTCATGCTAATCAGTATAAAGATTAAGTCAGTAAAAATAAAGTTATGTTATTTATAGGAAAATAGAAAGTTAATTATTATTATTAAAAGTTATTAGTTATCAATTAAAAAAAAATTTAGAGTAATTGTGATTGCATTTTAATTTTTAGCTTTCAGTTCCTTGTTTGTAATATTTAAATGTGCTTAAATATCTTTAATTTAAAACAATAAAAAGGTATTCTGAGGAACTTCTCATTTAATTAAGAAGGTATAGAATTATTATAAAAGAATAAAATAAATTAATTTTCTATTCAAAACAAGTAATATTTTATTTCATTGTAATATTTTTTTTTAGTTTCTGCAGCGTCTTATGACCCGCAAGTAAATGAATGGACAAAGGCAGAATTGAGATGGTAAGATTATAGTTTAATACGGTTAAATTCAACTATATACATAGCCTATTATAAGGCGAAATAAAATAATTAAAACTCAGAACATACTCAGAATGTATTTAGAACATTTTAGAACATCAGAACAATTAGAACAGGTTATGAGGGTTTATATACCCCTCAAGACTTCTGGAGTCTTTTGCATTCCTAACCATATATGGTGTTTTCACTTACGTTTTTACATACACACAGTATTTTCATGTTTCTCACCATATATGGTATTTTACATAGTTTTCTGACCCTATAAGGTCAGCTAAGCTTTCTATTATTATACAACTGTCTATGATTTAATAACATTGTAATTTTTACACATTGTTATACTTAATTACTATACAGTTATTTTACATTTTTATTTATACATTACTTTTATTCTACATTTACATATTCGTTATATTTATACAATTATTATTATTTACATATTCATTATACATTATGTGTTTATACCTTGATCTTGAATACTGCACTCCTCCCCCACTCCAGAAGTATGGTTTTTCACCTAACATAGCCTTTGAGATGAGACGAGGGGTTTCAAGTTCTTGCCGGTTGCTGGCGGTCTTTGTTGTGCTTCGCCAATTTACGGTTTGTTGATGGTGGTTTCGATCCGCCAATTTTTTCTGTGCTATAGGTACTTCCCGAGATTTTGTTACAAAAGGTTTTCCTCTGTCTCTTAACTCTATTTCTACAGGCGAGGTTTTTTGTTTTCCTGGTTCTTTTTTGAACAAGCTGGGGTAATTATTTTTGACTTGCGATTCTATGTCGATTTTTTTTATTTTTATCATAATTTGATCAGATTCGTCTATAGTAGCACTTTTTAGGTAGCTACTTTCCATCGCTTCGCACGTAAATTCTCTGTTCGGTTTTGTATGGTGGTGCCATCTTTCGGGATACTCGGTTATTTTTCGATCAGATTCATCTATAGTAGCACTTTTTAGGTAGCTACTTTCCATCGCTTCGCACGTAAATTCTCTGTTCGGCTTTGTATGGTAGTGCCATCTTTCGGGATACTAGGTTATTTTCCGGTAACTTTCAGTTTCTGGTAAACTGCAATCATGGGCTTTGTGACCGATTTTCCTACATCGAAAACATTTAATTTGTTTATCGGTTTGGGGTTTAACTCCAAACGTTTTAAATATTGTGGTTTGAGGTGGTTCTGTTTTCGTAAAGCTTCTGAACTCTCTCGCTTGGTCAAGCTGCAATTCAAAGCTGTTGCATGTCTGATAGCTTCTTCGTACGTTATATCTTTTATTACCAGTAAGATCTGTCTAAACTGGTCATCAATTATTCCGAATAATAACTGTTCCATAAGGGCTTCGTCTAAATATTTACCGTAAAGGCATGGCCTTGCCATCTCTCTTAAACCAATGTCATATTCTTTTATTTTTTCGTTTTTTCTTTGCCTTCTGCTTCTAAAGTGCAATCGAGCAATAAACTTGGATGGCTGGGGATTGAAATATTCATTTAGCTGTTTTACGAGCTCATCGTATTTCTGTGTCTCTGGCGAATTTTCACACAGTTTGTTAGCTATTTCGATTACTCTCACGCCTGCAAAGCAAAGTAATGAGGCTACTTTTACAGTATTCTCCGTAATACTATTTAGTATAAAGTAGTTTTTAATTCTCTGAATATACAGTGGCCAATCACTCGGATTTTGTACATTAAATTCGCAAATAGAAACTTGCGTTATGCTCGCCATTTCTCTGTTGATTCAAATCCACTTGCTGTTTAGGCAATTATTTCGAGATTTGATCCTATGATGACCGAGCCAATTTTTAATGCAGTTCCGTTCCTGTATTACTGCCACTTTCTTTGATTCGATTCCTGTGCCGACTGCGCCAATTGCAGCGTCTTATGACCCGCAAGTAAATGAATGGACAAAGGCAGAATTGAGATGGTAAGATTATAGTTTAATACGGTTAAATTCAACTATATACATAGCCTATTATAAGGCGAAATAAAATAATTAAAACTCAGAACATACTCAGAATGTATTTAGAACATTTTAGAACATCAGAACAATTAGAACAGGTTATGAGGGTTTATATACCCCTCAAGACTTCTGGAGTCTTTTGCATTCCTAACCATATATGGTGTTTTCACTTAAGTTTTTACATACACACAGTATTTTCACGTTTCTCACCATATATGGTATTTTACATAGTTTTCTGACCCTATAAGGTCAGCTAAGCTTTCTATTATTATACAACTGTCTATGATTTAATAACATTGTAATTTTTACACATTGTTATATTTAATTACTATACAGTTATTTCACATATTTATTTATACATTACTTTTATTCTACATTTACATATTTGTTATATTTATACAATTATTATTATTTACATATTCATTATACATTATGTGTTTATACCTTGACCTTGAATACTGCAGTTTCATAAATAATTGTCTTATAATTTAATATTCTAACTAACAGTCTAGATGATATATAAATGAGTTTCTATTTTTAGCTTTGTTTCTCAGATTTCAAATTAATTTTTAAACTTAAATATAGGAGGTCAAGAGGCAGTGATTTAAAAATGTCCATTTCCAATCAGTAAAATCAATCACATGATCAGGGATATAAAAGACACACAAAAAGAGTTTCACATACCTAGGAAGAAAAAAAGGGTCATACATACAGGAAGTAGAGAAAAACTTGCTTATTTTCTTTTCTAATTAATTCTCATTTTTAATTGCAGAGTTGTTGTTTTTTTTTTAAAGTTTAATTATTTTAATCAATTTTATTTTGCTAAAAGTAATGTATCAGTAAATAAGGTCTAATCCAGATGTTAAAACTTTAATCTCTAAAGTCTAATGGAAAATCCAAAGACTACATTATTTAAAAAAAAAAATGATGGGACATTTTTTTACAGTTAATGAATTACCTTAATGTAGAATTAACCCTATATAATATAAAAATAAACCAACTATGCACTTTAATGCTGTTTCACAATGCTTTAATTATAACCTTCTTTTTTGACAGTTTTGATTGCCCCAGCATTCTTCAGAACTACATCATACAAATATCTGAATATAAATATAAATGATTATACAATTAATACTATATGGAAATTTTTTATAGCTTGCTTCACTCACGTAAGAACTTTTAATGATTATCAATTTTATACATACAAGAAACTTTATTATAAATTTAATATTCCTTGGGTCTTAAGGATAAGACTGTTAAAGACTTTATGCCTGTTCAACATTGGTAACAGTCTAATATTTTAAATGCTTTGCTTAAATATTTTTTTAAAAATGCTGAAAGAATGATAAATTTATAAAAGATTTTTTAAATGTTTTGACTTCAGCAACATCTTCTGAAATATACTTATTTCAATACTATTATATTTAAGCAATGGTATTTTTTTTAACTAATGAACTATTGTAATTCTGCATTGAAGAACCTTGTTATTCATTTTGGAGATGACATTTAATTACTTATCATAATGATTTATTTATCTTTGCTGCAGAGTGAAAAGCATTCACTCACAAACATTTTAACTTATGTTTAATACAGATTAAATAGAAAAATATCTCCCATCTATAAAAATAAAAATTTATTAACTTTCTCTTTTGTTGGAAAATTATTATTTAACTACTTATATCAGAAAAATAATATTACACATTTATAATACACTTATTACTTAAAAATTCATTTACTATCATTTTTAAATATATCTGGACAAAATAATTGAAACAGCCATATATGTAACGAGAAATACAAAATATTTAAATTAATTATTATTCAAATTATTCTACAATTAACTTTTGATTACAAATCTGCTTTACTATATACTTTGCTATTATTGCTATGAAAGTTATGAATTTCAAACCCTGTTCTCTAAGAAAACCTGCTTTATCTTTAGATATCTGCTCCTAGATCTCATTAATAAATTATCTTTTCCAAGGGATAAATGTGAAGTTAACATAATATAACACCAGAAATTTCTGGTGCCATATTTAAAAATATTTTCACAAAACTCACTGGCCATTAATATGTTTATGCACGAATATTGTTGAGAAATCTCTTGCTTATAGAAATATGTTTGAATGCTATACATTGTTTTAAATTTGCTGTATTTTTAACAAATGGAGAAAATATTTTATGTTTGCAGAATAGTATCCTGATGAATGGTAAACCCTCCATGCTGAAGAACATTTAAATATTTAAATTTTGGTAAACTGGGTATAATTTTAAATTGTAATTCTATGCTTTTTGTAATTTGCCATGTATTTTATTTACTTTATTATATATATATTGTCTGATATATTTTTATGCATTATTTATCAATTGCAATATTCAGAAGTTCACAGAATATTTGCTATTTATAATATCCTATCATTTTAAAATGTTGCTTTATCCCCTATCATTAGTAATTTATCTATTTGAATAAATATGTTTATGTAGAATAACTGAAGATGTGTATTTTATTATTTATTTCAGGCCATATTTTATTAGGCCAGATTTGGAAAATAATTGTTATCGGTATAATCAGCTAATAATTATATTTGTTTAGGAGATTGTAGTATTAGTCGCTCTCTTGTATTATTGTTTAGGCTTATCTTGTCATCATACATTATCCAAAAGATCATAACTATGACTCTTGTAGATATTTATTTCATTGTTATAATTTCTAAAAAATGGTAATTGTTTCCCTCTCGTATTTATTTTGCTAGTATGTATATTTTATAAAGAGACAGCAGCTTTGTCTCTCTTCTGAAAGTATTTTCTGGATTATTTTTCATGTTCCAGATTTAGCATACATGCTTTAGTTAAGCAACCCCTATTATTCCTAATATTTTGGTGGTTCATTCTCATTTCCCCCATATGTTCAGAGATAAAAGCCCTAGCACATTTATTTGCCCTCAAAGTGTAGATGCTCTTTTGAATTCATGCCATCATTAGGTTCATTGCCTTATATATATTTTTCCCCTTCAGATTTATTATATCATATATCTTGTATGAAGACATGTGTGGTGAATGCCATGACCTGGTTATTATTTTGGCAAGTGATATTGTTATTTGCTTTGGAAGAACATCAACTTTTCTTCAGTTGCATTACTGAATACTCCGAGTGTAAGGTAGAGATGGTTCTGATGTATAGGTCTGTCTTGCTATGCTTTTCCAGCATTGCAGAACATAAAACTGATAATTATTTATTTAAAAATTTAAAATTGTGTTTATGGCCTAAATAAGTAATATACATCACTTTTAGCATTGGTTCATAGCTGGACTGATAAGACATGCTTAGTATTTAAATGTACTCATTGTTGGGACAATATTATTGTATGATGGTTATGTAAAAAGATAACACTTCTTATGATAATGCTCACATTTAATAAAAAGCTTTTATCAGTTAGGCAAATTCACAATAGTCAATGATAATTTAATTTGTAAATTTATTCATTTCTTATCATAAAATATACTTTTAAATTTTATTTCTCCTATACAGTAAAATTGTATGGCATAGTAAATAATAGTTTACTTTGAAAATTGTAGATTTTCCACATTTGTTGTTTATTAGTTGTCCTTATAACTTCAATAAATGTTATACTTTATTATTACATTTGCGTATAGCTCTAATGTCTTCTCAATCACATATGATTTATGCAGAAATCTTAATATTCTATAACCAATGATACAATTGTATTTTATTTTAGTTATTAAGAGTATATGCACATAAAATTGAATATAATAATCACTTTGTTAGAGTGATCCTTGTATATGCACATGCAATATATAATCAAATCTTTTTTTTTCCTTTTTAAAACTATTAATATTACTTATTTATGAATCTTGCCTCTTCATTGTCTGACTTTTTTTAAATCTTTCATTTCCAATAGCCCCCTCCCTCCCCCAGTTTAAATACAACCACCATTTTAATACAGACTTATATATTAAATAATAAACTTACTCATCAAAAACAGTTTTTAAATCTCTAGCTAACTGGCTTTTTGACAACATCAGGTGGAATGGGGATTCAGTAGAATCTATAAATTAAGATAAAAGGATTAAAGCATAATAAAATATGTAGCATGCAAACACACATGTAAAACAAAAAAAAAAAAAACTTTGAAGGATCTTCCATAAAGATCTTTCCTTAAATCTAGAAAATATTTAATAACACAAATTTTCTATTAACAAATTGCCTTAATAATTTATATATATATATATATTTTTCAAAGTGAACTATTCTATGAAATGCCTTTTCAAAACCAATAAATTAATATTATGATGTTACTAACCATCAGACAAGCATGATTCATTTTAACTAAATGTAAAAAAGCATATACCGTAACTACATCCTACAGATCATTTGTTTTTTAAGATGTATTTGCTTATATGTTTCAAGAATCACATGAATACTGTTTCTTATGCTTGCACAAGCTGTTAAAACAGTAGCATTCATTGATTATTATGCCTTACACCAGGTGGCACAAGAATATGCGGTGGGTTGAAAGTTATTAATTCCATCTATAAAAGATATTACACATGGAAAAAGAAAAAGGAAGTTGAATTAATCAATGCATATGTGTTTAATTAAAGAGAATATATATTTATAAATATATTAATCTTTAACTGAGATTTAACATTTATATCTGGGTTAGAGATAATCTTTAATTTGATGAATAATTAGTGATAATCATTAATGGATTTATCTAGAGTGGATCATATCAAAGTTATAAGTGGAGCAAGTTTGATACTTGTAAATCAAAATGAAACAATTTACTATTGATAAATACTGAACATATGATAAAGATATATAAGAGAGATTGGGTCAACTGATGAGTGCTGATTCAGCACAAAATGTATTTTGAGTCATCTGCCTTTTAAAATGTTTCTATTCATATGCTTCAAGAACACGTAGTGAAGTAAAGGTTATTAAGCACATGTATAAAAGATATTGTGCATGGAAAAAAAGGAAATGAAGTGGAATTACCCATGTGTGTGTACTTCATTAAAAACAGATACATTACTCTTTAACTGAGATTTAAAACTTAGATCTAAGCTAGGAATAATTTCTAGTTTAATAAACAATTCGTGATAATCATTAATGTATTTATCTAGAATGGATCATGTTAAAGTTATGGATGGAGTAAGTTTGATACTTGTAAATCAAAAAGATAAAATAGACATATTTGTAATATCTTTCTCGATCTTAAACAACATTTTCTAAAAACTACAAATTGGATAAATAATGTTTTTTTAATAACATTCTGCCAGGTAGTCAGTCCAAAAAAAAAAAAAAGAAACTATTATTCACTTCAGTCACAAATTATACTGGGAAGTTAACCCATCAATGAATATGATTCTAGAAGCAATTAACTTTTGAATCTGATTTCAATAGGAATGCTTGTCTTAAGATTCACGATATAGATATAAAAGACTCAGGGAAATCAACTCAACAGAGGATTAAATCTTCGAAAATCTCATTCTTCATTGATATCCAAGAGCAGGATAAAATATGCTAACGATCATCCTAATCTTATTCTGTTATTTCTGTAATCTTGTGGATTACTATGTATTAGTAATAGTAAAATGTAACTAAGTATAATTAATGCAATTATTTTATTAATTATGCAATGCAACTAATCAACTTCTTATATTAAATATATAAATTTATATTAACGAAGTCATGTTCATTAAAGTTTCAATACATATATGAATACAGATCAAAAAATTGGCATTGAATGGTTATATTTAGTCTAGTCTTCAAACAAACAACATTCTTTATAAATAAACGGTATTCAAATTATATGGAAATTCTGAGATAAATCATGAATAATGCTTCATTCAATAATAAAACCATCATAATCTACTCACTGTCGATATAAAATTTAAAATTTCTGTAAAATATAAAAGCAAGTAAAGTTTAAAAAATTCAAATTACCTTCAGGAAGAGACGCTACCTCATCATGAATTCCAAGCATGATTTTTGCTTCTTTGGAAAAATAACGGCAGCGTTTTTCTTCATGCCTTATTGCAATTGCTAAAAGTTTGCTTAGATTATGGTAATAAGCAATAACAGAAGCACTAGCATTGGCCTAAAAAAAAATATAAAAAAATCACTTAATATTTTTTTAAAAAAACTTTTTAATATGTATATATAATATTTTCAACAAATCTAACATCATATCTTTTTAAAGAGAATTTTTTTTTAAAGAGAATTTAACGTAATATTTTATAAATACTTAATAATTTGGATATTCAGTGGGCTCTATGAATGTAATCTATTCTAGAAATTTATTCATTGCAATATCCCTGCATTCTGGCATATATTGAAATGTATATATTTAGGGTAATTCATTCCACGTCTACAATCTAGAACCAAGTTACTATCCAACCCAACCATTTAAACAGAAAAATATACAACAAAATCAAAAATATAAGTATAAAAATTATATGTTTATTTAATTTTTATATCTGTCTGTGAATGTAAATTTAAAAAGCATAAATAAACTTTCTCTACTGAAAATTATAATCAAACTTTCCGTACTAAAGGCATGAAAAATCTTACATACATAAAAACGTCAACCGTTTTACTCAATGTACACAAGTCAAAGTAATGCGATATCCAATCACGTGCTGGAAATATTATTCATTCGAACACTATACTATTATTTAATTTAATGTTATAAACTTTCTTATTCTAATTTTTAAAACACTGTATACATAAATTTAAAAAGCATAAACAATTATTTTCTAATGAAAACTATAATCTAACTTTTTGAATTATTTGTTAGAAATATATGTTTACAAATGAAAATTATTCTAAAAAATATTATTTCAATTTTACAACTATAGAAAAAAATCTATTAAGGTAAAATACATAATCAGATTAGTAAAAACAATAAGTTTTCTCTTATTGGACAATTATCGCAGTCACTAATAATAATATTACATTAAAAAAAAACATTATAATTGTTTAAAAAGCCTGAATGAATCATTATTTGCTTGAAGGTTAGTGATGATAATATATTAGATGTGATAATGTGTTGGACTATAGCCATCATCTACCATTAAATGTTGAATGACTAGAAAATTTTAAACTTTTCAAATACAAACAACTATTAGTAATATTCTACTAACCCATGTTATATATTTGTGTGTTATTACTAGTATTTGAAAAGTTTAATATTTTCTAGACATTCGACATTTAATGGTAGACGATGGAAAAAGTCCAACATATTATCACATGAATGAATATATTGTTCAGATTACTTAAAGATAATGAAATTCTATTTAAAGATTAAATTTTTATTTATAATTTTAGAAAAATGAAAAAATTAATTAGCTACAGTAAAGGTAAAACAATATTTTTTAACCAATTACAAGATGAGGGTGGATGTTATTGATGTCTCTTGATTTGTCTTCTTCTAAAAGTAAACATTTTCCATTGAAAAGTCAAAGTAATTTATTATTTTTCTAAAATAAAAAAATATTAAACAAATTTGGAAAAATAATCATAAATATGTAAACAAACTATGGAAAATATATGCTTCACTTTCAAAATCTAACAAAATAATGATTATAATCAAAACCTATTCCAAGCACTTTTATGCGCAAAAAACTAGAAACTATCAATCAATAATATTACAAACGTTTTATCGGCATGTTGTAATAGAAAAACTTATAAAATGCTGACATCATCACTTTTTTTTTTTAAATTAATAAATCAATATATTTTACTTTCGTTTTTTGCCATTGAGTGATTACAAATATGGAAAATGCAAGAAAATAAGTAAAAGCTGAAGCGCAGGAATATCATTGTATTCTCCAAGATCACATCATAAATATCAGATTGTTAAAATTGTGATTTAAGATGGTAGAGTAATTTGTTGATAATCAAAAACAAGTGGAACTTTCAGTAAAACCATCTATTATAAGTGTAATAATCAATAATGATAGTTCCAATCAAATCTCAGAATAGTTTCTAGTCATTGTTCATCATAAGAGAAAAGCACTGGATCATATATATATACCCTGCACCCATTTTTACTTTTTTATACTATCTCTGAATTGAAAGTTTCAAATACCTTACTCCATCTGGCTCTATATGATAATTTTATATGCTGTGAGACTCATATGATGTTTTATTTTGTCAATGAATGGCAATGATGATAATTATAAATACTGCAATTTACGACTATAGTCACATTTCATTTACAAAAACTTGAATTAGGGAGGAAAATATATAATAAAATATCATACTAAAAATGAATGTAAATATGAAAAGAAAAAAAAACAATCTAAAAATTACAAAAATAAAAAGTAATGTCTATAAATAAACTAACAATTAATTCTAATCAAATCATTTAAATATTTAATAATTTTAAAAAAAATTGAATCAATTTTCATTAAATGATTATATTTGTACTAACGACAAAATAAAAATATAAAAAATAAATAAATATACCATTTCCAAATTGTGCAAATGTGCGTAAAAAATTGGACTGACGTCTCATTTGATCTAGAAGTATCTAAAAACCAATCCCTGATGTATAGTGACTATATATTCACACTTCTATGCTGACAACTATTGAAAAGTTACAAATAAAAACAGGCTCACAGGACTGTAGTTTTAAATGTCAGAGCTATACCACATGATATACTAACATCCACGAGCAAAAGATATATGGCACTCGATAGAATATCAATTGAAAAGAATTTGGATAAGCTCATAAAGCCATAAAAAGCTTTAATTATCTTTGCAAATTCAATTGTAAAATTAACATTTTCATTTATATTATTATTTTCCCCCAAAAAATTGGAAGAATGCAACAACAAAAATGAGCTTGTTTATGGGCCACAGCATGTGATTCTGAAAGATTGATATCCATCGTGGTGTCAAGGAAAAGCTGTCAAAAAATCTAATTTTATCATTAAATGTCTAAGGTTTGAATGGCTTAGTGCTCAAATCTTTGAATCAAATCCTGCTTTATTTCTAGTTAAGTGTAACAGGAGCTTTATGATATTAGTAAAAAAAAAATTACCAATATTGATTTTAATTTTCTCCAGACATGATACTATATTACATATTAATACCACATTTTTAAATAACAATAAGATTCCAGATGAGAATAAAAGAATGTAAAAAAAAAGATAAAAGTTTTAAAAATATTAACTGGCTATATATTAGTAACAATAACTTACATAGTTTATAATATAAGTATAGAGGATTTGAACTCAGATTTTCAATCACCCTTCAACTATCCACACTATCTCATACAACTGATACACATGACCACACCCATGTAGAAAAGATATGTGTGTGGTCATGTGTATCAATTGTATGAGATAGTGTGGATAGTTGAAGGGTGCTTAAAAATCTGAGTTCAAATCTCCTATACTTACAATTAAGCTCCCAGGTTTGTGAAGAGTGCCTGGTTTTCAAATATAGTTTATAATATATATATTGATGAAAAGAATTAGGATTTAAAATAGAAGAGAGTGAAATCTTAGGGGAGATTCAGAATGAATTTTCTTCAAGGAACAAATAGAAAATAATTTATCCATTGTTTTACAGTTAATGAAATGTTTTATAGAGAAAATATACCATTTTGTAGATCTAAAAAAGCCTTACAATAGAAAAGATAGAAATAGATTATGAAATCTTAAAAACATGGGAATAATCTTGGATTGTTAAGAATGATTAAGAATCTTTATGAGAATAATATTTATAAATAGCAATTAAAAGATACAGAATTGATAGAAGTTACATTTGAAATCCTGTTGATTAGGAATGTCCATTATCAACTTTATTATTAATTTTAGGTTGAGGTAAAAAGACTGGGGATGGAGCGAAAATTTCTATAGTCAGAAGTGGAAAAATATTTTAGTATGACAACTTTTCTTTTGTGAATATGTACAAAAAATATGGATCTGTCATGAGAAACAAATGCAGTAAGAAAAAATATGTAAATTAATTTTGTGAAGAAAAATCTAAGATATTAATATTTTGTGGAAGAATAAAATTGAAGAATAAAATACGGAAGACTTAAATTATGAAAAATTATATAACACTAGAACAAGCTTATGGTTACTTAGTGCAAGACCAGAAACATTAAATAACAAAGAAAAAAGGCAAAAGTGGAATAAATACTTTGATTATAGATATGCAGCATACTTCTTTTTCTTTCAACACAGGTATGTCAACTACTGAAAGTCATGTGAGATGAGAGAGATTACTGAATATTTACTTTTAAAGAGTAGGATGTTGAAAAAGAATCAAGATAAATTGTACAGAAAATAGGAGAAAATGAAAGGGAAAGGAGTGAAAGTATTTTTCTAAGATTTAAATTCTTATACCAAAAATGAAAATATGATAATGGGATAATAGAATTAATGCAACTTTTATTAAAATAAAATAGAAGGGAAAAAGAGAATGAACCAGAACTAGAAAAAAAATGGTACTAAGGAGTAAAAAAACTTAATTCAGTGTAGCATATAAATTTCATAGAAAGTGAATGTTTAACTTGACTTTGTGTAAGAAAGATTGTTTTACATCACATAACATATAACTCTAAATATGTTAATAAGTAGAATGGTACAAAAACTATTAAGGATTTATAATTGTTACGATTTTAAAATTTACTTTATTTATTTTCAATATTACAGAAATATTCTTCAGTTACAAGTTGAGAAAAATGTTACAGCTTTCCTGATCAAAAACAATTATGTACAGAAGGCAATAAAACTCATAGAAAATTCGCTATATGAACTTAAAAGGGTAGTATTCAAAACAATTAAAAACACAAAAGCTAAAATAACAATGAAGGTTACAAGCTAGAAATTGGTCTTGGGATACTGGATGGGTAGTACTAGATAGGGATTTTATACCCAAACCTTCCAGCAACCATTGATTACTCTGGCTTCTGAGTACTGCTACTATTTGGAGTTTTGCCTCTGCGAAAATTAAACTACTAATAATACGTCATCAGTTTTTGCCATAAATAAATTCTTTTAACATTTTTTAAAACTAGAAATAGGTAAAAATAATATGATCAAGATCAAATCCAAGTGGCATATTGTTGCATTGAATAAATAATTGCTAAGGTATACTCTCTATCTATGGTTATGACATTTTTTAAACAAATTTGGTACATCTAATTGTGCATAGTGAGAGACATTTAACTGTATTAGAAGTGATTAAAAGTAATACATCATAATATACAATCAGAGTATGTTTCTAATATAATTCAAAGTTAACTCAGTGAATAAATACCACATCTAAGAAACAAATCTTTCACTGCATCTAATCGTTTTCTGCTTACTGTATTACTTAAGTTATAAAGTGCAAACAGTATTTGAAATAAACTGAGAGACTGCAAACCTCTCGTGCTTATTAGCCAATCAGGTGTTATTAATAGCGATCAAATCGTAAATACAAGACAGAGAATTTAACAAGAAGAGAGCATCCACCCTCCTCTTTACTTGTCTTTCCATATATCCAAGCCAGTCTGAAGGACTTAGAATTGAAAGCGTGAATCTTCAAACATATTCACATTTAATTCACTGAGTTTAAATTACAAACATACAGCATGAAATCCTACGATTTACTATGCAGTAGTTTTTAGATGTTATAATTTGCAGTAACATATGTTTGCGCTTTATAAATTAAATATTATTTACATATGTTACTGCAAGTTATAACATTTATAACTACTGCATAGTAAATCGTAGGATTTCATGCTGTATGTTTGTAATTTAAGCTCAGTGAATTAAATATGAATATGTTTGAAGATTCACGCTTACAAATCTAAGTCCTTCAGACTGGCTTGGATATATGGAAAGACAAGTAAAGAGGAGGGTGGACGCCCTCTTCTTGTTAAATTCTCTGTCTTGTATTTACGATTTGATCGCTATTAATAATACCTAATTGGCTAATAAGCACGAGAGGTTTGCAGTCTCTCAGTTTATTTCAATTACTGTATTACATAAAGACTGATTCTGCAGAATTTTTTTAAAATTTCTGTTGAATTATTGAAATGCTAATTAAAATCATGAAATTTTACTTTCAATAAAAAGTATTCATTAATTTTACCTTTAATCCTAATTAACACTTTTTAATATTAATCTATGTGAATTTGATCCTTACTATTTATGAATATTGACATATTTTTACAGAACAATTGATAACAGGAATCCCTCATACAATTAGAAAATGTATATTAACTGGGGTTTCTGACATTTATTAAAAATAAAGTTTGTACAACAGCTTCTATTATCACTGAAATTTAATGCAATATTTGCTGCATACCTGCTGGCACTTAAATTTTACTCCGAATAATAAATTCTCAAATAATAACTAATTTTCAAAAACATATAAACAGAAATTCAGATATATTCAATATTAATAAAAAAAAAAATCAAATCAAAATGCTTTAGATTCTCCTATTTATTTAAAAAAAAGTAGGTTGAAGATAAGAGTGTGGCCGCTCGTCTTTTAAATAAATCTTGTGTTAAAGATTTGCAGAGATCCCTACTGTCGTTTTTTCAGGCGCATAGTCTTAAGGTTATAATTACTTTATTTAACGAGTATGCGCTTTATAAATATAATTATTACAACTTTGTATTATCTTATAAGATTTCCAAGCATAACATCCCAACACTGACTTGTTGTAAATCAAAAGATTTCGCGAATGTTAATGTGTTATAAATTTGTGGACTTAATCAGTGAGGTATTTAATAGCCTTACGCTCTCAAATCAAAATGCTTTAGATTCTCCTATTTATTTAAAAAAGTAGGTTGAAGATAAGAGTGTGGCCAGTCTTGTCATTTAAATAAATCTGGTGTTAAAGATTTGCAGAGGTCCCTACTGTCGTTTTTTCAGGCGCATAGTGCCTTAATAAATATTACTTTAAATTTAAGTTTGATATTGAAAGTGTGAAGATTCTTCATGAAGGGAGACCATAATAAAAAAAGAATTAAGGAGGCAATTTTAATAAATAGAAATAAATTGAATATAATTAATAGACAAGTTGCTAACATTAACGATTCATGAAATTTGAGTTGATGATGTTTGCTTCCATTTTGTTTTTTAATTTAACGCCAGTTGAAGCAGGTTAAGGAATTATCCAAAAGTGCTTCTGCAGATTTACCATTATATATATATATTGTTATTACAATAGTTTTTTAATTAACGGACATTTTATTGGTATTATAAATATATGTGTGTGTAATTAATTTTCAAATTTGTATAAAATGTTTCAAATATTGCAATTAATCTAATTCTTTTATAGTTGGGACAATTGATCCAGTGCTGAGAAATTGAGTGAGAAAATACAGAAAGTGTAACACAGTGTATCCAATCATTTCCTTTTGTTAATATAAAAAATGTATAATTTTATTATCATTAATATTACATATAAAATGAATATCAAGCTCACTTTCCAAATACATGCAAAAATAATATAATAATTAAGAGATGATATTTGATCCCTATCATTGATTATAATTTGCCACTGCTTACTGTCAGTTTAGCATAAATTTATTCTTGTATTTCAGTTCATAAGTAAATTTAAAGAAGTTCCCATACATTATTGTGATGCACACGTAAAAAAATAAGTCTATAAAAATATTACTTAACTTTGTTATTTTAAAATATTAACTTTATTAAGCTAAAGCAGTATAAGATATAACAAAATTGGAAATAAATTTACAATACTGAGCCAGTCTGTATTCAATAGTTAGTATTTAATGAGTGAATCTTGTGAGGAAAAATACAAATTATATAAATAATCAACCGAAGTAGAAAATGTGGGTGAACAGCACTCTATATATTTATGATTTAAATTTATATTTAAGGAAAAAAAAAGTCAATATTTCCTCTGGCCAAATGTTTAGTGTTTTTTTTATTTATTATTATTCTTAAACCATTAAGCATCACATGATCACCATCTCTTATACTAGCACGTAATTGTTTATAAACAAGGCAAAACTTTCCATACAGTAGTGCCACCCTGTGCCAACCAGAGTTTTGCCTTGTTTATAAACAATTATGTGCTAGTATAAGAGATGGTGATCATGTGATGCTTAATAGTTTAACACCAATCCTGCCTAATAGGATAGTGGTGGCTATGGGTGCTGAACTGAGTTCAGACCCATAAGACTATATAAGCTATTGAGCATAGATTGAAAATATTTTTGTGTTTTCAATTTCATTCTCATAGTTTTATAGTTAAGTAGAGATAAAAGGTGTTTGCTGGAGGGTTGCATTAGATCCTAAGATCTAGGTGCAGTGCTCTCAGATCCAAAGCTCCTCACTGACGAAGGCCACAAGCCAGAAACTAGTCTGGGGATATTGGATGAGTAGGCATTAGATAGGGATTTTATGCACAAGCCCTCTGGCATCTATTGATTACTCTGGTTGGCACAAAGTGGCACTACTGTATGGAGAGTTTTGCCTTGTTTATTATTATTCTTATGCCTGTCTTGGTCTCCTATATAATATAACAATGATATTGGTAAAGCAAATTCAGCAATAACTAGTAGAAAAGATGCTACTCATATTATACCATTTATGATTGGAAAATCGAATCTATTAGTGTTAATGGTTATATTGCCCAAGATTTGTTACAATGTCTGAACTGTAAATATAACCGTGTTATAATAGTAGCCTTTATTTAGTTGATAGATAATCTAAGTCCTTGCTAAAAGTAATTGGACAGAAGGTTTGTTTATTTCCTTTATGAAAATGAGCTGCACCAAGAAACTTTATAGAAATCTGATAAGAAATAAATGCAGTTTTAATCTACACTTGTTGTTGTCAATAACGGGTAAAATAAAACTGAGATTGCATTAGTAGTTAAGAATGCCTTATCTCTTCTCAATAAGACAAAATGTCCAGAGTTGGGAATATATTTAAAATATATGGTTAAGTGTTGCCCCAGACAGGATGTTTCATCTAGAATAATTGATTGGAAAAATCAAGATAAAGAAATTCAATGAAGATATTAGTTATTTTACGGTTGAGAAGAATTTGCTTAACTATTCTGAAAATGTCATAGTGCGATGATTAATGTATTCACCTGCCAATTCCAGAATCAGAGATTTGATTCTAGACTGAAAGAAAATTTTCAAAATTTTTCTTTCAAATAATCCAACTACTCATTCAGTATTGGTTTACAAATAAGTATCTAGCTATAATTAAATAGAGGGTTAATGTCTAATTTAGTTTGGCTTGGTCATAGATGACTGCTGACTGGCTACATAAAAGAATAAATATGAGTGTAACTAATATTGCCTTCATTCCTAATGGTGGCTTGTCATACTCATACCGGCATCATGTTTTACAAACTATGAAACCAAAATTTTTATATTTTATCATTTTAATGTGTTAAGTTTAATTTATCCTTTGTATTAATATATGTAATTTCAAGTTTCAATAAAAACTAAAATATCACCAAGAAAAGGTTAATATAATCAGTATTTTCAGGAATTCTTACAGTTGACTTTGAGAAGAAGGATTAATTGAGCACAGAGACCAGCAACAATCACATGAACATTATTTAAGTTCTGCAATAATAATAACAAAAATAAATGTTTAAAAAAATGAAATACCTTCAGAGCAAAGACAATATTAAATAAGATAATGGTTGAAATATCTCTTTTTGGTGATGTTTCTTTGTAGGTACCTTTTTCTAAAAGAACAGGATGGCCCACAAAACGAAGAGTATTAATTTTCAGTTCAAATTTTTGACCGCAAAGCTCAGATTTTACTCCAAATATGGATGCCAAAATTTTATCTGAATATCTACAAAAAAACAAAAACATATTAAAAAACGATATCTTTATAGTTATTATAATAATAAAATATGCATAGTGTAATTATTAGGATAAAAATAAGAGAGAAAAAAAGTCCAATCTATTGTCACCAAATAATAAAGTAATTGGATATCATATTCTGTTAAATTATTTAAAATAAAATAAAGCAGTTTTCCAATAGTCTATGTCAGAGAAAAGGCTTCTCCAATAGTGCCTTGTAGAAAGATAATGAAGAAACCAATTTACATCAAGATGGTTAATTGCCAGATGGTGAAATTTTGAGAGGTTTTCTACATTTATTTTACTCTTTACCTAAGAATAACTAGATGCCCAAAGATTTTCTGGAATGGCTATGAGCTGTTTATCTTAAACAAAAATTTCAAGTCTCTTGCCAAAAAATTTCAACTTTATTCGGTTTGATTTAAACCAGATCTTAGATACAACAGGTGAAGGATTACCACTAAGATCCTCTGATATATAAATATTAACAATTAAGTAGATTGAGATGCCCATATATTCAAGATGAAATATAAATCTCTGATAATTATTTAAAACTACATAATTAAGGTGATTAGGATATATAATTCAATAATAGATCTGATTTACTGTTGTCATATTTGTAATTGTCTTCTATTTCTTCTTTAACTAAATAAAGAAGGCATCCAATGATTAACAATATATGAAATTTCTCAAAATAAATTTATGGGGAGAGCAGAATGGATTGGATGAAATGAAATAAGACTGGCAAAAATCTATCATACAGTGTGATTTTTTTGCAGTAAAAAGTCTGTAAACATTAATATGTATTACACATATATAAGTACAATATATATACATATATATCATATAATATAATATTAAATCATTCATGCACTTTACTACTGTTACACAATGTTTTATTTACCACCCTCTTTTACAGTTTACAGTTTCGATTGCCCCAGAAATCTTCTTCAGAATTTTCAACTGAAGTTATAAAAAAAAGTTATATAAAAGCTCTGAAGATCTCTGAAGATTGCTGGGGCAATCGAAACTGTAAAAGAGGATGGTAAATAAAGTATTGTGTAACAGTAGTAAAGTGCATGGATGATTTAGTATTCTATGATATACATTTGGCAATGCAATAAGAAAAATTAGTACAATATGTGTTTATTCTAGCTATCAACTACTTTATACACCCAATATTCTAATATATAAGTATTGTAATTATACTGCTATAAGGAGTTTGTTTTTATTTAGTGTAAGACAAATATGCCAGTGGTTATTAGAAAAATTTTGACACTTTTATGATTAAACTCAGTATATAATTGTATTAAAATAGTATATGCATGCTATAAAAATTTTGATTATTATAGTTATTATTTTATATTTTATTATATATAATAAATGCAATATATGGGTAAGAGAACAAACAGGTGTTACTGACCTCATTGAAAAAAATTGGACATATTTCTTGAAGAGATGATAATAGATGGACAGTTGAAATCTTAAACTGGATTCCAAGAGATTGTAAAAGACCCAGAAAGAGACCACATGTGAGATGGATGGATAAAATAAGAAAGTGTGCAGGGGTGATGTGGAGAAGAGAAGCTAAAGATTGGAGAAGGTGGATTGAACTTGGAGAGACCTTCATCCTGCAGTGGATTGATAATGGTTGATGATGATATATAATTTCATTTATGTAATACTATATTATTTTCATTTAGCTTTAAATGTTTTCAGCTAGTTAAAGCTAATTATGATCAATACAATTTTTTTATTGAGTGCAAAAGCAAGTTAAAAAAAATCATTTAATTGTTAATTAAGGAAGTAATCTATTCTAAATAAAATTTTTATTTATAACTTTATATAGGGTATTTGAACACAGACTTTCAAGCTCCCTTCAACTATTCACTCTATCTCATATAACCAATACACATAACCACACACATGAGAAAAAATAAATGATCTCCAGTATGCATATTTCATGCTGAACCAGCACTCATCAGTTGGTCCATAGCATCATCTCCCATACACATATGTAATCAGTGCTTACTTTATATTAAGATAGCAAATCTTCAAACTTTAATGGATAGGCTTCAACCCTCCAACTCTTCAGCTATCCATACCATTGAAAAACTGATGATAATATGCCCAAATCCTTTGTTGATGCTGATATACATGGGGGATCAGAATGACATAAGGTCAACATGGGGATGACAAGAATATTGGCATCAACAAGGGATTTGGGCATACTTATCATCAGATTTTCAATGGTATGGATGGCTTAAAAGTTGGAGGGTGGAGTAGATTGAAGGCTGCCCATTAAAGCTTGAAGATTTGCTATCTTAATATAAACTGAGCACTGATTATATATATGTGTGGGAAATGACGATCTGAACCAACTGATAAGTGCTGGTTCAGCATGAACTATGTATATTGGAGATCATTTATCTTTTTCACACGTGTGTGTTCATGTGTACTGATTATAGGAGATAGAGTGAATAACTGAAGTGAGCTTGAAAGTCTGTGTTCAAATTTCCAATATTACATTTAAACTCCAAGTATCTAAATTATGCTTGTATTTCAAATATATTATCTGATGAGCTTGCCAATAGCTCTTAACATCTGTAATACAAGCTTGTTAAATTAGGTCATGTGATATATAACTTGATTTCTTTCAAATACATTATACTAAAAGTTACAATTATTGTTTTCTAAATTTAATACACTGAAATAATTAAACAATATAAGGGACATCCATTTATCAAAAAGAAATTGAGAGAATGTAGCACAAAGCATTAAATCACTAAACATCACATGATCACCATTTCTCATGCTTGCTCAAGCTGTTAAAACATGTAAAACTCTCCATACAGTAGTGCCATTCCATGCAAGCCACTCTGTCTTGCACTGAGTGGCACTGCTGTATGGAGAGTTTTGCCTGTTTTAAGATATTACATTCTTAAATGAATTATAGAGAAAAAATATATAATTTTATCAATAGTTTATTTATTCCAAGTTATAGTATTCACAAGTATAAGTTTTCAATCTACCAGACAAAAATACATTAATACAAGAGGCAATTACATCGCATTTGTTCTTATTCCAATTCTAGATCAAAATTAAAAAATTATCACTTTGAAATTTAATGATTTTGGAACCAAAACTGATAATTAAAGGGATAAATAGCACGTGCAGGCTAAAAAGTTAAATGCAAATAAAATGTGATTCTGCATATTTAAAATAATTATTTGTTAGGTTTCATATGATCATTATATTCCAATGAATTGGAAAATTTGTGAAAAAAAAAACAAATAAAAAAAAAAGTAATAACTATTATTTATGGTTTTCTATTCTTTTCTATTTCCAAGTTAAAATATTTTTACAGAGTAATTTGGTGAATTTAAATAAATATTTGTTTACTTGTAGCACTATAAAATATTGTGCATGCATAATTTTGTGAGGGTACTAAGATACTTTATAACTTCTACGATGGATTACATTCTTTAAAATAAAAAGAAATTTCATTTATGTACTGTGTATTTATAAATATACAATTATCATGATTACCCCCTCCCCCCAAACAAATGAAAAAATAGAATATTGCACATTTTTTAAAGGTAAATCAGAATAAGGACAATGTTTATGACTAAAATATGAAACAGATGAATAAATACCCAATGTTAGAATAAAATATAAAATGACTGAGAGAATACTAAACAAAAATAAGATAGTTTTGAAATAAAATGAATGAAAAAATAATCAGTAATATAATACGAATAAATATTAAAATAGAGTAATGTTTTAATACTTTGTACTCAACTACCAAATTAAAAAAATGCAGTTTGCCATCTCAGTACATTACATACTACTCATTATGTATCCTTATTACTTTATTGAAATAGATGAATGAAATTGTAATAAGATCAACAATTCCTGCTGATTACTGTATCCCAGAGCCATTTATTATCAACGTTCATTATCTATGAATACCAAACAGCAGTGATATACCCATATTCTAATTAGTCAGTGAAAATTCAGGATTTAAGACATCTAGCAGATATCTTACTATGTTTACACTATCCAAATTAATAACTTAAATTTGAAATGCCTTAATTAAAAATAGAATACATCGGAACATACCAATAGATCTAACATCAATATAAATATTATAGTAAATAGAAAATAACATAAATATAAAAAAGAATGAATATGGCGGAAACCACTCCCAGAATCTAAAGGTTGCATTAAAATGCATTATGATAGAAAAAAAGGACTATGTAAGTAGTTTACATGCCCAAACATGTCCACAGTAGAAGTAAAAAAAGGAATCTCAAAGTATTTATCTACGCTATATGATACTTCAACTTGTACAATGATTAAGAATTTAAACAAATGAACGAGATGAAATATGAATTACAGACAAATATAATTAATGTCATCATCATTTTCAAACTTATTATTCAAATGCAGGATGAAGATAACTCCAGCTTCAATCCAGTTTTTTCTATTCATAGCTTTCTTATCAGCAAACCATTTCATTCATTCATCTTATAACTAGTTTCTTTCTAGATCCTTTATAATATCTAGGTATCCAATTTAAAATTTTATCTCTTCTAACCATATTACCTAGATCAACTCTATTTCAGTCTCTTAATTGTTTCAATAATGCCTTCTCTCGCCCATGTACTTTATTTTTTTATCTCTTCCTGTTACTCGTAAGATAAGACTTCCAAATCTTGAATGGACTGAAGTCTCAGTAATGTTCTTCCATTAAGTTCAAATCACAGACTCATAATTAAAAATGGTAAAATGCATATTTAAAACCTTCCTTTTCAAACACAGGTATATTTTCATTTAATATTAAGATATTTTTTTACTAAAAATATTTCATCCAAATTTATTCTATAACTCATTTCATTCATTAAGTTTTCATCTATATTTATCATCTGATCAATGGCATTTGTGATCGTTAACTTCTAATTCAAAAAGTATAATAACTACTCTTTCTATTGCATTGCCAAATATATACCATATAATACTAAATTGTCCATTGTTGAGGTTAGGAGATGTAAAGTTCTGAAGAAGATTGCTGGGGCAATCGAAACAGTAAACTGTAAAAAAAGGTGGTAAATAAAACATTGTGTAACAGTAGTAAAGTGAATGGACAATTTAGTATTATATGGTAACTTCTAATTCACAATTACTAATCATTAGTTTTTTCACCTGAAAAAGATCATTTATCTTTAGTGCTAGTTTCATACTTTCATAAGCTAGCTCGTGTAACATGTCCTCAATCTTTAAAGCATTATATGCAAAAACAATTGCATCAAAGTGAAAAATTTAAATGAATTAAATAATCTCCGGTTATTATTATTTCCTTTATCCATAAATACTTCTTCTAAAGCGGACACAATAAGTTTTAGAGATATCTGAATCACCTTGCTGAACACCTTTGCAATGTGATATTTGATAAATATTTTGAATATAACAATATTCCATGTGTATATGATCCAAAGCTTTCATCACTGTGGAAATGTTCATACAACAAATGCCATTTCATAATCTACAAATCCAAAGCATAATGGCAATTCATATATTTATGGATCCTTTCTATACCTTCTCTCAATACTCGGATACTTTATTATGTTAAAACCACTTTTAAATCCAGATTGTTTTTTAGATTGGTTAAAAATCAAACTCAATTTAGATAAGGTATAATTAATTATCGTTAGTAAAGATTAATATAGAACTGATAAAAAATCGAAAGGTTTATAATTTCTAATAACTTCTTTATCAACTTTTTAAATATCAGTATTATTATTGTATTCTTTTGATAATTTGGAACATCTTTATTATTTAGGTAGTGGTATATATCTTTGCCAACAATTTTTCTAATTCCTCCATTGCTTCTTTTAAAATATCAAAAATAATCTCATCATTTCCTGGAGCTTTTCCTTCTTCATAGATTTAATTGCATGCCCCACCTCTTCATTTAAAATATTTGGTAATTCAGAAAATAATAGTCTCATTCTTCTTTACTACATAATTCTTTTCAAGCACGAGTGCGTGTGCGGCGCAACTGTTCTCAAAAGCTATTAATATAAAATAGATAACTAAAAATAATAAACTAGCTGAGCGCTTTCAAAGTCATCTCTCCTTTTAGTAGTAGTTCCACCATTTTCTTATTCTAATACCAAGATGTTATTTTATACTTTTAAGTCTTTTATTATCTTCTTTAGCTTTCTTAGCAAATTCACAATTACATTTTATTATATCAATACTAACTCTTTTCCATATCATTCAATAAAACTCTGGATATTCAATTCCTCTTATTGGATCTCCTTTAATCATTTTCAAAATTTACTGATAAATTACTACTTGCAGTTCTTAATAGAGTATTGACTACCTTCTTATTGATTTCAGGCAAGTCTGAACCATCTTCAACTTTAAAATGATTGTCAAGTTCAAATTTAAATTCACTGGAGTGATTCCTAAGATTAAAAATATTAACTGTTAACAGTCTTTTCTGACAATTTTCATCTCTCTAGTTTTGCATTAACATGGACTTTATATCTCACTAATCAATGAAAGCTGTGCTGAATCTATTAAACATATTACAAATCACATGATGACCATCTCTTATGCTAGCATGTAACTGTTATTAAAGAGGCAAAACTCTCCATACAGTAGTACCACCCTGTGCCAACCAGAGTAATCAATGGATGCCAGAAGACTTGTGCATAAAATCCCCATCTAGTGCCTACTCATCCAATATCCCCAGACTAGTTTCTGGCTTGTGGCCTTCATCAGTGAGGACAATTTCATTCTCATAGTTTTGTAGTTAAGTAGAGATAAAAAGTGGCTGCTGGAGGGTTGCATTAGATCTAGGTGCAGTACCCTCAGATCCAAGGCTCCTCACTGACGAAGGCCACAAGCCAGAAACTAATCTGGGGATATTGGATGAGTAGGCACTAGATGGAAATTTTATGCACAAGCCTTCTGGGATCTATTGATTACTCTGGTTGGCACAGGGTGGCACTACTGTATTAAGAGTTTTGCCTGTTTAATATTACAAATCTTGAAATGCATATTTTCTGTTAATCATAATATAATTCAATTCTGCTGTACTTTCATTTGGATGCTTCCAAGTCCATTTCCATTTAGCATTTTTTTTAAAAAAAAAAATTCATAATACACAATTTATCTTTTCTACAAACTTCACAAATCTGCATTTTTCTCATTCCTGTTATATCGTAATCAAATTTACTCACAGCACTTTCATTTTTCAAACACTGTCTCTCATGACAATTTTAAAGCATTATTTGTTCAATAAAAAGCATTTTCTATATCAATATAAAAATCTTCTATTTTTCTTTTTTTTGCAATCACAATTTGTGTTAATTAAAGTATAGATCTGAATTATCTGCATTTTTAAAAGTAACTCTTATGACTGTCTGGTGAACTATCAATCTCCACAATATTGTTTTTTCATTTTTTATTTATAAAGAATCCCACACTACTTATGCTTTCAATATTTGTTCCTTTATGGTAAAGAACATGACCACTTTTAAAATCAACTGTCTCTTCAACTTTTTTCCTAATTTCACAAAGTACAACAATGTCACATTTAATATTAGACGATTTTTTTTTCCAATTCATGCAATCTTCTTTTGCTTGAAAGCGATCTACAACTATAAATATCTAACTAAAAAGTCATCATCAAATGTCAACCTCGACTGAATTTAAAAGAATTTTAGTATATTTTCTTTTAGCTATCAACTGTGCCTTAGCTAACATTTTCCATTCTTCTGGAAATAAAACTCATAATTTACTTTTGTCTATTACAACTGAAAAAAAAAAAAATCATTCACACACACATCCATATATCTTCAAGAAAACTCAACACATATTTCAATTAAGAACTGTCAGACAAGAGAGAAAAAAACCCATGTGTTTTTGATTTTAAACTCAGATGCAAAACCCAAAAAACTTATCCTACTGACCAGTGAAAATTGGGAGCAGTCCCTTTATGTTTGTTAACCATAAGAATAATCACAACTGCAACAATAAGAACATATGGAGTAGAATGTAGGAATCTGCCCTACTGATTTTCTTTAAGACCCCAAAGAGGAATCAAAAGATCTTTATAAAAGCAAACCCATATAAAAGTTCATTGCCTAAGGTAGGAATGTAAATCCTAATCTTACCTAAAGATGTCAATGGACAGAGATTAATATGCAAAGGTGGCAGATAGCACTTACATCCAAAATCTACTGATTACCCAAAATGAATAACAAATCCTAATACAAATGCTGTAAGTAAAGAAAAAGAAATGTGATTTTTGTTTGACATATATTGTATTTGTCAATGGATCAAAAAGGCCATCAGTTATCATAAAATGACAGTGACTAAAATATCCAATTATCTGGCCTAATGACACTTATATAACAGATAAATTAACTTAAATTCAAAATCTTAGACTATGTGAATCCAAGTTATTAACTTGGATAGTAAAAAAATACTTGGCAGCGAGATGTGTGATTGCTAATCTTTCTCACTGAAGATGGCCAATAGCCAAAAACTGGTCTCAGAATGTAAATGTAGCCTTAACATCTGGTGTCCACTGATTAATCAAGTTTATAATAAATAGCTCAGGAGCAAATAAAAGTAAATAAAGAAATCATGTAATGCTTTATTTCATAAACAAAAATCATCTTCTCAATTTAATTCTTTAATAATTATTACTAGCATTTATTAATATCATTATATGCCAACAAGTTTTATCAATTTTGAACAGGTTAAATTTATAATTTTAATTCCAAAACAGCAAATACTATTGTAAAGCCCTGATGTTTATTCAATATTCTATTTTGTTATATAGTGATTATACTTTATTGATGTTATTTATTTAAAATTGAATGCAGACTCATTATGCCTCAGAATCTTTTTCTTCCCATTACAATTTATATCTAATACACACATACATAAGCCTTTGTCAAAAATTCAGGAGACTTGTACTTCAGTTCTGCCTGCGACCTGAATTTTTGTAAACCTAAGATCTAGATTTCTTTCTTTTCTGATATGCAAATTAAAAGTATTTTGTATTTTACATTTCAAAATTTTTCAAAAGTTTCCATCTTGCTAATTGTTTATTTCAATCCTGTTTTGATACTAATTTTGACATTTTATTAACAATATATACAAAACATGAATTATTGACTTTACTTCAACTTCTAATATAAAAGGAGATTTCAATGCTGCTGAGTGAGTCTGTCAGATGAACAATATTCTCTCATTTACCAATTGTGAGACTCTCATAAAGATGTGGCAGATCCTATACTAAATTCAAGTATAATCTCAAATTTTCAATAGTTTCTAATTAGATGGGCAATTACACTTTCCATTCAGAGCTATGTCTTTACAAAGAACAAGGGTATAAAACAGAGCTTGTTAAATCTTGGCTAAATTCAGAAGTTTTGCATATTACTGAGAAATTGCTATTAAGCATGAAAAAGTCATTTTATCATGAAAATGAAAAGTTTAAATTCTTATATGAAAATAGCTTTTTTTATTATATCTTTTAAGATAAAACTGTTTCTTGTTTCAGATCTTGTAGTGCATAGTATGCTGAAGGATGGGTAGATAGTTACAGATAAATAGGTAGATTGAGAGATACATAGAAAATCAGATAGATAAAAAGATATAGATAAGTAGATACAAAGATAGGAAGGTAAGCAGGGACATAAATAGATAAAATGGATGAACGGATAGATAGAGAGGAGTGAATGGATAGATATATTGATAGATGAACAGATAGATGGGTAAATAAATGGTTAAATGGATACATAATACTTAAATAGATGGAGTGAGTATAACAAGAACTTTCAAGTACTAATCAGGTTTAGCATTTTTCTTTCAAATAAACTATTTATAGCCAACTCATCTAACTATCATATTGGTCGGTAAATGAATATCTATCTACAATGTACAACAAAAAGGGAAAACAGCACAAATCCTAATCAGGTTTAGAATTTTTCTTTCAGGTAGCCTGCCTATAGGCAACCCAACTAACTATACTACTATATTGATCGACAAATGGACATCTAATTACAATTAGCTACAAGGTAAAACAAATAGGGAAAACACTATAAATTCCATCTTCAACTCCCATTCACAATTGGCAAGCCTAGTAAAGAAAATGCATTTCCCTTTATTTTTCATCTATGAGAGGCCCTGAGACTTGCAATAGGCTAATTAAAGACTGTTTTAATCAACTATTATAACTGAAACACAGGCTTATTATATACCTGTGTCTATATATGTAATATAGGGTATATGAGCACAGACTTTCAGATGATCTATCACTCTCCACTCTATCTAATAACACTGATACACTCAAGCACATATATGCTGAAAAGATAAATAATCACCAATACACGTATTTCATGCTAAACCAGCAATCATCAGTTGGTCCAGATTATCATCTCCCACACATATATACTATAAGTGCTCAGATATATATTAAGATAGACAATCTTCATACTTTAATGGACCGGCTCCAATCTACTACACCCTCCAACTCTTCAACCATCCATCCAATTGAAAATCTGATGATGGAAATGCTCGAAGGCCACCCTGAGGCCGAGATTCTTGTCACACCCATGTTGACCTAAGGTCAATTTGAACCCCACATGTACAGGACATAATCCATTAAATACATATGCAAAGATGGGCAGACATCTCTACAATGTAATAACTGAAACACAGGCTTATTATATATCTTAATATATATCTGAGCACTTATGGTATATATGTGTGGGAGATGATAATGTGGACCAACTGATGATTGCTGGTTTAGCATGAAATACGTATAATGGTGATTATTTATCTTTTCAGCATATATGTGCTTGAGTGTATCAGTGTTATTAGATAGAGTGGAGAGTGATGGATCATCTGAAAGTCTGTGCTCATATCAACTATTATCTCATTTTACATGCATATATATATATTCACGCACAGAAGGCCGGATAAGTGAATGAAATCGAGACAACATTCAATATCTTTATATCAATATCTTGAACAAATTTCATACAATAACTTGATTTGAAATATAATCCGTAAATGCATATCAACATATACGGTATGTTGATAGTCCCACACATGTAAACCTTATTAATATAATAAGTGATTGAAAACACATACTTAGATTTGTAATTCGTTTTTAAGTACACGCATTTCACTTCATTCCAATATTTATACTTGTAGAAAGAATCGGTAACTTACCCAACTAAATGTTCACTGCATTTATTGTGAGATGGATAATATGGGCTGAAAAAAAAAGAAAAATAGTTAAAATCCATTACAAATGGTTTTATTAAAAAATTTAAAAATAACAAGTAAGATTTTGTTTTACTTACTTTTCTTCCACAATTTCCTCGCGGGGAAGAGAATATGAGCTACGGCCTCTTTCTATAATAGTAATAAAATAAATATCCCCATTCAGTTTTACTTAATCAATAATTGTAGCAAACAAAAATGTAATTTTCCAAAAATAAATCTTAATTAATTATAAACATTAATATAGATATATTTTTCTCTCACTTGTTGTAGTAGATGGCTTTTTTTCAATTTGATATGGGTATCTAAACAACAATTTATCGCCTTTACTTCCAGATTTAACAAGTATCACGCTAAGTGGATCACATTCGCTCATTTTGATTTTCTACATTGTTTTATATTAACTTAAAATTACAACGGAAGCTGCCATATGTAATTTGTTTTAAATTTTAAAAATAGAGGGCGCAAAAAATTATAGTCGAATTTTTACAATTTATTGTTACGAATATTAAGATCTCTTCCGAAAGATATGGAAAATCCGCGAAAGAAATTGAAATAAAAAATCAAGCCAAATATTGAAATGTGAAAGATACTTAAACAGATACCAAATAAAAGCTATACATCTTGCACTGTTAATTTTTTTTTGTAGAATAAATTCTATTAAAATAAGTCAAGCAATGACATACTGCTACCAATAATAATCAAATATTAAAGTCAGGGCCGGCGCTGGGTACTAAGCGCCCGCATGCAAATTTGATTTTGGCGCCCCTGTCAATATGTATGTTTACTAAGGTGACCCGACCGTGTCCCGTGGCGTTTTAAAAAAGTCATGATTTTTAGAAAGAATGCACGATGTAATGCTATTTTTGATATCAAAAATAGCATAAAATTGATTGTTAAATTATATATTATTTCATACAAACGGTTTGTATGAAATAATATATAATTTAACACGGCAAATTTAGATGTTAGAAAAATTTGCAGAAATTTTAAAAATAATGTGTTTGTTAAAAATAGACAGAGTGATTCAAATATATATATATAATAAATTAAAAAAAAATAATGTTTGAGATTAAAATATTTAAATGTTTAAAATAATTTTCGAAAAACATTTACATATTTTAATCTCAAATATTTTTTTTTTTAAAATTTCATATTTATTATTTGCGTCACTGTCTGTTTTTAACAAACCCATTATTTTTAAAATTTTTGCTAATTTTTCTAACCTCTAAATTTATGCAAATATTAGCAAATTTAATAATAAATTTACAATTTATAAATGAAATAATTTTAAAAAAAGATAATATTACAAACATACATATTTAATTTATTATTATTAATGTACGCTATATCTATATAAACGCTCCATATAAACCAAATTTTTAATCAGCCCCCCCCCCCCCGGTCAATGGTGTCCCGTTTTACCAATGTTAAAATCTGGTCACTTTAATGTATACCACCTACATGTTATAAATATTAGTGTACAAAATCTTTCTAAGGGAAACAAACAAGGCAATGTAAATAAATAATTTTTAATATTAAAAAAAAAGAAAATACAGTTAAAAAAAGTAAATGCATTACAAAACATGTTATAATTATAATAATTTTATACTCCTTGACTTCATATTAATAAACCTTGATATGATTGTATTTATTTCCAGTTCTGCACAAATATCATTTTCAATAGCAATTAATGCCAAATTAACAAGCCGTTTTTGTGACATAGTTGTTCTCAAGTAAGTTTTAATTAATTTTAACTTAGAAAAAGAGCGTTCACCGCTTGCAACACTAACAGGTAATGTTAATAATATTCTTAAAGCTATTGATAAGTTTGGCATAGATAAATTATTAGAAACTATAAAATTAAGTGTTTCGAAAGGGTTTTGAGAATTTAAAAAATCCTTTTGAAAAATATCTCGAAAAGCACATAATTCGTCGAATAAATCTGTAGCATTAATATCTTTACTGTTATCAAATTTCAAAATATTTTCTAAATCTTTGCATTTTGCTTGTAACTCGCTCTTATTAATTTCTGATATTTTATATAGAAAATTGAAATTATTATAACATGCTTGAGGAGTTCAAAGCGTTCTGTTAAAGAATTAATCGCTACATCTAAAAGTGTAAAAAACATGTTTATTTTAAATTTTTCTTCAGGTATTTGAGGTGTTTCGTCCTGATGCTCGTAATCAAATTGACGAGTTTTTTCCGTTGTCGAACTTCTTTGGCAGTTTTAAATTCTTTCTCTCCATCAACCTCTTCGCTAAGTTCATCTGCAATTTTGAGAATGTTTTTGAAATTTGAATCTGATCGATATTCTCGTAAAAATTTATTTAGATTTGCGATCGATTCTAAAGCAAGTGAAGCATTCATATTTACATTTTGGAGCATTTTACTGACAGGATTTATTCTATTTAATATATCATGCCAAATTATTAAAGAACAAATAAATTTGTAATCCTTAAGGTTAGTGCAGAGTGATTGAGCTTCATGTTGAATTTCTCTATTAAAAGATTCGTTGTTCATTATTTCATAGAGTGCATCATAAATTTCACCCAACTGATACCGTAGAGGCCGGATTGCATCAATTCTGCTTTCCCATCATGTTTCTGATGGTTGTTTTAGAGTTAAAGTTTTAATAAATTTTAAAAGGATTGACCACCGTTTATAAGATGATGAAAAAAAATTGTATATTTTTTGAACAATTGCAAAAAAACCAATTGTATCTACATTGACTTTGGCGGCATCGTTTATGATTAAGTTTAAAGAATGAGCAGCACATGGTACGTAAAATGCACGAGGGTTTTTGGTTAAAATCAAATTTTGAAGTCCAGCCTTTTTGCCTTTCATGTTGGCCCCATTATCATACCCTTGACCACGCATGTCTTCAATGGGAATCTTCCATTTTTCCAGTTGTTCAATTATTGTTGTACATAAACCTCGTCCAGTGGAATCTGTTATATCTATGAAACCTAAAAAGTTTTCTCTAATTTTAACCGTTCCATTATTACAAAAAACGAAGCGAATAATTATGGTCATTTGTTCAGTTTTACTTGCATCTGGTGTACAATCTAAAATAATAGAATAATATTTGGATTTCTTTATCGATAATAAAATTGTTTCCCTAATTGCTGTACTTAAAATTTCCAATAATTCATTTTGGCTATCTTTGCTCAAATAATGTACTCTATTGTTTTGATCTAGGGCCCTCTCAACATGATTTTCCATAACGGGATCAAACTTCGCAAATAATTCAATTAATTTTAAAAAATTTCCGTTATTTTTTTCGTATAATTTATCAGATGATCGGAAGAGCTAAATTTTGACTACCAAGGAATTTGATAATTTCAATCAGCCGTTCCAAAACACTCCTCCAATGTTTCTTTTCCATTTCATATAAATTTTGAGATTGACAATCAATAGTAATTTTGTTTTTTAATCTTTTCTCAAGTTCATTCCAATTCAATAAACTTTTCATGTGAGCCATACTAGTTTCATGTCTGTGTAAAGTTGTACTTAAATTTCTCCAATTATTGTATCCTTCTATGAGGCTAGATTCAGTAGATCCAAAAACTTTGCAACAAAAGCAAAACACAGAGTTCAAAATTTCGGAATAAATAAGCCATTTTCGAAAAACTACTTCTCCGTTTTCCATTTTTCTATTATAATATACATCAGAAAATTTACGGCCATGTACATCGTTCGGATATATAATATCTTTCTTTTGAACAGGCCCCATTTCTACTAAAATAACACGTAGTTTGTCATCGATTTTATTCCATTCAGCTGGATCTTCTAAATTTGTACACATTTGATATGATATTGGCACAATGACTTTGTTGTCACTTAACTGTTTCTTACTAAAATCTTGTTCAATATTTTCAACAGTTCCCTGTGATCTAGATGATGTGCACGGTTCTGGTTCTTGTTGAGTATAAGCTATTTCAGAAGCAGTTGATATTTTAAGATATTTATTAAGTGATCCACTTTGTTTTTTAATGTTTACTATTTTTTCAGCTTGGCGTTTACGATTTTGTGCACCGGATAGTTTTTTCTTAGTTTTTGATTCCATATTACTTTTACTCATGAACGCCACTTTAAAATAATTTTCAAATGTAATAAATAAATAAATACGGACTCTAATTTATATATTTACATCATGTATCTTAATACTTAAGATTATATATCGCTAATTTAGATGTCCAACACAAATTACTTCTTGCGCCAAAATACAAAACTCTATACGCGGAGGGGAAGAAGTTGTTTAACTTGTTTACCTAAAAAAGGCAGCTAATAAATTGGAAATATTCAGCCATTGACATTAAAAATGGTCAGGTTTTAAAATAACTCAAGTGTCCAGTTTTTTACGCTTGATTGAACATTTTAGTTTTACCATTGGCAAGATTTTCTTTTGTTATCATATATTTTTCTAATTAACACAGGTGGCCTGCCAGGCCTGATTTGCGATTTCAATAGAATATTTCCTGGGATTATAATTATTGTTTACAAGTTCTTACTAAGATTTTAAAATTTGCGATAAACATCATAAGCAAACGTATGTAATTAATTTGCAAACCTAATTAGTATGCAGAAAAAATAGACTTTTGACAACGATTAAAATATATAAAATAAAAAGTAAACTGAAAATTATATTAAGTTTACTGGAATTATACCTATAATATATATTACATACACGTTCGAATATTTATATCAAATTATTATTTAAATAAAAAATTAGAAAATGTTTTAATTTGCAATATTATAATCGTTTCTTACGATTTCAAAATTATGTACATGATCTAATATATATATACGCATATACATACATAAGTTCTAATTTATAATACTTTTAGTGTGTGTTTATTTATATATTTGCTAGCAGAAAGTTACTTATAGTTTACTATAAGCAGTACTATATATATATAAACATTACAATATGAAATTTGTAATATAATAAACTTTATGTTTAGTTTATTGTTTATGATAAATAATAGATTTGATTGTTTTATATTTTTAATATTAAGCAGAGCTTGTGTGCAGGCCTGCTTGTGTGTGTCATTTAATAAGATATAATATGACTTCATATGATTTTCAATAATCTACTCTCAATAATTTTTGTAAATAAACATTTGAGAATAATATTCTTCAAATGTGAGTATTTTTGTTAGTAGAGTTTTAATTTCTCAGGGATGGCGCCTTCTTTTTCAGATGCTAATCTCTCAGTGATGGCGCCTCCTTCTGCCAGCGCCCGCATGCCCGCTTCCGCCGGCCCTGATTAAAGTACTCTCTTGGCTAATACTCAATATTTTTTTAAACATGAAATGGATCCGTATATGCAAAGAAGCAAGTAATTTTTTATCCCCCTCCCCCCAAAGTAAAATGTTATATTTATGTGGTTAGTGTGACAATTTTTCTTATGTTTGGGGAACGCTACTTGTTTTCCAGTTTCTTTTCACAGACTTTGTCTCCTAGATTGCATTCTTTCGTTATTTTTTTTCCTTTGTCTCACATCAGTTTTCTCTGTGTTTATCTCTTTTGGCATCATCCTAATGAGTTTCATTGCCACATACCAATATGCCACCGTTTTTGAGATTTTTAAAAAAAAAATAGATATCACATAAGAGTAATTTTATTTCTACAATAATTCTTATACTGTTCTTAGTTTCTATTTCTCTTTAACTTGTTCATTTTTAATGACATCTATTTTTTTTCTAAAAATCCTTTCCCCCACATTTTTTTTTTTTAATCTTTTGTTCAGAATCCATGTTTCAGATGTGAATGTAACAATGTTTCCCAAGATTATTTTATACATCGGACATTATTATCTATTGTGAATTGATATTTCTTAGCAAAAAATTAAGTTATTCTACAAAATCCAAATATGTTTTATTATATCCATCATTTGTGAAAATGACTTCTAGATTTTGAATTTCAGTATGTTCCATGTTAAAAAATGGTAATCATGTGATGTATGTTCTACGTTACCAACTTCTCACTTAAGTCCAATTTTTTAAAATTCATCTATGACTGAAAAGCATTTGTTTGTTGTGTTTTTTTTTTTATACTTTGAAGTTAATATTATGTTCTTCTTTAGTGTATTGTTACAACATCATATGATCTCTCATATGTTTTAACATATGATTCTAAGGCCAGCCAGTTATCTTTATTCTATTCTATATGCATCTATTATAAGTTTGAATGAATTTGTTAAATTCCAGGTTATTATCTTGAATAATATAAAAGAGTCAAAGGTGGCTGGCAAATTCATAAATGGAATAGTTCCAACAGAATTCTAGTTTTTACTGATAAAATTAAAAATCAGAAACCAATCAATCTGGAAATGTGGATTTTAAAACATTATGCCATTTAATATCTGTTAATTATTCAAGCTTACAGTATATATGTCATAAAAATATAGTGAAGATCTCTAATCTTTAATATATATTTTGTGTGAAATTTTTTAATGGCATATATATTGTTCCCTGTAATTTTCCTTTGGTCATTTATAATGAATCCAAAATATCTTTTATTATATTATAATGGTCGGGGATTTTGTGATCGATAGTCTTACCGTATCTGCACTACAGGGTGCCACTAGGCTACTCGAACCTAGAAAATTTATAGAGTAGGCAGATACGTGCTGTTAATGATCCAACTTTTACATGGATATTTTATCGCGACTGCCAGCCCTAGTCACTAGCTCAAGGAGATGCAGAAACTTAATATATTTATTAAAATATACTTTTAATAAAGATTTAAAAAAAAAAACCTAGATCACTGCCAGTTCTAATAACACAAAAGATTTTATTCACGTGTATATATATATATAGGTGATAACAAACAAACTTGAAAAATAATTACTATAAAAAAAAAATTATGTTTTATGTTTCATTATTATTATTTTAATTTAATTTTTAATCTTAGAATGTTGAACATAGATAGGCTACCCAGACGATGCACTTAAAAAGATTTTCAAACATTTGACTCCAGGCTAAAAGTCCACAACCACACCAATGCTTGCTTCCAGATATATATCAGCAATCAATGCAATGTGAACATGTTAGCATAGAATCACGCTGACAAGAATGTGCATCTGAACAGCATGATATTATTTGAAGAAACATGACCTTCATCCAGTACAGGAATGCATGTCTGTCTGGCAAAGGAATCATGCATGTAATATAATAAAGAGAATAACGCTATGTATGGATGGGAGAGCGGTCTATCTTGCCGGCTTATTGTCCCAATCCATAGAGCTGGAATGAGTCAATGGCACAGGAAATAGTCTGCGTCCATTGCAATGCTATGACTACCTCTTTGGGGTCATGCATTCAGTTGGGCACATTGCCCTGTGAGCTAGCACACTTCACATTACATTGATATAAACCTCCATATATCCCTCCACCAGCATTGACATGACTACGAAACAAATAGTCTGAAATCAAAACCCCTTTAAACTAACATATACTTAAATGACTCTAAGCAGCTATCTACACTCAACTTAACTTTAAGTAAATTTATTAATTTAATTCTAAAAAAAAATCTTTAGTTTAAGGTTTTAAATCATTTTAAAATGACACATTATATTTAACTTATTTTTTCCCCACAAATACTATTTTTAAAATTTAATAATGCACAAATAATGATGTGTATATCTTTCAATTTTATGTTTGCATTGCAAAACCCTACCCTATTACAAACAGATCTTATTAAGCATGAATAATAAAAAAACAATACATATTTTAAGAGATTACGTTTTAACTTTAGATCAGAATTTAAAATTGCAAAGTTTACAAAAGATGAAGTTCAGGTTTGTTCAGGAAAGAAAGTTTATAGTTCATTTTTAGAAACAAATAAACTTAAATTTAAGAGAGTTTAGATTTCATTTTATCATTTATAAATCTATACTTTCCTTTGTCCAGAATCATTCCTTCGTGATGAAAATCTGAATTTACGTAAGGGCCATTTCTTGCTTACGATGACAATTTATGAAGACTTATGACGCTTTATGAAGATGGTTCCAGTGGTTCGATTCTGGGATCTGTGGAGATGAAGGCTGCCTTCGGCTGGCCGAACTGAAGGAAGCATGATGAAGCTGATTACATTCTTAGTGACAGTGACAATAGCTTTTTAAAATTTTTCTACTTTCAGCAAAGACAATTGAATTTAAACAATAGCTTTTTAAAATTTTTCTACTTTCAGCAAAGACAATTGAATTTAAAATTTTAATTTTCTAATTCTCTAACTAATTATTTCTTTTGGATTTTTCTTTTTATAGTCTTCAGGCACCTTATCTCTGGAATGCACGGATTCATCAAACATATTCCATATCTGTATTTCATTGGTTCGTTGAGTTTGTGGCCAAGTAGATTTTGGGTTTGTGGCTACATGGATTTTTCCACTGAGGTCTGTATCTATATCTTTGGGTGGGAAAAGCAAGTCTTTTGTTTCTATTCCTCGACTCTTATCTATTTCGTAATCATCTTTTCAATGGTCATTTTTGCCCTAAGGATCTGTTTGTAATTTTTATTTTTAAGGTCAAAAACTCTCTTCGTTATTTTTAAAATCAAAAGGTTTTTATTATATTTTATTTAAAGATTAGAATCTTTGCTTTGATTCTATAATTTTTTTAAAGCTTATCTTATTTTAATACTTAAATCAAACATATTAATAAATTAATAATTCATTATTTGTGCATTTTGAACGTTTGTGCTTTTAATTCAGTATTAGATATTTACAAAAAAATTAAGTATTAAAATTTAAATGTAACAATATATATATATCCCGTTACAATATATATACCTATATATTGTTTGTTTGTTTTTTAAAAATCTGTGCTGTTAAATTATTTTAAATGCTTATAAATACTTTTTTTCTGATATTGTAATTCATCAGAATCTTTCAGAGTTTTGTTAAGTGGAATAGCCAGGCCAGTAAATACCAAGCAAACTTTATTTATTCTGATATATATATATATATATTTTTTTTTTTTATTTATTCTGATATATATATATATATAAAAGTATGGGTGAGTTAAATAATTGATCTAAGTATGTAGTTGTAAAAAGTCAACATGTATGCATAAGCTTATACAAATTGTATCTACCATATGTAAACAGATTAATATAATTTCCCATGTAAATAACTAGATAATTTTAATATGTTCATCAATGATATTGTTAGTAGCTATCAAATAAAATAGATAATTCCAAGCTAAACCACTTTCTGAACATATTTCTTTAATTATTTCATTTATTTACATCTTAATTAATCCATGAAAATATTTAATTGAACATTATATATGTATAAAAATATAATATGAACTTATATGTAGATGAAAATGTAATGTGTTCAGAAGTAAGTGTATATACAAAAATGTATGTAAATAGAATGTAATTAAGGTAAAAACAGCATATACTAATAAGTATATACAAATTATGCTGAAAAAATGTGTAATTAAAAAATAATTAAAGTTACATATCTATTAATGTAGAAATACCTAGTGGACTAAATGTTTCAGCAGCAAATAGAACATATTGTCAGGAATGTAAACTGTGAACAAATACTTTTTGAAAATGATTTTCCTGATTCTAGCAAAAGTCAAACTTGTGGTCCTCCAGTGAACAATAGAGCCAAGGGGTAAAGAGATGAAAATACAAGCAAAATGTCTCCCACTGGATAGAAATTCCATAGAATGATCTATTTACCCAGAGATTTCTGCTTCTGAAGGCATTAAAGGCATTATAAAATTTTTATACAAATGACAATGATTTTGATTATTATTTTCAGAAAAACCATTGGAGCATTTTAGTGCTGATTTGTATCAGTCATGTATATTATATTCCAAATAAGCTTAGAAGGCCATTTTTGTACATATCCATTTATATTGTAGCTTTGACCTATCCATCAGTTATGAATTGTATCAATTAAACTATTATTCTATGTGCGTATATAAAAATATATAATTATCAAAATTAAATTATTGAAATTCAAACTGTTTTTATACTCTTCTCATTATTTAATTTTCTGACATTTATCTGATTCATAGAAATTTTTCCTTAAGACGTAATTAATTAAAGATAGCAGTTACAACTAGGAAACCACAATGGATTTACTTTGGGAAGATATCTTCAACCTGGATATAGTGCCATATTTTTTCTATTGATTACTTCATGCAAAATAGATTAAAATCTCCTGCATTTTTTCCACAAATGCACATGTTAATCTGCCAAACAAATTATTTGTTAGCAAATTCTTCTATTTCTACTATACACTATTTAGTGTAAGCTTTAATAATCAATAGATGCCAGATGAGAGTGCTTAATAACTCTTTATCTAGTGTTGTTTTATCCAAATATCTCCAGAATAGTTTTATAGCTTATGAATTTCATCAGCGAGGAGCTTTTTGGATAGCTTGATAGTATAACAAAAATGGCTGCTGGAGAAAAGGTGTGTCAGATTCAAAAGATATAAGTGCATTGTTTAAAAAAATCCTAAAATGTTGTCATTGGTGAAACTAGTCTGGGAATATTTGGATAAAACATCACTATATAAGGGTTTATTAAGCACTACTATCTGGTGTCTATTGATTACTAAATCTCACACTAGATGGCATAAATATAGTGAGGAGAGAAGAGTTTTTTTTTTTAAGTGTCATAGCATCGGCCGGGACACGAACCCTCAACCCAGGCAACTGCCTGTTAGTGCAAGGCAGTCGCGCTGACCTCTCGACCACCAATGCAAGACAAGAGTTTTTCAATGAATAGTAAAATGCAAACTAACTTTTTAAATCTTAATGTAATTTTTCTTCTTCTTAGTACGGTGATGTTTCACAGTAATAAATCACAAACTCTGTTAACATTTTCTCCAGATTCTATTGTTTTTTTAATCATAGGCCTTTCGAATTTTGCTGTTGTTATTTGTTTTTATTCATACGCTTGTGTTTTCAGTTCTTTTGTTTTATTTTCAATAAATTCATTTTTGTAATGAAGAAATTGTGAACAGTATCCTATGGAACTTACATTCTTGATCATATTATTTTTTATAAGACCTTGTGGTATTATGCTTTTTCTTAATCTTACATGTTTTTCTATTCAAATTATTATATTTACTCATCAAGGTCTTATATTTTAATTTATTTGGATATAAGTTCTTTTGGCTTTTGCTTCCTATTATGCCACCTTTTTGATCTTGTGTATTTTTCCCATTCATCAGTACATTAAATTCTTTATTCTACCAATTATATATTTTTTTGAAAAAGTCTTTTTATATTTTTATGTAGGCAAGTTTTGATTTTCTCATGCATATCTTTTGCTATCTTATGTTGTAAGATTCCCAATTTTATACATTAACTTAATGCATATAAAATTTTTGCAGAGACATTTTATAATTTCTCTTTCTTTCTGAATGTTATTAAATAAAATATTGCATTTTATTGTGCTTGCATACTATTTTACACACACATTTTACACATAACTTGTGCATATATAAAACATTAGCATTTATCTGAATGATTATAAATATTAATTCTTTTTAAGTGCAATGTCAGCATATAATAATTTCCTAAATCTGAATTCATAAATTTTCTAATTAAATGAATAGTACCAATTATAACTAAATTTTATTTTGCTTCTCTTTTTTTTTTTAGATATGATAACTATATATACACATCTCACTGACCATTTCAGTATGTGTGTGTATGTACATATATATATATATATTGAAACAGTTACACCTATTTCAGCTATTATCTTCTATAATAGTATATTTCGTTGCACTCAGATGGCGTGTGTTTCTTTAATTTAAAACTTTGAGTGTGCTTATAATATTGCAGGGTATGTGCGTATATAATCGTCCTATTAATTATAAATATGAAAATACAGTCTTAAATATTTATATACACGCATATTCATTTAGGTTTGTTAAAACTGAAATAAACATAACTGTGTAATTAAAATTTATTTACATAATAGCATAATAAGTTTAAATTTATAATATTACTTATTTTTCAATATTCATTCTAAATAATTATTTATTTAAGTCAGTATTCATTTTAAATAATTTTCAAGTTAGATAATTTTCAGTTCTTTTGTTTGTTTAAAATTGCACAAGCCGAAAGTTGTTTATCAGTTTTAGCATTTCTAAAAATAAATCTTTGGCTAAAATTTGACCTATTTAAAATTATAACTAAGACCAATTATAATATTCAGTCAAATATAAATCTATACTAAGTGCTATGGCCACTCTCTTGGGAAAATATATATTTTAACAATGACATCAATTAAAATAATAGAGCCTTTCTAAATCCAGATTTAGCTATACCAAATAATTTACTAAGGAATATATAGTTAAAGGCTAGTTCGAATCAGTCATCAGGTGATGTGGCATGACTAAAAGTAGGAGGGAACTACTGTCAAAAATATAGTATAAAAAAGGGCCTAGATAGCCATCAAGGTCCTCTTCCATCCATCCATCAGCATCCTTCTTAATTTTTCCTATTGCTATGAAAATTGTGTTACTGCTGCCGAAATTATTTCTGAAGACCAGAGCTGAAAGTTAAATAAGAAAACTGTTCCTGTCATTTTAGAAAGCTGAATCTTAGAAAGCCACCATCCAAGCTGCTCCAAAGATGACCGTTGGCTAGAGGCAAAGAGACAGCCGCTACCGATAAGAGAAAACCTCAACCATGCCCAGCACAGTAAGAAAGAAGCTACACCTGAAATGCCATAGAGTTCATGACCAAGGTGATGGAGAAAGCTGCAACAGAAGTAAATTGACAAAGCCACATCCAGACTAAAACCCAGAGAAGCCCAGCCTGATTTGATAGAGAGAAGCACATTAAAGAATGCCTAAAAGACTTTACTGGTAAATCATTCTGCAGAATGTTCAATTTCATAACTAAAATTATTCTAAATGAAAAGCTAGCCTAACCAATAAATCTCGTAATTAATTATCATTTAAAGTACATTAAACCTTTTATATTAAATTTATTTAAAGCTTAGAGCTTCTCAAAATTCTTGCTTGATCATAAATTATTTAAATGATCATTAATAATTTTAAATAATCCTAAACATCTAGTTTCTATAAAACCATACAACAAATTCTTATTTCTAAATTATAAATTTATTGTTCGTTTTATGCAATTTATTCTTATGCCATCTATCTTTAGTTTTAAGTTCATGTTTATTAATTTATGCTATGTTTATCTGAATGGAGTTTGTGGGTTAATGAATTATCTGGGGAGGGGCGAGTAATCACTTTTATTATATCAGATTATTGCGATATAAAGAATATAGTCAAAACTCCCTTCTGAAACAAAACTATTATTTACGCTAGAGTGAATCAGTATTTATAATGCCCTAACAAGTTATTTAAAATGAAAATCTTTTGCTAAATTTATTTAAAATGAAAATCTTTTGCTAAAGTTATTTAAAATGTATATTTTGCATATGTTATTTAAAACGCAGATTTTGCCCAGGTTATTTAAGAATTATATTTGCGTAAGTGATTTAAAATATGTATTTAGCCAGTTATTTAAAAAGTATATTTTACACAAACTATTTAAAATGTAGGTTTGCATACATTATTTAAAACACATTTTGCATTATTAGTAAGGTCTATTTTGACGAGTTATTTACGACAAGTAATTTATTTAAAAAATCATAATTTTGCATGAGCTATTTAATAATCCATATTTAGATTATTTAAAAATCAGTTCGATATTAGATATAGGTTATACTACATATAATTAATGTTTCCTGTTCTAATAAATCTTAAGTTTTGCTATAACTTCGTTTACTTAGAGAATAACTTAGAGAATAAGCAGCTATGCAGAAAACCTTAAATCAGATTCTCATTAATCGCCTTTATCATGTGATTTAATAATCTCATTTATGAACTGACCGGTGGTAGTAGCACTGAAGAAGCTAAGATTTGGTGTAATTAATTTATAAAATATTAATTTAGCATTGTGAATGTATTGCTAATTAGCATAAATATGCATCTTTTTGCTACATCTATAATGGCCTACCTCAGGATTGTTTCCACATCAAGTCACACCTCGAAAGTTTAGTCAACTGTGACATTTTCTTAATATTTCATCAAGTCGCACCTCGAAAGTTTAGGCAAATGTGATGGTTATTCGTATTTAACGGAACCAAAGCGTTTCCAAAGGGCTCATAAGCCACTCTTCTGTTCACTTAATAAAAAGGCCTCTTCCATTATAGCAAGCAGATCAGTTAGGGAACCATTTACTAGGTAATAAACCTCAATTAAGAATACATTCGAGGTGTACTTATCTGATACTATAGCTTCTAATGCACTAGAATCTGACGTTCAACTGTCACACTTCAGTTCAGCTTCCCTAGAAAGTAACTTTGGCCTTGATCCTATCTAGAATCTGAGTTAATGCGTTTATCTGTATAACAATTATATCATGCAAATGTCTCTATAATATGATTTTAAATATATTTATAATATAATTTTAAACTTAGTAATAATATAATTTTAAACTTAGTAATAATAATATGATTTAAACTTCGTATTAATAATATAATTTCTATCAGTTCCCAATAAACCAATCATTCTAGCTGTTACTTATTTCCACTATATAAAACATAGCGTGAATTAGGACATGAAAGATGACATAAGCTTATTAAAAAGTCATATGCTAATTAAATCATTTGTAACCCTGAGAATCCACTCATTGCTTTGTGATATTATTTTATAATCCTGAGAATCCACTCATTGCTTTGTGATATTATTTTATAACCCTGAGAATCCACTCATTGCTTTGTGATATTATTTTATAACCCTGAGAATCCACTCATTGCTTTGTGATATTATTTTATAACCCTGAGAATCCACTCATTGCTTTGTGGAATTATTTTATAATCCTGAGCCACTCACCTGCGTGTGAGCCCTATAATTGCTTTGTGTTTGTTTAACCCTGAGTCACTCACCTGCATGTGAGCACACTATATAAATGACTGCAATATATTCTTCATAACCTGAATATTCACTCACCTGCGTGTGAGCCAGCTATACACAATTTACTATGCTTTAGTATTCATTAAATATTATATTAAATTTATGAAATATAAATTTGTCTCAGTCTCATTACTTGCTCATTATCTTATGAATCACTAGTTAAGTTATCTAATATAATATGTAATAGGGGAGATGTCTCATGTTTTACTGCTTTGCTATTGCTGGAACATGATTAAAGAGATATCGAGTGTAACCTCAGGCATGTCATTCGCGATGGGTTGACTTGGAAGCACAAGTGAGAGAGTTGAGGTATGATCAGACATAGGATATTACTATCCCGACTTGGTCAGCTTTTGGTTCTCTGGCTTGGACTCTCAGTCTGTTGAGCAAATGTACAAACCTGACCGTTACAATATATATATATATATATATATATATATATATATATATATATATATATATATATATATATATATATATATATATATAATGTTTTCACAATTATATGATTTACATAAAACTTTTGGGGCTAAACCATATGTTAGTTTTGATTAATTCCCAATATTTCTATGAAATAGCATCCATCATTGTCAAGGTTAACTTTTCAAAGAGTTTCAATTTCAAATAGCAATGAGATTGAGTGTGAAGTAAAGAATGAGATTGTGCAAGATGTAATTGAGCATTGAGAATATGTGGATTAACAAAATGTTTATTTTCTTTAGTTTCATAATTAATTGATTTCAAGTTTATATTAGAAGAAATAAATAAAATATGAGGTCTCCATAAGGCTGGAATACATTGTGCTTCATCAGCTCTATTTAAACCAGTTGGTCTTTTTAATATTTCCATTGATTCCCTCGTGGTTCTCAATTCATATTTTTTCCAAATTAGCAGGTATTTTGGAATTATCAAAATCGGGATTGTGACCAATTTCTAAAAAATGTGAAGTAAAAGCTGATGTATCTAACTTCTAATTAAAGGCATTTTTATGTTCATTAATTCATCTATTATCCTGATCTACATAGCTTTTCAAGCACTGTAAATATGGAATTTTATATATCTCCTGGTATTCCAAAAGAACTATTTTTTGGTTTATGGGAAAAAAAAACACTATTTTTTTTTGCTAGTAGAAAAAGTCGTTTTTATATCAAAATTAGATAATCTTATACTAATTTTATTAGTGATTTCTTTAATATAAAGTAAAATCACTCTACTATTAGATGAATTATCAATTTTCTTCTCTTTCTTTTTAGTATCGGTACTTTGTAACACCTTATATATATAATGTTTTTGTTGTAACTATTAGAAAGTAGAATATTTTTTGTTCTATTTCTTGAGTAAGATGATCTTTATCTGACAAACTACAAGCTCTCATCAAAAGATTTTTTGCTACAAAAAATATTTAGCAGGATGATGATGAGAATTAAAATTAAGATATCTGTTTGTATGAGTGGATTTTCTGTAAACCAATATTGATAAGGGGTCATCACACTTTCTTGCAATCAAAACATCTAAAAAAGAAAGTGATTTGTTATTTCAACTTTCATAGTAAACTAAATATTAGGATGCCAATTATTGAGAAAAGAGTTCAAGGCATTAATTCCATGAGATATATAACAAATGTATCATCCACATATCTGAAACAAATAGAAGATTTCTTAGTACCTGCAATTATAAACCTGAGGTACCACTGCAGCCTATTGCATGCGCTATAGGTTCCACCACACATTCTCTGGCTAGATATTTAGTCCAATGCTTATAACTATTGACACATAACATTCCATCTGGAATTAAAAGTTCAAGTCATTTTATTTTTATAATTAAAAACTTAAAACTAACTAAAATTGATGTCTTGGTTAGTTTAGAAGTATATTATCTTATTCTTCTCTTTCATGTTTTTTTGCATATCTTCATATATTCATATATATGTTGCTTACAACAGTTCTTTCATATATACTTTAATGCAGACAAATTTTTTTTAAAAACTTCTTTATATTCCTTACAGTTTGTCCAGCAGTCTTCATCAGAGCTCTCTGATGAAGACTGCTGGACAGTCAAAACTGTAAGGAAAATAAAGAAGTTTTTAAGAAAATTTGTTTGCATTAAAGTGTATATGAAAGAACTGTTGTAAGAAATATGTATTGGTTAGTTTTGATGTTTCTCCTATGTTTATTAATATTCTTGTTGAAGAAGCTTTATTTATAATAGCTCACCACAATAATGTGTCTGATTTTATTATTCCATTAGCAAAACATTGCCATGAAAATACTTTTTTAATACATGATCTTCAAAAGTATAAACAAATTAAGGACTTTCTATGGGATCTCCACTATCACCTGTAATTGCTGATCTCTTCATGAATAATTTGGAAAATCAAATATTAAATGCAACTACTAAGAAATCTTCTATTTGGCTCATATATATGAATAATACATTTTATATGGCCTCATGGTATTGATGTTTGAATCCTTTTTTTCTTAGTGATTGTCATCCTAATATTAAGTTTATTATGGAAGTTGAAAATAACAAATGACTTTCTTTTCTAGAGTTTTTGAAAATGTGTTGACTCCTTATCACTATCAGTTTACAGAAACTCTACTCATACAAACAGATATCTTAAATTTAATTCTCATCATCATCCTGCTGCAAAATATCTTTTTATGAGAGCTTGTAGTTTGTCAGATAAAGATAATCTTACTCAAGAAATTGAGTTAAAAAATATTCTACTTTCTAATGGTTACAATAAAAACATTATATATAAGGCATTACATAGCATTGATACTAAAAAGAAAGAGAATAAAACTGATAATTCAAGTAAAGTCACTGATAAAATTAATAGAAGCATATCTAATGTTAATATAAATACTACTTTTTCCATTAGCAAAAAAATTGGTGATTTTTCCCCATAAACCTAAACACAGAGTACTTTTGGAGTTCCAGGGGGTTTATGAAATTCCATGTTTACTGTGCTCGAAAAGCTATGTAAGTCAGTCTAAAAAATGAATTAATGTCAGAATTAATGAACAAAAAATGCCTTTAATCAGAAATTAAATACATCAGCTTTTACTTCGCATTTTTTAGAAATTGGTCACAAACCTGATTTTGATAATGCTAAACTATTTGCTAATTTGGAAAAGTATGATTTCAGAACCGTGAGAGACTTGATACAAATATTAAAAAGACCAACTGTTTTAAATAAATCTGATGAAGCATAATGTATTCCAGCCTTATGGAGACCACTTATATTATCTCTTTCTTCTAATATAAACTTGGAATCAATTATTGGTGAAGCTGAAGAAAATAAACATTTTGTTAATCCACATATTCTGAATGTAAAACTACTTCACATTCAATCTCATTCTTTACCCATTCAATCTCATTACTATTTGAGATCTAATGGTTTTTCTTTGAAAGGTTAAACTTGACAATGGAAGATGCTATTTTGTCGAAACATTGGGAAGCAAAAATAACACATGGTTTAACCCAAAAACTATTTTATGTACTTATATTAATATATTTGTAAAGAGTACTTTTAAGTCATTACCTGGGGGAGGGTGATTTACTCCCTTTGTTTACATATACATCAAGCTATGTTCTATTTAAAGTTTATATGGAACCAGTTACATATTGCTGGTTGAAACTCCAATATCCTTAACAATTTTGCTTCTTTAGTCAGACTTATGCTTGTTTCACAAGGTGGTGTTGCTAAAATTAACATATTGTTATACTATATATCATAATAATACAAACTTAGCAAAGAATGGTTTCATTCTATATTACAAGCCATTTTAAAGCCAAATAGATTAAACAATATAAAAATTATGAAAAGAGGAAATTCTCTTGACTGATGGTTTATACTTTGTTAAAACTGAATGTATAAGGTAGTAGAAGCAGCAGTAGCAGTAGTAGTAATAATAATATATTTTTTTTTATAAAAGAAATTTATTGAGATGAAAAAACATTTGTAAAATTGTGGTTATCTTAAAGGCAATACATGTAGTTTTACAGAAATCACTCATATTTTTTCTTCAATCATTATTAGCATATGAGGAGATAAGAAATAAACTATTTAATTTTTTTACAGAGAAAAGAAAGAGAATATGGATATGCAAGTAATTGAATGTATAAAATCAAAATTGAATAAAATAGATGTGTTTACCACAGTCAGAAACGAATTTTTGTACATATAAAAAATAAAAATTAAATATTATTCATCTATTTAATAGGTTAATAAAAGTTAAATTCGATAATATTACATTGATCAAATTACCGGATTTAATTAAAGAACAAAAACACACACCCTTAACAGATTCGTGGCAATTAAGAGAGAAAATAATGTAAGATTAAAGGAAGAAAAGAGGTTGATAGGAAGTTATGTTTTCATTGCACATTGGTAATATTTTCTGCTGCTTATGGTTTTGGATTTACTGAAGTGACTAAATTATTGAACTCATTTACTGGATAAGAAAATGTTGATTCGTGGGAAGATTTAAAGAGAAAGTAGTTGTCTCTTGCTGTAGTAAGTTCATGAATATTATTTGTCTTCAAAGAATATGGCTGTATAACTATTTTTCAGTGCTAATGTAAACACATTTATAATGGTAAAATTGTATATGTTGGAAATTAAAACTATGTGTAAGTTAACTGAAGCCCAAATGATACAGCTCTTCTGGTAATGAAAACTGCCAGTATCCAGAAATAGCGATGATGTAAGTATAGTTTTTGCTTTCCTACTATAGAATTGTTTTTTCGCTATCTGTAATTATGTGGGCCATTTATTAAAGAAGACGATTACTGGCACTAAGAAAGAAACAAATTAACCAACAGATATAAATCTAATTTTAAAGCATGTAAAACTCTCCATACAGTAGTGCCACTCAGTGCAAGCCAGAGTAATCAATGGATGCCAGAAAGCTTGTGCATCATCCAATATTCCCAGACTAGTTTCTGGCTTGTGGCCTCCGTCAATGAGGAGCCTTGGATCTGACAGCACTGCACCTAGATCTTAGGATCTAATGCAACTCTCCAGCAGCCACCTTTTATCTCTACTTAACTACAAAACTATGAGAATAAAATTGAAAACAATATTTTCAATCTAAGCTCATTAGCTTATATAGTCATATAGGTTTGAACTCAGCTCAGTACCCATACATTTTGGTGGCTATCCCATAACATTAAAATTCCTATATGAGTGGTATGTCTTAAGCTAGATATAGCTATTATTTATTATTATATATTGGTATTTTGAAAACTGTAGAGTTTATACTAGAGGGTTTTTTTTTTGCTTATACACACACATATATATATATTGTAACTGATTGAATTTGGGGGCTAATATATAAAAATTAAAAGAAGATGGTAATCAAATATATTCTACAGATTGAACTCTCATTACTGGAGGTTAAGTATAATGATTTCAAATGTTAGTTTTAATTTCTTTATTTAGATTTAATTTAACATTAATCTTTAAGTGCCAATCTCTCCTAAATATAAACATTTCTTTTGGATTTTTTTACTATCCCCAATCATCAATATTTTAATGTAATTTGATTTCTGCTGCATACTCGCCAGTGGATTGCATAGCTTCTCATGGTTAGTGGATATTAAAAGCACATGTTTGGAATAAGTTCAAACAGTAAAAGCAAACTAAATTGATCAATAAAAATAATTTAGCAATTTATTTACAATAAAAATGCAAAATTGTTGCTTATACATTCACAACTATCACAATACAATGGAAATAAGTAAATTAAATAAAATATTGAATCAAATAAGTATAAATATTATATTTAAGGCCTTATCATTTAAGAAAGGTCTACAATGTTTTAAGTCATTGTTTTTGTGTGTAAGTTTTATATATATATGCACATCTTTAATGACAGACTTTATCAACCCAGTTTTCTGAATGTGATTATCCTCTTTGGATATTTGTATATAAGGACAATAGATATTTGTATATAAGGACAATAGGTGTTCCACTAGAGATAGATATATAATAAGTCGTATGATAGAGTCCACTTTTTAGAGCATATTTACTTCTTTAAATAAAACAATGTTTCAATTTATGAAACTTTAATTTCATGTTGAATACATAGTTCTGTTTTTAAGTAGTGTATTTTTAGTTTTCTAGCCACTTATGGGAAATTCTTTGCTAGCTAATGTCATTATAATTGCTGAGGTGGGTGGAGTATTAAAAAATATTTTAAAAAATCAGCAAAATACAGCTATATTAAGCTATCCTGAGGGTGTCTATTTTAACCAGTGGTTTTCTTTTTAATAGCAACTTTTCTATAAGCACTTTCTCCTTTACAAATGGATTTGCCCTGCTTTCTTCTCAAGTCAAAGCTAGATTGCTGTCATTTTTTTCAGGCCTATTTATATCATGTCCTCATAACATATTTTAACACAACCCATAATTATATCAGAATGTTTTTTAAACAATATCTTTATTCAGACTTAATGACCTGATTTAATATGTTTTTTCACAATTTTTTTCCAGAAATACTCTCTACATTTATGTAATTATTTTATAAATGATTATAAAATAGTTTTTTGATTACTGTACAATTTAACATTGATTCATGTATATCCTTTTTTTCTTTCAAATTAAATCTTTCACACAAAAGAATTGACTTCTGAATTCTGCCCATTAACTGAATCCATAGTTTGGAGAATCATGAAATGACATTCAAATATGAAGATATTCCACAAATAAATCAGTAAGCATGGCCAAATTAAAGGTATTGCTCATAGCCAATATATTATTTTTGGTACTGGTTCACTGAAGGCTAATTATCATTTATGATATGAAAGGTAATATTCATTTTTGTTTAGTTTCTGTGACTTACTTTTAGATGTCTCTCCATTTTTAACCTTATTATCTTTAGTCTCTTACAAGGCTATAATATGCACTTGTCATGGGTATTCTCATACTGACAGCTATCTACTTACACTAATTGTAACAATGTGATTATACATTTGTTTAATCTCTTGGTCTCCATATCTGTATTACACATTCAAAAAATTTGTCCTATATGTTTAGTAATTAAGTTTCAAAAAAATTGGAGCTTTGTCATAGTCATAAAAAAAAAATCTAAAAACATTTGGCTTGGATAGTTATCTGATTAAAAATGTGGAGCTAGTTTAAGCATTTTGGTAGTTTTTTTAGATAAAAAAGATAGTTTTGTATATTGAAATGCCTCCAAGTTCTAATGTGTCACAGCAGCTTTTAACCAATTAAGAGTGGTTTATCATTGTTTGCGTAGTTTCATGCAGAAGTGGAGTATTAGCTTTTGGAGAAAAAATTTTGGATTGATTTCTGTCCTCGTATTTGGATTGTTTTCTGTCCTTGTATTTGAACCTTTTATGAACTTCCAAGCAGTAAAACCAATTATTTATTTTACTTGTATATATTGAAAATGATATTTCTCATTACCGCGAATAGATTTAGTTTTGCTCAATAGAACAACAAAGTTGATTCTTATTATTTAATTAAAACATACAAATTGACAATATGACAATAAAAAGGGTTTAAAAGCCTTATTATACATAAAGGGAAGGTACAGTAATTTTACATTGATGAGATGTCTTTGTTAATGAAAAGATGTGTTAAAATTAATTAATTTATTATTTAAAAGTAAAATTCTCAAAGGAAACAAAAATTGGCAAATTATTAAAACAAATGATAATACATTAATGGCGGCATATTTCAGTCTTTAATGAAATCAGGAAATAAAACCATAATTCAAAATTAAATTATGGTTAAATAATAATGCTGAAATTTATAATTCAAAACACATGAATCAACAAAAATAAATTGTCGGTTCATTTTTTCTATTAAAGGGAAAAAAATATATAAAATTACTAAATTAAAAGAAACCAACAATTAGCAGTATAATAGCAGGATTAGATTGTAATCACAGGATAAACCGATTAAAAGATTAAATTATTAATAAACAACAAGTTTTAAAAGTTAACTTGCTTGTATCACAATATGGATATGGTTACTTAGTTTCTAAAAATTAATTCGTAATAATTATATTTATAAAGCACATACTCGTTACTTAAAGTAATATTTATTAAGGCTATAACTTTAAGACTATGCACCTAAAAAAATGACAGTAGGGACCTCTGCAAAAATCTTGTGTTAAAGATTTGCAGAGGTCCCTACTATCGTTTTTTTAGGTGCATAGTTTTAAGATTATAGCCTTAATAAATATTACTAAAAATTAATTCATAAATAATTTTAATAATTAAACTGCAATGAGACATTTTGCCAAATTTTCTGAGTTAAGAGATTCTGAGCTAATGCCTTCTGAATTATTCTCAATTAAGCACTTCAGTAATGGAACTGATGGAAATAGCAAGATTGAGGTGTTCTAGAAGCAGCCAACATTTTATTCTTGTTTTCAAAGCATATCTGGAGATAGCTAGAAAATTAACCAGATATCAGTGTATGGTTTCTAGGCTAATGATAGCTTTGACTATTAGAGTTAATGATCCTCTTGTGATGTTGTATCAAATCTGTGCTTCTGAATATGTAGTTTATACTCTGTAAGTTTCATGATCTGTATAGAATTAGAAAACCGTTTCTAAAAACATTGTTGATTTATAAAATTATCTCATTTAATTAAGAAGCTAACCTATTCCTCATAAGGTAATGCAATCCTCCCAAACTATTCCTTGATAAACTATAAGTATATTATATAATGTGCATGTCAATAGTTCTTAACAAGCTTTTCAGAACATCCCTATCCTCAGTCAGGTTTCTAGCTCTGGATTTCATCAGTGAGGCATTGGGATATTCAAGCATTAGATTTAAAATATCAGATCAAGCCCAGCATTTTATCTATCTAACTGATGAAAGCCAGAGCTAGAAACTGGTCTGATGATAGGGTTGTTTTGAAAAGCTTGTTAAGGGTTATTGGCCCTGTTATTATATAACATTTATAATACAAGCTTATTAAATTAAGTCATGCAATATATAATTTGATTTTCTTGCAACTATGAGTATAAAGTGATGAAGATAGACAAAAAGATTTCCAAAATATACGAGGCATCACTTAAAGAAAGCATATCAAAAAAATCAAGAAAAATCTATAGTATTCAGAAGAAAATAAATATATTAGAAAACTTAAAATTATATAAACATATATATAATTATGGTGTTTAGCACCAAAAGTGTACTAAGTCAAACAGGAAACTGATAAAAGAAGAGTAACACACTTTACCAATTATACTAAGATATATATGCAAAGTTATTACAAATAAACAATGAAATGAAAATAAAATTATATATACATGGATGCATAGACAACTTTATGATCTTAAGATAAGACTAGACATTTATTTTATATTTGATCAAAGGTCTCAATTTTTTTCCACCTGCCCATATTGAAAATGTTTAAAATTTGGAATATTATAAGTGCAATTATTTTTCTTTCTTCTTTAAAATCCTTTTAGTTTGTTTGCTTTTCCATATTTTTATAATGTCTTCCAGAACAAGACATTATATTTAAATATCAGAAAAAGTTGAAATATATCAAACCAATGCATTAAAATTCCTTATTGAAATTAATTTAAATATTTATTACTGTACATTTCTACTTTATTTCTCTGAGAAATAATTGTTAAATTGATATTTATCTAGTTGTTTCATGTGACTTAATATTGTTTAATTTGTTATGATTTACTTGATTAGGTAAATATATTGTTAAACTAATGTAACATTTCAATGAATCTTTTCTTCTTTTTTTTAACTTCTGTGTTAATTCATATGACCTTTCCTTATGTGAGAATATTTAACTGTTGACACAGGAGAATCAAATATTGAATAAATTTTCTAGAACCTGAGTATGTAAACTGAAAGAAGGCTGAAGGTGTAGAATTTGAATATGAAAACAACCCATCTGAGAGAGTAAAGAATGAGGCCCTCATGGAAGGACTACAATTAATCCATGATTTATAAATAATCAAAAAGAATCAAATATGTTTGTTTTTATCTAACCTTGGAAGGGGAGGGGTGTAGAATGCCCATAGATATTAGGCATGTCTGCTAACAATGTTTACTCAAAAGAAACCTATACAGTTTAAAGATTGTTTTGCAACCAATGAAAGATATTTTCCAACAAATAATAAATTTCATTACTAATTTGTTTTTACAGAAGAAATCATTGATATCAAAGTTAATCCAAATCAAAGGTACTTTTCTCTTCATAAGCAGCTAGAAGGTAACTAAAAGTTGTCTTTATAATAGTATTAATTAAATTGGTATGGTATCTGATTTACTCTTGTAAAATTAAAATATTATCAATAAATTGGGTTATGGTACATTTTTGAATGAGATCTAAGAAAGAACTTCGAAGTTTTCAGAGGACTTATTCATTAAGTCAAAATCTAATGTATAATTATCTCTGTCTTTTATAATTTTTATTATAATTATGTGTTTTTTTCCTTTTACATTATAATTCATTTTGTTTTCATAAATTTAAATATGTGCTTAAAATAACTTTTATCAAAGTGATATTAATGAAAGATGGTAAGTAGAATGATTTGAATTAAGGTTTTTTTTATCTATTCATTCTCCACTCCTTCTCAAGCAATCTATATACACGATACCCAATATACATAGTTTGTGCAGAACCAGCACTCATCAGTTGGGCCAGATCTTAATCTTCCACACATATATACAATCGGTGCTAGGTTTATATTAAGATAGCAATTCCTCAAACTTTAATGGATAGGCTTCAATCTTCTCACTCTTCTAATAATTCAACTGATCAGTTTCATTGAAAAAAAAAGCAATGAAATGGATGATTGAATAGTTGGAAAAGGGAGAAATTTGAAACCTGTCTAATAAAGTTTGAGAAATTGATATCTTAATATAAATTGAGCACCGATTGTATATATGTGTGGTAGATTATGATCTGAGTCAACTGATGAGTGCTGGTACTGTGTGAAATACATATATTTGGAATCATATACCTTTTTACATGGTCATGTTTATCAGTTGCTTGAGATGAAGTGAAGAATGAATAGACTGAAAAATTCTGAGTTCAAACCCATCTATTTACATATATGAAACATTCAGTATAAGCGAGTTATATACTGCCTTAGATCTACATAATGTAAAATAGGTAAAACAGTTTTTAATATATCACTGCAAAGTAAGGATCAAACTAATACTTCATAGAGGAATAAAGGATTAGAAGATGTAGTAATTAATTAATGTTGCTAATTTCTACTGATAAGGGTTTAAGTGTTTTTTATTCTTGATTATCCTGTAATTAACTGGCAATATGAAATCAAAATCCTAAAACTGATTAGAACTTGAAAAAAAGTTTCATATTTTACATGACCTGGGTTTGAAATCAAGTTACTGATATAGTATTTAGGTGTGCAATAGCTGCACCACATATGTTCTTTCAATGTTAATATACAATAGTTATTTTTTTGTACTTATTGTATATGGAATTTTACATTGGTTTAATGCTTTATTATTTAAAAAGACACCTAATCATTCTTCATAAAACAAATAAGTATGGGTTGCATAAAAAAAATCCTTTATTTAATTAAATATTTACTTAGGTATAGTAAACATAAAATAAATACACTTAAATATAGCTGTTTATGTCCTTACTTATGTCTGTTGGTATACTTTGTATTGATTTTTTTATCAAAATTATAGTCAAATTTGAATTTCAATGGTTTCACAGTTGTATTAATAAAATCTATAATATTTTTTTTCAATTGGCTGAAAGGTCACTGGAAATAGTATGTTTGCTGATAAATTCAAATACAAATGAAAATATGTTGTAAACATGTCAGAAAATTCTTAATCACAAATTTACCTTAACATATTTATAAATATAGGGGATTTGAACTCAGACTTTCAAGCAACCTTCAACTATCCACACTATCTAATACTATTAATATACAAAGCCATTTGATGGACTAACTCTTCCTTTTTAGATTAGGAGTAATCAAAATCTTGATACTTCATAAATTTATTAGTTATCGTGATTTTAAAGGATTTGTCTTAGAAGGACGATTTCATATAATAACACCATATAATGTAATTTGATAAGATTCTTTTTATTATAGCATATAACAACTGATTTTGGGAAGAGATGAAAATTCTTTATACTGCTTTCAATTTTAGTTGAATGCAATAAATAAAAATATATTAGATGTTTCTTAAATGAAAAATTCTCAAAGAATCAGTAATTGTTTCTCTCAGAAGAAAACAAAGAGAAGCAGAAATTAGTTGCTTGATTTTTATAAAAAGAGAAAGAATGATTCTCAAAAAGGTAGCTGATTCTCCCACCTGATTAAAACAAGGAGAACCAGAATATATTATGATGCAATTTAAAATGGTTGGTTCCTGAGATTCTGTGTGATGATAAATTTTTATATGCTGGACAAGTTCTTGGAGTGCCATCTGTTGTCAATATAATGTACTAGATAGGCCAAATCTGGATGAGCAGTACACTGATTATGAAATTGATCATGGATTAGGTAATCATTATATAATGAATATCCAATTGCTAAACTTAAGAATCAATGCTAAAAATGCTCCAAACATCATTTTATACCGTCATATTAATATTGGTTAGTACCTAGATCATTTCCAGAATCAGCCATCATCAGTGATTTACATAGTATTATTTCTCAGTATTATGATCTTTATGCAGTAATAATAATGAACTGGTTATATCCTAACAATAATCACTTCTATTCATTTGTCTGGATTGACAATAAAGATAATATTGGCTATCCCAAATCAGCTTTATTTGTTTTGAATGTGAGAATGCTTCTACACCTTCTAAATTTGAAGGCCTTATTTGCTAATGCCTACTGCCCACTAATAATAAGATATATACAGTTTAGCATTACTTGAAAGCATATGAAACTCTTTTCTAAGCAATAGATAACCCATAATCACATATACAAGTAAGTGGAATGCTGTGCAATTCACATGAGAATTGAATAAAGAATGGATATTACTACTATTATTTACTTTTAAAATAATTTAATGACTTAGTGAATTACATTTATAACAAGGAATATCAAAATATACATAAATCACATGTAAAAAGGGTATATGAACCCCAAAATGCACATTTTGCACTGAACTAGCACTCATCAGTTGGTTCAATCAAATTGGCCCAATCTGGATCAACTGATGAGTGCTGGTTTAGTGCAAAATGTGCATTTTGGGGATCATAGAGCTTTCACATCTTTGGTCATATGACTATAATTATACTCCTCCATAAGATGTTAAAAGTGAATAGAAACCAATCCTTACTTTGCATGAGAGTGATGCAGTGAAAATTACACTACATAAATATATACAAATCACATTTCATCATATACTAATTACCGTTATATCGAAAATAAATCTATAAATACATTCATTACTTCAAAATAGTATTACTATCTGCAAATATTTTTGTTTGGGTTTAATGATTTATCCCCCTCCACACACACACTTCACCTTCTTCAAAAATCTATTCACATACTGCAAGATATCATTAAATAAAAATAAATATAAGTACAAATTTTATCAAATCAACAAAAAAAATAATTATATAGCACTTACAGATTAATTAATCTTTTATTAATTAAATATTAGAGTTTTGAAATATTCGAATTAACTAATATGTAATAAAAATTTACCATATCAGCAATAGATTCATATTTGTACCTATGCATATATTTAATGTTTATAAAATGTTCTTTGACAGAAGCTTGGATGAATTTTAATTTTTTGAATTTTAGTTTTCTTCACAATATTTTTGTTTTAATCTGCTGGCTGGTTTTTATTTTTTTATTGCTGATTGGTTGGATATTAACTCAGGAACACAATTGATCTTGTATGATGACAATAAACAAGTTATGTGACATTTTCAATGGCTAGACATTTATTCTCTGCCAGTGACTGCATTTACAGGCAGTGATGATGACTCATTTAAGATTTGCAATTAGTAAACCATCTCTTCATGATTGTAATTTAAAATGGTGATGATGACTTACAGGTCTACAGTGCCAGTTTTGCTCACTTTTTCCAGTAAACTCAAAGCTAACTTTTTTTTAAGTATTCATACTAATTCGGTTTTATTTCTGATGTCTTCAAATATTGGTTACTATTGAGTGGATTCCTCCTTCAACTGCTTCACATGCAATTGCAGAGAAATTAAATAGTCAACTACTAAGCAACAATAAGTGGTATTGCTTTCCATCTCATATACTTCTTTGTCTTCCTACATACTTCCCATGTTGTCCTCTCACACTGACAATGTGTGCCCTGAAGGAAAAGTAGGTTACTTGATAACAGATGAGATGACAATGGTATATCTGTTTTTCAATCAGTCTCTGTTAATGACTTAATTAATTAATAAATTGATTATAACTTACTTGAAATTATATTCCCCTTTATCTTTGAACAATATTTTTAGTTTTATAAAAAGTAAAGTTTCAATTATAAAATGTAAAATTATCTTTACATAATTATCATAAAATAAAATAAATTCTTTAATTGACAAACAGATAAAATTTGTTCCAAAATATCCAATTTCAAATATATAAATTAATAATCTTACACTCAAAGAAATATGGAGAGATGTTTGTTAGGAGTAACAAGAAGAGATCGAAAACGCAATATATGGGTAAGAGAACAAACAGGTGTACTGACCTCATCGAAAAAAATAAAAGACAAGTGGAGTTTGGCTGGACATATTGCTAGAAGAGATAATAGATGGACAATTGAAATCTTAAACTGGATTCCAAGAGATTGTAAAGGACCCAGAAAGAGACCACATGTGAGATAGATGTGTGAAATAAGAAAGTGTGCAGGGGTGATGTGGAGAAGAAAATCTAAAGATCAGAGAAGATGGATTGAACTTGGAGAGACCTTCATTCTGCAGTGGATTGATAATGGTTGTTGATGATGATGATGAATCTTACACAAATAGTATCTAAAATAGTTAGGAATAATATAATTAATTTTGTAGAAAACAATTTCAACTTGCTGTTAAAAATACATTTCCGTTTTTTTTGTTACTTCCTACATCTTACTAAATGTGACTTTTAACCGTATAACTTTACAGGATTTTAATTATTTTTATTTAATCATAAAAGAAAATTAAGTTTAAATCTCTAAAACTTTTCAAATAAATTTAAAATTATGACAAATGAGGACTTCTAGTAAGACATTTTTTTAGTTTTATTTTTTCTTTGTGCGCGCACACGCACACACAAATCTTTAATATTATATAATGCTTAATGCTACACTTTTAATTTTACAATAGTTATGTTTCATGATTTTAATTATTATACAAAATTAATAATAACTTCTGATGAGCATATATATATAGTCTTTTAATTTCTCTTACTGAAGATGTATTTTTTTAATATCTCAACTTCCATAACTTTCCTCTTGGCTATATTGTATAATGTTACTAATTTAATTTCTCTGGATACTAATGCATAACATTTACTAATATAATAGATTAAATTAATTTCTGTCGAGTTTGATTGCAAGATGTACATTTTGAAATTGATAGTGCCTAATTATTAATATATATATATATATATTTAGAAGGAATTTGAACTCAGACTTTCAAGTTTCCTACAGCTATTTACTCCATCCTATATAACCATTACACATGACCACATACATGCGAAAAAAATAAATGATCTCCAATATATGTATTTCGTGCTGAACCAGCACTCATCACTTGATCCAGATCATCATCTCTCACACAAATCTTCAATCTTTAATAGACAGACTTCAATCTGGAATTTACTTTACTTTTAAAATAACAATAGCTAAATACCCACTGACTAACCAATAGCAGAATGGCTAGTTAGATTGTCTACCACTGTCTTCCTAAAAAATAATAATATGCTTGTGAAATCCTCATTACCTTCATAAAATTTTCTAACTCCGCTTGAATTTAAATCTCAGGTCAAGAACATGGCTGTGAGTTTAATAACCACTACACCAAATATTTTCTTTCTCATCTGTACCTTACCACTTTCTTAAGCTTCAATATTTTTTCCACATTAAGTACTTTCTAACTCCATGCTTCATAATAGTTCTACCTCAAAGCATTTCCAATCCACGCTTTTTTTTCTTCTAAATGTCTTTAATAAAAACTCGCCTTTTTTTGTGATTCTTTTACTTTCAGAACTTTGACATTTTTTATCTTATGTGTATAACTTTTTTAATTTCCTCTAAATTTATATATTTTAAATTCTACAAAATCTCTTTTTTTAAAAAACGACAACCGTAAATTAACATTTTAAAATCCTATCTGATATAACATAAAATGTTTTTAATTCTTATTTCATTTTTTGTATCATACAAAGTCCTAACTGGCTAGATAAACATCTTATGGTATGGTTTTTATCTCATCTATTTATCATACTCGCAACTTATGGTTTAAATCCAGGCTATAAGCAGACTTAAAAATTTTTTAAGTAACTAGTTCAGCAATGATCACTTAATGGGTATTTAGCTATTATAAGCTAAATATTAATAGTCCCACATTAATCTGTGTTAGTTAGATGAGAAAGAATACATTGACTGCAACACCTCATATTATTGTATGATTCTAATATGATGTGACTTTGCAACTGGTATTAGAGGCATCATTTTCCTCAGACGCCAAAACCACGATTTACAACAAACTTTAACTAGCTATATAACATCCTACTAATTACTGTTTTATTCACACCCCCAGCCCCACATATCTTTACTGTTTTAATTTTGATGACATTTATTTTTAACCCAACCTGATTTGGCATATTGATAAATTATCTTACGTTTTATTTTTGCCAAACTATCAGCAATTTTTAATCAATGAGCCATCAATACTTTTTTAATAATTATCTAATTAATTATTAAGGAAAACGGAGAGGGGAAATATCTGCTGGCTTAGATCTTGAACTGTAATTATATAAAAGAGCATTAATGCGTGCATGATTTATGTAAATACAATAGATTTCTTTTGATGAAAGTTTAATACTATTGCAATTAATTTTTAAATATAAAAGGAAATATATGTTTGGAAACTAGGAATATGATACCTTACCTGTGGTGAAGGTAAATTGACATGATAACTCCACTCTCTACCTAAAAATAGTTATTCTTTTTCCAACCAATTATTTAATAACTTATTAAATTTGCTATGGATTATAAGATTCGTCCAAACTCAAACGCCGTGTCATAAATACTAGGCAGTTACGTTAGCCACAATACTTTAATAGCTTTATAAGTATTATATATGGACACACACATTTCTAAGTACCTCGCTTTAGAAAGAGATTTAATTGCTCGTTCAATAAACATTTGTTGACTTTTCCAGTTGTCAAATTAATTTCTTAGTCACGTTTAACTATTCGTCCTAGAAGCTAAAACTGTACTGGCGTTATTAAAGTGATGAGATCGCAGTTAGGAATCGTGTTTAAGATTTCTGTCAATTTGTAATGCTTTTATTACAAACTTCAAACGGAAGACAAATTGAAGCTTATTAAGAGGAGTTGCGCGTAAAAAGTGTTTGCAGAAGTTTGACGGGGAAAAAGAAATACGCGCAGTATCCATTTATGTGATTAAAATTAAAAAAAAGTTTTATAAGGATACAAATGACGAACGTTAACCGTAAGTTTATTACATTTTTTTTTTAAATTGAATTAAATGCTTTTTTATTTCATATATTAGGATTACTCTAAATAATTTGTTGTAATTAGAATGTACGACTACGTGGACTGTATACATTATGTTGCTCCAGCAGAAAACTGCCAAAAGCAGACTGCGACCAAGGGATAACATTTGCTCATTATCGTTCAATGGCAAATGCTATTGTTTATCATTCTCTTCAATATAAATTTATGACACTATCTTCTACATATATTTCAATGAAGTTTAATAGAAATTAAACTAGCTATATTTAAAAAGAAACATATTTATAAAAAGTACCAAAAAAGTTTTGCCCGTCATATTTAGAATGATAGATAACCTTAGAATATCAAGTACATGTATTCAAAAATAAATTTTCTAAATTAATTGCTGTGCGTATCCATTTTGTTTTGATGTTTAAAAAAGAATGGATTGAGAAATTCGCTCAATTAAAATTATCTCGGTGAGTAAACATTACGGTTTGATTCGCAATTGAGAAAAGTGTGTGTGCGTGCGGAGAGGGGGGGGAGGATTTCAATTCTGGTCTGCTCAACAGAAATGAAATTGTTAAATTGCACTTTGGTGTTTAATAATTACTTGGCTTCATAATTAACTATCATAACATTTTCAAGCGTTATCACTTCTTTGCAGAAAATAAGTATGAGTTTATTAAAATTCTTATGTATACGTAACAATATGTCTATCAATCCATCTCACATGTGAAGTCCTTCTAGGTTATTTAAAATATTTTGGAAACCAGTTTAGAAATTCAAATATATATTTCAGGCATTTTTTTAATGAAAAAAATACATATCCAGATTCGTTGTTCAATCTGATGTCAGAAATGCCTATTCTTTTCTCATTCAATTATTTTGCTTTTGATTCTGTCTAATTAATCTTAATAACAACTCTCTATATTTCCAAAGCATAGAGTTTCAAATTCTCAATTGAAAACAGATAAAACTTGTTTAGTAGAAACTTCATTTGCAAGCTAAAAAGACATGTTTCCTTTTTAGTATTGGCTTTTCAATCAAATTTATCTCTTAATTAATTTATTCTATTATGCTTTATCCATGTTCTTAATTTGCTCCTATCTTCAATTGTTAACATTTTTAATTCTATCTCTTTTTATGAACTTTTATTAAACAATAACTTTATTTTATTTTATGTGAAAGTTGTAAAATTTTCTGCAGCTCTGAAACAAAAACAACCACGTTTTATTTAGAATTTACAGTAACTTAAAATTATTATCAAAAGTTTGTTGAGAGACACTACCTTTATCAAAAAAAAACCCCCTTTGAACAGGCTCCCCCCCGAAGGATTACCCACACATGAACAAAAAAACCACACCCCCACACAAACCTTCAAAAAACTACTTTATAGTTCATTTTTAAAATATTTGAATAGCTGTAGATATATTTGAACATTTATTTATTAATGGAACATAACAGAATCTGTATACATCCTAACCGAAATAAAAAATTATCTTAACAATTAAACGGACAAAAACAAAAATATATTTTGACAGTTTGATTTATTCACAAATTTTTAATATTTAAATATTTATCATATACAATTTTTTTTTTTCTAGAGTCATCAAAGTATTTACTTATAAATTAAACTGAGCACTGATTATATATATATATGTGGGAGATGATAATCTGGACCAACTGATGAGTGCTGGTTTAGCACGAAATACGTATATTGGTGATTATTTATCTTTTCTACATGTGTGTGATCATGTGTATCAGTTGTATGAGATAGTATGGATAGTTGAAGGGTGCTTGAAAATCTGAGTTCAAATCCCCTACATTTATAAATTATTAGAGGAAATAAAAAATGTGTTTTTGTTTTTCATGATAAGAAAAGAGTCACGAGAATGGGATCAAAAAACTTTGTGTGCCTTGTGATGTGGCTCATATGCCAAGTTTGCCGATCACCAAGCTAGACATAAAAATTTATTGCAAAATAGAATTTCATGTTCATTGATTCGACATCTTTTTTTAAATATCATGAAAACATCACCTGACTTCCAAAGCTTTATTATTTAACAAATTCTTCTGTTCTCTCTACTTTTATGCCACCAAGTGTAATCTTAGTCAACAATAGATGGTAGATGATGGGGCATAAAAATGTTTATCCAGTCTTATCCTATCCAAATATCTCCAGACTAGTTTCTAGTTTGTGGCTTAAACCAGTGAAGAGCTTTCGAATATTTCGAGCCATGAACATTGATTTTTTGGATCTAATAACCTTTTTCTTTAGCATCTATTTTTTCTTTTTTGTTATACTAACCTCTTTCCAGCCCAAAGTGGAAAATTTGTTAATCTTTTCCATCCAAACTCATTTTTTCATATAGCTGTATAGATCTGAAACTGATTCAGTTTCTATACATTATGGTTATTTCAATTTTTTATAACTCTAGTCATATTTTTTCTTTGGCCAGAATTGGTAAAAAAATCATAAAAATATCATTCAAATAAGATATAATATGATCTTAACTTACACATTACTATTCTTTTTTTTTCACTATATTTAGGCTTTAATAACCATTAAATGTGAGATGTATTTATAAGCATTACCAATTAGCATAAGTTAATTACCAAAGCTTATACTAGATGGCATAAAGTAGCAAGAATAGAAAAAAATTGGTAATGAGTAGCCATGTGTAAACTAAGATCCTATGTAATTCTCAAAGCTTATGGGAAATGGTAATTTAACTTCATTTCTCTTTTCTACAACTTTTGCCCTAGTACCAATGCAACATCACTTGATTTCCAAAGTTTGTAATAGATGGAAATTCACACTCTTTGGTCCTTTCTGTAGGTTTTCTTAATACCAATGTAATGTCACTTAAAACTTATGCTAATAAGGAGTTTTTCCTCTGAGCTCTAAATCATATACTGAGAATTTAATTTATCAATTGTAACCTAATGGTAATACGATTTAATTCCCAGATTTGTTTTATGAATTTTGTTTTTTTATCACTGAAAACTTGGGATTCAAAACTGAACCCAATGCAGCTCCACATCTGGAAGACATCTTTAAATCTACTTCTACTATTAAGCTAATGCTTTGAAATTAAGGTTTTGAACCTAATAGTCTGGATGCATCGCTATAGAGCTCTGATATCAGCCCTTCTCTAACTTTAGGCAGCTTTTTTATCTGGTTAGAAATATTAATATCAATACAAAATTATTTGACGCTAAAGTTTACTATATTAACAGAAGTATTTTTACTCCAAACTCTATCATCATATATAAAACAAACATGAGCTGTCAAATGTTACTAGGTGAGGGGAAAATTGATTTCTGCATTTTGCTTTCACCAACGAGGACTTGGGATTTAGAACGGAAATCAATGTAATGATGTATCTGATACTTGGATGGTATATATTGTTCCACAACTTCAAAATCACATGTGAACTCAGTTAATTTAATTTTATTTATAGTGATTTTAATGGATATATTTTTTATAAAACTGTTAGATAAGTCTGTAATTTATTATATCTTTTGCTTTTCACTTTGTTCATAACTTCCAAACGTTTTTCTATTTTTTTTAACCTGCTTCTTTAAAATATCAAAAATGATTTCATTACTTTCTGAAGCTTTTCTATTCTTCATAGATTTAATCGCATATGCACATAAACACATTAACTCAAATGTGTTAACTCAAATGTGTTTGTAAAAATACTTACACGCACACACACATATATATATAACAATATTTTAAAATAGTTAAATATGCGAGTGTTTTCTTGAATAAACATTTATAGACGAGGATGTATTATTTATGATTTATTATTAAACGGTATCAAATTGTCTTTAAGTGCTAACGATCCTATTAATGAGAATCTGCCCATTCATAAAAATTTCAACGTAATGCAGTATGCGGAAATAGTTTATGATTCCTTTTTCTCATCCACTTTTAAAAGCTGCTTTATAAATGCATAGACTAAGATAAACAATTGCTATTTTTATTCTTCATGATTACTACCCAATACAGAAATTAACTAAAGCATTAAGAAAATAAATTAATATAAAGCAAGACGAAATAGAACGCAATAAAGTCAGGGAGACCGATTTAAATCCTTTACGCAAAGAATTATTAGAGAAGTGAAATTCATTTTATATACGTTGAGAGATATAATCAATAGATGAAATGCTATGACACCTCAGATTTGATTAACAAGAATAAAGATAAAGAGGGACTTATAACACTAAATGTACGTTCACGCTAGAAAAAATCAAAATGTAGACACTAATTTTTTGCTTTCTACACTCAGAAATTTTTTAAAAAATATTATCGTTAAATTTTAAACACACTTCCTTTTATTTTTTTGCCTTTTTTCTTTGCTTCATGTATATCCCCAAATCCCTCCTATTTTTCTATTCTAGAATTATGCTTGTTTGTTTTTATTAGCATTTTATACCATCAATATAAAAGAAATGCTAGTTGTGTTTTTTTTTTAAATTTTTACTTAAACATGAAGTGTTCTTATACACTGAAAGGTTTACATTGTATATAAAAAAACATGCAGATTAAAAAAAAAGGAACACATTCTGCACAGTCTTGATATTCATGTGGGTTATTCATTTGGAAGCTCAATCTTTTCCCAAGTGTCTCTATGTAACAGCTGAGGTGCAAGGGCTGAGTATCTGACTTTAGCCTGTGTGAGTAGCTTGATGTAAACTTGAAGTGGTGTGTTTTTAAAATGTCCAAACCTTAATTTGCATCTGGTTAACCATAAGGTGAAGGTCAAGAAGATGGACAGTCTAATGGAGGCATAGGTTCCCTTGTTTATCATGTTTTGAATTGATAGGACATCTCTGATATCTAGTGAAACTTTGTTAATGATGAAGTTCCTGATCGGAGAGAGGGTGGAGCATGTGTATAGTAGGTGGGCTATGGTCTCATCAGCTGAGTGGCAGAGCTGACCCTGGGATCCAATCTTTGAGAAACCCCTCCTAGTCACAAGAAAGCAACTGGTGGGAAGAGAAGCCAGATTGAGCTTAAGAAGAAAGTCAATGTGCTTGGATTCAACATACCAGTGATTCAGCTTTTGGATCAAGGTTGGAAAGCCCCAATATGTTTTGAGTCAGAGCTTGATCCTTGTATTTTAATTTGTAGACAGTCCAGAAAGACTTTTTTAGTATCGAGAGCTAGTTGACTGGAATTCATGGCTATACTGACTTGATTCCAGACCTCACCTATCCATTTACTTGTAAGTGGAGATGGAGTATCAGTAGGGTCGACAACCTCCGGAAGATTGCGTTTTGGCAATTTTAAGCGTGTTGAGCACAGAAGGGAAATGGATTTTTGAAGGTAGAGGGTGGAGACAGAGTGCAGACCAAGACCATTAAGCTCTTTAGGCATCTGAGCCTTGGCCATGCTAATAGCCACCACCTTGCCATTCCAGAAAAGTTTGGAACACAGAGAGTTCATTGATTTTTCGAAAAGCTTAATGGGTTTGATGGGAAGGTAATAGGACAGTCTAGAATAAACCAGTGTGTTTAATAGTGTAACTTTGCCAATGAGTTATAAGTAGATTTTGGCGAGTGATTCAATTATTTTCTTTGTTTTAACCAGTATTAGGTTCTGAATCGCCTTGTCATCGCCAGCCTCGATAATGCAATTGGAAAGCACAAAAACGGGAGAGGTTTGGAAGAGAAAACTGAAGGGATTGGTTGTCCTGTTTTAATGTTCCACATTGATGATTTTACAAAGTTAATTTGGAGGTTTAATCTGCTAGCATGTGTGTTTATAAGTTTGAGAAAGGCAGGCAGATGAGTAAGATCAGGAAGAAAGACCAAAACATCATCCACATAGGAAATGCGATGTACTGTTTGTTTTAAGCTTGCAACATAGATTCCTGGAAGCTTGGCTTCAATCTGTTTAAGCAGTGGATTCAAATAAATTATAAAACATAGGGTGGCAAGCGGAGATCCTTGTGGAATTGACAAATGTGGTTTGAAATCTTCGGTTAGTTTTCCATCTAGTGAAGTGAAGACTGACCTATTGAGGAGGAGACTTCCTATTATATGGATGAAGACATCTGGAACATTTTAATCCTGGAGGGTTTGAAGCAGAATTGAGGGAACCACTGCATCAAAAGCGGAGGAAAAATCTAGCTGAATTACTGTGGGTTTAGCTTTCCTGTGAGTCCTGACATGTTGACTATTAATTTACTTACTTTTGTAGAGGACAAGTATCCCAATTCAGCTATACAATTTTGATCTAATTAGATTATTGAAACGAGACTAGTTGCTCCTCTTTTTCAAACATAGGTAATTCTTTATCAAAATATAAGAAGAATTAAACCCTGGAATGAATAGATATCTGGAAGAACATTATTTTTATTAAAACTTAATATCCTAAATAACGATGGTCAAACTGAATATTCGGTCATATTTCATGACAATCATTCCCATCAAACATGTCTAAGTACATAGAGGATATATCCCTTGCCACTGTAGATTATATTTATTATTTTAAAAAAATATCTACCATATTGCAGATTCGGGTACCATCTTTAAAAAGAGAAACATCTATAGGTTGGGTTCAAATCCCTCCCTAGCTTTTTAGATATTAGTTCCTCCATTTACGTACTATTAGTTCAAAAGAAAATATAGCAATGTGTCACAAGGTGTATGTGTGATGGCTATGTGTAAGACTGCATAATTTTAAATTTGCTGTGAATTCTTTCTTTTTTTCATTAAATGAGTACACTTGGAATGAAAAAGAAAAACGAACCTTTATAATAATATAAATAAAATAACACAAAATTTATTTACAATATTTATACCTTATGTAATATCGTAGGATAAATCCAATGCATATAAATACATATATACATTTACCTAAAAATGCAAAACCATAAAACAATACAATACTAGATTAAATTCAAAATTTTACTAAAATCCTTACACAACCATGATTTCATCTACTACAAATAGACCTTCTCAAGTGAAAATCAACCTAAAGGAAAACATATATATATATATACAAACAAACAAACCTTCCCATAATTCATTTCAAACTCCACCTTCCCTTAATATCAAAAGAAGTCTTCATAAGATTGATAGCCTCAGAATCAAGGAGTTTTATCATCAAAGTCTCCTTTATTCTTCTTTTTAACTCATTCTTTTCATAAAAAATAACTGAAGCATTGCTAAACAATATTCTATGACCTGTATTCAATTCATGAATATATAAAGCTGAGTTAAGATACCTATGTTTAACTCTACTTATATGAACCTTAACCCTTTCATTAAGGATAAATTTACTCTGGCCTACATAAAATTTACCACAACTACATGGAATTTTATAAACAATACCAGGAATAGACCTACTATCAATATACTGCTTTGAACCATTAAGTAATGAATTCAAATCAGAACTTTTCCTCCATGCAACCTTCTTTCCACCTAACAAATGACTATTCCTATAAACCAAATTATAAATTGATGCTTTAAATGGTAAAGACATATAATCATCATCCTTACCAACAAAATTCTTATCATCCAAATCACAACTATAAACATTATTATTAAATACCACTTTTTTAATAAAATCATGACTATAACCCAATTCTACATATTATATGTCTTTACCATTTAAAGCATCAATTTATAATTTGGTTATAGGAATAGTCATTTGTTAGGTGGAAAGAAGGTTGCATGGAGGAAAGGTTCTGATTTGAATTCATTACTTAATGGTTCAAAGCAGTCTATTGATAGTAGGTCTATTCCTGGTATTGTTTATAAAATTTCATGTAGTTGTGGTAAATTTTATGTAGGCCAGAGTAAATTTATCCTTAATGAAAGGGTTAAGGTTCATATAAGTAGAGTTAAACATAGGTATCTTAACTCAGCTTTATATATTTATGAATTGAATACAGGTCATAGAATATTGTTTAACAATGCTTCGGTTATTTTTTATGAAAAGAATGAGTTAAAAAGAAGAATAAAGGAGACTTTGATGATAAAACTCCTTGATTCTGAGGCTATCAATCTTATGAAGACTTCTTTTGATATTAAGGGAAGGTGGAGTTTGAAATGAATTATGGGAAGGTTTGTTAGTTTGTATATATATATATGTTTTCCTTTAGGTTGATTTTCACTTGAGAAGGTCTATTTGTAGTAGATGAAACCATGGTTGTGTAAGGATTTTAGTAAAATTTTGAATTTAATCTAGTATTGTATTGTTTTATGGTTTTGCATTTTTATTTTTTGCTAGTATAGTGTTAGACAGTTTTGGTTTACATTTACCTAAGTATATAACCATATCTGAGACAATTCATTTAATTAGCTTGTATGTATCTTATGAGTTCTGACATGTTTATATACAATATAAAGCTATCTACAGGACTATTAGTATTTAATTATAAGAATATAAATGTAGATTAGAAAAATGTCAATTAATCAATATTAAAGTTATAAAAAAATATTATCAATTATTGATTGAACAAGAAATTAATTTTACATTATATTTTCTTTAGCATTCACAAAGGAAAAAAAAATTATTAAAAAAAAAAAAAAAAGATAAAAAAAATTTCATAAGAATTTAAAAAAAAGATGACATGTTAAAATTTATTAACTATATATTAATATTAATTCTAATATATCAGTATTATTATTAATTGTTTTATTAAAGGTCGTTTTATTTGAATAAAATTTCTCTTATCATAGCATTAGATTTTAATTTATCACTTTATAATTTCTAGGTTTGAGCCTTTATAAAAAAAATTGGTCCAAAAGACAGTTGCCTTATTTGATGTATTTTATTGAATTATTCTCCAGATTATACATTCATGAATAGGCAGAACGAAGTTATATGAAAGATAACATATAATAAGATGTGATATGTTGGACTGTTTCCATTATTTATGAGTGAATGCTGAACGTATAGAAAATTTTAAACTTTATTTAAACTTTCCAAATATAAACAACTTGTTAGTAATAACACACAAATAGACAATACAGGTTAGTAATTACACAACGTTTTGAGTAGTAGTATTCTCCACTCTTCTTCAGGTGTTGCTGACCTATATGCACAGTGACAATATTCGCTTAGAAGTTGAACTCACATCTTTAGATTCTTGAATATCGAATTTAAGACAAACCCTCTACCATCTGAGCTATTCTGTCAAAGGTACAGAATAGATCAGTTGGTAGAGTGTTTGCCTTAAATTCAATATTCAAGAATCTAATGGTGTGAGTTCAACTTCTAAGCAAATATAGTCACTGTGTATATAGGCCAGCAACACCTAAGAAGAGTGGAGAATAATACTACTTGAAACATTGTGCAATTACTAACCTGTATTGTCTATTTGTGTGTTATTACTAACAAGTTGTTTGTATTTGGAAATAGTTCAACATATCACTTCTTATAATATACCATCATTACAAACCTTCAGACAAATAATAACATATAATAATTCTTTATTCTCCATGGTTAAAGCAGGTAGCAGAAGATACTTTTAAAATAGAAAATTTGAAGGAGACTACATAATTTCAACTTTCACCAGTGCCCTAATTAAAGTTTTTATTCCATGATAATGAGATTTTAAACTACTGCAGAGTTTTCCATTTTTAACCTTTTTTTAAACTTTACAAATTATCTCTGTTATTCAAATCATCTTAATTTTATATAACTGTTAAACAGAATTACTAACAATTGAAAATAACGCAATGATTCTTCCCACTGAAGATATTACAGTTCTGTTAAAACAAAAATATTTTCTTGTCAAAAATTTTTTTTTCCACCAAAAATAAATAATAATGCAGTCCAATCCCCCCCCCTCCAATAACAGTGTCTTTCTCCAATTTTTTCTTTATGAACACTAAGATTATATGTAATAAATCTGGGAACTTTTATTTATTATTTTACATTAATTTAAATAAAATAAAAAAAAGAATTACGTTAAAAAAATATTATGAGCCTTGCTTTATTAAGATTTAGTGGTTAGTCTACTTTTGCGATACATTTGGATCTTTGAAATGCCTTGGTCTTATGATTAAAGACTTAGAGGCAAATAAGTAATAATACTTACAAAAAATTAAAATCTCATAAAAGGTTGGTGTGACATTAGAGATAAAACTCAACATGAAATACCATCATAACATCAATCTCACGTTAATGCTAGACTCATCCTACTACTAGCAATGAAGGCACAAATAAGCTCTCAAAGTACAAAGTATCTTCTCCCCTCAAAATATAATAATAAATTTATAATAATATTAGATTAATAACAACAATTAAAAAATATTTTCATCTGAAAGTATGCATATTTTCCCTAAAATTGCTAATTCTTTAAACAAATTCTGGGTCATCATTGAGAGTTAGCCTTGCTTATCCATGTAGGTATCAAACCTTCCCTCTCTCTGGGTATTTATTTACTAGTCTAAGTATCATCATTTGGGATGATCTAAAAATTTTCCTATTGGTCTTTTGGTATTCTGTAAAGATACAGATTACTAAAGCCTCTTTATGACATTGAAATATATTACTTATATCAAATAATAAATGCTGCCAAACATGAGCAACATCTTGTAAGTTGCACAAACAAATTATAGCCAACTTACTCTTTTTCAACATTAAGTTAAGATTATAGTATCATTCTAGAGTGTTTAATGACTCTACAGGTGATTCATTAACCTGACCTATAAATATCATTTTTGAAAACTTGTTTTTGAAAAATTCATTCCCTATTAATTTTACTACATATAGATTATCTGTCTTTTCTTCAGTATAATCTGCAGTTATTGCTTTCTTGTAAGCTTGTCTGTATTACTTCTATTTTCTTTAGTAATTATATTATAGCTGCTTTAAACTCTTTATTTTCTGTGCAATAATCTTTTACTATTTTCTTATTAGTACATTCTTTATCTTTTACATTCATTTTTAAATATTTCATCCTTATTGTTAGTTTATCCATAATTTCTCTGATATCTGGTATATTTTTGCTATTTTTCCTATTCTCTCTTCCTTATCTTTGCTTCTAGTTCATCTTATTTCTCTTTCAATCCATTCCAATCCTCTTTCCAGACTTTACATATAGATTCTATTATATTTTGATTCTCTAGTTTTATCTCTTCTCTCACTTCATTTAACCTCATTATCATAACCTGTTGGTTTTTTTTTATTGCATTCATTATTTCTCTTAATTCTATAATAACATTTTGCTGGCTTTCTGGCAAATCTTGTCTCATTTTCTGTTGGCTTTCTTGCATATCTTGTCATATTTTCTATTGCCTCTCCAAGATAAATTATATAGCATTTGTAAATCTATTACTTGTGACATATGTTCAATAGGTTGTTCTCTTCTATTTTCAGGTTCTACTCCTTGCATAACCAATTTCTCTATATTTAAATCTGTTTCCATGGCCTTAAATTTTGAGCTCATAATCATTGAATAATTTATCCTTTATTATTATTATTATTTAAAAAAACATTCATTAATCATCTAAATTTAATACAAAATATTTTATCTATTTATTTTTTATTCTATTACTAAGAAATAAAACTAGAATATAAAATTCTTTTATTTAAAGTTATCACAAAAAAATAGTGCACTAGTCTACACCTTTATTGTGTAGCATTCTCCAATTTAGTATCTCTACATCACTAATACCTTATTTAATTAACCTCTCAATTATCTACACTTTTACCTACCTATCCTATCCCTATCTTCTACTCTCTTAACATCTAACAATATTTTTATTTATTTTATTTAGTGCCAAACTTTTCATTTCATTAACTAAAACACATTTATTAGTTTTCTATATCTATTGGGCACATATATTTTAGCACAGATGATATAAAAACAGGCAAAACTCTCTATACATATTGCCACTCAGTGCAAACCAGAGTAATCAATGAATGCCAGAAGGTTTTGCATAAAATCCCCATCTAGTGCCTACTCATCCAATATCCTCAGGCTAGTTTCTGGCTTGTGGCCTTCACCAGTAGGTCTCATAGTTTTGTAGTTAAGTAGAGATAAAAGATGGCTACTGGAGGGTTGCATTAGATCCTAAGATTTAGATGCAGTGCTCTCATATCCAAGGTTTCTCACTGACAAAGGCTACAAGCCAGAAACTAATCTGATGCTATTGGATGAGTAGGCACTAGATAGGGATTTTATGCACAAGTCTTCTGGAATCCATTGATTACTCTGGCTTGCACTGAGTGGCAATATGTATAGAGAGTTTTGCCTGTTTTAATAACAGTTAAGAGCAACCATAAGAAATGGTGATCATGTGATGTTTATTGGCACAAATGATATAGTTATGGTAAACTGTCTAATACATTAACTTGTCAAATAAAATGCTGTTATCTCAGTAAATTGCATTATTCATACCACACACTCACAAAATAAAACTGTCTTATCTCAAGTCTAGAAAGTGGTAAAAATGTATTTGAGCCTCATATTTAAGGATGTCAAATGATGTGGTTATCACAAACTGCCTGACACATTAGTTTGCCAAATAATATGGTTATTACAAATAGTCTCGCACCTTAGCTTGCATTTAACTTAAGATCTCTGACAACCTTATATTCAATATAAATTGTTCATATGGTTATTATTATTTAATTATATGTATATAAATATAGATTAGAAAAATATCAATTAATTGATATTAAAGTTATAAAAAATATCAATTATTGATTGAATAAGAAATTAATTTTCCAATATATTTGCTTTACAGTTTGCAAAGTAAAAAAAAATAATATTATTTTTAAGAAAAAATTTTTTAAAAAAAGTAAAAATTATAATACATATTTTAAAGAAAATAGTGTTATAATTTATTAATTACATATTAATATTAATTTTAATATATCAGTCTTATTATTATTTATTTTATTAAAGGCCTTTTAATTTGAATAAAACTTCTCTTGCCATTGCACTAGATCTGCAGGACAATTCTTGGTGTATTTTTTTTTCATGTCATAGCATCTACCGGGACGCGAACCCACACCCGTTTGCAACCAACTACTTGCTTGCATGGCGGCTGCTATACCTCTCGGCTAACAACGCAAGACATACTTGGTGTATTTATCGAATTATTCTCTGGATTATGCATTCATAAATAGGCAGGAAGAAGTTATGTGAAAGATAGCAGTTAATAATTCTTTATTCTCCATGGTTAATGCAGTTAACAGAAGATACTTTAAAATGGGAAATTTGAAGGAAACTACATAATTTCAGTTATGATCAGTTCAGTGCACTAATTAAAGTTTATTATCCATGATAATGAGATTTTCAACTACTATGAAGTTTTCCATCTTAGCTGGGTTTTTTTAAACTTTACAAATTATTTCTGTTGTTCAAATCAGCTTAATTTTATAAAACTGTTAAATAGGATTATGGTCCTTCTTGTTAAAATGAGAAGTTTTCTTGTTAAAAGCTTTTTTCCACCAAAATAAATAAATAAGTCTCTCTCCATTTTTTTCTTTATGAATGCTAGGACTTTATGTAATAAATATGGGAATTTTTATTTATTATTTAAGATCAATTCGAACAAAATATAGAAGGAAAAAAACAATTACATTTTTATTTCTTTTAAAAAAATATGATTATTTTGTGTGTAGTTAAAAAAAAGTAATATCAGACTAGCTTTTTTTTACAAGATGTCTGAACTGGTGCAATATATAAGGATTGAATGGCTTATTGGCAGGGCATTCTTTAGTCTTATAACTGGGGTTATTGGAAGGGCATTCTTTAGTCTTATAACTGGGGTTCGAATCTTAGCAAGATAAAAGTGTTTTCACTTCTAATCAGGGTTTAATTGTTTTTTTTTTCAAATAGTTGATACATAGGTAACACAGGTAAACATTTAATATTAATTAGTAAATGAAAATCTAGTTATTCTTAGATATTTGATAAAACAAAAATAGAAAAAACTTTAACAGTTCTCTCCCATCCAGTAAGTTAGATATTGTGGCAAGTTTTCTTTTATTGCTGCTGTGTTATGGGTTTAGAGTGAAGTCTTTTCCCTGTAATGGGTATTATTATAGTTAAGCTATGATATAAAGAGATATTTGATAAATGCTGATACCCCTGTGATATTTTTTAAATTTTAAAATAATGTTAATATGTGATATTTTTATTGAATATTTATTTGTTTTAATATTAAGTATAGAGTATGTAATGATAATAGCAATATAGCAGATAAAGAAGTAAATATAAACAATTTGTATGGTTATATAGCAGGTGTTGGAGAACAAATAAAAAATTATGTTTGCTTCTTTTTTGTTATACAAAAAATGTTACTAAATGATAACTACAATACTGATAATGATAACAAATTCCATGTCACTGCATAGATGTCGGGAATTGCATGAATTTGGTCTCTGATTTTTATTTAATTTGTTGGAAAAAAATTATAGTTTTGAAAAATTTGGATTGAAACAGAGATGTCAGCGGAAAATATTGTTTTTCATTCATTATTCAAAAATGGCCTCAGAGGCTTGGAAATATTTAAGTCATGTGACCATGAACATGAAACAATAAAAGATGTGCAAGTTCAATCTCATAGTTTTTGGATCAATATTTGTGTTTTATGATGAAATCATTGTTTATTTTTGTACTTACTTTAAACAAATATTGAAAAGTTGTATTTTTATAATGGACTATTTTCATCATCTAGTATGTGTATTGAATGTCTTTAGTAAAATTTAACTCTATTTAAATATTCCAAATACATTCAACTGTTAATAATAGCACATCAAACAGTATAGTATATGCACAACATTTTGAGAGGTATTATTCTCCCCTCTTCTTCAGGTGTTGCTGGCCTGACCAGTCACAGTACTAGCAAGGAATTCGAACCTGGGTCCTTAGATTATTGATTATTGAATTTTAAGGTAATGCTCTAACCAATCGAGCTATCCTGCCAAAGGCAACAGTCAGTAGAAATTTCATATACTTATCTATGAGGTTTCTCCTGATTTCTCTACTTTTTCCTAAGAGCAAAGTTGATTAAAATTCAATAATCAAGAATCTAAGAACCCAGATTCAAACCCCATGCTAGTACTGTCACTGGTTAGGCCAGAAACACCTGAAGAAGAGGGGAGAATAATACCTCTCGAAACATTGTGCATATATTAACCTGCTTGATGTGCTATTACTAACAATTGAATGTATTTGGAATATTTAAATAAAGTTAAATTTTTCTAAAGACATTCAATACACATACTAGATGATGGAAATAGCTAATATAAAAATCATTGCAAACCTTCAGGAAAACACTAAATATTGAAAAGTTTTGATGAAGACTATGAAACAGTTAAAACTGTTAGTGAAATAAAATAAAATATTATAAAAAGCTTGTATGTAATGTGTGAAATACATTTTAAAAGTTTTTTATGTTAAAACAGTTCAAATAGGACTAGAAACTTTAGTAAATAAAGTGTCATTAATTTGAATATCATCAAGATAGAAAATGATAGAGTTGGCTGAAAATATTTGTACTATGAGAAAAATGTAACTCCAAAATGTCTAAGTTATCTATAACTATGTTATAATATGCATGCAGAATAATGATTGATTAATGAAAGTACTATGGTTTGAGGCTGGTTGTTTGGGTTTTTTGGTGATCAGCAGATATAAACCCTCAGTTGTTAACAAAATGTAAACAATGATTCATCCAATTATTCAAAATTCTTTGACTCATCCATTATTCAATTCTTATGTTTATGACACCAGCTTTATAATATCCACACCAGAAAACAATAGCTTTAAAATGGCAGTAAGTGACAGATGGAGAACAACTTTAAATAAATAAAATATTAGAACATGATTATTGTAAGTTAGGAACCAGAATAATCAAGGTAAATATCTGTTTAACATGTGCTTGATATGATTTATGTGTAATTAATTAAGCAGATAGCACCTTAGGTGATATACTATTGTCAAAAATCTATTGATTTTTATGGATCAATGCAGATATCAACTTACTAACAGATATCATGTGTCTATAAATATATGGTTCTAATGTTCACTTTGCAGGCAGGATCTAAAGCATACTATGGAATCTCCTGAAATATTAGCACTCCAAAGATCAAAAGCTATCTAGGAAATGCTACACAGATTTATTATTATTATTATTATTATTACAACTACTATTAATATATATTTTTGAAAACAGAAGGGATTTACATTCTAAGCACATATGCTGGAATGTTGTTATTATAACTCAACAATGCCTTGTTGAATCTCAAACCAAAGCACAAAATAGATTTTATCTTTTTCACATAAATTTAGTTATATAGATCAGTTTAAAGCTTCTAAGTTTAAGAGCATGAAGATGTTTCTTCCTTTACATCCATTAATTTCTTTCTACATATTAATATTTGCAAAATTTTTCAATTTATTATATGTAAATCCCTTCTGTTTAAATTATATATGATCTCTGTGCTAGTAAAAAAAATTGAATAGTACATAGTTTCTAATAGTTTGTAATATTAACACATAATAAATTGAAAAATTTTGTGAAAGTTAATATATAGAAAAAATTAATGAATGTAAAGTGAATAAAGAAACAACTTCACACTCTCAAGACACTTTAGATTGGCCTATATAATTAAATTTAGATGCAAAAGATAAGACAGCCATGTTTATTTTTTCCAAAGTCTCTATTTTGTGCTTTGGTTTGAGAGTATTCTCAGTATTCAATAAGACATCATTGACCTATTACAGTGCATGTGCTTAGGGTATAATTTCCTTCTATTTAAATTACACATGATCCCTATGCTAGTAAATAAAATTGAATATTACAGTTTCTAATAGTTCATAATATTAACATGTTTTAAATTGAAAAATTTCAGGAACATTAATATATAGAAATTAATGGGTGTAAAGTAAGTAAAGAAATATCTTCATACTCTCAAACTAAGATTCTTTAGATTGATTTATATAACTAAATTTAGGTACAAAGGATAAAACGGCCACTCTTATCTTCTTCATAAGTCTCTATCTTAAGCTTTGGTTTGAGAGTATTCACAGTACTCAACAAGACATTGTTAAGCTATTGAAATAACATTACAGCATATGTACTTAGAATGTAAATCACTTCTGTTTAAATTGCATACAATCTCTGCACTAATAAATAAAATTGAATATTACTATAGTATTGTAAATGTTTGGGTTAATAATATATGTATATAGTTTTATATTAACACAGGTAATCATGTGCTAATGTATATAAAATTGATTGGTTGTATTTATTCTTGATATTGTCACCAAATATTACCACAATTCAATGTTAAACTTTTATCTGAAATAAGTATGTAGTATTTAATTGATAACTTTATTTGCTTAAATACATAATTGCAGTGAGCAGCCATTTTCTACAACATACACTGATTTTCCTAAGATTCTTAACCCCAGATAACTTTGAAGTTTTTTCTATTTTTTGTCAGACAGTTATTTCCTGTCAAAAAGTCTTTACCGTTTTGTTTTTTGAAAAAATAATTTTCTGTTTAAAAAAATATTTCCTAATAAATATCTACTGTGTATATGAAAAAACAAATGTATACTGATTTGACTGGGTTAAACTACTTATTCAATATGGAAGTTCAGTATGTAAAGATGGTGATATTTAGCCAACAATAACATAATTAATTTTGCATGTTAACACCTTCATCATGGAAACACATCCATAAAACTTCATTTTATTTATTAATTCTTCCAATTATACCAGTAAATAACTGTTTATTCTTTCAGACTTCTATGATTTGCTAAATAATACAAAACTAAGGTTCATTATTAGTGTAGTTGTTTTTAAAGTTATGATTTAAAAAAATTTCTAAGCTGATTTTTGGTTTTCAGAATGCATTTATGTTCTTTAAAAACTCTTCCCCCCTTGGATCTGATTTCCCTGAGATTTTGTATTCTATAGTTATCCTGCAAACACTCAACAAAATTTATAAGTTTTTATGCACTTGATCTCCATTCATCAATTATTTTTTATTATGACCCATGACTGGTTCTTTGAAGTAATAAATAGATATATTAAAAAATTTGTCACATGACCAAATGCTTGTCTACTTAATAACACACTGATCATATGTAGAACACATATTTCTGTAGTCTAATTTTCATTACATCACTCTCATGCAAAATAGGGATTGGTTTCTATCCACTTCCAACACCTTGTTGGAGAGATGTAATCATAAACATATGACCAAAGATGTAAAAAAAATGTATTTTTATATTGAACCAGAACTGATCAATTGGCATAGACCACAATCTCTTACATGTGTCTTTATCATTGTTCAATACATATAGATAAATGATTACAGAAATAGCAAATTACTACAAAGAACACATGTTTTATGCCTGTATTACTTGATATCAAAAATATAGTCTAAATGTAAATAATATTCCCATTATTTGTGTCTACTTCTTTAAATATAAGTTTCTTTTGCACAATTAACATAATTGTTTTAAGATATGACCACATAATATTTTCAGTTCACTCCCAAAAATATGCTAAAATTGGCTTACAAACATACAAAATGATATTTTAAAATTTATAGTGAAACTTCATAGACTGGGAATCCCCATTAAAAGTACCACAACTATCCTATCATATCACAGACATCCATCAGCACGGAATTGTAAATTAAATTTTGTCATATAATAATAAATATGATGTTCAAACATAAAAAAGAGGTTTTTTTAAGAAATTAAAATGAACTGTCTCTGAAGAAGACTGCAGGACAGTCAAAATGTAGGTGTTTGTGCAAATAAAGAGTTTTGAAGTGTTTTGGATAAATTGTATTTATAAGTATTTATTCTACAAGAAAACAAATAAAAAATTACAAATATTTCATATTTGAGTCCCACAGCTAAATACTTTCACAACTTTATTTCTTCAAAATTATGATAGAAGAATTTAAAAATTTACATCATGTTTTATAAAAATAATTTCAATTGGATTAAGCAAAAATAATACAGCAGATTATTTTAAACTTTCTGTTACTTCATTATCAAAAAATTCTCATTCATACAATGATAATAACCTTCATATGAGTAATATCTTTTATAAATATTTAATGTACTGAATAATAACAGCTTACCAATCCAGACATGAAGGAGTGATAAGTCAGATGTATATTGTCTATTCATGCCTAAATACACTTTAAAAATTTTAAATTAATTATTTATTGTATTTTATCCTCAATATTAGCATCTCAAATATAGGACTTACACCTTTGCAATGAATTATTCACCTTTAAACCAACCAAGAAAGCTATAAAGATATGGTAGAATTCCTTAACACCTTGATAAAAACCATAAAAATGTCAGTTAAAGCCATGGTGAAATAATACACATGCTTTACTAAACATACTACATACTACAAACAAAATCCATCTTCCAATAAGTAAGGCAAAGTAAAAGTATGATGGTATAGCTCATAAAAATGCACATCCTTTTGAAGGCTACTAAAGGATCTAAGACTTTGTCAGTGATCAGGAAAATAATGATAATGCACATCAGCGACAAAAATACTAAATATGAATTGCTTTAAAATAGAGACTAAGCTATCATCTCCAAAAATATATGCTATGAGCATATGAATGCTATCAATACAATAATAAGAGAGAGCCTCTAATGCTATCATCTCTTGTAAATAGATACCAACAAAACAATAAGAGACTAATGCAAAATCTCTTGCAAAAATAATCTAGCAAAGTAATGAGAGACCAATGTTACTATTTCAAAATATACTGGTGAAAATAAGCATTCCTAAAATAGAGAGAACAAATCTATTATCACTAACGAGAGTACTATAGCTAACAAATGTGAAATATGATAAATAAATAACCCCAAATATGGCTCCATTAACATTAGGCAATAAATAAACATACTTCTACTTATTCAGCTTACAGCATAATATACCTTTATAAATAAATAATTCATATATAAAAAGGAAAACATACTATTTAAAATGTAAAAATATGATAAATTACTATTCTAAAAACTTAAAACATTTCAAAATATAACACAATAAAACATAATATGTACCTGAAATAAAGCATGTTATGCAAAAATCATAAATACAAAAAAAAATTTACCATCAATAAATTATAACATAAAGTTCTTCTTTCTTTATTCCATATCCATTACACTGGAACATGAATAGTAATGTTGGCAACAAAATCTTGTGGATAGCAAACATATCCATCATAAAATATAATATAACTAAAATATCAAAATTAAGAATATAATTATGAAACATGAAAGTGCTTCCGGATATTCTTAATAAAAATTTCAGAAATTAGGCTAGCAAATAATAAAATAAATTCATGGCTATTCATTAAATACATCCATGGATTTAAATTATGATATATGTTCATTAATTTGCAATAAATATCTCTTTGACATTTAAATTCAAGTTTTCCAAAAATTATCTATCAAAAGAATTATATTAATTTGTTGTAATAATGAAATTATTTTGCAGAAGAAGAATGCTTTTTTAAATCACATTTATTCAAAATCTTAAAAGTATTTAGCAGGAGTAAAATACATAAAACCCAGACTAATTTCTAGTTTGTGGCCTTTGCCAGACCAATTAGTAAGTCTGGGATATTGGATAAGTAGGCAATAAATAGGGATTATGATACCCAAACCTCCTAGCGTCCATTGATTACTAGACTTGTAATGGGTGATACTGTAAAGAGAATTGCTACTGTTGTATGAACATGTATTACTGTGAATGTAGCTTGCTCCTTTTTTACCACAAATCTGACACCCAATTACCCAGTTCAGTTCTATCAGTATCTCCAAATTAGTTTCTAGCTTATAGTCATCATCGGTGAGAAGATTTATATCTTGGAACTGGATCTTTAGGATTTACTGCACTTCCAAGCAGTCATCATTTTCTTCTCTGTTTGATTATCAAGCTATCAACTCAAATTGAGAAACATATAAATGTTTTCAATCTAAGTCAACTTGTCCATATAGTCATGTAGATTTGAAATCAGTTTAATATCTATATATTATGGTGCTCTTTGTTTTTTAACAAGTATAGGCACCTCTATTCTATGGACAGGATTGGTGTAAAATCAATAAAATATCACATAAATCTAACTTCCACATTACTATTTAGTATTTTTTCCACTTAACTATGTTACCCAATGTAAGTTTTAGTAGCAATATATGTCAGAAGCATTAGCTAAAAACTAATCCAAGTCCACTTAATAGGACAATACTGAATAGGGATTTATTGAGTACTATCATTGGCACTTATTAGTTAATAAAGCTAACATTAGATGTCATTGCTGTGGTGAAAAAAAGTATGCTGCTAAAACAGCAGTGTGGAATCAAGAATCACGTGAATGTTTTATTGGTTTTAAATTAATGTGAATGAGATATTGTTACTGTTGTTGTATTTAAAAATATATTAAAATTACTGTTCATTTCACTACACAACATTCTTTTACTGGTTTTTTTTAAAAGTTTTGTAATAATTAATTTTTAAATTAATTATATTTTATATAACAGTTATATTGTTTTAATTTACTATTACTGCATAACAAGACTCAATCAAGCATATGCAGTTCTTAAGATTTTAAGAATTAAACATTATTTTCACATTTATTGTAAATAAATACTTTTATTACAGTTAAAATATCACATTAAAAAAGAATCAATATCTTATTTAAAAGAAAGGTAAACCATATTAAGTGGCGCAAGCAGAAATTTTTTATAATTAGAACAGAAAAGAAAGGAATTGGAAAGAATGTCATACAAAATAAAATATCTGAATTAAAAAAAGTATCAGATGGAAGTAAAAAAAATCCTATTTTAAACACGTCAAAAAAAATATTTGGATTAACCTCTATTTGACAGGATATCGTTTTAATTTGTATAATATTGTGTTAGAATTACTGCCGCCTGAGTTTTTGCGCCAGAAAAATTTATTGTTTTCAAAATACAAAACCACTTTTATATTTTCCTTGAAATAAAATACGACTTTATGGTATTTATTTATTATAAACGTCATTTTTTTCCAAAAATTTCTCTAAAAGATATAACTTTTTTATTACTTTTAACACACGCTACTGTTAAATCATATAGTTAAAAATATTTTTCATAAATCTTATGTACATTAAATAATAACGGAATATTCTTAATCAAATTAAAATATCAAAACGTATAAATGAATAAAAATGTTAAAGTATTTTAACTTGATACTTTATAATAACAGATCTAAATAAGCTTTTAAAATGTTGGATTTTCACAAAAATAAATAATTTTAAATATGTGACTTATATGTCATAGCATCGGCGAACCTGCAACAACCGTCTGCAAACAATTGCTTGCTTGCAAGGCGGCTGCGCTGACCTCTCGGCACCATTCTTAGAAATTTGATAACTTCAGCATTATTTTTAAAGCAATTTGATTCATTATTTTTAAATTATTCTGAATAGATCTCTAGGACGTTTTGATAACATTCTAAGCTTAATTTTATATATTTTTCCTGTCTCAATTCTGTAGTTAAAATGAATCAAGTTCTGCTTGAGAAGTGTGTGTGTGTGTTAAACCACTCAACATCACATGATCACCATTCCCTATGCTTATACAAGCTGTTAAAACAGAGGCAAAACTCTCCATACAGTAGTTCCATCTAGTGCAAGCCAGAGTAATCAATGGATGCAAGAAGATGTGTGCATAAAATTTCTATTTAGTGCCTACTCATCCAATATCATCAGATTAGCTTGTCGTTTCCATCAGTGAGGAGTCTTGGATCAGATCTAGTTGCATTGCTCTCAGATCCAAGGCTTCTCATGGATGAAAGTCACAAACTATAAGCTAGTCTGGATATTATATGAATAGGCACTAGATAGGATTTTATGTACAAATCTTTTTGCATCTATTGATTACTCTGGTTTGCACTGGGTAGCACTTCTGTATGGAAATATTTGATATGTTTAAAAATATATAAAAACATATATAAGGAATTAAATATAAAGTCAAAAGATTAAAGTTATTAATAATTTATTTAAAACAATAAATTAGGAAATATAAATCAGGGCTGGCCCAATAAATGAGTCAAAAAAGCATCTGCTGGAACCATTACCTATTGCATGAAGCCATATGAGGAAATCTAATCAATAAATTGAACATTTTTTTGAAAATTTGATACTCATAAAAGTGCATAATATTAAATTACAAATTAATTGTAAATTACATATTTTAAAAATGTTATTATTAATTGTAAATTGCATTTTTTTTAATTTGTTTTGCAAAACAGACATATAATAAGAACATCTGCAAATGTGGAATATCATAAAATACATTAGTAAATGACAAATCAATTGTAAATTATAAATATTTTTACATTTCCGTAAAAGAAAATATATTATTTAATCAATACATAATACAATAAAAATGAACTGAGTAGTAACAAAAAAAAAAGAGTAAAATGAATAATTTTTTTATTTTGATTACCAGCAATTAACAACGTGAATATCCCAAAGAAAGGCTAGTAAGAGCAAATCATAACACTCTATACTGGTAAACCAAATTCTATCTAATGATACTCAAGAATTGTTCCATCTATTTATAGTAGTTTTATAAAACAATAGACTTAAGTTTTTTTTCTTTCTGACTAAACTAACTGATTACAAAAATATACAGATAATAAGTTTCATAGAAATTGAATTTTGAATGTATTTTTTGTTGTGAATTCATCCTTAAGTCATCATAAGTTACCCACAAATAATGGACTTGTCCAAATGACAAAGTTATCAAGATTGAACTGAACACATAACTGAGGGAGATAATGAAATAACAATGAAAGTAAACAAGTTTCCAATAGTATAAATAGACCAATTGGAGATCTACATCAATAAATCCATTTTTTCCCAATAAGGACAATCTGGATATATATATTGAAAGTCTATTTTAAAGAGACAGACAATATCAGGCAACTGTCAGATATCAAATGACAATAACCTTGTTGTTTGCTACTTAATAGAATATAATGAGACATGCTCAAGTCTGGAGCAGGAAGCTGCTAGCTACTGCATCATTGTACCTGTATGTGAAGCAGGCCACCTGTGGGCTGGGGGTATTAAGAGTCAAAAGGGAGTTTCAGCATTTCCCCCCAAATACTAGTTGCATTGTTAAACATAATATAAATATCTACAATAAATATTTTAATGTTTAGTTAGTTAGTTGTACTACCTCAGAATGAATGGAACATCATTTTGATAGTACTACAAATATAAATACATTTTCCCAAACATTGTCATAATGCAATGAATTCTACTCACATGCTTATAACCATAACAACAGGTGAATGTAGTTTTTTTTTAAGTGAAAATTTTAATAGATTATTTACGATCAACAATGGTTAAAATCATTTAAATAACCTAGCAACAATTTCTATAGAAAAGACTATATCTTAAACAATAATTTATCTATTCTATATATACATTTATAATAATAAGATGAAATGAAAATAATACCAAATGATGTAGTTTGCTAAAAATTCCAGATCTAAGTTGTTAATAAGCAACTGAAATGATCAAACTGTTATTAAACATCTGGCATTAAAAGAGCATTTGTAGTCAAAAATATATATATTTTTTTAAAATGTTAATTAGTTATTTAACTATAAACTTACTCTGGCACAATTAAATGTATCTTAAAGAAAACAAGTTGTATTTTATGAAATAGTTACAGATTTATTTAAATAGAATTAGAATTTCTCATAGACCAATAAATATCACATGATCACTATTTCTTATGCTTGATCATAATTGTTATTGAGATAGGCAAAACTCTCCATACAATAGTGCCACCCAGGGTAAGCCAAAGTAATTAATGGATTCCAGAAGGTTTGTGCATAAAAAATGGTGATCATATGGTGTTTAGTGGTTTACTACCAATCCTGCCTAATAGAATAGTGGTGGCTATGGTTATTAAAGAACCAAAGATACCAAAATGTATGCATACTGAACTGAGTTCAGACCTATATGATTATATAAGCTAATGATCTTGGATTGAAAATATTGGGTTTTCAATTTTATTCTCATAGTTTTATAGTAAAGCAAAGATAAAAGGTGGCTGCTGGAGGGTTGCATTAGATCCTAAGATCTAGGTGCAGTGCTCTCAGATCCAAGGCTTCTCACTGATGAATCCCACAAGGCAGAAACTAGTCTGGGGAGATTGGATAAGTAGGCAGTAGATAGAGATTTTATGCACAAACATTCTGGTATTCATTGATTACTCTGGCTTGCACTGAATGGCACTACTGTATGAAGAGTTTTGCCTGTTTTAATTTCTCATAGACAAACAATACTTTATTACAAATATTTTGACAACTCTTTTATAAGATTCTAATATATATGATTTCAGAATTAAGTGTGGGTAAAATAAAACTTTTAAGTAGAAACAATACATCTGTAATATTAAAAAATTATTATTATTATTTATTTAACAGTAAATTTGCTCTAACCCAATTAATGAAAGAATAAACTGTAGTGTGTGCATGTTAATTAAATAAAAAAATGAAATGATATTCAGTATTTTGATTGAATTCTGTAAGTACCAAAGGTATAGGGTTCAGATCCCCCTAGCATATATATATATTATCAAGATATTTGCTGAAACAAAAGCTCAATAAATTTTTGTTTTGTTCTGTGAGCTTTTTTGTTATTTAATTTATTTTGTTTAACTTTTCCGCATTTTTTTAGTTTTATAATATTTAATGCTGTGTACTTTTTAAATAAATGTATTTGCTTTTATTTAATACAAATAAAAACAGCTTTTTTAAATAAACATCCTAGGTCTTCCCCACAGTCCCTTATAGAAAAACAAGGATGAAGAGATTATTAATTCCCAGTTGGAGAAGGTTTGAGTATTTTCCATTCTTTTTTTATAATAGCACTGATGAATAGATAAACACTCATTTACAAACCAATGAAGAATGGTTAATTAGATTGACAATAAACCAACTACAGATTATATATATATATAATATTAACAATTGATATAATGATGAAAACCTTACTATGATTTATCACATCCAAACCTAGTTACACATGATGAATACTGCAAATTATATCGCATACAAGTGCATATCTTTAAGTCCATTTTATTGCTTAAGATAAAATTCTGAAATTCAAAACATTCTAAGATTTTGAACTCAGGCCAATATGCTTGAACATTTGTAAATCTAATTTCAGATCATTACCTATGAATTTTACTAACATTAGTTCATTTCTACCTGTAGGCAACATTTGACTGCCACTATGGGAATCTTTATTCCTATTCTTTCTATCACAGTCTCCAATTTTTAAAATAAATTAAAATAAGTATTAAGAATAATTTAGAAATCACCAAATACATATATTGGAGATAATTTATCTTTTTTATTTGTATGTGATCACGTGTATTGGTTGTATAAGATGAATAGTCGAAGGGAGCTTGAAAGTCTGGGTTCAAATATCTTCTAATTACATACATTATACTGGTATTCAAATATTATACATATCTGTTTTAACTCAAAATCATCTTCATTTTCCATAAACTCTATATTTCCAGATAATTTAAAAGTTTTTTGTCATTCTCACTATCTTCAAATATATAACCATATTTCATGTTATTCCCCAAAACCTATTTCAATTTACCCAATCATAAGGTTTTTTAAAATCAAGAATACAATCATTGTTTTTTTTTTTTTAACAGACATTTTACTTAGCTGGAATAGTATGAATAAATTATCTCGTTGAATATTCCCAATCTTTCTCAAGATTGAATATTTTTTCATCCATTATTAATTATGTAAATATTTTATATAATATAAATATTATCATTATTGGTCTGTAGCTAATTAATAGCACCTCCCCACCCAATCTTTAAATAAAAATTGAATTCTTATACTCTTTCATTATTCTGGAATCTTATTATCATCTATACTGTCATTAAAGTTCTAGGAGACTCTTTCCTAACTACTAACATTTCGATTTTTAACGCATCTATTTTTTTTATTTTATTAATATTTTCTCTTACCTCACTTATCAATAAAGAGTTTGTTTGAGCTATTTGGTACGCTCTCTATATTGCATATTTGTAAATACAAACTCATAAAAGCAGTGTCATGCTATATATGACTTGCTATATATTGATTATTAAATCTATTTATACACTGTCTATCTATTTTAATATTACCTTCTATAACAACATCAATTCTAACACCATATTGAGTATGTTTTAAAATCTTTTTTCACTATATTTAATAAATATTTATCCCCCCCCCCATTTCCAATTTTTTTCAAAATTATTTGTATTTCATTATTCATTTATTCTTTTAACTTGTAATTTCTGATTTTCTTAAATAATTATCCCATCTAACTTATTATTGCTTTCTCCTCTAATAGTTTGTTAGTAGTTTCTTTAAATTTTCTACATATCACTGTCCTTTATTTTATACTTTCTAAAGCCTGTTTATTCCATATTTTTCTAAATAAATATTCATTTTTAATCTTTTTCACCATTTCATTGGATTTTTCAAAAGGTTTAAATTTGCTATATTTTACCCCCCCACCCCCAAGATATCATTAAATCTCAGTTTAAAGTAAGTTTTCGGATGTTTTATTCGCGATTTTCTATTCACTAATTTAATAATTGCCTTAATGCATTAAGTGAATAGAGAGATTCTATTATACAAATCTTAGCTTAATTTAGTTTGAATTTTAATTGTAAATTCCGAAATCAGTTCGTAAGTATTGCTAATATATAAACTTAAACAATTAAAAATCATAAATAATGTGTGATTTGCCTATTAAATTAACAGTTAGTGATGAAAAATGTTTTTTTTTTTTTTGTTTCAGAAGTTTTCCTAGATACAGTTTCACTTCAATAAAGGAAGATAATAACCGACTTAAAAGCAACTGGGGAATATGATTTGTTTATTTCCTTTTTTAGAAAAATGAAGAAAGAAAATGAAAAAAAGCTCTGATTTGATGTTATTGAATTAATTTTCCCATCACATTCAATTATTCTTTCAGCAATAGAAAGCTGAATTATGGATGATCTTACTGGATTCAGCAAACATTCAGGTAAACGCTTTCTTTTTGAAATATAGTTTTGACTAGATCAGTAGGAAGCCATAAATAGGTTTTGTATATATAATTTTGGCAGCTATTGTTTTTATTAAAACGAATTAGTGTTTTATGTAAACAAAGTTCTCTGTCTATAAGTAAAAAACTAGGTAGGGAGTAGTAGTAATATCGACAACAATGACGATGATGATAGTAGTAGAAGTAATAATAAAACGACGATGATGGTAGTGGTAATAGGAATCATAATGATGATGATAGTAGTAATAATAACTATAATGATGATGATAGTAACAGTAGTAGTAATAATGCTGATGATGATATCAGTAGTAGTAGTAGTAGTAATGATAATGATGGTGATAGTGGTAATAGTAATGATACTAGCAGTAGTGATGATGATAATAGTAGCAATAGTAATAATAATGACTATGATAGCAGCAGTAGGAATAATAATAATGATGATAATAATCATTGTGATGATGATGATAGTAGCAGTAGTAATAATAATAATGATTTATGACAGTAGTAGTAATAATGATAGTAATGATAGTAATAATAATAAAAATGATGTGATGATGGTAGTGATAGTGGTAGTAGTAGTAATGATGATGTGATGATGGTAGTGATAGTGGTAGTAGTAGTAATGATGATGTGATGATGGTAGTGATAGTGGTAGTAGTAGTAATGATGATGATAGCAATAATAATATTGATGATGATGATAGTAGTATTAATAATAGGCATGCTGATGATAGTAGTAGTATTAATGATGATGATAGTGGTAGTAGTAATAATGATGATAGCAGTAGTAATATAATGATGTTGATGATGATGATAATACTAGTAGTAATAGTAGTAATAATAATGATGATAGTGGTAATAATAATGATGATATCAGTAGCAATAATAATAATAATAATGATGTTGATAATAATAATAATAATAATAATAATGATGATGATGATGATGATGATAGTGGTAATAGTAATCATTATTAAATGATGATGATAGTAGCAGTAGTAATAATAATGATTTATGGTAGCAGCAGTAGTAGTAATAGTAATAATGCTGATAATAATAGTAATAATAATGATGATGGTGATAGTAGTAGTAGTATTATGATGATGATGATGATGATGATAGTAGTAATAATAATGTTGATGATGATGATGATAGTAATAATAATGATGATAGTAATAGTAATAATGATGATGATGATAACAGCAATAATAATAATAATGATGATGTTAGCAGTAGCAGAGTAGTAATAATAATAATGATGATGTACTAGTAGTATTGATACTGATGATAGTTGATAGTAATAATAATGATGATGACAGTAGTAGTAATATTAGTAATAATAATGATGAAAGTTGGTAATAGTAATGATGATGATGATGATAGTAATAATAATATTATTGATGATGATGATAATAATAGTAGTAGTAATCATAATGATACTGATGATATTAGCAATAGTAATAATGATAGTGATGATAGTAGCAATAGTAATAATGATGATTTATGATAGCAGCAGTAATAGTAATAATAATGATAATGATAATAGTAGTAATAATAATGATAATGATGATGGTAGTGGTAGTAATAATGATGATGATGATAGTAGTAACAATAATAGTGATGTGATGATAATGGTAGTAGTAATGATGATGATGATGATAATCATAGTAACAATAATGATGATGATAGTAAAGTAGTAATGATGATAGTGATAGTAGCAATAGTAATAATGGCAGTAGTAGCACTAACAATAATAATGATAATGATGATGATAATAGTAGTACGAATTGAATAGTTTATTTCTTGTGAATTCATAAAAAGTTTGACTGCCATATATGACAGAACTGGACCATGATTTGTAGATTATTAGTTCCAGAGTCCAACATGCTAAGAGAAAGTAACATTTAATCATCTAGCTGCTGCCATTTTCCACTCCCTTAATATTACTTTCATGGCATCTATTAATAATAATCTGCACTTACATCAGTAGAGATACCACAAAATTATAATAACTAAAATTATTGTGGCACTTTCATATTTTCATGAAATAAAACTTAATTATTTTGTATACCATACTATGCTCTAACAATTGCTTTCCTCACCATTTTCAATTGAATAAACAAAATAATTCATGTTGCAGATGAAAAATGAATTCACTTTCAGCCCATGATTTTAAAAGGATATCTCATATAGTCTCATTTTTATTTCTAATAAATATCATTGTCTAATTTACTATCCATATAAGATCATAGATAGCAGATAAAAATTGAATTCATTTTTCATTAGCAATGTGGATTATTTTGATACTAGAGGGTGCTTCATTACTATATTTATATTTATATTATATTATATTTAGAGTGGAGAATGGAAAATAAAGTGGTTAACAGGTTTATCTGGGCATAATTGCGGAGATATTCTTGACTTCGTTTAAGGAGAAGCCACAATACATCACATCACATCACTTGGAAGTTTATCATTCTAATTATTATATATTAATATTATTCCATATTATAAGTTAATACAATGTGTATATTTTGTCAATAATTCTTTTAATAAATTTCTGTTTTGTTCACATATGGAAAATTTAAAAATAAATACTATATAAATTTAATATAGTGTTTTAAGAAACAAAACAAAAAAATTGTAAATACAAATATATATTATAATTTAATATTGTTCATAGATTATATAGGTGGTGAAATATTTTATAAATGGGGAACTTCATTATTAAATCTAGTCAAAAAATACAATAACAATGTTATATCAAAACAACCAATTAAAAGCAGTAATGCAGGATGAGAGAACAATTGTATACTATCATAGCATCAACTTAATCAAAAGAAAGCTGCACTTGATTAATACTCAAAATGTTATATGACAGTAAACTATAGTTCTCTCAACTTCTGCTAGAATATCATGGTTGCAGCTTTTATTTAAATTGAAAACAGAGTTCCCATTTAAAAAATATTGTACTATCTATACAATCTGCTAAAAATATTAAATCATGATCCATGACTTGTTGTTGAGAAGGACTGATTTAGTATGTGCTCATGGCCATTTTGAATTATAAGAACTGCTCAAAACCCAGGGCTGACACATCCAAGTGATAAATCACATTGATCAATCTATACTTTGTCACAATCGGACCATTCATTACAAAATTGCCATTTTCATCAAAAAAACAATCAAGTGATTTAAAATATTAAATCACAAGATTCACAATTTTCATTGAAAATTATTTGGCGTTCTTAAAATTCAAAATGGCTATGAGCGCATACTAAATCAGCACCAAAAAAAAATAGTATTCCCATTATAAAATATTTTACCACAAATATATATATATCCTGCATATTTTTAGACAGACAAATGTATTATAATAAATAATTCAATACTATTACAGACAATAACCTGTAGAGGCCCCCACCTTCACATTTTCAACCGCACATGCTTTAGGTTTATTGCCTTAGTAAATATTACTTACGTAATCAATGTGCGTTAAATAAACTTATAATTACAACTTTAAATTATTGTAATCTTTTTATTGATTCATAAATCGAAAGATTTCACGAGTACTAATGTATAATAGGAATTGTGGACTTAATCAGTGAAGTATTGAATAGCTTCACGCTCTCAGATCTAACCACTTTGGCTTCACCTATTTATATAGAAAGTAGGTTGAAGTAAAGAAGGTTCCCCTCTTTTCTTCCAATGTGTAAGCTTGTGGTTAAGACCTGTAGAGGTCCCTACCTTCTCATTTTCAACTGCACATGCTTTAGGTTTATTGCCTTAGTAAACAACTATATATAAACAGAAATTCTGAAACACTATAAGTAAAGAAATCTAAAGAAGGTAAATGATCCCCAAGATGTATTTTGGGTTGAACAACAGTCTTCAGTTGACCTAGGTTGCAATCTTTTGCAGATGTCTTTATTATTTATTCTGTATATCAAATTGTAGCAATATATTTAAATTGTGGAAAGCCATTATTTCCACTATTTTATTCTAGCATCATAACTTTTTTAACTAAATCATTAATTGTGTTAAATCTTTTTCATCATGAAGATGTATGAAGATGGGCGATAATCATTCTTCCTGATTTTGTGAGGTCTGTCTATCAAATAATCTCAATATTTCAAGCATCTTATGTTTTGTAGAACTTATCTGTGTATTAAAGGATTTATAGAAAAGTAAATTTATTAAAATTAAAAACATTAAAATGATTGCCATAATTAGCAATAAACATATTTAATAACTAGTACACGCAGTATATAGACTGTTGAATGGTCATGATAGGATTGAACTAAAGTAAAAGATACATAGAAATAAGTATAACTAACTGTTGGAAATATATATATGCATTATTATATAATAAAAATAGTGTTATTAGAGTTATACCATGTATTTTTTGTTTTAATTTCCAATGTTTCAATGAAATAACATTTATCTTTGTCATGGTTAAGGTCTTAATGAAGAATTGTTATGTCTTAAGTAATAACAAGATTAGATTGAACATGAGGCAATGAACAATCATTCTTATATATATGGTGTCTGATCATTCAGGATAAGTGAATTAACAAAACGATTTTTACTTCTTTCAGTTATTAATTCCAAGTTGATTTTAAAAGAAAGAGATAAAATAAGTGGCCACCACAAGGCTGCTACAACAAATTTGTTTAAACCATCCAGCCTTTTTTAATATTTCAATAAACTCTCTCAAGGTTCTTAAATCATAATTTTTTAACTTAGCTAGTATTTTAATACTATCAAAGTCAAGTGTGTGACAATTTCTAGAAAATGTGACATGAAAGCTGATGTAATTAATCAGCTTTTGATTAATTCTGACACTAATGACTCACATAGATTTTGAACAATTTGAACATAGAATTTCATAGACATTTTTATATTCTAAAAATATTTGGTCTTTAGGTTTATGGTAAAAAAAATTTTTTTTTGCTAGTGGAAAAAAGTAGTTTTAATATTGAAATTAGATAGTCTTCTACATGTCATATCAGTGACTACTTTAATATAAGGTAAAACAATTCTACAACTAGTTGAGTTGTCAATTTTATCATATTAATATTAATGCTATGTAAAGTTTATATATAATGCTTGTATCATAATTATTAGTAAAGAAAATATTTTTACTTAGTTCTATTTCTTGAGCAAGATAATCTTTGTTAGACAAACTGGTATATGTTCTCATCAAAAGATTTTTTGTCACATAATATATATGAACAGGATGTTGATAAGAATTCAAACTAAGATATCTATTTGTATGGGTAAACTTTCTACAAACAGATATTGATAAAAAGTCATCAGGTTTTCTAGAAATAAAATATCTAGAAAAGAAAGTGTTTTGTTATTTTAAACTGCCATGATAAAGTTAATAGTAGTATGCTATCCATTAAGAAAAACAAGAATTCAAGACATCAATATTATGAAGCCATATAAGAAATGTATCATCCTCATATCTGAATCACATAAAAGAATCTCTTGTTAACTGCATTTAATACTTGATACTTAAAATTATTCATGAAGAGATCCGCAATTATAGGTAACTGTAGAGATTTCATAAACTGTCTTTAGAAGAAATGAATTTATTATTACCATTCTAGAAATAAAATGACTAGGTAAATTGTTGTATAAGTTGGAATAAATACTTTCTAAAAGAAATATACTAACATTGTAACTTTTCAAGGGGAAAAAGAATATTAATAATATTCATTCAACTTAACATTGAATTTATGTAAAAAAATATGAATATACCAGTACTTCATATCCAAAACAAAATATCAATGCTATCTTTATATCAATCTTCAGTAAAATAAAGTAAGACTTACATTAGAATACGTCACGAATAAAAAAAAAAAGTAGTGAAAATATAAAAAAGCTTCCAAGTAGAATAGTCAAATAAAACTTGAGCCTTAATTACAAGAATAAAGATATGAAATCCAAATTATTGATTAAATGGTGGCTATCTAAATTTAAAATCTTGATATCTCAGTGGCTACTTTAGGAATATATTAAAGATGGAGGCATGAAAAAAAATTCAGAGTTCTTGTATACTATTTTTGCAATTTAATGCATAGTAGTGATTATTTTTGCAATGTGACAAAAATAATAACGCAACGCATAAGGGACCATACATATATATTATTTATATAACAGAGGAAGATTATATATGGAAAAGTTAGATATTAGTGTATAAACGTGAATGTGTGATTAACATTAATTGAGTTAATATTTTTTTTAAACTAATAATTTTTAGATGGTCATAAGCCATAATTACTTTCATGAGGAAAGGAATATAGTATTTTCTCCAAGATTACGATTATTATAGACACTATCATTACCTGAAGTGTGTTGCTATGTAAACTTTATTTCTAGAAATTGTAACTATAGAATTAGTTTTATCACATATATTTTCTATTGCTTTTTAAACAATTTAATTTATATATTAAAAGAATTTATATTTGAAACGTAATTTAAACCTGTTCTGTTATTTTATTTCATAGTCTTTTTAATTTTTATCTTTTTTTCCCTTTAAATAAATATTATATTTATTGTAACTGAAAACTGGTAAATTAATAAATAATTTTTCTTATTTTTTTTAAAAAAAAATTCTTTCTTATTAATATGTTTCATGCAAATCCTAAATATTAGTTCATCAGTCACTAACAATTTCCAGCAATAAATCAATTTTGTCTTTTAATAGAAAACTACTAAACGTTTAGTTGTATAGGCTAAAAAGCTTTTTTAAATTTGTTTTCTTATTACTCGTATAAATTGCTTATCAAAAAGAGGTAAGGGGGAGAGAGGGTTTAAATAAAAAACATTAAAAAATAAGTAAATTTATAATTAAAAAAAAAGAAAACGGTTTCCCTTCCCCACCCAATTATTCAAAAATCACAAAATTAAAATATAATAAAATAATGTGTCTTAATGGTAAAGCTTTAACGTCAAAGTTTTATAAAACCTGTATTTTAATGAGTTCTGATATTATTCTGAATATAAAGTGAATTACATTAAGGGGGTGGCAAGCCGTTGTTAAACTACCTCTGTTGATTCTAAGAATGTTAAATTATCAGCACAAAGACAGGTCACATATAAGTTAATTGGATATTACAATCAAGTTATAATCATTTACTATAACTGTAATTTGCTATTACGTGATACCCTACCGATATGTTTATTCTATCATTTCAAACATAACCAATTTAATGTACATTAGGCATTTATAAGTTCCATATTAGCTTAGCTAGTAAACTTACAGCCAACACAACTGCTATTTACTTTGTATGCTTATAGTATTTGCCATATAGCTGATTTTCTTTTCTCATGTGTCATAGCATCAGCCGGGAAACGAACCCGCTAATCCGGGACAATTGCTTGTAAGGCAGCTGCTGCCTCTCGACCACCAATGCTTGACTATAGCTGATTTTTTAAACTGTGAACAGTGTTTTTTACAAATATAATGTGATCATACAATATACGCTCAATAATTATCATTCCTAATCGTTTTTCATTTGCTTATCTAATTGTTGACAAAAACGAACACTCTAAATACCACAATCAAATTAAAAACACACTAGAAACATAATATATAAATGAAATTACCAATAGAATTAAACTTGGATGGAGTATTTCTGGTAGAAGTAAGTTATTATTAAAAATATGTGTGCCATAAAGATCAAAAGAAAGATTTTAATAAACATATCTTATCCCTACCTACTTATAAGGGCTAATGAAATACTTAGTAAAACACAATATAAAAATTCTAGACCACTTAATTAATGAATTATGAAAAAAATGTTAGAATTAACATGGGTGGAAAATACATGGGTAAAAAAAGGCATAACTTATATTCTTCACAGAATTATGAAGTGAAATGAAAACATGTTAGATATGCTGCTATAAAAGAGAATAGTAGATGGATAACTGAATTCCAAGAGATTGTAAACGACCTAGAAAGATATCATGAATGAGATGAATGGGTGAATCTTAAATAATATAATACTTAAAAGTGAACAATTATTAATTAGAATTAAAATATAAATTTAATGTTTCTTGTTTTTTTTTACATTGAAAAATATAAATATACTTATGTTTTTGAGTAGTAAGAGTGATTTTGTTTATAAATTTACGTTTCTAGATTTGTACGTTAATTAATGATAATTAACTTAATGAGTCATAATTAAATAATTAACTCTTGAAAAACATTCAGGTGCAGTAAAATTAAATGTCCATTAAAAATAGATGCTTATTGTTTGAACTTATTACATTATAAGTTGAGAGAAGTATATAAACAGTAAATTAAAAAAAAAATTAGGTTAGATCAAGATGGGTTACATGAAAGCAGTAACCAGCTAAATCCTTGTCAGTGAGAACCTTGATAAATTGCCAGCAAAGCAAATAAAAGTAAAGAAAACATCACTGTACAAAGCAGTTACTGATCACAAAATTATAGCACTATAGAAGAATTTCCCTGTATTATTGGAAATTTAAGAATGGGCATTACATTTAAACAGTGTACCAGCTGTATTGATTGAATAGGATGTAAGCTTGCTTGAAACTGAAACCTGCTTAATGAAAGCCTACCAGATGATCTTGTACTAACTTTGAATATCTATTTTCACTTAAAGATGTAACTGATTAATAGCATGTGCTTACTTTCAATATTACATATAAAATTGGGAATAGTAAAATTTGAAAAGAATTGCAAGAAATGAAACTTTATATTGAGAAATCATAGTTGAAATAATTACCAAAGCTGCAATTAGTCTGAAAAGAATGAAGACAACTGTTCAATGAAAAAAACAAAATTGATTTGTCTGTGGCACTATTAAATAGAATACACCTAAGTAATCCAGAAATAATCCCCTATATTGGTAAAGAGAAAGAAGTATATTTTTACTCTACCTCTGTTTCATTACAATTTAAAATCACAATTATTTTAATAAAACAGGCACTCACAGCAAACTAAAGTAATCAATGGATGCCAGAAGGCTTGTGAGTGAATACATATAGTGCTTTTTCCTGTTTTAATAACAGTTATAAGCAAGCATAAGAAATGGTGATCATGTGATGTTTATTGGCTTAAAACATATTATAATCAGTTGTTATATAGCAGCATTAAAAATAATTAGATAGTTGGCAGCATACTCCACAGGTTTTGTTTAGGAGTATTTAATTAATGGGGAAATAATGTTTAATTTTTCCATGCATATTTTTTATATAATAATAATGGGTTTTATTTAATTAAATGTTTTACTTTTATTGTCACATGATAATAGAAATATTCTAGACAATTTTTTTAAAATAATTGTCAAACTTGTTTTTAATTATAATATGCATATCTCAATATGTATTATAATATCTCAATTGTAAATGTTGATAGAAGAGAAAGAAAATTATAAAATCAGATAAATAATTTCTTTTGTTCTCCAATAATTTTATTTAATTACCAGTTGCTTTTATTTTTTTCTTTAAAAAAATGTATCAAGAGATATTTTTTTTTTCTCTTTTTAGTAAATTGTTTAATAATATTTAATTTCAACATTTTAATTAAGAGAGATAAAGCTTTATGTTTAATAGTATGTTTAAAAAGAAAATAAGAAAAAATAAGATTTTAATATTTTTGTTAAATTTCATTTTTAATTAGAAATGGGTTTTTTTCTTTTCTCTTTATCTCTCTTCAATACAAAAATGCAAATCAGTGTAATTAACAGACTATTTTCTTTTTTTATGCAAGAAATTTTTTTAATTAAAAAAGAATATCAAGAATTTTATGATGTTAATTTAAGTTGTTGACTTGTTTCTTAATGTAAAAATTTAAGGAAAAAAGTATATGAACAACTGTATTTGTAAAAATTGACTTAATTGGTGGTTATAAAAATTGTCATGTTGGAAAAAGATAGTAATTGGCTTGTAGGCAAGATTGTTCTAAAAAAAAATAATAGTGGTGTGAATAAGTCAGAAGACTTAAGTGTCTGGTTAAAATAAATTATTCCTAATTTAACTGTTGAAGAAAACAGTCAAGTCTTAATCTTAGTTGCTAAAAAAGCAAAAAGCAGAAGTCTTATTTAAGCTGTTGTGTAGAAATGCAGAAGTTTTAAACAAGCTTTTAGCATACTATGGTGTTAATTATAAAATGGTTTTTACAATGAAAACCATGTGCCAAGTTAGCTAAAAGTTAAACATCATCTTTCTCCAATGTAACCTGTCATTACAGGAATAAAGTATAAAAAAGTTACCCACTAAAGTAATCTGCAACCATGTCTTCAAACAATTGCATGAGTCTCTGAATGTTAGTCTCACATGGACATTTTAATGGGAAAAATAGATCAAATTTTCTGTTGGTTAATCTGGAAATACTGCAAGCCAGGAAAAAGACAAATTAATCATGTTCATGTGTAAAATCCTTAAGAAGAAACTTCAACTGGAATTTATAACTGAAAAGAAGACTCTGCAAAAAGAATCAAATCATGGTTAAAAATATTTTGTGTGCACACTGTATTGTTATTATTATTTAAAAAAATTTATTTTTTTAACTAGTTTAAAATGTTTACTGCCATACTGCATTTAAAAAAAATTGATTTAAGACCAACTTCAGTTTTAATAATGTTAGAGAAAAAGGCTTTACATTGAAAGAAACTAGAAGAACTAAGGAAAAAATAAAGCTAAGACAAATAGTGATTACCATTATAAAAGTAGGGGACAAAAAAAATTTTAATATCCAAAAAAGTATTACTTTATTGTTCATCATAATTTCTAATTCATTATTAAGTTTAAAGTTACATCTTCATTGATAATTTCTTTGTATTCCTCATAAAACTCTCATTCAAACAATATATAATATTTCTTATCTGAGATAATTCATAGCTTCAGAACTTACAACAGTAGTAGCAGAAGAATTCTTTATTTTTATATTGTACTCCAAAAGTTAAAAAATCTCAAGGTGTCTATAAGAAAAAAAAATCATCCTAATAAAAGATACAAAATAAATCATTTCCAAAAGGTAAATATGCATTTGAAATCACAGAAATTGGTTTCTTGTCTATTCAAAACTAAAAATTGAAGGCCACTGTCTGTATCAATGATGAAATGAGTCTTACTCTCTTCATTTTATATTTTTTGTGCACACCAATGATGCTATCTTGTTATATTTATTGTCCCACAGAGATATAATTTATTTGCATGTAGTTCATTTTCTAGCTGTAGACTTGGAAACAATGTGATGCAAGGTGTGGAAAAACTACTGACTCCACAGCATGAGCATAGACAAGAATCTGGATTTGATTCTTTGCCTGTGTAAAATTCCATGTGGTATATATAACCATTGTGGCTATTTTCATCCACCCACCACTTGAAACCTCTCTTGATTGATTTTAAGTTTATATTGTCACATGATACTGTGCCCAATGAATTTTATGATTGCATCATAAATTGCAATGTTTCTTGTCACATGGTCCTGTGTCCAGTGAATTTTGTGATTGCATCATCAATTGTAATCTTTCTGAGAATCTGATAATCTGCCTTAAAATTTGCATTGCTCTGCTTTATAATAGTCTTAATTTTATAGCTACAGAAAAAATCATTACTTATTGCACAGTCCCATATGGCTATTTAAGTTAGATAGCTGGATTGGAAGATATATGGATGTCTTAAAATTTCAGATTTTCTATTTAATAAAGTGCTGGGCTTGTCCTGGTATTTTTAATCTAATGCTTGAATATCCTAGCATCTCACTGAGGTTTCCAGTAGCAGAAATCAGTCTGGGGTTGAGGATATTGTTCAAAGCTTGTTAAGAACTTATTTGTGAGCTCTATATATAACAGACATGCTAGTACAAACTAATACAAAAATGATTAAATCTTTTGAGCATCTTTATGTCTATGAAATAAGGTTGCCTTAAACTTGGATCAGAACCTAAAAATTACATTGTACATAAATTACTAATTTCATTATATTTGAATACAAGTATAATTTGTATACTACACAGAAATACATTAATAAATTATTCATTTATCAAATAATAATAAAAAATTAAATAATAATAATCAAATCTAAAATTAATACTTATAATATCCAGTGTAATGATTATTTTGGGGATGAAGGCCTTGAAATTGCAAAATCTTTGAAGTATGTTGAATCCATTTTATTAGTAACTTTGGCCATTGAAGCACTTAAACCTTTGTTTTCTTTGTACAATCTAATAAATTGAGCAGAAAAAATTAAATAAGCATATTATTAGAAATATTAATAAAAAAATCAAAATTTTGTCTGATTTTAACATACCATACACCTTTTTAAAAAGGAAATCAAACCACAGAGAATGGTGGTATTGCCACAGGTGTAGTCCATTTGGTTTCCCTGCAATTTTAAAATGAAAACAAAAAAACTTATTTCAAACAAATGAATGGTAGCGATGCTAACTTTTGTGAAATAGATATTTGTAAGAATTGGTAATTCTAAATATTTTTATTAATATTTTCAAATTGTGAAACTTTTTTTTATCCATTCCATTTTCTTTTAAAATTATGAAAGGGTTGGGGTTTTTTTTGGAAAATTTAATTTTTTTAATTTAAATTTAATTTTTAAACAGTTTTTTTTCTTTTTCATTCATTTTTCCCTTCTAAAACTTAACAAAAAGTTAATTAAACTAAATCAAAGATTGTGATCTTTGATTTTTTTTTTGTTGAAAATATTGTTTTTACAACTCTTAGTTATTTTAAAAAAATAACTTAATAAATTAATAGTTAATTAAATGAATAAAAATCAACTGGTTAATATAATTTTTATGAAACTATATATTTTTTTGATAAAATAAATGTTTAAAATTTCATACTATCATCCTTCATTTCTTTTATTTATTGTTAATTAAGTAGTTATTAAATAATTGTTTTAAAATGTTTTTCGTCTTTATTCCTTCCAACTCCTATTACATGAATTGGCAGTGGGTGTGACTTTATTTCAAGACAGCTTACGGTTCTAGAATATTTTTTAACTTATCCTAATAAAACTATTTACTTATAGTTAGGGTAAACCTATGAATTATTTTAAGTGATTTAGAATAAGCTGCTTTATTTATTTATATTTTCATTGCAGTAATAATCTATAGCAGTGGCCGGTCCATGCTAGACTGGCAAGAAAGTTTGTAATAACAAAATAATAAGATTTTAAACTTTTAATTACTATAAACAATTTTTTTTATCGCATTTTTACCCGATTAAAAAAAAAGAAACAGAACAAAAATAAAATCTAATCAATCATACATAAATTAATTTGTTTTTCTATTTATCACAGATGTTTATGGGTGGGGGAGGGTAGAAAAAAGTGTTTTATTATACAAACTCCTATTGTCTTTTGATAGCCAATCATGGTCGCTTGTCGGCATTGTTAAAACAATAAAATGTAATGTGACTTCTTTGATCTCTTAAATTTTTTCTACTCTCTCTTTTAATATTTCATTTTTAGTGTTTTGTTTTTTTTTTTTGGCTATACGGCGATTTTTTTTTTGGCTTTAACTTTTATTTTTGAAATCAATTTTTATTACCTTTTTTTAAAAATAAAAACCAAAAAATAAGTTCTGTCTCTAACTTTTACAAAGTATTTCTCAATACACCCCCACCACCCCAAAATAAAGTAAGATCAAAACTTTTGACTTTTTCAATTTTCAATTGTTTTTTTTTGTGTTTAAAAATATGGCCACTTTTTTTTAGCCTATAAAGTGCTATCTTTTTTGCCTTTATTTGTATACCACTGATATACTAAAACTTTTATTTTTAAAATCAATTTTTATTACCTTTTTTTAAAAATAAAAATAAACCAAAAATAACTTTTGTATCTTTTGTCTCAGTGAAGACAAAGTATTTCTCAACCCACTTCCCCCCCCACAAAAAAAAAAATTAAAATAAGATCTTTTTTGGCTTTAACTTTTATTTTTGAAATCAATTTTTATCACCTTTTTTAAAAAGAAAAACAACCAAAAAATTTCTGTCTCTAACTTTTACAAAGTATTTCTCAATCCACCCCCCCCCCCCAAATTAAAATAAGATCAAAACTTTTGACTTTTTCAAGTTTCGTTTTCTTTTTTTTTTTTGTTTAAAAATATGCCCACTTTTTTTTTGGCCTATAAGGCGATACTTTTTTTGGCTTTATTTGTATACTGCTAAAATACTAAAACTTTTATTTTTAAAACCAATTTCTGTTACCTTTTTTTAAAAATAAAAACAAACAAAAAATAACTTTGGTTTCTATCTTTTGTCTCAGTGATGACAAAGTATTTCTCAACCCACTCTCCCCCTCCCCCCAAAAAAAAGATCAAAATTTTTGACTTTTTCAACTTTCGTTGTTTTTTTTTTTTTTTAAAAGACGGTGACTATACGGCGATTTTTTTTTTTTTGGCTTTATTTCTATTACGCGATGTCTATTTTGCCATTTTTTAAAAAAAACTTTTCCTATTAATTACATTTTTTGATCCTTTCAACACACCAGCACAAAAAAAAATTACAATAACATCAAAACTTCAGACTTTTACACGTTTCGTTTTATTTTTTCAGATTTAAAATACGGCGACTTTTTTTTGGCTGTACAGTGATTTTAATTATGCGATTTCTATTTTGCCCTTACTACTATCAAAAGACAACCTCCATATATATATATATAGCTTCATCTTGTATATTTAACATTAAATACAGATATTACATTTATCATAATCATTGTCATGTAATTACACTAGCTGTGATATTTCCCAACATTCAGGTGAATAACATTTTATTCTTGCATGTTTTAACAATGAAATAATAAACGTAGAAATGCAAGCACATTAATGAGAATGATTGTTATTGTACTGTTTTCTGTAGCAGTATGACTGTGCAACTCGAGAAAGAGTGTTCAGCATGTGAAGATAAGCAAACACCATTACAATACACAATAACTAGTGTGCTGTTTTGGTCAGTTATAACAATTATGCTTATCTAAGACTAAGCAGGTTACATCTTTAAGAAAATTTATCTGTAAACTTCTGCCAGTTCGTGAAATCTTATTCTTATTTTTGCCGGTCCGCAGGTGTGAAAAGGTTGAAGACGACTGATCTCTAGTGTTCTTGCTCCATGATCTAGATTAGAACATAACAGTTAGTTGTATGAATTAAGGGTCTAGGTTGGAGTTTGGACTCCAGGTAACCCTGGATCACATAAAGATAGGTTCTTTAAAGTCCAGGCACTACAATTTATTTATTATTAATTAAAAATTAAGTTCATAGTTGGCCAGTACATTAATGGTTCTATACTGCCAGAGCATTGATGATAATCAGCATGTTTTAGTACCTCAGCATTATTTGATTTTTTTTATATATTCTGATGGATTAGCTTCTGAGTCTGTTCATCCAAATTATTGACTTGTATTGCTGCTCTATGTTTGGCAGTGGCATCCACTTACAAGGTTGACTGTTGATTTTTTTATTGTTGATCATTCCTGATGATGAATGAGTATTATTCTTCTCTGTTACAATGAGTAAACTTATAATTAGTTCTTTGCTGATCTCTCATGCTCATTATGTTCTTTATCATTCATTTTATATTTAATTTTATCTTTTGTTTATCTGGGGATGATGATTTTCCATCTCCTCATAATTCAGTACTAATATCATGTACTGTTACAAATGGCTACCCAATTATGGAACCTTGTAACTTCGGATTCTTTCTTATTAACCTCCCATCTTCTACAATTGGAACACAATTGTGGAACATTGTAACCGGTTTCTCTCTTATTAACCCCCTATTGTCTATACTGTTACAATTGGTGACCAACATTGAGTGTTATTTGTAATAGTACTAACTCAGGAGTGAACCTGGATTGATGTTGCGTATCATCATCAACCCCAGTTAAGGAATTAAATTTAAATATTTAAATAAGATAATGTAATGATATAAGCATGAGAAACCAAAAAATAATTAATTACAAGTTCACCCAGCATTACAGAGAATAATAATAATCATTTATTATTATAAATAATCAACAGTAAGGGACAAAACATCAACAGTCAACCTTGTGAATGGATTTAAAATGGGTCTACTATAGACCAGGCTAATTATTTAGCCCTTTCCAAGCTTGGGACAGATTATATAAACAATAATTTGAATCACAAATTTAAGTGCTAATACAAAAGAATATAGCAATTAAATAAATAATGCTGTGGTACTAAAATATACTGAGTATCATTGATTCTCTCTGGCCATGTACTGATCAACTATAAACTTAGTATCTAAAGAAATAATAAAATAAAATTTAGTACATAGATTTTAAAGGATATACCTTTACATCAACCAGGATCATCATCATCACCTGAATGTCTATAACACTAAACATAAATGTTAATCTATATAACTGATCATATGCATGAATACAGTAAGCAAGAGCCCTATAACGGTTACTGTGAGCAAAGGATAATACTAATATAAAATAATTTATAATATTTCAAAACCTATTTTAGGATTGAATGAATTCATTGGAATAACTTAATGTAATATAAATTTATTAATTAGAAACAATAATAATAAAATGAAAGTGAGGTCTGCTAAATATGCTATAAATATGAATACATCATTCTGATTTTGATTAAAATAATACAAAAAATGCTATTATATTGTAATTTACATGCATCACAATAGGATTACATAAATCACACCCATATAACAGCACACAGACATGCCAGTATAACATAAAATAAACATTTGAATTGTCATAGACTTAAAAAAAATCATTTTAATAATTCATAAAGTATGACTGCGGTGTCTACAGTATTTGTATCTATATAAGTACAAGGATCTGCTTTAACATATTTTAAAATTAACCCCTTTGAATTGTCATAAACCAATAATAAAAATTCATTTACACAATAATTTTAACATATATATGGTTGATAACTTATTTTAATATGTATGGGTACCCATTCAAATGTTTGCACACAAACACACTGGCATTTACAAAAAAATGAAACTTATTAAAGTTATATTATTTTTTTAAGAAAATTAATTCAATGTTAAAAATGTATATACATAAAACCAATGCACACATACATGTGTATTACTATTATCTCCTTACAAATCAAAGTTATTAGTACATTTTAAGTAAAAGTTATGTTCTTTTTTAACAAAAAAATCACTAGATCCAGTTGGGAAAGTTTATTTAAAATTCAGGCTTTTGTTTCTTCATTTACAACAAGGAAGATTTCCAAGTTTTTTTTTTTAATTTCAAAAGTAAAATACAAACTAGAAATCAATCTGTTTTAGATGTATAATTCAAGTGAAATTTATTTAGTTTTAAAACTTGCAATTTAAAGATTTTTAACTGCAAATGTATTTAAAATAATGTCATTTTCCAATAAAATTATTCACCATATAATATCTGTTCCTAAAGTAGGTCTACAGTGCACAATATATATATATATATATATATATATATATATATATATATATATCCTGCAGTAACTGCATATGTATAAACTATAGCATGATAATCCTTCAGAAATCTGACTAGCACTGAGATTTTCTGGTAAGCTGGTTCATTCTAAAATAGTTGGCTGGCTTATTGACATCTTCGGGAATAGTATAATCTGGTAACTTCAGACAAAACAACTAGTGCACATATGGGCTATGAACCACATAAAATCTGGTCTTGCTTCCATGCTAATACAAATCTTATCATTGTGACCTTATCAGTAGCTGACTTGTCTTCAGTTATAACTTCATAATTATCATGCTGTATACTGTTATAATTCTATCTTTTTTGATCCACCTTTTTATACTGTATTATGGAATTTAAAACAATAAGTAGTAAATTTTTTCTTCTTTATCTTTATTAAAAAACCAAGTTAATGACTTTTTTAAAAATTCATCTTAATTAAAAATATTTTTTTTATTTTAAAGTGTTTTTAATCCATTAAATATCAGAATATATCATACTAAATTTTCTCAAAATATATTATATAAGCTTTAAAAAAACTTTCTTAATCCACTTAAAAATAGGTAAATTTTATAATTACCTGTATATCTATTGTAACATAAAAACATGCTTGTCTTACTTATCAAAATAAAGCATTAAATTGATCTTTTTAAATATTCAATTTATAATAATTTCTTAAATTCAAAATTATTATTCAACTCTTAACTATTATTCCAGTAATACAAAAATATCTACAAAAAATTGTTTGTGTTTATTTCTACTTTTCTTTTCAACTTTATATATATATTGTACCGTTTATTTATATATGGTACAAATATATTGGCATTTGGTAAAAGCTAAAAAATAAAAGTAAATTTAGATTTTTTTTTTAGTATAATTTATTTTGTTTAAAAAAACGTACAATGAAAGTTAAATTGTTTTTTCGTATTTTTTTTTATGTAATTAGAAATAAAAGTTAAAATTGGAGAGAACAAAAGACACACAGATTACTAATCCTGATAAAGTAAAAGAATTCAAAAAGTAAAAAAGATAAGCTAAAAGAAAAATATTTTAGCTAATTAAAGATGGCAGAATTATGCTAAAAAAATAAAGACACTTTGTAATTGAAAAATGATAAAGAATGTACAAGATTATGAACCTAAATGCCATGATAATAACATGCACAAAAGTCTGATAACTGGGCCTCTAGTATAAAAAGGCAGAGACCAGTTTGACGAACGTCTTGTTTTTCTGTTTTTTCCTTTGGCTGGTTTTGGATTATTAAATCCAAGATCACTTCATGATGAAATAATCCTTCATGCGGGAGTAGACTGGGGCTTTAGCTGACATCATTAAGAAGATGGCCACTAGAAAAGCTTCTGCGACTAGCCTTCAGAATAGACTACAAGATCAAATAATAACCAATGGCCGAGCTCATTCTAACCCAAAAAACTATGCATAGTAAGCTACAACTTTTTCACTAAACTTACCGGTAAGCTATGACTCTTTATTATTCATGATTGTGACTAAATTGTCAACAAATCATTTTGCAAACAACTCGTAAAAATATACGTATAATAGAATTCCGATAGAGACTTTAATTTTTCTGTTCAAGAGACTTTTATTTATCCAATAATTTTTTTTAATTGTGACACTTATTTTTTATTAATGTATTCATATTTGGATTAGTGTGTGTTCTCTCCAGTTTATTTAATTTACAATTTAACTTAAACAGAGTTTTAATCTGTTAGAATAAAAATATTTATATCAATTTTCATTTGTACATTATTAATAATATTTATTAGTGTTTATTATTAAATTTATTATTAGTTTAGTAAGATTTAAAAACATAATTTACCTTTGCCAATATGTTATGAATAAGTTCCAGGAATAATAATATTTAAAAAAAACAATTCTAGTTCACGGTAAAATCTAATATCGATAAATTTTTTTTAAAAAAAAATCTTTTCTTTTTTATTTACAACTTGTGAGACATGCTGGCAACAGATTTTAGTAGTTTCTTATGAATCCTGGTGCCCAGATCAAATAAATTAAAAGCTGATTTCATCAATAGCACAATTTGTAACAATTCTAGGCTGAGTTGATCAGGAAACATAGTTATGTTTTTAGAAATAGAAATACAACTTTCTTCTTTTTGACATAACTTGATCAACTTGTGCATTTATAATGTGTATAGAGGCCTAGCAAGACAGAAAACATTATAATATATATATATATATATGACACACACTACTACATTGTTGTGTGCCATGAGACACATAACTATTTCAATATATATTGTAAAATAAATGTAATGTATTTATTTTATAAATAAATTGTGATAAGAACATATGTTTGTTTTGTTAAAGAAATATTCATATATTCATTCATTCTGTAAAGAAATATTAGTTTCAAACAATAGAATAGTAAGCTAAGATTAATAATAAAAAATAGCTCTGCCTTTAAAAAATTTATGTTTTGAGAATAATAGAATGTGAGAAGTGTTTAAAAAACAAAAAAGAGAAAAGCATGGTCTTCTACCATTGAAGATGAGTGGAAGATTTCAGAAACAGAAAAAGGCCGGAAGTCAATAAGACATTGGACTGCAGTCTCAGAAAATTTCACCATTATAGAGCAACAAAGCAAACTTAAAGACTTTATATATTGGGTGGGTCTTTATTATTATTTATAATACCTTTAGGCCACAGTCAGAGTAGATATTTGCTTACATATATTGAAGTATAAGTACACTTATGTAATTGATTATCATATGTAAATACATCACCCTAGTCAATACTGAAAATTAACCAATAGAATATCAGAAATATTTTGTCAAGGCAACACCCACATATCTGAATGCTGCCTTGATAACAGATTGCTGATATTCTATTGGTTAACCTTAAGCATTGATTTAGATAGGGTGAGATATATATATAACTTGTTAATTGTAATATTTGAGATTTCTGGCAAATAAATTCCTTTACAAGTATATAATTAAAGAGAGTTGTTTGATGTTATGCTAAGCGAAGGGAGATTTTTTGATTTCTCTTTGTGAATTTGAAAATACTGAGCAGGACAAATTCTTGACTTCACATGTTCTTGTCATTGTAGCTATTATTATCGTGTGATTATTAATAAAGCAAAGCAAAACTCCATATAGTATTGGAGATGTGAACATGTGATGCTTGCTGTGTGATTATTAATATGCAAAATTAACATGGGTGGAATGTTTATAAATATAAATCGACCAGCATAGTGAATTTACTAATTTAATCTCATGAAATCAATAAGAAGGTAACTGATACTCTATTAAAATCTCCAAGAGGGATAGCTAATACAAAAAAGCAGCAATTCATCAATAAATTTTCTAGTAAAATAAGCAATGAATGAAAAAAAAAAAAGAAATATGAAAATAATTATAAGTGATCTATTAAAAAGAATTGAATATCTAGAGTTTTATAAAATAGAAAAAAAATAGTTAATAATGATATAGGAACTTATATGAATTGTCATGAAAGCTATAGAAGATAGCAAAAGCTTCAAAAATATAAAACAACATTTTAATATAGGAAGAAAAATCAGAAGAAAAATAATGATATAAGAAAATATAATTGTAAATTGAAAATGAAGCTATAGAAGAAAATAAAAGTTTAACAACATATTAATATTGGATGAAAAAGTTATTTTAGCAGTAAAAAACATATGAAACTATTACTAAAATGAGAGTCATGAAATGTGACAAAGAATTACCTAATAATAAAGAACAAGAAAACAAAATAATGACTATAATTGCTATGGCTTCTAATTTGGGAAGCATTTTAAATGAAAAGATAAGCCGTGCAATTAAATCTAGGAAGGGAGAAATACAGAAAATGATTAAACTATTATTTATATCTAAAAGAAGAAAATAAAGAAACAAAAAACTTCTTGGCAAAATTATACACCAAGTAACTAAGTGATAAAAATCTACCAGATGCAGAAGTAATATTGATAATTAAGAAAGTGATAAAGAAATTATTAGAAATTCACCTTATAGGGTGCTAATTTAGTATGCAATCTCCACCATTTCGAATTTCAAAAATGACCTTATAGGATGCTAATTTAGTATCAATTATAGACCTCTTAGTCTCATATCAGTTCTGAATAAAGTCTTTAGCTAGATAATTACAATTCACCTATAGTACATTTTGGATTCAAATCGATCAAAAGCACATGTTAGAGTTAAAAGTTATTTAACCATAATAGATCTTATTCAAATATTGATAGTAGTTATAGAAAGGACCAAATAAATAAGAATTATCATTATGCTTTGGATTCATAGATCAGAGATGGGAAATCTTTTTTCTGCCAAGGGCCACATGGATATTTATAATCACATTCATGGGCCACACAAAATTATCAACTTAAAAATTAGCCTACTATAATTGATCAAAAATTTAATTATTTTACCTCTAACCATTAAAGATGGCAACATTTTTAATTGGCAGGCGAATTTCAAGTTTCTGTTTTTAAATAAGGACTTTAATTTTTTTGTGAATTAAAAAGAAAATAACATCATTATTATTCATGACTGTTCCACAGTTACTGACAATTTTTCCAATTCACCTTGAATTTATCTTCATGAAATATATTCTCAAATTTCTTTTCATGTTCTGGACAGGTTAATTCTACAGCAGCTAGGATGCAATCTTCTATAAACTCCCCTTAAAAAAAATGGTTTTGAATTTTCTTGTGTTTTTTTTTTAAATAATTGTCTTCTCATAGAATTTTCCAATTTGTTTGTTCTTTTTATAAAATATATCATCTACTTGATAAAGCTCCTTTTCAAGTTTTCTATTTTAATATTTCTTTCCCAATAATGTTGTCATTATAGTCAGAATGTTTTGATAAACAATGTCTTTTAATAATGTTTCTTTATTAACTGAAATGCTTTCCAGACATATCTAATACATCAATTTACTATTTATTTCTATAAAAAAAATATGCATTGCTCCACATCTTTTCAAATATGCAATTTTCTGTGTCACTTTTTATTATCTTAATCCATATAGCCATCCTAATAATAAAAAAAGTAAAATGATAATAAAATGAAGTAAAATTCAAGTTTTATTTTTGCTAGTTATACCCTTGTCTGCTAAAATCACTATAAAAACAAACAAAATGCATCAATATCATAGTTAACTCTGTAATGAGATAGACCATGCAATATAGATAATTTATTGGAATATTTTCACTTTTGGTAGAATGAAATAGAATTATTATGACAGTTGGAAAGAGAAAAAGATGTAGTTGAAAAAATAAGTTTTTTACTTAAGTCTTGAGAAAAAGATGTAGTTAAAAAATATTTTTTTTACTTAAGTCTTAATTCAATATTTGCATTGTACTATATGTGCATTTAAATAGGGTTAGACTTGGCCTAGGAGCTGGAGATTTTCCACCCCTAATATAGATTATGAAAAGGAATTTGATACTATAAGCATTTCTACAGTCATTAAAGTATTGGTTCATCAAAAATACAGACCCTAGCATATTGTCATATTCTGAAAATTTTTTTATTAGAATGCAGCAGCAATAATTAGATTGCTTAGCATTAATAAGATTAATATTGAGAAGAGTGCACAACATATCTCTAAAACTTTTTACGGCAGTTTTACAATAATTAAAATGGTAAGTTATGAGAATTAAAGTAAATGACTTTGAAAATTATGTAGTTGTATTATAATTAATGCTTCAGACTTTCAGAAAATGTTGCAAGAGTTATCAAATGAAAAATCAAAATGTAGGACCAAAGATAAATACCAAAAAACTAGAGGAATGTTCAATAGATTTTTTCAGAAAAAATAAAGATTAATAATCATGAATAAGAGACAAGAAACCACAAATATCTTGATGAGATTATTAATAATGATGAAAATTAATCATATAATTAAACTTGGATGAAATGGTAGTAAATTATTATTATTATTATTATTATTATTATTATTATTATTATTATTATTATTATTATTATTATTGTTGTTGTTGTTGTTGTTGTTATTATTGTTATTATTATTATTATTATTATTATTATTATTATTATTATTATTATTATTATTATTATTATTATTATTATTATTATTATTATTATTATTATTGTTGTTGTTGTTGTTGTTGTTATTGTTGTTGTTGTTGTTGTTGTTTCAAAGCAAAACTTTATTGAGTCTAAAAAGTTACAGAGTCACATCTAGTAATATATTGATTTTTTACAAATGAAAAACAAATTACAACTTTCAGTATATAAGTCTTTATCTTTTCTGCATACTTTTTTTTTCTTCTTGTTTTTAAATTTGTCTTCTATTTAGTTCAGTTTATGCTTGCATTTTTTTTAATGTTGGAAAAAATGCTGATGTTGAAAATGTCATCATCTATCTTATTGGCCTTTATATTTCATAGACTGGATCTTTGTTTCAAGTGTGACCATGTGGCTGCAAATACATCTGGTTGAGCTAGGATGCTGTCTCTTTTTCTTAACAGTTCTAGTTTTATTGAATATGTTGCTGGATGGCATCTAGGGTTATTGGCAAGTGCAAAAGTGCATCTGGTACACCAGTAGGCATAAAGGCTGTATGTTGCTGCACGAATAGCAGGGTTGTTGCCTTTTTTAAATGTATTTATTATTTCATCAATTGAAATGATAGCCTTTCTGTATGTGGTAAACATTGTGCGACATATTGTTTCTAGGGCACTACAGGAATGAAGAAAATGATCTTGTGTCTCTTCTTCTCTATGACATAGCCCGCACATGGGGTCTATATTTGTATAGAATCTAAGAAATCTAAGGAAATGGGTTGTGGGTAGAGCATTGAGATTAAGCTTAAGCTTAAGTAGAAAATCAAATAATTTTGGTTCTAATGACCATTTTCTGAATTGTTGCAGTAGTTGCCTGTTGTCTATTCCAAGAACTGATGACTGTAGATTAGGTGTCTGGTTTGGATATAGTATATTATAAATATCTCAGTATGTATACTTGTTGTCATTATTGAGTGATATTTTGTTGTATATTGGCTTTAGTTCTTCAATCAGTGTGGATAGATATCCATATGAAGGGGGTGGTCTGTCTGTGGGTATTATACTGAATACACACTCCAGGTCTGAAAATCTTTTTATGGTTGCTGTTATTAGATTTACTGATTTCTGTGTGTAAAAAACATTGATTGTATGGAGTCCAAGTCCATTGCTATGTGGTGGTCTGCTCAGATTTTTTAAAGAGATTGCCACTATCTTTCTCTTCCATATTAGTTTGTTACAGATTGACGAGATTTTAGATATGAATGTTTTTGCAAATTTGATTATAGGTGTGTAGTATGTAATTTTTGTTATTATAAGTTGATTAAATAGTGCTATCCTTGTGTATATTAACAGGTATGACTTTTCAAGTGAGGCTGTGATTTTTTTCAGCATCTTTTTTTAATTTATTTTGAATTTTTTGCCTCATTCCATTGGTTCCAAGGTAGAATGGGAAACCAAGGAAAGCAGATGGTTTACCATTAAACATCTCTGTACAGTGCTTGCCTGTGTATATTGACCATGCAGCAGTTTTATTTGTGTTAATTTTTAAATTAAAATTTGAAATATAATTCTTGATTATCTCTTGTAATATGGGGAGGTTTTTTTTAGAGGGGAGGAAAACAGTTACATCGTCCATATAGGCTATGCATGATATATTTAAAGCAGTGTTTGGAATTTGAATGCCTTTTATTTTTTTCTGCATCTCTATTAATAGAGGATTTATATATATTGTAAAGAGCAAGGCACTCAGGTGGGATCCTTGTGGGATGGATTGACTCCGTCTGAAGGCTGGTGATTTTTTCCCATTCAATGTGATGTGAATTTCACGGCTGAGTAGCAGATTGGCTATTATATATAGTAGGGATGGAGGTGTTGTTGTTTTTTTCAGCACGTCTAATAATTTGGCTATAGGCACTGAGTCAAAAGCTGCCTCAATGTCTAGTTGAACTATAATTGGTGCATATTTCTTTCTTTTTTTTACTACTTCGATAATTGTTTTGTACATTAAGGCACCCTGGCCAATGGATGATCCTTTTTTAGCATATTATGCTGATGATAACACAGAGAGTATGTGTTGTTCTATTTTTTCCTTTATCACTCTTTCAAGAATTTTTATTCCTAAAGGTCCCATTGAAATTGGTCTTAGATTAGATAAAGATGATATTGCTGTTGGTTTTTTGTTAAATGGAAACATTGCAATTGGATATAGACTTTGTATGTTGTAAATTTTTTGGGATATGTAATTTGCTAGATCGCACAGGTATTTTGCTGTGAAGTGACTAAGATGTTTGAACACAAATTTGGGAATTCCTTGTGGTCCTGGGTGACATGTGTTTGTTATTGTTGCAAGTTGAAATATAATGTCAGTTGTTGTTATTGGTGTGTCTGTTTCAGGGTCTCCAAATATGTCTTCATTTGGTATGTACACTCTCTGTTTTTGCAGTTTTTTTTTAAAGTGTTGATATATTGGGTTTATCATGTTATGTCCAGCTGTTATAGAGCCATCTATTTCAAGTGCCATAGGCACTCTGACTGTGGATGGGTATCCCAATGCCCACTGTATGTATGCTCTGGTCCAAGTATGTTGTTGGGTAAGGCATATTTTTTTCTTTTTTATTGCTACATATTGCTTTAGTTTATTGCTTGTATTGTTGTACATTTCTGTAAGTTTTTTAATTTGTGTTTGATTATCTGCAGGTGGTCTGGAAATGGTTATTCTTTTATGTAGTTTATCTGCCAATGCTAATAATCTGGTGGGGGGTGTTGAGTTGCAGGTAATATGATTGATGTTGAAAGAAAGTATATTGGTGAATGCTATATACTTTTGTACTGGATCGAGTGACATGTTTTGAAGTTTTTGGAGCATTATATATGTTTCTGAGTATAAGAATTCAGTTGTTTGTGCTGGAAGAAGTATTCTCATAGTCTTTTGGAGGGCTATTGTTGTATTCTGTATTTTTGTTAGGTCGAGGGTGATGAACTGAGCAGCATGATCTGAGATTATAGATGGACAGAGTTCAAGATTAAAATAATGATATAATATTGGTAAGTAGAAACACAAATCAATAAGTGACTTATATCTATTGTTATTAAAAGATATTGAGTTTGATGGGAGAAAACCCTCAGCACTCATAAGTGGGATTGTTATTTGATGGATCCATTTGGTGACAAAAGTTTGGTAGGTCATGTTGAAATCTCCCAGGAGTATTATGGGATTTGGTGTTGCTGTAAGCATTGAATTTATTGTTGCTATTATTCTGGAGATGATGACAGGTCCTGGTGGTATATATACAAATACTAGGTTAAGTGTGATATTTTTATGATGGAGTGTTAATATTATAAGATTAGAGTCAATATATATAATTTTAAAAGAATTGAAAGGGCAGTTGTGGGATATAATTATGCCTGTGCCACCTGATGGTGATGATGATTGCCTTGAGCAGGCACAAAAACCTTGGCTGACTAAATATTTTTGTGGATCAATTTGAGAGCTGCTGTATATTTTTGTTTCCAAAAGCCTCAGTATGTGTGGTTGTGTTGTATGTAACCATTTTTTGAGATCAAAAAGTTTTTTTGGTGGCATTTAAGCCTCTAATGTTGAGAGATCCAATTTTTATCTTCATGTTTTTAATAATTTTTTAACAGGGTATTGATTTTTATTTATTTTTAATACTAAATTTTTGTTTATATTGCAGTAGATGGATGCTGATACATATTTAAGACATTGTTGGGTTTATTATCAGATTTTCTTTCATTTAATATTGCTTCAGACTCTATACAGGCAATTTGTGATGAAACCGAACAGGTATCCATTTGTTGTTGGCTTACATCCATTTCTATTTCATCACTTTCTAAATTGTATATGTCTGATGAGTTGTGCTTTTGGTCTGTTTTTTTTGCCTTTTTGGATTCATGGTTTTTAGGTGGTCTACCTGGCTTTCTTTTTCCCTCTGGTGTATTCTATTGAATAGGTGGAAGAGGGGCTTCTATTGCATCCATTATGTTTGTTGCAGTTTTGTTTATAATTGTAGTTTTTTTTTATTGGTATCTTTATATTATCTGGATTTATATTATCTGGATTTATTATTATTATTATTATTATTATTATTATTATTATTATTATTATTATTATTATTATTATTATTATTATTATTATTATTATTATTATTATTATTATTATTATTATTATTATTATTATTATTATTATTATTATTATTATTAAAGTAATATATATTAAGGCTACAACCTTAAAACTATGCTCCTGAAAAAAATATAATTATTACAACTTTATATTATTATTAAAATGAAATATGCTTATGTGTTTGAAGAAGAAGGGTTTTAATGGATGTGTTTTACTAGTTCTTAATTTTGGATCTGAGACTTAGACACTTAAGCAAGAGTAATACACAGTTTTCAGACCACTCAACTAAATATGAAGAGATCATGTTGGGAGTAACATGAAGAGATTAAAAACAGAATACACATGTAGGAGAACAAAGAGGTGTCACTGATACCATTAAAAAATTAAAGAGCTAAAATGAAGCTAGGTTAGATATATTTCTAGAAAAGATGATAATAAGTGGACAATAGAATAAATTCCAAGCAATTATAAAATTATTACTATATGTAGAATGGTTGGAAGGAAGGTGTTGCTTTGATATTGAGAAGAGAAGTTATAGATCAAACAAACTGGATTAAACTTGGAAAGATCTTTATCCTGCAGTAGACTAATATTAATTGAAGATGATGATGATATTATATAAGTCTGTGTTATGTATAATATATATATATATGTAATTAACCTATTCATTCGGTGTACTGATTGACTACTATAGTAAATAGAAGGATTTGAACTTAGGATTTTAGTCTATATTCATCCTCCACTTCATCTCAAACAACCAATACACATGACCCCGCATATGTGAAAAAAATAAATGATCCCCAATATGCATATTTCATGCAAACCAATACTTATCAGTTGGGTCAGATAATAATCTTTCACACATACATACAATCAGTGTTTGGTTTATATTAAGATGACAATTCCTTAAACTTTAATGGACAGGCTTCAATCTTCTCACTCTTCCAACAATTCAACTATCCATTTCATTGAAAATCCAATGATGGAGCACTCAAAGTCCTTGGTGGAGATGTTATCAGACCATTATGTATTGATTTATATTAATAGGAGAGGAATGGGCTGGACTTATACTATGATGAAACCTATTTCCAAGACAATACACACACATACGTATATATATATATGCACTGGGATTATATATATATATATTCAGCCATTAAGCTAATGCACATGCGCTTTGTAGATTTTAACTATAAATGAATACTCTCACTTTCTAAACACAAGATAAAGTCTTTGTGAAAAGATAGAATGAATCTATCTATCCTTTCAACCCAAACATTTAAGTATGGGAAAATTTTAAGCATTTGGAAATAAGAGTGTGAAGATATTAAACAATCACTTTTTCACAAAGACTTTATCTTGTGTTTAGAAAGTGAGAATATTCATTTATAGTTAAAAATTCACAAAGTGCATGTGCATTAGCTTAATGGCTGATTATTATTACAGTTTAAAAATATCATGCTATATAAAATAAATATCTTATATATATATATATAGTAACAGGAAGTGGTCAGATATTTATTTATATATGTTACTATATATATATATATATATATATATAGTAACAGGAAGTGGTCAGGGGTTTGTACCTGGGGTGATGGAAAGTCATCATCAATCCCAGTTCAGCAAGATATTTCAAATAATTCAATTTGACATATGAGATCATGATATTATTAAATATAATATTAAAGTATTCAAATAATGAAGTATTAAAGTAAGACTTAAAGTAAGAGATATTAAAGAAATGTTTAATATCACAAAATATATATAAGCAATTTTATATATTCAAAGAGAGATCAGCCTAGTTAACTCCTTAGAGCAACTATAAGTATAATTATTCAAATTCACCAGCATTATCAATAAGTAAAGTAAATATAAGTAATACTCAAAATAAATAACCATTCATCATCATGAATGATCAATCAAAACACATCAATACACTAAATCAACAAACAGTCCATCTTGTGGCTGGATGTAAACAATAAAAAAAAATATAAATCAACAGTCAATCTTGTAACTGGATTGGAAATGGGTCTTCTGTAGACCAGGCTAAGTATTGAGCCTTTGCCATCTTGGGCAATTATTTGAACATTAATTTGAATGCACAATCTTAAGTGCTCAATCCATCAGAATATATAACCAGAAAAATCTAATGCTGGAATATTAAAACATGCTGATCATAATCAATGCTCTGGCCACTTAGTGCTACTAATGCACTGGCCATTGTAAACTTAATTTCTAACAAGATTAAACTAAAATAAAATGTAGTGCATGGGCTTTAAAGAATATAATCTCATGCCAAGCCAGGACAATATCATACTGGATGCCCCTTAAGCACTAAATAAACACCCTCATTTATATATCAGCCATTATATATGAATCTAGCTCAGAGAACATAAGCTCTATAACTTACAGTGACCAAGAGATGATGCAATAAAAATTTTAACAATTGAATAAGTTTATTAACAATTTTTAAAAAAAAGGGTTTTAAGTGTCTATTGGATACAGCTCTACAATTAGAAGCTTCTGATTTTGATTAACATACAATAAAAAAATTTATCACATTTGTGATTTACAAAATTACTATATACAATTCAAGTTATTACTATGGTTTACAATTTTTCTTAATGGGTTCACATATATGTAATTTGCACAGATGTGCAATACATTAATTTACAATGAATATATTTGAATTGTCAAAAAAATGATTAAAATTTACATATAAGTCCTATTTGACACTCAATGACATTTACACACATACACATAAATATGCAGTAAAATTGATTTATATTACAATTGTCATATAAAATAATAAATACATGATTAAACTTTTCAATTGTATAAAAAAAAACTATAAATGTTTAAAATTTACCTAATTGTGTTGTTTAATGTAAAAACAAAATTCAATTTATTATATTGTGGTTTCCAATACCTCTTAATGGGTTCATTTAATCTGCACACATATATGTAGTACAACAATTGATTAATTATATAAATGAAACTCATTCCTATCATATCTGAATTTACCAAATAACAAACAACATTAATTTTTAGAATAACAGATTCTATTTTGAATATACATAAAATTCACACATATATGTGCATATCAATAAAAAAGATGACACGAGGGAGTTATCAAATTCTATCATACTAGTTCACAATTTCTTTTTAAAAAAAAACAAAAAGTACTATCCTATAATAGTTTCTCCCTTGACAAGTCACTGTTGATTAAAATTTGTAAACCCAAAGATGTCTCTTTTGCTTTTAAAACCCACGGTCAACAAATTATTCTTGACTCTTAATTAAATTAATTAAATTCAAGCAAAATTACTTATTTATACTCTCTCTTCTTTTATTTTATTTTAAAAGATAAATTTAAACTTTTTTTTCTTCTTTAATTAACGATTTTAAACTAATATCATTTTATATATATATATATATTAGTTATAAAAATGTCATTTTACTAAGGAAATTATAATCTACAAAGTGCATGCAATACGCAAGTTGCAGAAGTTATAAAATGAAAAATATTAATAACTCAATTAAGGCTGAGCGCTTTTGAGGATACATGCCTCATAATCATAGCCATATTGAAACTGTGGTTTTGATTACATTAGACTTAAATATGCAAACTAAATGCAAATGAGTTAGGTAGTCCATTTTTGGAAATATCAAAGCAGGTGTCACATCTGTTTATTTCAATATTATTGCCATTGATAAAATATGCCTCTTTTATTTTCCTTTTGCACTCATTTTTTTTTTATACATACAATTTTGGAGTTGGAGGAAACAAAGTCATGGCCAGTCTTTTAAAAGTCCAAGAAATGTAGAAGTGTTGTCATTGTTCTTCTGTGCCCTTTTATCCATGTACGTGTGTTGAGTGGCTTTGTTGCTAATTGTTGCCTTTGTTTCCCCATAATATTTAAAATTTCATCATTATATATAATGCTACTCACCACCAGCTTATCTGTGCTTCTTTGCCTTTAGATGCATTAGCATATGTATAATTACTTCTTCAGCAACTGATGATTTGTCTTGATGGAGACCAGTCCAGGTAATTGTCATCATCAGGTAAAAGTATAATTCAGGTATGGTTCTTGGCATTGATCAGTTCCCTTCTGGCTAGGGTTGGTCCAGAAAAGTTAGCTGTTTTCTCAGAACACATTTGTAGCTATGAGTGTCATCACAAAGAAGTGGGCTGTTTTCCTCCATGTGAATTAAAACTCCAGTATTGAACTCTAGAGCAGCTGTTTCCTTGCATTCTTACATCTTAATGCAGTTTTTTGCATAACTACCAGCCATGTTTGCAGCTAGCTTTACTGTTGCCATTTTTTGCTACAGTTACCAACAAAATGCAGCTAACTACTTCACAATTTTTTTTACTAACTTTGCAGATAGCTGTGAGCCAGCTGCTTCTCTAAATATTATAATCAGGCTCTTCTGGCCAGGTCTTACAAGAACTACAAGCTAGACTGAACTGATATTTTTTCCAAACCTTTTATAGAGTCATCTGAGGTGATAAAAACATATTGCAGACTATTTTCAATCTGTCTAATACTTTTTACTCTTGGGGTGATAAAAACACTAACTGTTTTCAATCTGTCTTGATTAAAACCAATTTTAATCCTTCCAAAAGCACTTTTAATCAAAAGGTACATTTTGGAAATTTTATCAGTTTAACTAATTAAAAAGATTTCAAAATACATAATTTACCAATTAAAAGATTTCAAATAATAGATAATAGACATTTTTACAATTATCAGAAAACATGCTTATTTTTAAATTTCAAAATCATAATAATAATTTATTTAGATCTTTTTAAAATGTTTTAATTAATAATAAAATTCTGTTTTAAATTAAGAGTTATTTAACTCTTTACAGTCATTATCATTCCAAGTGAAATGTAGAAAATATCTATAAAAATTATGACTGTGTATATTTATACTTTTCCATTACTTTATATATATATGTGTGTGTGTGTGTGTGTACAAACAAGGTTGCTATGTGCCATGTAACCCAGATGGTTACAATATGTATATATTGCATACATTTGTTGTGGATTTAATGTTTTACATCTAGCAGAAATAAAAAGATACAGCACATATACAACAAAATTAAATTTAATTACTTAATAGAGAAAACAAAGCAATGTAAAAAATGATGATATTATACATAAATTAATAAAAAGAGCAATGCCCTTTTATCCACAAGTGAATGTGTGTGAATGCGGTTATTGTCTTGAATATGATTCAGATATTTATAACATTATATAGCCAAAAATTTAAAACAAACTGATCATCTATACATATCAAGCAACATCTGCCATCATATATTAAGTTAAGAAAGTATGTTTGATACAGCTTCTAATGGATTCAAGTATTATTTGCTTAATATAATTGAAGTTGCATTTTCTATATTTTTTATCAATATATATATGAACTATATTTTTATTTGTTTTAGATGCTGAAAAAAATTCTCAGAAGCAAGATTTTCAAACTCATGGATTTTAAAGGACCAAACGATTTTCTTCACCAAAATTGGAGTATTGATATCCATATTTTTAAATGTAACAGCAGCCAAAAATTTCATCTAGATGAATACCATATTGATATTTTTGGACCAATCTACGTTACCCTAGAGCTGCTTATTATGGTTATAATTATTTTTGGAAATTCTTTAATAATTTGTGTCATATACAAATTTCCTCGATTGCAAACAACAGGAAATGTTTTGGTTATTAATTTAGCAGTCTCTGATTTACTGGTCGGGCTCACAATGCCTTACCATGCAATATTTTTTATTTACACAGAACTGGAATTTGTTAAATATTTATGTTTGACACGATATGCTTTGATTTACTGCTTTTGCCTCGCTTCAATTTTGAATATGACTTTACTTACCATTGACCGTTACGTAGCAATAATCCATCCTTTTCAATACCAACAGATAAATAAAACTCTAATTGCGTCAGCGGTCTTTTCAGTATGGTCTTACGTCATCGTCATCAGCTTAATTCCAATAATTGGTTATAATACATGGCAACCGGATGTAATATGTGACATGTTCTTAGTTTTAAGACAAAGTTATATGATTGGAGTTCCAATTGCTACAGCTTTGATAGGTACTACAATAATGATTACTTGTTATTTCCGAATTTTTAAAGTAGCTGGTGAACAAATGATCGCAATTGCAAATCAAAGTAGCCATATTAATAAGAATCAGCTTAGAACACTAAAAAAGGAAATGAAAAAACTACGATCTATTTTTATAGTCTTAGCAATTTTTCTTATGTGTTGGTTTCCTTTAATAATTTTAAGTTTAATCCAATTTATCTTTTTCCAGGATGTCTTAAGTGATTTTATTATTAATATGAAATATTTTTTAGCTACCCTAGGATTTTCAAATTCCGCCATCAATCCATTTATTCATTTAAGAAAAAATGTGGATTTTAAAATTGCAGTCGATCATTTACTGAATTGGAAATCTAAAATTATTAAAGTCGCGCCCTTACAATGGTCTATTACAAATACTGACTGAAGATATATATATATATATTATTTATAAAATTAATCTTTTCTATCATGTAAAAACAGTTTTATTTAATGTAAAATCATATGATTTCTAAGGGGCATAGCTACAATTTTTGGGGCTCTGCACACAAAAAAAAGAGCGCCCTTTTTAAGGTTTGTAATATATATCTTAATATTTGTATTATCATTTTCTAATTAATAATCAGCAGTCAAAAAGCCCATAAGACTCAGAGACTCGTATGCATTGCCTCGATTTGGTTTACAATAGTTACACCATTGTTTCTGATTTAAAAAGAAAAAGAAATAATGATAACTAATGAAAAATTATATACATTTAAGTGTGTGTTTAAATTAGTAATATGTGAATAATAGTTCATTTTATTATAGAAAGAAAACCTAACACCCTATAGACGAATTTCTTTTCACTGGCCTTATCTGGTGCCATTGAGAACTTAACACCTGCCAACAATACTAGAAAAACAACCAAAAGTTTAAATATAACTACAGAGATTCAATTATAAGTATCTCAAAACTATTTGCCATACATATTGTGTTATAACAGTTATATAATTTTAAATGCACAAAGGTAGAGATAATTATGATGTCAATTGCAATCTTATGCTAATTGGTAAACACCAACATCATCAGGTTAAATGTATGCAATATCATTTGTTACATATGTTGTTTATTACCAATTCATTTAAGCCAGTGGCTCTCAACCTTCCTAATGCTGTGATCTTTTAATACAGTTCCTTATGTTGTGGCAACACCAACCTAAAATTTTGGTACTGTTATTAATCGAAAATATGTGTTTTTTAATGGTTAGGTGACCCCTGTGAAAGGGTTGTTTGATCCTCAAAGGGGTCATGACCCACAGGTTGAGAACTGCTGATTTAAGCAATTTTTAATATTTAACATGGCAATGTTGATATTTACTTTTATGTATAAAAGTTGCAAATGTGTTCATATTTGTCTCTGCTTCTCATAGTATGGGTTTAATGTTATATAACTGATTCAAACATAATATATATATACAAATGTGTGGTAATTAATTCAGTCTTTGAAAAATAAGCAAGCTAGTTTTGGAATAATTATATCTAAAGTAGTGACTTATTTTACATAGTTAGCAAGTGTTTAACTCCTTTAACACATCTAATGAGACTGGTCAGCCAAAAACCATGTATGCAATATGTGTTATGTTAAGCTGAACAATGGTTTAAAAATTTATTAACAATAGACTTTGCTAAAATGCATGCATTATTGTCTACATAACTTCTAATTTCATTTTACTTTATATAAATATTGTTAATGTCAATATACTAGTCTCTCATGTCAAACAGCCTAGAATACATTACATGACTATTTTACACATTACCTCATGTTTTTATAAATTTGAGAAATAATATTATTTAAGCTGAAATGCAAATTATGCTTATAAATGCAGTCTAATTTGGTATGGTAAACATCAAACTTTATATGGTTGAGATAATTTCTGCTCATTCTTAAATCACAGTGAAATTTACCATCACCTTCACTGTAAAATCTTAGATGATATACATAAATGATATTTTTATTTGAAATGGGCAATTTGATGAAAAATCTGGTACCTTGATATATTTCTATAATCAATTATCTAATTAATGTGTTAAAATTGATATAATGTAGCTAATGATGAAGATTTCTTTGGAACCGTTCCTATGCACTTTGCTCTGTTATGGTTTACAACATTCAAAATTTGATTATAGATGTTTATATATTTTAATATTTTTAAACATGTTAAAGAGATATAAATGAACAATCTAATAGGTTACTGCAATTTAGAACACCTTAATGGTACATTTTAACTTACTTATGAAATGAAGTTCTCCTACATTGATATATATATATATATAATGTTTTCATGGTTATATGATATAAATAAACCTATTATATATATATATATATAAACACCACCTTAACCTGATATAGAGAACACTTTAATATTAAATTATTACTAAATTTTCATTGATACTTTAGTATCAATTGAATGCTGTGGTCATGTGTAAGTAGTAATTGAGTTTCAATGCTTGTTTGGATGTCAATTTAGTTCCAGGCTGCTCATAATATCATTATGACAGAAACATATATTCAACTGAGATTGGTTGCATTTTTCCCCATCAAGCATAGATACTTGAAAGAACATAAAAAATTTCTGCAGTGGTTATTATAATTTTATATGATATTTGAATAATTTTATTTAAAAAGTAGTATTAAATTTACTATTTTCTTAGTTAAGTGCCGCAGTCCATGTTAAATAGATCTTACATATGTGGCTTAGGTTTTAGAAATTTTGTTAAAAAAACTTTGCTGATAGAAAGTTATTAAATCCCTATTTATATTGACCTAGGCAGTATGTATTGACTCTCTTAGTCTTGAGACCACAGCCAATTTGAGATATTTTTGGTAATTATTTAAATTTTTGTGATATGACCACTACTGCTAGTTATATAATTCAAAATATAATTATTATTTTTTTTATTGAATATGATCTGGACTGAATCAGAATATATTAAAAAGTTCAGAGAGGCAATTCTTATTATTAGTAAAACTAAAGAATGGCTAAAACAAAAAGTAAGGAAAATTTCAAATAACACATCAACATTTGACTTTTCCATTTAGTGTCATCTAAGAGAAAGATGTAATAATTAAAGTTGTTTACAAGTGGCATAGAACAATGATTGCTAAAATATATACTTTGTGCATCAAACCTATATATTCTGCAGTCTTAAAATGTTTGATAATCAGATAAGTAATTGGATAGTATAAGAGAAATAAATGTGGCTACTGGATATGTGATGGCATATTCAATATTTCTCATTTATGAAAGTGAATATTCATCAATGAATTCGAAGCTTTGGTAGGCACTACCATCTGTTTTTCACTGATAACTCAATATTATAAAAAAATCACTTAACTGTATAGATGCTAACAAAGACATAAGTAGATACTTATAAATAATTATATTCTGAACTTTTAAACCATTTGTTCAGTTTTAACACTAGGCTATGAAGAAGTAATAACATGTTAGCACTTGTGATAGTATTAATACTGAATGAAAAACAGAGGGTTGTAGTGGTTAATTGAAAAAGTCTTGTAGTAGTTATTTCATTAGCTTTCTGTGTCTCAAACATGAGGTTCAAATCAAATTAAGATTTAGAACTGTTTTAAAGCAACTAAATATTTCTCTACGCAATTTTTTTCAGATAACACCCTGTAGCTAACCTATATAGCTATCCAATATTCCTTAGTAAATGTTCACTAGTTACAATTATCTAATTAGGAGTCGAGATAAAAATACACTGATGTAGCATATATAGGTCTATCATGCTAAATTTGAGAAATAAATACAATTATTTTTTACTCTATAAATTAATAATTAAATGTGTGTCATATGAAAGTTCCATTAACTGAATGCCATATCCAAATATATCACTTTGATTATAAAACATGGCATTATTATATGTTTATTTATTACGTTGGTGGTCATACATCTTCACAAGGTTTATCTTAGCGTTTCATGGTGAATTGCAAAAGTATGATGTCATAGGATCATTCTTTTTTTAAATGGACTTCTATTTGTGACAATCATATAAGACAATCAGTGCCTTATTAATCACCAGATACTCTAAAATTTGCATTGAAAAATAAACTAAAAATATAGAAAACAGATTAATAAAAAATTTACGTATTCTGCAGTAGCATATTTTATATGTTTAGTTTTTAGCAATGATTATGGATGTACATGCAGAAATTGATGTATAGCCTAGAAGGCATATACTTATGAAATATATATGATAGTGGGATTAGTAGTATTTACACAATAAAAGAATGTATTTGGTAGCAGCAAAAACTTATTAATAAAAGTGTAACTTGTTCTCAAGATAATAAATATTATGTAGCAAATCAATAAAAGTTATAATGATACTCCTGAGCATGATTTCTATTTCCCTTGCATATCTGATGCGTAACTGTTTGTAATATTTTAGCATTTAAATTCTGGAAATAGCCATTTTGCTGCGCTTTCTGATGAAAACCAGTCTGCTGGTTGAAATATTAAAGCAGTTTTATAGAGAAGTAATTGTGTGCTTATATATAATATAATAAACAAAAACTTTGTAATAAACTGTACAATATTCAAAATACCAATATATAATAATAAATAATAGCCATAGCTAGCTTATAGTGCATGCCTGCCATCCTAAGTAGCATTTAACTGTAAAATAAACTCAAGATGGCAGACATGTCATAAGCTGCCTATAGCTATTATTCGTTATTATATCTTGGTATTTTGAATTATATATATATATATTGTAACAGAATAAATATGTGGGTATAAAAGAATGGTCTTGGTTTGATAATGTCCATGAATTGTGGCACCATTTGTAACAGAATAAAAATGAGGGTATGCTCTTCTTTTAATGCCGCCTCACAGATTTGGAAGTCATTTGTTACTAAACAACTATAATGACCATGGGAAATTAAAACTTTAATATAATCTGAATGAAAATATAGCCCAATTGTTGGCCATCATTTACAACTGAATAAAATATATACTTTGAAGTTGAATGCCATTTATAACAGAATAAAATTATGGGTCATATTGTATCCTAAGTCATAACTTAATTATTGATTGTCATTTGTAACAGATTAAAAAATATGAACCAAAGAAGAACAATCCTAATTTAATAATGCCCATGAATTGTAGCATCATTTGTAACAGAATAAAAATAATAAACTAAAATAAAATAAATATCAATCAATTAATAACAATCTAACACTTAAGTTGATAAAACAATGATGAACTTTGTTGTAACTTTATAGATTCCAATAGCATTTAGAATGGATAGAAAACAAATAAAACATTACTTAAGCTATCCTAAAATATAAGCATTATTTGTTGCAATATATTAAAGATAAAACAATAAAACAAAATATCACTATCATATAAATAACAGTATATTCCAATAATACAGATCTCTTATAATAGAATGAAAATAATGACAATGAATTACACAGATAACCCTTAATATTTCTTATAAATCAACACATTGCTCATAATAATACAAACTTGTACCAAAAGTCAAACATTATTTATATTTAAATAGAATAATTCATGGATGAATGAAATAATAATCTTAATATATCCTACAAGTTTACAATATGAGTGATATTTAACTAAATATATTACTCAATAATTGATTTCTAATTACCACTAAATAAAATAAAAGTACTGCTAACTTAATATTGTTATTCCACTAATATAAATATACTCTTAATAATTAAGTCAATTATAATAAGATGAAATACTTAATAATAATACAAAACCAATTAACCTAACTTATTTTTCCATTTTCACCAACTTAATACATTATAAAATAAAATTATCTTCTTAAATAATCTTAAGACTTTCAGTATCTAATCATACCCATACATAAAATAAGTGATAAATTCCTGATTAATGCTTATTCCAACAATTGACAAATTACATTCAATTACTCTTCAGTTTATTAAAGCTAAATTATTAAAACTTTAAACTAAAACTGTCAAGGCATGTGAAAGATTGTTAGATTTATTATAATCAAATAATATTAAAATTTAATATTTAAACTAAATTTATGATCCACACTAATGAGCTTCTAATACAATTAAAGTAAATCATTCTAATTTATAACATAATAAAATATATTAATTTTACCAGTTCTGTAACTGAATAAGATTACAATCTTTGTGGCTGTATACTGACTCAATATAACATTTATTTTTAATCAATAACTTAAAATAAAATACATGAACATCTAATTGCAACTACATTTATTCATCTTCAATAATTATTATATTTGCACCTTTATCAATCATCAAATCAATTCATATATAATTTCTATTTTTGTATATCTATTACATGTTACTAACAAAATTATAAATAAGCTTCCAATTACTTAATAAATATTTAAGAATGCCAAATTAGTTAATTTATTGCTGTATAAAATCTATAACTGGTCAGATAATAAGCATTAAATTCAATGCAAAGAAAATGATATGTAATTATACTTTCTTATCCATCCTGTGTTTTTGATTTACAAATTATTTTTATAATTGCTTCAAGTGAATTATGTGATATAAACAATTAGTGAATATGAACATATCCAAATATGATTAACCAATAAATTTGCATTGTAAAATTTAATGACAACCAAGTTTATTTGTTTTAAATTAATTCAAAATTTATTAATAAATTGATATAAATTAAAATTAAAAATGTATATATGGCAAATACAAATTTAAAATATATGCATATAATCTGATTATGCTTTAAGCAATAGGTTTTCAATTGACAAAAATTTCATATTTAAATAGATGATTGCACATCAAAATCCACCTATTGAATACTAAATACAAACACATGTTTATGCAACACAAAAAGTATAAAACATTTATACCTTACAAACATAAAACATTTATACCTTGCAAAATACGAGAGAGTTCAAGATATATCTTCATTTTATACTTCATATAAAAATATAATTACTTGAAATATTAAATATATTATAATGATCGAAATGAAGGTGGAGACAGCAGTCAATCGTATCTGCAACTACCAGGGTGCCATCTAGGCATTTGAGCCTAGAAAAATTTATAAAGTAGGCAGATATGCGCTGATAAGATTCCACTTTATTTAAATATTCAGATTGTTAGCCCAATTCGCTAGCTCAGTGGAACAGCAGAGATTATAAAATATAACTTTATATCTTAAATATAAAAAAATAAAAGCCACTGCCAGAAATTAACACATAAACATATTTATTTACACACATATAAAATCATTCTAAATTTGAGGAATAAGTTTAACATTTTAGATTTTTATATTAATCTTTAATTTTACATTTAAATAAATTTCAATGAGTTTAATATTTTATTTAGATGATCGAGTATGAATAGACTACATAGATCTGCATTTGAAAAGAAAATATTCTATCCCTTATTTAACCTTAGGCCAAAAAGTTCGCAGTCAAACTGGCGTCAATCCATCTGATACATTTATGTATTCAATGTAGCATGAAAATACGACAACACAAAATACTATACTGTCAGGAATGTGTGTCTGAACAGTAAGTAGAGTTAGAGAAGACATTGTCTCTCCACCAACAAGAATGCTACATCTGTTGGCGAGTAGAACAATAAACATAAAACTCCATAGGAATGGATAGCAGTCCTTTGCCATCTTACAAACCCATCCATAGGCAAACAGAAGGTGTGTGGCATATATATGCAATCCTGCCTGTAGCGGATCTCATACTACATCTACTAATTACACAAATATATCCAATCCATTGAGCCAATTCAACTACGAAACAAATAACCTAAGATTACCCTCACTTAATATAACTTTACAAACTATATAGCCATTCACGCCTGACTTAAATTTAACATTTAAATACGTTCGCACAGATGAATTTTATATAATTGTTTTATAATGTCAAGTATAGATCGGCAGCACAGATTCCATGGTTAAAAACATTTCAAAATAAACACAACCGATCAAAATACAAATTCATCAATAATGTTAATTGCATAGGGAATACACAAAATCCAATAGCATTCATCGTAAGATGCTTTCAGTGACATCGTTGACTTATATATTCTAATCGAATGTGAAAACCACAACATTACCAACCACTAACATATCTATGCAATGTCTATACCCAACCTTAAATTCCCTCATTTAAAATTTAAACAATAAATATTAATAAAAATAAAATAATAAATGGAAATGATTTTTTTTTATCAAACACAAACATATATAAAATTACACATTATCAATTGATTTTAAACTTAAAAGTCAGATAGAAGTTCATAAGCTTGAATGAAAGTTCTTAATTATTTTTAAATTTAGAGTTCATGTCAATATAGCTTACGGTAGAAGAGTCCAGGTTCCTGTTTTTTAATTCCTGTGACGTCTCCATTGGAAAATAATGTTCTGGAGATGGCATTAGCTGATTCCATTCTGGTATCAGAGTCTTTTCATTTTTTTTAAAAAAATAAGTGAGAGAGAACGACAAGTGTGTCTTGTTCATCTCCCCAAATCAAGTTCGAAAACCCACTGGAACTCAATATTTTTCTTTTTATAGTCCTATGAATTCCATGAACAAAGACCTCACTGTTCCATTTTTTCATTATGGTCCAGGCCTTTATTTGCTGCTTCTATATTGGACAAGCTAATTCTTTATTCCTTATCTAATTTTGATCTGACTTTTTAATTACACAGCTTTTGGATAATTAATAAACAATCATTTCCATCTACAAAAATATTTTATCTTTAAGTCTTGTACCTTTTTATAAAAAGTATGTTCAAATACTTATTTATTTGTTTTTTTAAAAAAATATTTTTAAAGTTTTGAATCTGTGCGAATATATACCTTTAACAAACATTTTAATTTTAGCGTTTAGTTTTGTTTTTTTTAATAGATTTTATTTTTATTTGCGAACTTTAAGATTTTATTTTAAATTAATGTAACGACATATTTATATATCGTTACATATCAGTAAACTTCCTCAAAAAAAACAAAAACATTAAAAAAAAAAAATTTACTTAGTGTTAGTAATTACGTTACACAAATTTGTTATATATGAAATTTCAAAAGGACAAAACTTTTTTTTTTAAAAAAAAAAAGAAAAAGACAAAACAGTAATTACAAATATAATGATAAAAAAAATATTGACTGATGATTCCTTACTACCAGCTAAATTTCTGCCCCCTCCCTTCCAAGTTTCTTTTCTTCTACTTTTGAGTATTATTTAGGCAAGTTAAATGATTAGATTTTAAACAAGACTTTTTTAAAAAAAAAATTATGATTTATATTAATTACGTTTTATTTATTACTTTTTATTCCTCGTATTTATCTTTACATATGTGCAATTTTTCTTACTGGCAGTACCTTTAAGACAAAATTTCAAACTGTAACTCCACGTCAATACAACAAATATATTTATACTAATTTCAGAAAAAATATTAAGGGCATCATTCACTTTTAAAATTCTCAGGGCATGTTTATTAAAGATTGTCCCAAGTTGGATAGCCAGTTATAACAATCGAAATGAAGGTGGAGACAGCAGTCAATTGTATCTGCAAATCTACTTATTTGTTAATATAAATATAAAAATGAATATTTTAAATTAAAACAATACTTACTATTCTATAAAATATAAATTCAAACTTAGGAAAACATAGCTCTCTTACATTTAGGTATATAAATAGATTAATACTTAACCTAAAATTATACCACTATTTATATCAGTAAATAGTACATATATTAAATAAATAAAAATATATAGCAGTAATGATGAATATAAGCAAACAACCTGAGTAATAGTTTTTAAATACAGTCTTTCTAAAATAGTACCATAGTTCTAATGTTTATTTTTTAAATTGCAATCCTACAATATTTTGTTATTCCAGAGTAAGAAATACCATGAAAAGCAATAAAATTCAAAACACATTTTGTTAATTCCAACATTTTTCAAATATCTAAATTATCTTTTTATTTTACAGATATTTGATCTATGTAATTGTTGTAAGTGTGCAAAAACTAATTTATATACATGATGATGCAATGTAGATATCCTTTTATTAAGCAAGTAATCAATTCATAAAACATTACAAGTGAATAAATGCTAGTTTCATACATAATGTTGCTTTGGAAATTGAACCATATTTTATCTGGTATATAAACTATTCATCAAGCATATAAAATTATATTACCAGGTGATCATAATCTTTGTGTACATTTTACATTATTATATTTTTAGAGTTCATCAATAAAAATAGATAATATTTATTTTTAAAGCAACAAAACATTCTGATGGCTTTGAAATGCTAAGAACCATTTTCGATTACTTTTCATTTTTATAATAAATTGTCATTCCTCACAAATTCTCAACATACCATACAGTTTTTGGGCAAATATTATTGCTCTTCGCCTTATCACTTTGTCACATTAATTATATACTTTTAAAATACATAAAAAGAAAATCATGTAAAGAAATTTTGATGTGCTTCTATTGAAGCCAAAACAAGAGAGTTTTTACTATTCAGCTCTATTTATAACTTTTCTCACTGATGTCAGAATGACTATAGGAATACCTTTTTTTAACTCTTTAGCTAATTCCAAGCAACATCTCTCAAATAAAAAATTGATTACAAAAATAACAAATAAAATAAAATATTTTAGAATTATTACATATGACAAACACTGATGTTTTGTAATACAATTACTATTTTTTTATTCTAACACATATTAAACAATTTATGATACATTCACACTTTACTACACTGGAAATAAACTTTTTATGCATGTCTTTTAAATATAATATTATACAAGCAAAACAACAAATATACTAGAGACATTAAACATTTAGATGTATTTCTTGTAATTTATTATCATGAATGCAGTAACAAAATACATATAATAACAAAAGAACAATAATTTTATTCAAACTATCATATCCATTTTAAAATGAAGTCAATTCACAATCTTATAAAATACAATTAATAATAAACAATTTTTATATCAATATTGTTGTCATAGCAACACAGTTCAATGCTTCATAGGTTAGGATATCCACCATCAAAATCAAACAAGAAAGAAAAGAAAATTATAACTGACATTTTACCACATACTGAAATTCATCTGTAGGTACAATATATATATTAAATATTTGCATGGACTTAAGATATAACCATTGATATTATGATGAGAATTTTCTCTATATTAAATTAAAATAAATCTTTAGTTATTATGTAAATGAGCAATCACCTAAAAATCCATAGACTAATATGAACCATGTGATCTAATAATTAACAATAGCATTTCTGATTTTATTTGAATCTAAATGATGGTTGCTTATAACTTAAGTCTCAAATTTTATATGCATGGTAAATCAGACTAGAATTTTTTTTATATGTGAGAATTTGAAGATTTATAATTTCACCAAATCAAAATCTAAACATCTCTCCATGAGAGTTATTTATATAAGTACTTCTCAAACTCATTGTTATAAAATCTTCCTTGGAATATCTAAAAACATTCATGGTTTCTGCACACAAAAAATGTCTTAATAGAGCATATGCTGTTATTATACAATTTTATTGTATTTATATTTAGTTTATTTAAATAATTTTTTACTTAGATTTTCATTATAATACAAAATACTTGAAGAATGACAAATATTACAAAAATCATGAAATATGGAAGCACAAAACTCATTAATAATAATTAAAAGAAAAATTGAATAATAGAACAAATGATCAAATCAAGAGTCATAGATATCACATGACCTAATTCTCCTAAGCTTGTAAGATATAAACAATAAGCATTGCCAATTGCTCAACAAGCTTTGTGATAAATGCTTAGCCAGAAAAAGCATTTAAAATATCTCTGTCAGGAACCCCCCCCCCACCAAACCTCTGACCATGGTTTCATGCTTTGGCACTCCACAGAGAGGCACTAGAGAAGCTTCAGACCCTAGATCTAAAAATACCAATCCAAAGCCAGCGTTTATCTAAAAGTTATTTATTGAGTTAAAAATCCCAACCCAAAGCCAGCTTTTATTTAAAAGTTATCTATAGATAACTTTTAGATAAATGCTGGCTTTGAGTTGGTACTTTTAGATCTAGTGTCTGAAGCTACCCTATTGCCTCTGTGAGGAGTGCCAAAGCATGAAACCATGGTCAGAGGTTTGGAGGGGGGGTTCCTGACAGAGATATTTTAAATGCTTTCTCTGTCTAAGCATTTATCACAAAGCTTATTGAGCAATTGACAATGCTCATTGTTCATAGAACAAATGAGTTTTTAATAACACTTTAATGTGATGGTTATATCTAAATATTGCTTTGCAAAAGTTGAATATCATGTAAAATATTTGACACCACAGCAATTCTTACAATTATCCCCAAGGCTTCTGTTAATAAATAAGATCTAGGGTTATTTTAAGTATCAGTAGCAATAAAATGCAGTTTTACAAAGATGTGTGGATACAAATGAAAACAGAATATTTAAGATTGTGATTGCCAATACTAGATCTAAAATTTTGGCAAATCCTTATTCCAAAATTCCAATTCGAGGCTTGAATCTATTCTCAAGTCAATTAGTTCTTCTTTTAGATGACTACAGGAGATTGTTAAATTGTACAGATGGAGCAAATGGCATTCTTATCCAGTCTTATTCTTTATTTTCAATTGAGTTAGGAAAATATTTTTCAAAAACTCAAACTTATAATGTGGTTAATTATTATTTTTTTACTTTATGCCGATAATAAAGTGTGATTTTTTTAAAGAAATTCATGGAGAGAAACAAACATTTCTGTATTATTACCTAAAAACTTTTTAACCATACAGAAAGTCTATTTTAAAATGCATACAATTTTGTGTTTAGGGTTAATATATTATTGATTTTTCTTGCAGAGAAAGATTCAATTTGTTTACTTTTTCAAAAAAAAAAAAGTCAGTTACAAAGCAAACATTTCGAATTTTGATCAGAAGAATGAGATGCTAGTCAAGCATTGTTAGTCGAGAGGTCAGCGCAGCCGCCTTGCAAGCAAGCAGTTGGCTGCAGACGGTTGTTGCAGGTTCGCCTCCTGACCGATGCTATGACATATGAAAAAAAAAAAGAATGAGATGCTAATGTAAGACTTTTACTGGAAAGAAAAATTCTAATTCATCTTTTAATATTAAAACTTATTTTTAGAACTTTACCATGGGATAATCATTTTACTTATATGTGATATAAAGGAATCCATCATTGGACATAAAAGTCAAATGAGTTTTATATTAATGGCATCTTTTTTTAGGTAATTAATTATTAGGAAAATTTATGATAACACTTTACTAAGCAATTCTTCCATATGCTGAAATACTATTTAATCTGTGTATGATACAATGAATATATCTTATATTCAGACAACCTTTTTTTTAATTCTCTTATAAATGCTAAATTATTATCGATTCTGACTGCAATTCCAGCAATGCAAACTCTAATGCACTTCAGCCATTCACGCCTGGCCATAACTTTCTAACCTTGCAATCTCGTAAAATAATATCTGTATGGGATCTTCTGCTAAACTTAATCCATAAATTTTGATAAATGACTTCAAATAACTTTATTTAGTATAAAATAATGACCTATAACTTTATATACCAACCCAAAACCAGCATTTAACTAAAAGTTATCTATTGAGTGGAAAATCTGAAATTTTCAGACACCTACATGTCTTCAAACCCAGCTATCCTATATGGGGCTGATATATCTTCATTCATACCATATATTAGTAGTCTTAGCAATATAACATTGCATTAGACTTAAGGCAGAGACTATAAATAGTCAAAATAAGAGTCATAGATCACATGACCCTATTCTCTTAAGCTTGTAAGTTATAAACAATGAGGATTGCCAATTCCTCAACAAGTTTTGTGATAAATGCTTAGTCAGAGAAAGCATTTAAAATATCTCTGTCAGGAACCCCTCCCCAAACCCCTGACCATGGTTTCATGCTTTGGCACTCCTTAGAGAGGTGTCAGGTTAGGTTCAGACATTAGATCTAAAAATACCAACCCAAAGCCAGCATTTTAGATTTTCCACTCAATAGATAACTTTTAGTTAAGTGCTGGCTTTAGGTTGGTATTTTTAAATCTAGTGTCTGAGTCTACCCTGACACCTCTCTGAGGAGTGCCAAAGCATGAAACCATGGTCAGGGGTTTGGGGAGGGTTCCTGACAGAGATATTTTAAGTGCTGGCTCTGGCTAAGCATTTATCATAAAGCTTGTAGAGGAATTGGCAATCCTTATTTGTTTATAACTTACAAGCTTAAGAGAATAGGGTCATGCGATCTATGACTCTTATTTTGCCTATTTATAGTCTCTGCCTTAAGTCTTATGCAATGTTATATTGTTAAGACTACTAATATATGGTATGAATGAAGATCTATCAGCCCCATATAGCTATTTGAGTTGGATAGCTGGGTTTGAAGACATGTAGGTGTCTGAAAATTTCAAATTTTCCACTCAATAGATAACTTTTAGTTAAGTGCTGGCTTTGGGTTGGTGTTTTTAGATCTAGGGTCTGAACATACCCTGACACCTCTCTGAGGAGTGCCAAAGCACAAAACCATGGTCAGGGACTTGGGAGGGGTTCCTGACAGAGATATTTTAAATGCTTTCTCTGGCTAAGCATTTATCACAAAGCTTGTTGAGGAATTGACAATCCTCATTGTTTATAACTTACAAGCTTAAGAGAATAGGGTCATGTAATCTATGACTCTTATTTTGACTATTTAAACATATATTTACTTTTTGAATTGAGTTATTTGCAATAAATGATGAGAACTAACTTTTATTTTGTACAAAATGGCAATCTATAACTTTATTTACTGAAAGTAAACACACACACATTTATGTTTTTTAATGCAAGAAATGATGTTCTAAACTTTTAGCAATATACATTTATTCCAATAAAAAAGGTAAACAAAAGATTTCTTCTTACAATTACTGGGGTGTACTGAAGTTTTTTTTTATATCCTGCAAAATGCAAACAAAATTGTAGCTATAATTTATATGAAAATGTTCATAATAAGTAGCTCGCAAGTCATCACTTTTGTAGGATTTTGAGTTTTTCTCAGGATAACATGTTACACATACAAACTTCTCACAGATACTTATTTCAGTGTCTAGTTGTGGATGACTGCATCATCCTCAGGAATGGACAGTTCCCAAATTTTAATAATTTAATTGGATAAAAAAAGCTCTTCAAAAACTCATTAGGTAAAAATTAAAGCTGGACAATAAATCACATGTATACTATACTTTTTTCAGATGATCAATTAGTCATTCCAGTATTTTTTCATGACATCACAGCATACTTTAATTTGTAAAATTAGCAGCGAAACCAACATTTTGACAACAACTTTTTCCTGATCAAAATTTTATGTAAATTGACTTTAAAAATTAATTCATTTCCTTTTTAGGAGATTGTAAACGTGTTTAATTCAATCTTTATATACACATTTGTTTATACCACTAAACATCACATGATGAGTAGGCACTAGATGGGGATTTTATGTATAAGCCTTCTGGCATCCATTGATTACTCTGGTTGGCACAGGGTGGCACTACTGTATGGAGAGTTTTGCCTGTTTAATCACATTTGTTTATGCTGGCAACTTTCATCACCACTGGATTAATATGTAAATACCAAAAATAGATATATTAATCTTTAACTGAGATTTAAAGTTTATATCTGGGCTAGAAACATTCTCTAGTTTAGTAAATAATTGGTGATAATCATTATTGTATTTATCTGAAATTGTTGGCATTAAAGTTATGGATGGAGTAAGTTTGACATAAAATATAATAAGTATTTATGGTTGAATTAATAAATATGAAAATTATAGTTTTTTGTATTTCATTATTTTAAGTTATTGTTCTGAAGAGAACTGTTGGGCAGTTGAAATTCAGCTATTTTTGGAAGTGGGGAATAATGATGCATAAGGATTTGTAATTCTTATTCATGTTTGGATGATTAATTTTCTGGCTGTTTTTGTCTTCTATTTTGCAATTAAAAAAAATCGATTAGTGCTATTTTTAAAATGTATGCAAGTCTTCAGACTCATTCCCTTGGTATCACATCAACCGTAGATTTTATTATTTCCACGTTCTACTTAAGTAATTTTTGAGATGTAAAGGATTCTTTCTGCTCACACCGAATCTCGCTCAGAACAGATTCCATTTTTAAATTTTATTTTATTATAACAATTTTCTGTGAATTTTGACATATGTTGGTAATTTGAAATTACTTTATCAGCATAATTAATGAAAACTTAATTTAAGAGAGAGTCAATGACATTAAAATTCAATTAGGTTTCATGCTTACAAATAACCCGATCCATTTAATTGCTGTATATGTATTGATTTTTTGTTGTTGTTGTTGTTATCTAAAAGACTTAATGTGAATAAGAATTGAATTAAAAAAATAAATTCTAAGTTATTTATCTTCCAATACTACACATCCATATTATAAATTAATCTCAAAAAAAATTTTTAATAAAAAAATTACATAACATTACTACTAACTGGGACACATGCCAGTCAGTGCATATGGGATAAAAAATGAGAAAGAAATTGTCATAACTGTCATTAATTGAAACACACAAGTTTATTATATACCTTTGTCTATATATGTAATATATAGGGTATATGAGCACAGACTTTTACATGGCCCCACACTATCTCATAACACTGATATACTTGAACACATATATGTTAAAAAGATAAATAATCACCAATATACGTATTTCATGCTAAACCAGCAATCATCAGTTGGTCCAGATTACCATCTCTTCACATATATGCTATAGGTGCTGGGACACATGCCGGTCAGTGCATATGGGATAAAAAATGAGAAAGAAATTGTCATAACTGTAATTAATTGAAACACCCAAATTTATTATATACCTTTGTCTATATATGTAATATATAGGGTATATGAGCACAGACTTTTACATGGCCCCCACCCTATCTCATAACACTGATATACTTGAACACATATATGTTAAAAAGATAAATAATCACCAATATACGTATTTCATGCTAAACCAGCAATCATCAGTTGGTCCAGATTACCATCTCTTCACATATATGCTATAGGTGCTCAGATATATATTAAGATAGTCAATCCTCATACTTTAATGGACAGGCTTCAATCTACTCCACACTCCAACTCTTCAACCATCCATCCAATTGAAAATCTGATGATGGAATGCTCAAAGGCCACCCTGAGGCCGAGATTCTTGTCCCATGTGACCTTAAAGTATGAGGATTGACTATCTTAATATATATCTGAGCACTTATAGCATATATGTGAAGAGATGGTAATCTGGACCAACTGATGATTGCTGGTTTAGCATGAAATACGTATATTGGTTATTATTTATCTTTTCAACATATATGTGTTCAAGTGTATCAGTGTATGAGATAGTGTGAAGTGTGGTGGGTCATGTGAGAGTCTGTGCTCATATACCCTATATATTACATAATTGTAATTGAAAATACTGTGAATACTTTACTCAGGAGATGAGTTATTTTGCACTTGGGATTCAAATGACAGACTTTCTAAATATATTATCTAATATTGAGACTGACTATTTTAGATTGTTTATTAGATGTTTAAGTTTCTGACTCATCTAATAGTAAAGATTGAACTTGAAATCTGTGTATAGTGGAAGAGCAGAAATTTGACGCTTTAATTGGTAAATGTTTATTATATTATATATTTACATTTGCTTTGACTGCTCTATAAATCAGCATTTTGATTGTTTTATATATATGACAATAAAAATAATAAATATAACGGTAATTAATTTGACGGCACTTGACGCAGGTTCAAGGAATTAATCGAAAGTATTTCTGTGGATTGAAAGACTGTATACAATAGTTAATTACTGTCATATTTATTATTTTTATTGTTATTACAATAGTTTTTTAATTAACGGAATTTTATTTGTTTATATATATATGGGGTGTGTGTGTATAATTTTGATATTAACTTAGATTGTTACCAATAAAAAAATTTATTTGCCTTTCTCTAAAGTGAAAATTATATTTAATTTAATTGTAAATAGGAGGGTTTGTATTTTTTATGTTTTGTTAGTGACCAATATGATACAAAATGTATTAAACTTTAAAATGTACATTATTTACAGTAATATGTAAGGGATTTGAACTCAGACTTTCACACAACCCTCAACTCTCCAAGCCATCTTATACTGCTGACCCACCTAATCACACGCATGTTGAAAAGATAAATAATCACCAATATACGTATTTTGTGCTAAACCAAGCACTCTTCAGTTGGTCCAGATTACGATCTACACACATATATACAATCAGCGCTCAGCTTCATATTAAGAAAGCAAATCTTTATACTTTAATGGACAGACTTCAAACTACTTCAACTCCCAGTAGTTTGAAGCCTGTCCATTAAAGTATAAAGATTTGCTATCTAAATATGAAGCTGAGCACTGATTGTATATATGTGTGGAGATGGTAATCTGGACCAACGGACGAGTGCTGGTTTAGCACGAAATACATATATTGGTGATTATTTATCTTTTCACCATGTGTGTGATCAGGTGGGTCAGCAGTATAAGATGGCTTGGAGAGTTGAGGGTTGTGTGAAAGTCTGAGTTCGAATCCCTTATATATTACATATATATTTGTATGTGCAGGTGTAAACCTGTTCAGTGTATTAATTTACATATTATTTAAAGTAGTAAGTAGGCATTTTTTATTGATTATATATTTTTAATATTGTCAATTACTATTTAAAATATAATATTAATAAGCCAATAAGCGTATTTAAAATATAATAAACAGAACACCCTCTTATATTTCATGTGTTTCAGTTAAAGTCTAGCCTCATCAGGTCTAAACACTTGTCAGTTAAACCTTTTTTCCTAAATAGATTTATGTGATGTGATTTATTTTTTAAAGTGTGAATATATTACTGTATGGTTTCTTTTATTTGGTTAAGTTCAAACTTATCATGACTATTAAACAACTATTATATATGGCCACAAAACATCACATGATCACCATTTCCTATTCATACACAAGCTATTAATAACAGTAGTGCCACCTTTCTTGCATCCATTGATTATTAAGGCTCACACTAAATGACACTACTGTATAAAGAGTTTGTTACTGCTATTATATATGATAGAGATAATTATAAGCTACATGCCATAAATGATAAATTAAATATAAAATATTAATAGATTCTTTGAAAATTTTGATAATAAATGGTAAATGAATCTTAGTACTCTTTTTATAGTGTTAATCACTATTGGATATAAAATAAACAAACAAGATTTTTCATATTATGTGCATTTTGGCAGCAGCAAGTATTATAAAGATCTAAATATAATAGTCTTATCAAAATAGTGACCAGATCTTGTATAACTAAATTTATGCGATATATTTTTACTTTTAAAACATAAATATATTCTTGCACAATCGTACTTTTGAATTGTGTTCAAACTTATACAATATCATTTATCACCAATCATTTACTAAACTAGAGAGTGGTTTAGTGAAAATTACATTACAGAAATATTAAACTTAAACCTATCTCTTCTATCCTCCCCCCTCCATGGCTTGCTTCATGAAAGATCAATATTTATTTATTGTCTACAGCTTCCTGTTTTGAATTTAAGTATGCATAACTGTTTTGATAAATAATGTGCATTTGAATTACTATTTAGAAAATAATTCCATACCTTAAAACCACTGTAAATAAACTATCCTCAAATAGACTTCAAAATTTATAATCAATTCCTTTATGATAATGTAAATAGCATTAGATTCACTTACTGGGTTATTTAATTGACCTAGTGCTAATTCTCTATCCAAAATCAGATTGATATTACCAGGCAACTCCCTACTATAGACAAATAATAAAACTTGGTTTTTAGTGATGGTAATTCCTTGCTTGTTCATCTTAAACACATTTATTCTGATATCTGCAAATCTACTTTAGGGTGTAATGATGTGATGTGATGTACTGTGGCTTCTCCTTAAACAAAGTCAAGAATATCTGAGCAATTATGCCCAGATAAATCTGTTAGCCACTTAATTTTTCATCCCCCACTCTATTTCCCATATTCTGCTCCATCACATTTCCACAACATAATCTTTGTCAACTCTATAGTCTTTATATCTAAATCCCCCTTACCTTTTTCCAAACCCAGCATAAAAACCAATAATTCACTTTCTGTATAATCACTTTTTTCATATTTATTCTTCCATAACTTCATTATATGTACCCTTTCTGTTTTCAAGCATTTACATTCAATTAACAAATGCCAATATTTTCTATTCCTTCCTTACATAATTTACAAAATAAATGACCCATATTTTTCCATGTACATGTATAGATTTCTATCCATGCTACCATCTAGTGTTTATTTGATTATTTAATTCTTACATATATTAAGGATGAAAATGATTGTATTACATTATTCTATCAAATTCTAGCTTAAACCTTTGAAAATCACATTTCCAAGCATTCTTGAATCTGAATTGGATTTGTAGCAACAGATTTTCTTCATAAATTTATATTGAAAAGTGGTATTGGATTTTTAAAAAAACTCATTTATTGATTTTTAAATCTTTTTGCAGTAATTGATAAATCAGCATTACCATGTTGGTGTTATGAATATTCTTGGAATGCAATGGTTAGCACATTGTCATACCATACCTACAATGTAAAGTTCAAATCCAAATTAAGGAATTCAGGGAGCAAATAATTTATAAGCAAACTTAGAATTTCTTTCAGATTTCGAGTCTATAGACAATCTAGCTACCTAGTGCACTATTGGTCAGTAAATAGATATTTAGCTAATATTATCCGGAAGGTAAAGATACCAAATGAAAATTAATGTACTGGCGTTAAAACAAAACATGCTTATATTATAATGATGCTTCTATAGTTATTATGCTCATGTTTCAGTATTGCCTCTTGGTTATCTTATGAATAGATCCTCCGGATTGAATGTCTAAACTTTTGATGTTTCAGACTTCTCATCGTGATATTAGAGCATATTTGACTATTTCTTTCACTTTCTACATTTCCAAGCAGTTATACAATTTTCTGATAAATGATATCCTTTCATATTGAGACTAAAATAAAAGTTTTCAACAATTATTTATACTTCAACAAAGAGTTTAAGCACAATCTGATTAAATATCTATTTGAACTTTATCTTTGTTATTAAACGGTAAATTAAGAGCTTTCATCCTCTTAGGAATGTCCAGCTTTTAAATCCATAGATAGTCATAGAAAATACCATAACTTAATTGAATATATTTGATATTTAAAAATATGTTCTTAAATAATAATAAAGATCTATAATTTTCTTATTTCCGATTTATAAAATAATAATTCGCATTTTAATAGAGTATTTTAACAGGGATTTACTTTTTTTTTTTCACAGAGGTATTAAAAACTTTTGCGTAGATTTTATTATACATGTTGTTAAGATTGTATTAATTATAATATTTACATTAACATATATATATGTTAAATAGTTTTAAGCTTTCCTTTATCGTCAATGTTTAATTTACGAATTAGAATATATTAGAAATATAACGCCGTCTTGGAAAATAATGAGAGTGTTACACTTCTCTCAATATAAAATTGAAATTAAAAAAAAAACAATCTATATTAGAAAAATAGATTGTTAAATAAAATGTACTTATTTATTTAGCGTACGGTGTCAGCACATTAAATCAATACCAACACTTTTTAACCAATCAGGAGCCGACTTCTCCAATCTATGTAGGTGTATGCATAATATTGTAAATAAATGTATGTTTAGATGATAATTAAAATATAAATATATGTTTGAAAATATAATAATTAACAAATAAATTAACAAAAAAATAAAGCTTTATAAAAAAATAGAAACGCAAAACTGATGTTCAGTTAAGTTATCTTTTTATTAAAGCGAAAAGTTATATATATATCTGTAGCAGATGTCACTTAAGTCTAGCCTCTAAGGCACTGAATCTATTTGTACAGGTTTGTTAAGCATACGTTTTTCTTCGATTGTGAGTGGTAACCACACTTCATATATAATGTGGTTTTTCTGGTATATTCTTATTCAATTCGCTAGATGTCTACGGATGACTGTTTCACAAAAAGAAACTTACATAAATGATTCCACACACTTACTACATAGATGTAAGAATAAATTTTATTTTAAATATTATATATATATAAAGAAAATTATTCTCGGTTATGTCTTCATTTGCTTCCATGTTGTAGTTGTATAAATAAATGATTAGATAATAAAAAAATAAATTTGTTGTGATGTTGCATCTAAAAATATAACACAATAGAGGTATATTTAAATTTAAATTCTTTTTTTTTAAATATATATTTGCATATGTAACACTGGATCTTTTTTTTTTTTACATATATTTGCATATGTAACGCTGGATCTTTTTTTTTTTTTTACATATGTTCTACTTAGATCACCTCTGCAGGCAAGAGTAATCTTGTAAATTGTCTATTCACATGAATATATTGTTGGCCTATTTCAATATTCAAAAATATACCAGAATATTGACTGAAAAACACACCAGAATATTGACTGGCATTGGTGACTTAGTATTTTCCTGAAAGTTTGTGATGATGGTATTTTAATTGTATTTATATATTGGACTATTTCCGTCATCTAATATTATGTATAGAAAGTCTTTCAAAACATTTAACTGTATTTAACTATTTCAATTGCATTTAACTGTTAGTTATACAGGTTAGTATATGCACAACGTTTTGAGAGGTATTATTTTCCACTTTTTTCATGTGTTCCTAGTCCAACCAGTGACAGTACTAGCTTGAGAATAAAACTTGAACTCTTAGATTCTTGAATATTGAATTTTAAGGCAATACTCTAACCAACTGAGCCATCCTGCCAATGTTGGTTAGAGTACTTCCTTAAAATTCAATATTAAGGGTCCAGGTTTGATTTCCAAGCTAGGACTGTCAGTTCTTAGGTCAGCAGCACCTGGAGAAGAGAGAAGAAGAATATCCCTAAAAATGTTGTTTATATACTAACTTGTGTGTTATTACTAACAGTTAAATATAATTGGTATATTTAAATAAATTTAAATGTTTCTAAGGATATTTATTACATAATATTAAATGATGGAAATAGTCCAATATATTAAAAACCATACAAGAATATTGACTTGTATTTGTTGATCTATTTTTATATTAAAAAGCTTATCAGAAAATTTACTAGTAATGTGGATCTTTGACTGGTAGTCTTGGTCTATTTGTATATTAAAAATTTAATTTTCTGTCCATTTGTAGGTATTGATTCTAGATAGACTAAAAGTTTTATAATAATGCTCAGTATACCTTTTCATAGACTGAAGTCACAAATTATTTTAAGTTGGTGAAGTAATAATCAAAATCCAGTTGTTCTTCAAATGCCTCAAAATCTTACAGAAGCTGATATCTTAATGACTTTAGAAGACAGCTAAAGAATTTCCTACCATTTCTTTTTTAGTGTGTAATACATTATAAATCTTGTGGATTAATTGTATGAGAGTTTATTTCTATAAATTCTCTTATTTTTTAGGAATGTTTTGGGAAATTCTGTATAAAAGTAAAGTGACAGAGTTGAAGGCTAATGGTTTCCAGGCTAAAGTTTAACCTGTTATTTTTGGTGCTTAAATGTCAGATGACCCCTTAAGAAACTAAACATTAAAACATTAATCTTTTCAGTGTTCAATCGTTATTTTTCTCACTTGAAAATTAATAGATTATTTTTAACTGTCTCTGTTCTCGTATTCTTTCTAGAGTCTAAGTTTTATTAATGGAAGTATATTAACAATTTTTATTAGTCATTCATTAGTCTAGAGATTATCCACTTAATGAATAATATTTTTTGTAGTGTAATTTTCATTACACCACTATCATGCAAGGTAGGGACTGATTTTTATCCGCTTAATCTTTATCATTATTCAGTGTGTATATATACATAACCAATTACCACAGTTTAATTAATTAGTGTCAAACTTTCTGCCCTCATAACTTTGACGCAAACCATTTAATGGAAATATATTAATAATTTTTATTAGTCATTCATTAGACCAGAGATTATACTGTAATGAATAATATTTCTGTAGTGTAATTTTCATTACACCACTTTCATACAAGGTAGATACAAGGTAGAGGCTAGTTTCTATCAGCTTTTAACACATTGTGGTGAGATGTAGTGAAAATTACACTACATAAATGTTACTTATTTAAGTTTTCTATTCATGCCAACATTTGACCTAATTGTGATGGTTAGTAAAGATAATTTTTTCTTAATGGTTTTTATAGACAATGTAGAACATTTTAATTTTCTTCTTAAATATAATTTGAACAAATATTTAGTTATTGAGGAAAAATTATTTAGTGGTGGCATGACTGTAGAGTACAAAATAAACAGTGATTTTAAAACATGCACAAATTGTTTTACATTTTATGCCTCTAGGGTTATGTTCAAAATTAATTTAAATGGGTCAGTTGATCATCAATACATAATTGTAAAAACAAAAAACAAGTTTATAATGGGTTTGGTAAATAAAATTTTTAATTGCTTTTCACTGAGAAAAGCAAATGTTTTGATATTAAAATAAATATTTTAGAAATCAAAGTCATAATTATACATTATATAATAATTTCCCATAAATTAAAAATGTTGCAGGTTTTGAAATGATAGATACATTTGCATATCTGACTTTTACTACAGTCAGTATGTAACAAAAAGTTAAAGAGTTGCAATAGGAAGAATATTATTGGTTAAAACTCTTGACAATATGGAAAAACCTATTGAAGTTTCCATATTAAAAGTAATCATATTGTCTTATTTTTCTAATTGTAACTTACACAGTCAAAATAGTGACATTCGAAAATTCAGATGAAAAAAGATGGATATATTTGAGATGTGGTGCTATCAAAAAATGTTTTTAATTTCTTATACTTCCCAAATTATGAAAGTGTTCATTTTAGGCAAAAAGTCAGCAAGAAATTATCTGTAATAATAAGGAGACAGAAGACCCAGCATTATAGAAAAACTTGACTTTGATGGAATGTTGAAAAGTCAACATCATCATTGTTATTTTCCAATGTTAAAGATAAGTAAAATTAACAAATCATTTCATAAGTTTCATGAGTGTAATAGACTGAGATGGTAAAAAAAAAACATATGTTGAATTCAAATGCCACAAAATAAAAAATTTGCAAGCATATGTTAGCAACACATACATAATGATACTCAGCCTGTGCAATCCATTCATTGGGTCTAATTCTTAACACCATTGTCAAATTAAAGACTATAGCAGTATGAGACTGTATATATTATGCAACAGCTACTTCTCTCTATCTTCCACAATCAATAATTGAGCATAACTTTGCTTTTGTACATAACAGATTAATGGAAAAACTATTTTTAGACCCAATTTCCATATTATGTGTGCAAAATGAAGATATAATCTATTTGTTCGATAGATGCCTTTTTTGTGGTATCAAAAAATGAGGATTGATTATTTTAGATATCCTATAATCAAAAGTCATGCAGCATCAAATATTAAAGTAATAGGCTGAGTATAATAATTTTATTGGAGTAACCAGATTGATATGGTTTTTTCAGCTGGTAATTAGCCTACATTAAAAGTAGTAATCTAACTGATTACTTTACTCCATAGCCATGTATTGTAAACTTGAGTAATCAATAGATACTATATGGTAGTGCTAGCCAAATGTCTAGTCTATTGATCTTTATTAATGAAAAAATAGTATTATGCATCGAGAAGATATATTTCTTCTCGACCCTATTCACACGAATGATCCAAGATGTCGAAAGAAAACTGAGAATCTTGTGACAAATTGTCTAGAATCAATTGAAAAAACTAATTGTTTCTGCATCCATCCTTCTTACTATTAGGATGAACTGATCATGATGAAGATTCTACTCAACTATGATTTATATAGGCTAAAGGTAAAACTACCTTTAAGAAGTCCATTTCAAGGTAAAAGCCTTTTCAGCACCTTCTAATTGAGAGGCAATGAAAAAAAGGCATTTCCATTGGGTTTTCGAATTACCAGTAGTGAGGATTTGAGCTGTTTTTTTATCCTTCATTTATTTTCCATTTAAAAATAGCAAGATATTTATCTACTGTCGACCATTGGGTAATTATGGTTAGATGAAAGTAAAAATTCAAACCTTTGTTTAATCTAAAAAAATGAATTCATAATGCCCTGATTCAGACTGGAACCTATGCCATAGTCATGACAGATAGATGTATTACTATTGCATTTTGAGGCACTTTCCTCTTATCAAAAATAATATCACATGACCTGTTTTTATGCTTACTAGCATATTTCAAAGATTAATTATTTTTCTTTCTATTCTAGAACTAGTCACTGTAAATTTGAGTAATCACTGGTTACCAGATGATATATTTCCATAAAATATTAAACTTCAGACTAATTTCTGATCCTTGCCTTCATCAGTGAAGACTAAGATTTAAATTTGGATCTGACACTCTTATGCATTTAACAGAATAAAGAAATAAAATGTGGTTTCTTGATGCATTAAACAATTATTTCCAGATTTAAATCATCATCTTTACTGATAAAAGCAAAATCAAAAACTAATCTGTAGATCATCTGATGAACATTGATTACTCAAGTTTACAGTAAGTGGTTTTAGAATAGGGTGAAAATAATGAAACTAAAATGTTACAGTTTCACAAACAGAGCAGATACATGTTCATATTTCTATACTGGAGTCTGAATTCCTTCTACAATTTCCTTAAATTACTGTATATTCCCATAATATTCAAAATTTACTTAATGGTTTTAATGAGGAAATCGCAAAAAGATTTACATTACTAATTGTAACAAAATTACAAGCGTGTTGAGGCACTGGAAAGAGATTCTATAATAAATACTTATATGAATTGATAAAATACCTGACAGCTGAGTGCTTTTGAGGTGTTTAGCCTCATATTCATAGCCTTAAAAAACAAATAGTGCAGAGTAGAATGTAAATGGTAATATGCAAATTATATTTAAATTATTTAATTAGCCCAACATTTGGAAATATCAAAGCAAGTGTCACATCTGTTAATAGAGTTATTGTTGCTATTAATAAAGTATGCTTTTTTGATTATTCATTTACTGTCATTCTTCTCAATGCATACTATTCTAGGGTTGGAGGATTCAAATGTATGACCAGTTCTTTTTGAATGCTCCAAAAATATTGATGAATTGTCATTATTTTTCTGTGCTCTTTTATATATGTATTTGTGTTGAGTGGTTCTACTGTAAATAGTGGATGTAGTTTCACTGTAGTAAGTAGCATGACATTCAGACTGAGGACATGAGATGCTATACACAGCATGGGAGTTTGATCAAGGTCAACTTTATCTTTAGAATTATTAATAAGACAGTTAGTGCAAGGGAGTGTATGAAAACTGATTCTAAATCTAGTAGATAAAAGAGTTCACTAGTTGATTAGAAATTTTAGAGATGTAAGGGAGGGTAATGCATGGAAGGTTGAGGTCTCTAATATTGTCTGTAATTTTCTTGTGAAATTGTTTAATAATTGTCTTGTATTTGAAACCTGCTTTTAATAAATCATTGGTGTAGCAAAGATAATTATCTTTCCTGTCAGATTCAAATTTGCACAATTGCAAGTTTCTAAATAAGAAGGCATTTAAGCCCATAAATCTATGAGAGTTCGAAGAATTGGAATTAGGGTGAATGAAGCCTCTGACTTCAAGAGGCTTTATGACCATTGAATAATTTGTGCTTCTTCCTGTTCGAATTAGACATAAGTCCAGATATGTCAATATTTTTAAGTCATCTTCCCAAATAGTATTAATAGTAAGATTGGTTTGTTGTTAGATTTCTCATAGAATGTACAAAATGGTGTGTTTGCTGGCTGCAAGAAATACATCATTCACATACCACATATATATAATGTCAGGATGGTCAGATTGATATTTAGGTATAATCTGATTCACAAAGTGGTTTAAAAAGGTGCTAATGATTATTCCACTAAGAGGAAGGCCCATAGGCTAACTTTGAGGTGGGAAAATAGTGGCCTGTGGAACGCATGCATCCCGCTTTGAGTTTTTATGTGGCCCGCCAAGACAATCAAAAAAATCCGCCTTGAACTGAGATTTCTTTCCCATGCGCAACCCAAGATTTACCTCGTATTTTTCACTAGGATGGCCATGTCAATACACATGTGCAGTGTAGATATGATGTGCAATGCTTTTCCAGTTGTCTGGTTAATTTCAATTTTGTCTTTGCATTAGCAAATATATACATTTTCAACTTTAATGAAACCAAGAACCTTCTGAAAAAATGTAAAAATTGGTGATGAATGTTGTGTGTTTAATGAATGCACAAACAAATATGTCTTGGATAATACAGGGAATAAAGCAGTGTGTTTATTCTGTCATGAAAAAAAAGGTGCAGCCCTCCGCTAACCTTCACTTCCACAAAGTGGCCCTCGATGCGGCCCCCAAGCAAAAATAATTGCCCACCCCTGGGCTAACCCATTGTTCATAGTGTACCATTTATTTTCAAAAGTAGTGTATAAATGATTGTCTATCCAATACAAAAATGACAAAATGAAGTTAATGTGATTGGTTGGAAAATGGATGTTTGTGAGTTTTTGGTGGACGATCTGAATAGATAGTTTCCTATCGACAAATTCGTATAGCTCTTTAATATCAAGCATGTAAATCAATATACCTGTACACGAGGATGCACCCACACAAATACAGTGATAGAAAAAAAATGCTTCAAGAACTTTTACCGAGCCCTTAAATAAGTTGAGGATTTTAAAAACATTAATGAAACTACCTATACTTTTCTAATACAATAATTTATAAATGGCAAACAATATAATTTTGCAAGTAGTAGTCAGATCTGGAGTTCAAATCAAAGCTATGTGAGCAAAAATTTCATCAGGTTCCAAACAGATTTTTGTTTCAAGTAGATAGTTCATAACCAATCTTCCTAGTAAAGCAGTAGCAGTCACTGAATGGAAATCTATATATTTCCTAATTAGAAGATTACATTCAATATGGATATCACATGAATGCTAATTGCTAAAACTGTAATAGGACATGGCCTTCACTATTAATGGGAAAAATTTCATTTTCCTATGAATGGCGAGCCAATAATTATATATTGGAAGGTTAGCTAAATTAGCTACTAAATAAGATGTTTGCTTGAGGAATTCTCACTACCTGTAAATATTTTTAATCTTTCTCTAGATTTGAACCCCAGGTCATTGAGGTGGCAGACTAACATATTAATCGTTCCATAGACATGTCCTTCTTATAATAACGATAATATTAGAAAGCATTTGAACCCAGACTTTCAATCTCCTTTTAGTCATTTGCTCCAACTTATACAAGCAATGTGCACAACCACACACATGCGAAAAAAATAAATGATCTCCAATACACGTATTTCGTGCTGAACCAGCACTCATCAGTTGGTCCAGATCATTTCTCACACACACATATATACATAATCAGTGCTCGGATTATGTTAAGATAGCAAATCTTCGAACTTTAATGAGCACTCCACTTTCCAACTCTTCCGCCGTCCATAACGGTAATAACAAATAATCAAATAGTTTATTGCTGGGGAGTTCATAAGAAGTTCGAGAATTGGAAGTAATACAGCGGAACTGCGATACAGGGACCTTGAGTTTGAGAGTCTCTACTCTCAGGCAGGGAATAACAATAATAAAAATTAGTATATCTTTATAGTTTTGTAAATTAATATTTTGATTGTAATAAGAAGTTATCTTTAAGTTAATAAGGAATAACAATAAAAAGAGAAGCGTTAAACTCCGAACAAAGAAAGCATTAAAGTATTAGTTAGAGATTTTATTAAAAAAAAAAATGTTTAAAAATAAATCTTTTAATTAAACATTGTTAGATATAAAAATCAGCGGAATTATCATACCATTAAGTTGCTTAGCAACCAAAGAAATAAACCGCAATAAAAGATTATCTACTGAAATTTCATATTTGTTTAAACAACAAATTAAATCAATAACCTGGTAACGAACTGTTAAAACAAATTACAATCAACATTGTAATTATATGCAATGCATGTACACACACTTACACACAGATATTTGCACTTTATAATGTTAAGATTATTACTTTACTATGCTGAAGATTCGTAATTGATGTTCGAATTTATGCGGAGTAAATTATTTTTTTCCAGATAATTAAGAATTTCCAAGTAAGCTAATGATTTTTTTTTTTTTTTTATGACAGTTGGCATTTAACTGCAAATAGCCATTTAATTATTGGATGAAAAAGAGATACCTAGATATTCTTAGATAGAGAATAAAATAAGTAGAAAGAAAAAGTGTGAAAAGAAACATTGTTTATACTTCAATGTCTCCATCACTGAAGACAAAGGCTATAAAAATGTTTGCATAACAGCTATTTTATCACACCTTTCTATACTCTTTAAATGATAACTTTTGATAGAAAGAAAGAAATTTAAACAATTTCCAACACTTTATTTAAAACCAAATTATTTTTTGGGGTTGATCATAATTCCTAATAAAAAAAGAGTCATTGAATTAATTAATTTGCTTTTAGGCATATTATCTAACATACATTCGGTGTAAATACTAGATAGAAATGAAAATTTAAGAGAAAAGTTTAGTAATACCTTGTTAATAAATCAATTATTTTATATAGCGCGATGTTTTATAAACTGTAATAGTTAAACAGTATTAAGTTGTTGCACATGCGCTTTGCAGATTTTAACTATAAATGTTTGAAGCGTTAGTATTCAGTCATTTATAGTTAAAATCTGCAAAGCGCATGTGCAACAGCTTAACGCTGTTTAACTATTAATACCTTGTTGTAAGTACTTTCAAATTTACAGGTAAATATAAATCAGGCTGGTTATACTTAAAATAAAAATGATGTTGCTGTGTGGTATGTCAATTTTCTTTCAAGCCATCTGCAAGGATAATTTGTCCAAAACATGGTTCCTGTAAATTATGCACTTAATGTATAATATTTCTGCACTGTAATTTTCACTATACCACTTTCACGCAAAGTAGGGACTGTTTTCTATCTACTTCTAATACTTTGTAGAAAAATGTAATCATAAACATATGACCAAAGACATATGAAAAAGATCTATAATCTCAAAGATGCACATTTCATGCTGAACTGGCACTCATCAGTTGACCCAGATTATAATCTCCTACACATATTTTCATGATTGTTTAGTATACATATAAATAGATAGCAAATTATTACAATTTAATTGATGTGTTAAATGTGCTGCCTTCACAACTTTGACAAAAACCATTTAATGGTAGTATATTAATAATATTTACTAGTCATTTATTAGACTAAAAATTATCCAATAATGAATAAAATTTCTGTAATTTATTTTTTACTACATCATTCTCATGCAAGATAGGGACTGTTTTCTATCTGCTTTCAATAAGCTGTAATCATAAACATATAACCAAAGATGTGAAAAAGTTATATGCTCCCCAAGATCCACATTTCATGCTGAATCAGCACTCATCAGTTGGCCCAGGTCACAATCTCTTCCACATATCTTCATCATTGTTCAGTATATAGTATGTAGTAAATATTACAGTTTATTTGACAAGTGTCAAATAGGCTGCCCTCTCAACTTAGGCACAAATCACTTAATGAAAGTATATTAATAATTTGTATTAGTCATTCATTATTAGACTAGAGCAGGGGTCCCAACCTTTTTGCACTTAAGAGCACAATCTATAATACCGGCCAGATGGCGGGCACCATTTATTTTTTCAACCAGGTGGCGAGCACCATTTATTTTTTCAATGTAAATTTATAATTGGATATTGTTAATAATACACATAATATACAAAAAAATATTTATTTCAAAAATAAAATTTTAACTTATAATTAACGTTTATATTTTTACACTGTAAAAGTATAGTATTCCCTACAATTTGATTACAATATAATACAATAATTTATAAGACATTTTAAAAATTAAATTTATTTGTATCAGATAAATAATTTTTTATCATGTTCGGATAGCGGAGGGCACACGTAAAATGGTCTGCGGGTGCCATGGTGCTTGCGGTCATAGGGTTGGGGACCCCTGGACTAGAGATTATCCAACAATGAATAATACTTCTACTCAAGCAAGGTATGGAGGGACTAGTTACTATTTGCTTTTAATACCTTTAAGAAATGATATAGTAAAAATTACACTATTCATTAAGTGGATAATATCTAGTCTATTGAATGACCAATAAAAATTATTAATATGATTTTGTAAATATTATTTCATTTTTTTCATTATGTGGCAATATAATAATTGAACTGAAGGATTGCATCAGATTGCTGCTTTGAAAATTTTATATTACTCTTGAATTATATATATATATATATATATATATTGTAACCGGACCACCATACAACCCTTTTATTACTCTAGTTGTAACAATTTCCTGATGAGCATGTTGCAGGAAGGAACTATCAATTGGCATTACCCAATGCAGATGTTAACCCCCCCCCTACAACAATATTTCCTGCTCATCAGAGGATGTAGCACCATAGAGGCTGGAAGCATCTATACATTTATTTGTTTGGTTTTCCAAACGGCGCCACTAGAGTTCCATCTCACTACAACCTGACTTACCTAGGTCTAGTTATGCCAGACATAGCTCAGGAGGCATGAGATTCTCATGAACAAATGCACTGAATGATGAGTGATGCAATAAAAACAAAATAAAATTGAACAACTGGATAACTAAGATTAATTTTAAGTAACAATAAATTTATTTAACAAATTAATTTGCAAGTTCTTCTAATAAAGTTCCTTCATATCCATGTGAAGATTCATTGTTTCATTCATTTCTGCTCCATTAGGTTTCTTTGGTATACTTCAGTATGACTTAAAGAATGTAACTTGTTGAGAGTATAATAAAGTCCTTTCATAGTTCTTTTAACAACTTATATCTTTAGTTACATAATTAATTCACGGAGAGGAATGTGTCAAATTGAGATAATAGAGAGAGTAATAAAGACAACTGATAGCATCTGATGCAGAGTTCCACTTAATTGAACAAATATTTTGTTTGCAGTCCACTGTGTATCTTAGTATACATTCAATAATAGTACAATAGGAATTAGAGTATGTAAGTTCTTTAACAATTTACCTTTGGTGTCTCATTCAGAGTTCCAGTTAACCTTAAGTTATTTTATTTGCAGTCCATTAGTATTTCATTAAATTTATTAAATCTAGTAATGTGGTTTAAATTACTCCCACAAAATCAATATTCAGGTAAGCATTAAGCATTTGTAATTTTTGTCCAATATAGAGGTATATTCATACACACAAACTTTATTGTTTGATTTAGATACAAGTAATATGCAATTGAGCATTTATAATTTAATCAAATACAGAAGTATATTCATACACACAAACTTTATTGTTTGATTTAGATATAAGTAATATGCAATTGAGCGTTTATAATTTAGTCAAATATAGAGGTATATTCATACACATAAACTTTATTATATTATACAGATAGAAGTAATATGCAGTTGAAGCATTTATAATTTAGTCAAATATGCACATAAGCATTTAGAGTCCATATAGTATTTAATTATTCTAACATAAATATTTACTTGGTCTGCTGCAAACGTATATTTTTATACATAAATTCATTAGCAGTTTTATTTATACTTTGAAATATAGAATACAATTAACGTTTTCGTATTTCTCCATTAATTTTTTTGTTTTATTAAAATTTTTATCATAGCATTAATAATTGAATTGCTACTATTTCTTAATTCTTACCTTATTACTTGTTGTTTTCTTTCAATACCCATGGGTCTTAATGAATGGCACAGTAGACAGGCTGGAGCTTACTTCAGGATCGTGGATGAAGAGGAAAACGCAGGTCAACCGCCCATGTTATATTGTTTTTTCATGGTTAAGTTTTGATTTTTCTATCTTGCTTTACTTAGTAAAACTGATAAAAATAAATACTCTCTGATAATCCGAATTTTCCAAATATTTTGCACTTTCTCTGCTTGTTTTATTCAATATGACTTCTCAAAAGAAAAACTACTTAACCGACGATAATAGTAAAAATTATTCTCTCTGTCTGATAATCCAAATTTTCCAAGCTATTTATACTTTCTGCTTACAAGAATGGATTCTCTTTACATGAGGCCTGCTTTAATTGGTCTTGGTAGTATGTTTTCATCCACGTTCGTGCCATTTCCCCCCAGCTCATTGGCTATTCTTTTTGGCAGTAGAAGACCGTTTTTAATTATCTGGCTATGTGTTTTCGAATTCCAATTAATTTTACATTTCTTTGCCTAAAGGCATTGGCTTAACACCTAAGTTATTTTGCCTTACAAATTATTTTTCTGCAATACAAAATAAACTTATCTTTTTTTAATGTTTAAATATATTTTTTTCTTTTTTACTTTATTGATTTCCTTTTTTTTTTTGGATTGATGAATTTTAATAAAGAAAGATTTACACTTTCTTTTAATTGCAGATTTAACGTATTTGTTGTGTCTTTTTTTTATTTTTAATTTGACCAAATTAACTTTCTTTTTTCATTGCTGTCAATTTTCATGATTCCTTTGTTTCTTTAAATTTTTAGTTTTCCTCAACCATTATTAAGTCTTTTCTTTTCTAACAACAAATCATGCCAGTATTTTTAAATGAGGGGGGGGGGGATCTTTTGAATATATATACATGGGGAACAGTATATCTGTTTCAATATATATATAAAAGGGAATTCAAAGTTCATTATTAGAAAATCACAGTTAAGTTTTATATCAGCAATGAGCAATTTAAAAACAAAAAAGATTATGGCATGTTTATCTTGCCACTGTTTTGCATATCCCAATGTGATATTCCAATCTAAAGATAATATGATTATCATTCTGACTTCATTTTCTTACTATCTGTTTATCTAGTCCACCCTATGCAACTACTTTTCAGTCATAAGACTGTCATATTTTAAACAAGGTAAGCTTATCTTTTCCATTATGTCAGTTTCTTCAATTCATTGCAGCTTCTGTATTAGTATCTGGGGGGGGGGGGTCCTTTAGAATTGTTTTAACTTTTTTGTTGTCATCAAATGGTGGTAGATCATCATTTTCAATTAATTCACATTTTTCTAAGTCAGGTTTCCTACTACGTTTTTGGAGTGAAGAGTGTTCAGGTTTACATTTACCTGAGGTATTTATTTATTTCTGGTTTTTTTTAATTGAGGAGTAGATATTAATGTGTTTAATATATCCTCCAAGGTTTTATTGATGATTGGCTCTGAAGGATGAATATGTCCATTTATTTCCATTACTTCTATATGCTTTTGAGATAATTCTGTTTTTTTTTTCATTTTGTGTGTATTTAGTTATATCCGCTTGCTCATTTATTTGAATTTTTGTTTTTTCCTGGACTAATACATCTATCTCATGTTGTGTGTTTTCTATTTCTTCGGTGTTGAACCCTTTACACTGATGACTCAGTGTCATTCTTAGCTTACCGGTGTTGGCATTTTAGTTTTGGGCATTCACTGATCATGTGTCCTTTTTCTCTACAATTAAAGCATTGCGGTTTTGTTCTATAAATTATTAAAAAGAAGAGTCGTTTCTTCGTCTGTTATAAGTGTTGGAATATGATTTGGGCCTATTTTTTTTTATTTAAACATACTTTAAGTTGGTGGCTATTAATTTAAAATCGGTATTGTTTTTTTAAATAGATGTTTTTGAAACCTGATCACTTCTCCGAAAGGCTGTATTAGTTTTTTGAAGTTGATAATATTATAATTTAAATACATGTTTTTTATTATTCCAAATCATGTTTATTCTCAATCCCCAACAATAAGCAAGTTTTTTATTCTCTAATTTCACTCATATTTTATGATCATTATCAAGTATTGATCTATTTATAAAATATTTAAAATTAATATATCTAGACAACCATTAATTTGAACTGTATAAATTCAAACCCCTTCAATTTTCCAAACACATGTAGGTCAGCCAACATGTTATCATAAAAATATTTACAAAGACATCAATTATTGTAATATGCAAATCAATGAAAATATTGATAGTTAAGAAATCACTTCAAAATGTCTTTATTCATAGGCAGTGTGAATACATGTAATGCTGATTAATTTTCAACTTTGTATTACATGTAAAACAAAAAAAAAAGTACTATTCTACAGTAATTTTTTATTTTTAAAATAAAAGATGTCAGCAAAAATATAGTGCAACTTTTAATATCAAGACAATATTATAAAAAAAAATGTAGTTACAGCATAAATAACATAACTCCATTATGAAGTTTAATTTAACCATAAGCTAAGATTTGAAATACCCAGCATTCTTATACCTGGAGCCTAATTGTAAATATAGGGGATTTGTTCAAATCCCCTATATATATATATATATAAGTAGGCTCCAGGTATAAAAATGTCTGGTATTTTAAATCTTACATATTAAGCCTGCATTCTTCTCATCCCTTTTCTATGTATATAAATGGATAATGTCCTATATATGAGGGGTCAGAGTGACTTGAAGTCAACATGAGCATGACAACAATATTGGCATCAGCATAGGATTTGGGAATTCTATCATCAGATTTTCAATGGTATGAACGGCTGAAGAGTTGGAGGATGGAGTAGATTGAAGCCTGTCCATTAAAGTGTAAGGATTTTCTATCTTAATATAAACTGAGCAGTGATTATATATGTGTATGGGAGATGGTAATCTGGACCAACTGATGAGTGCTGCTTTAGCACAAAATACATATATTGGTGATTATTTGTGTAGTCATGTGTATCAGTAGTATGAGATAGTGTAAATAGTGAAGGGGCTTGAAAGTCTGTGTTCAAATCCCCTATATTTAACCACAAGCCATAAGAATACAGATTTATTTCCAATTCCAAATGATAATCACAATGACACCACTAATTAAGCTATGCTAAAAGTTCATTTTAAAAAAACAACATACTCAGAATATTTGCATTTTCTATTTAATATAGCAACATAATAAATCAGTATTGTCTACATGACATTTTTATGAAGGTTAAATGTATGAATGCATAATTAAAATCAAAACACTGATGATCCTTATGTTAAAAGTTTGTTTTAAAAATTAACAAAATTTGAAAAAAAATGGTGATACTGGTAATTTCCAAACATGATCCATAAGCCACTATGATGTAACCTAATATGGAAAATCAGTCATTCAACAGTTCTGTACTGCAGCCCAAGTCAAAATAGTGCTGTTTCTAAGCTAAAAGTATATTTTCAAAAAGAAAAGAAAATGGCAACCAATTGTAATTTTAAATATATTGCATAAACTACTTTGATGTAATGTGTTGTTTACATAATATATTTTTTATGAAGAGCTTTAATTTGTTTGTAAGGTATGAAAATATAGTTATTCACAATTTCGTATGATAACTACAATAAAATATTGCTAATCCTATACTAAATTTTTATTTTCAAAAAGAAAAAAACAAAGTTTTACAATTTAATTTGCTTACTCCATCCACAACTTTAACCCAATCCACTCTAAATAAAAACATTAATGATTAACACTAATCATTTATTAAGCTAGAGATTATCCCTAATCCAGATACTAAACCTCAGTTAAATGTTAATTTATCTGGTTTTCGTTAAACACACATACAATAATTCAATTTAATTTCCCCTTTTCCATGTATAAATATCGTTTGTAGATGTATTTAATAACCCTCATGCCACCACACATGACTTATCAGTTGGCCCAGATCACAATCTCTCACATATAACCTTATCATATGGTATAGATTTAAATTTGAAAATTAATATCATTTATCATATTGTCCATTTTTACAAATTTTGAGATAGCAAGTATTAAATGATGATTGTATTTTTGCTGGCTTTCCAACAAATAAGGACAGTACAATGATATTGACAGTGCATAGAAAGGAAGATCATATCCATGTCTTACATATAATTTGAAAATGCTGCATTAGTTAGTCACAATGGTTACAGTTAATTTTGTAATATAAATGCTAAACAAATATCTGATACTGTGGTTAAAAAAGTTTCACTTTATAATATAATTATGGTTCCAAATTTGATATTTTGATTATAAGCATTATTTATAATAAGTATTATAAAATTTGTATAAAACATTTTTAAAAAATGTAACCATAAAATCACTAAAAATAGAGAAATAAAATTGCCTTTCTTTAGAATAACTTTTAACTGAAAACAGTTATGTTTTTGTTATAATCAGTTATTATAAATGAAATAAATGTGCTTTTAATTATCATAAGTATTAGTTATAATAATATTTGGCTATAAAAGAAGAGAAGAAGTAACAATTTGCAAAAGACAATGGAAACCTTTCATTTAGACTACAGGCAGTATGAGATACCACTAAATCAGAAAAGGGGAAAATAAAATCTATACTATATGAGATAAATTCAAACTAATTTGATTTTTTAATATAGAGACATATCTAGTAAAATACTGAAATTGACACATGTTTAATTAAACAATATATATGAAATTCTAAGATATTTAAAAATTGATAGTTGTATCATATAACAGTTGTAGCCACTGCAGGTAAAATTATATAAAATTTCATAATTTTATGTATACTCCTGTGTATATGTATATGCATGCTGTGTAATTATATTAATCCATGTGTTATATACAATAATGTCAGTTTAATTTAAGACAACTACAAAAAATGTATAATTTGCAAGTGGCAATGTTTGATGAAATAGATTGATTGAATTTTTATCAAACATTGCCAGTTGAAACATTATAAGGCATCTATAAATGATCTAAACTATACTTACATTATTTAATATTGTTACATAGTTATGCATTTAATTATACATATATGTAACATATACATTTATTTTATGTATTTTTTCACTTATTACTTTCAAGTTCATTGTAAATAAAATAGTTATTGATAATAAAATATGGTCAAAAATTTAAAAAATAAATGGTGTGTATGTTGTAATATTTATTGGAAATAATAGATTATTTATAAAGCTTTATAATGAAATTTATATGTTTAAAATGTTAAAAAATGTACCTCACTGAGAATAGAAACATTTCTCCTATGCATTAATGAAATAACTAATAATTCACATGAAATTCAAGCACCAAACGTGATCCATGACCTATGAACTTTGGACTTTAGACTCACCATTCTATAACTGCAACAATATATGTGGCAAAATGATTATGATGTTTTGTTTGTAAACTAAACATTAAGTTACTGTGGTTGTATTTATTCTTTTATCATCTGAGACTTATTAAGATTATGGCTGCCTCAACTACAGTTAGATACTTTTCCCCTTATGAATGTTGCAGATTGATAGTTTATGTCACATAATATTTATTTAGCATATGCGTTTCTTTTAGCAAGATTTCTATCATAATTATTTGTGAAAAGATAGATTTCAAAAAGGAAATATTTTATGAATTCATTTAGTTGATTTATTCTTCTATTAACAAATGCATAACTGGAATATTTTTTAATATGTGTACTAAAATTTCCATGTGAGTACATCTATATAAGTATGGAATTGTTGAATTTGATTTCTGAAGCAGAGAAATATAACAATTGTGAAGTCCTTGTATCTGGAATATAAATGAGGTTCTGATAATGTCTGTGAAGATCAAGTACATCTGACTTCATTGTTGAGTATAGGAAAAAATGTTTATTTGAGATTTTGCATGAATTCCATCTTCACATTGTTTAATAACCAGAAACATTAAAATATAGCACATTTTCCCACACAATAATGCCACTTTATTAAAAGATCTCGGTGTACTACTTTCAGATCCAAGGTTCCTTACTGATAAAAAACATAAGCTAAAAATTAGTATGGGAACATTGGATAGGTAGACGCAGGATAGGTATTACGATGTACACCTTCTCTAGTATCCATTGATTATTAAAGCTTACACTAGGTGATACTATTGTGTGGAAAAATTTGTACCATTTTAACAGCTTGTGCAAGATGTATTAGAGGATTGAGTCTATGTCCTAAGTTAATAGTATGTCTGAACAATTTAACATGTCAGAAATGAGATGCTTTTAGCTTTCTGTTTTTTATTTTCTTCAATCTAAAATACAATTTTTGTTGACATTTTATTATTTAATAGTTTATTTGAATTTTAGAAGACATAAATCTGGAGAGTCATAGTTGATAAAAAGTCTGTCAGAGGAAATAGAGTATTGAGTATTTGATTGTTTTATTAAATCAAAATGTTCATTTTATAAAGCAAAGTTAACTGCTAATATTTATACTAATTCAAAATCATCAAAACACCACATCATTGCCATTTCCAATGCTTATACAAGCTGTTAATAACTACAGCAAACTTTCCATGCATAAAATCCATATCTAATGCCTACATATGCATATCTCCAGACTAGTTTCTAGTTTGTGGCTTTTATCAGTAAAGAGCTTTGGATCTGAGAGCACTGGACCTAGAACTTAGAATCTAATGCAATCCCACAGCAGCCAACTTTTACCTATTTAGTTAACTATAAAACTATGAGCCCAAGATGAAAACAATAATATTTTCAATACAAGTTTATTCACTGGTATAGTCATTTGCTTGTATCAATTTTACTACTATTATTAACAACTTGGGTAAAGGAAATGGTAATCATGTGATGTTTTGGTGGTTTTATACAAATCCTGCCCATGAGATAATGATGACTGTGGTTTTTGAAAAGCCAAAGACACCAAAATATATATTTGTTGAACTGGATTCAAATTATATGACTATACAAGCAAATAAGCTTGGATTGAAAACATTATTCATCTTCATCTTGGCTCCTAGCTTTATAGTTAAGTAAATAGATAAAAGTTGGTCACTGGAGAATTGCACTAGATCCTAAGCTCTAGGTGCAGTGCTCTCAGATCCAAGGCTTGAAAGCTGCAAGCTAAAATTAATCCAGGAATATTGAGTGAATAGGCACTGGATAGGGATTTTATGCACAAATCTTTTTGCATCCATTGATTACTAAGGCTTGCACTTTGCTACGATCGATACTAATTACTTATGTTGAGCACTTATATATAGATAGGTCAAGTTCTGACTGAAAGCAAGCACAATGATTGTAAGTAATGTGATAAAACCAATAAAATATCCCATGACTCTAATTTGCATATTGCTGTTTCAGAACATGCTTTTTTTTTCCATCACAGAGCCTGCTACTAGCTCTAAACAAGCTTAATTATTTTATTTTTTATGATAAATGCTACAAGAGAAAATACATGAAGCTTTTATCTATGATGGTCCCCATCCCCAGACCGATTTTGAGCTATGGCTCTCATCAGTGAGGAGCATTTATCATAAAAAATAAAATAATTAAGGTTGTTTAGAGCTAGTAGCAGGCTCTTTATATATTACATATTGGTAATACAAGCTATATAGGTCATGTGATATATGACTGATTTTTACAAACTTTAATAATTAATAGATGCCAGATGATAGTGTTTAATAAATCCCTTATCATCTGGCACCCATTAGTTACTAAAGATTACAGTAGGTGGCATAGCTGTGGTTAAAGAAGAAAAATAATGAGGTACTATAATTAACCTTTAGCTATTGTCAATGGTAATTTGCCGTTGATGTCCAGATCCTTAACACGGATTTATTTTAGCCCCTGAATAAGAGAGCTTCATCATAAATTTTAAAGAGCCCTATATATCGTTTTAAAAAAGCAATTCCCATAAACTCTTTTTCCTCCTTGTGAGAGAATTCTTACTTACCAACAACCTTTATTTTTGTTATTACTGTTTTAATTAGTTCCCAGATCGATTGATTCTGGTTGCAAACATACCAACAAACGTTATTTGGTTATTACTGTTTTAATTAGTTCCCAGATCGATTGATTCTGGTTGCAAACATTTGCATTACTTTTTTAACACGCAAACTTTGCTAATGTTTAATTATTTATTTACTCAGAACTCTTTTTTTTAATTAACACTGAAAATTAATACCATTCAATGAAATGGCACGAAACGTATTTCTATTGATTGCATTTGAAAGAATGACATTTGACTTTTCAAAAGACTTCAGTTGAATTAATTGTCAAAGTATCTATTAAACACACGAGTTCTAATGATTTATGTGATTTAATATTGGGTAAATTGTAAAACATCTGGGGAGATGGTATTTTATAATAATTTACTCACACACACACAATATTACTACGAATCAGGCTGATATTCAAGTCCAAGCAATACCATTCATGTCTTTTCTCTAAAATATCTTTTATACGAGTAGTCAAGTTTTTAATATGTATATTGCTTTCTACCCAAAGCAGATTGAATAAGTAAGCAAAAAAAAACTATAATCATCATCGTTGGTGGATTATCATTATTTACTATACTTTTAATCCAATTGACATTAGCATGCATTTGTTAAAACTATATCAAAAATTTTAATAAGATTTTGTTTTAATGAGAAGTGTTAAGTGAGACTATTTTGTAACCGATTATTCTTTTGTTTGTCAATTTTTCCATTTTCAAAACATTATACAATGTATCAATAAGCTGAACCTTCTTATATTGGAAGCAAATCAATGATATATAGATTTAACACAGCCTTTAAATAGCCTTAGCCTTCAACGAAACAACGTTTCTCCAATAGTCCCTCAAAGGAGAAGGCAGTAGTTCCAAGGTTTTCAAATACTCGTGGTGACAGGTAGAGCAATTTTCCACTCTTGCTTTGTTCTTTAGCTAAGAACAGCTGATATCCATTACCTTAATTTAGGAACTGGTTACCTTAAAAAAAATCCTAAGCCACATAAAATCGGAAAAAGTTTTATGTAAATATGCATTTTTTTTTTAATTTTGTTTTATGAATTGTATATATTAACATAATTTTTAATAAATTACTGAAAATAGAATACATCAAAATTAACATCGTTCTTTGGATATGTTTTTTAAAAGAAAAACCATAATATTTCTGGTTATCAAAGAATGAAAAAATAGGATCCATGCAAAACCTCAAATAAACTTTTCCTAATAAAACCAAAAGTATTTGATTTTCTTAGACATTATCGGAAGCTCATTCAATAGATAGAGGAGCGCATAACTGTTATATTTCTCTGTTTCAGAAAATCATAATCAACAACTTCACATTTACATTAGTTATACTCAAACAGAAACCATTGTTCACATATTAAAAGATGTTCCATTTATGCATTCATTAGTAGCAAAGTAGACAAAATGAATAAAATTATTAGTGAATATATGTCGCTTTGAAATCTCTAGCCATCTTTTTATAAATAATTATGACAGCAATCTTGCAAAAAGAAATCTGTATGTCAAACAACATATATGAGATCAAACTATTGGCTTGCAACATTCGTAAGGAAAACAGTAGCCCGATTTGTTAGTTCCTAAACCTCAACAAATCTGATAAAAAAAAACTTATTATCATAATTGGGGCAATAATTAAGGGCATAAGATAATAAATATTGGCATTTCAATTTGTGATGATGATAAAAAGAGATTATGTATAAAAATAAAGCAAAAATTATAATATAAAGGTATAATGAAAATAATTTGAAAAAAAAAAATTGAATTTAAACTGAAATTAACATTACTGATATTTATTACAAAACTTAAAAATCGTTAGAGGATGTAACTAGTCATGTTAAACCACTAAACGTCACATGATCACCATTTCTTATGCTTGCTCATAACTGTTAGTCTGGGGATATTGGATGAGTAAGCACTAGATAAGAATTTTATGCACAAGTCTTCTGGCATCCATTGATTATTCTGTTTTGCACTGAGTGGCACTACTGTATAAAGAGTTTTGCCTGTTTTAACTAGTCATGTTGTAAATAATAATAATTATTATTTTTATCATTATTATTATTAGTAGTAGTAATTTTAGTAGTAGTCATAGTAGTATTAGTATCGAATTAGTGCAATTCTTGATAAAATAACAAAGTATACATAGAATTTTAACAAAATAATGAAATTTTTGACAGAATAATAACTTTAAAAAGTTTTTTGTAGGAAAAGTATTCGTCAAAAAGTATTAAGAATTTTTTATATTTCTGTGCATTGATATTTCTATTTAAAAAAAGGAGATAAATATACATTACTATTTACTATAACTAAATCTAAATTAATGTTATGACAGTGATGCCATTAATTGACTTTAGAGTCAAGATATAACAAGAAGTAATCATCTCATATTGTCACTGGTGAGGATAGCATTTGAAAACCCCAAAAAGATCATTAATTGCTTTTAAATACAAATATCAGAAATGTTGATGTTATGATATTTTTTGTAACTTCATGGATGTGAAAACTGGGCACTGATTTTGAATGGTAAAAAATTATGGATGCTTATGAATTACATTGCTGGTGAAGAGCACAAAGGGTTAGGCTAAAATTGTCTTATTATGATGCTATTATGAGAGGATTTAATTTATCAGAAAATATATATAATGTTCAAAATAGGGCAAAGATAAAGAAAATGACCAATAATGAGATGAAGAAATTCCATCGTCACAATTATAAATTAAGTTGTTTGAATGTTAGGTCTTTCTGAACAAATGTTGTCCATCTTGACTATATCTAATTATATCAGTTTTAAATTACTTATAAGAATTATTAAAAAGGCAGATTTTATTAAAGTAATAGACTATTTCTAAAAAGATTCTATAATGCAATTGATGCTGAAAGTGGTTATTAAAAATCAAATGAATGGAAGAATACAGGATTATATGACTGTGAAAAATATTCTGAGATAATGAGGGGAAATGACAATAAAAACACATCAATGGTATTCAAACAAGAGTGGGTGGGTGGAGGGGAATTGATAAAAAATTATTTTTAAAATCAGTTATTCGGTCATAAAAGAATCTTTGCAATAGATAAGTGCCCTTTTAGTTATTTATCAAAGTATAACATCTGTGAAAAAATAATGGAGATAAAAAAAACAATTTCAAAAAGAGCATAGAACTATACAGTAACGTTTATATTGTATTGATAATCTTTACTAAGAATACCAGCAGATTCACTGCAAAGATATACTTGTTATAAAAATGTCTGACTTTCAATAATATTTTTACTTGATTTTTCATATAAATTCATATTTACATACCAAATAAAGCATCATGTTAAGGTGATAATTATATGTTGGACTATTTCCATCATCTAATCATTATCATCACCATCAACCATTATCAATCCACTGCAGGATAATGGTCTATCTAAGTTCAATCCATCTTCTCTGATCTTTAGCTTCTCTTCTTCACATCACCCCTGCACACTTTTTTATTTCATCCATCCATCTCACATGTGGTTTCTGGGTCTTTTACAATCTCTTGGAATTCCATTTAAGATTTCAATTGTTCATCTATTACCATCTCTTCTAGCAATATGTCCAGCCCAACTCCACTTCAGTCTTTTAATTTTTTCACTGAGGTAAGTAACACCTGTTTGTTGTCTTATCCATATATTGCATTTTCGATCCCTTCTTGTTACTCCCAACATTCATCTCTCCATACTTCTTTGAGTGGTCTGAAATCTCTGTATTTCTTTTCTATTAAGTGTTCAAGTCTTAGATTTATAAGTAAGAACTGGTAAAACATATTTATTAAAAACCTTCCTTTTCGAACACATATCTTCTTTTTTTTAAATATCAAGTTATTTCTACCAAAAGTACTCCAACCAAGTTTAATTCTATGGTTAATTTCATCCATTATGTTTCCATCTGTATTAATAATCTGACCAAGGTATTTGTAGCTGTTAACTTTTTCTAACTCATCATAATCAATCTTTATTTTCATATTTTGAGAAAATCCATTAAACATTACTTTAGTCTTTTTAATCATCTAATAATAATTATTTAATCATCTAATAACAATTGTTAAATGTCTTTAGAAAAATTCAAACTTTGTTTAAACTTTTCAAATACATTCAATTATTAAAAATTACCACACAGGTTAATATATAACACAATGTATTGGGGATATTATTTTTCTCCCTTTTGCAAATGTATTCTGGCTTGACTAGGGACAGATTAAGGAATCAAATCTGGACCTTTAAATTCATGAATATTGAATCTAAGGTGATGCTCCAGGCAACTAGAATAGTTTAGCTGGTTACAATGTTACCTTAAATTCAACATTCATAAATCTAAAAGTCCAGGTTTGATTTCTGTACTAATACTATCACTAATCAGACCAGGATCACCCGACAAAGTGTGGAGAATATTATCATTCAAAATGTTATGTTATATACCAAACAGTGTGTTATTACTGACAATCTAATGTATTTGAAAAGTTTAAATTAAAATTTGAAATTTTTATAAAAGACATTTGAATATTAGATGATGGAAATAGTTCAACATATAATTGCTACTAGAATACCGTTATCACAAACTTTCAGGTAAACATCTCATCAGACACTCAATGTATTTCCAATGTCTGCAACAAATGCAATAATCTATTCTATTTATTACTCTTCTGACTCAACAATGAATAATTTGAGTAATAAATGAATTTCTAGATAGCACTAAAATAGTGTAAATAGAGTGAATTATTGGTTTATATTATTTGGGCACACTTTATTTTGACTCATTTCTATTCGTAGAAATAAATAATAAAAATAGACATATAGAAAATTATATATATATATATAACAATAAAAATAATAAATATAATATTAATTAACTATTATATACAGTCTTCCTTAACCCGTCTCAACTGCTGTTAAATTCAAAAATTTTACAGCAGTTGGGGAGGGTTAAGCAATTAACCTAAAATACTTTTGCGAATTGAAAGACTGTATATAATAGTTAATTACCATTATATTTATTATTTTTATTTTTATTACAATAGTTTTTAATTAATGGACATTTTATTTGTGTATAGATATATAATATTTAAATACATGTTTATTTTCCGTACTAAACTTAATGTAATTATAAGGGACTTCAACTCAGACTTTCAAACTGCTTATAGCTATCCAATCTCTCTCAGACAATTGATACACGTGACCACATACATGTGAAAGAGATAAATGATCTACAATATACGTATTTTATGCTGAACCAGCACTCATCAGTTGACCCAGATCACTACCCCCCACACATATATACAGTCAGCGCTCAGTTTGTATTAAAATAGCAAATGCACAAAAAAATTCAACTGGCCTACATCACTCAGGTTTTCCAGGCGGTGACCCATTTGTGTATCGATTGGATAAGGTAGATTGAATAGCTGTAGGGTGTTTTTTTTTTCGTCTTGCATTGGTGGTCGAGAGGTGCATTGGTGGTCGAGAGATCAGCGCGACTGCCTTGCACTTGCAGGCAGTTGCCCGGGTTGCGGATTCGCGTCCCGGCCGATGCTATGACATTTAATAAAAAAAAAAAATTAAATTTTTCAAGATTTTTTTTTTGTTTGTTTGCTTTCAAAAACATTTGATTTTTTTTTTTTTTAGAATATACTTTTTAAATTCTTGAATCTTTCAAATCTGTTCCACCATTTTTGTTCTAAAAAGCGCCTTAAATATTTTGTTCACAAACTTTGCAAATAAAAATTAGGGATTTGTTTTTTGAAATCAAAGAAATTATAAAACATTCAAAAACAGTATTTTTATTTTGTTAATGTATTCAATCATAGCATATATAAAAATTAAAATTTCATAAATATTTTCCGAATATATATATCATCATCACTTGTCTGCTAAAAAGCAGAATACACACACCAAACCAGACCATAATCCTATGTCTGTTTGTTGCTTACTTTATTTTTCAGATACTATAGTTATTTTCACTTTATAAGTATTAGTCAACTATTTTTTTATTTTTCCCTTCATGCCTTCTGCAGTCTCTTTTTAATACAACTTTTCTAATTTCTCCTTCCCTCTCCCCGTAATTTTCTCCTCCCCCCCACTCCATTTTTTTATTTATTTATTCCTTTTATCACTTCTATACTTATGTTTTTATTTTTTTATGTTTTTTTCATTTTTTCTAAACATATATTTTAAAATACTACCAGTTTTATTTCTCCTCACTTTTCCTAATGGTTCACAATTCTGTTCTATGTAAAGCAATATTTCAAACAAAACATTTAACAAGTCTTTTATAAGATATAATTTTGATCACCTACATATTAATCCTCTTATATTTATTCCAGAACTCTACTGGCCATTAAAATTTTCAGTCTAATTTTCTTTATCTCTATTTCCATCCATCATCAGATGTCTGGCTTTCAAAATATTACTTGCTCTATTATTACCTGTTCAATGTTTACTCTTATTTTTTTCACTCCAATTTCTTTAACTGCTTTACCTGTATGTTTATTTCTATTCCAAACTTTCTACATGTGAAGTCTTTGCATTATTTTATTGACTTCAAAATCCCAATCTGCAAGTACTTCTATATTATGAGCAAATGTGATAAAATGAATTTTGTCATAATGTTAATTCCAGCACTATTATAACATCAATGTAATAACTCATCTAAACATTTATAAAATAATCAGGAGATAGATAACATTTCTGCTTATATATATTCCTATATTTATTTTTATTGTAATAAAAAATGGGTGATGTTATATTGATAATCCTCAAAATAATCCTTGTCATTATGTGCCAAGGGCAGGTTATTTGTCCTATTTAGTGTAAATTTGTCCTTTTATATTTGGGCTATTCAAATGTAAAGAAATATAGCAGAGATGGCTAAAACATCGACTGTGGTCAACTAGTCAATCGTGAAGCTGACATAAACATTGACAAATTATAATGATAAATTCAGAGCTGACTTGAATATAAAAAATAAAAAAAGTAAAAATTCAAAATTATTCTCATTTAAAAATAGTTAAATTTAAAATAACACCTGTTAAGTCAAATAATTTTTTACTTTTGGGAAATATATATATTCTAGCACATGTGCATGTGTGATGCAACTGTTCCCAAAAGCTATAAAGTGTTAATATAGAATAGATAACTAAAATCAAATGAGCTGTGTGCTTTCAAAGGATACGTGCTATGCTTTATCAAAGAAATGGAATTAGCATATTTGCATATCATTAAACGTAGTAGTAAGCTATGATTATGAAGGCAAGATCCTTTGAAAGCACTCAGCTCATTTGTTTTTAGTTATCTACTCTATATTAACACTTTATAGCTTTTGGGAACAGTTGTGTCACACATGCACATGTGCTAGAATAACACCTGTTGTTACTGTTGGTCTCAAAAATAAACCAGATTGGAAGAAGCTGAAAAGAATTAAATTATTTTTGTGCAATACTAGAGCTAAAACTCTTAGAAATATTTAATGGCCATTTTCCTGAGGAGAAATGAAAATAACTTGTCCTGGAGAAACAAGGATTTTAATGGACTGATTTAAAATGAAGTTTTAAACTTTTTAAAACACTTCGTATAATAATTTAATGATTGTAATTTAATAAATATTTTATAAAGCAACATGGACAAATTGTAATACTAGAGGGAGCTGATGTAATTTAATAGTAGTCATATAAAATGTCTTCAGCAGTTCATATCTTGTAAAAAAAAAAATTCATCAGTTTGTATCTTCTAAAAATGTCACTAATATTTCCGAGTACCTATAAAGCCCTTATAAAAAAAAATATCAAAAACCAGAACTTTGAACTGTTATTTTTTCCTATTCCAGTCTTGTTCTGGCAAAAATAGTGGATTTTTTTTAGTCTCCGGTTCGAAGCCCTAAAAAAAACATAGTCACCCTCAGGTACACTTTCACCAAAAAAGTCATTCCCAACATCTAAATGTTTGGCCACCCCTGGAATATAGGCTTGATTTTTTCCATAATTCCTTTTATGATATGTATATTAACAGTACCAGGGTTCAGAATATTCTATGAGTTATTTTTTTATGAATTTATTTATAGTTCTGCTACAATGTATTATCTTCTGGATTTCTAGATAAATTGGTATTTCATATGATCTACTCCCTGTACTATTTAATACCTTTATATTTACCTTCCAAAAATAATGCTTCATTTGTAAGATCCATGCTTTTAAATTGGCCTTGATTAATTCAAACACACATATTTAATGTAAAGGCAGTTATAGAATGCACGGAAGAATAAAAGATATACTAAGAACAGATTTAATTTTAATTCACACATACATAATGTATGGTTAGATATAAAATGTACTAAGGAATAACGGACATACTAATATCAGAATTGATATTAATTTAATAAAACAAAAGAATATAAATTATCAATAAGTCAAAGAAACAAATTTTCACGTGAAAGTTATCCACATAAATGATACTAAGAATTAATTTTATGTTTAATCAAATATAAAACTAGTAATTGCAATATATTAAGTTTCATCTTTATACATATCAGTGATTAATAAAATGACGAACTTTAACTATGAATAAGTTAGAGTTTCTCAGAAAAAAAGTCTCTCCTTTTTTTTTTTTAAAAAAAAAAGGTAAAATAAATCATATGGAGCAAAACCCTCCCCCAGAAAATGTAAAAGTTATTCATATTATTTCCAAAAAGTGTGGTCGAGAGGTCAGCGATAGCTGCTTTATAAGCAGTTGTCGCGGATTATCGGGTTCACATCCCGGCTGATGCTATGACACATGAGAAAAAAAAAGTGTTTTTTTATCAAGGGTGTAAAGCAGAAAAGTTGAAACTTGTCAATTAATCTATAGTAATTTGCTATCTATATATACTGAATATATGATAAAAGATGTGTAAAAAAATTGTGATCTGGGCCAGCTGATGAGTGCTGATTCAGCATGAAATATGTATCTTGGGATCATTTATTCTTTTCACATATCCTTGAGCATCTGTTTCAGTAATGTATGATGTGATAGAAGTTTGATATATTTAGATACATATTATATAAAGTTGAGTTTAAGTATCTAAAAAATAATATGTATATGAGGCTAAATTGTAACATGTTATGTGGCATCCTTGAAGAAACGTATATTTCACATGTATTTTTACAGTGTGAGAAGTTAGTCTGATTTCGGGCTGATAGGTAGCTATGATAGGATTGAGTTAAATGTGAGAGAGGCACTTATAAAAACAAAAACTTGCAAAAAAACAAACAAAAGTAATATCGACAAAGAGCACAATTTTATTCCGGGGGGGGGGGAGAGGACACAGACAATATGAATATGTATAAATTTTATAATTTTATATTTGTAATTATAAATTTTATTAAAATAAAAATTAACAAATGATTTTAATTTAATGGGAAGGGTAAAATCTTAAACTTTTATTTTTGCTATAAATTTGAGCAATTTTTTTAAAAAAAAAAAAAGAAAAAAGATAAAATATAATTTATTGTCAAAAATGTTAAAAGTGTTTAATTAAAAGGGAGAAAACTCGAGAGATAAAAGGGTGGGGAAAAGAAAACAAAATTAGATTGTTGGTAGTAATTAGACTCTATTGTTGAAACTTTCACAAACTAAAAGTATTTGGTTAATAATTGCTATTACGCTAATTAAAAAAGAAAAAAAAAGATAAGAGAAGGAGAGATAAAATCGCTTTTAGAGTAAGTCAGTTGACTTGAGAGACCAGCAAGGACAATAAAGAAAAAAAAAAGAGAGAAAAGCTGTGCTCCGAATCAGAAATTATTATAGAAACTTATTTTGCGGACTCTTTTCAAATGCATAGCGGCTAAAGTTATCAAAACCTTCCCCTTTGGGGAATTGGCCGCCACTCCATCTGAATGAAGCTACCGAAAGAGTCAAGGAATGGAAAGGAATGTATATAGCTAGCCGGACAACCAAAGGAACACCCATGGACACACCAGAATTCTCATATACAAGGACAAAGGCACGACAAATGGAATGTGAATCTATGAAAGTCAGGCCACTTCGCTCTGATCGATCAGGGTAATTATAAACTTTTCAATTAATGGGAACTTTAGTTAAAGCGTAATAGAACTTTATTTTTGATTTATTTTTCGTTTATTATATTTGTTACGAATGTTTCAACAATAGAGGTGGGGAAATAAATTTATTTAATATTGTAAACTATTTATGTTAATTCTCGTTAAATATTTTTATGAAATATTGGTATGAATGTATGTTAAATTATTTAATATCTGTTCAATCTAGAGGGTAACAACAGGGTGGGGGTATAAAAGTGTGCTGCCAAGCAACAGAGAACCTTAGGGCGTTACTTGCTTGTTAGCAGAAAATAAGGAAAGTATTGAAAGTATAAGAAAACGAAAGACACTTATACGTTCATTTTAAGTTTTTGCAAGTTATTTATTTACCAAATAAAGCAGGGTTTAAAAATAAACTTCAGGAAAGATTATATACTATAAGTCGCCTTTGTATACACGCCTGCTAGAATCCGCAGTGTTAGTGTCGGCGCGAGTAAATCCATGGTAGATATTTGGGAAGAATACTTAGAAAGTTAACAGTTTGAAAATCAGAAATTGTAAGTCAGTTCTCTCTGGATCGGGCAGAAATATAATGTTATTAATAATAATAATAATAATAAAGGAAAGTTTTTTTTGTATCCAACGTATATTTGAATTCTTTAATTATTTATAATAATTAGTTAGTGTCCTTAAGTGAAAACCCCTGTCAGATTATAAACAAAATTTGTAATCGGTGAATCGCCGTTCAAAAATAAATAAGACCAGGTTTACGTAAAGCTTCGTGGCCAGGTTCCAAGAGAGAAATCCTTGGTGGCGCCCTCAGCGGCGATTCTAATAATTAAGATTCAGTTATTAGGGGAAGGAACATATAAAAGACCAGTCGCTAGAAATAAAAAAGTCAAACATAAAAATAAAAGGTATAACTGGGTAGTCAATAGAACTAGTGGGAGTGACTAAAGTCCCAGTTAGTTACGGAAAAAAAAGTGTGAATTACCGTTATATATTGTAAAAAATGAACTAACCCCGATAATCGGGAGAGAATGGTTTCGAGAATTAGGAATCTCAATAAATATAATTAAAAAGATTACGGTGAAAAAGAAATAATGGAAAAATATCTACTTATTTTTGGAAAAGTTAAGCTTGATTAAAACTAATCCAGTAGATGTAGAACTATTGGACAATGCTCGTCTAATAGTATGTAAACCTAGAAAGATTTTTTTTGCCCAGAGAGATAAAGTTGAGGAGAAATTAAAAAAACTAGTAAATAAATGCATTCTAACGGCAGTAGAAGATGCAGAATGGGCTATGCCCATAGTTATAATAACGAAGCCTGATGGACAGATCAGAATGTGTGGGGATTATCGTTCCATAGTTAATAAGTTTTTAAATAAAGGAGCGTATCCAGTTCCTAATGTGAGAGGTGTTGGTGAATTTAGCTAATGCAAAATATTTCGCAAAACTTGATCTTAATTTGGCATTTCACCAGTTGAAAGTTACCGAAAATACAGCACATATGTTGACGTTAACCACGCCTTTTGGGCTGTACAAATGCAATAGGCTTCCTTTTGGGATAACAACAGCATCGAACATTTTTCAGGCTAAATTAAACTTCTTGTTGCAAGGGTTAAAAGGAGTAATCCCATACTACGACAATATCTTAATAACAGCAATGTCTAGTGAAACTTTAAGGGAAAAAATTGCCAACGTATGTTTTAAATTAAATCAAGCAGGAGTGAAGTTGAATAAAGAAAAATGTGTGTGAATAACTCAGGAATTAGAATTTTTAGGCCATACTATAAGAGATAAAGGAAAAAGACCACTGGAAAATAAAATCAGAGCAGTCAGAAATGCGGAAAAAACCTAGAAACGTAAAACAACTTCAGGCGTTTCTAGGACTCGTGAATTTTTTTGAACCATTCTTGAAAAATAAAGCGATGGTAGCGAAACCTATGTATGAGTTATTAAGAAAGAAAAAAAATGGATCTGGACAGAAATCCAAGATAAAGCATTTCATGAAATAAAAGAATTATTAACATCAGATATTCTATTAATGCATTTTGATAGTAACCTGGAGGTAAGGATTACTACGGACACATCAGACTGGGGAGTGGGAGTGGTATTAGCCCATCCCATAGGAGATAAAGAATGGCCAGTGGCATTTGCATCCAGAGGCAGAGGTCAACTATAGTCAAATAGATAAAGATGCGCTTGCAATCATTGTTGTAATCAAAAAATATCATCAATATGTGTTTGGTAGTAGTTTTGAAATTGTTACAGATCACAAACTATTATTGGGAATATTAAGTAATGATCGGGCCGCTCCAGAGCATTTAAGCCCGTGTATGCTGCGGTGGAGAAATATACTCGCCGCATATGATTATAAACTAGTTTATAAAAAGGGGAAGGAAATACCATATGCTGACACGTTATCATGTTTTCCAGATAGGAGGGAAAAAAGCAAAATGGAAATAGAAGTAAATTACATAAATTATATAAACTCAGACGTATTAAATTCTAACATGGTCAGAAAATGGACAGAGAATGAAAAAAGATATGAATGCCTGATTCAGTGGATTAAGAATGGTTGGCCTAAATCCAAACCAAATTACTTAGCCATGGGGTTTTGGACCAACAGGTTTAATCTTTCAGTTAGTAATAAATGTATTATTATGTGTGATAGAGTAGTGATACCTCCGGAAAGGAGAAAAAACACATTAAAACTTATACATGAAGGGCATCTGGGCATAGTGCGAGTGAAAGCTTTGGCATGTAGCTGTCTGGTGGCCTAAAATAAATGAAGATATTGAAAATTACATAAAGTGCTGTGATGCATGTCAAACTGAAGTGCAGTGGCCAAGTAAAATATTGTCGTAATGGAAGGAAGCAACTAAGCCATGGGAAAGAGTGCATATGGATCATGCAGGGCCAGTGAACAACAAGATGCTACTGATATTAGCTGATGCATGCTCAAAATGGATTGAGTGCCATATAGTAAGGAATACCAGTGCGGCTGAGACGATTAAATGTCTTAAGTCAACATGTTCAATTCATGGCCTGCCAAAAGTTATCATAACGGACAATGGAGCTGGTTTTGCAAGCAATGAAATTAGACAGTTTTTTGATGCTGGGGGGATCTGTCACTTATACTCACCAGCATATCACCCACAATCAAATGGATTGGCGGAGAATGCAGTTTGGCAAGTGAAGACGTTTCTGAAGAAAATGAACACTACTAATATTGATTTACAGAAAAAATTACAGGGATTTATGTTAACCCAGCATACTACTCCATCGATGATTATGGGAAAAACGCCAGCAGAATTGATGTTTGGATGGAAATTACGAATACAATTAGCAGTTCTGAAACCAACTGAAATGAAATATACACGAGATGTGCAATCATATAAAAACTTTAAAATGGGAGAACCAGTCTGGGTTCGAGATGTCATACAGAAAACATGGATTAAAGGAATGATTGGACAAAATATATCGACACAAATATATGTAGTGGAAGGGGAAAATGGTAACAAATATAGAAGGCACATCAACCACTTAAGAAAACGAGAATTAGATCAAGTCCCACTGGAGTTTTGGCAGAATTTGAACAGCAATGAGACAGAGGAAAATGAAAGAAATATAGAAAAGAAATCATAAAAACTATGTAGGGGAGGAACACAAAGATGTTATAACAGAAGAACTTCGACCAGAAACATGGAAGAGCAAATCACCCAGGCCGCTTAGAATTAAAAGGAAACCGGAAAGGTTTAAAGATTATGTATAAGTCACATTTATATTTCTGGAGTAAGGGGAGGAAGTCTAGTATTTGGAATAATAATAATAATAATAATAATAATAATAATAATAATAATAATAATAATAATAATAATAATAATAATAATAATAATAATAATAATAATAATAATAATAATAATAATAATAATAATAATAATAATAATAATAATAATAATAATAATAATAATAATAATAATAATAATAATAATAATAATAATAATAATAATAATAATAATAATAATAATAATAATAATAATAATAATAATAATAATAATAATAATAATAATAATAATAATAATAATAATAATAATAATAATAATAATAATAATAATAATAATAATAATAATAATAATAATAATAATAATAATAATAATAATAATAATAATAATAATAATAATAATAATAATAATAATAGTGTACTCCAGAAGTAAAAATAAAAAGGCAGATTTTAAAAATACAAGTAAAAAACATTATGGGGGTTTTGATTAAAATACTAAAATAAGATAGATTGTTTTATATGATAACATTCATTAATTAAAATCTAAATCAAACATTCACTAATTAAAGTCTAAAATAAGGATTTACTAATTGAAGTAAAGTAACGATTTCTAATTAAAAATGAAAGTACAATTAATTAATTAAAAGGACTGATAAGGATCAAGCGAAAGCAGAACAAAGGAGAAAAAGAAAGCGAAGCCGGGTAATTTTAAAACACAGAATATTTCCAGCTTGCTGTGTGACCGGAGTGGGAATCTTTATATAGAGAAAGGGATATATGAACAACGGCGGTATAACCCAGAACTAGCGGAGTCTGAAGGTTCCAAGATCCGTATAGATAATTACAGATCTTCTCGATCTTATTATTATTTTTGTACGCCTAAAATGGCTAATTTTAGAATACGGAATAATTAAAATATTAATAGACTTTAAGAAGAGGTTTTGGCAAACCGGCCATCTTAGAATAGAACTGTTAGTGGGGAAATCGGACACGCGATTATGTATATAATTTCTTATATGTGTTATGAACTCAAAATTGTTATAAACTAAAACATAAATAAATTGCTGTATTCTATTTATAGTAAAAATATTTTTATTTATTTAATTTGTTACATGTGAATACAAAGCAACTATGCAAGCAAATAGTCTTGGATTGATTTTTTTCCCAATTCGAGCTAGTACCTTGTAAAAAGATCCATGTGTACTGTTCAAAAAAAATCCAAAATGTTTCTCACTGATGAAAGTCGTAAGCTAGAAATGGAGTATGAGGCTGTTTGGATAGAACAGCACTGGCTATGGATCTATTTAGATTACCATCTGGCATATGCTAGTTATCAAAACTTACACTAGATGGCATAAAAGTAGGAGAATAAAAGAATTTTCTAATTAGTAAAATATTTTAAAACAACTTGCTTTTTTGAGTTAAAATTATTTAATTCCATTATTTAAAAAAAATATTTGTTTCTTGATCTCAACAAAATCTCAATCAGAACATTTAACTATGTTTTTTTTAATATATATACACATGCTGTAATGAAATATCAAGGAATAAATAAAATATACTGCATTGTAGTAAGTGAAAAGTGAATTAAATGCTATTATATATATGTGTGTGTATATATATACACAAAAACATTAAGTAATAAGAAGTGAAGAAAAAAATATAACACCCACATGACCCAAATGTCATACATGGAGCTGTCTTTTTAAAGATTTGGCTATTCCTTGTCAAAATATAATGGTCAGATGAGTGTCTTATTTAACCTATTAAAAAAAAAAAAAACATGATTCTGACATAGTGTCATTTTTATTATGTGTGAGGGAAACCATACACTTATGTGCACGGAGAATATAATTTATTTTTATAGTATGTTTTACTTAAAGCATTACTCAGAAAAAAGAAACTTTGCAATAACGTATAATTCTCAAGTTTATTTACTTTAATATATTTCTACAGTATTTATTTAGGCACTTTGGGATTACACAAGTAATTTTAAAATATAAATAGTAAAGAATATCTATTTTAAACTGGGTTGAATATTTATCAGGACCTATATTGCTAACTTCAAAGTTGTTTTACAAACAAAAACAAAATCTACATGATAAACTATGATTAAAAAGTATTTACAAATTTAAAAATGTTGTCAAAATAACAGACATTTCGATGCAAAATAACATTTTTGACGTGATTTTTTTTTTTTGGTCGAGTGTACTATGTAGAGCTATATAAATGTCATTGAGAAATTAAAATTATTATTAGACTAAGGTCCTAGAAATACAAATTTTTAATTTAATATAAAAATAAAAAATAAAGTCGTGATATTTTAAATGATTGTCAATATTAAATCCCTCCAAATGATAATAAATTCAAAGTTTTATTAGTAAAAAACGAAAATGATAATTTTCACCAATAATAAACTATTTTTTTTCTAATGCAGAACTGAACTCACTAAGTTGAGGGTGATGTCATTTCCTTTTTAATTGTTTCTAATAATATTCAATTCTCTATGACTGAACTGTTTATTTTATATTTGTCTACAGTGTGCATTAAAAAGTAAACAATAGTAATAATAAAAAAAGGTGGTGCTGTGGGATTTTTTTTATTTAATTTTATTAGGAATATTATATTTGTCTATAATTGTACTATTTTTGGTGTCAACTTTCTTGATTTTGGCTTCATGACAATCAGTGACATCTTCAAGTGGTTCTGTAAGGATGACACCTTCCTTGGATATGCACCAACATAGAGTAGAATTCACCATACACTGTTTAGGTTTAAAGTAACCATTTTCATCACATTCAGGAATATGACCGGAATAATCTGAAACTGATACAAAAATAATTAAAGGAAAGATTTATAGTTACTATAAAATTAATACTAAGTCATGTGCATTAAATAATAAATGTGGGATAATTATATACTGCTAATTGCTATTATAAAAATATGATATTTTAAATAACTGCCAACATTAAATTCCTCCAAATGGTAAATTCATAATAAAAATCAATGAAAAACATAAATGTTAATTTCCACCAATCATAAACTGATTTTTTTTCTTATGCTGAACTACTAAGCTGAAATTATTAAGTTAATATCAATTCTTTTTTATTTATTCTAATAAATATCTTACCTAAAATTAGTTTGACATTAAAAAAAAAGATGACATCATATACAATTGATATGCAAACTTTATTAAAGTAGAAGCAAACTTATGATAGCAGCAAATTCGGTTATCCAAAATTCAAGTAAAATGAAATATTTATTTGTAAAAATAAAGTTATTACAGATAAAAAGTTAGGCACATTAAAATCAGCCATGATAGACATGTAGATAATTTAATATCATGGTTAAACAGTATTTAGTTAAAACATAATCATAAACGATCAGCATATTGTTAAAGAACCAGTATAAGTGATCCGTTTACTACTAAAACAACATTCTGATAGACCAATGTGTCGTTAAAGTATCATTATGATAGGCAGTATATATAGTTAAACTAGGATTATAAACAATCATATAAAGATAAAATAGCATCATGGTAGAACAATATATAATCAAAGTAATATCTTGGTCATCAATACATTGTTAAGTAGTATCATGTTTGCTGGTATGCAGTTAAAATAGGCTTAGCATCAAACAGTATGTACTTAAGTAATATAATAGTCAAATTAGTAATTAATTAAAGATATATCATAGTAGTCCAGCATATAGTTAAGACAGCATGAATGCAATGTCAACTTCCATAATAAACTTAATATTAGGATGCCTCACATTAAGAAAAACAAAAAAAGAAATTCAGGCATTTAAATAATGAGGCTGTATAACAAATATCTGAACCAAATAGAATGTTTCTTACTAGCTGCATTTAATACTTGATTTTCAAAATTAATCATGAGATAGCAGCAAATATAGGTATTAGTGGAGAGTACTAAGAAAGTCCTTTAATTTGTTTATACTTTTGAAAGTTCTAAATAATAAGTCTATTTTCCAAGGCAGATTTAATCTAAAAAATACTAGATAGATAGGTAGGTATATAGGGAGATGAGTTGATTGATTGACAGACAGACTACAGATGAATTGATGGATAGATAGGTAGGTAGGTAGGTAGGTAGGTAGGTAGGTAGGTAGGTAGGTAGGTAGGTAGGTAGGTAGGTAGGTAGGTAGGTAGGTAGATAGATAGATAGATAGATAGATAGATAGATAGATAGATAGATAGATAGATAGATAGATAGATAGATAGATAGATAGATAGATAGATAGATAGATGGCTGGATGGGCAGACGGATGGATAGACAGACAGACAGACAGACAGACAGACAGATAGATAGATAGATAGATAGATAGATAGATAGATAGATAGATAGATAGATAGATAGATAGATAGATAGATAGATAGAGATAGATAGATAGATAGATAGATAGATAGATGGCTGGATGGGCAGATGGATGGATAGACAGACAGACAGACAGACAGACAGACAGATAGATAGACAGACAGACAGACAGATAGATAGATAGATAGATAGATAGATAGATAGATAGATAGACAGACAGACAGACAGACAGACAGATAGACGATGAAAAAAATGAATCAGAACAACTCAGCATGTTGGTGTGCCATTAGTTAAATCTTGCTTTTTAAGCATAAGAACTAAAAGTTTGTTAATCTAGAACAACATTGGTTAGTTACAGGATCATTGATAAAACCATTCCATCATCATTGATTTATATATTTTGATTATTCAAATTATAATTTCCATGAAGTAAAACTGACAACATTTCTCTGCTAATAATCATCCTTAGTCATATCTCTGAATTAACTCTAAAAGGTATTGGCTAGTGCAAATTAGTTTTACTTGTTTTGAAGGTAAAAATGGTTTTCCCTATGCCAATGCCATATTCAGCTGAAGAACTTTCTTATATTTATTACTCCTTAAATTCTTATTCTCATCTTCTAAATTATTTATGATCTGTCAAAACTTGAGGCATTTTAAAAGTCTCTGCTGTGTATAAGATGACTGCCATCTCATTTATAATTACAATGTATCATTTGGTTTGCATAACCATTGCAAAATCTATCAGTGAATTCTCATTGTTATTGTTATTATTCTTATATCTTCTCCTTCACTTTTTTTGTATTTCTCTTCATATATTTATATATATTAAAATTTCTTTAACATCTCATAATAATAGAATGTTCTTTATAAATTTTATTTTGCTTACAGTTTTGACTGTATATTAATATGTATATAAAATAATGTTACATGATTATATGTTTAAATGTTGTAGCTCTGATGAAGACTGCAGGACAGTCGAAACTGTAAGCAAAATAAAGAAATTATAAAAACATTGCATTAAAAGGTATAAAAAGAGTTGTTAAAGAAATTTTAATATATTATTGTTATTATTATAATCATCATCATGATCATTATTATTATTATTATCATTATTGTTTTCTTTTTCTATCTCTTTTTTCTTAGAGTTGGAATGATCATACTCATTTGCAAATGGATTTTGCTGCTGTTAAATGTAAACTATTTAACTAACTTGAGATTGGAGTAAAGGATAGATATAACTACTAATATCAAATTTAAATTAACACTTGAATAAAATAATAAATGATGAAAATGAATTAAAGAAATATTGGTCTATTCTATAATCATGTTATAACATATGAGCCTAATTACAATGAAGCAAGCTATTGCAATGTGAATAGATTCCTAAGTCTTAGAGGTCTTTTAACTGATAATCATTAAATTAAAGTTAAACCACAAAACATTACATGATCACCATTTCTTATGGTTGCCCATAACCATTATTAAAACAGACAAAACTCTCCATACAGTAGTGCCACTTAGTGCAAGCCAGAGTAATCAATGGATGCCAGAAAGGCTTGTGCATAAAATCTCTATCTAGTGCCTACTCATCCAATATCCACAGACTAGTTTCTGTCTTGTGGCCTTCATCAGTGAGGAGCTTTGGATCTGAGAGCACTGCACCTAAATCTTAGGATCTAATGCAACCCTCCAGCATCCACCTTTTATCTCTAAACTACAAAACTATGAAAATGAAATTCAATAATATTTTCAATTCAAGCTCATTAGTTTATATAGTCACATACATCTGAACTCAGTTCAGTACCCATATATTTTGGTGTCTTTGGTTCTTTAATCACCAATAGCCACTACTATTCTATTAGGCAGGATTGCTGTTAAACCACTAAACATCACATGATCACCATTTCTTATGCTTGCTCATAACTATTATTAAAACAGGCAAATCTCATACAATAGTGCCACTCAGTGCAAGCCAAAGTAATCAATGGATGCCAGAAGGCTTGTGCAGTACTCCCAAGCCCAAAGCTTCTCACTGACGAAGGCAACAAGCCAGAAATTAGTCTGCGGATATTGGATGAGGAGGCACTAGATAAGGGTTTTATGCACAAGCCTTCTGGCATCCCTTGATTACTCTGGCTTACATTGAGTAGTACTACTGTATGGAGAGTTTTGCCTGTTTTAATAACAGTTAAGAGCAAGCATAAGAAATGGTGATCATGTGATGTTTAGTGATTTAACAGCAATCCTGCCTAATAGAATAGTAGTGGCTATTGGTGATTACTAAAGAACCAAAGACACCAAAATGTATGGGTACTGAACTGAGTTCAGACCTATATAAGCTAATGAGCTTGGATTGAAAATATTATTGTTTTCAATTTCATTCTCATAGTTTTGTAGTTAAGTTGAGATAAAAGGTGGCTTCTGGAGAGTTACATTAGATCCTAAGATCTATGTGTAGTGCTCTCAGATCTAAAGTTCCTCACTGACGAAGGCCACAGGCCAAAAACTAGTCTGTGGATATTGGATGAATAGTCACTAGATAAGGATTTTATGCACAAGCCTTCTGGCATCCATTGATTACTCTGGCTTGCACTGAGTGGCACTACTGTATGGAGAGTTTTGCCTGTTTTAATATTAAATTAAAGATAGTAATAAAAATATTATATGTTATAAATATTTTAAAAAATGGTTTTGTTTAAAATTTTGCTTAGAAGCCTAAAATCCAGATAGCAAAAAGATATTTGTTTACAAAAGTAAAAATATATATAATCAACTTTATGGCTACTATATAATATAATTTTCTTCTTTCTACATAATTGTTTTGAATATTGAATAAATTGGCATAACAAATAAGAAGCTTTTGATTGCTTTAACTTAAAATTATTATTATTATTATTATTATTATGATGATGATGATGATGCTTAATTCTTTTTTTGACTAATAGTTAAAAAAAATTCTAAAGCAAAACAAGAAAAAAAAACAAGTTTCTAACTTTAACTGACGTTAGATATTTTAAAATAGTTCACTTAGCTACAAATTGATTTACTGAGCAAAAGAATCTGATTGAATTGTTGATGAAGTATAACAGTTTTTAAACTTAGTTAAGCAGTCAAGCGTTGGTGGCCTAGTGATTAGCATAGCTGGGTTTGCTTCCCGGTCAACGTATTTGACAAGTTACTTAAGCTCGAAACATTGTTTTGAATCTCATTTTATGGATTTTGATATTATAAAAGAATTAAATTGAATATTATACTGTATATGAAAGTGGAAATCCAATGCTCATTACTGAAGATGATACATCTATTTTTATATACATGCATGCGCACACATACACATTGATTTGCTTCATCAAAACTGGTAAGAGTTAAATTGATTTCTGAAAATGATTTCATATTTTAATTAAATTATTTTAACCAACCTCATATAACTTTAAATATAAATAACTAATTAAAAAGGGGAAAAGTTAAAAAATAAAATATTTAAAATATATATATATTTTTTTAAATTTTTAATAAATTGGCTTTAATTTTTAATAGAAAAAGTAAACAATTTTTTAAGCTACGAAAGTTTTTATTTTTACATTTTCTGATAGTGGAACTTTTAACACAATTCACATATACATACAAAAATACAAAAAAAAAAGATAAATTCACTGCTCAGGATATCTTGAAGTATCTAGGCAATAGGGTACTATAACCAAGTATTGGTAGTTTGCCTCTATTTGACTAACATTTATGTTGCAAATCGAGGCATCTAAAATTTTAAAAATATGCTATTATTTTTATTTCTATAATAGCATCAGTGGTTTCGTTTGGGGGTAAATTTAAAATCAATTCTAATTTTAATTAATAGCTTACCTGAAATATTATTGTCATGTCTTTCTCTTAAACAATCACAGAATAGTTCTCTTTGTTTGGGTTCAGTTATCGGTGCTCCATTTTTTGAGACACAGCGGCATAGTCCATCCAAACTACATTGCTTAGATGAAAAAGTTCCATCTTCTCTACATACAGGGATCTCAATACCAATTGGTAATCCTTCTTTAGATTGATTCATTTTGGTGATATTAGCTAAAGCCAGGTAGCATTCCGGTGCTTCTGTTGTGTCATTAGTTATGTTAGTAAGTTCATATTTGGTCTTGTTAATTTTACTATCAAAATAATTGTGTTTTATCTTTCCAATGTCAGGTTTATATTTGAGTTTTATTTTTTTTGCTCTTACTTTATCAACTTTATGGTCGTGTATATCACTTATTTCATTAATTCTACCATCTTCTCTTTCATTAGATGAATTTTTTAAATGAGTACTTACAGTTGTATTTACAATACCTTCTATATATGAGATATCTTCTGTATGAATATCATGTTTCTGAGTTGTAATTTCTTTAATAATTGTCGTAAGTAAATCTGTTATGTTATTGAATTTCTCAGGATTTTCACTAACGTCTTTCTCAGTTTCATTATAAACTAACACAGGTGTCGCTTCAGTAGAATGCTTTTCTGATGGGGAAATGGATGAATTATCAGTTGAATGTAATTTCTGGAATTCTGTTGAAGTAATGATGCGTTCGGTTGATTTTTCTGAGGCTGTTGAAGTTGATTCGAATGCTGAGCTTGATGACTCTACATGAGTTAATAAATTTACAGCGGAGGTACTATGTAATGTTGTTTCTAGAATGGAAATCTTGTCTGTTTTTCTATTATCTGAAATAAAATGTTAATAAAAAGATTTTTAAAAACTCTGTGTGTGTATATATATATAAAATAAATGTATCGTTCATTATTCCGCTCACACATACTGTAAAACTGAATATATAAATTATTACAAACCTGAAAAGTTTTCAGACTATCAAATCTGACATTTTGTATAATTCAATCAATAATTTTAAATTAGATTTTTATATTGCACATATTAATACAAAATTAATTCAGACCAGATAAAACTTTTTCAAATTCTAATCAGAGTTAAAATTTGTTTTTTTTTTAGGTAGCTGTCGGTTAGTCGATTCTAACAATCACCCAATATTTATTAATAAATTTGTATTCAACTATTCTTATCCAGAATAAAACAAGAATTAAAAAAATTAAAACCCTCATTACCTAGGAAGTGATATTTTTTCATTCAACATTAATTATGTAGGGTGAACATAGTCAAGGATCCTTCACTCTACAGAAAGCTATTGAAAAGATATTTTACCTTTATCTATCTATAAAGTACTGTGTAACCACCAATGATAGTGCACTTGTGTAAGGCTAGGAACCTGTGGTATAGCAATTACTCTCTACTTGCCTTACAACGAATTGGAAATCAAATCTAGTTGAGAAACTTAAAATTTTTCTTCAAGTCACAAACAAAGATTAGAATTCTTTTAAGTACTCTAGCTGAACAAGCTAACCATTCAAGAATGATTGGTAAATGGTATTTTATTATTATTTGATAGATAGTAAAGGTTCTAAGTTAAGATAAGACAATCCATGAAAATAAAAATATAGCTATGGTATAATGTAACTTTAATCATTAATTATCTTTAATCTGAGGAGCAAAATATGAATAATTTAAAACAAGTAAATATTAACAAATTCATACTTCAGATATAAAAATAAAATTTATCTATGTCTTACTAAGTATATGAAAATTGGAGAACGAAATAGAAAATATGTTGATGCTTTTGATCATAGTGTTGGTGAGATTTTTCAAAATATCAAAAGATGGCATATATATATTGTAATGGAATGTATCTTTATATGATCTCAAATGAAAATAAACATATGAACTTTTGCAACAATAATCATTAGTTAACCAGGCTCCTAACTTTGAGGCACCAAATGTAATGGAATGTAAATGCAGCATTCCATTTAAATTGAAGAAAGAAGGCTCCAAACATTGGGAAAGCCAAATGTAATGGAAACTATACGATATGTATATAAACATATCATGCTGACCACGTTGTCGTGTCAAATGTAATGGAAAATATCTTTATTATACCAATCACCAGTTAACTAGGTCTCACAGTTTGTGGTGCCAAATGTAATGGACAATATATCATATAAACATATTATAAATCAAACATATTATAAATCAAATGTAATGGAACGTCAATATGTTAGAAGAAAATAATGCTTCAAACATTGGATGAAAAATGTAATGGAATATATGTAATCTAAATAAATCCAATTGTTAAGAAAGCCTAATATAATAGATTGTATGATTTAAATGAAGAAAGACAAAATTATCCCAGTTATATTTAAATAAATTGTTTATATGCCCTTCCATAAATTTAAAATCATATAGAGCAATGAGATCTATCCTTATAATTTATTTTCAAGGTTGATATGACTAACTAATCAAATATATATCAGAAACAAAGGGAATTCTATTAAATCCAATATACACATCTATTATGTAAATTTATGTATATCTAAACATATCAATGAATAATAATATGTGTAAGTGGCCTAAAGACTAAACAATAAGTGAAATATGAAGTTATCCTCTATTAAATTGTGAATTCAATTAATTTCATAATGACTCTGGCATTAAAAGAAAAATAAGAATAAAATATTAATACGCTTTCTAATAAATTACAAAGGCATTATCTATAAAACAAATAGTACATCCTTTATTTCTATATTATGATTTAATTTTAGGTAGTATCAATGTTTTAAATAAGTTTTAAATACAAACCCAAATAATAAATATACATATATACTTACAATAAGTATATATATATATTAAATAGATAAAGACATATCTGTGCTTAACAAGTAGGTATTAATATAAATACAAATCCATATTTATATTTTTCAGATATTCAAAAAAAAATAATATAAAAATATTATATACAGCAAATATATATAAATTATTGTTTTGGTCTGCATAAGAATTATTATATGAAGTTAAAAAAAAATGGAAATACATAAATTAATAATAAAACAATTTTTATAATAAAAATTTGCGAATATAAATTTACTTATTAAAATATACATAACAACTCATATGCAACCCAAACTTATAAGCCATACTTTAAGATTTTAAATTACTTAAGTGTTAATTTTGACACCTGTTAAACGTTTATTGCTGTTAGAAAACAAGACGCTTGAATTGAATATTTATAAAAACGTTATATTTTTATAATGAAAAATAAAAGTAAACAAAAATATCGATCTCAAAAATATATTTATATATCATTTATACATATAAAATTATTTACTACCTTTCAAAGTTCACTTATTTATTTTTCTTTCAAAAGTCAACTTATTCCATTGTTTTATTCCTTTATCCATTTAATATTAGAATGCATTCTAGAGCCAAATTGAATTGAAGAAATGTCATGTTAGAAAAAAATTATTAGTTTCCAAATGCACATATATACTTTATTTTTCCTTTTTAAATTTCTCTCCTTGAAAAAAAAAATTGACATGTTGAATCCAATGTATTAATCACTTTTAGTTACCTCCAGATTATTATTAGATTGACCATTATAGATTCCAGATAGCTATATCAAATTTCGGCTTCAGACGCGATGAAATTCATGTGTTGAAATTTGCTTAGTTTTTCTTTTTAAACTGCCTTGGAATAAATGAAAGAAAATGGCGCAGCCCCTTGGCTGTGATATATATATATTAGCCAGTCATGTTTATGTATTGATTACAGAAATTTATCTTATTCCACTATTCTTAAGAATGGCAATTTCAAAGAAACAAAGTACAACAAATTTTTATCCTTTTGTTTGTTTAATCACTATCCTAATAATAATGGCTTCTTTTTTGTTGCTGTTGTTGTTCTCCATGTGCCAGCAAATGCTGTTTTGAAAACCATTGTTACATATGTTTTCTTTTAAACAATTAACATTCAAAAAAAATATTAACCATATAAAAAAAAATATTAAATCGAAAATTTATTTGACAGCTTTTAAAATATATGTATATATACATAAATAATAACATTACATTTTTTTAATAATCACCACAAATAAAATAATCTTTTTTTTTTATAATCAACAATTTATATGTCTTTATTTATTTATAATAATTAGAACATATAAGTATTCTATAACCACCATTAAGAATAATAATAATAACAATAGTTAAATATTCACAATGATGTACCATCAACAAATAAATAAAATAATAACTCCAAACAATAACTATAACTAATAACCATAAACAATAATAATACTTCATATATAAACATCAAATCAAAGAGATTTTTTTAATAACAACAAATAATTTTTAAAATATAGATAGATTTATCGATATTTACAATACCCCCTAATCCACCGAAAAAAAAAATGTCTTTGCAAATAACTAATGAATTATGAGATATTGAAAAAAAAAAACCTTCTCAAATTTGTAATCTTTCTAAGGACTAACATGGTTTAAAGAATATTACTTTTCTTATTAATAACCATATTCATTTGTTCATATCTATCTTTCAGATCATCTAGATCTTTGTCCAAGTTTTCTTTAAAAAAATAATAATAATCAAAAGTGCCTTTTAATTTCCAGTTTTTTGAACTCTGTGAAGAAGTTTACTTTGATTTACAAAATTTTTATATAACGTTTTGATATAATTCAATTGCTTTAGAATAATTTTGGGATCAGCATCTAAATATTTTGCTATGATCTCCTTAGATTCTGCCTCTATATCCTTTACGTAAATACTAACTTGATCATAAGCACTAACATAACTCTTAATTTTATCAATAATAGTTGCTATTTTATCAGATAATCTATTACCTTTCATTTGACTATCTTGATAAACATCATCGACTTGAGTAAGTCTTTGTTTTACTTCACTTGTTCTATGTTCAATTAAAAACAATACTTTGGGCAATTTTGAATGGTATTCATTCAAATTTTTTAAATAATCCTTTAAAAATTGCAAATCAGATTGATGTGATACAACTTCAACATTAAAGAATTCTTGAAAATCATTTTGTTTTACAACAATAACATTACTATATTAATTCTTTTCAGTTTAACTTTAGGTTTACTTAAATCTCTTTCCTTAGCTATATTTTCTCGAAGAAAATCTTTACTAATCACATCCTCACTTATTATTTTAAGTTTAATTTTGGCTTTGCCAATTTCTTTTATAAAGTCTATACTTCTTTTAAGATAATTTATCTTAATCTTCTCTCTACTCAACTCTTTGAATTTTACTTTAATTTTCCTCATATTTTTAGTTTTAAATTTTACCCTGGTTTTACCTACTTTCATCCCTCTATTACAATTTTCATAAAGAAAATTCTCTTTAGATTTCTTTACCTTCTTATTTCTATCAAATTTTAATAAGATATATCTTACCAACTTTGTCCTGCTGGGATACTTATAAAATAAGTCATTTCTATTGCAACAATGGTACAAATTCTCATTCAAATACTTATTCTCTAATATATCTAAAAATATACTTTCTTGGTACCACACAAAATTACCGTGATACTGTTCTTTATAAGATAACATCTTATGATTAAGATAATGTGTCATATCCAGACAAAATTTATTGAATTCAATACTCATGTTACTATATACTAAACACTTTGCATGCACTCTACCATCATTGGCTATAGATTGAGAAGAATTACATTTATATATTAAGTTTTGCCTTTCAAGCGGTTTATTACAATAGTAATAATCCCTTCCATCCAAGTTATATGCATACACATGATCCATACACCTCCTATGAAGAATCGTACTAAACAACTGCTGATCAAAACTCTGATTGTTACTTTTAAAATTGTTGTACAAAAAGAACTTATCAGAATATTTTTGATCTATCATGACACTTTCTTTATATTGACTTTGAGAAACACATTCTGTTCTTTCTAGTAATTTTTGAGAGCTAATTTTAATCTTTTCTGGTGAACTTAATTCAACTTCTAAAGTTTGAACACCTTCATTCATTTTATTATAATGCATTTTTATTTCTCTTAACTCTAGAGTACTCTTGTCTAACCATTGAAAACCTAACTGTCCAATTCCTAAATTCTGAACAATGTCCTTTAATCTTTCACAACTTAATTCTACTTCTTCTGATTGCTTTTGGGGATTTAATTTTATTTCTAAGGATCTATCAACTATTTTATCCTCACTATAGTATTCATCAAAAGTTTTAACTTTATCTATATCCTCTTTATAAACTAACTTTTTGTAGGATTTATTCATTCCTATAATATCATTATTCAACTTAAAAGATTCCTTGGGTTCCTTTAATATATTATCATATAATTCATTATTTCCATTAATTATTTTAACAGACTCTTTATTATTCTGACTTTGAAAAATCAAGCCCTCTCCTTCCGATTTACTAGAAACATTCGATACTATTTCCTCAATAGAATTTTGAGATTTTGAATTTATCCCTAACTGTTTTAGTAATCTCTCTTGTAATTCCTTATTTTTCTTTATCTCCATTTTATGTTCCTCTAACACTTGACTATATCTCTGATTTTCTAATATCGTTTCATCTATCCTTTCTATTCGTCGTTGTGCCTCTACCTCCTTTGCCATTACTTCTTTTATCATAGTCTGAAAATCTAACTTTACCTCCACACAACTATGACCTTTCTTCTGTATCTCAACATTCATATCTATACCTTTCTTAATCATTTCAATAGATTCTTTATGCTTTTTTATCTTTTCATCAACCGATTCAAGAATCTTTCTAATTAATTCTTCATTTTTAAAATTTTTCCCATTTACTAAATCTATCAATGGTTTATCTTTTTCCCTATCATCTATCAACTCAACAGACGATATATTTGCTTCTAGTTCTTTAGTAACCAATTGAACAGATTCCTTTTGAATCTCTATTTCTTCATGAATTAACTCACTATCTGTACTAATTTTTTCAACAGATAACTGGGTTTCATCACTAGTTAATTCAATAACAGATTCATCTTTTCTTAAATCATCATCTACTAATTTAACAAAAGATAACTTGACAGTATCTTTATTTTCTTCTGTCAAACTATTATACAAGTTAATATTTTCATTAACTATCTTAATTACTTGTGGATTTGCTTTTCTTATTATTTTAACAAGTTGTCTATTTTCTGCCATACTTTTACTAATTAAACTAATAGGTTCTTTACGCTTTTTCAAATCTGTACTAGTTACTTTAACAGATTTATCATTTACTTTGAAAGATACTTTATGATTTGCTATATCCTTATCAATTATCTCAACTGATGGCTTAGATTCAGTTTCTATACTTTTAGATTCAATATTTTGTGATTTATTATTCTCCTCTAATTTATTTTTCAAATTAGCATCTACTATTGTAACATCTTGACTAACTATCTCAACAGATGATTTATTATCTTCAACATTTTTATTAATAAATTGAGTTTCTTTCCACATCCTTTCTTCAATCAACCTCACGAACTCATGGATATATTTATCAATTATTTGGAATCTCTTATCAAATATACGATCTATAGATTCACACATACTATCTGTGTATTTATCAATTATTTGGTTTCTCTTCTCAAGTATACGATTTATAGATTCACACATACTATCTGTGTATTTATCAACTATCATTTCAATCTCCTTGTGAAGATTATCGGCAACTACTTTAGAAGTTATTGGTTTCTCCATTAAATTCCTTAAATCAAAATTACCACAGATCAAGAGCTCACCATCTCCAATCATTATCCCAACAAGCAATTACTCAACCAAGCAAAGTACAACCCTTTTAATTTTATTATACATAATAGCTATCCAATAATCTAAATTTTAGTTGTTTAAACTCATGAACTTCTTGGCTTATAAAAAATCTCATCTATCATTATAACATTAATAAATTCCTCTAAAAAATATATATAGAGAAAAAAAATAACAACTGAGATCACTAACTAACATTTATTTATATGTAATGATAATCAGGATTCTACACTTATACAATATTGAAATGTGGAAATTTCATATCAAATTTAATATAACCTCATAATATTTAAAATATAATAAAATGTTCACATGCCTTAAAAATAACTAATTCAATAATATTGTGAGATAACTTTCTCACTCAAAATAATGGTAGTTAAGCATAAAATTATTAAATTGATACCTATAAATTTTCTGGACCTTAAAACTTAATACCATTTTATATAGATAAAAAAAAAATCAACTTCACTAATTATTAACTTTAGTGCCCAAAACATTATTTTACTAAAATTGTACTAATGCAGTTTATCATCAACAAACATTCACTAATTGAACTTCATGTTTAAAGGTCACTTATAATGGAAAATAAAATATTGATATGTTTGTTTTCAAACCCTAGTTGATAATCAATGTAATAGATTATTTGTCATCAAGAATAATCAATTAACCGAGCCCCAAAGTTTGGTGCTATATATTTATGTTATATACTCATCCATTCCTCTAAAGATCTGACAGATACTGACAGCCAAAAGATTGATTAGCACTTCACAACTTTGATATAGATAAAAGAATTCAATCACTACTCTTAAAGCATACAATGTTTCATGAACACTTAGATGATTATCACATTTCATTCTATCCAAGCTACTACAACCCATAATAATTTTCTGAAAACACTATTGCACTGCCCTGCTTACATCCAAGTCTTAGGGGCTATTATTTATAAAATATTTCCTTGCTCATCTTTGGGAGTCTTAGAGGCAAATATTATACATATATCAAAAATAATTATACCTTACTCTCTCTGGAGTCTTAAAGGTAAAATCATGGCAGGACTACTGTTAACTGCTTCATGATAAATAATAACAAACATCAAAATTTGGGTTGGAGCAGTAAATGAGATCAATCAATCACAAGTGACATGAATGCATCACATCCTCAAGACAATGACAAAAATTCCCCATCCAACATCAATACTTGCAACAGAACCAACCAAACTCCAACAATCAAATATCCAATCCAACCTTAAAAATTATAGATTTTCTACAACATAAATTTTCCAAATATGGACAAAATTATTACGCTATAATTTAACACCATCAATATAATTTTTAAATTGAAATTAAACTGCTTCATGACTATATTTATCTTTCATCATTAAAAAAATACAATAACAGTAACAATCACCATCTAAACATAAGGCCAAAATATTTCTATATATATAAAAAAAAATTACACAAAAATGCTTCTCTTTCTTTAAACTATACATCTCTCAGGTATGTGGGGTATTTCAAGCCCTAATTAGCTTATTTCAGGCCCTAGTTGTTGCGCCAAATGTAATGGAATGTATCTTTATATGATCTCAAATGAAAATAAACATATGAACTTTTGCAACAATAATCATTAGTTAACCAGGCTCCTAACTTTGAGGCACCAAATGTAATGGAATGTAAATGCTGCATTCCATTTAAATTGAAGAAAGAAGGCTCCAAACATTGGGAAAGCCAAATGTAATGGAAACTATACGATATGTATATAAACATATCATGCTGACCACGTTGTCATGTCAAATGTAATGGAAAATATCTTTATTATACCAATCACCAGTTAACTAGGTCCCACAGTTTGTGGTGCCAAATGTAATGGACAATATATCATATAAACATATTATAAATCAAACATATTATAAATCAAATGTAATGGAACGTCAATATGTTAGAAGAAAATAATGTTTCAAACATTGGATGAAAAATGTAATGGAATATATGTAATCTAAATAAATCCAATTGTTAAGAAAGCCTAATATAATAGATTGTATGATTTAAATGAAGAAAGACAAAATTATCCCAGTTATATTTAAATAAATTGTTTATATGCCCTTCCAACTAGCTATACATGAAATAAATTTAAAATCATATAGAGCAATGAGATCTATCCTTATAATTTATTTTCAAGGTTGATATGACTAACTAATCAAATATATATCAGAAACAAAGGGAATTCTATTAAATCCAATATACACATCTATTATGTAAATTTATGTATATCTAAACATATCAATGAATAATAATATGTGTAAGTGGCCTAAAGACTAAACAATAAGTGAAATATGAAGTTATCCTCTATTAAATTGTGAATTCAATTAATTTCATAATGACTCTGGCATTAAAAGAAAAATAAGAATAAAATATTAATACGCTTTCTAATAAATTACAAAGGCATTATCTATAAAACAAATAGTACATCCTTTATTTCTATATTATGATTTAATTTTAGGTAGTATCAATGTTTTAAATAAGTTTTAAATACAAACCCAAATAATAAATATACATATATACTTACAATAAGTATATATATATATATTAAATAGATAAAGACATATCTGTGCTTAACAAGTAGGTATTAATATAAATACAAATCCATATTTATATTTTTCAGATATTCAAAAAAAAAAAAAAAATTATATACAGCAAATATATATAAATTATTGTTTTGGTCTGCATAAGAATTATTATATGAAGTTAAAAAAAATGAAAATACATAAATTAATAATAAAACAATTTTTATAATAAAAATTTGCGAATATAAATTTACTTATTAAAATATACATAACAACTCATATGCAACCCAAACTTATAAGCCATACTTTAAGATTTTAAATTACTTAAGTGTTAATTTTGACACCTGTTAAACGTTTATTGCTGTTAGAAAACAAGACGCTTGAATTGAATATTTATAAAAACGTTATATTTTTATAATGAAAAATAAAAGTAAACAAAAATATCGATCTCAAAAATATATTTATATATCATTTATACATATAAAATTATTTACTACCTTTCAAAGTTCACTTATTTATTTTTCTTTCAAAAGTCAACTTATTCCATTGTTTTATTCCTTTATCCATTTAATATTAGAATGCATTCTAGAGCCAAATTGAATTGAAGAAATGTCATGTTAGAAAAAAAAATTATTAGTTTCCAAATGCACATATATACTTTATTTTTCCTTTTTAAATTTCTCTCCTTGAAAAAAAAAATAATTGACATGTTGAATCCAATGTATTAATCACTTTTAGTTACCTCCAGATTATTATTAGATTGACCATTATAGATTCCAGATAGCTATATCAAATTTCGGCTTCAGACGCGATGAAATTCATGTGTTGAAATTTGCTTAGTTTTTCTTTTTAAACTGCCTTGGAATAAATGAAAGAAAACAGTGCAGCCCCTTGGCTGTGATATATATATATATATTAGCCAGTCATGTTTATGTATTGATTACAGAAATTTATCTTATTCCACTATTCTTAAGAATGGCAATTTCAAAGAAACAAAGTACAACAAATTTTTATCCTTTTGTTTGTTTAATCACTATCCTAATAATAATGGCTTCTTTTTTGTTGCTGTTGTTGTTCTCCATGTGCCAGCAAATGCTGTTTTAAAAACCATTGTTACATATGTTTTCTTTTAAACAATTAACATTCAAAAAAAATATTAACCATATAAAAAAAAATATTAAATCGAAAATTTATTTGACAGCTTTTAAAATATATGTATATATACATAAATAATAACATTACATTTTTTTAATAATCACCACAAATAAAATAATCTTTTTTATAATCAACAATTTATATGTCATTATTTATTTATAATAATTAGAACATATATGTATTACTATTAAACATCTCACCATTAAGAATAATAATAATAACAATAGTTAAATATTCACAACGATGTACCATCAACAAATAAATAAAATAATAACTCCAAACAATAACTATAACTAATAACCATAAACAATAATAATACTTCATATATAAACATCAAATCAAAGAGATTTTTTTTAATAACAACAAATTATTTTTTAAATATAGATAGATTTATCGATATTTACAATATATATATACACACACACAAATGATTAATTAATCAGATTCTATCAGAATTAGATGATTAAGTGAAATTATTTGGTTATTATATCAGATATAAAAATACACCTGGGTCTCGTTTTACATGGTAGATAGGTTCCTCAGAAAACACGTGCAAATGAAATTGCAAAAATACATGTAACTTACCTTGAAAAAGGGGGGATACTGAAACAGTCTTACTTTCACCTTGCCTTCCTGTTTCCTACCCTCATGCCTTATTTAAAACCCTAATTTCATCGTATTGTGTGTGTGTACTGGGTATATTTATTGAAATCCCGCCTAAATTTATATGTATAATGGGGTGCCCAGGGTTTAATAATAATTAAAATTGTTTTTAAACGGTTTTATTTTCAAACCGTCGAGTATATATTACATATATATGCTTGTACAATAAAGTAGGTCACATATTCTCATCTACACACATACTGCAATAATATTTAAAATTTATCAAAATATTTTATTTAAAAGTTGTTTTTGAATCGAATTATTTGTGATGTTATTTCATTATAATTATTTGCCTTTAAGAAATAATATCACTGGGAAATATTTCTGGAAATTAAATTCAGAAATAGTGTTTGATAAATGTAAAGTGTTGTAAAATGTTATTCAAAAACATGTCATCATTTTTAAATCAGTGAGGGTAGAGAAAGAACAATAGTAGCTAATTTTAATCATATTGGTGCCAGTAGATTTGATAAGATAAAACAGTGTTTATGAACAGATTTTAATTAGAAAATGCAGTCCGTGTTTTTCAAATGTGTATTAATTAAAGAATGGATTTTATCACCACAGGGCAAGATTGTAATCAAGGAGAGCATATAAATAGGGCTGATTGATTGTAATTAGGATTATTAGACATAGTTATTAATTAACCTACCTGACCATGGCAGAAAATCCATTTTAAAATAGTTTAACCTCAGAATGTCGGGGTAACGGGACAATAGCTGTTTTCCCTCAGGAGCCTTGTGCCTTGGCTGTCCGTCATTCAAAATCCGATGTCCTGTCACCGTATCATCAAATCCAGCTGAACCAGCCCAAAGAAATGCTGCTTCTAAAATCTACTAACTGCTGCTGCGGAACCATGAATTAAAGAAAATCATAACTTTACTTAAAAACTTTGTTACGAGTTTGGAAATGCCCACGGGCATAGTTAAAAGAACAAGGTAGTTAAAATCAACCCGAGATCTCAGAAAACTTCAAAGCTATAGCTATCAATTTTGTATATTTTATAAATGTATTTATTTAAATGTTTTTCTAATGCATGCTGAACTTGTGCTTGGGTTGATTTTTTATTATATTTATGTGTCTTATTTCAATGTGTTATAATGAAATATATAATTAATTTATTCAGACAAATGTGAGTTACGTAGGGAAGTTAAATGATGCGTGGTTACCATCTTAGTTTATAAACTGCAAACACGCATTTCCCCTTCTCCCATCATTTATATTTAAAAGTATCTCTTATATATGTTTCAAAATATTTTTGCGTATAAGAATTTTGTTAAATGAATATTTATTTATCTTAAGTTTTGTTGAGAGTCTGCTGGCCATTAAAATATGAAAGTCGAGAGTGAGCTATTTCTGTTCCTTAATGAATTGCTCTTTGTTTTATTAATTCTTATGGAAATTAAGCTGTGTTGCTAGTAAATATGCAGGGGTGCTGGAATCCTCCTGTTGTCTAAGGTCATCATCGTTCAAATCCGTTCCCCCTTATTTTACTCCATGGTTCCCAATCCTGTGCTAAAATGGCACATGGGAATTATTTTGTGTATGTCCCCACAATTACGAAGCTCCTGGGTGCGAGCCAGGCTTGAGCTGTGAGTGGGCTAGAGATGTCCCAAATATAAGGCGAAATGCCTATCCAATGCCTCGACCTTTTGCCATCCTTTAAAGTTGCGTACTCATAAACTACACCCCCCTCAGCATATACTTGCTAGCCCTTTACTTATTAAAAGAATTCTATTCAAATGAATTTCAAATCCGTTCAGTGTAGCTCGATCTTATAATCTATTCGCAAGCGATTCTCGATCTCAATTTAAATCTTCAGTTATAAATGTTTTAGAATATTTCAAACTCTGTGTTAGACATTACATGACTCGCATATGCCTACCATGTCACTATATTTTAGACACGTTATCTAAATGAACCCAAGTACGAGGTATCAGCCATCTTGTTTGTTTATTATATAAATATCCAATTTATATCGCTAAATTATTTTATTATGAAATCATTAAAATCTTATTTATAAATTTATTTCTTTTTTCTCTATTTATTCGGAGTGCAATATAAATTACACAGTACATTAAACTTATCTTTGGCACATCTATAAGTTATTGTTAAATTAACCTAGAACTATTTTATATTTAGAGTCTTTTGTTTTCTCCCTGATCACCAGCACCGGCATGAAATTATATTATTAGTAGCATCAAATGCGTTATCACGTAGAGGGCATTGTGGAGTTTGGACTTTGGATTCGAACTTGGAATTTCTGGAAGGTAACTTTCCTAGTGTTGAGTTCATGTCCTGGGTTTAAATTTTGCAGTGTGTTAGTGAGATAGACATGTTTTGACTGTTAGAATACGGACTGTGATTTTTCAAAAATCACGTAAGAGCAAAGCACCAACGTAATGCAAAAAAAAATAAGGAAATAAAATATGACTAATAAAAAATTTCAAATTTGAAAAAAATTGATACAAGACAAACTTTTTTAACTATTTTTTAACTATAATATTTAATTTTATTCAAAACAATATGTATTTTTATGCATACATTTTTTATACACATTTCAATTATTATCACTATTTGCCGATAAACAAGTTCGTTTACAAACTGGTAAAAAATCAGATTCTTCACAAGAGGAAATACAACTAGTGCCAACTTCACTTTCATGTTGTGTTAATGGTTTTCTGGTGACAACGTAATTAGTAATTAATCTTTGAGATGATGATTTTATTAATTGTTTATGAACACGATATCCGGACAGACAACCATTTAGCTCTCGTTGGAATTTAAGAGCACGTTCGTGATTAGTGTCATTAATAAGGAAATAATTTGCCAACTGATTAGAAAGTTGAAGACCTTCTCGAATTATTTTTGCAGTGAAAGGAACAGGTTCCACTTCTGTTTCATTATCTTTTTCTACATTTTCTTCTGTATCTAAACTTTTATTTTTGTCTTTAATTTTTTAATTTTCAATTCCGTTTAAAAATCAAATTTCATTTCACTGCTATTACTCACCTTTTAAAAATAAACTTGCGGACACTAAATGATTAATAATTGATTACATTCTTTTTTAAAAAGCAAAAACAATGTGATTTAAAATGCAAAATTAACACGCATAATGTTTGAACAAATTCACATTATAATCTTGTAAAATTTAATGTGTGTATACATAAAATGTGGAAATCATGATTTTAATTTCATTATTGCATAAAATCTTACTATTATAAAGCACTGAAAATATTAAAATTACTAAGATGAAAGTCGAATTCCAATAATGTGCTATTACTTTCAATATGACGTAAGTGCACACAATTTATTATTTAAAGTAATAGCGCATTATCGGAGTTCGACTTCTGAAGAAACATAAATCGCGTAACTTCAAAATCACATTAAATAAATCCATGTAAAAAGAGACCCAGGTGTATATCATAATCAAAAAAGTGTGTGGCAAAAAAGAAGGGAATGACTGGTATTGATTATTATGGAGGAATCAGGAAAAATACATTTAAAAATAAAGCCTTTTATGCACTGAAATAAACTATAAATACTTATATCATCACCATCATTTTCCTCCATTATCAATCCATTGCAGGATAAAGGTTTATTCAAGTAAATAAATTAAATGATCATTGCCCATTAAACCGTTCACCTGGACAGTGACCAACTTGGTCTATGTGCCCAAAATGTCCTGTAATCAAGAACACATGAAAGCAATAATTAAAAAAAAGGAACATGGGTCATCACCCCTTCCAAAAAAACCATCAAATGTCTGCAGCAACCCACGGAGGCCAAGCCAGGGTAGGAACAGTGACTCGCAACCCTTTCAGCTGATCTGGATAATCCTTACTTGAGCATGGTGATGATTGCCTCCTGCTTCCCCAAACCACTATACCCCATAAGACTGCCACCCACCCCTGAGGATATTATTTATGAAAAAACCATTTTATATCCCATTTCATTACATTGTACCAGATACTTTTAAAGCATCAGAATCTCATTGAAATAATATCTGTCACAAATTTACAAGAATATTTTACCTTGCATTAGTAAAAAGATTCAACAACATTATTAAAATAAACAAACCTAATTTATGAATCAACCTAATGTTTTACATTTTAAGATTTAATCTTTTTTTATATTTTTGATCATATATTTGTTTTAAGCCATTTTCGATCGTGCTGTCAGAATATCAGCACATCTAATGTTAAATCATTTACACTCTATTACTGTTTTACAATGCTTTTATTACAACCAATTATGACATTTTCGATTGCTCCAGCAATCTTCTTCTGAACAATAACAAACACAATACAAATACATGAATACAAATATACATGAATACAAATATACATAAACATATAATATTACATTTTATATATATATACATAAATACTATCCATAAACATTATTTACATACCCACATATATCTATATATACTTCTCTATATAATTATTACCTCTATATACATTTTACTCTTTACATATTCTATATTTATCAATTAATACTTTCTATAATCACACACACACATATAAGAAAGATAAAGTTGTAATACTGCTATAAATGCATGAATTAATTCAAATAATATATTTTTTATATTTGTTGCTCATAAAAATCTTAATTTTAACACACACACACATATATAAATGCATGAATTAATTCAGATAATATATATTTTTATATTTGTTGTCCATAAAAATTAAATTTTAACACACACGCACACACATATATATATATATGTAAATGCATTAATTAATTCAGATAATATATTTTTATATTTGTTGGCCACAGAAATCTTAATTTTAATACACACACATATATATAACTTAAAAAATAACATCTTACCTGTTCTTACTACTGAAAATAATAAACTGACAACTAGATGTACACTCTGAAAAACAAATAAATAATCAAAATTTTAGTACCAATTCCAAAATATTTAATTACATATTATTGAAATTTTACACAAAGTCGAATATCTGAAAGATTAACAAAATGGCATTTTAAAAAATGTACTTCTTGCTAGCTGTATTATTTTCTCTATGTAATCATACTTAACGTTTAGCAAATCTTTTAATTTTATAAGAACTTTTTAAAATTATTTGGAAAACATTAGGTCTCTTACAATTATTTGAAATTAAATCAGAAATTTTTTTTAATTATACATATGGCAACGATTTTGTACCAATTTCAGAAATGTCACATATGTCTCCATAAGGTTTATATAAATTTCTACATCTATTTCTAAAAAAATAACCCCTTACCATTTCTTATTACTTTTTGTCTTTAATACACAGCTAAACACCAAACTATATCAAATCAGTATTGAATCTTTTAAGAGCTTTTGTTTGTAATGCTCTATGTAAATAAAAATTATGATAGGAATATGAATATTGCTACCTATAGAAGAATATGTCCATAAGTAATCATTAAATTCATTGTTATTATTTATTTTATCCCACTTTTTAGACTTGATATAATTATTAGTATTTTTTTCATTCTAAATTAAGTTTACTTCACTGTTTTTAAGCTATATAAAAACGAAATTATTACATTGTGCCGGTCAAAACATGTTTATCCATCTAACATGAGCTGGAACTCACAAAATGTACTTCAAACCCAGTCAAGCCCAAGATTTAGGTCAGGGACCAGCCAGAATTCGAACCCACTCTCTAAGCCCCAGATCTAACACCTAATGAATAACATAATAGTGATGGCACATGAGAATTAATCTTAATCCGGCCGACTAGCAAAGCTGAGCAAAACAATGAGACATCTATTAACTATGACTATATTAAAATATACATAAGCATGGCTGTAATATGTGGAAGTGGAGGAAAAGGAATTTGAACTACTCAAATAAGTTAGACAATAAAAATATAGTTTACTATACTGACAAATTATTATACATTTATAAATTAATTATATACATTAGTGTGTGCGTGAATGAGTAAGCGGTAGATGATTGCATAGTGTCATTCACGCTATTATTTCTCATATGCTCTTTATTAGCTAAATAATATATTACAAATAAACACACATCTTTGGTGGGTCCAATATCAAGATGCCAATCGGTTATTAGAAAGAAGTTACATAAAATTGCTATTAATGCTTTGGATTACGGTTCTGAAACATAGTGACTAACATTATTTAGGGGAGTGTTCTGGGATTTATTATACATATAAGATAAATTATTTTCATGCCATTACGGGTCGTGAAAATAAATAAAATACATTTGAAAACATTTGATTGTATTTGAATCTATGACAAAATATTTAATGAAAAATTATTTGAATCTATGACAAAATATTTAATGAAAAATTATTTTAACAATAGTAAGACGAACGCTTTATTTTTCCCAAAGCATATACTCTTAAATAGATATATAGATTACGACAATGGAATTAGTAGTTTGCATTTATATATATTTTAAACAGAGTGCAATTTCAGTATTATTACAGCACTAAAACTAGGTCATAAGCAAAGGAAATAATAATAATAAGAAGAAGAAGTTTGCGGTGCTGACATAATAGCGTAAAAATAACTAAGAGGAAAAGGTCGTGCTTCTGGATGAAAAACGAAATCTCACACCCCCTTCTTGGGTAGTGCTTAGAGAAAAGTGGATAGGCATGGCGTGGCCCAGACTTTTGCTGGTATAACCGATGCAAGAGGCCTTTTATCTACGAAGTGAATATGCATAGCATGTGCCAACTTACGGGATCACCGCCAGAGGCATTTTATACAAAATAAATATGATTCTGGATAGCTCAACTATCTACGGAATGAGATATGAGAAGATATCTATGGGTTCGAACTTGTTGCAACCCCCAGATTAAGACTAGAAGCACGTAATATATACATATATGAAGATAGGCTAAATGTCAGTAACGCAGAATGAATGAATAAATGTCACTAACGGCATGAAATATAATGTACTGCTTTAGAACAGATTATCCTTATTTTAATACCATAATTTATATAAATAATATGCTACGCCGCTATAATATATATAGAGAAATTTAAATTTCATTTACTAAAATATACTTGAAGATTATTTATTTAGCAAAAGAAACATTAAGATTTAGATTTCAAATTAATAAAATATGCGTTAAGATTTGATTTAGCAAAAGAAACAGTAAAGATTTGCCCCCATCCCTTTTCTGCTATATTTAAATAAATCAATCCCACCTTCATTGATTTTTACAATAACTGGAATATATAAATACTGTATTTGATATTTTAAGCATAGACTATTCGAAGAATATAGAAAAAAATAACTAGCAGTCATATAGAAAACAAATAATCGGTCACCTTTTTAGAAATGAATAAAGAATATTTTAAAATTTCAAAGCGTTAATTAGCCAAAGTTCTGGATTCTTCAGGTAGAAAATCCAGAGTTAAACAAATATATGAAATTTTAAACTGGATTCCAAGAGATTGTAAAAGACCCAGAAAGAGACCACATGTGAGATGGATGGATGAAATAAGAAAATGTGCAGGGGTGTTGTGGAGAAGAGAAGCTAAAGATCGGAGAAGATGGATTAAACTTGGAGAGACCTTCATCCTGCAGTGGATTGATAATGGTTGATGATGATGATATTTTTATACTAAAACATAAATAAAATGTTGACTCAAAAAACAATCTGGCGAGCGTATTAATTAATAATGCATTATATATATATTTTAAGGGGACGTTAATAACCTTTTCATGAAGGTTTACTTAAAATGACAGAAAAGATTTTTATAAATTAAGCTCACCAGTTTGCTTGAGATTAGCAAATTAATTAGAAAAGCATATATGTATATAAAATCAAGTAATAAATAAATGACCGCACCAAGTTTAAAGAAAGTTAGAGCATATGAGAGAATTAAATTTAAAGAAATCATTTCAGAGCAATTTACATATTATATATAGAAATTAACTAAGAGCAAATTACATATTAACAAAAACAAAGTTAAATAATATATTAAAAGAAATCTTGATAGATTAGCTAGGCTAGATTTAGTTTGAGGTGATGGCTTGAAAAGTTACTTGGCAATTTTAAGAGTCCGATTTAAAATATTGCATGTGCACAGCAATTGAAATGAAAGTTCTTAAATAACTGCAAGCTTCTATTAGCATTAAAGTTCTTAGATCGGGCTTTTACTTCCTCTTGGTCAGCAGAATGAGATGGCCGCTAAAGATGATGACTCAACCGGGCCGAGAAGTGATGGATTTATGGCTACATTATTTAAGTTTCAAGCGAAGTATAATACGTTTGCAATCAGTTCTCTCAATAGTAGCTAATCTCATCTGATTCAAAATTCAGTCATTTTATACTTTTTCTTTTATCCGTTGTTTTTGAAGATGCAACAGTAAGATAACATCCAAAAATAAATTCAAATCTATTTCCAGATTAGAAATAGATTTGACAACATGTTTTTAACAAAAGTATCTCTAATCTTAATCCCCTTTTAAGTAAAACTTTAATTAAAAATACCTACCCCAGATTAAAACAATAGTGCTTCCAACCCTTAATTATTTTTAGACAATTACTGTAGCATCTTCCATATTGGATTCTATAAAAATATACAGTTTAATAGAAAAGTACTTTAAAAAGAAAAAGTTTAAAAATGACGTATAATAAAATATTTACAAAAAACCAATCTTGTTAGTAAATTTTTGCTCCTATATATATATTTGAATCGCACCTACAATACTGTAATTTAAAAAAAACTAATAATTAATAATAGAATTAATAATCATAAATATTGAAAGTTAAACTATAAATTTAGGCGCGCATTCCAAATATATACATAAAAAATATATATAGGACAAAAGGAGCAGGATGCGATATAGGGGTTTGAATACGGGTTAGTGGGTAGAAACATGAAGCACAATCTTAAGCTAAGATTGACTGCTTCAACATAAAATATAAAACTATATATTATAACATTTCCTGTCTTGCTAGGCCTCTACATGCAATATAAACAGCGCGTGAGTTGATCAAGTTATGTCAAAAAGAAGAAAGTTGTATTTCTATTTCTAAAAATATAACTACATTTCCTGATCAACTCAACCTAGTAATTGTTGAGAATTATGCTATCGACAAAATCAGCTTTTAATTTATTTAATATGGGCACCAGGATTCTTTTATTCTAAAGAATCTGCTGAAATCATCATATAACATCTCACAAATAAAAAAGAAAATACTTTTAAACTAATCGGTATTGCATCATACCGTAATGAGAATTTTTTTTTTTTTGGAGATTATTATTTCTGGGCTTATTCAAACATATTGGCAAAGGTAAGTTACATTCTTAAATTTTATTAAACTAATAATAAATTTAATAATAAAAAATAATAACTATTATTAATAACGTACATATGAAAATTGGTATTAGAAATATTTTTATTCTAATAGATTAAAAATGTTTGAAGTAAATTATTTATCAAATAAATTGAAGAGAACACACTTAATTCAGACATGAAATATTAATAAAATAAAGCAATTGACATAAGTAATTAAAAGCTCTTGGGTATACGAGAGTCTCTTGATTAATTAAATGAAAGTCTATATCGGGATCCTGTTATAAACTTATTTTTGCGAGTAGTTTGTAAAGTGATTAAATTTGGCACAATCAGGATAATGAAGCATAACTTACCGGTAAGTTTAGTGAATTCATGATGGTTGTATATAACTATGCATAGTTTTTTGGGTAGAAGAGCTCGGCCTTTTGGTTATTATTTGATCTTGTGGTCCATTCTTCTAGTCGGTCATGAAGGCTTTTCTGGTGTACATCTTCAGGCACGATGTCCGCAGAAGCTCCGGTTCACTCCGACATGCCAAATTATTTCAGCGAAGTAATCCTGGATATATTATTGTTATGCAGGACTAACTAGAGAAACAAACGAAACAAGACGTTTTTCAAACTGGCCTCTGCCTTTTTATACTAGAGGCCCAGTTTTCAGACTTCTGCACATGCTATTATCATGGTGTTTTTTGGTTCATAATCTTGTAGATTCTTTATAAAATTTACGTTATAAAGTTCTCTTTTCTTATCAAGTTTTTCGGCCATCTTTAATTAGCCAAAATATTTTTCTTTTAGCTTATCTTTTTACTTGCTTTTGGAATTCTTTTGTTCTCTCCAATTCTACTTTTATTTCTAATTACAAAAAAAATACGAAAGAATAATTTAACTTTCATTGTACGTTTTTTTTTTTAAAAAAAAAAAATTATACTAAAAAAAAATCTAAATTTACTTTTATTTTTTTAGCTTTTACCAAATGCCAATATATTTGTACCGTATATAAATAAACGTTACAATATATATATAAATACACTTATATACATAATAGAAATACTCATAAGAAACATAATTTTAAAACTTACAATATTTTTATGACTGATTTTACAATATAAAGAACACTTAATTAATTTTAGTTTATTCAGAAGGGGTTTCTATTTTGTAATTTGAATTAAGCATAAATTCCATTTCATTTTTGTGCTCTTATATATAAATATGTAATTCATTTGCTAGCAATTTTCTCAATATTTTTTTTCTTGAGTAATGACAAAGTTTCAGGTCATGGGGTAGAATTAAATCATTTTCATTTTTATATTTTATAATAGTCACTACAGAGGGTTTTAAATAGGTTTTTCTCTTAAAGTTGTATTTAGATATAGCATTTATTGGGTGGAAATTTGACTTTCTATTTTGCATTTTAAGTAAATACTGGCACTCAAAATTCACTTCATGGTACTCCTCAGGAAATTTGGAGAACAGTAGTGTCACTCAGTGCCATCCAGCATAATCAATGGATGCCAGAAGACTTGGGCATAAAATCCCCATCTAGTGCCTACTCATCCAATATTCCCAGACTAGTTTCTGACTTATATGGGTACTGAACTGAGTTCAGACCCATATGGCTATATAAGCTATTGGCTTAGATTGAAAATATTGTGTTTTCAATTTTATTCTTATGGTTTTGTAGTTAAGAAGAGATAAAAGATGGCTGCTGGAGGGTTGCATTAGATCCTAAGATCTAGGTGCAGTGATCTCAGATCCAAGGCTCCTCACTGTTGAAAGCCACAAACCAGAAACTAGTCTGGGGATATTGGGTGAGTAGGCACTAGATGGGGATTTTATGCACAAACCTTCTGGCATCCATTGATTACTTTGGCTGGCACTGAGTGGCACTACTGAATGGAGAGTTTTGCCTGTTTAATAACAGTTATGTGCAAGCATAAGAAATGGTGATCATATGAAATTTGGGGAAATCAAACTTTTTTACTCTTTCCTATAGAATAGACTACCATTTCAGTGAGCTATATTGCATTCATTATTTGGAAATTGGTATACTTCCTTGTGATCACAAAAGTAGTCTCACTTCCATTCACAAACCAAAAATTTCACTGAAACTTTTATGTAAGACCTTTTATAGTTTTTAATCTTGTGCTTTCTTTTTCTAGATTTTTTAAAAAAATTTTATTTTCTCTTAGATAATTTAATATTTTATTTAATTAATCTAATTAAGCTTTATAAATACAACTAAGTATAGAAGACTTTTTTTCTTTTACTTAATCAAACCAAAATTATAAAAGAATTCTTTTTTTTTTTAATTCTGTGTAATTATATAATTAATCTTTAATTATAATCATTTTAATACCAAAATAGTTTTTTTTTTTAATTTTCTGATCTAAACAATTTGGTTTTAGTTTTTTCTTTTACTGAAATGTATTATAAAAATGTATTATAAAAGAATTTCTTTATTTAAATGTTTCTGCATTTAAAAAAAAAACCTTTAATTATAATAATCCAACTAATCTTAAAAAAAACCTTTAATCTGTAAAAAAAAAAAATCTTTTAGTTTTTTCTTTCTTTTACATTGGTAGTGAATAAATATATATATATTATTTTTTAAACTATTGAATATAAATTAAATGTCTTTCACCATTGTTTTAAAAGTCAGTCTCTGTACAAAATATTTTTCATGCTCACACACATTTACACATCATAAATTTATATTGACTATTTTCTCAATTTTCTAAATTACTAATTTAACCTCTTCGTGTTTATGCCCACACAATGCAGGCAATGACTTTCAAATTATAAACATCCAGATTGAGGTTAGCTATGCATGTGCTTTTTATACCTTCATTTTGAGCTTTCTGTCTACTTTCCAGAAAGGTAAATTTTATTTTTCTACGATAAAAAAAAAAATTTATGATAATTTTTGTAATCAAATAGATTGATTTTTTTTTTGTCTTACTCTAATTTTTTTTTAATAGTTACTGGAGAAGAGTTCAGCATAAAAAATATATCAGTAAAAAGTTGTACTTTTTCCGTTGTATTTTGAAAAAAACATTATGGGGGCTTAATGATAAGTATTTTTATTTTTCTATATTTTTTAATTATTATTTTGTTATATGTTTTTTAATTATTATTTTATTATATATTTTTTTAATTATTGTTTATATATATATATATATTTGCTAAAAAAAAAGATTGTGCATATTTTTCTATAATGTGAGCTTGGGTAAATGGAGTATTTGAATTAATTGATATGAGACAAAAATAAATATATTTTGGAAATATAATGACCTGATTTAAATTTTTCTATAATTTTTTTGTCTGCATTTTAATAATAGTAAAAAATACATAAATGCTAAAAGTAACAATTTTGACAATACATAAATTTAGGCTGATTATAGACTATTGCAATATAAATTTCAAAGCTGCATATTTTTAATTATTATTTTATTCATATATATATATTTGATAAAAAATATACGGAAAAAATTACTATTGAAGCTAACATAAAAAAATAGTTCATGATTGTGTACATTTATATCATGAATTATCTGCATTTTTTGATATGATGTGAATATGAGTGAATATTTGAATTAAATGATATGAGACAAAGATGAACATATTTTGGAAATATAATGACCTGATTTAGATTTTTCCATAATTTTTTGTCTATATTTTAATAATAGTAAAAAATAGGCAAATGCTATAAGTAACGGATTTGACAGTATATATATATATATATATATATATATATATATATATATATATATATATATATATATATATATATATATATATATAACTACAAACTTATGTACCTCAAGCTTAATTCTATAATGAATTTAGTATTTCATTAACTTTTTATTTTATTTTATTTTGTATATATAGAGACTAGTTTAGTAGTACATTTTAATAAATTACAAATTGTATTGAAGTTCTTTATTATAATATTCAAATTATACTAATTATTGATCAATATTAACTACTTGTTATAAGGAATGTTACTAGGAATGACTTATACATTGCAAACCCCTGTATGGAAATATATTTTGAAGGGCTACTGAGTAAATTGATAAGTACTAATGTCTTTATTCTAGGATGGATTACCTTAGGTAAGTATTATTATATACTAATTTTTTAGAAATTTAATGATGAATCCAACTAACTTACTAACAAAAATATAATTTTAAGTTGTATGCATGATAATTTAGGATTTATGAAAATAATTATTAGAAATATTAACTTTTATTCTTTTTTTATTACTTTGAATATCAATGACTATATTTTTTTGGTTTACTTACATTCTTTGGTGTTTAATCTTTAAAACAATATTTATTATGTCATTTTTTATTAATAAAACTTAAAGTTATTATAAAATTTGTGGCTTAACATAATTTTTTTAAATATTCAATATGGCTGCTTGAAAGTGAAAAGATTAATAACTCCACACCCATTTGTTTTGATTCTACTTTAATCACATAAATTATATTTTAATTCCCAATTGCTATTGCTGCATATTCTCTATACCTTGGCAAGGAAAACTATTTTAATATAAATATATTCCACCTTGATTGTTAAAAGGTGGTTACCTTGACAATAGTTTGAAATTGTTGATTGTTATTGCTATTGGGAGTATCTAAGTTTTGACTGCTTTCTAATGATTATATATATATATATATATATATATATATATATATATATATATATATATATATAACATTCAAATATATGTATATTGCCTATACTAAACTTAATGTAATTATAATGGACTTGAACTTAGACTTTCAAGCTCCCTATAGCTATCCAACATATCTTATACAACCGGTACACATGACCACATACATGTGAAAATGATCTCCAATATATGTATCTCATGCTTAACCAGAACCCATCAGTTGATTGTATATATGGGTGGGAGTTGGTAATCTGGACCAATCAATGATTGCTGGTTCAGCATGATACATATATTGGAGATCATTTATCTTTTTCACATGTATGTGGACATATGTATCAATTGTATAAGATAGATTGTATAGTCTACATTAAGTCTAGTATAGACAATATACATGTATTTAAATATTGCATATTCAGTCTATATTCTGCCCATCCCTCTTCTGTATAATTATAATGGACATATTAAAGTTCTAGGTGTGAGGGGTCAGATTGACTTAAGGCTAACATGGGTATGGCAGTAATATTGGCATCAACAAGGGCTTTGAGCATTATATCCTCAGATTTTCAAGGAAATAGATGACTGAAAAGTTGGAGAGTGGAGAAGATTGGAGCTTGTTCATTAAAGTTTGATGATTGGCTATTTTAATATAAAATGAGCACTGATTGTATATATGTGTGGGAGATGGTGATCTGGACTAACTGATGAGTGCTGCTTCAGCATGAAATATACATATTGGAGATCATTTATCTTTTTCACATGTGTGTGATTATATGTAGCAGTTGTATAAGATAAGTTGGATAGCTATAGGAGCTTGAAAGTCTGAGTTCAAATACCTTATATATATGTGTGTGTGTGTGTGGGTGTATGTGAAGTCAAGTGCAGAAAAAAAGTTGCTCTCAAATGAAAGAAGATTCCCTGAGCATGTTTAAGGCCTTAAAAACAGCAAAAAACATTCTTAATGGCCATATTGAATGATTATTCATATGATAAATAATCATGGAATGACTGCTCACTACCACACACCAGCCAGCATAAATGATAAATGAGTTTTGATTTTACCTCTGAATTTAAAAGTGTCAAAATAATTAGAGAGATCTTAATTTCTTGATAACTATACCATTATTACATTTTTGTAAGAGAAAAAAGTTACTGAAATAATAAGAATATTGCCTGGAATGTATTTAATAGTTATGAAAATAAGACATTTCACTATTATTTTAAAAATAAAAATACAATAATTAGTTTTTCTTTATTATTACTATCATTTCAGTGAATACATGAGTGTGGTGCTCACTCAGTAAAATATATATAAATGTGTCACCTCAATTTATTATTAATAAATATATTATTTATTTTTATGTAATATAGGGTATATGAGCACAGACTTTCACACCACCCACCTCTCTCCAATCTATCTAATAACACTGATACACCTAAACACATATATGCTGAAAAGATAAATGTGTTTAGGTGTATCAGTGTTATTAGATAGATTGGAGAGAGGTGGGTGGTGTGAAAGTCTGTGCTTATACCCTATATTACATATATATAGCCACAGGTATATAACAAGCCTGTGTTTCAGTTATTATTTATTTTTTTAAATTTTGTTTATATTATAATCTTGAAATATATGCATATTATGCATGTAAAAACATTTTGTTATACGTATGTGCATGTTGAAAAGTATTGTACATTTATAATTCAATAAACAATTCATTTTTTATTCTACTAAATGTTTGTCATTAAGATGTGAGCTTTTATACACTATATATATTAAACACAAGGAAGGCTTAAAATAAAATATAGTGCTAATTTATGGCTCCATTATAATTTTCTTGCTTTATGGATTTAAATTTTTTTGTGCATTTACATTTATTACCCCCCAATTACTACATGGAGATGGATATCTTGTTGGATTTAAAATATTTATGCATGTATTGCTGTCAATTACTATCAATTCATTATGGAATTGTGTTTGCTCTCACTGCTAATTTAATTTCTTTCTTAAAGCTTGTTTCTAAATAAATTATATTATTTTCATGTTTTCAAATGTATTATTTATTTTATAACTATTGCCTGGTTTTAAAATATATTAATTTCAAGTTTGCTTACTTAAAAAAAAACATATATATATTAGTCAATATAAAAAATAGTCATATATCCCATGATCCACTTCTTTTTTTAAGCTTGTAAAATATAAACAAAGAGTTTGCTAATTGCTCAACAAGCTTTGTGATAAATGCTTAGCAAACAAAAAGCATTTAAAATATTTCTATCAGAAATCACACCTAAACCCCAGACAATGGTTCCGTGCTTTGGCACTCCTCAATGAGATGCTAGATTAGTTTCAGACCCTAGATCTAAAAATATCAACCAAAGCCAGCATTTACTTAAGAGTTAATCATTGAGTAAAAAATTTGAAATTTTCAGACACTTAAATGTCTTCAAACCCAGCTATCTAACCCAGATAGCTATATGGGGCTGAAAGATCTTCAGCTAAACAATATATTAGTAGTCTTATCAATATAAAATCACTTAATATTAAAAGGAATGACTATAAAGGAGTCAATAAAAAATTAAAAAAATGGAGTCATATATCACATAACCCCACTTCTAAGACTACTAATATATGGTTTGGCTGAAGATTTCTTAGCCCCATATGGCTATTTGGGTTAGATAGCTGGGTTTGAAGACATTTAAATGTCTGAAATTTTCAGATTTTGTAGTCAATGGTTAACTCTTAGATAAATGATGGCTTTGGATTGGTATTTTTAGATCTAGTTTCTGAAACTGTCCAAGCACCTCACTGAGGAGTGCCAAAGCACGAAACCATTGGTCTGGGTTTGGGTGTAGTTTCTGATAGAGATATTTTAAATGCTTTCTCTTGCTAAGCATTTATCACAAAGCTTGTTGAGCAATTATTAAAGCTCCTTGTTTATATATATTATTTCCATTTTTTTTTAAACATATAATATATATAAAAGTCATAGATCAATTCATAGATAATATATAATATATATATTTTATTTTATTTTTACTAAAAAAAAAAATTAAACATAAACATTTACCTTATAAGGGTACATTTAATTTTGAAGATAAAATCTCTTAACAGATAAAAAAAAATTCAAAGGAGAAATTTAATTCTATATTTTTTAAACTTATAATTTTTTTTATATTATTTTTTTCATTTAAAATTTGAACTTTTTTTCGTATTTAATTCTATCTTTATATTTTAAAATAAATATATAAATAGTACGATAAAATAGCAATAGTCTTATGATATAATATGTATTATTATCCGTATATAAAAGGATATTTCACTATAAACTCATCAACCCTCCTTTAACATTTAAAAAAAAAAAAAAGATCTTATGATGCAATGGGGGCCGTCTGTGGTGTTTATAATGATAGTCCAACGACTTGCTATACCTAAACTTACATTCAAATCCAGCTCAAGTAAACTCAATTTTTTATTATTCTTTTAATATCTGGTTCAACTCCATTAAACATCTAATATTGATCAGTAAAAGAGTATCTAGCAATTTTTAGATAAAAACAAATAACAATGGAAAATGTTTAGGCCTTCTCTATCTAGTGATAAACAAGATTAGTGAGTAATGCTTTTTCTTTTACTGTTTTTTTATGAGAAGATGTTAGAGTTGACTTCGTTAGAAGTTTTTTTTTTAAAAAAAAAATGTTTCATCATAATTCACTTTTATAATGCTATAACACTACTAATTGAATATTAACGTTATTTCTGTGGCTATTTGGTCCTATCACAAATTGATCACCACCCTACTTTTTTGAAAATAATCGTGTGAAAAATGAAAATAGCCTCCCTTTCTTATATTTTGTGCCTTCTTTTATTATCCTACATTAATTACAGGCTAAATACTGTACTTCTCCCTTATTATATGTCTGCGATTATATAATTCAAGCTTTTCATAGTAATATAAAATATTTTTTTAAAGGTAAGTTTTTATAAATCGAGTCTAAGTTTTTATTTTTTTAAATCAGCTAAATAAAGAAAGTAATAAGCTGTTTTTTTCGCACCTGAGAGATTTTTTTTAGACATTGAATGAATTAATTGGATTGCTGTAACTATTTTTGTAATAAAAAAGGAAGTATTATTTTTTGTATTATTAAAATAGCTACAATTTCCAATGCATATAGAAGAATATATATATATTAATAAAAAAATATTTACTTTGTAATTTTAATTAACAAGCACTGTACATTTGAACTTTTATCGAAATAAATTCCTTCTAGATAATAATTTGTACTTTATTGCGTTGTAGAAATAGCTACCTTAGTTTAATGAATTCTATCAATTTTTAATTAAAAATATCACTGCTGTGAAAATACAAAAGCTTGTCTTTTTGTCAAGTGGATTTAAAAAAACAATTAATTAAATCAAATTAAAGTCTCAAATTTAGAAGAAATTGTATTTTATCTTAAATTTAATAAAAATAACAATGTTTAGACATTAAGTAATTCTTATGATAATAAATACAATACAATAGTCAAGCGTTGGTGGCCTAGCGGTTAGCATAGCTGCCTTCCATGCAGCTGTCCGGTTTCGCTTCCCGTTCAATGCTTTGACATATAAAAAAAAAAAATACAATACAGTATCATGTATATAAAATCTTCATCATGATCATTTTCAACCATTACCAATATACTGCAGAGTGACAGTCTTTCTAAATTTAATACAGCTCCTCTGATCCATAGTTGCTCCTCTCCATGTCATTCCAGTAAGCTTCCTCATTTCATCCATCCATCGATGTCCCTTATGGATTCTTTCTAAGTCATTTAAAATTTATTCAATCCAGTTTAAGACTTCAACTGACTATCATCTCTTGTAGATATATGCTTAACATAGTTCCATTGCCTCATTTTTTCCTCTGGTGATGTCAGTAATATCTGTTTGTTCTCTCACTCATGTATTTCACTTTCTATCTCTTTTTGTAAATCTCAACACATATCTTTCTAGTATGTTTTATACTAATATTTAAATTTAAACCCATTAATTATAGGAGCAAACAACATATTTATTACTCCAGAAAAAGAAAAAGAGAGAGGGCAAAGAAAATATAGTTAGAGAAATATATTTAATAGATGGCTAACAGATAAAGTTAAAGCAAATGAGAGTAAAATTAATTAGTGTAGTATTGAAAGAAAGAAAGTTAAACAAATTAAATATAAATAAGAAATATTTGCTTAAAATAAACAGAAATTAGTTGCTTGTGAGGTAAATAATAAGAAATTCTGCTTGATAAATGATAAGAAAGACTTAGTAATAATAATTATTTGCTTAACACAATTGAAGTCGAAAAACACTAATTAAAAAGACCAGGTAGAAAAACAGACTGATTGGTATCTGAAGAAATAAGATAGCAATCAAGAATTAAAGCCAGAACATCCAAGGAAAATCAGCGAGAAATATAAATAGTGTGTACAAAAAAGTGCAAGAGAGTTTTTTGGCTTTTGCGGATTTGCTTATGTGTTCATTATCAACTTTTATAACTGTGAACTGTTAGTATTGAGTGTTTGGAGTCAACTGAAGTTAAAACAGGATTGTAAAAAGTGCTGGCTAGGGACTAAAGCAGATTGCACAGATCTTATTTTGGTTTTTTATGATTAATGGGTTCTGTAGGAGGAAGCACAGAACAAACTATGAGTATATGCACTTATTAAACAATTTGTACACATCCAGACTTGAGTAATAGACTATGGAGTCCAATAGTTAGATCAGTCACCATCTCAAACCTAAGTATAATAAAATAATTTTAAAGGCTATTAATAGAGTAGAGAATTTATAATAGCAGAGATGTCACTTAGTCTGTAATAAAAGAATTTGATGTTAGTAATGCAAGCCAGTGACCATTGTATGCCACAGTTAGAAAATTTCCTTTAGTTAAAGGAGATTAGGGATATAAAAGAAAGTCAGCATCAGATAATACAGAGAATAAATAAGATAAAAAAGGGCAACAATAACTAAAGCAAGAGCTAAGAGAATGGAAGTTTCATAATAAACAAGATGTGAAAGAAAAGATTAAGGAAATTGATAGTAAAGTAAGAGAGCAAGTAATAGAGAGCATGTCACCAGGAAATTGATTCTAGTAATAGTGGAAGCTTTTTTAAAGTAGACTGAATACCATGAAGTGAAAAATACCAGATCAGAAAAAACAATCATGTGTTTCAATACACTTTTTGTGATACAGGGATTGCCAGTGACTACAGTGTTAATAAGTGGCAGGTTTCACTGGTTATACCCTTAAGTAATATTTTTAACAATAATAGAATTTACCATATAGTACCCAGCCTTCCTGTACCATTCACAATCAGATGGTATGGTGGAGAAAGCAATATAGCAAATTAAAAGGCATTGAGAAAAAGTAATAGCAGAAATTTAAAATATGTTACATGAAATAATGTTGTGGCAACACTTAAAGCCTTGCACAGTAACCAGAGTTACACTGGCTGAACTACTACTGTGTAAAAGATTAAGAATGAGTTTATGCACCCAAAAAACAATGGACTATGTCAAAATGAGTATAATACTTATGAAAATTCAAAGTGGGAACAGCAGTCTGAATTAGAGATGTGCAAGGAAAAACCTGGATTAAAGAAACATTAGAAAAGATTGTATTAATTAAAAGCAAAAATGAATTGCAATTTAGATACCATAAAAACCATGTCAGGGCTTGGGAAACAACTAACACTTATGATTTTGAAGTTATTAAAATAGGAACAGAAGGGAAAATGTGCCCCCCAAAGACTGACCTGCAAGAAAACCACTCCACAATAGAAGAAAGAACAATGGGAGATGAAAAATCAGAATCAGAGACAGAAAAACAGACAGAAGTAAAAGATGTACAGAAAGTAAAGGAGAAATCACTCAGGCAGATTTGTAAAAAGCAAAAACCTACTAAATTACAAGATTATGTCTTATCAAGTTAAACAGGGTTTTTTTCTGGAGTGGAGGGAAGTGATATGTTTTATACTAATATTTAAATTCAAACTCAATAATTATAGAAAGAAACAACATATTCATTACTCCAGAAAAAGATATAGGGGCAAAGAAAATATGTTTAGAAAAATACATTTAGTAGATAGCCAACAGATAAAGTTAAGGTGAATAAGAGTAAAATTAATTAGCATGGTATTGAAGGAAAGTTAAACGAATTTAATATAAATGATAAGAAATATTTGCTTAAAATAAACAATAGAAATTAATTGTGTGAGGCAAAGAATAAGAAATTCTACTTGATAAATGATAAGAGAGATTTACTAATAAGAATTAAAAATTCTAGAAGGGAAAACTGACTGATTGGTCTTTGAAGAAGTAAGATAGCAATCAAGAATTAAAACTGGAACACCCAAGGGAAATCAGTGAGAGATATAAATAGGATGTACAGAAAAGTGCAAGAGAGCTTTTTGGCTCTTGTGGATTTGCTTGCATGTTCACTACAAACTTTTTCTAACTGCGAACTGGGTTAGAATAGGGCTGAAAGAAAAAAAAAAGAGAAGCTGTCTGGGAAGCAATGAGCGGTTCATGCACCAAGGGAAATAATTCCAGAGATCATGCCTCTGAAAGTACCAACAGTTGGCTAGGGACTAAAGAAGATCATACAGATCTTATTTGGGGTTTTTACACCTAATGGATTCTGTAGGAGAAAACAGAACGAACTGTGAATATATGTCTTGTTAAATTTATACACAGTCAGACTTGAGCGATAGACTGTGGAGTCAGAGTTTAACTTAATAGTAGTGTGTATATATAAAGGGTTTTATTTGTTCATGTGCTGAGTGACAATATTGCTATTAATAATACTTTGTTGTGAGGTTCAGTGCTGATTCATTTTTGTTACTACTGATAATCCCCTATTACAAATTTTGTTGTTATTAAATTTTGTTTGTTATTAATTTCCTGTGTGATACTCAATTTGTTGGTATCCATATATATATATATATATGTGTGTGTGTGTATGTGTGTGAAAAATACACAACACTTTCCATATTTCATTATATGGTCTGAAGTTCTGTATTGTTGTTCTGTTAAATATGACAGTCTCAACCCACATGCAAAAACTTGTAAAACATATCTATTAAAAATATTCTTTTTCAAATACATAGTCATATTTTCTTGAATATTTTAAGTTATTTCTATCAAATGAATAATTTCATCCATTATATTTCAAATCTGTTTTAATAATCTGACCAAGATATTTGCAATTAATAATGACATCTAGTTCAATTATATCAATCATTATTTGCTCCTTTCATGAACAGCCATTGGATGCTATATTAACCTTTTTAGAATTGCTGGTATATACAGGTAATATTGTTATTACCAGCAATATATGCATCAATACTTTTATTAAATAAACAATACACAAAATAAAACTTAACAAGACAATTGTATTTATATGTTGGACTATTTCCATCGTTTAATATGAATATTGAATGTCTTTAGAAAAATATAACTTTATTTAAATATTCCAAGTTTCAAAAGGTATTATTCTTCTCTCTTCTTCAGGTGTTTCTGTCTTAACCAGTGTCAGTATTAGCAATAGAATTGAACCTGAAACCTTAAATTCTTGAATATCAAATTTTAAAGGACCCTCTAACCAACTAAGCCACCCTGTGAAAGTCAAGTCTTATCTATGAGGTTCCTACTGATTTCTCCCCTTTTTTTCTAAGAGCAAAGTTGATTAGTGGTTTCCATACCTTATGTATAGTCACACTAGGTTGACTTATGGGATTTTTTGTCATTGCCGTGTGAGCAGCTTCTTTAAATTTTCTTCTTTGTATCTTTTCTTCTCCATCTAATATTTTTGTATTTTCCCAATTGAACATATGTTTATTGGTATATACATAGTCTGATGATACTTTAGATGCATCTGTTTTTTCTCTTCTAATCATCAGTCTGTGTTCTTGAGAGTGCTTTTCAATGGGATGACTGGTCTCACCAATATACATTCTTCCACATTCACATGGTATTTCATAGACAGTTTTTTCTTTTCAGCATTTTGTAGATGTTAGAATTCCTCATAGAGTAAAAGAAGTTTGTTTAGAAATCAATGATTTGGAAAAAAATATCTATATAGAATGAACTCTTATGAAAAATGGTTATCCATCAGCTGTTATTAAGAAAACCTTAAATAGACAATAAAAAGAACCATCAAAATAATAAAACAATTATTGGTACTGTAGTGTACCCATATATACCAAAAATAGCAGATGAATTAAGGAAAATCTGCAATCAGTATAACATCAGAACAGCTTTCCAGAGCCATATCAAAGACCAGTTGTCCCACTGAAAAGCACTTGCTAGAACACAAACTGATGATTAGAAGAGGAAAAACAGATGTGTCTAGAGTAGCAGACCATGTATGTGCCAATGAACATATGTTCAATTGGGAAAATATAAAAATATTGGATGGAGAAGAAAAGATACAAAGCAGAAAATTTAAAGAAGCTACTGCACACATGACAATGGCAAACAATCCCAAAGTACTAATCAACTTTGCTCTTAGAAAAAAGTGGAGAATTCAGGAGGAATCTCATAGATAGGTATGTGAAATTTCTACTCACTGTTACCTTTGGCAGGATGGCTCAGTTGGTTAGAGCATTATCTTAAAATTTAATACTCAATAATCAAAGGTTCCAGGTTTGATCCCCATGCTAGTACTATCACTGGTCAGGCCAGCAACACCTGAAGATGAGGGGAGAATAATATCTCTTAAAACATTGTAAATATACTAACCTATGTGTTATTACTAACAGTTGAATGTATTTGGAATATATAAATAACATTAAATTTTTATAAAGACATTCAATACTTATTATTAGATGATGGAAATAGTCCATCATATAAATACAACTAAAACACCATCATCACAAACCTTCAGGAAAACATTAACAAGATAAATTTATTCACTTGCAGTAAAGATAATTAATAGAATAAATGATAAGTAGATTTCACTTTGTATTTTTCAAAGTGATTTTAATAACAATAGTGAAATATATATGAGTTTGTATACCTGAGCATTATCATTTTAATTTGGTTTCTTGTGCACAAATATTTTAACATATATTCATGATGTTTTCATCATCTTAAATTAATCAGCCTTGGTTATTTCTGACTGATTTAATATATATCAACAATTAACCCACAAACTTATAATCTTGCAAGTCCAACCAGCATACTAATGGACTCATTTGCATATATTAGCTTTATTTATTATTCAACCATTATTCAGGCTATATGCTAATTTTTCTCGAGTGTTACAATGTACTGTTTGTATACAGAAACATAAATTTTAATACATTTTATTTACAGATTAATATGTGTACCTATAGATAGTCCAAGAATGTAATCTTATTCCACCTTTCATAATTTTATTGAATAGTTCTTAAAACTATTCTTGAAACTCTGAAGCATTATTTGAAAAAACAATCTCATTGCCTTCAAAATGTAGATGATTTAAATATAATTATAAAATATGATCCATTTTTAATTCACAAAATACTTCCTATAATATTACAGTAAATAGTTTTTGGGATATGAAATTATCTTAATTTGTCTAGATTAATCTTTGTATAGTCGCCATGTAAACTGTATTTTGATAAATGTTATTCAAAATTTGATAATATCCCGAACTTGAATCACCATAAAAATGCTGACAGGGACAAATGCCTTTTTCCAGTCTATTTATTATTCTGCATAAAAAATGTGATTTTTTTTCATAAATATAAGCATCTAGTCAAGTGTTGTTAGCCAAGAGGTCAGCGCAGCTGCCTTGCAAGCAACCAGTTTTTTGCAGATGGTTGTTGCAAGTTCGCCTCTCGGCCGATGCTATGACATATAGAAAAAATATATATATATAAGCATCTAGTTTCGTTTTTTAATCGATAACTTTTTGAATATTTGTTTTTAATTGATATTAGAAAAGCAATTAAAAGTCATTTTTAATAAGCACTTTTAACATAGCCATAGTATATTCAATTTTCAATGTGATGATAATAAATATTGGATAATTTTATTTACTTATCAGAAAAAAAAAACCTCTTATTGAAAAAACTATCTTTTGATAAATGCATTGTTACATTTTTCAACAATTATTCTAACAATGCAAACTTATTAAATATTTACAAGGTTGTTTTTCAATGAAAACTTTACAATAGCTCTCTCCATCCAATCCTCGTGTTTGCAATTTTTGTATCCCCTGACTTAAAAAACAATATAAATAAAAAATTAGAAATTAATAATAATAAAAAATTTATTAAATTTTTAATTTACAGCACAATTGCTTAAAATATATTAATATTTTTTATTAGACATTCATTAGACTAGTTATTATCCAATAATGATTAATATTTCTGTAGAGTAATTTTCACTACATCACATAATTAATATTTATGTAGTGTAATGAATGACTAATAAAAAAATATTAACATACTTCCATTAAGTTGTTTGTATCAATGTTGTGATGGCAGTACATTTGACACTTATCAAATAAACTGTAGCAATTTGCTATATATATACTGAACAATGATAAACATTTGTGTAAGAGATTGTAGTCTGGGCCAAATGATGAGTGCTAGTTCAGCATGAAATGTAAACCTTGGAGGTCATACATCTTTTTCATATATCTTTGGTCATATGTTTATCATTACATCTCTATACAAGGTGCTAAAAGTAAATAGAAACCAGAGCCCACCTTGCATGAGAATAGGGTAGCAATAATTACATTACACAAATAATCATTATTTGATAATCTCTAGTCTAATGAATGACTAATAAAAATTATTAATATACTTCTATAATGTGGTGTGTGTTAAAGTTGGGAGGTCAGTACATCTAATTGGCAATTGTTTAGAGTGTTGAAGACTTTCATTCCCCCTACCCCCTACTCCATGATTATAAATCTTTATTTTTTTAAAGCACCCAAATTATATTAAAAATTAGATAAACATTAATAAATAAAAAGTTTGAATCCCATAAATGAGCAAGATAAATTTTATCATCTCTCCATTACTACCTGTAAATCTTATTAAATCACATCAGATGACAGATGACAATGATTATTAAATCCCCATCTTGTTTGGACATATTCAATATCCCCAAATTAGTTTCAAGTTTATGGCTCTTTCAGTGTAGAATGACCAATACACATCATGTAAGATATAATGCATCCTTTTTCCAGCATCCAGCTTTTAACTCTCATCATACAACCAAGCTATTAGTACAAACTAAAACACATATAAATGTTTTCAATCTAAGCCAATGTGCTTTGTAGGCATATAGATCTGAAACCAGTTCAGTTTCTATATATTATGGTGTTCTTAGTTTACTTAAAAATTATGGGTATCTCTATCCTATAGCTAGGATTTCCTATAAACTAATAAATATCACATGACCCTATTATATGACTTTCGATTACATATTTTTGTTTTAGCAGCTTATTTTTTCACCAACTTTATGACACTTACTGTAAGCTTAATAATATAGAAGAAACATCATTTATATGTTTTCAGTTTGGACTGATAGCTTGATAATGTAACAGAAAGATAAATGATATAAGGTAGAAGGAAAGTGTATTTGATCTAGTGCATTGTTCCAAGATTTAAAATTCCTCACTGATGAAAACCATAAGCTTGAAACTAGCCTGAGAATATTGGATAGGACATCATAAGATTGGGATTTCATAAGCACAATTAGATAGCATGTAGATTATGAAAAATTACACTGCTCTATAGTAATATGTAAGCTAAAGTCATGAAATGAGATCACATAATATTTTGTTGGTTTAGCACTAGAAATGACTAAAACGAAATTGGGATCCATAGATTGCTGAACACCAGAGTTTGTGGCTTTACTACTGTGCTAAAACACATACGGCAATAAATCTTAATATATTGTTTTATATATATTCAAATAATCAAGACTGCTGCAAAATATTAGTGAAATCAGACATTGCCTAGAGATAACTGATAATCCTTTAAACAAAGGTGACAAAAATCAAAAATTAAAATATATACTACATGTGTGATGTGTTGTATCTTTTATACTAATTCCAATTTCATAGAAATACTAACAAAAATATGTATCCATTTATATTTCTTCTCTTTTGAGTGGCAGCCATTCATAAGAATTGGATGGTGCCTGGAGTGACTGGTTCAATGCCCATGTATATGGCTGAATGAACAATGTTGTGTTTTTACATTTATTTTTTGTTAAAAGAAATTATTTGTATAATAATATATTCTGTACAATTCATGTATTTTTTACAAAATTACAAGAATGTGTAATCCTTGGTGTAAAATGTTATAAACATTTATATAACAACTAGATTAACACTCCAACATTGGTTTATTGAGTACATAAAATACTCTCAATATATGCACAAGTCTGAAGCAATTTTGAAAAGAAAGCATAAAGATCTTATTGCTCTATATTATTTTAAATGATATGCTTTTTTCCAAAGTGCTTCAAGATTTGCTTATATAAATGAATTTAGGTAAATAAGATAGGGCAGATCATTCTTATCTTTTCAAAAGTTTTATCTTGTGGTTTGGATTGAGAGTATTTTACATACTCAATAAATGAATTTGGGATGTTAATCTAATTATTATATAACATTAACCACTAGAAAAAGTTTTTGTTTATATTTTATAATATTGGAGGCAGAGGTCAACTCTGGCCATGTCAAATATTACAAGTTTATAAAAAATAAAATTGGAATGGGGAAAGAATATTTAATTTCCTCATAATAATATATATAAGTGTTTTAATCCACTGAAGAAGAAGCTGTAAGTAGTAACAAAACAATTAAATTAAATTAATAAAGGCCTAGTACTTTCAAGATTTCCCTCATATTCATGGCCAAAATAGATAATAGACCATTGCTGTAATATTATTAAATAACAATGTATGCAAATGTGTATGTAAATTAATTTGTCCATTTTCTTAAAATAGCAAAACACGTGTCACTTCTATTGATCGCATTGTTATCAATGATAATAAAATACACCTCCTTGACCTTCCTCATAGAATAAATAATTATTAATGGTAACTGAATAATTTTATTGGTATTTTTTTAATTAAAAGATTTTTCTTTAATTTTATTTTCCTTCCAAAATGCAATTGTATAGGACCTTTCCTTTTTATAAGAAAAAGAGAAATGGTTTAAGCTAATTGAAATTTTTTTATCTTTGAAATACTGTTTTGCAATTTTTATCATTAAATGGGCAAACAATTCTGTTTAAAATTAATGTTAATTAATTAAATTAGTAAGAGCCAGCAACAAGATGATATTACTTACAATATGAAATTATATTTTGTTGATAAAACTGTATTTAAGTTTTAATTGTCATATTATCCTGTCATTTGTTAATTTCCTTATTTATTGATTAGTTAATTTATTAAACAATTGCTTAAAAATAGTTTCTTTAATGTCTTTATTCCTCCAGCTATCTGTTCTATGAATAGACAGTGTATATGTCTTGATTTCATAATAGCGATGTTTTAAGGATTTGTAAATCATTCCAACAAAACTATTCAAATTAAAGCAAACTTATGTTTACACTTTCTCTTGTTCACAAATCACAGTCCCTAGGGACTTGCATCCCAAGCAATTTATGAGCAAAAACAGTTAGTTTATATAAATGTAGTCTGTAGTCCATTGACTGCATTTTATTTTTTTATTAGAGAAGTGATAGTTTAGCATTCAGGTATAAGCATCCAGAGGATTACATTATATTTTGCCTTAAGTTTGGCATTGACTATTGAATCTCTTTTAAATCCAGTCTCAAATGTTGATTGATAACTTTTGATTATTCAGATTTAATGATGACTAGATTGTTATTATTAGTATTATAACTTACATTGTTATGGCAACGCTAATTCTCAGACTTCATTTATATTCTTTCCCTTTTTATAGTTATTCCTTTTATATGTGTTCACTGACTATTTATTTTATGGGGATGATGGTAATTTGCTCATCATCCTGTGTTACCTTTTCTGTACCATTACAATAAATATTATCATTTAAAATAATATATTATGAATTTTTTGTTGATATATAGGAGATTGGGAGAGGTAAGTATTAAAAAAGTAAATTGTGGTAAAAATTGTTAATCCACATTATCTATTATTCTTTATAAATAATATGGCCTTTATTTTAAATTGATTAAAATATATAATAATGCCATTGATTTCTAAATTTCAGTATTTTACAAATATATATATATACATTTTTAATGTACAGTATATATATTCTTTATTCATTCATTTATTCGGGTTAAATATAATTTTAAATATATTTATTCTTCTCCTACTAAACTCTAATTGTACTTTTATGTAGAATAAAATTTTCGTCAAAAGTTTTGATTTTAAATATAATACAATATACGCTGATAATAATAACAACAATAAATTATATTTCAATAATATATTAATTATATATAATAAAAATATGTACTGCTTCATATGATATGTGTATATTAAATATAGTATTGCCGAATATTGAAGTGGGAATGTGTATTATTTACTATAACAGCGCTTAATATTTTAAGAAATGATTGTATTTAATGTTATATATCTTGCTGTGTATTATGTTACTGATTTTTCCCCCTTTATGTTTATAACTTTATTAATAAAATAATTATTTTTAAAAATGTGAAGTTTTTAAAAGATTATTTAGTTTGATTGGGAGGTGGGAATAATAATGTAGATTCTGTATAAATTGTTTTTATTAATAACAATAAATTTGTTTTTATTAATATAAATATTTGAAATATGCTTACTTTTATTTAGACATAAAAATTTTAAAAAGTTATAATAATAAATCAAACAGTAATTTGCTCTTACTAAAATTTCACTAAAAGTTACGTCGTTATTCAAATGTAGAAATTAAAAATAGTAGGTTACCAGGGCTTAATCCTATCTAGACTGTATTCTCTACGAACTCTCAATCTAATCAAAAAACTACAAACAAATTTTGACAAATATAAACAAATAATTTACGCAATTCAAAGTTTTAAAAATTGAAAGAATGTTCTTTCATCTTTGATGACCTCAGATGAATAGTCAACCTATTGTAATTAGGCATATTAATGTATATGTATTTCCTGCATATTTTACTTAATATGTATATAAATCCAAAACTCCTCATCAATTAATATAATAAACTTGAAACTAATCTGGAAATATTGGATACAACAGCATAGGGCAATGATTTATTAAATACTATCATCTGGCATCTATTAGTTACTAATGCTTACAGTAGATGGCATAACTGTAGCGAAAAGAATAAAGTATGCTGCTGAAACAGCAATGTGTAAGCTGGAATCACGTGATAGAGTCATATGATATTTTATTGCACACGTATTATGCACATATAAAATGCATATTTTATATGATTCATTATTATCTGTGACAAGGCTTAGAATCAAATATCACAGATATGGAAAAATATACCAATAAATATTAGAACTATTATTGCATTCAGCAAGAGGTTCTTTCTTTTTGGTTGACCAATCTAAGAAATACTAAACAAATTTTATAACAGAAGTTTGGTGTGTCATCATTAGAAATTAAGAGTTGGACATAATCCATGGAATTTAAGACATATTGTCTGTTATTCTATTACATCATCAAACATTGGCAGGTGAAAATATAAAATAGATCATGTACTAGTTTAGCAATTAAACATCTTTATTAGATGACCTATTTTTATAAATATTGTACCTATTTTACTTTCTTAAATAAACAAATCTTGGAAATTACGTGTACTGTGTTTTGAATAATGGCAAGCAAATAATTTGTTTTCTTATTTACAATCTTAACATTTTTTTGAACATGCAAAGAAACAAATTTCTAAACTACGTTTTAAATTATACTTTTTTTTTTGACATATATAATGGAGATAATTAAATAGTTACAAATGTATACACAAAAACTATTTATTCAGTAACTACAAATTTAAGGGTACTTATGTATTAGATTTGCTGCCAGTGTTTGCCTTGACAGAATGATGTACATTTTTCCAGTGGGGGAGGAAGGTTTGCAATGGTAGAATGCCATATTAAAAAGTCATACCTACTTGTTTTTATTTAGTATGGTAATGTGTTTATTATTTTTGTGTACAAATTTATATTTTTCGTATTGTTAAAAATTTAACTTTTTAATATGACATTCTGCCATTACAAACATCCACACACACACACGAGAAAGATGCGACATTCTACCATCGCAAACTTGAGCAGCAGGTTTAATACATAAGTACCAATTAAAGTAATTTATGTTGACGCATTGACAGACATAAATAAATAATATTAAAGGCCAATATGCCATGTGAGAGTCCCCTATTTTTATTTTATGTTTTACAGTAAGGGAGTATAATGGCAAAATCCATTTCAGTGAAAACAGCATCGGACTTCCTTAGTGATCTGTCATAGATCATATTTACCAATTCTTTTCTGATGGGTCTTTTTAAATCTTATTTTAATACTGAAACTTTCGTTATTCTTTGAAGTTCACCTGATTTCTTTATCAGTTACTTAGCATTAGAAAGGATTTCACTAAAGTCTATTTATTTAGTTTTAGCTAGCTTGTATATTGCTTATATTTCTTCATTAGCATTATATATTTATATGCAGGAATATGCAATATATATGAACTTATCACACAATTACTTCTTATAATATTTGAATAAAATATTATATTCACACACTCATATATATATAATTTATTATTTTTCGATTATTAATGCAAAATTATTAATAAGCTGTCAAGCGTTGGTGGTCGAGAGGTCAGCACAGCTGCCTTACAAGCAGTTGTCCCGGGTTAGCGGGTTAGCTTCCCGGCCGATGCTATGACACATTAAAAAAAAATTAATAAGCTATGTATTTACGTGGGTTTATACACCTAACAATTGTATATTAAATTATTTCATTATTTAAAGTACTCTGTGAAATTTGGAATAAGTATTTTCTGAATATATGTATATCTACACTCACAACACACATAACCTCAACAACAATTACTTCTATTTAAATTTTAAAAATGTTAATAAAAAATTTTCTATTAGTGTTAAAATTCCATTAGCAAAATACATAATTTAGTAATAATAAAACTTTGTATTTAATACTATATAAATAACAAATTCAATTCAAGTCTAATAATATTTGTTAATTATTACTGCTATAAATCTTCGCCGCTATAATTAATTGTCATAAATATATTATTAAAACAATTTATAGCAACTTTTTTTAAAAAAAGGAAGCAATTTATAATATGATAAGAACAACAAAAGAAACTAAAAAATGACAACTTTAGAATAAAAAATTATAAAATAGAAAAAATACTATTATTTTTAACACTGTCAATTCATTTCAGGATAAAAGCCTTTTTGAGTTTAAACAGAGTATTTTTTACTAACTTTGTTTTTCCACAATACTCCAACAAATTTCCTTATCTCACTCAATCATCTCACATGTGGTCTTCTTCTAAGTCTTTTAAAATTTCTTGGCATTCAGTTTAAGATTTTTGATGTCTATTTCTAGTCATCCCTTCTGGCAATATATCCAATTTCAGATTTATTTAAGTCTCTTTTTTTTTTTTACTGATGTCTATGTTATCTAATTGCTCTCTTATCCATGTGGAATCACATTTATATTTTAAAATATTATTCTGGCTTCAAAAATTATTCATATGTTAAATTGCAGAGCAAAATAATTGTAACTCCTAACTACCAATTTATTTTTTAAAATATCTTGTTATTAATGAATAAATAAATGTTAAAACATTTAACGACTAAACAGGTTTGGGTTTAATAACTTTTGGATCATTAATTGAGTATGGAGGTTTGGCTCATTAATAAATTACTCACAAGATGAAGCAACTGTTCAGGGCATTTACAATTCAAAATATAAAAATTATATTCAGTAAGTAACTACTTTATTAGTTTACTTTATGATTTAGGTTTTTTTTATTACGGAAGGCTGGAATAAATTAACCTTTTATTGGATATGTCATTTGTGGATTCAAATCCATCATTATAGGCAAAAATGTAGAGTAACTCGTTTTTAATTTGTAAAGGATATAATTGCAATGAGGAGAATTTTGTAATAAGGTATAAATAAGCAGACATCCATTTTTCCTTAGAAGCTTCATTTATGAAGTTTATTATTATATGGTGTTGTAGTCTTGACTTTTAAAAAACTATTATGCTGGCTTAATATTAAAGCCATACAATATTATTATAAATGGTAGACTAACTTTTTATTTAAATATGTATGGCCTGCTTTCTGGAAGATCATGTGATATTTGAATAACCATGATTAAGTTAGAACTAATTCAGGATTGTTGAGTCTGACACAACTACGGCAGAAAAAAATATTGAATGCAACTGTCTTTCATTTTAAGTTGGAAGGATTTATTATGAAGTCATCAGAGAGCAGATTTCAAAATTTTAGAATTAAATAATAGCTAATAGCCATGTCAAGCAATATAATATAAAAAATCATATTACCTATTTCTAATATAGATGTAATAACATAAAGCATCTAAATAAATTAGCTCTAATATTCATTATAGAACAATTATCTAAAATCATATAAGTATGATAAATTGTTGGATTTTCCTCTTTTATTAGTATTATTTACATATAGTCACTTTATTTAAATCACATAACCACAGCTAATGCTTAAAATAAACTTATGAAATATCACCAGTCTGTTGTCAAGGTAGCATTCATTTTCAACAAATTGGTGATATTCTATTGGTTTATTTTAAGCTTTGGCTGTAATCATGTGATTTACATATGCTATCCAATTACTTATGTGTACTTATGTTTTTCCATTTGTTTAACACACTATTTATTTGGATAAGGCTTCTTAACAGATCACTTAAATTAGGATAGTGTTCTTTAATATATCTATTTCAAAAAGCTACTTTCACTTTCAATTATTGTAAATATCTTTCTGAGTAACTTTTGATTTCTTTTATAAACAATTTTCAATTAATAACAACTGTGTCTTAGACAGAATTCTATTCAGTCCTAGGCATAAACTAGGATCTTTATGTATGAATTAGATATGCACACCACTAAGCCAAAGGCTGAGGGAAAATACCTTTAATAATATTACTGAGGGCTATTATTTGTTTTAAGTAGTTCTTGTACATATAGCATTAGAATGGTATTTAAAGAAGTAAACTATTTCTCATATAAAAAGTCTCCCATGTTTTCCAATTTGAAAAGAATTGATTTTTCATTTGTTGCTCAAGAAAGGACTTTAGAGATTCAAAAGTTAAATGAAGTAATTGGAAAAACCATGGAAGACATATGCTATCATTTTTATATTCAATAAATCAGTACTTGATTGTGTAAAGTGTTTCCAGTAACTTGAGAAGGCTTTAATAAACAGTATTGATACTTCTGGCAGAATAAGATTGGATTAAGTGATATTAAGATATGGCTCTTCAAATTATGATTTCACCATTACTTTTCCTAGTTAAAAAAACTCATTGTTATTAATAAATATTATGAGCATACAGAAAAGATATTGTTTTAATATCCAGCTTTATTGCTGCCTAACATGTTTTCAATATATTGAAAGCATGCAGGCAGTAATAAAACTGAATATTAAAAAAAATACCTTTTCTATGTGTATGTTCATTAATAATTAGGTATTATGTTAGTTCAGAAAAGAAGAAAATTAGTAACAATTGAATAATAAATATTAGTAAACTTACTTCAATTATGGGAAAAAATATATACAATGATTAGTCTGACCATATGTCATTATTTAATCTACATCATGGTATTCATGTTTAAAATGGAGTATTAGTTTTAATATTTGCTTATAAAATTTATGGATTAAAATGTATGTTTTCTTTGCAGAATTTGTCCAGCTGAAGGTTTGTGATTTTTGCCTACAATCAGTTTAATAGTTTAATATTGGTTCTTCTCAGTTTATACTGATTTTTTTAACTATAACTATTTATAACAGACGTTTTTCCGTAATTCTGAATGTATTTGTCACCCTCGATATTAACCAATAAAATATCACATGACTCCAGCGTATATATTACTGATTTAATGCATACATTTTCCTTTTATCACTTCTATGCTATCTACTGTAAGTTTTATTAATTAATAGAAGCAGATAATAGTATTTAATAAATTCCCAATCCTGTATTGTCTTATCCGATATCACCAGACAAGTGTCAAGCTTACAGCTTTTATTAATGAAAAGCTTTGGATCTTGAATTAATGCATTTAGAACTTCAGGATCTAATGCACTTTTAGCAACTATCATTTACCTCTTTATTTAATATATAGGGTATATGAGCACAGACTTTCACATGACCCACCACTCTCCACTCTATCTTATAACCCTGATACATTTGAACACATATACATCAAAAAGATAAACAATCACCAATATACGTATTTCATGCCAAACCAGCAATCATCAGTTGGTCCAGATTATCATCTCTACACATATATGCAATAAGTGATCAGATATATATTAAGATATCCAATCTTTATACTTTAATGACAGGCCTCAATCCACTCCACCCTCCAACTCTTCAACCATCCATCCAATTGAAAATCTGATGACGGAATGCTCAAAATCCACCCTGAGGCCGAGATTCTCATCACACCCATGTTGAACTAAAGGCAATCTGACCCCTCATATAAAGACATAATCCATTTAAAACATATAAAAGGGATGGGAAGACATCTCTACTATGTAATAACTGAAATTACCTCTTTATTATAGTATCAAGTTATAAACCAAACTAAAAAACATATAAATACTTTCAATCTTAGCCAGCTTTCCTGTATAGTTATATAAATCTGAAACCAATTCAGTGTCAATATATTATAAGGTCCTTAGTTTTTTAACAAGTACAGAGACTTCTATCCTGTGCTAGAATTTGGTATAAACCAATAAAATATCACATTACAGCACCTTACATGTTGCTGTTTTAGTAATATATATTTCCTTTCACTATCTCTCTGCCACCTACTGTAAGCCTTAGTAACTAATAAATGCTAAATGATAGCACTTAATAAATCTCTATCCTGTGTTATCCAACCCAATATTCCAAGACTAATTTGAAGCTTATGACTTTCATAAACTTTTCTCTAATGAAAGCCATAGGCTTGAAACTAGTATGGGGGATTTTTAATAGGGCAGCACAGGACAGGGATTTATTAAGCACTATCATGTGGCATTTATTTGTTACTAATTCTTACATAGTGGTGGTAAAAATATATATACACCCTTGATATTGGCAATCATGGAACATTAAATAGATCAGTTATTTTAATCATCAATATATAGCTAAGCAGACTCCAAAATTTTACAACCCAAACAAGTCTAATGTTTACAGGCTTGATAAAGAAACTTCATTTATCCTGTCAGATATTCTTATTATCTTAGATTTCATTGATCAAACATGTTATATCGGGTTGTGTCCCATATCAGTATTTCTTAATGTCAAAATTATAGTAACAAATGGCAAGTTTTTATTATTTTGGCAAAGCAATTATTATAAAACATGTAAATATATACTTTAATAACATAAACAGTTTCCAGAAAGCTCAACATGATTTTCTCAATGTAATTTCAATATCTGCATTAGAAGAAATTCATTCCGTGTACTCTAGATTCTCTTACCCTAAGTTATGAATAATTATTAATATTGGGATTCAATTGCCATTATAGTCTGGTGTTTAATGATTCCATGAGTTTACAATAAATGGCACTGGATTAGAATAGTTAAAAAGACAGGTAAAATGCCTTAAATAGCCCACTGCAGAGCAAAAAGCTATTCATCAGCTCCTGAATGATGACCAGTGAAGAAAAAAGCAGTACTCTACTTGGCTCACCAGTTGGCAGATACTGAGGATTTAAGCAGTTTTCCACCCTTGTTTTATACTGCCCTCTAGCTAAGAGTATCCAGAGATTCCTTTACTGGTCATTATTGTATAGTTATCTAAGTGAACTGATTATTTCAAAAAAAGACTCAAGCTTATTAAAATAATTTTAAAACTTAGTGCGGGTTCGAATCCAGGTCATGGGCGTGGCAGGTAATTGTTCCATAAAACCTTGGAGTAGAATAGTAGAGTAGAATAATGCTCCTATTGTATTGTTGTAAAAAAAAATGTAAAGAAAAACATGATTAACTATTATTTAATTCTTCAGTAGTTAAAAAATCTCTACTGTTACAAAAAATTTAATCAGAAATATGATTTTTATTTTCCTTCTCTAGTTTATATATAAGCGTGTGTATGTGTATGTTTCCTTCTAAAAATTCAATAATTCTCGTAAATCTAGTTTCTAGTTCCACAGAATCTGCCGTTATGATCAATATTTTGTGTATAAAAGAATAAATATTTATTCTCCTTAACTACTGAAACTAAGTGTTCAATAGTTCAAATTAAATGGCAAAACAGAACTTCAGTATATGTGTATTTTTTTTTTTCTCTAATATCCTAACTTTTTTGAAAATAGCAATAATAGTATAAATTGATTATCTTTTTTATTATCTTCGATCCGAAAATCAATGTGTTTCAGCCTTTACCTAAAATACTGCACCAACATTAAACAATTTGTAAGTTCAGCAATTCATTGTGACCTAGAATATATTACAAAGCAAACTAAACAAGATTTTTACAGATGATATATTTAGATATCAGTATATAAAGTATATTAGAAAAATCGAATAACAAACGAAAAAATGATTCTTAATATATATATATTACGTTGCCATTATTTTTTAACCTCTAAATAGTATGAGGGAAAAGAATGATTAATATAATTGACCAGGACGTGTGAGAACGTACACACACACACACACATTTAATAGTACTATGTGTGTTTTCTCCGTAAGCAAAATTGTTTTTATGTACTGAAAAAATAAACAATAAGAGATCTTGGTTGCTTTTATTTATCTTCAAATACATTAGGATCAATAGTCTACTCCATCCATATAGTACACTGTTGATGAATCATTGAATACAAGGTGATAATAAATATGAAAAAGTTGAGAGTTGAGAAAGAGTAAACCAAAAAAGAAAATTATTCATAAAAGCAACATGCATGATAGACAAAGATTAGAAATAAAAAGAAGGTATGAAAGATGCTCTAAAAAAATGAGATTCACAATTTTGAATAGAATCTAGTCAATGAAAATTCCTCATTTTCCACCATTGTCTATCCCCTGCAAGATGAAGAGTTCTCCAAATTTAATCCACCTTTCTCAATCAATAACCATATTTCTTCACACCCCACTAACAAACTTCTTTATTTTATTTATCCATCTCATATATAGTCTTTTTACAAATAAGATTCTAATGAGCTCTGATGATGACTGCAGGACAGTTGAAACTGTAAGAATAGCGTTTTGATTAAAAAATAGTATTGTTGAAGGGTTTAAGAAAGTTGTAAATGATACAATATAGTCTTTTTCTAGGTCTTTTACAATCTTTTGGTATATAGTTTAAGACTTTAATTATTACTATTTCTTCTAGTTATATATTTAATTCAGCCCCATTTTAGTTTTTAAATTTCTTCAGTGATATCAATGGTAGTCATTTGTTCTCTAAACACTTAAGTATATTGCTTTTAATCCTTTTTTGTTATTCCCATACTTTAAATGTTTTAATGAGTCATTTGTAGTCTCTGCAACCCATCAATTAAAGTTTTTATTTTTCAAACATTTAGGGAGAAATTAGCCAAGATAAATAGGATTGGATTTTCTTATACTAGACAAGAAAAGGTAACAATAATAAGAAGAAGAGGAGAAGGAGGAAAAACAACAATAACAGCAATATCACATGATCTCCTTTAATAACAACAGCAATACCTAGTATAATCTGCACGGCAATTCAAAATTCTCTGAATTTAAACCTTCAAATTATTGGCAATTCTACCATAAAAGTTAATTTTAAATTATTTTTAAAAAACAAGAACAAGATTAGTTATATAAAATAAGTTTTGTGAATATGCATGTGTGCGTCTGTGAAAGAAAAAAAAATTAATACACTTAGTTCACAGTATTGACGAAAGATAACATAAATGACTGACACGCCTTCAGTATTTCATAATGCTGGTGAAAAAACAACCCTAAGAAATAATGTTGATTTAGTTAATAAAAAACATACTGATATTGGTAAAAAAAAAAAAACCTTGGTACCTCCATCTTAATTTCAAACATGAATTTTAATCCCTCCTCTAAAAGATTCAGAAAATCTACAACCAGAAATATTGAAAATGTAGAATTACAAAATCAAAATAATGAAGAAGGACACCCCCCCTCTGTAATATGAACTACTGATATGCTAGATAGCATTTCTGAGAAGTTCCACAATACTATTTCTAATGGACTGTTTAACACCTTCCACCATTTTTTCATAGATTGTTCAATAATTTTTATTAGCTACACATATTCATTATTCTTTGTGTAAATTCCCAATAAAGCACTCACTTTGCACAGTCTATGAGACAGTGTCCTCTGCTTAGCTGATCATCCCAGTCAAAGATATCTGATCATAGAATTCCATGATCAAAACCAGAGAAATAGATTTAAAATGAAGAACAAAACATTGGGCTATTTTCCTCTAATTGCTGTAGATGAAACAGACAGAATTGCATAACTGGCATATTGGAAAAATACATATATTTTCAAAAACTATTGAGAACTTTTGGGAAGATTGTTTCTTTTCAACCAGTTTACCTAAAGACCACCCCAGTTCCAATATACCAATAGATATGAGTTTAAGGTTAAGCTAAACAAAAACATTGATCCAAACACCCCATTTATATTACAGATCAAGAGACCAAGCTTTGCCGAAAGCCATAATGTTTCTCTTGTTGTCAGCATGGTCATTTAGCAATCAACTGGACAATCACTCTATGTTTGCAGTTTAATCAGGTGGTAACCATATATCTAGATGCATTCATAATCAAAACATCACATGATCACCATTTCTTATGCTTGCTTATAACTGTTATTAAAACAGGCAAATATTGTGTTTTCAATTTAAGAATCATAGTTTTGTAGTTAAGGAGAGATAAAAGGTGGCTACTGAAAAGCTGCATTAGATCCTAAGATCTAGGTGCAGTGTTCTCAGTTCCAAGACTCCTCACTGACAAAGGCCATAAGCCAGAAACTAGTCTGGGGATATTGGATGAATAGGTACTAGATGGGGATTTTATGCACAAGCCTTCTGGCATCTATTGATTACTTTGGCTTGCACTGAGTGACAATATTGTATGGAGAGTTTTGCCTGTTCACATAATCAAACAAAGACAATATTGTCAAATCAACTAATATGCACACAAACTCCCTCTCAAATGAAAATACTTTACCAATAGACCTTTTCATTGACCAGAAAAATCTAACCTTCATTATATCCCTTAAAATCAACAACCAAAGATGATAATCAAACCCTCACTCTATCAGCCAAACATTGTAACCAGTTAGTTTCAACTCACATAGCTGAAGTACCACAGTTAATAATTCACAATGACAATTCTAACCATTGCTTACTTATAATAAACAATACCATTATAGATGCCATGGATACACTGGTGCCACTATTATCACCAGTTTAAAAGCTGTGACACAGACTGCACTTCTAAAAGAAAACCTGGATGACCACAAGCAAATCATTGTAATAACTTAACATGCTCCACTAATAATAGCATTTACAATCTAGAATCTTTTAGTCCCCATTTATCAGACACTCAGCAAAAGCAGAAAGCTCAAATTGATCCAAAAAAAATTTTTTATTCTCTTATTAAAACCTCAATCTCAAGTAGTGAATTGAAAACCAAATCCTGAAGGACTACAGATGTGCACTAGTATACCAACATATACCTAACCTTTCCTGCTTAAAAAAATAATGCTAACAAAGCAACTCTTAAATATTTTGATGCCATAGATGTCAGCCCTGAAGAATTTAATTTTGAGTCATAGTTAATCATTTACATTCATACAATCCTTTTTCGAAACCTTAAAAACATAACAACAAATGGAAATCTCAATCTTATCCATATAAACAGCTGATTCTCAAAACATATCCTCTAATAAACTTGAACAATTAAAAAACAGAGATGGCAAAATTGCATAGCCAGACTTTTTTGCTGCCATATTATCAGTATTAAAAATCCTAAGTGAGACCATAACCTCAACAACCAAATAACTTTTGGTATAACAAGAACTATTTTTTTTTTGCTATATACCACATTTTCAACAATCATTTGAACACTATGTCTGTGTATCAAATAGTCAAAGGATATATTTAATTCAAAGTATTTTAACCAACTTACTACTAAGCCAAGAAATTCACATTACTCTCAATGGAAGATCATCACCCATTAGGATCACCACTTGGTGCCTTATTATTTATGATGTATATCAATCCTCCCACAAATAAAATACAGCTAAAAATTCCAGGCATACAAATTTCACATACTCAACTATCTATATTATGCCTAGCTTATATGGATAACATAACTGTCTTTTTAGCCTCTAAAAAAAACAAAAATTTTATTGATTATACTACTGACTTTAAGCACAAATTTAATGTTAATAAAATGTCTGCTTCATTTCTTTATACAGGCAAACAACACACACAAATCTACCAAGGTAAACCTATTGCTTTTCTTGGCTTTTCTTTTTATTTAGGTGCTATCTGTACAAGACAAAAAATTCAGAACAAGTTAAGAGACAATATTGAGCCAAAATGTTTATCTCATTATACTTGAAAGTGTGCCTCAACCAGTTAGTAATTACATAAATATCTTACTTTTTGCCAATCATTAATTTCACTAAAGCATTTATTTCTGCAATCACCTCACTGTGCAGCAAGATATTATGGTGCAGAAAAATGACCTCAATTTCAGCAAGACAACTAAGTCTCCCCACAACCCAGGTTGGACTAAGTCTTCACTCCATCTGAGTGTTCTATATTCAAAAAATAATAAATATTCTAGCAGACATTACATGCTTTTTAGAAATTGAATGCATCTTACATCTAACACTTACAAACTGCCCCCCTTCTGTACATAGATTTTTACCATTTCTCATAAGCCAATTTCATGAGATTTACAATCAAATACTCCCACTTGGTGCAAGTAAATTTACCTATTGGACTATGTATAACATGCTTTACCCAAATCAACTTGTTGATAACCACTCCCCAAATGCTAACAATTAACAACAGATGATTGCTTCATCGATTTAAGAAGTGATCATCAGTTGCCTAAATTCTTCAACTTTCTGTTGAAGTTCAATCTACATGCCTTATCCATCTCCCACTTTCTCTGATATCATAGACTATATATCAATACTGACCCTTTCTGCAGCTTGGGCCAAAGAGAGGAGGAAATGAACTCCACAATTGTCAAGCTCTAACATTGACAAGATAAATTATGTTGAATCCATGTATGCACATCAGGATTACATTCTATAGCATCACTGAAACATTTCATCAAGGTTCCAAACTCACCATCCTTGCAGTTATATTCAGTCTTTATGAATTTTTGTGTATGAGATGTATTTTTTGCCTTGGTGACAACTCTACCTTCTCCAATAAGCTTGAGCAGATAAGAAACAGAAACAGCAAGATTGCACACCTGGGTTTTTTTTTAAACTACATGGCCACCTTTAAAACACAGGTCCTATCTCTAGTCTTCTGCCACAGTACCATAAATTCAGCAGGTTCATTAAACTTAATAGCTAGATCATACCTGTATGTATATATAATTAACAATGTAACCTTTGTTTGCTAAATAAAGTTGTCTTTGAAATAATAATAATAATAATAATAATAATAATAATAATAATAATAATAATAATAATAATAATAATAATAATAATAATAATAATAATAATAATAATAATAATAATTCTTCAATTAATTTATTAATATTTCAACAGTTAATAAAAACATTTAAAGAAATACATTCCAACTTAAATATTTGATAAAATAATTGTTGTTTCCTCAAATCTACTAAAAATATATCAATATCATAAAAAAATATATTATAAAAATTTGGCAGTCTGTATAATGCTGCCAAATATAAAGTTTCACATTTATCAATAGATACTAAACAAATTCTTATTCCTTGTATATACATGAGAAACTCTTATTAATATTTTTGAAATACAATTACGTAAAAAAAAAAATTCCCATGAATGATTAAATAAAATAATAATCATCATCATCAAAAAAGTCATTAAATAGAAAATGAAGCATTCAAAAAGTAATCCTCGTCTTGCGTTGTTAGTCGAGAGGTATCGCAGCTGCCATGCAAGCAAGTAGTTGGTTGCAGACGGTTGTGGGTTCGCGTCCCGGCCGATGCTATGACATATGAAAAAAAAAAAAAGTAATCCTAGTATAGGAAAAAATAGTGAATATTTTTAATAATAGGTTCCATCACATCGATTTTTAGAAATTATGTAAATAAGATTTCATCAGAGTAACTTCAATGTTTTAGGATCCTCAATGGCACATCTATTCATATTCTATTGAAATGTATTATTGCTGATTATTTTCTTTTCTATACATTTTTTTAAACAAATAAAACAGTTAATATTAACTATCTATGTCTTTCTTAAACAATTAATATTAGCAGTGTATAAAGCAAATTAAGACAACGCACATGATCACCTGAGGCTTTAGAGCCCTTTGCCTGTCAAAGTATTAGTAATAATTGATTTATAAAATTTTATTTTTTATTAGATCTATTTTCATTTATTCTTTAGTTTAATAGATATATATATTAAATACAGTATAACAAACTTCTCTGCCCACTGTTTAAATATCAAATTTCCAAATTTTCTTTTATCACGAGAATAATATATGTATATATAACGTTTTGAGATCAGTTCATTGTTTGTTTGAACATAAATTAAATCTCTCTCTAGGGACAAATACTTGACAATCTGCTTATATAAGAAAGGGCACAGAGTTAAGTGAAGCCTCCTGATGTAAAAAGGAGCACGGCGTTAAGAGAGGTATCGCTTGAAGGTTTGTTTTTTAACTTTAAAGTATTATCAAGCGCTGTCACTAGAGAACTATTCAATTATATTTAAATTGTTGCAATGAATTATTTTCATAATGTTACATATAAAACACTTAGCACTATAAATTCTTATTTTTATGTACCCACTCAGTAAACTATTACGATATAAGTTATAAATATTAAAAAGAACTTTTTAAAAAAAAATTGCCTATGAATCTAAAAATTATAGTTATGCTACCCGTTAGCATAGATTCATATTACAATGATGTTAAATAGGTTCCACAAAATAGTATATTAATTAATCATTCACAGAATTATATACAATAATAATTATTGCAGTAATCCTTCTAATAATTAATGTTGACAATTTTTTGTTGTTATATGTTGATGCATTTTCATCATCTAGTTAAACAAAAATGCAAGTTAAAAAACTTGCTAACGCTTGTATTTATGTCCACAGATGGCGTCCTACCAAAAACACCTATCAAGCGTATTTTCGTTTATATAAACGTCAGAGTAGTTAGTATTCACTATCTCTAACTATAATTCCACTTTCAGATCATGATTTCAAGCTATTTGCTATCGTCAGTGAAAGACAGGAACTTTATTCCTGTCTTTCACTGACGATAGCAAATAGCTTGAAATCATGATCTGAAAGTGGAATTATAGTTAGAGATAGTGAATACTAACTACTCTGACGTTTATATAAACGAAAATACGCTTGATAGGTGTTTTTGGTAGGACGCCATCTGTGTGATCATCTAGTTAAATAAAATATTATTACCATAAACTGCTGAATAATAGACGTATATAGAATAAGGTATTTATTTACATAGCGCTATGTTAATAAATTGTAATAGTAAATTAGCGATCAGGCTAATGCACATGCGCTTTACAGATTTTAAACTATATGTAAATGAATACTCTCACTCTCAAACACAAGATAAAGTCTTTATGAAAAGATGGAATGAATATTTATCTTTTCAACCCAAAAGTTTAAGTATGGACCAATCTTAAATGTTTGGAGATGAGAGCATGATTATGCTTGAATGAATGACACTTGCGAAATTTTTTAAAATTTACTATACGTCATTTTTAGTTGAAGTTAAACATATATATAATAAGGTATTTATTCATAGTGCTATGTTAATAAATTGTAATAGTAAATTAACGATCAGGCTAATATGCGTTCTTGATATAGGATCTTCAATCCAATTCATTATACTTCACAAGTTCTATGTCAACATGTAGTTACATATCCGCTTTACCCTAGTGAATACTTTTCAGTTTTAATACTTCATTGAAGTCATCTTCTGGCAACTTCAATTTTCTCCCCACATGAACTATAGTAGCATCTGTATATTGAAATATTACCAAAATCATCATTTTCTTTACTTTGCTGTAATATTTTATATAAATACAATTTATCCAAACCATTTCAAACATGTTTTAGCAAAAAGCTTTTAATGTACATATATACATACACCTATGTTTTGACTATCCTGCAGTCTTCTTTATAGCCAGTTTACTTTAATCCCTTAAAACTGGCTCTGAAGAAGACTGCAGAACAATCGAAATGTAGGTGTATGTATGTATGCACAATAAAAGGTTTTTGCTAAAAAGTGTTTGAAATGATTTGAATAAATTATATTGTATTGAAATAGCTTTCAATTATCAATATGATAAAAACCGACAGTACTGGACATATCATCAACTATTCCACATTTACACATTGAATGTCTTCAGATTTAAAAAAAATTCTCTGCCATTATAACATCATTTTGGTTTTCTCTTTATTTCTTAAAATTTTAATATAATAAGCTGGAGTGTTCTACAATCGCTTTCTTTCATATAATTCAAACTGTTTTTCTTTTTACACTATTACGATCAACATTCGTCACCATTGATCATCAGTTAGTAATGTCTATATTATTAATAAAACTTGGATGGAATGCTTTAGGCAGAAATAACTTAATATTCAAAGGAAGTATGCCTATTTGTTTGAAAAGGAAGATTTTTAATAAAAGTGTTTTACCAGTTCTTACTTATGGATCTAAGACTTATACATTTAACAGAAGAGCAGTACAGAGACTTCAGACCACTCAAAGAAGTATGGAGACATGCATCTTAGAAATGGGTAAGAGAACAAACAGATGTTACTGACATTGTTGAAAGAAAGTGAAGTTGAGGTGGATATATTGATAAAAGAAATGATAATAAATGGTCAGTTGAAATCTTAAACAGGATTTCAAGAGATTGTAAAAGACCTAGAAAGAGACCACATTTGTGATAGATGGATAAAGTAAGGAAGTGTGCTGGAGTGATGTGAAGGAGGGAGGCTAGGGATTGGAGAAGATGGATTGAACTTGGAGAGACATTCATCTTGCAGTGGATTGATAATAATTGAAAATGATGGTGCTGATTAAAATAATAAGCAAAAACAAACAGAAAAAAAGCAAGGTAAAATGAAAAAAGCATCAAAATGAAAGAAAAAAGTATAGAGCTAAGGTGGATAAATTGTAGCTTATGAGCTGCATGTGGCCCTAAAGATGCTCTGTATAAATTCTAAGGCAATATTGATTTTCATTGTCACTTTTCCTAAATTTTTATATTAATGAATGTTTAATTGTTTAGTACATATTAATATTAGAATATTTCTTTTTTTTTTCAATGCTGTAAAGATAAATATTTGAAAACCAGGCACTCTTCACAAACCTGGAGGTTAATTGTAAGTATAGAGTATTTGAACTCAGATTTTCAAGCACCCTTCAACCATCCACACTATCTCATACAACTGATACACATGACTACACACATGTAGAAAAGATAAATAATCACCAATATAAATATTTTGTGCTAAACCAGCACTCATCAGTTGGTCCAGATTAGCATCTCCCACACATATATATAATCAGTGCTCAGTTTACATTAAGATAGCAAATCTTCATACTTTAATGGACAGGCTTCAATCTGCTCCACACACCAACTTTTCAACCAACCATATCATTGAAAATCTGATGATGAAAACCCAAATCCCATGCTGATGCCAATATTATTGCCATGCCCATGTTGATCTCTAGTCACTCTGACTCCTCATGTATAGGACCTTATCCATTTAAATACATAGAAGAGGGATGGGAAGGATACAAGCTTGATATGTAAATATTTGAAAACCAGGCACTCTTCACAAACCTGGAGCTTAATTGTAAGTATAGAGGATTTGAATTCAGATTTTTAAGCACCCTTCAACCATCCACACTATCTCATATAACTGATACACATGTAGAAAAGATAAATACGTATATTGGTGATTGTTGATCTTTTTTACGTGTGTGTGGTCATGTGTATCAGTTGTATGAGATAGTGTGGATGGTTGAAGGGTGCTTAAAAATCTGAGTTCAAAGCCTCTTTGCTTTAAAGATAAGTAAAAAATAGATTTTTTGAATCTTTAATGTTTTAGCTTTTAAATTGTAATAATTAAAAGAGTCCATAAAGTGGATTTTATTAGCACATTTGTTTAACAACAAAATATTTCCACTTGGCATTTGATGACGTGTCGCTCTTGCCAAAATTAGTTCCAAAAAGCAATTGCTATAATTGCGTTAAATAATAATTTATGTGCCTTCTGATCATGTAAAAGTGCACGAAAATTATTATATGTGTCTGATTGTTTGTTATTAAAGAACTAGTATATTCTCTCCTTACAAGATGAATGAAAGTGAATCTCTATAAGATGAATGACTGGAAAACGAGTTTTCTATTGACTAAGAGAAATCCTTTAGATGTTTCTTTCTTTAAGATCGAAAAGGGATTGAGAGGTATAAATTCTTTTTTCCTCCTCATGTTTTTTTTTCAATGCAGCTGTTATTATATTGCACGTGATTATTTTTATAAATACGGATGGTTGACTACCAATATAACAGCCTACAGAGATTGCTAGCTTTTAGCTTTAAGTTCAAGAAATTTTAGATGTTTGATAATTCTTAATCTGAGATGTCAGGTGATTTCTTAAAGACAGGATGAATGTGAGTATGAAGACCAGTCCCTTTTATGTTCACACTAATGGAAAATGAGATGAGTGAATGAGATAAGGAAGTTTGGTGGAATAATATGAAGAAGATAAATTTATGGATTAGAAAAACTGAATTTGGAAAGACCGCTATCCCCCAATGAATCAATAAAATCATAAAGAGCAGAATAGATAAAATCAATAAATTAAAAAAAAAAAGGATTTTCTTCTAATACGACTTTATATTAATTAAGAGTTGTTTCTGTTTTATAATTTACACAAATTAAATTCGAATTTATAATAATTTAGATTTTGTTGTATTTAATAATATTTTTATTATTATCTAACATTCAACATTTTAATTTATTGATCGTAGTAGGCTTTTTTTTTTGCTATTAGTCTTTATAGAAATATAAAACCCATTTGTAATCTGATAACTTATATTAAAAATGAATTTACTTTTTTTAGATATAATTATTCATAGAATATTCTAATTAGATTTACTTAAGATTTGCCAAGATCAATTCGGAAGCAGAGATTTATTTATATAATCGTGTATATGAACCGCAGATGTACTCGATATTCTGAGAATCAGTTAATCAAATAACATCTCGCTGTTGTTAAGATAACCGGATTCTTAGAAAGATTTATAATTTTATTAGTTAGAAAACAGTTTAATAAGCAATATTAAACTGCTATTAGTGATTTTATCAAGGCAGTACAAAGACCTCACATCTTATCTATATAAATATGTGTGCGTGTGTATGATGAATTTACCACTTAAGCCCCATTTACGTGCATATATGGTTTTATATCAGTCCTAACATATGAGTTGCTTACTTTTAATCTGATTCAATCCTTATGCAAATACAGTCAGTAATGAATGTTTTTAGAACTGAATTTGAGACAGAAATTTCAATTCAGGCTAATGGTCTCCTACCCACTTTGATAGTAAAAGAATCTATCATAAATGATATAAAAATGGTGTGCTTTCCTGAATCTAACTGGATTACTAAATATGTCTACTGGATTGCTCAACAAAACAGTTGAAATAGTTGTAAAACTGAATAATAATTATAATTCTTATAATGCTTCTAAGTAATTGTTAATGGGGATGATAATGTTGTCCTAAAGCCATGATGAAAATACCTAACAGACGATTAGATTAGCTTTTATCTTACTTCTACATTATCAAGATAATAGTTTTTAATTTTCAAATGTTCTTAGGGTTTTGGCTAAAAGTATGCTTGACTATATAAAAAATTAAGATTTGAAACTAAATCAATAACAAGAAATTTTTAATGATAACGGACTTTTTCCTTCACTACCTCTATGTAACATACTATAAGTTTTAGTAGCTAATAGGTGCTTGATGATAGTGATTAATAAATTCCATATCCTGCACTATCCTTTTCAATAACTCCTGGTTAGGTTCAAGTTTATGAGATTCATCAGTGAAAAGCTTTGGATCTTAAAAATAGTGCATCCGGACCTTTAGAATACAATGCTTTTTCTATCTAGTATCTGCATTTACCTTTTTGTTATAATATTAAGATATCAATTCAAACTGAAAAACATTTAAATGTTTTCTACCCAAGACAACTTGTTTATGTAGGCTATAGATCTGAAACCAGTTCAGTATCAACGTATTTTGGTAGTCTTTACATTTTTTAACTACTACAGACACCTTTACCCTGCCTGCAGGATTGGTAAAAACCAATAAAATAACATGATTTTATCACATGACTCCAATTTACATATTGGTGTTTAAGTAGCATACTTTTTTTCTTTATCACCATTGTGCCATCTGTTGTAAGCTCTAGTAACACACATAAAAAACCATAAGCTTAAAACTAATCTGTGGATAATATATAGAACAGCAGTGGATAGAGATTTTAAGCACATTCATCTGGCTACAGTAGGGGGCATAGAGATGGTGAAGAAAAAAAATAAGATGCTAAAGCAGTACTATATAATTTGGAGTCATATGATAGAATCATGTTATGCATTATTGATTTATATCAAATTCTGAACATGGCATAGAGATGAGTTTAATAATTAAAAAATGAAGATCATCATAATATATAGAAACTGAACTGAATTCAGATCTATATGACTCTACAAATAAGTTTGGATAAGATTGAAAACATTTATAGGTTTTTCAGTTTGGGATGATAGCTTGATAGTATAATATAGAAGTAAATGATAGGGGCTGAAAGGTAAGTGCATTAGATCCCAAGATCCAGTTGAACTATTTCACGATCCAAAGCTTTTGATGAAAGCCATAGACTTGAAACTATTCTGGGAATAATAGATAAGAGAACCCATGATAAGAATTTGTTAAGAATTTTTACTGGCTACAATAGGGGCTTAGAAAAAATGAATAAAAAAGTATGTTATTAAAATAGAATATATAACTTGGAGCCATGTGATGGAGCTGTGTAAAATTAATTGGAAGCTCTCCTTTTAGCTTATATTTAATCTGCATTTGCTAGCAGCAATCTAATTTACATTGTCTCATGCAGTGCCCTGTGTGGATTATTGCTATATGGAGTGGTGGATTCAAGATTTAATGATCAATGGATTCCAATTGGCTCTATTACTTCTCAAGCCTGAACATCATATAACTCCTAAAAATACATTTGATTAACATTTACTACTATCTATTCCAAGAAGGTTGATGCTAAAAATTATTTGGAATGATCTGGTAGAATTATAATCAAATGTGCTTCAATTGCTCAGGCTTTCATGAATGGCTTTAGAATTCAGCTGAGATGTATAGATGTTGTTGCAGTATATATATATCTGTTAATTCTAATATTTTCATGGATAAAAGATGTATATTATTATTACTATTTGTGGGATATTCCGTGTAGTGAAAAAGCTAAATGCTGACGTTTCAGTACAATATCAAGTACCTTCCTCAGAGCGTCCTCTTTCTCAAATCATAAGAATGCACGTGAGATTTAAAACTGTTTTTATCGTTTTCTTTCTTCTCATATTTAAATTCTATTGGTTGAGAAGTTTTAAAATTTATTTTCTCTTCCCATAGCTTCTTCCAAATGTTGTTAATCTTCTTTAATTCACACCTTCCATTTATGCTCTTGGGCCTTTTAAAAATCTCTATAGCTTCTCTTAGCAATCTCTGGTCATATTGTTCAATTTTTGCTAAAATATTTGTTTTTTCAAAATTGATATCATGATTTGTTAATTTTATATGAGAATAAATAGCTGATGAATTGGATTTTTCTCTCACTGCCAGAATGTGTTCTTTCTTTCTAATATTTATTCTACGACTAGTCTGTCCTATATATGTATGTGAACAGACCCTACATGGAATTTCATATACACCATGACACTCCAAAGCAATTTTATCTTTAGGAAGTGGAAATATTTCACTGATTTTTTTTATAAGTAGTGTAAATTGTGTGAATATTATTATTTTTTAAAATGTTACCAATTCTATCAGCTACTCCTTTTATATATGGCAAAATTGTCTTAATTTTTGATGTATCAAAATCTTTTTTCTTTTGATATGTATAAGCCCTATTAATAATGTTGTAATTAAAACCGTTATGAAGAAGCATTTTATTAGTAGCAAAAAGGTCCCAGTGAAAATGGCTATCATCCTGCACAACTATTTTCAGTGGCAAAGACATTTCATTATTGGATAGAACAAAGAGAGTTATCATTAAAAACTTTTACTTTAAACTTTGTACAAATTATTTCTTAAAAATAAATTGTTTATTAAGAAATTGCAAATAAATTGTTTATTAAGAAATTGCAATTTTAATTTTAATTTTTTATGAATCTAATCTATTAATAATATAACATTTCTTTGCATACATTACAAAACAAAAATGCGTTCTTTAAATAAAAAAAATTAATATCGTTTTTATATTTAAAAAAATAGTACTGTATTAACGTTTTCGTGATTGTTTAAATAGGTCAGAAATTATTGACATATAAAAACAATATATTTATGAACAACAACAACAAAAAAAAAACTTGGTCAAATAGATTTCAGATAGTCTTAAATGTATATGTGTTTCTACTGCCAATGTCACTATGTTAAAAGAAATTTTTAATCAACAATTCAGTGTCTCCAAGTTGAGAATAATGAGATCAATCAATAATTACACATTTTGATGAATTAAAAGACGCATTAAAATGTGATATACTTCTAAATATGCTTTCTGCTAGAATAAAAACATAACAAGGAAGACCAAACAATCATCAATGATGTTAAGTAATAATTTTAGTTGTAATATTCTGCAGCCCAGTTGCACCATCTGCCTTCAGACATATATATAATCTACATTCTACATGTATATAATCAAAACAATGAATTTGAAAATTGGTTTCAGAATAAAGCAACTTTTTGTCTTTAAAATAAAACTAAATGCAGTTACTAAACTAGACAAAACTCTCTCCATACAGCAATGCCACCCCGTGCCAACCAGAGTAATCAATGGATGCCAGAAGGCTTGTGCATAAAATCCCTATCTAGTGTCTACTCATCCAATATCCCCAGACTAGTTTCTGGCACTGCTATATGGAGAGAGTTTTGCCTGTTTAATAACAATTATGTGCTAGTATGGTGATGGTGATCATGTGATGTTTGGTGGTTTAAATGCAGTTACCTTTCATCATGATCATTAGTAATTTGCAAGTAAGATAAACGAAGAAATAAAAATAATAGTACACTGGAAAAGAATTTTGAATGTCGATCTACTTGGCTATCTACATTATATTTTCTTTGTTTCTTTAAAACACTGTTTTGACCTCATTAAAGATTACTGGGATGACTAATCAATCACTTGAATATTCTTTGGATTTGAAAAAGGAATTTATCATAATACTATGTAATTTATATATTCAAATTGGAATCTAAAAACTTCATTACATTTCATTGACAGGTCTTTTGCCAAATTTTAATATTATTTGCCTTTTCAATTTCTTCTTTGATTTTGAGAAAATGGAAGGTGGGGCTGGAAGAGAGGGAGAAATATGATCAATTCTACCTTTTCAAAGTTTGTTTTGATTTCTTGAAAATGTTATTTAATATTGACATACAAAATTATTTGATGTATAATTTCAACCAACTGCTTTTAGTATTTGTAATTGGCAGATTTGTTTGAAACTTTTTGTTCTTATTACTTGTCTTTAAAATGTTTACATTTCCCCCTTCTTATTTGAAGGGGGGGGGTGAATTATAGAAGTGCTGACAACTTTTTTTTTTCATATGTCAAATGCGTTGACTGGGAACTGAACCCGGGCCAGCTGCTTGGAAGGCAGCTATGCTAACCACTAAGCTATCAATGCTTGACGAAGTGCTGTCAACTTTGATCAAAACAAATTATATTCAATACAAAGTACAAATCAAACCAACAATTCAAATAAAAATTAAATGGATGGCTTTGAAATAACTACAAATTAAATAACAAAGCTTAAAATGAAACTTTTTTCTTATTTATTTGGATTTTTACTGCCCAACCAATTGTTGTTTACTTTTTTACTTCACAAAAATCCAAAAATAAAAGGCATTGCAACCAAATAATTTATTGGCAGCATGCATGGACCATGCAAAATTGCTTTAAATTATTCCTTTCATTTCTTTTTGCCATCTTCAATGAAGTGAGGACTCTAAATGAAGAATGTAAGGAGGTTTATTTTTATTTTTTTCTTAAATTAAAAACTAAAAACAAAAATCAAACAATTTAAATGAATACCTTCAAGTCTAATGTTTCCAGTTGCTTTTCAAATAAAAACATTTTTAATAATATGATCAATGAAGAACCAAAGTTTGTTTTAAAATTAATTTCTAACAAGTTAATTTAAAAAAAAAAAAAGGGTTTTCTTGTAATGCACGGCTGTAAAATGATTCCTTTTTATCTTTTAGTTTTCTGTTGTATTTTTTTTTACCTCTTTACGAATTTAGATTTTAGTAGGTAAAGTATGTAGAATCTTAAATTCATTAATTAATTATCCAGAATTATTTGGTGATGTAGATGCAGTGTTTTAAAGAAACAAATAGAAAGTTGAATATAGATAGCCAAGTAAATCGATACCAAATTTTGTAATAGCTATACAAATCAATATCCACTTATAGAATATAACTAGCCTGTTATTCTGTTTATTGACATTTTGTGATATTATGCTTTTAATTTCTGCAGAAAACTTTTCTATCTAAAATATTTCAATGCTACATCTAATTATAGCTCTCCAATGTATTCTATTCTCTCCCATATTTTCCCAATGAAAAGCCAATATGATTCAAACTATGAATTGATTTGTAGATTGTTAAATCAATTTGAAGGATTAGTATTGATAAAAGAAAGGTCAAATAGATTTTAAAATTTTTATATTGAATTAAAGTGGTGGCAAATTATCAGAAATGGCGATCATTTTACTTAATTATCTCATTGCCTAGAGTCCTATATGCCAAATGTCCATTAGGCATGAAAAAGGTCACACATTGATCGCTGATTAAGACATTAAACTAAATTTCTTTAGATATTAGAAATATTATGATTTTGCTTTTACTTTTTTGTAAGAAGTAAAGTCATATTTTGGAAATTTTGTTATATTTTAAAAATAATGACAGATCTGGGTTAAAAAAAATTCAAATAATTCAATTACTAGAAATCAAAGATAAAATAAATTGACAAATTGCATCTAGACCAAATAATTATTTGCAAAATATAAGGAAATAAGATCAATGCACGATAAACTACGAAAAATGATAGTTTGGTGAATTTACTATTGTAAGCCCCCCAAAATGCTTTTAGATTGTCTGTCAAAATCAGGCTGTTAGATTATTGGTGAGATAAGCAATCCTGCTATTTTTGGCATTATTTAATGTTGGCTTGATAAAATAATGTATAAATTTATGCATTAATGATGGACTGGCTGCCTGCTTATTCATCTATCTGTATCATGTGTTTATTTAACTTTCCCACACTCACCTATTTTCCTATCTATTTATCTACTCATCTGATATCAGTATACTTATCTATCATTTATCTTTTCACTTATTTAACTATTCATCCACTTATCTGTCTAATTAACCAAGTAACATTTATTCTATCTAAATGTAAATTGAAACAATAAATAAATACATGCATGCATGCGACAAAATTTCACTTTTATTATGTTTATTTACTGTTATTTTAAATGTAAAACTTATAAATTTATTTAATTTATTTTGATTATAAATATTTCCCCCTACAAATAAGATTGATTTTAATGTAGCCCTGTGGTGTTTAGCACAATATTAAATGACAGAGTTAAAAGTTCCTGGGTCAAAGTTCATATTATCATTTTAGTGTTTGAATATAATATGATACCTTGTATATAACCCATGCAATTATATCTATATTATGTCAGTAATTATTACAATATATTATGCAAATTTTATTTGGACTACTATTATTTTACAAACTCTTGGTTTTATAATTTTATAGTAAAAGTTACAAGTATATAAATATTGCTTATTAAGATATTTCAAAATTTTGCTGAAAGACTTAATCTGTGTAAATAGAAAAAAAAAAAAAAAAAAAACATAAAGTGAACACACTTTTCTCAAATAAAATATTCATGGAAGTACATAATCTTTTCTATATTTTATCGTGCCAAAGTTTTAGCTTTAGTATTGAAATGTTTTCAAACATCTGGATGAAATTATAGTTTTATAAAAAGAGAGAGAATTAAATACCAGAATGCATAAAATGGAAAGATTTTCAGTATATATAAATGCCATAGAAAAAACAATAAATTACTGCAATGGGTTTATCAGTCTGTAATTCTGTTTAATTAAATTGAAAGGCTGAAAACCTCTTGCATGCGCTTTTAGAATGCTTGTATGACAGCCAATCAGATGTAATGATGACTGTATAGAGAGCTCTTAAGTCACAACATAAGACAGAGATTTTATAAGAAAAAGGTGGTTCTATCTGTCTCTTTACTTAAATTTCTATATATATATAAGCCAGTCTGAAGCATTTTACTAAAATAATTATCTGTCTTTTTACTCATCACATGATAAAAGGTGTTGGAGGATTGCATTAGATCCTAAGATCTAGATGCAATGCTCTCAGATCCAAAGCTTCTCGCTGATGAAGGCCACAAACCAGAAACTAGTCTGAGGATATTGGATGAGTAGGCATTAGATAAGGATTTTATGCACAAGCCTTCTGGAATCCATTGATTACTCTGGTTGGCACAGGATGGCACTACTGTATAGAGAGCTTTGCCTTGTTTGTGTCTTTTTACTGTTATCAACTCCTAAAGAAAGCTTGATACAAAAGAAATTGTTATTTTAAAAATCCTTTTGCTTTAATATTTGATTCAAAACGCTGTTTGTAGCAATTACATTATGGTTTTGGGAAAAAAAAATTTTACTTTTAATATTTATTTAGATTCTCCATTGTATAAGATTGTTTACCAGCATTTAATTTTGTCAAGAGTTGTAAAAACTTTATATCTTCAGTAATGGATACATGGTTTATAAAAAACACAGCCATTTCATTTTTAATGATAATAACTATAATACCCTGTATGGTTCGGAACAGCTGATGGAGTATCTGATTTGGGTTTTGGGATGTCCCAGGATTGATTTTGGCACTCAAACTTCTTATGAACACTTATTAAAACAGACAAAACTCTCTACACGTATTGCCATTTAGTGCAAGCCAGAGTAATCACTGAAATGGTGATCATGTGATGTTCTTATGAACTCCTGAGCAAAGTATTGTGCAAATTAAAGAAGTAAAATTCAGCTATCTCTAGAAATGTTTCAGAATATGTGTGATATGTACTGAACATAAAATATAAATTGAAATAAAATGGGTGAACTGCCAACCAATGTTTAAAATAAGTATGAAACAATTTAACTAAAATAATACTCTGCATTGAATGTAGTTATTAAAAAGAGTTAGGAGGAAAAATACCTGGCATTGGCTATAAGAGGAATAATCAAAGTTATAAAAGCATGTAGTTTACAACCCTTATATTAAACAAATATTAAAAGAAAGAATTGTTATGAGTTAAATTTATTCATTCAATCTCATTTGCATAATTCTTTATATATCATTAACAGCACATTTATTTATTAATGTAAAAGAATATTTTAATTTTAAAACTATGTATATAAAAGTTTACATCTTTTGAATTAATTCTCTAGTAATTGTATTAATATTTGTAACTAAATTATTATTGTCATTATTATTATTTCCACACTGAGGTAACTCTACACACAATAGGGTCATCCAGTGCAAGTCAGAGTAAAAAATGGATGCAGGAAAGTTTATACATAAAATCCCTATTTAGTTATCTCTCTGTTAACAGCTTGTAAAGGCATGAAGAATGATGATCATGTGATGTTTAGTGATCATCATTATTATTATTTCAGCAGATATTTTTTAGTTTAAAATCATTTAAATGCTGAAGATATAATTTAATTCCAAAATAGGAAATCCTGTTGGAAGCCTCGATATATCAAATCTGGGTAAATAGATTAAATAATATTTTTTATCCTCCTCTCATTATTCTTCATCATTTCAACTTTTTCTTCTTACAATATATATATATATATATATATATATATATATATATATATATATATATATATATATATATATATATATATATATTATATTTAATGTTTTCACAGGTTGTATGATATAGATAAATTATAACTTTTTGGGCTGTACCGTGTATTATTTTCCATTAAACACCAATATTTTGATGGACTAGCATCCTCCATTATCAAGGTTAACTTTTGAAAGAAAAATTGTTAGATCTCAAACAATAACGTGACTGTGTGCAAGATGAGAAATGAGATTCAACTTGAAGTAGTTCAGCATTCACAATATGAGGCTTATCAAAATGTTTATTTCCCTCAGTTTTTTCACCTATTAATTTTAAGTTAATATTAGATAAAATGAGAGGTTTCCACATAGCTGGAATACATTGTGCTTCATCAGCCCTATTTAAACCAGTAGGTCTCTTTAATATTTCAATTGACTCTCTCATGGTTCTCATGTTTGGAAAGATATGATTTAAGAACCATGAGAGAAGTCAATTGAAATATTAAAGAGACCTACTGGTTTAAATAGGGCTGATGAAGCACAATGTATTCCAGCTATGTGGAAACCTCTCATTTTATCTAATATTAACTTAAAAGTAATAGGTGAAAAAACTGAGGGAAATAAACATTTTGATAAGCCTCATATTGTGAATGCTGAACTACTTCAAGTTGAATCTCATTTCTCATCTCACACACAGTCATGTTATTGTTTGAGATCTAACGATTTTTCTTTCAAAAGTTAACGTTGATAATGGCGGATGCTAGTCCATCAAAATATCGGTGTTTAATGGAAAATAATACATGGTGCAGCCCAAAAATTTATAATTTATATTGTAACCAGACCACCACACAACCCTTTTATTACTTCAGTTGTAACAATTTCCTGATGAGCATGTTGCAGGAAGGAACTATCAATTGGCATTACCCAATGCAGATGTTAACCCCCCCTACAACAATATTTCCTGCTCATCAGAGGATGTAGCACCATAGAGGCTGGAAGCATCTAGACATTTATATGTTTGGTTTTCCAAACAGTGCCACTAGAGTTCCATCTCACTACAACCTGACTTACCTAGGTCTAGTTATGCCAGATTGTAGCTCAGGGGGCATGAGATTCTCATGAACAAGTGCAATGACTGATGAGTGATGCAATAAAAACAAAATAGAATTAGACAACTGGATAACTAAATTTAATTTTTAGTAACAGTAATTTTATTTAATAACAATTAGTTTCCAAGTTCTAATAAAGTTCATTCCTATCCATGTGATGACTCATTTTCATTTCATTTATGAAGAGGTTAGAAGCAGTTTGTTGATCAATAGTTCATTTGCAATTCATTTTAATAAAGTTCATCCTTCATTTCAAATGAAGGCTCATTTTGATGTATCTTAGGTAAAGGATTCAAAGGGTCTTTTATCTAGTAGACATCTACCAATTCTGCATGAATATTTTCCACTCTGTATTCCACATCTGTACATCTTTTTTTTAGGTAGGTAAATAGGTAAGATGAGCTATTCCAGATCTGTAAGGTTTCTATAATTTAGTCAAGTATCAATGTACATTGGTTCTCATAAGTTTCATTATTTTCTTTGTGTACAATCGAAATTCATGTAAGCATTTGTAATTTTTATAGTCCATTATTTTATTCTATTTATCAAATAGGTAACATGAACAAATCTTTGGTTTGTGGACTATTCATAGTCCAGTCAGTGTAAATGTGCATCTATGTGCATAGGTTTTATTACTTTCTTCACATAATACCAATATGCAGGTAGGCATTTATAATCCATATAGTCTTTCATTATTTTATTTATATTTATCAAAACAGTAATGTGGTTTAAATTACTCCCACAAAATCAACATTCAGGTAAGCATTAAGCATTTGTAATTTTATATCAATATGCAGATAAGCATTTAGAGTCCATATAGTATTTCATTACATTTAACTAATGTGGTTTAAATTACTCCCACAAAATCAACATTCAGGTAAGCATTAAGCATTTGTAATTTTACATTAATATGCAGATAAGCATTTAGAGTCCATATAGTATTCCATTACATTTAACTAATGTGGTTTAAATTACTCCCACAAAATCAACATTCAGGTAAGCATTAAGCATTTGTAATTTTACATTAATATGCAGATAAGCATTTAGAGTCCATATAATATTTCATTAAATTTATCAAATCCAGTAATGTGGTTTAAATTACTCCCACAAAATCAATATTCAGGTAAGCATTAAGCATTTTCATTTATACTTTATCACGAATAAGTGATTTTCATAATTTTAGTTTCATTCATAATTTTCCAGTAACAAACGTATTTTCATGCAGCTACATTTATTAATAATTCTTTTTTTTTTATTTATAATAAAGACGTTTTGTTTGTCTTTTAAAACATATATAATTTTAGTTTAAGAACTACGTTTTGTTTATCTTTTAAAAACACATATAATTTTAGTTTAAGAAATACGTTTTGTTTAACTTTTAAAAACACATATAATTTTAGTTTAAGAAATACGTTTTGTTTATCTTTTAAAAACACATATAATTTTAGTTTAAGAAATACGTTTTGTCTTGTCTTTTAAAAAACATTTATCGAATATTTTTATAAAATCATTACCTTCATTTATCCAGTTGTCGCTTCAAAAAGGGGTCATCGCATTTCAGCTGAATGGCATTATTTCCTTTCTATGATGTCTATCCAGGCAAATCTAGAAAAATCATGGCTTAGAATGAAGAGATGAAGCTGTTGGTTTATTTTTCCATCGTTATAATTTCCTTAATAAAGCTTTCTTTTTCCATCATTAACAGAGGTTCTTTAATATCCTTTTAAAATTGAAATCTTTTTTTTTCAAAATTCTTCTTTGACAGCTACTTGAAAAATATCTCTTTGGAAGAAATATAACTATTTGATCTCCTTAAAATCTCTCTGAAAAAACTTTTTAAAACTCTTTCAAAGTCTCTTGTTTTAAAATCAAATCTAATCTGCTTCTGAACTTGCAACTTGACTATTTATATCCTGATTCTGGATTGATTAAACAGCCTTTCCCACTGTACTTAATTTGCATACTGCTCTCATTTAAGCCCGAGTGCTTTTTTGCTTCTTAACAATTGGATAATCTACTTTTTTAGTGGGATAGATAAGAAATCATAAGAATTAAGCCATGTTTTCCAATTTACTAACTTTGCCTCAAGTGATTATTACACTTTATTTGAAAACATCCAAAAATTAAAAATGTAATCAATTTAATACATGCCAGCTTTAAATATATATATGATATATTTAAATTATATCGTAATCCAAAACTATAAAATCAATAATGATTTTCTTTATTATTTTCTTTTCTCAATTATAGAAAATAATAATTTTCTTGTAACATCATAAGCTAAACTTTTTTATACATCTGCTGTTTTTTAAGGTGGAAGGGTAACTAGCTCTTAGAATAAATATACATGTGAAACATCATTCTTGTTTCATTACCCCTGACCAAATTTTGGGATGAAATCGCCCGGAAGTACGATTTTATTCCACATATTATACACATCATCTCTCAATACTGCATTTCCATTGGTTTTAGGTTTGCTGATGAAATGGGTAAGATGAGCTGGAAAAGTGAATACATGAACTAAATGCCAGAATAAGTAGATATTCAAGCACAAACTACCAGTACACACTGCCCCATGATGTCATGAGAAAATATCTCATTTTTAAGCACTACCTCTCTTGTACCTAGAAGGATCATCCAACTAAGAGTAGGAACCAGAGAGAAAAAAACACAATTTGGCACTTAGCCAACCCTGCTCAGCTTCTGTGAGTCTTAGGGGCTATCATTTGGTCTATTCATGTGACCAAGGCCTATACATGAGGCCTATATATACACATTGCTGGACTACTCTCAGAGGACAACATCCAGGTCTGGATAGTGCCAAGCATATACTTCAGAGTATCATAAACACAATGCATCCAAGCAGCTCTGCTCAATCATCCACCCATCTCAACATGAAAAACACAAGTCCATGCATCACTACATCACACTCACAAACTTCTTCCATCAGCTATCTTTATTTTATTGTTCTGTATCATAACTACAATTTGGTTTAGGAGACTGAGGATCATGATCAGTTCTCCTATAATACTCTTCTGTATTATGAGGTGACACACTTCTGGATCATCTTTTTGTTGGAGGTTTCTCATGCTCAACATCACTGTGGTGGCTTGCTTCTTCACCTCCATATTTTCTTTGGAGATCCTTGTTACTGTTTGATCTTCTAATTATACAGGTCCGATATGGACCATGAACACCATCTGTGGATTTTCTCCTGTCCCTCTTCCATGGCGGTACTTCATTTTGAGGAATACATAAAAGTTTATTTTTAAATGGTTCTTCTGTCATAGTAATTATTTTTTTTGTATTTATAAAAGTGTCTTGTTGCTTAATTTTTTCACACTTATAAATCCTGAGTTTTCAAATTCCTTTTTGGTGTCTTTTCCTGCATCAGCAAGTATATATTTAATAACTGTCTTTATATATATTTTTTCTGTACTCAATTTCTGATTTGAGTTTATTGAGCTTTTGTTTATAATTTTTATATATGGCTGAGGACTAACACACTTTTGTTTCCAATTTATGGTTTCTTTCTCTATCTCTGTTACTATTTCATAGCATATATCGGAAGAGCACTGATATATTTTTTTCTGTACTCAATTTCTGATTTGAGTTTATTGAGCTTTTGTTTATAATTTTTATATATGGCTGAGGACTAACACACTTTTGTTTCCAATTTATGGTTTCTTTCTCTATCTCTGTTACTATTTCATAGCATATACCAGGCAATTTTTCTGAAATATTTTTTCTGTACTCAATTTCTGATTTGAGTTTATTGAGCTTTTGTTTATAATTTTTATATATGGCTGAGGACTAACACACTTTTGTTTCCAATTTATGGTTTCTTTCTCTATCTCTGTTACTATTTCATAGCATATACCAGGCAATTTTTCTGAAATATTTTTTCTGTACTCAATTTCTGATTTGAGTTTATTGAGCTTTTGTTTATAATTTTTATATATGGCTGAGGACTAACACAATTTTGTTTCCAATTTATGGTTTCTTTCTCTATCTCTGTTACTATTTCATAGCATATACCAGGCAATTTTTCTGAAATATTTTCTTCTATATTGGACAGTTCCTTAGTTATATGAGAATTATGTTTTTGATTATATTCATTTTTATGTTTTTCCTCTTCTTGAAGATCAGAAGATTTTAATTTTGCTTTATTAGATTCATTTTCATCCATTTGAAACTATTTTACTGTGTTTGATACTATTTCAGTCTCAGCTTCCGTATATACTGTTTCTTTTTTTTCAATTTTAGAGATATATTCCACATTCAGGAGTTCTTCTGAAGGTGGACTGACAATTTCAAGATCACCCTTTGTAATTTCAATTACTTCCTTTTTAACAATCTCAAATTTTGCTTCATCAGTAATAGGATATTCAATTTGTGATTCCTTTAAAATATCTTTGGTTGGAAATTCTAAAATTTCTTCTTCATCCAATTTTTTTAGACTGAGTTATTTCTTTTATTAACTTGTTGAACTTTACATTTTGTTTTTCTATTGCTTCTATGATTTGTTTTTCTATTCTTTGGTCTGCTTCTATTGCTTGCCTCTTACCTTCTTCTCTTTGTTCATCTCTTTTTTGTCATCTTCTCATTGTTTATATCTTTGTCTACATTCTTCTTCTCTTTGTTTACGGTCTTCTCTCTGTTTATCTCTGTCTACAATCTTCTCTTTCTTTACCTCTTCATCTACAATCTTTTTCTCTTTGTTTACGGTATTCTTCTCTTTCTTAATCTCTTTGTCTACAATCCTCTTCTCTTTGTCTACGCTCTTTTTCTTTTTGTTCTTTCACCATATCGAATAGCTGCCTTAACATGGCTTTCTTTTCTGTTTCCTGAGTTTCTATGTTCACGATTTTTCCTTTGTTTTCTAACTTAGCAAGCTTCTCTCTCCATCCACACCATGATATAACTCCATCTTCTTTAAAATGCCTGTTTTATTCTCTATGCCATTCATTTTTGTGTTGTTTTTCTTTTAAACCTTTATTTTTCCACCCTTCTTGAATAAATCACATCACTGCATCATATGCATTGTTCATATCACCGAATCAAGATCTGCTTATGCCTATGGGTAGGCTAACTAGATAAGGCCCCATGTTGGGTGCCAAATGTAACTGGACCACCACACAACCCTTTTATTACTTCAGTTGTAACAATTTCCTGATGAGCATGTTGCAGGAAGGAACTATCAATTGGCATTACCCAATGCAGATGTTACCCCCCTACAACAATATTTCCTGCTCATCAGAGGATGTAGCACCATAGAGGCTGGAAGCATCTAGACATTTATATGTTTGGTTTTTCAAATGGCGCCACTAGAGTTCCATCTCACTACAACCTAACTTACCTAGATCTAGTTATGCCAGACATAGCTCAGGAGGCATGAGATTCTCATGAACAAGTGCAATGAATGAGTGATGCAATAAAAACAAAATAGAATTGGACACCTGGATAACTAAATTTGATTTTTAGTAACAATAATTTTATTTAATAACAATTAATTTGCAAGTTCTAATAAAGTTCATTCCTATCCATGTGATGACTCATTTTCATTTCATTTATGGAAAGGTTAGAAGTAGTTTGTTGATCAATAGTTCATTTGCAATTCATTTTAATAAAGTTCATCCTTCATTTCAAATGAAGGCTCATTTTGATGTATCTTAGGTAAAGGATTCAACGGGTCTTTTATCTAGTAGACATCTACCAATTCTGCATGAATATTTTCCACTGTATTTCACATCTGTACATCTTTTTTTAGGTAGGTAAATAGGTAAGATGTATAGGTAGGTAAATAGGTAAGATGAGCTATTCCAGATCTGTAAGGTTTCTATAATTTAGCCAAGTATCAATCTACATTGGTTCTCATAAGTTTCATTATTTTCTTTGTATACAATCGAAATTCATGTAAGCATTTGTAATTTTTATAGTACATTATTTTATTCTATTTATCAAACAGGTAACGTGAACAAATCTTGATTTGTGGACTATTCATAGTCCAGTCAGTGTAAATGTGCATCTATGTGCATAGGTTTTATTACTTTCTTCACATAATACCAACATGCAGTTAGGCATTTATAATCCATAGAGTTCTTTCATTACCTTTTATTTATATTTACCAAA